>JAVMKO010000018.1:11096118-12296118 GCA_032164245.1 Sternotherus odoratus | reverse complement strand
CTAAACCAGTCCGAGTATGCCTACATTAGGAGGTCTGCAGAGGTGTGTGATTTTTTTAAAGCCGTTGGTTACACTGGTGCAAATTTTCCAGCAGAGAACAGGGCCTTAAGGGGCAAATTCATATTTGGTGGAAATTGTCACAGCTCTAGGGCATTTTACATCAGCTAAGAATCTACCCCTCTGTCTCTGATATAAAAACGATTCTGCCACCCTTACTCACACTGAGTAGTACTTTACTAAACCAGTATCCCCACTGACATCATTGGGACTGCTGCCAAAGCCAGGCCTGGGTCCAACAAATAAATCTATGTGGCTGGAACTTTGCATTCTCTGAGGTTCTACTCCAGCCAGGGAGTATTCCTGCATGGATTAATTTGGAGAAGCTGGGGCCTTGAAGAAGCAGAACCAAACCCCCCAACTTTCTTGCTTCCCAAATGCCAGATAAGGATGATAGCTCAGTTTGAGCCTGTTCCAAACCAGTGAAGTAGAAAGACTCCCACTGGTTTCAATGGGCTTTGGATCAAACCTTTACTCTGGATTATGGGTCAAATGTTGATGTAACAGGGTCCTTATTAGATCGAGGAGGGGGATCTAATTTTAAGTGTGATGGTTATTTAATTATTCTTATGCTAAGCCAAGAAGAAATGATAGCGGCGGGAGATTAAAGGAAATTTCCTTCGATGTTTCTGAGGACTTCTCTCTGTCTGACAAAAATGTTCTGAATTTTGAAAGTGAGTCATCTCCCCTTTACTGATTAGCCTTATTGTGAACTGGTGCCATGATTATTCTCACAGTATAAGTAAAATGGTTTAAATAATATTTTAAAATCAGGGGAAAGAAACCAACTGCATCTCAGATACAAAAGCCAAATCTCCAGCTCACCTAGGTCTTATCAGTAGATTTCAAAGTGCTTTACAAAGGAAAGAAATGTCACGACCTCTGTTTTACAGATGGAGAAACTGAGGCACGGATAAGTAATTTGCCAAAGGTCCCTCACAAGATCAGCAGCAGAGAGGGAAATAGAATCCCAGTTTGTGAGCGCCTCATTCAGAGTCCTACCCACTGACCCACGCTGCCCCATTATTGGCATCATTATCACTATTACACCCATAGACCCGCATGGTCTTGGTCCCATTGCCCGGGGCACTCTACACACCCAGGGAAAAACCATCCCTTTTTAAGCTGGCAGTCTGCAGGTGTAAATCAGGAGTAAACTCCACTGATGCTAAGGGCATTGGGCCCCCATGTGCAACTGGTGTTTGAGGAGAATTAGCCTGGACGGTGTGAGGATCTTATAAAACTTATCCTAGAAACAACTGAATGAAGCAGGCCCATAACCCTGACGTGCAAAATATTTTGCCATCCCAATGACTAACGGCTAGTAAAAAAGCATTCCGCTTTACGAGGAGCTGTTTGTACGCAGGGGTATTTCTTGACTGCGGGGGAGGGTGGGCGGACTCTTCTTTAGTTTACCAGCTAATAAAATGTTTTTATATCCTACTATGGCATCCTCCTCCCCCCCCTTCTGACCTTTTTACATTTGGTGTAATTAGAAGCTACCTGGTGTGAATGCAAAGCGGGGAAGTGAAGTTTCTCGGTGGGGCTCCAACCTCCTTCCCACTTACGGCCTCTCTGCCCGCTCGGGAAGTTCCTGAAATTCAAACTTGCTTTCGAACAGGGATTCTCACAAATTACAGCCTGGGAAGGACAGAATTACTGCTCTGGAGGATTAAAAAAGGCCCTGCCAGGATTAGGTGACATGCCAGGGGGGAGACAACACTGACAAAGAAACAAACGCCACGTTAGCATGAGCACAGACCCTGCCAAGAGAAGACAGCAGTGCTTCAAGCTGCTGACGTTTTCAATGAGAGCGTTTTGGACAGGTTTTACCGGTCTGGGAGAGGACCAGGGAAAATAAACGCTAAAACTATTCATTGCCAATGTGTTCGGGGAGCGGTTGTCCAAAGCACTGGCCAAATCGTGGGTTTGGGCCTGCTTCACGGACCATGAGGTCATTTTACACACAAACCATGTTTAATGTTACAGTGGCACAGAGAGGCCCCAACCGAGAGCAGGGACCCAGTCAGGCAGCGTGGGCTCATGATTAGAGCACTGGTTGGGGACTCAGGGCTGGGTTTTATTTCCAGCTCTGCCTGCTGGGTGACCTTGGTCAAGTCACTTCACTTAACTGTGCCTCAGTTTTCCCATCTGTAAAATGGGGATACGGCTCCGGGCCTCCTAAAGCACATTGAGAGCTACTGGTGAAAAGTGCTATATAAGGGCTAGGGGGTGGTATTATTCTTGTGCCAGGCTTTGTACAAATGCCCATCCTGAGAAACAGTGCCTGCCCTAAAGAGCTTACAGTCTAAAGAAATAAGACTGACAGCCATAGTATTGCCCCCATTTGAATGAGAGATGACACAGAAATTAAGTGACTCACTCAAAGCCCCCCACAGAGTCTGGGGCGGGGGAAGCTGAGAATTGAGGCCATTTCACCTGAGTTCTAGCCCACTACCTTAACCACAAGACCAGCCTTCTGCTGCTGCCGAATTCCCCTTCAGTGCCATTCAAAGAGCAGTTATTATGGCAATTCTTGTGAAATATTGGACCTGATTCTCTTCCTGTTTACACTGACTTAATGCTACCGGTCCACGGATTCAGAGGGGTGTGAAAGCAACTAAGTGAGAAGAATGCCACAAAGTCACCCCAAATCATCTTTACACCGATGCTTGAGTGTGCACCTACGCTATTCCAGAGCGACCCCAACATGTTCCCCTGATAAGATTCAGGATGAATCTGGAGTAAATCCACTACCCTCCCTGGAATTACTCTTGATTTACTACGGACCTCAGGGCTGGGTCCATGGAAGTCAATGGGAGCTGAGGATGGTCAGTAATTCCAGAGCAATGGTCGGGGAAGGAGGCTAGATCTTCTCGTGGGAGGATCCTGGGTCCCTCCTCTGGGGCAGTTTTCATGAAATTACCTGTGGATGCATTTAAAGACAAAGGAACTGATTCCACCTTGTATTATACCAGCTCCATTGACTGCCCTGGAGTTATACTAGCAGGGAAGTGGTGGAGCAGACTGCAGAATCCAGCCCACACTTCTGCTCAGCAGATACATTTTAATGGCCGGGGATAAAAGTTGTTTCTTGGTCAGGGGAAGGGAAATTGAAGTCCACCAGAGCCAGAACTATTTCCTATCCCTTCTCCACTCTGATAAATAATCAGAATTGCTCTGTCCGTTGGGGGAAAGGGGCTTTGGTTTGGTTTTGTGCATAAATTTGATAATGTGTGTGTGGGGGGGGGGGGTTCTTCACCTGTCAATCTCCCAAAGAACCTAGACTGTGGTTTTATCCCAGTGGTTCTCAAGTATCCCTGGGCCAAATTAAATGGATTGATTGGAGATGATGGGAAGAATTGAGGGCTATGTACTTGGATACAGTAGGGCAACTCCCTAGCTGGCATAAATCAGCATAGCTCCATCGATGTTAACAGAGCTTTGCTATTTAAACCAGGGGAGGATCTGGCCCATGGCTCTCCCAGGGGGGAACAAATTGTAAAGTGCTGCAAATAACCATTGAGTAATGAACCACTGGAACAATTTACCAAGGGTGCGGTGGATTCTCCATCACTGGCCATTTGTAAATCCAGGGTGGAAGTTTTTCTAAAAGATCTGCCCTAAGAATTCTTTTGGGAGCAGGTTTCTGGCCTGTGTTACCCAGGAGGTCAGACTAGATCACAATGGTCCTTTCTGGCATCCGACTGGATGAATCCATGAAAACACAAAGATCTTTTTAATAGATCCGTCCCCCATTCAGGGGGGCTGGGACAATTTGTATAGCGGGGGGATGCGCAGCGCTAGGGAGCCAAACTGTAAACCTATATAGGATGGAAACTACTTCAAGCCAGGGGGGACAACAGCCCCCCCTCCCAGCACCTTCAGTTCCAAGTAACGCCTATGGCCCCAATATTAAATGGAGAGGGAGAGAAAACCCAGCCCCTGAATAAGGATGACGTGGTTTCTGATTCGGAGCCTTGTCAAGACACAAGTGAGCTGGGAACTATGAGAGGGAGAGACCAGGGTTTGGGGGAAGCTTTGCAAATGCACTTTTAAAAAATCTATGTTCACCACCACGACAGAGAATTAAATGGGATTCATTTCAGTGATGAAGGAATTAATGGCACTAGGGAGAATCAGGTGCAGGTAGGAGACTTGAATCCAAAGAAGGGAATAAAGCCTTGAAATTCAAATGAAAAAAAAACCAGCCTGATTCTGTCAGCATAAAGGGAACCTATTTTACACCTGTAAGACTAACTGTATAACTAGACCCAAGTGATCCCGCTGGGAAGCCAGAATTGGGCTTTTCATTCACCTCAACACATGTTCACCTGGGATCCAATCCCAGCCTCTTCCATGGAGATCGGTGCTTCACTGGGACTGTTCCCATAACCTTTCCGCAGCCACATCCCCCCAGGAGTTTTCACCCTCCTGCTCACTGGCGCCAGGGTCTTCCTCATAGGATGAGACCCCTCCACACCGTGGACTTTCAAGAGTCCCCGCACGTACTCCAGCCGCCTTTCGGCTCCTTCCTGCTCCCCCAAGCTGTGTGCCCCCCCATCCCCCAAAATGGAGGCACTGTTGAAAACTTGGGTCCCCTGCTCTCACCTACTAGAGTTGTAGGCAGCTGGAATCCATCCCCGTCCCCCACATCCCAGCCCTCCCCCCCCCCCCCACTACGACACATGCAACCTGCAACAACACCCAGTAAGGAGAACATAAGAACAGCCCTACTGGGTCGGACCAAAGGTCCATCCAGCCCAGTGTCCTGTCTTCTGACAGTGGCCAAGGCCAGGTGCCCCCAAGGGAATAAACAGAAGAGGGAATCATCCCGTGATCCATCCCCTGTCGCCCGTTCACAGCTTCTCTCAAACAGCTTCTTTTTGCTTATTCTTATTTACCCTTTTCCCATATAATATTGGGAATAAATCCGACACAGGAAGGGGGGAAGTCTCCCCGCCCCCACCCCTTTAATACCATCTGAACTAGGCCCTGGAGCCTGGTACCAAGTCTAGGGAAAGCATGTCCTAGGCAGGGGAAACCCAATTAGGATGTCTCCCCCTGACAACAAGTAGAACTGAGCCTTTTAGCCAGGGGTATTTAATCTTCTTTAGGAAAACTAAGCAGGGGTTACCAAGGGGATCGAAGTTAGGGGGGTGCTGGGGAATCTCTCCAAAGCCACCTAGAGGTTCAAAGCCGGAACAAGGCCAGGGCCCGCCTTCTGATTTGGAAAACAGGTCGCTCCCTCCATCGATGTTCAGCCGGGATAAGGCGATTGTTGGAGGGCGCCGCTGGCATCCTATTAATACCGCACTCTGGGCAAATTACACCCGGCCCAATGGCGAGGCCGCTTCGGGGAGCCCTGTGGGATCCCAGCCCGGAGACTTGTGAGACTCGCCTTTTGTGCGGGAGCCTGCCGGGGAGCGGAGCTTGACAGAGTTTTTATTGAGGGTGGGGTGGGGGGGGGTTGCGCTTGGCGGTCCCTTGGGAAAGTCCCTGGGAAAATAAATGAATTCCCCAATGCACACAAATTAGCAGCCTGCCTTGGGAGTCTGCATGTCTCTCTCTCTCTCTCTTTCTCTCTCACACACGCACACTCTCACACACACACACACACACACACACACTCTCTCTCTCACACACACACACACTCACACACACACACACACACTCACACACACTCTCTCTCTCACACACACTCTCACACACACACACACTCACTCTCTCTCTCACACACACTCACACACACACACACACACTCTCTCTCTCACACACACACACACTCTCTCTCTCACACACACACTCACTCTCTCACACACACTCTCTCTCACACACACACACACTCACTCTCTCTCACACACACTCTCTCTCACACACACACTCACACTCTCTCTCTCTCTCTCACACACACACACTCTCTCTCTCTCTCTCTCTCACACACACACACTCTCTCTCTCACACACACACACTCACTCTCTCACACACACTCTCTCTCACACACACACACACTCACTCTCTCTCACACACACTCTCTCTCACACACACACACACTCACTCTCTCTCACACACACTCTCTCTCACACACACACTCACACTCTCTCTCTCTCTCTCACACACACACACTTGAACAAAATAAAGCCCGGGGTCTGATGGCCTGAAACTTTTTCTTCCTTCAGCAATGAAGTGAAGAGCATCTCCCTCGCAAATAAGCAGAGCCTTGTTTTCCCAGGAAAGAGGGGGGAGGAACACGACCCGAGACGTAAAGCCCAGCGCTGACTCTCCATACCAGCTAGGAGGGGCGCATTCTGCTCCCACTGGAGTCAGGGACTTCAGTGGCAGCAGATTTTAAGTTTTCCTACCCTGTTCTTTTATTTTTAATTTCCACTTCTCCGACATCCGCCTACCTATAAAGCACATGCTAAACTAAAGGCAATTCATCTGCACAGAGCACTGCTTGAACGGAGATCTTTCTGGCCAGGAAGCAGGGATCTAGATGTACTATGATACTGTGCTACATACTCTATATGTACTGTGATACTATGATGATAAAAGTGTGTTAGAACTCGAGAATCAATAGAGGCTAAACTAGAACAGCCACCCACCCAAATATTAAGGTCATTTACCCTCGCATCGGGCTTGATTTAATGCCCATTGTAAGCACTGGGACATTTCAAAACGCTTTGGATCAAGCCCTTAGTTTCTGCGAGAAAATCTTCGTGTCAATTTCGTTTCCGTTTTCACACCGGCGGGAGAGCGGATCTTTGTCGCGTGTCGGGTGATGCCCATTGGACTGGGTTTTTTTTTTTTAGTATTTCTGTATTTGTTGGACGCCAGGTCTTGAATCGCGGGTCGCTTTTCAGCCCTGCCCTGCGCTTTTCAATAACAACCCAGTTTTTCTGCCTCCCGTCTTCGACGCTCGCCGCAAAATCTTCCGTCTCGCTTCTTCCCCGCGGGGAAACATTTGTGACTTTTCCTTCACGATTTTTGTTTTGCGAGGGTCATTTTCAAACCACGCCAAAGCCCTCCCGAGACACATTTATTTTTAAAGCCCCCGTTTTCAAAGGCGGATCGGTCGCCTTTGAAAGCAGAGATCCGTGGAAGGGGCGCTTTGAAATCACGCTCAATTGCACCGAAATCTCTAGTGGGAACACCTCCCGGGAATAATCTCCGTGGACATTTCAGGAGAGGGGAGTCGCTTGTCCTTAAATAATTCATCCCCGGGCCTTTTGTGGTTTTTAATTGACGTTTTAACAAAAATAACCATCGAATTCTCCCGCTTTTTCAATATTTTCAAAGGCCGGTCTGATTGGAATGATCTTTAGGGGCGAAGCTCTCCCCTTGCGATCCTCCATGAATGCACCAGTCTAATCAATAAAGAATCGTCTATATTTTTTAAAAGCCATCGTGACTAGCCTGTCTCTAAAACGCACACGGGCTAAGCTGGCGAGTGAGGCTTTGCAGTTGGCAGCGCGTTCCTTACCTAGGTGATTTCCCTGGGCAAGCCTCACCCAGCTGCCTTCCTCCAGTGGAGAATTTAATAACCAGACCCTGGCAGGACGCATCACCGTGTTAGCCAGCGCCCCCCTCCCCCCGATCTATGCCACCCCTCCGCCTTGGGGCTCTAAGTTCCACCAGAAGCAAAAGGAAGATGAGCTGGAGACGGGGGGGGGGGGAGAAAGGCGGGGAGGAGGAATAACACCCCTCTTCCCCTTATACTTCGGAGTCGTCTTTCAGCGCTGATTTACAAGGCATCTCTCCAAAGGGAGCGGTGATACCCAGCGTTTATCAACCAGAAACATACCTTAGGAAACCATGGAGATGCCGGAGGAGTGCGGCGTCCCTTTCAAGGCGAGAGGAATTCGGGCTTGTTTCTTTAAGCAGTGACTCGGGTCCTTCTCTTGATCGATGCTGGGTTTAATCCCAGGGGAGAAGGGAAAGGGGCTCTCCTTTGTGCACATGGGGAATGAAGCAAAGCATGGGGGGGAAGGGTCCCCCCCGTTCTTAGCTCTCCGCTTGGGCGCTCAGGTAACAACCACCCCCACTCCCACCTCCCGGCCCCCCGATCTGCATGTGAAATTGTCATTTCACCCTTGCACGCTCCTTAATTGTTGGAAAAATTATTTGTGAAATTGCTTTCCACCAGGAGAGCGGCGCACGCTTATTACACACGCGGGCGCAGACACACCCACCCACCCCCCTTGCATTTCCAAGGCATGGAGTTCCCACGATGCTGACAACCTGCTCCCCCCGGGATAAACCGCCCGCCCTCCCCCGTCCCCCCAACACACACAATTAACACAGACGAAGGGCTGCTTCAAATGCCAGCCCAGATGCCATCTTTGCCTCGTTGGGTCTGTGATCAATGCCCGGCTGACCCTGGACTCCTGCTCGGGGGTTGTCGCTTTGGCTTCGCTGCAGTCCTCAGAGGAGCTGAAAGTTGGAAAGCAAACGCCCCCCGTCTGGCCCTGCGAGGTGGGTCCGGGGGCTGCTGTTCCTCCGGGCTCCTTTGCCCTAATGCCTTCAGCAAGCGAGATCCCGCGTTGTATGTGGGGCTGATGATTACAAAAAATGCACCGGACAAAAGGACGAGGGGATAAAGGAAGGGGGGGGGGTGTCTCAACTTTCTAGCGTCAAATCTTTGTCCGTTCTCCCTGCTCCTTTGGCCAGGGTAAGAAAACCGAATCCCGCGTCTGACGTGGGATTTTGAACCTTACAACCGTTGGGAGTAGGACACTTTTCAGATCATAGGAAATCTCCAGGACTATAGATACGGTCACTGCAAGGAGGCGTTCTAACGCGTTCTAAGGCGTTCTAACTCGTTCTAAGGCGTTCTAACGCGTTCTAAGGCGTTCTAACTCGTTCTAAGGCGTTCGAACTCGTTCTAAGGCGTTCTAAGGCGTTCTAGCTCGTTCTAAGGCGCTCTAACTCGTTCTAAGGCGTTCTAAGGAAGACGTTTCCTGGGGACAAGAGTCCCCCCCCCCCGTTTCTTAACAGCTAAGGCGTTACAAAACCAGAACCCCTTAATTGTCAACTTTATTTCCAGTGCAGTCCCGTTGAAATGAAAATAATGAATGAGAGCGGCGGTGAAAGAACGCAGCTAATATGGGTCTTCAAGTCGGTCTTCAAGTCGGTTCCAACGGTCCCGTTGCCAATCAAATACCACCCCCACCCCCACCCCCGCCGCCACCATTTTAGTTCAAGGTCTTTACTATATCTGAGAGCTGGTCATCTTTTTTTAAACACCCCTCACCCCAACAAGCTGCCATGGTCAACTCAAAGCTACTTTTAACGTGGGGGGGGGGCTCTTCTGCGCCTTGCAAAGGGTCTGAGATCTACCAGGCTGGGGAAGGGAGGTGGGTGGATGATAGAAAAATTGAAGGCGAAGGGGGGGGAATCGGTTTTAATTGTTGGATTTCAGCTCTAGACCTCAAACACCCCAGACATGGGAAACTTTTCTATTGGGAGGACAGATTAATAGTTGGAGGGGACTTTTCATTAGGCGGGGGGGGGACTTTTCATTAGGCGGGGGGCCGATTTTGACGCGCCCTTGCCTTACGGGGAGAGAGCTCGAGATCCCCCCTTTATCTAGCAGCCTATTAATTATGATTAGAAACGAGCAAGCAGGAGGGGGAAGTGATCAGCAACCTGGATTGTTCGGGGGAATTTCTCTCTCTTCTGGCTGGTTTTCCAAGGGGAATATTCTTTTTTCGTTGGGGGGGGGTCTGATTTCATGGGAGAGGGTTTGAGACCCGATTTTGGTTGCCCCCAGGTTTTTTAAAAGAAAGAAAAGCGGCAAGTTTTTTTTAAAAAACCAACTTTTCCGTGATTTCCAGGAGAAGTCCTTTTCCAGAGGCGAACAAAGCCGCTCGCAAAGCCCTGGCGTCATTCCCCGCTGAGAAGGAGTTTTGTTCCCTTCACCTCCCAAGGCAGCCACCTTCAAGGGAAACATTTGCTATTTGTTCAAGCTGTCCTGGGTCAGCGGGACAAGCCTCCATGGGGAAGCCAACCCCCCCCCCCCCCCCTCACGCTGGCGGATAGCACCTGGGGGAAGGGGGGCGAGCAATCGGCTCTCCGGAGAACGCCCCCAGCTCTCGGCCTCACCTTTTAAAGAAGGGCCCGATCCTGCTAAATGTTTTTTCCCCGCGGGCAACGCTCCCCAAGGGCGGGAAGAAGAAAGACTGAAGGGGGCCGGGTCTCTGGAGTCCGGGGGTTTCGAACCCGCCCTTCCTGGGGTAGAAACACG
Organism: Sternotherus odoratus; assembly: GCA_032164245.1. Taxonomy (NCBI): domain Eukaryota; kingdom Metazoa; phylum Chordata; order Testudines; family Kinosternidae; genus Sternotherus; species Sternotherus odoratus. Next base: position 12,285,815 of record JAVMKO010000018.1, on the reverse strand, counting down.
AAAATCCGTGGGGCTGGGGTCATAAATCAAGGCATGATCTTTGCCCGGATCCTTAGGGGGGCTTTTCACACAACTTCCCTTGGCCTCTGCCCACTCCACCTCCCATCTGACTCCTTGGTTACCCCTCCCCCCCATAAATACCCCCAGATCGGCGTGGAGGATCTCCGAAGCCACGCGAGAAACTTATCCCCAAGTCTGGAGAGGGGCAGCCGGGACTTCCAAGGGCCAGGCACTTGGGGGGGGGGAGGGGAACAAGAGACCCCCTCCAAATTTGACCAGGGTTTAAATCGCAGCGAAGGAGGCTCCTCCAGAAGTTCAGGGGAAGGGGTGGCCTCGTTTGGCTAGGAAGGCGGCGAGGACGGGTCGTGTAGCCACCTCCCCAGCGGGTGCGTTTGGGTCTCGTAACCCACCGGGACTCCCCGCGTTCGTGGGGGAGGGAGGTTAACGTTCAACGGGCTTCGGGGGGAAGTTTGGCCGGCAGATTCAAACGACTTACAGGGAGAGACCCCCCACCCCCCAGCGAGCCAGCCGGTGGGATGTGGGCGCACGGGGAGGATGGCTGCGGGGGTTACCCGTTAAGTGAGACCTTAGCCGTGGCAAACCCGCCCCGGGTGGACTGAGAGGGGACTCTGGGCGGTTGCCACTGGAGGAGAAAGGCGGCCCCCAGGGCAAGCCGGGGGCTGCCCTGGCCGGGGATAACGAGGGTGCCAAGCGCCCCAAGGTGCCTTCAGCCGAAGCCCCGTGCGCCGGGGCGGGAACTTGTCTACCCCACGGAGACGCTTTCTCAAAGTTTTCTCCCCCATCCCCAGCCTCCCCGGCGAAGGAGGCCAAGCCTGGGGGTGAATCACAACCCCCCACCCCCGAGATATGCCCGGGCGCTGGGAAGCTGCTTCCTGCCATTGGTCCCTCCGCCCCCCAGCGGTGCCCCCTTCCCTGGCCGGGAAGAAAAGGAAGGCGCCGGAGCCTATCGCGGCGCACTCGGGCGCTCCCTCCCCAATGCGCCAAAGTTAGGCGCTTTTCACTTCCAAACCTGCCAGCTGACCTAGACTCCCCCCGCCCCCCGCCCCCTCCTCTCCCGAAAACAACCGCCCCCGCCGCCGCCACACGCACCACAACAACAGCAACCGGGAGGGGGGGGGGAATCCGTCCCCCCCAGAAGCCCAGCCCAGCCCTAAGACCGCTTGGGATGCGTCTGCTTCCCCCTCTAGTCTGCGCGTTACATTCCTGGAGACCGGCCGCTCGCTCCAGCCCGGCCAAACTTTGACGAAGAATTTCTGGGCGCGGGAGGGGGGGGCGGGTGATTTTTTTCCCCCGTCGGGGCAAACGATTTCGCCGCTGGTTTCGCCGCCCGGGGCTGGGAAGGCGAGTCCAGGAGGGAGAAGCCGGGACCGTCTGCTGCCGCCCCGCCGGACTTCGGCCCAGGGAAGGCGGCGGCCTGGCTCTGTTTTGCGGGTCGGTTGGCAACCCAAACACCGCCCCCCACCCGCCTGACTTCGGGATGGCCGCTTTACCAGGGACGGTGCCGCGAATGATGCGCCCCGCGCCGGGACAGAACTACCCGCGGACCGGCTTCCCCTTGGAAGGTAGGTTGGGAGGAACCGGCGTGTTGGAAATCGCCCGTGGGTCTCAAGGGGAGGGGGGCGTGCTCCGTCCCGGCTAATCACCCTGTCACTTTCAACCCTGGAGAGTTTGGGGGGCAGATCCCCTGCTTTGACTTGCCGCCGGTGTTTTGCCCGGTCGTTGGCTTTAGCTAACGAGGTGGGTTTGATTTCCCCCCCCCCCTGGTTTTTCTCTCCAACTCGCACGTCCTTAGACGGCCACGATTCGGAGTTTCCCCCCCCCCCCAACTTTTGTTGCTTCCTTCCCGACCTGCGACGCTTCCAAACTTCGGAAGCGGCTCCCCCAGAATCGGGGCCCCCGGGAGGGGAGGTTGCAGCGGAGGCCTGAGATGGCCCGAGATGCAGCGGCCGCCGGGGGTTGGGGGGCTTTTTTTGGCTCAGGAGGGGCCCCCTGAGCTGTCAGGCGCCCGGTCGTTCCCCCCACCTGCGTGGCTGCGTTCAATTCTCGCAGTAGCCGCCTTGGCGTTGTGGGTCTGGGTGTGTTGTGTGGGTCTGGGTGTGTTGTGTGGGTCTGGGTGTGTTTGCACCTTACCTTAATTACCGGCTTATTGCTCACTCGCCTGCTGGCTGTGTAGCAGAGGCGGCCGTCGAGTGGGATCCCTCTGCCCGCATTTATTAAACCGGTGCCTCGCCGGCGAGCCGTGATAAAGTGGCCAAACTCAAAGCGGTGGAAGCCCACGCAGGCTGCAAAGCACACAGGCGGTGGGGGTGGGGGGATTTGCTGGAGTGCTTTTCTGTAGCAAATGAAGTAAAGCAGGCGGCCAGGGGAAGGATCAAAGGATTACAACAATATTTGCACGACATGCCTGGGAATAATGAAAAGCGAGAGCGGCCGGTGAATTTCCTCCCTCTTGAATGCGAAATCGCCCACTCGAGTGCTCTCGGTGGCTAATGATGCAGCCGGCCAGGGCTGGGCGAGGGGCTTTGAATTAGTGGTGCATGCTTCTTAGTCAGTCGGGAGGCGATTTCTGGACTTTGCCAAGAGAACCGCGGCCCCCGTCACCTCCCCCGTCTCCCCTCTTCGCAGCTGAGTTCTTCGGTGTTGTCGAGGGTGTGAAATGGTATTAATCGGCAAGATAGACGGTACCAGATATTAAACAAACCGGGGGGGGATCAAATCGGGATTAGAAAGACTCCCCCCCCCACACACACACACACCCTTCCGCCCCTGAAAAAAATGCCGCCGATTTTGTATTAGGATTTTGCAACTGGTGCGTGCTCCGTGCAAGGTGTTGAAACGCAACATTTTGCTGGTCCAATTGGCTGTTCACATATGAAGACGGCTCCGGTGGCTTCTTTGCAATTCACAAAAATATCCCCCCAGATAGACCGAAAGCAAAGACAGACCCAGAGGGCTTTGACGAGGCCTTTGGAGTAGCGTGATTTCAAAACCAAACGGCGCTTTCCCGTGGTTTGGATCAGGCACTGAAAAAGCGCGAGGAAACTTTGGGTCGAAACCGTTTTAACCCCCCCCCCCCATTGGATTTCGCAGCGAGGGGGGTTGCGATCTCGTTTAAAAGACGGGGGCCCAACAGCCGCGCAAAGTGGTGATAGTGGCCGTTTTGGGGAGGGGAAGGATGATTTGTACTGATCTTTAGAAAAACGGCTCCTTCTTTTCTTCAGATGACATGGAGCTTGGGAGGCGAACGGTGCTCGGTTGTAGAGAGGAAAACCCAACTAGGTCCAGGGGATGGGAGGAAATACATAGATGCGGATGGAGATACAGGCACAGACCTAGAGAGACAGAGATCTAGAGAGATCTAGAGAGACAGATTTATAGAGAGATCTAGAGAGACAGAGATCTAGAGAGATCTAGAGAGACAGAGATTTATAGAGAGATCTAGAGAGACAGAGAGATCTAGAGAGATCTAGAGAGACAGAGATTTATAGAGAGATCTAGAGAGATCTAGAGACAGAGATTTATAGAGATCTAGAAACAGAGATTTATAGAGAGATCTAGAGAGACAGAGATCTAGAGAGAGATCTAGAGAGACAGAGATCTAGAGAGATCTAGAGAGACAGAGATCTAGAGAGATCTAGAGACAGATTTATAGAGAGATCTAGAGAGATCTAGAGAGACAGAGATCTAGAGACAGAGATTTATAGAGAGATCTACACCCCTCAAAAGAAACACAGAGGGACATAGAAGCACGTGTCGCTGGACACGCTAGAAGCGGGGGCACCTCCACAGAGACGGTCGAGTTGTCATTGTCCCTCACCCCACGTTTCTCCCTCTGTCCCCTTCCTCTCTCCACCCCAGTGTCGACTCCCCTGGGCCAGGGCCGGGTGAACCAGCTGGGGGGAGTGTTCATCAATGGCCGGCCTTTGCCCAACCACATCCGCCACAAGATCGTGGAGATGGCCCACCACGGCATCCGGCCCTGCGTGATCTCCCGGCAGCTGCGAGTCTCCCACGGCTGCGTCTCCAAAATCCTTTGCCGGTACCAGGAGACCGGCTCCATCCGGCCCGGCGCCATCGGAGGGAGCAAACCCAGGGTGAGTGCAAAGCCAGGCCGCCCTGCCCCTGCTGTGTTGAAGGCGATGGGAAAATACCCCCCCCCCCCCCTCCATTGGCTTCAAGGGCGGCAGGATCCGACCCTACCTGTCCAGCGCTTCCCAGGTGAAGCCTCAGGTAGCGTCGCTTAGGAGGAGCGGGCCCATCGCTACCAACTCGGGTGGGCCCAGCGGTACCAACACACGTGGCTGAGCTCACAGGCAATCCCCATCAACTCGGCTTTCCAAGGCAGTCTGGGTACTGACCTCTCGCCTCCCCCCAAAATACTGCACCCCCTCTCCCAATGGGGCCTTGGCCCCCAAGCTGAACGCAAGAAGCCAAGAGGCTCCCTCGCCTCCCCCTGTTAACATGCACGGTTTGGATGAGATGGATATGCCGGGGCGGGGGCGGGGGGCGTCTAATGAAGCAGCAATTTGCAGACTCCACTGGGTAGCAAAGCGGCGCGGAGGCGCGGAATACATGAGACTGGTTTTCCACGTGCAACAAGTCGGGCATTTGCTTCGGTTCCCGGGAAAAGCCCGTTTGCATTTCAGGGCTGCGTTACCTGGGATAAATCGTGGGCGGGGGGGAGGATGTGAGTCTAGATCTCCCCTACATATCCCCCCCTCCGGACACTCCCTTTCATACACACCCAATGCACCTACCCGTGTCCATTTCAAGGGGAGGGCTCTTTGGGACAAAGAATCTTTGGGAAATTGACCTTTGTCAATTTCAAGGGGAGGGCTCTTTGGGACAAAGAATCTTTGGGAAATTGACCTTTGTCAATTTCAAGGGGAGGGCTCTCTGGGACAAAAGAATCTTTGGTATCAAGTTGTTTGGGGGGGTATATATAGGCAGATTTAATTGCACCCCCCCTTACTTGGAATGAAAGACCAGAATAGTGACCTCGCTGGGAAATCTGAATCTAGGAAAGTTCATGGTTCTTTTTTAAATTAAAAGTGATTTTCCTCCTCTCCCCCCCCCCGTTCTCTGCCCATATGCCCGACCCCCTCTCCCCCCACTGATCTCCATTGATCACAAAAGCAGGTCGCCACTCCCGACGTGGAAAAGAAAATCGAGGAATACAAGCGAGAGAATCCCGGGATGTTCAGCTGGGAAATCCGAGACAGGCTGCTGAAGGATGGGCACTGTGACAGGAGCACTGTTCCCTCAGGTGAGAAGGCAACTTGGCAAGAAATACAGAGAGAGAGGTGGGGGGGGGAACCCCCCAGAGAGAAATAGATCCAGGGAAACGATTATCTACAAGCACCACAAACTGACACCCAGCAGATATCCAACGGCTACAAAACATCCTCTCCGGCGTCCAAAACAAGCACGTTCCCTCTTTAGAGGCAGGGCACTAAAGTGATGTTACAAAAATAAACCGTTTCAAGGTTCCCTAGAAAGCAGGAAAATTGCGCGTTGAAATTCTCTCTGCAAACCAAAAGGAAAATGGACTAAGGCAAACTTTAAACACCCCTCCCCCACCCCGCTTGGAAAGAGACCGAGTTTCTGACACTGTTGGGACTTTATCAGTCCCCCCCGCCGCCGCAAAGGAGCCCCAGACGGGCCGGGGGGGGCGGGCAGAGAGCCCCCGCCAGCCTCCTGACATGTCTTTCCAGCGCTGATGGGGGAGCAAAGGGGGGTGTCTTTGAATGGAGTTTATAAGAAATAAGCCAAGGTCTGGGGGCGCTCCCCGTCTCCGCAGGACAAACCCCCTCCCCAAACTTCCCTCGGTGGAAGAAGCTCAAAAGCAAGCGTGCAAAGGAAGCGTGGGCCCGATTCTGAATCCCTGTTACCTCCCCCCATCAAACTCCCCCGGCTTCGGGGAGGGGCAGGGCCAGCGGGCGCTCCGTGTTTTACAATTAAAAACACAACGAGAACGAGGTGGCGCGTGTATATTTGTGTTCTCGAGGGTGGGGGTCCGGGTGGGGTAAGTGGATATTTCCGCGGGGGGTACCTCGGGATGAGTGTGCTGTGATTTGCACGTGTGTGTGATAAGTGTGCATTTGTGTCTGCGTGCTACATGTGGGTGTAATTGCCTGCATGCGTGTGGTTGCACACTGGGGAGTGCTAAGTGTGCATTTGTGCTAACGCGGGTATGGGTGTCAAAGCCTGTGACCTGAAGTGTGCAAGGTGTCGGTGCCAACGCTCGTGACTTGAACCGTGCACGGAGGTCATCCGTGTGCTTGTGCAACAAAAGCGTGTGACACGCGTGGGAATGAATGCGTGCGGGTGTCTCTTCCTGAGTGTGTGTTTGTGTGTCAATTGGTGAATGTGTATTTTTATGCTCCAATCTATTTCGGAGTCGAGGTGTGGGTTTTTTTTCTGAGTTTCTGGGTTTGTGTTTTCAAGTTTATGGCTATGTGTGCATGGGGGGGGGGCTGTAGTTTGTGTGTGTGTAATGTGTGTGTATTGTGTGTGTGTGTAGTTTGTGTGTGTGTGTATATAGTTTGCGTGTGTGTAGTTTGTGTGTGTGTGTAGTTTGTGTGTGTGTTGTGTGTGTGTGTGGTGTGTGTATTGTGTGTGTGTAGTCTCTGTGTGTAGTTTGTGTGTGTGTATAGTTTGTGTGTGTGTAGTGTGTGTATTGTGTGTGTGTAGTGTGTGTGTGTAGTTTGTTTGTGTGTATATAGTTTGTGTGTGTGTAGTGTGTGTGTGTGTAGTTTGTGTTCCCGGCACGCATTTCCCAACCCGCTGCACGCTTTTGCGCGTCTTGCCGCGCAACTTTGGGCGCTTTGGCGGGTCGCTCCGCGTTTCCAACCCAGCTTATACGTGCCCTTCTGTCTTTGACTGTCTGAGGTTTAGTGAGTTCGATTAGCCGGGTGCTACGAATCAAGTTCGGGAAGAAAGAGGAAGAGGAGGACTGCGACAAGAAGGAGGAGGACGGGGAGAAGAAAGCCAAGCACAGCATAGACGGCATTTTGGGCGACAAAGGTCAGTCGAGTCCGACGGGCAGCCCGACCTGAGCTTCCCCCGCCGGCCCCAAGCCGCGCTGGCTTCATCTTGCCCCTGGCCCAAACTCTGGCCCGGGCCTGGCCCGGATCTTGCTGTCGCTGGAGTTAGGGGAAAAATGCGGGGAGGCAGGATGGACCCCGCGCCAGCAAATGTCTGCAAAACTTGCCTTTCTCCACCCCGCCCCCTCTTTCTAGTGATGGGGCCTGTCAAAGGGAATGGCTCTCTCAGCTTGAGAGGCCTTTGGGGGTAAGGGGGCACCCCCTTCATCCCCCACTTCCTTTGTATTACTCCCATCGCCCCATTTTCCGAATCGGTAGGACACAGGCTGTCCCCAGGGCCCTTCCTAACAAGAGAAAAGCCGACAAACGGAGAGGAAGGCCTTGGTGAAATTGAACAGAGATGAGCGCTTGGCAATGGGGGTGGCGTGGGGTATCCGTGGGGTCCCTTATCTCCTTCTGCCCCCTCTCCGAGCCGTCTGAGGTGCCGGGAAAGAGATGTTGGTGTTTTCCTCGTCGTCACTGTGGATCAATTATTTATAGGGAAGGGAGGGAGGGGCTGGGGGGGGGAGGAATCGGAGATTCCTAAATGAATTTGTTCAACAGATTTTACTCCTGCTAGCTAAGTGGTCCCCTGAAACTCTGTCTGACAGTTGAGCGATTTGGGCAATCAATATCAATTAGAGAGGCCGGGCTGTGTTCTGCTTTGGGGGGCACCAGCCAAAGCAACGGGGCTCACCAGACAGCGGCCCATTTGGGGCGAGGGGGGCCCAGAGGAAGAGTAGTAGGAAATCTGCCCTTTAAAAAAAATTTGGCTGTGATTGAGGAATGGGGTTTTTAGCCCATTTGGTGCGGGGGGTGGGGTGGGGGAAGGGTTTGAAATATGTGTTGAAATGTCCCGTCTACCATTTTCTCTGGCGGGTTTGGGTAAGAAGAAACCCGGAGCAAACTTTTCCCGCACATCAGTTCTTGCGAGACGGTTGCAGAAACAAAACGTTTGCAACCCTTGGTGGGTTTTGATTCCAAACGGTTCTGGGACCCCCAAAAACCCGTCCCTGCGAACGCCTAAAATAAGCACAAAAAAGGCTATAAAATAAACAGCGTGAAGTGGATGTCGGGTGACTTAAAAGTTCGAGGGAGGAATGTGGCGTCTACATTTCAATCTCGGAGTTTCTTTCCCACCTACAATGATCTGGAGGGAAGGACGCGGGTCCTTTTTCGCTGAAGAAATAAAGGGAAGGATCCGAGTTGGGATTTTTCCGAGCAGGATAGTTTCGGCTTCTAAATCCCAGCGAGACCCTAACTCATTGGGGGAAGGGGCGAGAAACCTGCGTGTTTAGGGAAATCGGCCCTTTTCTTTAGGGAAACTCACCAGCTTTTTGAGAGGACAGGGGTCCATGATTTGGGGAAACCGTCGGAAGGGTTTCCATCCTGTTCTGTGCACTGGGTAGAAAGCTGGAAAATGGCAACTTCGGAAGGATTCTGGTTTGGGTTGCTCTGTTTTTTTCTCTGTGGATCAGTTGGTTTGGGTTTGGTTCCCCGGTTGTTTGGAGGTGATCGCGGTTTCTTCGGACGGTTTGCAGCAATAGTAGCGAGGGAATGGAAGGAGGGAACGAACTATTTTCTGTCACAGACGCCTCCAAAATTTGCGTGCGGGGAGCGATCGGTCTCGCGGTCTTTTTCACCGGCTAGAACATTTCCCCCGAGCCGAGACAATGCGAGTGACCGGGAATATCGAAATCCAGCGATTTTGTTAGGAACGGGGGAAGGGTAAAATTGGGAAGAAACATCTTCCAAGGGTCACAATCAAATATTGCTCGTCGTTTGAAATAAAGGGGGGCTTACGGATCCGATCCCCTACTCCCCCCACCCCCTTGAAGATGAACTTCACTTACAAAGACCCTCAAGTCTATTGAAACTTTACAAGCAAAAGATTCCCGGCCACAAAAGCAAACAGTTTTTTGTTGGTTTTTTTTTTAAATCTAGGCTGCCTTTTTAAAAAATGGAGTTAAGGGAGGGGAGAGGAGCGTTGTCCTTTCTCATTCAAAATTCGGCAAGGAGGAGAAAAAGTTTGGACAAAGGGCCGAGGAGGGGAAGAAAAGGAGATAAATTATTCAAAACTCCCCGCTGTTAGATAGTTTTGTAATATTATAGGGCCGTCTGTTGGAAAAAGGCGAACCGTTGGACTCTGCAAAACGTTTCGTGTGATTTGGAAGGAGACACTGCTCATTTGCAAATCAGTCCTATTGTGTCTCCGATTTCCCCCCTCCCCTTACCATATTTTTTAAAAAAATTTAGTTTGAGCTTATTGCTTAAAAAAAAATAATGAAGACGCTGGTGAGAAGGCTGCAAAAAATATTTTCCCCTAAGAAGAAAGAGTGAACGTAGCTGTCAGCTTCTTTGCCCTGTTACTAAATTAATTCCAATAAGCAAATAAATAGGCATTTATTTTTAGAGTTCCCTGATTTATTCCTGGGGGAGGGGAGAAACCAGTCAATTTCCAATCATGTTGGAATTTTGGAACAATTTTGGAATGTTGGGATTTGAAATTAGAACACAACGAACAAAGTTCCCCGGGCAGTTTTGTTCCCCAGCGAGCGACTCCAATCACGGCAGAAGAACCTCCCCCGTCCTCGGTTCTTTTCACCGCGGTGACCCTGACTTGGGGGGCGGGGGGGACTCCCCGGGTCTTGAAAAGAAACAGCGACCCGCGGCAGCGAGGCTGGAGCAGAGCAATCGCCATTTGTAGGAGACTGTTTGTGGGTGCTAGAAATCAAGTTTGCGGGGGGGGGCGGGTTTAGCAGCGGATCGGATGCATTGAACCTGCTCGCCGCGATTTTTGTAGCGACGGGAGGCGAGGTGGGTTTTTTAAAACCAAAACCAAATCTCGCCACGATTTGTTGAAGATTTCTTGAAAGAAATTTCCAAGAACCCCAATGAAAGTGACTAATAACACTTCAGAGAGAGAGAGAGAGAGAGAGAGATCTCCACTCTTCCTCCATCGTAATAATCCTTAAAGATCTCACCTCTGCTTAACCAAAATTGCAACTTTTTGGGGGGGACGGGACAACTGACAGCCCTTTGTCGCTAGGACTTGTCGTTTTCAAGCAGAAGCCTGATCTGGTCTTTATTTAAAACAAAATATGCGGGGGGAGGGAAAGGAAAAAAAGAAGGGGGGAGAGAACTTTGTTTTGGGGCTTTTTTCCCCCCTCGTGACAAATGCCTTTGCTCTATTTGTGGACTCTCCTCGCAGGGAGCCGGGGGAAGACAGCCCTAAATGCTCTCTCTTTTTAAGTGCTAAAGAAAGATTCCACCCTGCGCCTGTTTCTTTCTATCATCTGCTTGGCATTTAATAATGTTAAGACTTATTAGAGCTGGTAATGAAAACTGTGGCCGCTGAATAGGGAGCTGTGTTGGAGAGGGGTGTAATAGCCCCGAGGCATGCTAAGAAATGTATTTATCCCCAATCAGTGCTCACTCTCTGAGTTCCAAGCACAAACGTTAAGTTGAAGGGTTTTAAGGCAGATTAAATTGAGCCTTTATTTCTCTGCACTTTCATCTTTAAACGGCTCACTCCAGCTAGCCCTGGGCGTATATTCATGAGTCTTCACTTCTTCTCCCCCCCCCCCCTTTATAAGGCCTTGTTAAACCCGAGTTGTTATTATTTGTTGTTGATTGTTATTGATTGTTGGTATTGGGGTGCGTTCGGGCGGGTCACGTGGCACTGCGAATTCTCACCCCCCGATGCGGATCAATGCGGGCCTTTGTGGCGAGGGGGCGTGTGGACGCGACCAGCCCGCTTAGGGTGCGGGGAAGACGCCTCGTGTGTAATGAAGAAGGGGAGGAGGGGGGCAAGGCCGCATGCAAACGAGCAAATGGTATTAATTGCAACCAGGCGCTGGCGTCGGATTGCTCCGCAATCAATGGACATAGGAGTGAAGGGGGCAGGGGCTGGCTCGCTCGAGGGCTGGGTGAGTTGTATGGGAAGATGAGCTGAGGGCAGTATTTCTATATATGCAAGGCGTGCAAAGAACCAGGTGAAGATCCGTCCCTTCTATGCGTTGCGTTTATGCGCATCATCCCCATAGTATAGTCTGGTCAATTTCACACACACGGCAAAATGCACCGGTGATCAATTTTGAAAACCCGGAGCAATAGATAGAAATATAGGTAGAGTGTGTGTGTACCTATATATATCCTACAGACGTGGATCTATAAAACTCCTGTATGAGGGAAGGAGATCCCTGTGAAATATTTAATGATAGAATTAAACAGGCATAAGAAATTGACGAGGTTACAATCCGAGTAGTAGAGGGAAAGACGATTTCTCTGTGTCCACACACAGATCGCGTGTGGTTACGTATTTCCCTAGACTGTAACCTGGTCGATTTCTTGCGTGTGTGGCTCAGGGCTACGCAACGGGGTCGATACCAGCATTTTGCAAGGGCAAAAGATCCCGAAACAACTGTTCCCGGCTCCGTTTTGCTGCGGGAAGGGAGGGTTGCGAAAGGCAGAAGAGCAGAAAACGGGAAGGAGCCCGGTACAGCTGTGAAGGGGCGCGAGGCCCAGGGGGAGGTGGGGAAGAAAGGTGTGGGATATTTAGACACTTCCCAGTCAAGGTGGTAACAATTTAATTTGGCGGCCGCGGTCGCCGCTAATGTGGCTTTCGGGGGCTTGCGAGGCTGAAGGAAGCTGTTTTGATTGTGTGTACAAGGACCTGCCAAATTTAATTAGGCTCCGGGGGAGTGAATGAATGAGGAGAAAGCGGGGACTCCTTCCCCCCTCGCCCCCCACCCCTGTCTCGGCAACAGTTTTTTGCTGTCACACCTGGGAAGCGGAGCCGGGGAGGGGCGCAGGCGGTTTAATCAGCCGGCAATCTGCATTGATTTAAAACCAACAAGCGCCTGCTCTGTAAATGTATGTTTAGAAGGGAAAGGGAATAGACACTTCATCAAATCAAGGGATTACCTAAGGTTGGCAATCTAATCAAACAGAGCCCAGCCGGGATTTGTGAGTGTTCGGAGGGAGATCAGCTGTAATAATGGGGGGCAGGAGGAAAGATAGGATGGTGTCAGGCAATTCATTGGCTTTAGGCTCAGTTATTCTGTGCATATTTCAGTGAGGGGAGGGGGGACCCAGGGAGGAAAGGAGGGGGGGGAGACTATGTGTGAGCACACACAGAGCTTACATGTCACAAAAAAAGCTGAGACAAATGAGGTACAACAATAAACACCGATAACAATTACAAAGGCAAACAGTGGCTTTTGGGAACAAGTAGCTGGAGAACCTGGTCTACATAAACAAAGTCGGCGAATGTTGGCAAGATAAACTCCTTCCCAAATCGAGTGTGACGGGAAGGAGAGAAGAGAGGAGGAGAGATAAGGTTGGAGTCTAATCTAATACAAGACACTTTTCAAACAACAAACTTAAGACAAGGATGCCGGAGAGGGGAGGGGGAGGGGGTTCAATTAAAGAGCAGAGAGAGAAATACTATAAGGAAGATGTTTATGATCCAGCATTTTGGGGGGTGGGGGTGGATTTAATTATATACCAGGAAATATATGAACCAGGTAGTTGTGATCCATGATTTGGGGTGAGGATGGGGGTTAGCGGGAAAAGGACAATAGAAGGAATCGCTATTTATAACCCCCGGGTTTTTATTAGGATGGGTGGGTGGATACATTCAATTATAGGGCAAGAAGTATCCAAGGCAGCCCCGTCTGACCTAGGACTGCGTGTGCATGGTTAGCAAGCCCCGGGCCCCAAAATATTTCCCAGGAGGGCCGGGCCGGGGTTTATGATCGAGCTAGAGAGGGGTCTATCGAAATGAGAATGGGGAAGAAGAGAGGGGAAGATGGCTGGAGTGTGGTTCAAGGAATTAGATATTTACCAGTTTGAAATAAGCCGGGTATCAAAAGAGGGAGAGCGAGACACGGAACAGAGGAGCCGGGAGAAGACTTCAAACGGATTCATCGGCTGGAGCGGTGCAGGGGAGATTTAGAGACAGTATTGGGAAGTTATTTAGCTATTAATAACATATTTTCCGGAGGCGTCAGGAGTGCCTCCCGACGCAGGTTTTTCTCGCAGCTATTTGGCTGGGTGAAATATGGGAGACCCAAATGTGGGGAAGAGATAACACAATCAGCCGAGCCCTGGTCCTCTGGCTGCATCATAGCATTAAACCCGGATTAACCTCCCCCCTCCCCCCCCCCCCCCGATCTCTCCCCCCACCCCCACCCCAAAGCTTTCCAAATTTTTCAGTGGAATTCACAGGGCAGGGTTTAAAGCCCATAGAAGGCTACTCTTAAAGCGGGAAGGGATTTAGGATGGGGGGGGGGTCTTGCTGGAAATTACCTTTGTTCCACGTGAAATAAGCAAACGAGGGGCCCTTTTGAGATCTGAACTTTTGAGCTATTATAGACGGGTCCCTGAAATAAAGAAAAATCAATTGAAATCAGTTGCTATATATATATATATATGCCCCCTCCCCCCACCTCCGTGGGTCTTGCTTTGTCATTTTAATTCGAACTGCGCCCGGATCTAGGCTCTGGATTGGCGGGGGGGGGGCAGTGCTTCCTTAACTGGGGTGGGGGGGTGATATTGACGAGGAGACTTTAGTCTTCATTCGAGGGGCCCTCCCCACTCCGTGAGAGGGGGGCGATTCAAAAGAAGAGCGGGGTTTGTAACCCGTCTCCCCATCCAAACGGCCGCTCCCAGGCCTTGCCCAGGAAATTCCCCTATAAGAGGTGGGGGCGCCCGGGAAGCGAGCTTCAAGTCTGGGGGGTGGGGGGGGGTTCATATCCCACCTGGCTGGAGGAAACTGACTAGCAAAGCCAGAGGGGCGGGGGGAGAGGGGTCTTGGCTACACTCCCCGGCGCTGGTCAGCACACCGGGGTGGGAAGACCCTGGGATCCGGGAAGACGCGCGGCGAGCTCGGTTCTGTAATTCATTTTATCACGCTGGCTGTAAATAACCCACCCCCGCCTGCCTCCCCTTCGAGGGCTCTGGTTTTAAAGAGTGTTTGGAGGGGCGCTGATTAATCTGCCGGGGGGGGGAGGTGTCGCTTTTATGCTGCATTTTCCATGATCCCCCCCTCCCTCTCCCCCCCCCCCCCAAATAAACCAGAGGCCGGCTAATGGCAGGGTATAAAGCCATTTGTCTGCCGGAGTGGGGGAGGTGCGAGCATGGGGTGGGGGAGGGAACCCAGAAGGGTCCCAATGTGAGAAGGGAGACGAATGGTATTTTGTGATTAGCTGGGAAAGACCCCCCCCCCCCGCGCCCGGAGAGACCCGCGTTGTCCAAAGGGAGAGGAGGCGGTTGCGGCCCGTTGCGGGGAGAGGGTGGAAGAAAAAGTAGTCGGGGCCATTGAGACGCTTCGAGGCTTTGATCCTGGGCCGCTTTCCCTTATCAGAAACATTGGCGGTGACGCCGGGACAAAGCGAGTTCATCACATTACAGGCGAAGCGGGGCCGCTCGCAGGAGTCGCGGGCTATTAATTAGCCAGGCGCTGCGTCTTGGGGGACAGAGGAGATCTGAGGCTCCGTCTTACTTGCTTGGCTGGCTCTGGGGATGACTCCCTGGAAAGGATCCTAGACTATCAGGGTTGGAAGGGACCCCAGGAGATCATGTAGTCCGACCCCCTGCTCAAAGCAGGACCGATCGCGTTTTTGCCCCATAGCCCTAAGTGCCCCCCCTGAAGGGATTGAACTCACAACGCTGGGTTTAGCAGGCCAATGCTCAAATCACTGAGCTACTCCACGCCCCCCAAACGGATCTATTTCTGGTCCCAGGCTCTGCAGGGCTGATCAAGGAGGAAGGCGAAGGGCTCTTAATGCCCATTCGTAAAGTATCTGACCAACCCATGGGGTAAAGAATTCCAGGCGATTCTGCTCGGGCCACTTGGACTTTGTGAGGTTTTTTTTCAGTGCTTCAAAAGAAAAAGTGCTTTTAAAAAAAAAAGCAGATCTCCGACTCTATGGGATGATTTAGTTGGGGATTGGTCCTGCTTTGAGCAGGGGGTTGGACTAGATACCTCCTGAGGTCCCTTCCCACCCTGAGATTCTATGATTCTATAAATCAGATGGGTAGATCCCTAAAAATCTATAAATCAGAGCTCATGAGCCCTAAGATCTGTTAGTCTATAAGCTGCTACAAGACTCTATCTAGTCTCTCCTATTACTAGTTATTTGTCCTTCCCTGGGAGCTGGCAAAGGGAGGGGGTACGGGACACGTTTTATCCCGTCTACACACACACTTAGAAATCACAGAAAGTTAACTTTGGCAGCCTCCTCCCGCTCTTCCTTCCCCCCACCTGCTGCGGGGACGGACGGTCGCTGGCTTTGAACATGAAGCTAAACTCTTTAAAAAAAAAAAAAGAAACGGGGTGACTTGAAAGAGACCCCCCCCCCCACGAACGAGTCTTCGCCCCCGGGCAGATCCAGTCGCCTTTTCCCAAAGGCGAAGCCCGTCCTTACCCGGGCCTTTGAATCATGCCAGGCGGGAGTTGCCCTGTCGACCCCCCCCCCCACCCAGAAAAACGGGCCCTCAATAATTTGCCAGCGAGGGCGCTGAGGCGGGTGTGGGAGCCACCCCTGGGAAGGGAAGAGCAAACGGCCTGTGTGTACCACCCTCCTCTGGAAACCCGCCGTCCCTCTGCCCCCGGGCTCCCCGGAGGCGAGAGGAAACCCTTGTTGGTTTTCACTCCCTTCTGCGTGGTGTTGCTGTTTCTAAAATTGGAAGGAAGCACTTTGCCTGACCCTGGAGTATAATAACCGAGGGCACCGCTCTTTGGCCAGGGGTCCTTTCTCGATTTAGGTCCAGTAGCTGGAGGGGGGACGGACACTTGAGGAGTCTTTTAGTCTTCACTGGCTTCTTTGTCTGGAGACCCTAAAGATCGCAGATCAAAGTGACCTGGTCGCTTCTTTAAAGAGATGGGGGAAGAGGGGGGAGGGAGGAGAAAGCTAGTTCTGAAACTCCCGAGTGTTTGGAAGTGGTTGCCCTGCTGATTCCCCCCCTCCCCCCCCCCCCCCGACACACACACACTCCGGGCGGGGCTGGGTTACTTTGGAGTTGGGGGGGGAGGCTCCGGATTTCTGAAACCATCAAGCAGCCCAGGCGGACATGCGGATCGGATTTGATTTCTCTTCCAGCAGCAGGGAGGGAGGGTCTCAGCCGCAGATTTGGAGTGGTTGGGGGATTTCGAACCGATTTGATTCCTCCCCCTCCCCCCCCCCAGCTCCCCCTTTCTAATTGTCATCATGGCTAAGTGGTGGTAATGGGAAATGAGGGCCAGTGTTTAATCATGCTAATAAATTCCGCTCCCAGACTTCTTCCGAAATTGTGTGTTGCCAGCACGCCTTTTAATCATGCGTTTGTTTCAATCCCCTGGTACCTTCCCCTGAAAAGGCTCCACTCCGAAACTTTAGGGTTGTTGTTTTTTATGATGATTTTACGTTGCTATTCTCCAGCGAACAGCTGGCAAAAGAACTAGAGCCGGGAATCTCCCCCCTTGGAGTCCAAATCTGGAGTGGGCGAGAAAAGTCAGAAGATGATTGCAATAATTTTGTTGGCTTCCATTCTGGGGACGAATTGATTTGCATACATATTGGGAATTAAAGGAGGAAGAGAAAAGTTGATTCAACGAGATGATCTAGGCTGTTTTTTCAGCAACTTCCCAGCAAGTGGGGGTGGGAATTGCTGAGGGATTTGAGACTTTCCTAAAATAGATCTGGACAGGAGGCCGCTCAAGTTGATTTTGAAAAGTCGATTTCAAATATGTATTTTATTTGAAGCAAACTTTTGAAAGACAACACCCCGCTTGTGTGCGGGGACTAAAGAGGACTCCATGCAGCTAGACTCACGTTTTCAGGAAAGATCAACCCAAATTGTGGAGGGCGGGAATGATTTTTATTGACCGAGGTCTTTTGAAAAGCGTGTGAAATATACAAAGGGCGGGTCGATTTCAAAAGCGACTCCTGTTTAAACCCTAAGCAATTCTTTCCAACCCATTTGATCGCCGGGAAAGAGAAACGTGGACATCGAAGGAATTTAGGGGTGGAAAGAGTACCACACGACCTTTGTATATTGTAAATCATCGGTCCCAGCAGTGGATTCTCCATTGGGCTCGGAGTAGGGGCTATAGTAGCTAGTCGAAGCTGCCAATTAATAGCCGTTTGGTGACTAAAAATACCTCGAGTGAAACATTGGAATTTTTTGGATTCAATATTTCTGTGCAAAAGCTTAAAACGCTTTCAAATTCTTTCAACCACCCCCAGTCCCATCCATGATTATCGTTTGATGCTAAAGAGCAGCAAACGGCGCTATTTGAAGCCCCGTTCTGGGGAGGGGATTGGGAGTTTGGCGCGGGGATCGGATATTTGGTTTGTACCTTGTTGCTTTTTCCGGGCGTCTTCCCCTTAATCTCATTCCAATCACCAGCCCTCTCTTGGATCTCCTCGCAGTGGGTAAGCGGCCATTTATTTCTCCCAAACTCCAGCAAAGAGAGCAGAAAACTTTTTTTAAAAAAATCTCTTTATATTAAAAAAAACCCTCTTTATTGGAAAGAGGAAAAAATAACCACTCACTGCCTCGGAGAGATGGGTGAGAATGTCCCCAGGATTCAAACGAATCTGAAGCCCCAATTCTCCCAAAACTGATGCATTCAAGTGATGTTTTGGGGGAAACTTACATGGTTCGAATCTCCATGCTACCCAGGGGAAAGTGCTTAAAGATGACTAGCAGGGAGATAAACAATCTTCCCCGTTTAGGCAACACACCGTCCGCCAGGCTATGGCAGGGAGAAGGTTTCAAGGAGAAAATAACCTCCTTGAAGAGGCGAGTTTCCACGGTGGTGAGAAATCCCCCCCCGTTGAAACAGATCGAGGGATTCACAGCGCAGCAGGGCAAAAATTTCAAACGCATTTCGTTTTAAAGAGGGGTTCGAATGGCCAGGGAAGGGGGGGGGAGTTTAAATAACCTGGCTGCTTTAACCCCCCCCCCCCAAAAAAACCACCCTTTAATCGAGAGCCCCTGATCTATTTCCCGCGGCTGTGACTTCGTGACTTGCTCTCTAGTTTTTAAACTTTATACGAGGCTGAATTGGATCCTTTAAAAAAAAAACAACCCCATTCCCCTCTCCTATTATGTCTTTTTCTCTCTCTCTCTTTCTCCCCCTTTCATTCGGAGCGAGCCTTTCCCGCGTGCTACACTTTCCGAGCGCCTCAATGGCCACTTTAGAAATACAAACAACTTTAAAGATAAAGTAACCAACCCCGAATGGGACTTTCAATGGGGGGATCGTTGTTGTCCTTTACCATGGAGTGTGCAGCCGCCTCTGCCTAATCCACCTTTCATTTTCACCGACAAATGCCAAGAATCTAGATCTCCCCCCACCCCACCCCTCGGGAGCCCGATTATACAACAAAAGGCCACCATTATCCTCCGAAGAAACCAGGGAGGGGGGCAAGGGGGCTCCGGGCTCCGAGGATGAGGGCATCTTCAAACTATTGACTTAGTGGATGAAGTCAAGAGCAAACACGCTGAGATCTGAAAGGGGAAGGGTTTGAAGGGGGGCGGGGGGACACACAACCGAGGCCAAGGGAAGTGGAAGAATGTGTTTGAAATCGAGATGGGAGGAAAGATAGGGATGGACAGCCAAAAATCAATCCGTAGGCCCGCGTTTTCTTTTCCCTCCAGCCTTTCCTGGAAAGTCCTGCTCTCCTCGCTTAGCTTGGAAAAGTTGTTTGTGGCATCTTCCCCTCCCCCTCCCCCCCAGTTTTGGGTTCAGGATCCAACCGATTTCTACTTTGGTTAGTCTCTTTCAAAGGGATCCCACAGCCCGATCGCAAATAGAATTGAGACCCCCCCACACACACACACACCCAGGTTTGCTGGTGCTCTTGGTGAAACCGACAAGGGAGTAACTGGGAGGAAGGCCCAGACCTAGTGCTTAGCTCTGAAGACCTGTTCCGAACAGCACTTTGGGCCGAAAGGTTCAAAAGTGGCTGGCCATTGTTGGGTACCCAACTTGGGACTCCGTCAAGGGAACCCGATGGCGGCGCATCCTCCCGGGGACAATCCGGGCTCGTTGGGGTGTCTGGTTGGCCACCCAAACTCAGGTGGATGTCAGGGGTGGGAAAGCAAAGATCGCCGTGTTCCAGCAGCGCAGACCCAGAGGGCTGATTCTGACCTCCGTCCCACCAGAGCGGGGGGGTCCGTGGGGCTGCTTGGGCAGGGGGGGGGGGGTCCAGCACGCATTGCACTGTGGGCTACCTACCCACAGTGCAATGCGGGCTATGTCGACCCCCTGCAAAAGTTCAAGGACAGACAGTGTCGACCACTGTCGACCTGCTGTCCTGGTGGGGACACACTGATTCGATTTTCTAAACTCGAGTTTAGAAAATCGAATTAAGGGAAATCGACCTAGACCTATAGTGAAGACATACCCTTAATCAGCAGCACTCCGCTGGAGTGAATCCGAATTAACTCTGTTTAGACGAGGTTAGGGTGCAGGTTGGGGGTCTTTCAGCGTGGTGAAAGTTGCCGGGAATCTCTTGTACCTCTTGTTCTGGGGTTGGAGAACAGGGACCGTGGGGAAGATGCAAATGAGCATTACCCAGAATCCCTTCCGGGTCTCCGTGCCATTACTTTTTACCTTGCTGTGGTTTTGCATCAGCGCCTCATTAGCTGCTGCTGTGTGGGGATTTGCAGGATGGGCCCGTGGGATTTCCAACCCAGCCCATATTGGGGGGGGGGGAGGTATTTCAACCAGATCTGTAACGTATCTGGGTCGCCTAGGGAGACGTCTGCTGGGCGGAGGGGCTACTCTAAAGCAGCCCCACTGTCCCTAATTACTCGTTAATCAACCCCACACAGGGGTCCCTTTAAGAGCTCCCTTGGGTACAAACACTTCAATTAAAGCGTCCGCAGCTCGGACAGGTTCTTGTGAACAGGGGAGGAACTGTTGCCCCTTATTCTTTCACGCTGGACCACTGCACGTTTCCCTCCGGCTGTGATGAGCGGCGTTTCAAAGCGGGGAGGACCCGCTCAAAATAAGAGGGGGGGGGGTGTCTGCTGGGGAACTTCAGTAGCGCGGACATGGGAAGAGGGCTGAGGGCCACCCCGTTGTGTCTAGTTGTTCCAGCGGTTGTATCCTATCGAACATCTGCATAGGCTAGGAATGACCTCCCTATCCCCGGAACCCAAGGGGGGAGGGAGGAAGGAGGTGACCCCATCTGGATTTCAGGGGATCTCCCCCTGTTTAGTGTCTTTGGGTGCGGATGGGTTCCAAACATCCCAAGAGGCAAGGGAGTTGCCGTATTTTAGCCCCTCTGTGCGGACAGCTGTAGAGCGTCCATCACCCTGGTCTCTAGGCGCCGCTTTCCAGCTCCTTGTATCCGTCTCAAGTCTGAATAAGGATTTTGGATCCCTCTTCCGCAGCAATTGACTCGGCACCTGCTGTGGTCTTAGTTAGCCTGGGGGGCGGGAACCACGTTGCACGGATGTGCAGCGCCGAGCACCACGGGGCTTCTGCTCTCAGGCTACAAATAACAACAAAGACACGGGAAAGGGGCGTCCGGGGCCCAATCCGGCCGACCGAGTAGGGGGCCTTCTCCATCTCCAACTTCTTTTCCACCCCAGCCCTTGTTAGTCTGGGGCTGGTATCCCAATGGGGGAGCACCGACACTGGGCGCGGGGAAAGGAGCAGTGGCGAATGCAAGCAAGCAACGTTGTGAATCCCACCCTCTCGGGCCCTATATGAAAATCTATTTCTGGGGAGCCCCAGCGGGTAAACCCCCCTCCCCGCCCCCCATTCGGGTTCATTGCGATCCTGGCGTCTAGCGAGGATCCCAGAGAAGCCAACGGGGTTTTTTTTTAACCCCCGGTTTCGAGCTTAATGAAAAGCCCCGAACCTGATTGTTTTGAAAATTGATTTAGACGAAGCGCCCCGGGGCAGAGACGCGGCGACAGACGCAGAGTTCGCCTCGGTGTCTGAATTGTTAACCCCGGAGGAGGCGGGGGGTGTCGGGGTGGCGCATGGGGTAGAGGGGTGTCGGGGTGGCGCATGGGCTAGATCTATAGATCGCCGGAGTTTTGGTCACCCCCGCAAATAAAGGTGCCTTTGTGAGCCCCGACGGCTGACTTAGCTGCGTGGACCTCGGCTGGTTTCCTAGAGTTGAGGCTGAATGAAGGGCAGCTGGATGGGCTGGTCACACGGGGATGGGCGCAGCTCCACTACCCCTTAACTTCTAGGACTGATCTGGGGCCATGTTCCGCGCAGCCAACCGGGGCTTCTCCCTCCCCGTCCCCCCGAAATAAGGCGGCGGGTCCTGCAACCTGCGTCTCTTCCCTCCGCGCCAGGAACGGGTCCCCCCCCCCCCCCGTTGGGTTTCGGATCCCTAATTGTGGTGGGGGCGCCCAGTCCCCCCGCAAGTTCCCTTCCAGATCCTCCCCACCTGGACAGAGAAGGTGACCTCCGCTGCTGCTTTAATTATCTTCAATTGCTTCCTTCGGAGAACCTGGCAGGGGGGGGGGGGGAGAGGCGGATTTACCTGCTCAGACGGGGCGAAATGAAAAGGTGTTGGGAGGGAAGTGCAGGGGAAGTAGCATAATTAGATGTAAACAAGACCAGAGACAGGGCCCTGTGGTCAGACACCTTGATTGTTCAGGGATTAACCAAGCAAGGCCCCGTTTTGCTGGTAACCAGCTCGAATTTTTAAAAGAAAATCCAGGCCCAGTGAAGATGTTAACCCCCCCCCCCTCCCGCCCCTCCCCCCAGCTAAGGCCGCGCATGGAGAAATCCCAGAGATCTGGAGCATGGTTCGCCAACAACACACACCCAGGAACAAGCTTTTCAGAGGTGGCTCCTGATTTTGGGGAGTCGCTGGAAAGCGCAGTGCGCCCCCTAAAAGCAGGTCCCCTTAAGACAATGGTTCTCCACCCAGGGGACCCAGGCGTCTTCCAAGGGGGCACATGGGGAGACTTGCCTAGTTTTACAACAGGCTACGGTACAAAGTTCATCTGGACATCACCTTACGGCCCCTGCCATGGAAGCGCAAGGTCGGGAGGCCAAGTGACTGTAGAATTCTACCGTGCCACGGAGGAAGGCAGCCGGGTTTCTCAGTCATCGCGGGCTGGGCCACTTTGTGGGGTTGGTGTCTGATGTTGTGGGCGAGTCGTTTTGAAGGGAGGTGAAACTGGGGGGTACACAAGACAAATCAGACTCCTGCCAAGGATACAGGCGTCTGGAAAGGTGCCTTAAAACAGCTAAGCTCACTAGTTGCTTTTGATCATACTTGAAGGCTATCTATACCTTTCAAGGAGATATAGGGGTGTGTGTGTGTGTGTGTGTGTGTGTGTGTGTGTAGATATAAACCAAGAAAATAATTAACTGATCCATCAATTCTTCCCTGATTTGAAACAAACAAAAACCCTTGGTATGCCTGAATTGGCGCGCCTTCCTGCGCGCCCCCACGCGTGTGTGTGGAGGTGCAAATCCGTGTGTATTTCTGCGGGTGTTTCAATATATTCGGCTTAAACAGGGAACGCCACGTTTTTCAATTAACTCCCTGGTTCCTTGAATCGCGTTCACCTTTCGCGAAAGTCCCCTGGAGAAAAAAAAAATCCAACCCCCTCCCAACTCGAGTTTCCATCCGTTGGCATCTCTCTCTCCCTCCCTCCCTCCAGGTTTCTTTTCAACTTTGTTTTGGTTGGAGTCTTAAATCGGCTTTAATTCCAGTTTGCACACCGCTGGCATTCTCTTCCACACCCAGCCCCCCCGCCCCCAGTCTGGCCAGACTTCCAGGAGGTCGGGGGAGTTTAACCTTTTGAAAATCAGGTCTGCCCTTAAATGCTGCGGGTACCTGTGAGTCTAATTTCCAGGGCTTTCTGCCTGCCAGGATTCCGGCCCCAGGTACCTGAAGGGCTCAGTCACACTGAGTTCAATAAGGTGGTTTTGTTTGCCCCCAGCTCCTAGCGGGTTCTTTACTCCATGGGGAGGGCTAATATTAGAGCACTGGGGTGGGGGGGGGTGCGTATTTCTTCCTCCCTGATTGCAAATCACCGACAGATTAGCACCAGCAGCTGTTTGGGACGGGAACAATGGCGAGCCCTAGGAAGTGGAGAAATTGAAAAAGGAGCCTCCCCCCCCCCCCTCTTTCTAATCAGCCCAGCTCAAAGTTCACGAAGTCAGACTGCGTGACTTCCCCTGACCTCCAGCCTCCGCCCCAGAGGGCGGGTTACGTATTTGGGGTGGGGGGAGTAGACAGAAAAACACCAGGGCAGTTCATGAAATGCCCCATAGACGGGCGCAGCAGGCAGCGGACCCGCCTCAAAGCCGACTGGGAGGGGAGGGAGCAGTGGAGATCTAGCAACCTGCTTCTCTTTCTTCCCCCCCCCCCCAAATTCGGCCCAAATCCCCCCCCCAAAAAAAAAATTAGGTGCGCGGGGGCCCGATCCCGCCGAGTTGGCCGCGCTGCGCTCCCCACTAGCCAGGACGCCCCAGGCACCGGCGGCCAAACTCCAACCGGGAGCCGGGTCGGGCCCCGCGGGTCACTCGGCCTGCCGGGATCGGGCCCCGCGGAGAACTTGGCGGGCCGCCTGCGGGGTTTTCCGCCCCGCGCGTTAGCGGCGCGCAGCTCCCGCCCAGGGAGGGCTCTGCTCCGTTGGCGGAGAGGAAGGCGAGGTACTTGTCTTTCCTTAACCCCCCCCTTTTCAGAGCACCGGGGGGGGGGGGCAGCCTGAGTCAGGGACCTGCCTTGACCGCCCCCCTGACCCCCAAACCCACCCGCCAGCCCCCCAGGGGCTCAGGTCTAGACTGGTCCTAGCTCTGCCACCGAGAACCATGCTGCCCCCCCCCCCCCGTGCAGTCAATATAGACTAGCGCCCGCCGGCCCCTTGTTGGAGTCTATTAATCGCTGATTGCCACCCGCTGCTCCGGTTTGCGCCCAAGAGCAGAGATCACGTGAGGGGAGGGGGGACTTGGCTAAATGAACAGTCGGGCCGACCTGGGCCGAGCCGATGCTCCACCGGGCGCGGGGCCCGCGGAGCTGTCAGCGGGTCCCCTAATGGATTTAACTCGGAAATCGCGACTCGCCCAGGGGTTTCCTCTTTAAAACAAGCCCATTAAACTTGTCAGCCCTCGTTAGGGCTTGAAAACGCTGAGCGGGGCCCGCTGGGGAGGGAGGCGCGGGGCTGGGGGCGCTTCGTAGCCGGGGGAAGCGTTCCGCGGCTGGGTTATTGGGGGGATGCGCGGAGCTGGGGGGGGTGGCAGCGCGCAGAGAACGCGCTGGGAACTCGCCTGGGAACTTTACCCGGCTCCGCGGCGCGCAGCGACTGATCTTTCATTGGGGCGCGTTGCGTGGAGGGGTCTTGCTCCGGGCTGGGCTCGGATACAAGGCCAAGCCAGGGGGGAGTGGGTCTGAGTAAGGGGAGAAACCCCCGAATTGAAGGGGGGGCGAGGGAAATGCATTTCGGGTGGCGCTATTGCTAGACACATTTGTGTGTGTGTTTGTGTGTTTGGTGGCGCTGTTGCAATCGCTTGAAGAAGGCGGGGGGAGACCCCCCCTAAATCCTCTGTCAATGAGCCGGGCCTCAAATTCTTTTCCCCCCTCCCCCAAAATATCTGAAGAGCTTTAAAAATAGTTGGGATACAAATGACCTTGGAGAGAGACCAAAGCAATGTATATCCCTCCCCCTCCCCAGGAGTTTTGTTTTGGGTTGATTGGGGGCTTTTTTTAAAAAAATAAGGGTTTATGGTGCTTTTCAAGGCTTGGTTCCCTTCTTAGACCCCCCCCCCCCATCCAGCCACCCTTTAAAATAACAACAACCCCAGTCCTTCTGTTCTTCCCCCGCTCAGAGAATGAGCCCATCAGCTATTCAAGCGTATTGATGAACTCCCCCAAAAAGTTTATTAAGAGAAGCGGAAACAAAAGGACTAAAGGCTGCAGGCAACTGGACAGCCAGTTTATAAACTAGGGTCCCATTGTCCCTTTAAGGCAGATGCATGAATACCTCTCAATGGGCTCCTTTGGAGTGACAAGATCAAGCCAGACAACAGCATGTTAAAAGGAAGGAGTTGCTGTTTCTCTCTTCCAACCCCCGAGAGCTGCTCCCCCGACTTCGCCTGCATTAATGTACATCTGCAGGGGGAGGAATAAATAGGGCCTTGGGATTGTGTAGGTCCCTTTCCTCCCCCCCCACCCCACCCCCCACTTTCCCAGTGCCTCTTTGCACCATATGCCGCAGCTCAGACCCTCAGACCTCTACCCAGGCAGGAGGCTGAAGCCAGCACAAACTTGGGCTTTAGGAGACTCTCCTTTCAAGGATCCACCCGTGCCCACTTATGTTTCTGCAGAGAAATGTAACAAGGGCTTTGATGACTTGTCTGGATTGTCTTTTGAGAGGTTGGCCAGTACAGGCCCAGGGAGGGGAAGGACAAGGGCCGAGCAGATGACTCTAAAAGACGGTGGGTTTTGTCCATCCTCTTCCCCCGCTGGGCAAGATTCTGTCTATGGGCGATTTGGGGGGGAAGGCGGAGGGTGGGGAGTTTTATGGGATCCCCGTCAGAGCAGGAGGTGAGATGAAATAAAGAAAAGGGAAAGAGGCCCAAAGAAAAATATGAATTCGGAGTCGGGCGCATGAGTAGAGGGGCTTTGAAACCAAGGGAGCTGGTAGTTATAAGCTGGATCTCAGCACAGGTTTCTTCTTCCCATGTTATTGTAACTGGTCAGCAACAACACTATACTGAATCCAGAATGAAGCAAGCCCGGGATAGGGGAGGAGACCCTGCTCCCGGGGAAGCCAATGTCATGGTGTCTTATTGGGGCCAGGTTTTAACCAGGGTCCTTTTCTGCCTTCACTGAGTCTGAGTTGTCATTAACTTCACCGGTTACTCCTGATTTATACTGAGAACAGGGCTCTGAGAGTAGCCAGAATGGACTGGCAAGCTCAGAGGAGAGGATGAACAGGTTTATAATCAAATTATATTAATATTAGTGGGGTCACTTCGTGCACAGGTCATAACTTGGTTTCTTCTTTTTCAATCAGAGTGACCTCTGTGTTTGTATTTTTGCCTTTTTTCTCTACCACCCTCCCCCCTTCTCCTCCCCACAGACACTCTCGCCCCCGTCCCCTGCTGGTTTAGCGAAGGTTAATTTTTAAAGGTGCGTGCAGGGGGTCTGGTGTGTTAATTTGTGTTGACATTTTATGATGTTTTGGTGTGTATGATCCTGGGGTATCTCAGTTCCTCTGAAAAAGCACATCTCCTATTACCTGAGGTCCAGAGCCTCCAAGGTATTTAAAACAGTGGACGTTAGGAGCTTAGCTACTTTTTGAAGATCTGGGCCTAAACTGCCAATA
Organism: Sternotherus odoratus; assembly: GCA_032164245.1. Taxonomy (NCBI): domain Eukaryota; kingdom Metazoa; phylum Chordata; order Testudines; family Kinosternidae; genus Sternotherus; species Sternotherus odoratus. The sequence goes on along the minus strand of JAVMKO010000018.1, from coordinate 12,259,395 downwards.
ACGTCTTGAAACATAACAATAGCACCTGAAAAAGGCCAGCACAGAGACCGATCTTTCACTTCACCAAAATGCCACCACATTTGGCCTCCTCTAGATTCCCAGCCTTGTTTATTTTTATGTTCTTCCAAGTTTTCTTTGCCAATATGAAGTGTCCCATTCTCTCTCCCTCTTCTCCCCCCCCAACCCCTCCCCCGCCCGTTGCGAATGTGGATGGTAGGCTAGATTTTGCTCTCAGTCCCACCAGTGTTCATCTGGAGTCACCCCCCCCTCCAATTTGCAAAGAGGGGACTGAAAGGAGAGCCTTGTTCCATGGGTGCATCTCAGCCAGTAGCTGCCTGAGTGGGTGTGGAGCAGAGCTGGTTTCACAGTGATAACTCACATGATGGACGGCTACAGTTACACTGTGTTGATTGCTGGGCCATATGCCTGTTTACACAATTCTAACGAGGGCCAACTCTGAGTGCCGGGTTGGAAGGTCAACCGCTGATAATAATACAGGGGGGGGGGGGAACCACACGTCCCCCTCCTCCTACCAATGGAACAGTTGCTGTTTCACGACTGAGTAAAGCCAAACTTCCCTCAAGGGGGTTCTGTGACTTATGACCCTTGTAACCTGCACTTAAAACTTTCAAAAGGGACAAGTACCCCTAGAGAGATGACCTGAGCAGAGACTAAATCCCAAGGGCAAATCACGGCTATAAAAAAGCAGTGAGGGGGAAGAAAGGAACGCCTGAGTGAAAAACCAGAAGAGTTCCCCAGTTACAGAAGATGCCACTCCAATGAACTAACCCAGGGGTGCCAAGAACAGCTCTTCTGCCCCCAATGACTATCAGACCATAACTTCTTGTATCTTCTTGGTTCATATTTTAGATAGACATGGAAGCTGTTTGTAAGGTAGAATGAAGATCCTGAATTAGTTCAACTCAAGATTGAGGCCAGATCCTGGAAAGTGCTGAGTGCCTTCCTCTCCCAGGGAAGTTAATATTGAGCTGAGATTGCTCAGTGCCTCACTTCCAGCACCCTGCAGGATCAGGCCTTGGGTTTATATAGTGTCCTTTGTACAAGTTGTATTCCCAAATGCTTTACAGAGGGAATAGTGTAAGAGTTTAACATTACCCAGAAGTAGAGGGACTTGTTTCTAGAAACTCCTGTGAAGGGTGCTATGGAAAGAGACAGAGAAGAGAAATTTATAAGGTATGTAGACAAAGGAGAAAAGAAATGCTTCCAGCCACTGTTCCCTCTAAGCTGTGCATGTTCTCTCTTAAGCTGTGCTTCCAGCCACAGTTCCCTCTAAGCTGTGCACATGGCGAAACACCGTGTGCGCAAATATTTGCATGGAAGCACAAGAATTTTTTTTGCACACGCGACCTGTCAAAAATTAGAGAGAACATTGCTTCCAGCTGAGGTTTGAAATGCACCAAGGAAGCCCAGTTTGCAATTGCGGTGACAGTAAATTCTGCGTAGATTAAGCTCTTTGGGAGTCCGGGGAGATAAGTTCTTGATAGCTTTGTGGTCTGATTCCCCTCCCCCCACCCCCACCCCAAAAAAGTGCTAAGACCGTCTTTCTCCCCTTGATTTCCCTGGGATCTGTGGATGCTCAGCAGGTCTGAAGCCAAGTGACTAGTGGCAGCAGCACTTAATAGCTCAAATATTTGCACCCTAAAGGCATCTTTGAGTTTGCAACAGGTTAAACACACACACACACACACACACACACACCATCAACAATAATCTTCTGTTGCTTCAAATGAGCTCAGCTGCTTCAAAACCAGCCTACGCATGTGCCCAGTCCTGATTGCCTGAAGTCAGTAGGAATGGCTCGTGTGAGTAAGGCAAGCAGGTTTTTGACCCCGACTAGTAGATATTATGGCCCTCATCCTGCAAACGCCTACATACATGCTTAACGTTACATATGTGAACACAGGTTTCAGAGTAGGAGCCGTGTTAGTCTTTGTTCGCAAAAAGACTGAGGAGTATTTGTGGTACCTGAGAGACTAAGCAACTTATTTGGGCATAAGCTTTCATGGGCTAGAACCCACAAAAGCTTAGGGTTCTAGCCCACAAAAGCATCCATAAAAAGCTTATGTCCAAATAAATTGGTTAGTCTCTAAGGTGCCACCAGTACTCCTCATTCTTTATATGCGAACACAGTGACTTCACTACTACCGTGCGCAGGGTTGAGGCTTGTGCAGGTTCTACTTTGGGGATTTGCCAATGATGGTCGGTTTTTCATCAGGCTCACTTGCCCCAAGGAGTCCTTTCTAGGGCCGAAATAAGATAAGGAACTAAAAGTGCCATGAGAAGAACCAATCTTGTGAAATTTCGGTTCCAGAAGTCACTCCCCGAGGCATTCAAAAACAAAGTCTGAAAAATATAACCAGAAATACTCAAGTTCCCTCATTCACATATGAGTAACCGGTAACCAGGCCAATCTACAGAATCCCAAACTTCCTATCTAACTACTCACAGGATTATCACTTGTTGACGGCTTGACAGCAGCAGGTGTTCTAGCTCTTTATGGTCACTGTTGGGTTTTTTTATACAGTGCTATTGGCAGGCGAATAGAAAGCTGGATCCTTGCCTTCAGAAGATATCAAATTAAATTAGACCTAACTCAGGGAAGGATGCTAATGCTCAATATATAGGAAGGAGAATAGGTTCAAATCCCTGAAGATCAAGCAATCTGCATGCTCCAAATTCTGAACTGTGGAACTTGTTGGTTCCTCTTTGGATTTAAAACAAACAGACAAAACCATATTAAAATGTGGGAACAGGACCCAGAATGAGAGCAGGATCAGAACTAAGGTCTCCTTCTGGCTTGCAGATGGTCGTGATAAATATAGTTTTATAATTGTGTTATGTATGGTAGGCCTATCACTTCCAACCAAGATGGGAGCCCTGTTGTGCTAGGCACTGCATATATACACAATAAGAGACAACCCCCCCCCCCCCGCCAAAGAGCTTACACTCTAAATAGACAAGGCAGCCAAGGAGGGGAAACTGAGGCACGGAGAGGTGAGGTGACTTGCCAGAGGTCACACAGCAGGCCAGTAGCAAAGATGGAGCAGGAATAGAGCCCACATTTCCTGAGTCACCAACCAGGCCCTTTGCACTAGATCATACTACCTCTTTCTTATTCTCTCAGGGTTTTTTTTTGGCTTCAAACCCTGCGGTCTTTACTTAGGCAAAACCCCCAGTGGTGTCAATGGGACTATTATCCAAGGAAGAACTGAATGAGGACCTCAGGATGTGGGCTTTGTTTTTCATTAGCGTTCAAGGAAATGAAAGGCCTATCCAGCTCATTTTAGGCCCAATCCTGCCGATGCCTGTATTCATGGAAACTCTAGTCTCTTGAGTCGTTCCACCCATTTCGCTGGAACGTCTCTCCTCGTGGGAGTAAAACTGCTCACAACCCGTGTTTGCAGGATCGGGGCCTCGTGTTCCCTTGTTGCGACAGAGCATGGCCTGACCCCAGCTCTGCAAAGCGGCTCCTTAGCCACTTTCACGGTTACACTTGGTTCGGAGGACGGTCCAGATTTTGAAAACTAAATAGCCGCCTCCTATGTATCCGAGCCTAACAATCGGAGCCATGTGGGACAGGACTGGCTGGTTGCTTAGGTGACGGGGGTGTTGGCTCGATGTCTAATGCAAAGGGGAAACCCCCCCGCCCCCCCATAGCTGTTTGGGGGCAGCTCGACCTGCTGCAAAGCTGCATACATCGGGCTTGCTTTTTGTTTTTTTTCCCTCTCCCCCCTGGAATGTTTTAAATGATCCTGGATTTTAATGCAGGGCCCGGAGCTCATTCCACTGTATTCATAGCATCAAACAAGAGGCTGCTGCCCCCAGCTGGGTTCCTCGAACTTAGAAGCAAAGCTCAACTCAATATTACCTCAATTAATTAACTAAAGAGACAAAGGCTTCTGAGGTTTCACCTCTGTTTCCAGGGAGGGGGTCCTTTGGCAGCGGTCTGCCCTAAACTCATTCAGAACTCCAGCACAGAGGCGTGAGGGGAAGAGTTAAATGACGCTATTTACTTGTTTACCAAGACAATTTATGTCTTATTTGCCACCCCGGCCCCTCTGCTGCATCAAAATCTCTGTTGGGGGCGATGTGGGGGGAGGGAAGAGAGTATTATTCTCATTAACTGAAATCAATGCATGGACCCATCTTAAAAAAAAACACCACTTCAGAGCTTTGGGGATCTTTTTTTTTTTTTTTTCCATTTTAATTTGCACAAACTTTTTGAAGCTTCCCTGGTTCTATATAACACAGCTGAGCTTTGATGCTTTAAAAGTGCCATGAAGAGCTACAGGCAACATCACAGCTAAACACCGAACTGTTTCAAGGCTCCCGTCAGCACTGGTGTCTGTCCGAATGCTGTTCTGTTCGTTGCCAGCAAGTCGTGGATCAAAGGTTTGCCGGCTTCTTCCACGGTGGGGCCACGTTTTATCACAAAGTGAAACCTGCTTAAAAGGGCACTAAGAAACATGACCAGCGAGGTAACATGGCCAGCCGATGTAGCCCTTGTCTCTGTCGCCTTCGAACACCTCATGATCACTAGTGGGTTTTAGCTTCCCGACATCCCTGTGAGGTAGGGAAGCATCGTCCCCATCTTGCAGTCAGGACACCGTGCCACAGGTTAAATTAAATGACTCGTCCAAAGTCACACGGGGAATCTGTGGTTGATCTGGAAATCCAATGCCCTCTCCACTAGCCATCCCTCCTATCCACAGATCAGTTCGATGCCAAGGTTATAACTCAATCATTCTCCTTGGCTGGACCAATCCCAACCATAGGGTTGGAGCCTCAGCTAGTGTAAATTGTCCTAACCAGGGAGATCTATGTTGATTTACATCATCATTGGAGGAGCCGGGCCATAAGAGACAAGAAGGGAATCTCACGTCATCAGATCCAGATCCCTTGGTATCCACTCTCCCTAAAGGCTTTGTCTAGCCGATTTTTGAATACCTCTAGGACTGGCACATTGCTGCCTGGGGAAATTATTCGACTGGCTGCATAACGTCTCTGTTGAATAGTGTTTGTTCTGGCTCCTAGAATGTGTGGTGACATCAGCAAGGGATGCTGCAGATGCAGGGAAAGTGGACTACACCTCAAGAGATCTCTCATGTGGATCAATGAGAATTAGGCCATGTTTAACTCCTTTACAACCCTGGGGCCCCATTTTTGGTCCCTCAAAACTCAGTTTCGTGCATCCCAATATGACGGGTACACGTCTGAGTTGCAGGGTAGGGTGGGCATGTGAAAACATAGTCATGTATAAAGGCATCTCCCTCATTTGTGGCGTGCAACTTCAGAGGCTTGGGTTGAGGCCTCCTTGAAAATTTGGTCCTTAAAGTCTCGCGTCCCAAACCTGCAATTAATTATGCAGATGCTTGACTTTTTGCATGCGAGCAGTCCCAGCTATACTAAAGAAGGTGTTTCTTCCAGAATTTCCCTGAACGAGGTGGACATAGTGAGGATTCGTTGAGCTATTGGGGTGATATTTCCCAGGTTTTATGGCTGCATTTTTGCGGCCCTAGTCATAGAAGCTCTTTATATATTCCAGGGCTTAAGGGTCAGATCATTAGCTGATGTAAATTGGCAGAGCTTCATGGAGTTGGGGGAACTATGCTAATTTCCAATTGGCAGAGCTTCATGGAGTTGGGGGAACTATGCTAATTTCAGCTGTGGATTTTGCCTGTTAAATCTTAACATTAGTATCAGAAAGCAAGTGAGGGGTTTGGGGGTCTTTTGCGCTAGTTCAGTTAGTCTGCGATCATGCTACCTTAAGCTATGATCACAGATGGACTAATGGAATGGGAACTGGAGTGAGAATATGGAGAGATGAGCTTTAATCCTGCCTCTGCTAGGTGACCACAGGCAAATTGCTTTACCCCCGTCTTGTCTAGTTAGTCAGCTCCATGGATCAGGGACTGTCTCTTACTATGTATTTGTTTAGTGCCTCTCACAATGGGGCACCAATCTTGGTTGGGGGTCTCTATTATCCAAAGAATAATTACTAAGAATAAAACAGCTCAGCACTGGTCTTGATCAGGTTGTGGATGGAGGATCTCTAAGGAAGATGTAGGTACTACTAAGGGTGGTGCTGGTGATTCAACTGCCTGCGGTCTTCCCTCTGCATGGGCACCGAACTAACATGCCACCAAGGTCCTAGCGGGTCTTTGCTGGAGTTGCTGTATTTTGGACAAGGCACAAAACAGTCATGGGTGTAGCAATGTCTCTGGATAATTTGCATATCGTTTAAGTTTGTAAAGCGCTTGGTGATCCTTTGGCAAGAAGGCTACACGTATGAATTCTAGGGTGAGGCCAGACCTCCACCATGGTTAAGGTTAAACATTATTATTGCAAAGTGTTGTACTGCTAAATAATAAGGATCAATCATTCTAGTGTGGGCAAACTCTGACTAGTAGTGACTCTTGCAAGGCCTTGTTGGCATTGCAGAATTCCTTCTGGTTACCCAGGAACCCGAGTGTGTGATCTTTGCCATGGGCTTTAAGGGATGGACGGGATTGTCTTTTTAGATGTGTTGGGACAAAAAAATGACGTAGCAAGAACTGGTGCCCTTTTGTCTTCTCTCCAGGGACCTCTGCCCAGATCCTCAAAGACCTCTCATTGATTTCTTTGAGGATCCGGGCCCTCAAGCCTTGCTTAGCGCTGTGAGACTTTACAACTTCTATGCCAGGGCTTCCCATTCACAAAAATGACGACGGAACAAATTATTCTTGGTTTCCAATAGCGAACTCGGCTTTCCTAGGAGAAAATAACCACATGGATCAGTTCCCCAGCTGGCATAAACCAGCAGAGCTCCATGGAAGTCAATGGAGCTCCGGTGCCTTACGCTTGCTAAGTGTCTGGCCCCGTGTGTTTAGTGTTGCTGGAAACTGCAGGGAGGATTCCTGCAGCCATTTCCCTCCCACCGCTTTGAGGTTCTATATTCCACTCTGGGGAGGGATGGTTCCTACATGAGGAGAGGAAATGTAGGGCTTGCTGAGGCCTGAGTCTCTCACAGTACTGAGACTTCTAACTTATAATGACTGAAACGTATGGATACGGGGGAAGGATTGATCCCCTCGGGGCTCAGCTGAGACTGACCAACTCATTGCATGTGAGACACCAGTTTGGACTCACGCCAGGAACCTGGGGGGAGAAGGCAGAATGTTTTTAAAAGAGGGTATAAAGGGTTATTGGATAAGCCACCTGGCTCCCTTTTCCCATCAGGCACTACTTAAGAGGATGTACCTTTAAGTGAGGCAGAGGAGGGGGTGGGTGGGCTGGAAATGCTTCAGAAATGGAAATGCCGGCCATTTGTTTATAATTTTATACCCCAACACGTAACCTGAACCTGATGGAGTCAATAAAGGATCAACCCTCCGCCTGTTTCCTACCTCAAATATACTGGAGCAAATCCAGGGCTGGCAGAGGCAAATGATTCCAAAAAGCTGAAAGGGAAAGAAGAAGGAATTTTTTAAAAAAGAAGCCTGACTGTGTGTGTGTGTGTGTTTGTGTGTGTGTGTGTGTTTGTGTGTGTGTGTTGCCTTTGCAGGAGCTCTGCCAGCTAGTCAGGCAGTGAGCCCCGCAATTTACAAATAATTCCATTTGTGCGGGGGGAGTTTGAAGAACAGAAATGGATTCCAAAGAGATGAAATGTCTCAAGTCAGAGAAATAAAGTTTCCCGCGACTTTTTTTTTTTTAAGGAGAGTAATTTTCTGTTACACGAAACATGAGTAAAAACCTCAAGCCAGACAGAGTTATGATTCTGCAGGCATGGGTGGCAAAGAAACGGTGAATATGAATTTGCCTTTAACAATGAACTTTTATGCTGGTGAAATCCACTCTCTGAGAACGAAACTGAGCTGCAAAATTCAATTTGGGCCTTTGAATGTCAGAGAGTTGAGGGGTGCATGACTCTGTGGTCTTTGATTTGGCTCCGGATAAAGACCTGGACATTTAGAGCTTGGTCCAGCCTTCTATCCCACCCTGCCCCGTGTTCAGAAGGATTTGTTCATGTCCATCCTTAGCCCATGGTGACGTAGATGGATAGGTGTTGGTTGTTTAAAAGCATTGCAGTTGTGCTTTGTGTTTTGGAGCAAACTGCTCTGGAAGGGGTGGAATGTGGTCACGGTGAGAGGATGTCTCTGTATTTATGCATCTGATGAAGTGGGCTATAGCCCACGAAAGCTTATGCTGAAATAAATTGGTTAGTCTCTGAGGTGCTACAAGTCTTCCTCATCTTAGTTCTGTATTTATTAGTGCTGTGACTGCTTACTTTTCAGATAGCACCCAAGGGGGAACGATAGGGGAGCTAGCGAGACAAAAGCGCTCCATGATTAATAATTTGCTATGTAGGTGCTTTTCTTTCAAACAGGGTTTCCTTTGGGGGCGAGTCCCCAGCATTAAAAGTGCCCTGCTATGGAATCAACTCCACTGGTAAAATTCTGTCCTCTCCTACCCCCATGCAATCACGGTAGCTTAATTTGTAATCTCTTTGGTGGCAGGAGCCAGGTTTTGTTCTGTGTTTGTACAGTGCCTAGCACAAGGGCATCCCGACCCATGTTTGGGGTTCCTGAGTTCTGCCCCAATAGAAATAGTAACATAGCGAAGGACAGAGCTTTGACCTGCCGGAGATGTAAGTCTAGGTGTATAATAGCTACATAGAAATGACGTGTGTCTATATCATGGGCACACAAATGAGTGGAACGAAAGAGCTGGGTATAGGGATAAGGGGGGAGGGACAGCTCAGTGGTTTGAGCATTGGCCATAGGAAGGATGCACTTTATCCAGTCAGTCCCAGCAGCGCTACAAGTGCTACTGAATCCAACTGGCCGGGTTGACCCATGGCTGTGTGCAGGGCAGAGCTGCAGAGAAGTGGGCCTTGAGAAAGTGAATCCAAAGCTTTTGACCCAAAGGAACTGGGCTTGGATGGGCGTCCGGCTGGAGGGATTTCCGGTCTAGAAAGACGTGTGCAGGCATTGGACCGGATCCTCAGCCGGTGTCATCAGAGTAGCTCAGTGGAGATATGCTGATTTAACTCAGCTGATAAGCTGGCCTCTCTCTGATCCTTTCTGATAACGATGAGGGCCAAATTCTGCTCCCACTTACTCAGCTGGCAAGAGCACCATCCACTCAGGACCACGGAGATGACAGCAGTTTGGGGCTATAAATCTACCAAAACGGCTGTGTGGAGGGAGCCACCCTCTGCCCTGCCAATCCCTTTTTAAGTGGCCCCCGGGTGGATTCAGTCCTCCTCGCTGGTTGCAATCCTACTCTAGCTCAGAGCACCAAGAAGGAAGGCAGAGTCGTAGTGGGCGATACAGTAGCTGTGAATGAGCCCAGAAGACAGGGAGCCGGATTCCCAGAGGTTTGCGCACTCTTGTCTCTCCTCTCTGGCTGGTGAAGTAAGCAGCGCCCTGAGTCTTCTGTCAGACTAACCTCAGCTGATCGATCTTTAATTTGGGCCTGGGTTGGGTCAGATCCGCTGAAGTTCTCCGGGGGGGAAGAAACACGCACCCTATCCTCTCCACAATCTGCTTTACACAGTAGTCAGGGCAAAGTTAGCCAAGCAGAGGGATCTGTTCTCCATGGGCCTGGATAGAGTTAGTTCAGTTTTTATCCTGGATTCCTTGCTTGGAGCTTGGCTTAGAGATCCCAATACACCCTTTTGGGGGGGGTTAGGCCCCCCCTTTCCCAGAGCCGCCCATGCCCCCCCACGTAACGTGCTTCCAAAACCGGCTCTCTCCTTCTTCCTCTTCGTTCTTTTTTGGCTAACTTTGTCACTGCACCAGTGCGCCTCGGAGTGTCGGCGTGACATAATATGTAACAGTAATTAAGAAATAAGCCTCTTGCCTGGCTTCACAGCAATCATTTAGCTAAGTAACTACCATGGTCCAGTGCCTCAAAAATCACCATTAGCCCACGCCACTTATGGCCATAAAATTTCTTGTTTTCTGCTTTTCATCGGCCTCACCCTGGAATCTGCGTTTTGCTTTATTTATACATTTGCACTCAAACAATGGCAATAAACCCATTCCCAGAGTGTTGCAAATCAGAAATTTGTCCACATTTTTTCCACCACCTTCCTGGGTGAAGCGGGCTTTTTGCTTGGGAACGGCGGTGGCCGGAGCCAGCTGGGAGAGGGGGGGCGGGGTGTCGCCTGCAGATGGATCGGTGCTGTTGGAAGCGGCGGGGATGGGGGAGCTGGAGAAATCTGGCATGAAAAGGCGGTTTGTGGCGACGGGAGTTTCTTTTGAAAGAGGCGATTGACTCAGACCTGAGGGGGGGAAGAAAAGGCCGCGGCCTGGGTTGCATTTTAGCTGCGGGTTTCTCCTCCCACTGCCGAGAGAGAAGTTGGATGTTGGGTTGTTTTGATTTGCCTTTTTCTTTTCTTTTTTAACGTTTAAACTTTGAAGAAAATATACAATAGGTCCCGCCTGCGGGGACGAAATCCTGACGTCTTCATTCAGTCCTTGCAAGTCCCAGAGCTTCATCTGGCATAAACCAGCAGAGCCCTGCCAATTTCAAGGGAGCGCTGTTGATTTATGCCAGCCCAGCATCTAACTCTTTGATGGCGCCTTCGCCTTGGTAAGGGCTGAGTAAGGAGCTGTCCAGCAATTAACTCCATGGGCCGGATCCTGATGCGCTTACACGGAGGAGTCCTCTGATTTCAGTGGAATGACGTGTGGGGAAAAGTACTCGCTATAAATCATTTAAAGTCTAGTACTGTCATACCTGAACCCCTCCCGTTCTTGAACGTATGTAGCATCACGACACCCCTATGAATAGCAGGGCTATTCTCCTCGTTGGACAGATGGGGAAACTGAGGCACAGAAAGGCCGAGTGACTTGACAGGGAGACGCTGGTGGAGCAGGGAATGGGAGCCTAATCTTCCAAACCCCAGACTCATGTCCTAAGCACTGAGTCATCCTTCCTCTCTGGGTAGTCTGGGGTAGCCCCGAGTGGAAAGCCTTTTGCAGGGCCAAATCCTGAGGTGCTTACTCGGATTTTTCTGAGTTTTCACTCAGGCAGACTCCCATCGAAGACGATGGCGTCACTGCAGATTCACACCACAGTGGGGTCAGAATAGCTTTGAGCCACTGCCTTGGCGAGTCTGGTCTGAGCCAGGAGAACTCGGGCGGACAGAGCAAGGACTTCAGGGTTTGGCTCTTTGTGAACTAGAAAGGCGCAAATGGCTGCAGTGCTGGGGCCTTTTAAGACCGGACGAAGTGCTAGGGCATATCCTGGGCTGTCCTTTTTCACGCAGAACTTCCCACGGACAGCCCTCCGCGGGGAACACTCTTGCACTGACTGAGGTACGGGTGAGATGCCCTACCAGGTCTTTACTGTTCCCCCCATTGCTTCTCCCTCCCCAGCCTTCAGTCTCGCCAAATCCTTGCTGTTGGAATGATCTTCCTCTCCCGTTACGCCCGTCCTCGGATCCCTTCGCCGGGTTCCCTGCCTCTTGCAACACCCTACTCCGCATTCCCTCTTGCTCCCTGCACTGCACCCAATATTCTTCCCTTACTGTTTCTCATCGCTTCTCCTGCCTTCCATGCTGTCCCTTACATTTGGAACAGTCTCCCTGACCTCTCCGGCAAATGTCTTCACTCTGACTTGGCATTCCACTTTAAAAGGCTTTCTTCCAGGAGCCCTTCCTGCCTTGTTCTGCACTCCAGCCTCCTCTCCGCTCCCTTCTTTACTTCAGTGGTTGTTACCACCTACTTCACCTGTAGTTTGCTCTGTGTGTCTTATGGCTCAATCCTGCAAACACTTGTCAGGATTGGGTCCTTAGACTGTAAGCTGAGCAACTCAGGGAACGTGTCTTACTTTATGGGCCAAATTCTGATCTCAGTAAAGATTCAGAGTAAATCCCGAGTAACTGCACAGTCTATAATGGAGGAGAAGCGAGATCTAAATTTGGAAGCTAATGGGACTCCACACACATGCAGGGTTTCATCCCCGTGGACCAAATTCCAGGATCGGGGTTTCAATACTAACTAATTATATAACAATATTGTCTATGAATCCATTGCCAGTTGCAATTCTGGTTGCAATGAACCTCTGTTACAAGGGTGGTTGTTTTGTAAAATAACAACTTTGCTAGTCTTTGGGTGTGTGATAATATGGTATATTTATCTGATTTTCCTAAGGCAAAACAAAAAGAAGTTCTTTCATATTCATACTCAAAAAGAGCTTGGATTTCAACATAGGCAGGGGGATGGATGGATAGATAGAAACAGCTGGAGATTATCTTTAAGAAGGCCACTCTGCAAAGGAAAGCTCTGCAGCAGTGAAAGTGAAACATGTTCTTTGGGGGAGGAAATATGACTTCAGTGGCCCCAGGATTTCGACCCATACATTTGTACAGCACCTAGTGCTAGGAAACCTTATTCTGCTCAGCCCCCCCAGACCTACGTGATTCACTAAGTACTCCTCCCTCACCAATCTGAAAAATGATAACGTTATTTTTTTAATTATTTCCAAATGAAAACTTTGTTAAACGATCGTTAGTCCGGTGAGACAATGTATTAGCCCCATTCTCCACACCAGGAAAGTTACTTACCAAGTTCATAGTAGCAGTAGAAAGTGTCAGGGATGGAACCCAGGAGTCCTGGCTCCTAAGTCACTTGCTTTAACCGCTAGACTGTCTCTCCCACATCACTGGAGCACAAATTTTTCTCTTAACTTTGTGCCTGAGGTGTTTGGGGGCAGGGACTGCCCTTTACAATGTATATTTACTATATGTCTGTGCAAAACCTAGCCTGGGGGGACCTCAGGCTTCCTGCCCACTTGGCACTACCACAATAGAAATGTTAGATGATGATGGTTTTCCATTCAACCAGCGCCGCCTCCCTGTTGTCTTTCTAGTTTGGGGTCCGGTTCTCTTGCCGTCGTCCCCGTATTTCCGCCTGCTCTGTGCCGTGGCCTAGTTTCACGGGGGCACTCAGCCCACGAAAGCTCATGATTCCTAAAAGTCTATAAGGTGCTACAAGACTCTTTGTCGCTGGGGCGCTTTGTCAGGGGTTCTGTTTCATGAGTCATACTGTAGGACTGAAACGATTGGTCATGCACATGGGGCTGTGGGGGGTTAGACCCTTCCTCTCTCGGCCAGTGACAAAGCCCAGGGCACCTGTCCTGTTGCTTCTACTGCCCACAGGCCAGAGGCCCAGTAACCTGCCCCTTCCACGCCCCCCCGGAACAAACCACTGCAGTGCAGTCTCCATAGACGTTTGGACCGTAGTGTCCCACCAAAAGGGGGCAGTAGTGAGTACAAACACACACCCATCCACCTGGCCGGGCAATAGTGTGTAGGTGCATGGAATAAATACAGGCTGTCCGGGCGGATTCCTAAGTCAGTAAGGACAATAGCCGGGATCCTCCAGGCAAATGCAAGAGTAGCCTTTTCCTTCTGCCATTGTCTCCCTCCCCCATACCAAAATAGTACCACAGTGTCCCGTAACAATGGGGCAAAGGACCCCGGCTTCTGGGATGTTACCGCAGCATTTTCATGTCACTGCATGAAACACACACACACCCCTCTTCCAAGAAAAACAAACCCCACACAAGCCAGCTCCCGCTCCTGTCCAAATGTTTGGCAGGTATACAACAAACTTACAGGAGTCTGATTAGCAGCAGACACATAGAGAGGGAGGGGCGGCGCGGGGGAGAGTCACTCCAACAAAAATAATAGATCAGCCCAGCTGAGTTGCTGTTAGGTTCACTTCAGAGAACGCCGAGGGGTTAGGGAACACTCCAGTGGACCTTGTCTGTTGTCAAGCTCCATCATTTTGTTACCGAGGCTCCCTGCAGCCCCCAGGCGGAGGGGGGGGGGAGAAAGGGAGCCGTGGGAGGCCGTTTTCCCCAGGCGGAGGTTCCACGCACATAAGTACATTTATAGGTCAGTGGGTGTAAATCAGCGGCGCTCCATTGACTTACATTTGCACCGGCGAGGGATCTGGCCCACTGACATCAATGGAGCGATGCTGATTTACATCAGATGAAAGTGTGACCCACTGACCGATGGAGCAATGGCTGTTTACACCCGCTAAGGATCTGGCCCTGATTGCCATTACGATGAGCTGGCAATTCTCCCCCACCCCCCCAGTTCCCACTGTGTTACTAAAGCCAGTTGGAGATACCTGGTGCTGGGCTCCCTGGCAAGCTTCTAAGCGAGCAGAACACCATTCTGAGCAGTATCCATGGGACCATGAGCAGCCCTGCCATCCCCGGAACGGGGTCCGCTGGCCAGTCGCATCCTGACGACTGAGTATCTCGATGCGGTTTCTCTCTAATCTACAGCACTCCTAGGGTTAAAATTACACCCAGAGGGTGTGGTCCAGCCCTTTCCCTCATGATTGGCTAAGGCTCTGCATCTAAGTTTGCTTCCCCCCCCCCCCCACTTCAAATCATTTCACTGGGAGGTTCGTTTATTTAGCTGCATGAGGAAGGCTGTTTTTGTTTAAATTAAGGAAAATGCTGCTGATATAAGGTGCTTTCTTCTACTGCGCCATGACTGAAAATTAGCGACCGGCGGCAAGCACCCAAAAATGCAGCGGTTTGGTCCAGACTTACTTACCCTCAAACCAAACCATTGCCAACGTACAACCTTTGTTAGATGAAATTCTGATGCTTCGTCTGGTATTGGGGAGGGTGGTGTGTCTCGCCGATGGCGCTGGGGCTATCTAGCAAATATATGCAGCCCTATAGCCTGTGCACAGTGGAGTTTCTAAGCCTGGAGGGAAATACGGCCAAAAAAGTGGCAGATTTTTAAGAGTGAGGGTCATTCACTAGTGGAACAACTTACGTACGTGCGTCGTTGCTTCCTTGTCATTTGAAGTCTTGACATCAAGGTTGGTTGCCTTTCTATAAGGTATGTTATAACTCAACCAGAAGTTATGGGCTTGATTCAGGGATCCCTGGGTAAGGTTCTCTGGGTCTGGGTTATGCAGGAAGTCAGACTCGATCATTGTAATGGTTTCTTCTGGCCTGAACATCTATGAAAAATGGTCCAGTAGGTCAGATGCTGGCTTGGTTTGGGAGTCAGAAGACCCAAGATCTGTTCCCTGTTCTGCCACTGATCTGCTGCATGACTTTGGGCAATTTACCTCACCTCTCTGTTTCCTGTCCTACCCTTTGTCCTCCTTGTCTGTTTAGATAGCTTGCAGCGCCTACCACAATGGTTGTGGACTTTAGGCGCGACTAGAATATAGATAGGAATAAACGTACAAATGTTGAAACACAGAGATTCAGGAAGATGAAGGCAACCAGTGAAACCAACATCATAGAAACTTCAGCAAAGGTTTAAGTTCCGTTAATGTTCTTAATTTATCCAAACCAGCTGTCCCCATCCCAAGAGAAAATATCCATCTCTGAGCTCAGAATCTCATCAGTGACTACCTGAAATTTTCTACGAACTTGAAAAGAGGTGAACATCTAAAGGTTCCTGAAACAACCAAAGGTTTAGATGCTTCTTTGAATCAATTTGGTCTGCAAAATATGGTTAGACATAGAGATGAGTGAAGGGATTTAGGTTTTGCTAATTCTCATTGCTTGCGGTTTGAATGCAGAAATCTGCGTGGTTTGGATGCAGGTACCATTTCACCCGCACCATCAATGGTCAGGGGTGATTACAGTCCGGGTTTATCGCTGGCTGGAAACCTATGGAGCACAAAGATTTCCTCATGGAATTTGCTGTCTCTGTTCAGGCTGGAAAGAGAACCGGCATGAGAACCACCTTTCTCATGCTGTTTCTGGTCCCAGTAGGATCTTAAAGGAGGTTGGGTTTGGGTTTGTGGCTGAGGCTTGTAATGAGGGGATATTTCTTTTTATCCACTCATCCCTGCTCTGCACCTGTTTGCTTGTCTAGCTGCAGGTGCCTGTCTGTCTATCCCTGCATCTAACCAAGTAGGTGTACCTAGGCACCCATCAACATACTGTCCTCACTTATGTCATAGAGAAGAGCACCAATGCATTGCAGGTGCACAAGTAGCCGTGGAAGGGGTGATCGATAGTGCAGGAACCAGTGCTTGATGCACCACCAGGGAGTATCTGACCTTCCTTTTCTAAGCAAGCTAATTCAGAGGCCAGCACGAGCCGCTCTCCAATCCCATTGGACCTTGCCAGTCTCTTCTGGCCAGGCTTCGGGCAGGGCAAAGCACCAGGTGTTCAGGTGACTGATGTTCCTCTGCCCATAGAAAAGGGTCAGCATGTAAACAGCACTTCGCTTGTTGGCATCCTGTACTGGCTCCCCCATGAAATAGGGTCCAGTTTGAGGTCCCCCAAGGATTGCCCCATCTTGCATTCCAGGACCTGAGCGTTCAGTTCAAGGCAAAAATTCTTACTGACACAAAGATTAACCTTCCAAAGATGAGCTGAGCGAAAACTGATGTAGTGAGGTCGGCTGGAGTCTGCAGGCAGCCTGACACAAAGGTTCTGCGGAATGTGACTTGCCCCTCGTCATCTCAATTGGGCGTGTTGACTCTGGAACCTAATGATGTAATGTAACATGTCCAAAACGTCAACTATTTCTCTGTTGAGCCAAACGTCCGTGAAAGAAGAGAGGTGATCATTTTTACAAAGGTCTGCACCATCTTCTGGGCATGACATTTTGTTTAGGTCCCAGCTGGGCCGAGTCATCTCCCTGACTCAGTTTCCCCATCAGCAAAATACAGATCGTTGCTCTTCCTTTCCCTTACCACCCTTTGCCTGTCTTTTCTATTTACACTGAAAGCTCTTTGAGGCAGGCACTATCTCCTGTTAGGCGTGTGTACAGTGTGTCGCGCAATGGGGTCTCTAGGCACGACCATGAAATAAATAATTGAGGGGGGAGATGGCCCTTCTGCTCCATGTGGGGACAAAGCTTCGGGGCTCCCTCCCCTGGCCACCGCAGGGTTCGTGTACCTTCCTTGGAAGAATCTGATTCTGGCCGCCATTTGAGACTTGTCTTGTCCAGTCTGATGATTACTCCTTTGCCCCTGTTGTCTTGGGGCCCTGCGGCTGAGGATAAAAGCAAACACTCATTGACCTATTTAGCTGGGCAGCGGGAAATGTATTTTGGGGGTCATCTTGCCCCCCAAAGCTCTGCTAAGCACCCCCTTGATCTTCGTCCTCCTCTCTTCTCCCTCCTCCCCTCCTCCCCAACCCCCAAACTTCTTTCCAGGCCGCTCAGGGTTTTAATATTCAAGCCGTACCTTCCACATGAGCTGCGCTGAAGAGCTGACATGCCGGAGTTTATTGATATCACATCGGGCTGCACAGGGCTGTCAGCAGCACATTCAGGCCCTATCGGCCCCCTAAGGTGCCGACTCTGGCAGCTCTAAAGGAATCTGCACAAAACCCGCCTTTTCGTTTTGTCCAAGGTGAGACAATGCCATCGGGGCCCTGCACCAGATGACAGGGCTGATAAAGGGCCCAGCCGCGCAGGGATATCTTGCTTTCTTTTCGCTCCTTCATTCAATCCTTCTTTCTGTCACTTTCATTCTCTCCTCCTGTTATTTCTCTTTCTTCTCTTTCTTCTCCCAGCCCGGCGGAGAGCAGAGCGGCAGAGACAGGCAGAGGGGTTCAATTGCCGGCGAATGTCACAGTCCGGCTTCTCAAGGCCTTTTTAATGGCAGGGGAAGCGCGGTTGGCCAACGTGATGAGGGATTCCTCAGGGCACCCTCTGCCTGGTGTCTGGCTAGTGGCCCCTTCTTATTCCCGGAGTTCTCTACGCTCACGTCGCGGCTGCTTTTTCCAAAGGACTAACATTCATGTAAAGCATGGGGGAGGAGGGACGTCAGGGGAAGGGATAGATACAGAGGGAGGAGAGGCAGAAAGAGGAGGGGGCGAACCATACCCCAGAGAGAGCGAGGGAGAGAGAAAGGGAGGAGACCGAAAAGGAGAGAGGAAGGGAAAGAGAAAGTGGAGGGAGCGGAGAGAGAAAAGATGCAGAGAAAGAGGGCTCGATCCGGACGGACAAAGGAGATGGGAGGTAGAGAAAGAAAAACAGACAGAAATATGTGTCCCCTCCACGCTCACACCAGCCTCTGCTGCGTTGCTTTGCTGTCCAGCAGTCTGGGACACCGAAAGGACAACCATAGAAAATCCCCATGCTCCTCTCTGCTCACCCCGCCTTCAGACGGGCAGACGGAGGGCCAGATAAACGAAGCAAGGCCTGCAGGCAGCAGGAGGAACCCGGTTTTCCCAGGCGGTTAATTGGGCTCCAGCGTCTCGGATTTGCTCGCTGGTTCTTCAGGAGTGGAAAAAGTTTAGGAGGTTTTAAACGGGTGCATCTTTGATCTTTGTACGGAAAGGTCTGATCTATCTGTCCAGCGAGGCCCAGGGCTGGAATAGCAGGGAATGCTGGAAGTCAAGTCTGAGGTAACTCAACAGAACTACATTGGGCCCAGGACAGGAAGAGCCAGAGTGGGGGGCACTGGACAGTCTGTTGGCCTGGGTCATGCGGGATAGCAGATGCAGCTGTCGGCAGATCTGGGGAGGGAGTGTCTCAAGACTGGAACAGCAAAGGTGCTGCAAGTCAGGATGAAGGTGCCTTGTCAGGTTAGGGTGAGGAGCTCGGGGATGGGGTAGGGCTGAGGTGCATTGCCAAGGCCTCACAGGCTGGGGAGGGGAATGAACGGCCCTCTCCAATGAAGGCGCCCTCCCAGCACCTGGCTGGGATGATTAGGAAGGAGTGGGAGGCGGGGGAGGGGATTTTCCTGACATACCCATGTGGGACGGGACATAGAGACTCATCACAAGGCAAAACAAGGCAAAACAAGCCCCCTCTAAACGGCTCCCTCTGATAGCATCTTGGACCGTGTGAATGGCGAGGCGGGTCGGCCATGGCGCTCTGCACTGAAATCGCCCCTTTCATCGGCGTTGTTATCATTCTTGTTTATGGAGCCCTGTGAAGTCAGAATGGGTGTTACACACACGCGCCAAGGCGAGAGGCAGCGTGGTCTAATGGGCCGGCACTGGGCTGAGGGTTCGGAGGTGTGAGATCTATTCCCAGCCCTGTGCCTTTGGGCAAGTCACTTCCCCGAGCAGGGCCTCGTCCTCCCTGGCTTGGCTCTTTGGGGCAGGGACTGTGTGTGTAGCACTGCCCAGCACAATGGAGGTCCCGATCTAGGTTGACGCTCCCCGATGCCTGCAGTCTAAATATATCCCCAAGTGCTTTTGCAAACGTTGTTCAGTAAAACGTTGGAACAGCCTCCGTGAGGCTGGCTGTTATTACCCCTCTTTTATACATGGGGAGACGGAGGCACAGAGAGGTCACTGTAGGCCGACCTTTTCAAACCGGGGTGCCTGCAGTTAGGCCCCTAACGTCCATATTTAGGCCCCTAAATAGGAGCAACCTGCTTTTCAAAGCAAGAGGGATCTCTGGAGATTAGCTCATGGTACATTTCCTCCTGTGTTGGCGGTGGGGAACTTCTAGTGTGGCCAAGGTTTCCCCAGATCCACGAAATTCCAGAGCTGCTTTTTCAAGGAGGCCTCTGGAAATGCCCTTGCCCAATTTTGTATGTGGGCAAAACCTCCAGTTTTTTGCAACACAAACATATATGTATTTGCATGTTCAGATGACCATGTGTGCATGCCCTGGCGATAGCAACACACGAATGAGGGATTTTTGCATGCGTGAGCTAGGCCTGTGTGTTTTGAGGCCAGCCGGACGTCTTGTGTATACTACATTTTAGCTTTCCAAGACTAAGCCTGCAGCTTTTCTGCATTCGGCAAGGCGCAGTGGGGAAATTGATGGCACGGGATAAATATGTTTGAAGAGTGATGCTGATACTGCATCGCTGTTAGAGAAAAACCTACGCCACATAATTCAGATCTATCTTTCTAATGCACCAAAATTCAGAGGAAAGCGGGGATAGAAGAGTGTCACAATGCAGCATTGTGTAGTTACAATGCAACACCACAATGTGATGGCATGATTTTCTCCTATCGGATAAATAGTTTGCACCCTGTTTGAGCCCCCAGACCTTCTGCCTTCCTCCCTCTATTCGGCAGGCGGGTGTCCTGCTAGGGAGTAGTATTCAATAGAATACTGTTTTTGGTTTTCTGCCACTGGTAGATTTATCCTGGCTCGCTGGTACTGCTGGGACCTGGTTCTGAGACCATGGAACACTGAGCTCTGCGAATTCTCCCTCTGTCTGCTTTGCTGCCTCATACGGGCCCAAACCACTGAGTCTCTCCACTGATTTCAGGGCAGCTGTATTTAGCCCTGAGCGGTGCCTGGCTCTTTCTCTCCAAGACCAGGCACTGGGAACCTAATACCAACCAGCTATCTCAGCCCAAAGGCCCCTGCATGGGAGCGGCGCTCTATACGGAACAGTAACGGGCCCGCCTGTAGAAATGAAGGATAACAATATAAGAGGGTTATAAGGAAGAATTCGAGGTCCTTAATTATTTTACATCCTGCTCAGTGATAACTGCACCTCTCTAAGGGCTGGGGGAGGAAGAGATACCACCACGAGCCTATCGTAAGGGGAATTGCTCCAGGAGCAAGCCAGGTCTTGACTTGTGACTTGGAGTCTCAGTTCAGTCCCTGCTCCCTCTTGTTCCAGGGGAAGAAAGCTGAACCAGCCAACCCACTCCCTGTTTACTTCTCCCCACTGTGTCAGCTCACCTGTGCTGGCAGGTTCTTTGGGGAAGTAGAGCGAAGGCTCTGCCCTCTTCCCCTCCCTGCCTACCTGTGTGGAAAGGAGAGTACTGGTCCACCCATATGTACGGACCAGTGATGCAAATTGTCCATGCAGGGAGTTAAGAGGGTGCCCTGTGTCCCTACAGTCCCCAGTATCAGCACCTAAACCACCTTACAATGAGCCCTAATCATTGCTCTTGAATGACTGTGAGCTGTGAAGCATTAAAGGTGTTGGAGAATAATTTAATCTTTCCTTAATATTGAAATCCTCCAAAAACCCTAGAAGAAAAACATCCAACTCAAGTCATGAGCAAACCCTAACCCACACTGATCCCTGGTGGAGGCCGCAGCTCCATCGGGGAGTTGGAAGGAACAGAAAAGATCACGCTCCGGGACCCTGAGCTCGGAGCGGGGCTGTTGGCAGCCGTTCCGAAATGTGTCTATGTGCTGGCCAATCCCTGGCCAGACACATGGTGTAATATATTCATAGGGCCAATCTGGTCCCTTGTGTAGCTCCACCAATGAGACGGTACATTTGCAACGTCATCTTCTGTCCCCAGCGCTACTGGGATTAAACACATTGTACAGTGCCTAGCACAGTGACGAATCAGAGAGGTAGCCGTGTTAGTCTGGAATAGCAGAGGTAACAGAGTCCTGGGGCACCTTAAAGACTAACTAAAGTACTGAAGCATAAGCTTTCGTGGGCTAATACCCGCTTCTAGCACAGTGATGACGACTGGGCTTCTTAGGCACAACCCGGGTACAAATAACAGTAATGAATAAGCCAAACATTGGGTCTGTTTAGGACTGGCCAAAAATACGAATTTGAGCATCGTTCAAGGCAGGACGGCCACAGGTTTTTGGCCTGATGATTTTTTGCAAGAAACGCATCGTGGTTTTCGGCCGGCTCTAGTCCGTCAACTCCACTGCAAAACACGCGTTGATATGAGATGGGCCAGGGGATATGTGGGGTCTGATGTGGCCACTTGGCCCTGTACTGTCTTTGGGGTGGGGACACAGGGCTGCAGGAGAATCGCTCCTCTAGTAATGTAGGCCGAGAACCTCAAAAATATTTAGGCTGGTGGAATTGAGGAGCCTAAATATACTTGGTGATAATCTGGGTCATAGAGATTCCTATGCCACCCACCCCTGCTGCTGGTGGAAGGGGTGTGAACAGAGCACAGAAGGTGTAGCCAGAGCAAATTGCCCATGGCTGAGGTGTCCCCACACCCACCTCCAATGTCCAGTTGACATTTCAGCCCCTTGGAGCCATGGCCTAACTTAAAGGCTACGTCTTCACTACCCGCCAGATCAGTGGGCAGTGGTCGATCTCTCGGGGATCGATGTATCATGGCTAGTGTAGACGTGATAAATCGATCCCCGATCGCTCTGCCTTCCACTCCTGTCATCCCCCAAGACGAGAGGCAGAAGCGGAGTCGACGGGGGGGGGGCGGCGGCAGTTGACCCCGCGCCGTGAGAACGTGAGGTACGTCGACCTCAGCTATGTCGACCTCCGCTACGCTAGTGTCGACCAGAGCTTAGAGCACCCTTCAGGTTACTCTCACTTAATCCGGGCCCAGACCAGAGCAGGCGGAGAACGAAGATATCGCAAAGGGTGAGCTTCTGAGATCAGTGGAGCGAGTTTATTGCCTGGGGCCAGGGCGAAATGGCTGTGTGGCAGGAGAGCCCTGCACGCGCCGGCGATGGCATCTGCAGACACAGATCACTATCACGGGGGCTGGACTAGATGACCTCCAGAGGTCCCGTCCAACCCTGATATTCTATGATTCAAACCCAAACGCACAGTGTAGAGCAAAATCAACGGCCCCTGCCGATACATGACCCTTCCAGCCGTCGCCCACGGTAACAACATCTCTCCCTGACCACAGCAAGGTTGGGATTTCCTGCTGGTACCAAGGACCATGCATTCTGTCTCGCTAGGCAAATGGCTTGTCCCGAGTCTGGCCACGTCTTTAAAACCAAAGCACAGGTCACTGCAATTCCCTCCCCTCTGTGTCCTACCCAGATCCCCTTCCCTTGCTGCCGGAGGGCTTAACGCACCAGAGGCTCAGCCTAGGTGTATGAAAAATGATTAAAGGGAGCTAACGAGGCCGAGGATGGGCGCAGGAGAGGAACCCCCCAGGTTCAATAGATTAGGCCCCTCCCGCTCCCTGGCCTCCCTCCTCCTCCTGCACACTACCTGTGCTGCCCAATTTTGGGCTCCCCAATGAAGCGAAATGCTGCCACAGGAGAGGCAGCGAGTGGAGGAGCAGGCGAATCCCACGGTCCCTCTCCTGCAGCCCTTCGCGGGCGCCAGGGCCTGCCGCAAGCGCGCAGCTATGAATATTGAAGCGAAAGGGGCCTTTTATGGACTTCACAGATGTGCCGAGGAGCCGGGAAGGGCCCCTTTACCTCGGGGTGCTTTAAAAGGCCAAACAAAAGCCAGAAGAAAGGGGGGGGAGGGAGGCGAGAACTAGAAAAAAGTTGAAAGAAAAGAAAAGAGACCGGAGTTGATGGATATTCCATCTGTTTACGCTCAGGCTAGCGCAGGGAATTGACAAAGGCTGTCGGAGGCATAGTCCCTCACGCGCGCTTCGCCCCCCTCCCCCACCAGCTCTCCCCAAAGGTTCAGGATGCGCCGGTTTTGTTCACCACTCGCATGGAACGGCATCTGTTTTCGTGACCGGGGGTCTTTCCATGGGGCACTGCCGTGGGCACCCAGTGGGACTCCACAGGGGTCCTGAGGGCTTTTATTTCTTTCACGCTCGGAGCAGGAGATGGGGACTCCAGGACGTAGATCCCCGTGGGTGCAGCTCCGCGGACATGCCATGAGCGACAGCGGTTTATGTCCGCGCAAGAGGGGGCTTCGCCTGTGCGTGGCATTGTCCAGGAGATGTGTTAAGTAGCACCCCTCTGCATCGCCTGGCACCCCGAGACCCTTCTCTGAGTAGCAAACATTTAACGGGTAAAGATCTCTGAACCAATCACTCTCAGTTCTGTAACATATGCATGGGCACCTGGTTTGGAGGTCTAGCCCAAAGATCGCTCATAGAGTGGGCTTCATATACATCTCCAAGGCAATTGAACCAGGCTAGATGGGTGGATAGATGGAGAAGATTGTATGGTGATAGAGATATGGATGGGCAGGACTCCAAAGTAAAGTCCTTGACCCAAGTCTTAACTCCAGCACCGAAAACTCGTTGTGGTGGTGGATCTCCCTAGTTCTATCAAAACAAACATCTCTCCATGCTGGAGTATTGGGTGGCGCTGTTGATGGTCAGGCGTCCTGCTTTCCGTTCCAAAATTCATGCACTGCTCCGTTCCCAATGGGGCTGGTGCTCCACCGTTCATGAGTCCTATCGGGCAAGACAGTGTGGGACACCTGAATGCCTTGCGGGTGTTGTGACCTTGTGCGGTTGCCTCCACAAGGCGCTCTCCTGGCACATCAGCCGGTTGTGCATCGACCTGTCGTTACCACGTCATGCAGTGTTGTGTTGGGAAAGTCCCACTCGGGACAGCACCTCTGACCGAACCAATGTGTATCTGCAACGTCAGCCACCCGCTTCCCCTTGGAATGGACGGGGTGGAATCCGGTACCCATGACACCCTGTGCTGCTCTTCCCCGGCTGACCTATGGGCACCCCTGGTGTTTTGGGACTCACCATAAAGGAGACAAGTACCATAAAATACAGAGGTGCAGCAGCTTTGGGCTGCTGTTTAGTTTA
Organism: Sternotherus odoratus; assembly: GCA_032164245.1. Lineage (NCBI taxonomy): Eukaryota > Metazoa > Chordata > Testudines > Kinosternidae > Sternotherus > Sternotherus odoratus. The sequence goes on along the minus strand of JAVMKO010000018.1, from coordinate 12,235,029 downwards.
GGCTGAAAATGTGACTGAAACTGCTTGAGTGCTTAAATGACCCCCCTGTGCCATACAATCTTTTTAATGTATTTATCATTCCTCCTTCGAGGTCTGGATTTCCCCTTATTACTGATGGGGAACGGGGGCACAGAATGACTATGTGACTTGCCCAAGGCTCCACAGATGTGGGTGGCAGAGCAGGGAATAGATCCACTATCTCTTAAGTCCCAAGTGCCTCCGCCACAGTACCCCCCTTCCTCTTGTTCAGCGACAGTTGTGTGAACTTTTCGTGCCAAAGCACCTGATGAAATATACCCCAGTTTGACCTTTGTTATGAGCCCGCAGCATAAGAACATAGGAACGGCCATACTGGGTCAAACCAAAGGTCCATGTAGCCCAGTGTCCTGTCTTCCGACAGCGGCCAATGCCAGGTGCCCCAGAGGGAACGAACAGAACAGGGAATCATCCAGTGATCCATCCCCTGTCGCCCGATCCCGGCTTCTGTTTGCCAAGTGGGATCTGAATTCCAGTGGAAGTGGGGCGGTGTCGCCATGTTTTTAACCGGAACCAGGCACAGCATGGGGGTCCCGTCCACTTTGAATCTTCAGAGTCATCATTTCGGTTTTAAACTGCAGTGTGGATCTGGGGGGGGCCCAAAATTGGGAAAGAAACTCATCGCGGGCCGCAGACCAAAATCTCTGGGCATTGCACGGCTCTGGCTGCATTTGGGTTCGCTGCCTGATCGAACCCGACGACCCCAACATTAAGACGGGAGCTCGGCATGACATCTGATTTTCCATGCGCTTCTTTTCCAGGTGATTTAATCGCCAGCTTTCTCTTCTCCCGAGCTTCTCCCCTCTCCCGTACCCCGATACAATCTTGCACCTTCAGAGAAGGCAAGGGAAATGCCCCCCCCCCTCTGCCTCCCCTCCTTCTGGAGCAGTGGCCTCATTTTGGGTGTTATTGCCAAGTTGTAAAGTCCATCATGGGCATTCCCTCAAGCTGTGGTTTGGTTACAGCTGACCAGTTCAGTGCCTGAATAAAAAAAACCCCAAACCCCCCGTCTCCTAAGGCCCCATCCTAATGCTGCGCTCAACACCGCCGTCCCCAGCTGAGCTGTAAATGGCTTTTTCATTTTCCTAGCCCCGCTGCCCAGTCTGTTTGGTATTCAAGGGCACCCCACCAATACGCGCCAGCGCTCAGCTTGGGCTGAATTACTTGATTAAAACGCATATCAACGATTATGTGATTCGGTTTGCTGCTATCGCTTCACACCACAGCCCCTAAACTATGTTAAACTGTCATATAGCCGAGGCGGGGCGGGAGGGAACGGGGAGACAGAGGCGTTTACAGGTTGGGGAGAATGGAGAATCCGAGCTATATTGTGGGCGCTGGTTATTGTTTCTTTGTGGAGCGGGTGGGGGTAGGGTGACCAGATGTCCCGACTTTATAGGGACCGTCCTGATTTTGGGTCTTTTTTCTATATAGGTTCCTATGACCCCTCACCCCCATCCCAATTTTTTACACTTGCTGTCTGGTTACCGTAGGCACAGGGGAGGGGGGTGCCTCTGGAATGGGAATATTGCTCTGGATCTCTTTCGAGCACTCCTAGGTTTTGAACACCTAGGTTTTGAACACCTCTTTTGAACACCTAGGTTGAGAGGCGAGACTGAGGAAGGGCTTTTCTGCAGAAACTGTATTTAGTTCGAATCCCGCCCCTCGTATTTAGGGCTCAAAGAAGGGAGATGGGGGAGGGGAGGCATTTTTGTTTTGCCGGTTAAAAAAAAAAAATCTCTCATGGAAATATCATTCTTTTGTGCCTGCGCTACCGCCGCTGCCGCCTCTCTCCTCAACTCACTTTTTAGATGGCCTTGTTTGCATTTTGATGGGTTTCATTCGCTTGCTGCCCATTCCTGCTCCAGAGAGAGGCAGAGACTCTATTCCCAGGGCTGCCCAGCTCTTGCTCAGAGAGGGAACCGCCGATTGTGGTCAGAAAATCGGTCCTCTCTGCCAATTAAAAGAAAATGCATCTTGCGGTGCCTTATTTATCCTCCCGAATTGCTCCCATCTCCAGTTGGCAAATCAAAACAGGGATTTTATGACCCACACCGCTGTCCCCTCTTGGCACCTGCCACCCAAGCGGTGTTCTTTCTGCTTCCTCCTCCAACCCTATCAATATTGATTTTGCATTCTAGCCCGCAATGCCGCTTCTGAGGCAGCAGGAAGAACAGAAACCCTCTTGCTCTCCCTGCCGCAGTATTGGCTGCAGCACGAGAACTTGTCTGGGTCAGTAAACTACGCAGATATGGGCTGGCACCCTGGGCCCTTCTTATCCCTGACAGGGCTGTTTTCCTGCATAAAAATAACTGGCCTGCGTGGCAAACAAAGCCAGTCTTCTCACGTGCACACCAGTGTGTGAAATTGCCGGACGGCTGTACGTTAGGGTGTTATACTGCCACCCATTCCATGGTATCAACAGTCTCTTTCCAGAGGTAGGGGGAGGAGAAAGCAAGATGGTACTGGAGCCAAATAGCCAGGCTGTAGTTCATTAGAGAGGCTCGAAAAGCCAATTCAGGAGGGCTCACGTGGAGGGGAGGAATACGGCCTCCATATATATATATATATATATATATATATATATATATATATATATATATATATATATATATATATATATATATATATATATACACGTGGGGTAAGGTCCCACTCCGCATGTGCAAGGGCATCACAATCCGGCACGAGGAAGACGCCTCATATATATAGGCGTCTTCCCCGTGCCGGATTGTGATGCCCTTGCACATGCGGAGTGGGACCTTACCCCACGTGTGGCCTCTTTGATTTCAGCTGACATGGTGTACAGTGCCGCTCAGCATGAGGAAGAGGTTCACGGTCTGGCCCTGTGCATGTGTCCTAGGGACCTGATCAGAACATAGACCCAGCCCAATGGCCCAGCGGTGGCAAAGATTTCCATCCAGGGAGGTCTTCTCTGGAGTGCCTCTTGGCCGCACTGTGACGACGTGACGCCACGTCACCAGCTGTCGAGACAGCGCCAGGATGTGAGGCAACCGCGTCCCCTCACAGCGGGGGCAGGTCCTCAGGTCCCCAACTGGACCCCGAGAGGCCCCAGGATAAAGCTCTTTAATTGCCCCATGAGCACAAGGGCAGGAAGAGCCTGGGGCAGAAACTCTTAAGGTTCGGAGAAGGATTTTGGGAGGGGTGGCAGAGTTCCATTCGCACCCTGCCTGGCAACAAATCCATGGCGCCTCCTTAGGGACTTTGCAGATCGGAGAGTTTGGACAGGCAAAGTCTTCAAAGTGGGTTAACGCCAACCCTTCTTCGAGGCTTCCCGAGGCCTTAACCAGCTTCCCAGGGAGTAGGCACCGCTGCCCTTTTGGGGCAGTCTTCTTGGGATGCCCCAACTGCCCCCGTGACTTTGGGGTGATTTGGGGTGCAGCCCCCTCTTATGCCGTGACTTACCGTGTGCTGACAGCTCCCTGACTGGCTCCGGCAGGTTCCCCTCTCTCTTCCCCTCAGTCACTTTTTAGGATGGGGCGGGCGGGAGTGAGCGAGAGAGAGAGGAAACGGAGTTAAAGGAGAGAGGGTGACAGAGATGAGAAATATCGAAGGAGAAAACACACAGCCCCCCTTTTTACCTCCCCCCTTTCCCCCCGCCCAAATCCGATCCCTGCGATAATGAATGCGGCTTCATGTCCAATCCTGTCTGTGAATCCTTCCAGAAAGCACTGAGGTGCTTCAAGAGGAGGCAGCGGGCCCTTGTAGAGCATCAAGGGCCTAGGCTGAGCCTGGAGGGGCTCGCCGTGGCCGATTCCACCTAATCCTGTTGATTAATTTAACTCCAAGGCTAAGAGGCTCCCAGAAGGAATGGAGGGAAAGGGAGGGGGAAGGGGCTGGGGAGAGAGAGGAGAAGTATGCCCCTTAATTATGGAGGGTTTTTCTCCTTCCTCCCCCACCCCCACACATCCCCATTCCACTCCCACCCCTTTCAAACGCCTGCAAACTCCCTCTCCTCAGCTCCTCCTAATTACACGCCCCACCTCAGCTGGCGTCGTTACCCAGGAATGCGCGTTCGTGGGCCATAATTTACACATTTTCCCATGCTAGACTGGATTGTAAAACCAGCCCCCCCCCTCCGGCCAACTCTCCCCCCCTCCCCGCCAACTCTCTCCTGTCTCCCAGACCCCCTCCTTGCCGCACCAACGTACCTACATGTGTTGCTTTGACCACAGACCCCTTCATCTGGGAGGAGCCATCTTGTTTCATCCCACGCATCCTCAGTTCAAACCTGGGGCTTGCGGGGGATCATGCCAGCCTCCAGCTAGCCTCTCCTCACCTTCTTTTCTTCATCCTCTCGGGGGGCAGGAGGATGTGATGGTGTTGGGCTATTCCTGGGATTTTGATCATGGTGAAAGTTGATGCTCCAGCCACAGGCTGGCCCAGGAGCCCGGATCCCAGTGCCCCCAGCTTTGGAACCGTTTGGATCCAGTTCCAGTTTTGCAGCTTGGACCATCTCTCCTCGCCGCTCTAGGGTAGAGTGTACCGAGCCAGATTCTTAGCATCCGCAAATCGGCATGGCCCCATTGATTTCAATGGGCCTGTCCTGGATCCTGATTTAAACCAGCCAAGTATCTGTCCCACTGAAGTCAGTGGAGCGACACTCTGGTGGTTCCGATCCATTTTGTGTTATAGTCATGCCCACCAGCTCCAACTGAGAGTGGAGCCCTGTTGTGTTAGGCGCTGCACACAAACATAGTCAGAGCCAGCCCAGCCTTCCCCCAAAGGGCCGAGAATCTAAATCATGGGGGGCACTTCAGACGTATTGCAAACCCTGCCAGGTTGCAAGCTGGCAAACTTTCTCCTGTGCTGCAAACCCACATTTGTCGCTTGTTTCCAAGGGTGATTCGATTAAAGAAAAGAAAAATGTTTTTTTGAGCTACGGGGCAGCTGTGCTGTGTATTGGAGATAGAATCACCGCTCAGAAACTAGACTGGAGCCAGTGTGTGTCCCGTATCTAGAATATATTATAGGGGGTCTGCTTTTTCATCTCCCCTCTCTGTGCCATTTTTCCCATGCTTTTTTCTCCCTTCTTCTTCTCCTTTTCACGGCTTTTTCTCCCTTCTTCTCTTCTTCTTCTTTCCTTTTCACAGGCAATCCCTAGACATCCTTGAGGGCTTGAAAGCAAGTGAGTTAGTCTTTCCCTGCCCCTCATTACAAGGGATGATGACCCAGGCAAAAGGTGCTGCCCGATTTTTTTCCATTGCCATGCCTTTAGGGTGGTCAACTACACTTGTGCAGAGGGGGTCTCAAATGCTCCCCAATCACAATGATTGTCACTGTTATTTGCATTGCAGTCACCCCTAGAAGCCCCAGCCCCATTGCGCTCGACACTGTACGAACATATAACAAAGAGATGGCCCCACCTCAAAAATTTCCCAGTCAGGGTGGGATCTGCCACCCTCTCACACTAGTGGTGACAATATACACCCACTTCACACACTGTCAGGTGCATGTGATGACACACTGTGTAATGGTGGGGAGGGGGGAGGATTAGGGTCATGGGCTTTATATTTTGGAGGCCATATCTGTATGCAAAAGTCGTATCCCCTTGACTAAACTGGTAGTGTTAAAGCAAAAGAAGAGCCCTAGTTTGGGTGCAGTTAGACCTAATAGTGCTTATACTCTATGGCTTATTCCTATAAGGCAAGGGGGTAAATTAGACCAGTATCAGACATCTTTATCACACCATAACTGTATCTACACTAGGACTTGTGCTAGTATAAATATCATGGTTAAAAAAGCCCACAGCTGTAATTGACATAGTAATACCCTTGCAAAATCCGGGGCCCTAATCAAGCAATGCTTCTTAAAACTCTCCCGTATCTTGGGTTCCACATCCTTGGAGGTTTTTAAGAACAGGTTGGACAAACCCCTGTCAGGGATACTTGGGTCCTGCCTTGGGAGATGGACTAGTTGCCCTCTGGAAGTCCCTTCTAGTCCCTCCATTTCTGTGCTAATCATGCTAGGCATTTTGCACGGTTTCTTTTTCCAGCAAGGATTGAAATACTTCCAGAACAGCCCATCTCGCACTATTTTGCTGCTTCTGCTGCCTGTCCTGGCTGGAGCCCAGCCATCCAGAGGCATCCAGAGAAGAACAATCATGAACAGGGGAGGCAGGGAAGGCGTCCAAACATTTTCAAACTGAGGGGAAAGAGTCGGTTCAAGTTTTGGATGAAGGCTCCTGGCGGTTCGGGGGAGGCCGTTTTTTTGTGTGTTATACGTGGGAGGTGGTTATTCCTGCGGCTCTATTAACATTTTTGTGGGTGAACTTTGCTGAGAATAATAGCAGTGGATCCCCCCTGACTAGGAAAAGACCTGTTAGAGCATTGAGTCCATCTTTCTGTAGTTACGGGAGATCATCCCCTTGATAATAGAGGATGCATTGGCTAATCAGCTGATGCTACACTCAATCTTAGCCAGAAGGCTGCCCGCATTATTTAATAAATCTGTGCCTGACAGCGGCAGCTGCATCCTGCTAAGACCAGCTGGTTCCAGACATGCCCTGGGATTTGTCTTGCTCGCTGGCCTGTTCCGTACGGCCTTGCGGTTAAAGCACAGGACTTGGCATCGGGAGTTGGGAGTTGTATTCCCGGCCCTGCTGTGTGACCGCCGGCAAGTCCCTTCCGCGCTCCACACCCCGTTTGTCAGCTGAAGCCTTCTGGAAACGAGCCGACAGGGAGCGCTATGGAAGGCCAGCGTATCACGGCAGGCACTTTATCTGGCCTGGCCGCTCGCCCATCTGGCGCTGCGGCCAGGTAGATGGCTAGCACGTCCCAAGGGACAGTGTGAGTCTGGTGAGTTGGGTGTCATGACAACTGGCTATTCCCTGCCAGGCTCCTTGTGAGGGTTTTTTAACCTGCCAATTTGCGGATGGTTAAAGAAGTTTGGCTCCTTCCCATGACAGACCACCATGGAAAACATGCACCAGAGGCCGAGTGGGGAGGCAAACCGGGGCGGGGGATGGAGCTTATCTGAGTTTTGGGAGGCTCTCTCCTTCTGCTTCCCCTACTCCTACACCAGTGGGGGTAATATTTTGGGCTGAATGAATTTGGGGCAGGTCTTCTGGCAGTCGCACCAGATAGCCAGATGCATCGTCCATAGATATTGTAGCACTACCCCCCCCTCCCCCGGTATATGAAACACCTGGATATTGGATGTTTTGTTCATAGAGGGTTGAGCATGATCACCAGGTGAGTCAACTCTGTCTATAGATATTCTAGCACCACTCCCAGGTAGACAGGTGAACTGGATGAAAATATTCTTATTTATTATTAAGGTCACATTTATATTGTGCTGTGTCCACATCAGGGGTTCCATCGCACTCGTAAATTACACTCCTTGGTCCGAAGCTCTTAGATTCTGAAAGACAAGAAGTAACGTGGATGAGACAAAAAGGGGGTTAGGTTTAAGGGGTGGGGGAGGCAGAGTAACAGAAAGAATTGGATATGTGCAATTCTGAGGGCCAGGATCAGTGACCACAGTAATCACAATGCCGATAGGGACTCTGGAAGTCCTCTTAGGTGCTTAGGTTGCCTGGATGTCTTCTAGTGGCCAAAAAGTCCAACCCACCCCTACAACACAGAAAATCTGACACTCCATATAATTACTGCACACTGAAAAGAACAGCACTGAATAGTTGTTTCTTATGCATCAGCCTGAGCAGGGCTGCTCTAGGTGTGTGTATTTGTCCATACAACCACACATTTTGGTGCAGCGTGAAATAAAGGTCAATCTGATTCATTTGCCTTCCCAGCTGTCTGTGGAGTATTGAGGACTCGGTTGTAATTGCAAGCGATCGCTTTAAGAGCGAGGTGCAGAGGAGCTTCCTCCTCCTGCTTGCAGGCTCTTAGGAAAGAGTGTGAGAGGAGTTAGTCTGGAAGGAGCCAGTTTGAAGCAAAGTGGGGTAAATTGTGCCTTGCTGCCTTAATGAGCAGCCTGCTTTGTGTCTCTCTGTTTTGGTTACCGTGCATTGTTCTGGAGTCTAGGAACAAAACCAGTGTTCTTCTGTAGTCTTCCAGCAAAAGTGTTTTATATTTTTTTTTAATCTAACTTTTCTGTTTATATGCTGTGGACCAAACACTCTCTAGTGTCCTCTCATTACCATGGACAGCCTTCATTTTAGACCCAAACTTACCCCTGTCCTAACTTTTTTTATTACAAATTATTTCCATCAAGAAAGCCAACTAATGAAACTGACAGTTGCTTGTGAAATATACAATTATATTTATGCTAATGAAATGCTAGTGGATTCCAGATGTGCTTGTGCACTGTGGCTCTCCAGAGCCCAGATGTGCCTGTACGTGGCCAGGATTGTCCAGGGCCCAGATGTGCGTGTTGCACCATTTAAGAATCTAGAGAGTTTCCTGAAAATGCAAGGACCAATGAAGCTGATCATGTATCAGATTTGTGCTACAGTCAGGATTCCAAAGGCCGCCTAAAAATATTGGCCCAATGTTGGTCTCACTGAGATCAACAGCAGAACTGTTATTGATTTCATTGGAACCATGATTTGGCCCACTGGGAATAACACATGTGAGATATCGAAACTACGAGGACAGTATATATTGTACTGCAGAAAGGGATCAGTGGATCAGAAGCTAAATATGACTCAACAGTGTGATACTGTTGCGAAAAAAGCAAACATCATTCTGGGATGTATAAGCAGGAGTGTTCTAATCAAAAGTCATTCTTCCGCTGTACTCCGTGCTGATACAGCCTCAACTGGAGTACTGTGTCCAGTTCTGGGTGCCACATTTCAGGAAGGGTGTGGGCAAATTGGAGAAAGTCGAGGAGAGCAACCAAAATGAGTAAAGATCTACAAAACGTGACCTAGGAGGAAAGACTGAAAAAATTGGGTTTGTTTAATCTGGAGAAGAGAAGACTGAGAGGGGCATGATAACAGTTTTCAAGCACATAAAAGGTTGTTACAAGGAGGAGGGAGAAGAAGAATTGTTTTTCTTAACCTCTGAGGATAGGACAAGAAACAATGAGCATAAATTGCAGCAAGGATGGTTTAGGTTGGACATTAGGAAAAGCTTCCTAGCTGTCAGAGTTGTTAAGCACCGGAATAAAATGCCTAGGGAGGTTGTGGAATCTCCATCATTGGAGGTTTTTAAGAGCAGGTTAGAAGTCCTGCCTCGGTGCAGGGGACTGAACTAGATGACCTCGCGAGGTCCCTTCCAGTCCTATGACGCTGATTCTCTTGGTATCCCACAGGTGGAAATAGAGGTTGGGTTACAAACAGTGGGAACCCCTGGCACGGTGATTCCCACAGAGAACGTGCGGCTACTACAGCAGAGCCCGAGGCATGCCCGGTCCGGGTTAACTCAAACGGACGTGGCCCATCATGTCAGAATCTCACAGCTCAATTCAGACCCAATGCATCCTCCTCCCATAGAACAGAGAAATGAAAGCATCCTGCCCTGCAGCACACTGGATTCCATGGCATGTTTGACCTGCTCGTTATAAATAATTAGCCCCCGTTGGGACATTTGCCTCATGCTCCACAGGCCATCCACATTGGTCAGCAGCTGTTAAGAAGGCCACAGCTGGGATTCCCAGTCCTGGAAGGGAAAAAAAGGAGGTTTTGGTGGAAACTTCTGATCACCACATAACAGCCCAGTGGAGAGAAGGGGCCAGATTCATCACTGGGGGCAGCTCCATTGACTTTATATGGATTATTCCAAGGATGGATTTGGCCCTTCATATGTTACTCGTGCATTTAATCATAGCTGATAAAGGTTTGGCCTAATAGAAGCAGATTGGGGCTGTGAACTACGCACTGAAACAGATGATGGTCTGGATTCTGTTCTCAGCTACCTCAGTGTAAATCGGGAATAATACTATTGAAGTCAGTGGAGATATACTGGTGCAAGGGAGGTCAGAATCAGGTCTCCTGTAATATGCAGTTAAGTACAATCTAGTGTATTAATGAGAATGAGAAACAGGCCGAGAGATCAGCTTTCCTGTTTCTCTGAGGCGATCTAAGGCGCTATGCATTCTGTTCTCCGGTCTGCTTCCATACTGACCAAGGGCATATAGCCCACGAGAGTTGGAGTTGTCTCTTACCTTCCCACACAGAGACATGGGGTACCGGCCTAGCTTAAGCATTTTGTCCGTCGGTATCTGCACTGCAGTTGGTACTTAACCTGCAGCTGGGTAACACAGCATCTGTTGAGACAGCCGCTCTACAACATGAGTGGCCTCGAAGGAGCTCTAAAGAGTGATACAGCCTAGCGCCTTTCTCCCAGCCCCTCCCAGTAAGGTTCACTGGGCTTCGTTTTTACACTGGTGTAACTCTGTGGCCATCAGTTGAGGATGTTCACTTGTCTACATGACACCAGAATCAGGGCCACTAACTCGGGGGCAAATTCTTTTAGTCCAGGTACGATCTATTTGGTTTTGTTGTTTAATGGTATGTCCCATACACAGCGAAGACTTGATACTGGCAGCAGGTCGAGTTAATACAACTCAAACAAATGCTGAAGCATGATTCTTTCTTTCTTTCCCTCCCTCCCTCCCAGATAAAAGGAGGGAAACAGTTGCACTGTTGGTGGGGTATGAGAGCTAATAACGAAGACCGAGTCATTAGAGCGAGAGCCAGGACTGTAGCCAAAACACATGCAAGCAACAGACGCTTGTTTGCTTTCCCCCTCCAAGAGCCGAGGACCTTTTCCGTGACTTGTGACTCCCTTTAACCTTGTACCATGCTGGCAGGAGATGCAGTTCCTGACTTAACAGGAGACCTTTCCCTGTGAGCTGTTTTGAAACTAGTGGAAGTTCTTTAAACTCCTAAAGTCTCCTTGAGATGCTCTTAGCCAGATAAAAATGCAACTTTATGGACTCATCATCATTCCCTCAAAGTGGGGCCCTGGGGTGTCTTATTCACTGAAATCAAGGGGGGCCAAATGCTACTTTTGAGGATGGACTGTTGGGGAAGTTTCTCTGTCTCTCTTGTGAAGTTGGTCCCGATAAATATGCTGGATTGCCCTATTCTGAAGAACAAATCCCTTCCTTTATCCATGGGACCGGCGGTTCCTGGGCAGCAGCCGTGAAATCTTCCTGTGCACTGTGCCCAGCAAAGGTGCGTCATGCCAACCAGGAGGGACCACCTGGAGGGTTGACAGGGGAATTCCCTCAGCTCATGGTCTTTCTGCAGAGATGGCCGACAATGAGCATCGGCTGTGGTGGGCTTGGGGGAAAATGGACGCTTGTTCGCAAGGAACTAAACCGAGGCCCCTAAATTCATTCACAAAGGGGCCTCAAACAAGCCCCAGCTGACTCAGGTTACGGGGCAGATGAACTGCAGTATAGTCTGTTTGGATTCAGGCTGCAATCTGAGCTCTGGGACCCTGCACCTTGCTCCCCTCCACTTAAAGCCCCTACCAGTTCTGGGCATCTATAGAGGATGTACTGTCTCTCAGCCACCAAGGAGAGGTGCTGTTTCCATCAGCACCAAGCCAGCAGCCCGGGGTCCTCGGTGAAGGCCAGAAGCAGAAACTCTTCTCATGCCCCATGAGAGTTTTTGAGGTTTCACGTTTGTTTCCATGGCCCAAATCAGGACGAACGGTTCACAAATGGATCATCTGAAAAACACCATAATCATCCAACTGGGTCAGCTGACATGTTTTGATTGTTTCTAGGTGTTTCCTTTCCATTTCAAATTCCTTTTTCACGTTGAACCTTTTTATAAAAAATAGACATGAACGTTTCAAACTGAAACATAGTGCCCCACTGAAAAACGGAATGGTTTGTTTCAAAATTCTCAAAATGGGACATTTCTGCCACTTTTAAACTTTTCCTTTTCACCCAAACAATTTTCGAATCAGGAGATTCATCAGAACTGATCCTGGGCCACAAACTGTTTCGGTTCTGACAAATCAGCATTTTTCTGACAAAAATGTTTTCTCAGAATGTCTCCAACCAGCTCTACCCAGAAGTAGAAATTGGCTGGGTGAACAATTGGTGTAGAATTGCTCTAATTCTGGTTGTGGGAGTGGCTAGGAGGTGTAGTAGGCTATTACCTACAGGAGGTCAGACTAGATGATCTGATGGCCTAGTCAGGCCTTACACTCTATGATTGTATTGGATTCCCTCTCCCACCCTGTAGCTGTTCATTCTTGCTTCTGCACCTGCCTCCCCTTTGGTTTTTCCGCCCTTTAAGCCTCGGTCCTTCTTCTCTTTCCCTCGCCAGGTAACAGGCTGGATGAAGGCTCAGATGTTGAGTCTGAACCGGACCTACCCTTGAAACGCAAGCAGCGCCGCAGCCGGACCACCTTCACGGCCGAGCAGCTGGAGGAGCTGGAGAAGGCCTTTGAGAGAACCCACTACCCAGATATCTATACACGAGAGGAGCTCGCCCAGAGGACCAAACTCACAGAGGCCCGAGTACAGGTAAGGACGAGAGTCCGGACATGTCTGAGACCCCTGATAACATAGCAGCCGGGGGACTCTCTAGGTCCATTGACCTAGGAGAAGGAGGGTCCGAGAGTTGGAGGATGATACAGTGGATGTACCATTTCTGTAGGGTGACCTGGGTCTGAGATGCACAGTTGGGTTCCAGATCCAAAGTTTCCCCATAGCCCAAGAATCTTCCCATCCGGGATTTTGATTTGGCCCATTACAGCTGCAAAATTTCAATCCAGGTTGGGATCATGATCTAAACTTTCCCAAAGCGGATGGGGCATTCAGATCTGTGCTTAGCGCCTGGAGTGGAGAAGGGGCTGTATATCATTTACCCAGGAGTGGCCGGAGCTGTTTCTTCCTTTCACCATCCCCCCGCCTCCCCTCTCCTCGCCCAAGGGATTGGATCATATTTTGCAACGGTTGCAAATTCGGCGTGTGAATTTTTTTTTTCTTTTTGCAAGTTTGCGCGTTTGTGAGTTGGGGGGAGGGAAGGGGAGAGGAGGAGGGAGGGTGAGAGCCGCGACATCGACACAATTAATAGCCCTTGTGGGAATGCCGCACACAGACCCTTATGTCTTCCAGATAAAGGCTGGGTCAGCAGTGTGTGCAAACATGCAGAGGGATAAGGAGTGTGAACAGATCGGTGGGTATAATAGAGTCCCCCGGGGAAAGGGAAGGGAAGGGGGGGTCTGAGGATTGTGCTGGGTTAAAAAGTGAAATGGAGACACCAACAGCCAGTGTGGGCGGCGCTATTAGGTTTCAGGCTCAGCATCGGGGGCTCGTCGAGCCCGGCGTTGAATCGCAGCCGCAGGAGGGAGGGAAAGAGCAACCCTGTCTTGTGACAGGGAAATAATTCTTCAGGGAAACGACCTTTTGGAAGCAACACTGGCATTTTCCTCTCGGAGATTCCCCCCCAAATAATAACAGGCCCGTGTAATAGGCCAGAGGGCTGCATCCTCCCAAAACCAGACCTCACACCTCTCGGACAGCCACCCGGTCCATGGTCCTGCTCCTTCCATCTAAAAGGATGGCAATGCTACAGCACCCAGGTTTTCCTGTGCATCTTTTCACCTCCAGCTGGCTTTCCCTGCCTGGCGCCCATTCTCTGAAAGCTGCCAAGACTTGGGCTCAAATTCACAGCACATGGGAGTAGCAAAGGCTCAATGACAGCAGCGTGTCTCCTTGAGCCACCCACTATCGCTCTGTGCCTCAGTTTCTCCATTTGTATAGTGGAGGTGATGATATGGGCCTCCTTTGTCAAATGCTTTGCGGTGTATTGATGAAAAGCTCTGCATAAGAGCAAGGCATGATCATTATTTTCCTGGGGAGGGAAGATCTGACCCATCGTGTCAGAGTGGATCCTTTCCCCCCGTGAACGTAGACTGTATTGCCCCAAGCAGAGGAGTTGTAGTGGACATTAGACCAATAGGTGGCGGAGGCACATGACTTGTGAGGAAAGGCTGAGGGAACTCGGCGTGTTTCGTCTCAGAAAAGGAGGAGGGGGGATTTGATAGCTGCTGTCAACTACCTGAAAGGGGGTTCCAAAGAGGATGGAGCTCGGCTGTTCTCAGTGGTAGCAGATGACAGAACAAGGAGCAATGGTCTCAAGTTGCAGTGTGGGAAGTCTAGGTTGGATATTAGGAAAAACTTTCCCTAGGAGGGTGGTGAAGCACTGGAATGGGTTCCCTAGGGAGGTGGTGGAATCTCCATCCTTAGAGGTTTTTAAGGCCCAGCTTGATAAAGCCCTGGCTGGGATGATTTAGTTGGGATTGGTCCTGCTTTGAGCAGGGGGTTGGACTAGATGACCTCTTGAGGTCTCCTCCTTCCCTAATCTTCTTTAATTTTATGATACTAGACTTGACCTTAGTCAAGAGGGCCTTCCTGAGATTTTAGCAATAATAATGCCAGTTGTGTTCAAGCCAGCTCCCACTGAAACCCAAGGAAAACCCCCCATTGCCTGCAGTGAGCATTGGAACAGGCCCTGTTCCAAGAGTTTATCCTTCTCTCTGCATTACACGGGGTTGCTCATCCTCTCAGTTTACAGCACATTGGTGGCTGAAGCCAGTCTATGGTAACTGGGTCTAGGGCAGAAACACAGCAGCTTGCTGGGAACCCAGTCTGTGCAAGGTCTAAGTGCTCTTCTCGAAGTCAGGATGCACGGGGCTTCCAGCCTTCGAGTCTCCAGCCTAGCCGCTAGCCAGCAAGAAAGCATCTTCACTAAACAGGAGCAGAGAAGGGGTTGTCTTTGCACCAGGAGACCTTCTGACCGCTTGAAAATTCTCCTACCCGCTCCTGAAGCAAGCCCGGCTCCACCCAGCTTGGGAGCAGGCTATATGAATGGCAGAGGCTTGCGCTGGAGATAAAATACCAAGAGGGGTCGCCTTCTCCTGTCCTGATGTACTTTGGCCGATGCAGACATGGAAGGACCCTAGTAGGGAAACAAAGAAAAGTCAGATGGTGCCGGTGGGCCAAACCCACCCAGAGAACAGTGCTCAGAGGGGGGGGATGCTACTTGGGCAAAGACCCCTACGCATATTTTTACGGTGAAAAATATATCCGTATTCAGTGTATTCTGGTGCCAGCCGCGGGAGCGGAGGGAGAGCCCGAGGAGTGCCAGAGAGCTCAGATTCCTCCCCAGAACCCCTGCCAAGTCTTCTAATCCAGGCACCCACGCAGCTGGAAGAGCTGCGCTGTGAACCCGCAGCAGGTTCCTTCCTTCCGAGGAGTCCCAACGCCGAGCGCCGAGAGGGCGGAGGGAAGCGAAGCCAACCGAATAAATAAATAACCCCCTTCCCTCGGCTCAAGCTGTGAGCTCCGAATCCCTCTCCTGGCTCCCAGGCAGCTTGTGGGGAGGGCTCCTGCCAGAGTTCTCCGGGAGCAGCTGTTCTCCGAGGCACATTCCTGGTGGCTTTTTCATTCCAACATCCTGGCAGGCTCGGCTTCTTCCCACCGCTTCTAAGCCCGCTGCCCCTTGTAAAATTTTCTGGATATCAGAGCGGATCTTTCACTGGCTCTCAGGAGCCACAAACATCAGTCAATCAAGCTCTGGTGGAAAACACACACGCACACCAGGAAGAGTCCCACAACTCTTTCCCCCGCTCTGCGCAGATTCTGCGGCCAGAAGGGGTGTTTAGTAGCAGTGGTTATAATAATATGACAGTAATGGCTAGAGGCCCCGGCCAAGATCGGGACCTTATTGTGCTAGATGTTGTACACACACGCACGCGCGTGCACACAAACACGCACACACACAGTGCCCCAGGGAGCTTACAAGGCCAAACAGACAAAGGGGGGAAGGAAAAACAGAGGTACAGAGAAGCGAAGTGCCCCAGGTCACACAGCCGACCCAAAATCTCCTGAATCCCATCTAGTGCCTTATCCATCGGGTCCCGCTGCCTCCCAGAGCAGCTGGTCTGACCTCCTGCATGAGAGAGGCTGTGGCATTTCACCCAATCATTGCAGCATCCAGCACAATAACTTGTGGCGGAGCGACAGCATGTCCTTTGGAGATGCTTACTATTATTATTCGTGTGACCGTAGCACCTCGTAGCCCCGGCCATCGCGCTAGGCACTGTACAAATATAGTCTCACAGAACAAACACGGTCCCTCTGCCATCTCCCTTCCTCTTGCCTCTCACCCTTTCTCTCTCCGCTGTTGGTTTTCACGTCCGAAAAGCCCTTCCTAGATGAACCCCCGCCCTGTCCCATTTAGTGTCTCCGATCCCTGAGCCCTAACCCTCCCACTCCCCCCCTCCCCCCGACCTTAGAAGCGCCCCAGAGCTGTTAAACTCACTGGCAAGGCTTTGGAACTTGGCTGGTTGTGCAGCTGTCCAGCTAAGTAGAAGTTTGACACGTTGACAGCTAATAAAAATTTGCAAGCTGAAGAGCAAGGGGAGGGGGAGGCAGGCGCCGTTGTGGGCTCCTATTTCTCATCTGCTAAGAAGATCATGGAAGAATGGCTGATATTTGCGAGAGGGCCATAGCAACCTCCGGGCAGTCAGGGCGCACGGGTCCAGAATGCCAGCACCAACCGTGTTCAAGATACATGTTAAGTCACCGACGTCAGTGGACCATGCATCAGATTCTTAGGGCCTGAACTTATTGCCCATGAAAATCCCCATAGACTTGAATGGGAAACAGGACAATGCCCTTGTCTTCTACTCCCATTGTACCCTCGGGTGGTTCCTTTTTTGGGGTAACTCTTGCCTCGTTTGCCCTCACTTCCACCCCAAACCGCCAACCCACTGTGAGTCACGTGGGACCACACCTGCCAGGTGTTTGCATTGAGCCTCCAATCCGGTCAAGCTCCCCATAGCAAGGTGTCTGGCGTTCAGGTGGGGCCACTCCGGTGCTGGTTGCTCATCAGGGTATGTCCCAGTTCAAGGCGTCCTGCGGCGCTAGTTCTGATCCAGCCCGGTGCACTCCCAACAGAGCGAAGCTGCGGGAGGGGCGAGCCGCCCTGAGTACATGCCTGTCTGAGATGCAAGGCCTGTACTGAGCATGGCTCCCCGGCTATTTTTAGCACCCTAGCCCGATCAGAGTTCATATCCTTGAGATGAGAATCCGCCCCCCCCCCCCCCCCCGCTTGAAGTGTTGACCTACCCTTCGCCTTATGGCAGAGGCCGTGCTCGGACCTCTGCATCGCTGATCCCAATGGTAGCAGGAGGACCTGAGCTGCCGCCGGCTTAGAGCCAGGGAGGTCTTGGTTTTATAACACCTCGATTAATGATGGTGAACTCTTTGCTTGGTTATGGTGCCTTGTTTTCAGTAGGCTTCCGGGGCCCAAGGTTAAACTCGGTATCTAGTTCTATGGGTGTAGTTAATTACCGGCGTCAAAGTTCCTGGTTAGTAACCACCATCAGCTGGCCAGGCTTCTAATGCCAGCTCCTTACCTGGTGTAAATCCACAGAGTAAATCGATTCTTCATTGTGCCTCCCAGTCTCACTCCACTGCCCAGGAAAACATGAGGAGGTTTGGATTGTGCCCTGAATATCAGGAAAATCATGCTACTGGATGGGGGAAGGGGATTTCTAATCAAGATTCAAGGGCCTCCTCACGGAAAATGCCCACCAGCATCTTCCTCTCATTTAAACTATGGGGATTTTAAGTCAGATCCCTCTCCTGATCTCAACTACAGACATGGAGCATCGCGGAAGGAGGGAGGTTCTCAGGTAGGCAAGTCCCATGTCACGTGAGACTCACTTGCAAGCTGCTGAATGTCTTCTCCTGCACTGAGTTTATATAGTACCTTTCATTTCCAAGTGCCTCAGGAGGACGGATAAGCATTAGGAGCTTGAGAGCACAGATAAAAAGGCTGAGGCCCGGAGAGGCGAAGGGACTGGAGCTGGGTGGGAAATGCTTTTCTCGTCCTGTAAGAATTTTTGAATTTTTTTTCTCATCCCAGATCAGGACAAAAAGTCGAGAACTCAAAGATTTTCACGCGCCAGAAAATCTTGGGGGGGAAAATGGAGCAGGTTGTTTGAAATGTTGCATTTTGATCATTTCAAAATGATTCCTTTCCATTTCAACCTTTTAAATTCACTTCACGAGCTTACATTTCCAAATGCAAACTTCCCAACCAGCTCGTGAAGTGACTTGCCCCAGGTGACATGAATGGCAGAGCCCAGAAGTCTTGATTCTCAGTCCTGGGCCCAATCTCTTGGGTCGTGGTTCCTCCCTGATCTAATGCTGCCTGCGGATCTATCTAGCAGTATTTCGAAAGAGCGCACCACTGTGGTATCCAAGAAGAGCTCAGTGTGGAAGTTCAAAAGCGCGTCTGTCTCACCAGCAGAAGTTGGTCCAAGAAAAGATCTGACCACACACACACACACCCCTCGTCTTGCCGAGTCTGTTAGTCTTCATTATGAGGACCTTCTGCCCTTGGAGGTGTCGTATGGAGAAGGTCGCCGTCTTCCCCCAGCGCTGAGCGTTAATCTGAGACATGTGAGGCTGCTTGAGCATCATTGGGCGGGCCTGACTCGTTGATTCCCAAAGCTCTTTGAGACTTTCCCACGTGGTCTTGGCTAATGCAATTCCTTCTTTCTCAAAGGTCAGCGGAGAATGTTTTCTTTCTTCCACGGGGTTTGACTCGTTTGCATTTCTTGCTCGGGGAGGGGAGGGGGAGTTATGACACAACGGCTGCCCTGTGTCTGTGGCAGCCGTCAGGAGAGGCTGTATGTGAGACTATGCTCAGGATCAGCGACTCCTCCTGGCAGGGGCCAGGTTGGCGGGTTCGTCCTCCATGGCACGGAGCTAAATGGCTCTCTCCCCCATGGGGGGCACCCCCCCCAGAGCAGCCCCAGGATCTGTGGCAACCACATCAGTGGCGTTTCCTGTTGGTGCCCCTGCCCTGCGAGAGGCGGACAATGAAATAAACGCACAGGCCTGCCAGTCAACATTCAGCTCCCGGGAAAAGTTTCAGGGACCGGGGGAAGAGGTTACGCACCCAGCCGTGTTTAAAGGGGCATTCTACTCTGCAAAGCCAGTAAGGACTATTCTGCATGATTCTTGCTATTGTAGCTGTTCGTCCCCACCTCCTCCAGGTGGAGTCAGAAATAGACATGGAGATGGGTCAAGCGAAAGGAAAGCCCACAGCAGCCTTGCCCAAAACCACACTCTCCAGATCAGCCCCACATCTGTCCATTAGCCACGAGGCTGTATCTCACATCTTCTGCTCTCCGAGGTCACCCGGACCACGGGGTCATTTCTTCTCCACCTGGACTTGGCGAAGTTCAAGGTCACCTAGGAATTGCCAGGATGTTCCTCACCACCAAAGACCCGTGGACGAGCTTATGAATTGCGTGCATGCTTTCTGACATCTCCGTCAGAGACCGTGTCACTGGCGCAGCTGAAAATGGGAACAGAAAGGTGCCAGCGAAGGGATCGAGGCCGAGGGGCAGGCATCGTACTGGATGGAGACTCTCCTACTTCATTAAGTGTATTTAAACATTGCAAAAAACTTAGTGGGCCCTGTGAGAAGAGCACCCCAGGGGTGTCGCCCCAGCTGGGCTGGGGCCCCTTGTCATGCCCAGTTGCCAGCATGGCATTGGCCTAGAACAGGCCACGGCCTCTTACTCCTGGGAGCGGCCCCCGCCCTTGTGGGCAGGCTGACTTTGCTCCTGGGTGGTGGGAAAGCAAAAGTCCAGCTCTACCCAGACCAAGCTCCTCCTGAGGTCAGTAACATGGCTGGGAGGTTTCTGGTGTGAGGGTTCATCTTCCTGGCCCAAGAGTTATTCACTCCTTTTGTAGTCCTTCCCCCTTGTGTATTGCGGGTTTCTCCTTTCAAAGCCCTCCTCCCTACCATGCATGATTGGCAGTGCTGGAGGGGCGGGGCTACTTTAGCACACGGTGTCTCCCCAGCCCCTTCCTGTCCGTGAAGACTTTATTCGCTCTGTCACAGGTCCAGTCCCATTGTTCTAGTCCAGGCAAAACCGCCACTAAAGTCAGTGAGAGCCAGGACTGAATAAGAACTTAATGGACAGCAGGTTTAAAACAAATGAAAGGAAGTTCTTCTTCACACCGCGCACAGTCAACCTGTGGAACTCCTTGCCTGAGGAGGCTGTGAAGGCTAGGACTATAACAGGGTTTAAAAGAGGACTGGATAAATTCATGGAGGTTAAGTCCATTAATGGCTATTAGCCAGGATGGGTAAGAAATGGTGTCCCTAGCCTCTATTTGTCAGAGGGGGGTGATGGATGGCAGAAGAGAGATCACTTGATCATTACTTGTTAGGTTCACTCACTCCAGGGCACCTGGCATTGGCCACTGTAAGTAGACAGGATACTGGGCTGGATAGACCTTTGGTCAGACCCAGTATAGCCTTTCTTATGTTCTGAACTTCACGACTGAACCTACAATTAGGCAAGATCAACTTGTTTTCTTTCATAGCGTAAGGGATCATTCGGAAATGAACACAGGAGGTAATTTACAGCTGCAAATGGTGATCCATTTCACACTGGTTTAGTATGGAGCATTCGCTTGCAGCGGAGACATGGAGGAACCAGTGCAGATGGAATGCACTGGAATGCAGTTTTACTTACTTTAATTATCAGACCAAAAAGGTTCAGATAAGCTGCACCTTTCTCTAAACTGAACTCTGGTTCCACCTCAGCCACCGTCCCCTGTGCCATTTAAAGCAAATAAATGTGCCACTGATCCATTGCTTAGAGCCAGTGAAATCCATGGCACGCACTCTGTTCCTCTGGCGATTACCCCAGTTAAGCAGGTCTGCTATTTATTAGGCCACCAATTTAGTAGATTTCCTTGTGGTTAACAATGGCAAATGTTTATTAGAATCAAGCCTGGCATTTGCCAAGATATTTTAATCTTTTATCTATTTCCCACAGCACTAATGCTATTTTTTGTAGAAGATGCATAGCTTTTTCTGTTGCAAAGAAAATCGCCACAATATAAATCAATGTGCTGCTGTTCTGTTGTTAAAGCCTGTCGCCAGCCAAACAATAGCAGTGGGAAATCTACTTCCCAGCACCTTATTCACCTCTGTGAGGTGTGTACATCAAAGCCTGTTTTGGAAGGCTTAAATGCAACTGTAACACTGTTAAGATTGGGCCATCTAAGAAGCAGGTATTCAAGCAGAGATCAGGCATTTTAAAAAAACAACCCACACTGCTATGCAACTGCTTTATGCCATCAGTGAATTTATTCTAGTGTCTTTCAGCTTCCCCGTTTATCCCCAGGACATACGGTTTGTAGGGGAGATAAATAGATAACTGAAAACAGTGATTTTATTCTTCATTTGATTTACTTTCTTTTGACCACTGAAATGATCATTGAGAAATTCTGTTTTTATGCCACACAGGAGTGTTGATGATAAAATCTATTAGTGATTGTGAGATGCTCAGATACAATGGTGATTAGGACCACATAAGCAGATGGATGAATCCTTGGTTGCATAAAAAGAAGTAAACAATTGGCAAATAGTCCATACTATTCAGTCCAGCCCATTCAGTAGATACTTACAAATAACTAACACATTCACAGGTACAGTACTAGGATTTTCAAAGAGAAAAACCAGCTACATTCCATGGATAATTTTGTTTGTAAAGAATAGTTCGCTCAGCTCTAATAATATTATTTAATATGTATATTGTGGTAGCACCCAGATGTGGTAGCGCCCTATTGTGCATGGTGCTGTACAGACATCGGGTCTGTCTACACAGCCAGAGCTGTGCACAGACTAGCCTACCTGAGCTAACTTGAATCCAGCTAGTGCAGGTAACGACAGCAGTGACCATACTTCAGGGTAGGCTAGTGAGACGTACCCAGGATCCATAGCAGGCTTGTACTCCGAGCTGAAGCCTGCCCTGTGCTGTATTCACTGGTATTGCTGTCCCGCTAGCTGGATTGAAGCTAGCTCGCAGAGGGGAGCTGTGCAGAGCTTTTGCCCTGTAGCACTACCTGCACAGGTAGCTACAATGCTGTGCTTAAAATGTACATGCTTAAGATCTAAACATATTTATAAGCCACTTTCTAAATCTGTAGAGGCTTGTCAAAATCTAAATAACCTTTGATGAGAATTTGAGTGGAGCATGTGCATCTCTTCTGTCTTTCAAGTGTTTCTCAGCTTCTGGCAGAGGAAACATATGGGTAGCTCTGTTTAGCTGCCTTAGGTAATTATACGGCCCCAGCACTGTTATCTGTGCTCCTCGCTAGATTTACTCCCTTATCCCCACAACTCCCTTATCCCCATTTTACAGATGGGGAACTGAGGCACAGCGAGACCAAGTGACTTGCCCGGGGTCTGTGTCAGAACAGGGACCCAAATTAATGCTTTAACCACTTGGCCTCCTCAGGCATATGTGTTCAAAATTTGTGCTCTTGATGGTAGATCAGAGAAAAGGGGCCATGGTGATTTATTTAGTTGTTATGACATTAGATTGTAAATGATGCTAAAGACAAGTATACAAAAACTCTAGGGGCCTGGCAATTACATTTCTAATACATTAATCCCCCCACCAGCATTCAAAAGCAAACATGAAGACAGGAACAATAACTCAGCTCATCCAGGCAGCTCCAAAAAGCGCCTTTCCATCCCCATGTCCCCACTGTCCTGGGAACATACCCTCAACTCTCTCAGTTGATTGGATGGTGATGGGAGCCCCATTGTTCAGAACTTTTACAGGTATACTGGAGAAAACACACACACACACACATACACAAAATTCACTATAGGAAACAACCCTGCACTGGTCCCTAGGAGTTGATTAAGGACCCAATCATGCAAAACCTTGGGGCTGGTCTTGACTGGGGGGGGGGGGGAGATCGGCTATAGATACGCAATTTCAGCTACGTTAATAACGTAGCTGAAATTGATGTATCTACTGCCGACTTACCTGCTGTCCTCATGGCGGCGGCAGTCGGCAGCGCGCTCCCTGTCAACTCCAGCTTGCACCTTTTGGCGAGCTGAAGGTCCGGAGTCGATGGGGGAGCCTCTGGCGATCGATTTATCACGTCTTGACGAGACGCGATAAATCGATTGCCAAAAGATCGACCCCTCCCCAGCGTAGTGAAGACAAGCCCTTAGTCACATGAGCAATCGTTAGGCCTAAAGATGCCAGTTTTGGCTGGACGTATCCCCGGAGGTTTCATCCCATGACGTAATCTTTAATTCAAGATGAATCTGGAGACTCCAGGACAATCCTGGAAGGTTGGCATCCCTAGTTATGCTGGCAAGTCACCGTGTTGCCTTCAGTAGACTGTGTGTGTGACTGGACCATATATATGACTAAATAGGTCTTTCCCATCCCTGATGTCTACAACTCTCTGAACATGTGGAGGCAAACGCATGTTGTGCCTTTTCCCTTCCGTCTGAGAATGAGGGCAGGACTGGATTGCTCCATCCCTGTTTTCATTTACCAGCTCCTTCGTCCCATCCATCTTCCTCCAACATCGAGTCCTCATTAGGCTGAGGAGGAACACAGCGGCCTTTCTTTCCCACGAGGGGCTCTTCCTGACCTCCCTTCCTTCTCCTTGTCTGACAAATTGTGGGAGCTGACCCAGATCTCGATGTCTGCTGGGATAATTCAGACCAGCCTCCCCTGCCAGGCAGCTGTCTAGGTCATGTGGCTATCCTAGGTCCGCAGACAAGTGGCTAGTACATCGAGTGGAAGCAAGCCCCTGGCCCTTTAAATAAGAACCAGCTCTCACCTTTGTCCCTGGTTCAAACCAAATCTGCCCGAGCTGCTGAGACAGAAGGTGGGTGGTTTTGTGGATAAGGCGTCGGCCTGGTATGCAGGAAATCTGGAGTCAATAATTCCTGGTTCTGCGACAACTTCCTTGGATAACTTGGGGAGGCTTCTTAGATGCTCTGCACCTCATTTCCCCATCTGTAACATGGGGAACGAGAAGGCTTTGTTTTCACCCGCCCTTTGTTTAATTAGAACAAAAGATCCCTAGAGTAGGGGCTGTCTCTGTCTCTGTGTATGTACATCGCCTTGTACAACAGGGCCCCAATGGCAACGTCTAGACACTAGGGGAATACAAATAATAAGTTCAGATCACGTTTTCCTATGTTCATGAGCAATCTTGGGTTCCTACCTGACCAGAGTGTTGGTATCACAGTGGGGGAAGTTCACCCCTATGCAGAAGGTCAACAGGTGGATTTAAGTGGTGTAGAGGCGTCTTGGTGCACAGGCCTGGTGCCTGGGCTTTTTGCACAGAGGCGAGTTGCCCCCACCAGGACTGACTGGGCATTCCCGGGTGGAACGCCATGCCCCCCGCCCGGTGGCAAGCCCATTGCCCCATGGTGTGATTTACCTAGCGTCACTGGGAAGCTGTCTCCTTTGTTCCTTTGGAGATCACTGCAGGGAGGGCCAATGGGAAAGGAAGAGTGAGACTAGAAAGGGAGGTGGATTGTGCTTTGGGGGGGGGGGGTTAGCCCAATAAGGTACTGTGTAAAAATGGCACCTCCTCACTCCACATATCTATTCCCTGCATGTCAGCCAGCCACACCAGCTACCTTTACGGGAACAAGCCTGTTTTCCTTATCGGTGGTCTTTGAAGAGTCAGTGCAGCTGTGGGCGCGCAAGCTGGATTCTAATCAGTGAAATTGCCCAACTAAATTCCAGCTGCAGAATCTATATGATCGTTAAAGATACCAGACGAAGAAACAAGTCAGGTTGAGCCTCAGATCCCTCATGGTGCCTGCAATGCAGACAGTTAGAAGAATATCCTCTCTTCCTTCCTAGAGTGTCAATTTACAATCACTTTTCTGACCATAAATCCAAGAGAGACAATGTGGGATAATACAAAAGGTAAAGTCCCTATTAGCATCAGATGCAAAATGAAATGCAACCACACCCTGTCGAGGCTCTGCCCAAAATTAAATACATTTCTGGAATAAGGAACTTCATGCATGGATGTTGGAACAGCAAATGGCTCTTTGTAACCTTGCATGTCTATATATTGCACCGATGACATTGTGCTCGGATAAAGACCCCAAATGTCTTTATCAGATGAAAAATGCCGCCTGCAGTGATCTAACGTTTGCTCCCATGTCCTGTGCATCGTCAGTGAATTTACAGTGTGGGATACTCCTGCAGTGAATGGACAAGTGAACCCAAGGGACATTTTACCTCTTTATAAAAGAGGCAGACTACAGACATGCCTTTCTATCTGTCTCGAGGTACCTTGTGCAGCCTCTTTTCCAAGTGCCAGACCGCTTGTCCTAAAGGAAGATACTAACAATGCAGTTCTGCCCAAGCTAATCCCGCTGGCCTATGGATGGGAACAATGCTGCAGCAGGCAGACGGACGGACAGCTTCAAGGCTGCTTCCTCTTCCTCCTCTTCCTCCACCCTCCCCACCCCCCACCCCATGGTCTGGTTTTAGCAGCCATGGCCTTCACCCTGGTAACAGGATCTTCAGTCAGGAGAATATTTAGCGGCTGATAAAACCTTAACTGTTGTGGAGCGAAAGCAGGTTCCCTTTGAAGTGAGCCTCGCATTACAGTTAGATGCTCTAGCCGGTGTATTTTAACTACCAATAAAATGATTTTTAAGCATAAAGCCTTGAGCCACCTTTAAGAGGGGGGAAGGAAAGAATTGCTAACGTCATTAGCTGGAATGTATCTTCTTCTTTTTTTCCGGTGGGTTATAAAGAAGGGGCAGAATCAACCTGTTTCAGCCATGAAATGTCCTTTCCTCCGCAAAGGGAGATAAATCCTATATATTCCTTTGTGGATGGTTTGAGCGGTTTTGTCTGTTGGTTTTGTTTTAAAGGCTCTAATATCGCTCATTAGCTTGGAATCACTAGGGCGGAGTTGTGAAGCTCCTTGGCCATGCCTGGGTTTGTGTGTGTGTGTGAGTGAAGACAATAATCGCACGTGATGTAACATAATATAACGCAAATCTCTCCGAAATTGCATTTTGATCATGCGTTAGCTGATCCAACCAGCAAAATCACCCGAGGGGGAGCAGGAGTAATGGAGGGTAGGTTGCTTGCCCATCCCACGCCATGTGTTTCTTCTAAAACGCCTAATCCACAGTGGATTTGCCCACATCTGGCTCTCAGTTATAAAAAGGAACTTTCCCACCCTGTCCAGCTCCAGAATTCAATGAAGTGGCTTTTACTCCCTTGGAGTGCACACTCTCTTTCTCTTCCAACTCAGAGATCTTGACCGATTGATTATATTTTTACCTAGACAATTTCTCTCCTTCGTTGTCTTCCTCTCTTCGCCATCTCCGGCTCTGTTTGAATGGGAAATCTTCAAGCCAGGGACTTTGCCTTCGTCTTTGTCTGCCCCCCTATCGCTGCTCGCCAACTGGTCACAATGTTCTGCCTTTTCTTGAGTCGTTGTCAACTGTTGCAGTGGGAGCAGGTGATTTCATAAGCCGAAGAAAGATGCCCACTTAGCATGAATGAAGAGGGATTGTGGGTATGTGGGGGGTGGGGTGTTTGGAGTACAAATGGGAGACAGCACAGAAGCATCTACTTTGTATGACCAAAGAAGAACAAAACCTTAAAACATTAGTATTGTTTATTATTTGTATTACCATAGCATGAAGGAGCCCTAGTCATGGGCCAGGACACCACTGCGCTAGGCACTGTACAAACACATGGGGGGAAGACGGTCCTTGCCCCAAAGAGCTTACAAAGTATTAGGAATCTTGATGTGCTTTTGACCACTCTCCACGCTCTGATTTAGCTGGTAATGCTTGGGGATAGAGCGCCAAAAACTATACATGAGGAACCTGAGTAGGGTGGGTTATAGTAATTAAAGCAAGGAATTGGAAGCCAGGATTCCTAGGCTCTGTGTTCAGCTCAATCACTGACTTACTGTGGGACACTGGATAAATCACCTAAGCACTCTGTGCCTCAGTTTACCTATCTTCAATATGGATATAATAACAACATGCTAGTGGAGTTGTGAGGAATGCAGAAATTTGTCCATGAATTAAACACAGAGTGCACAATTGACTGTGGAACTCAGTGCCACAAGATATCACTCAGGCCAAAAGCTTAGCAAGGATTCGGAAAAGAATTAGACATTTGTGTGAATAAAAAGAATAACTTAATTTAGAATAGTAAATATTTTTAAAAACCAAGACTTTTAGAAGAGCTATAAAAACTCAAGTTCCAGGGCATGTCAACCTCTAAATATAGGAGGAAATTTGCACTGGGGCAGATTATCCCATAACTACAATTGCAAGGATCCTTCCTCTGATGCCGGTGCTGGCAACTGTTGGAAAGAGCATACCGGATGAGGTAGACCCCTGATCCTCTATTGCAATTCCTGTGTTGCTCAATCAATTAATTCCAAATGCTTGCACCCCACTTGTGTCTGATTTGCAATCATGCGTCACTAGAATGAATACGCACCAAAGATTCTGTGCTCCAACATCCACAGAAAGCAAATTTAAGATCACTTTCTGCCTGCATCCTTGCCAGATACCTGGCTATAGGAGTTACACCCATCCAGTCAAGAAGCAGAAACAATACCATGTGACTTATGTGACCAATCATAATAAAGCAGCACAAGCCACAGAATAAATGAGATTTGTGGTGGGGATGGGAGTCATTGATTATTTTTAACAACCGTCCCAAAAAGTCACCAGTTCACATGAATGTCCCCAAAAAGAAAAAGAAATTAAATTATTTTGATAGGTGACTGAGCATGGATTATTATGATTTGTATTTCAGTAGCATGTAGAAGCCCAAAGTGAAATCAAGGCCTCTGTGCTATGCACAGAACAAACACAGTAAAAGACAATCCTTGCTATTAAGAACTTGTGCTCTAATTAGAAAGGCAGACTACAGGTGGGAGGAGAAACACAGGCACACAGAGATGAAATAATTTAGATAGTATCATGCAGTCGGTAAGTAGCAGACCCAGGTTGCCTGGCTCCTAGCCCAATACCACACTGAATTTTAGCTGGTCACCTGCTGGGGCTTGTCTATGCAGATAAGTTATTCCAGAGTAAGCTAAAGTGTCAATTTAAACAGCTGTAGTTATACTGCTGTAAGTCTCCACATGGGAACTCTTATTTCAGAATAAAAGTGCCTTTTTCAGAGTTATACCAGTATAACTATAGTATTCGTGATAATACTTTCCCATGTAGATACACCCTTTTCTCTACTTGTGCAACTGAATAGTTTGTAAAGTGCTTTGAGATCCTCAAATGAAAGATGCTATGGAAGTAAAGCTAGTTATTGTATTTTCTGATGTAATATGTTTTAGTGGGAAAACACCAATATGTCAAAACCAAAACTGTGTGTGGGAAAAGGTTGGTTTCTATAAATTATTTTACTCGAAAGTTGTTTGGAAAATAAAGTTTCAAATTTGTCAAAACAATATGACAGTTTTTACATGAAAAAGTTTAGTTTTTCTGGTTCAAACTGGCTTTTTGTTTCAAAATTTAAGCAAAAAATAGTAAAAAATACAAAATGGTCAAAACTGAAATGAAATCACTCCAAATTATTAAAATGAAATGTTCTGATTAGCCCACCCCAAAATGAGTACTGGGTTTACAGTTTGTGAAAATTTCTGAAATCTTGACTTTTTGGCTCTTTAGTATCTTAAAATGTTTGCAGGATGGGAAACCTCTCTCCGTCCCAGCTATACACAGAAGTGAAAAATATTTATAATTTAGCACACCTACTTTGCACTGATTTAAATGACTGCATGAAGTAAGGGGTTATGTAGGATCAGCCCACTTTACTGACCCCTCTCATATGTGTCATCATCAGGGTTTGGCTGGTTTGGATCTGAAACCTTCAGCGCCACACCACTTGAGCTACAGGAATAACTAGCAGTAGTAGGCTGTTATCCACTAGAGTGTGTGACATTTTGCTAGTGTGTTACAAACAAACAAACACATCTCTAAGTTTTTCCCCTTTGTCTTGACTGATCATATTGACTGTAAGTCCATTGGACCGTCCCATCCCTTGGCAAGGTCATAGATTTTAAGCACAGAAGGTCCATTATGATCATCTAGACCAGCGGTGTCCAATAGAAATTCGATGTTAGCCACCTTGCTAGCCACACTTGTGGTTTTAAATTTTTCTTATTAGCCACATTATAAAAAAGCCACATTAAGCGACATTATTAAAAAGCCACCTGCATTAGCCACAATTCAATAGCCTATTAGCCATAGGTGACTATTGGCGAATGTATTGGACACTGCTGATCTACACTGATCTTTGGCATAACATAGGTCAGAGAATCTCCACAGGGATTCCTGCAACAAGTCCATATCCTTCCTCTTACAGCCTGTAACTCTCCCCTGCCCTTTAGCCCCAGTCCTGGTCCCAAGATATGTGAGTCCATATACTTGCCTACACTGAAACTCGCTTGTTGCCATAATCTCCCCAAGTCACTGTGCCCCAGTGTACAACCCAGTCACTAGCAGAATGTAGGCACGTAGAGAGATCTAGCCATGCATTTAACAGGGAGAGTGTAAAGAAAACCTCTTCCCCACCTCCATCCCCCGGGGAATTAAACTACCCAACATGACACAAAGTAGCCCATGAGGGACCATACTCATTAGGGCTTGATCCAAAGCTTGTGGAACGACCCCTGTTGATTTCAAAGGGCTTTGACTCAGGTCCTAAGTGAAAGGAGAATCAGATCTTAACGACATGCACTTTAGAGAGGGTTGCTTTGGTTCACCAAAACAGAGGGTGCTCTTGGGAACTACACCTCCCACCCTTGTCTCCCCAGCCCCTAATCTGTCACTGAAAGCCTGATGGAGGACTTCCCCGCCCCCCAACGCTTTTCACTCTTGATTTTTTGCTCCATTTTTTTCTTGTCCCTGTGAAATTTAATCATGTTTTCTAGCCCTTTAGGCCTCACAGAGTCCAGCAGCTGCATTCTCATCTGGCTCGAAAGCTTATCCGCATACTTCTCAACCCCAAACAGGGATCGGCCCTCAGAGCCTTGCTGATTAAACACAATAAACCAGACCCTAGGAAGACACTCGTGCAGCCCTTCACGCTATCCAGGAGGGAGATGGCTTGTGATAAAACACATCAGGGCAGACATCTGCCTTTAGAAAAGCTCTGCCGGGTCTCATAGGTAAAACAGGGCAATGCCAGGCCAGATTTGCACGGGCATAAATACTGGGCTTATTTTAATGCCCAGCCATTTTAGATGGGCTGCCATGCCTATTGTAGAGGGGCCACATGGTAGGCCACGGACAGGGCTGATTTGGTACAGTACAGAGAAGCCAGGAGAACTCTGCATTCCTTCTGGTCTGGGTCTGTCCTTTTTAGCTTGTCAAACATAGGCGCGGTGATGCCCGTCTATCTATTTATCCTCTACCAGTACAGCCATTCTGGTAACCTAAACCTACAGCTTGATTCACATTGTTGCCAGATAATGAGGCAGATTGACCAGATGACAGCAGTACCTCTATGTCCTAGGGGCCCTCTGGGAACACGCAGGCTTAGTAATTGTTCTTTCTCTCACGCTGATACCTATATGGCTCCTACTACCAGATACTCTGAGCACAAACCAGTGTTTAAGGTACTTATTCTCTCTGCACGATTCTGACACTGCAATTATCCCCATTTTAGGGATGGGGAACTGAGGGACCGGGTCACATAGGACGTTTGTGGCAAAGCAGGAACCTTGTACCCAGGTCTTCCCAATTGTAGGCTAGCGCATTAACCACTGAACCATTCTCCCTCTCTCTCGCTCACTCTTCCTCTCGCTCACTATGACTCCTCTGGTGCCAGGATCGCTATCGATCAGGAAGTGCATCAGAAATCACGGTGAACCAGGACCGTCTTGACAATGGATGGATCTCGGTGCGATTCACCCTCTCTTTCCTGTCCCCCATCGTAGGTGTGGTTCAGTAACCGAAGAGCCAGGTGGCGCAAGCAAGCAGGAGCCAATCAGCTGGCAGCTTTTAATCACCTGCTGCCAGGGGGCTTTCCGCCAACTGGCATGCCGACTCTACCACCCTACCAACTGCCAGATTCCACCTACCCGACCACCACTCTTTCCCAAGGTGAGAACCAACTACCAGAGTAAAGTGGTTGGTTATTTCTTGGTCTGTTCTTATCTACTATTCCACTCTGCCAGCCAGACTGCCCTACCATTCTGGAGTCCCATCACTACCAAGTTGGCCTTGATTGGGAGGCCAATGTTTGATTCAGGCTGACGGAAGCTCAGTAGTTTCCATTCTTGATGGAAGCTGGCCGGCTTAATGTCCATTGGTCTATTGGTCTTCCATGACTATGACTGCTCCACTTACCATGCCGCTGAGAGTGGAGATTAATAAACCCAAAGTGAATTCTATGTGGGACCGGTGGCAGAGCTCAGCGGAGTGAAACACTGGCTTCCCCGCCAAGGGGGAACCCACACGTGCAGCTGCTTTGACCGTGAAACGGGGCAGATGGGAGAACGTGCCACGTTTCCTCTGTATTTTCCCCCTTTTTTTACAAAAAAAAATCTTCAAACTCCCATCTGAATTTGAAAAGCCAGGCCCAGCTCTAACCAGTTCTGCAGCAGCAGCAGCCAGGAAGATCACACAAGAATAGTATCATAGCCCGTTTAACAGAGCAACCAAAGCGTTTTGCACTGTAGTGAGTTGGACGCCAGCCACCACACATTCAAGGCTATAGGCACAGGGCAGCAGCTGACAGGTAGCCACTGACACTGGAGTCCGAATTCAAGCCCCTGGCAATAGCTCTTGGATTTGGCTCCAGAGCTGGTTTTCTGGCCAAGGGCGGAATGCTGGGTTTTATTCAAAGGCCATCCGAGTCAGTGGAAAGTCCTCTGTTGACTCCGGTGAGCTTTGGATTGGGTCCTTACAAAGGATCTTCCAACCTTAGGGACCTCAAACCAATATCTCTCCCTGCCTTGTGTTTCCCGCATAGACTGAACTGTCCATAACGTCCCTTTCCCCCTCCCCTGCGCCTTCCCAGCAACCTGTGGGGAGAGGGGTGTTGTTGGAGAAGGAAGATTTAGAAATACTGGGGGGGAATTTGGGGAACGCTACTGGAGCTTTTTCAGGTAACTGGATCTCCAGAGAATAGAGAACTCCGAGTGGAGAAGCTCTGTAATCATCTGGCCTAGACCTACCTGCAAAAGGGAGGCTGGTATTGTAGAAAAGAGAGCGGTCCTGAGATCCGGAGACCTGGTGGAGAGCAGAGCTCAGTTCCTTGTCTGCGTCACTGCAGGGAGTGAGTGTTGCCTGGTTGCCTCTCAGACTCCCACATAACAGCCCAAGGAAACTGAGGCACAATTTCTCCATTTGGGCTCCCATGAGACCCAGGCCAGGGATTTCCATCACAATTTTGGGCAAAATAAAGAACAGAGGGAACTATCCGGAAAGGCCTCCCTGGTCTGTGCCAGCTCCCTCCTCTCCCCGGTGTTATCCCGAGCAGCCCGTGGGCTCTTCCCCCTCTGTCTGATCATGCAGGCGCAGCCTCTGGTCATGTCTCATGAATGTTTCCCTCTGAACGATTTCTTCACAGATGGGAGCAGCACCGTGCACAGGCCCCAGCCCCTGCCGCCATCCAGCATGCACCAGGGAGGGCTGGCAGCCGCGGCCGCCGCTGACACCAGCTCTGCCTACGGGGCCCGACACAGCTTCTCCAGCTACTCGGACAGTTTCATGAACCCTGCCGCTCCCGCCAATCACATGAACCCTGTCAGCAACGGCCTCTCTCCACAGGTACACAGTGCTCTTCCATTCTTCTTCTCCAAGCCAGCCCAGATCCGGTGGGGGAGGGCAGGCTCCGTGCTATCGCTGTCCAACATTATTACTGAACAAATTGTTGTTGCGTGCTCTCAGGGAGCCCAGATCTATTTGTCTATCCATCCATCCATCCATCCATCCATCCATCCATCCATCCATCGCTTATTGCCACCGTATCTGAGCATCTGCAACCTGCAACCAGGCTCAGATCCCGTGTTCGAGATGTCCCAAGTATCTAGAGACTCGCTTGAGTCATCAAGTTGAGGTTTGGCTGGAACAAGGTTGAGCGGGAGGTTGTTCCAGCCCATTACAGAGGTGGGTCCACCGTTGATGTTCCCCACCAAGGTCTGAACTTCCTCAAAGTTGAGGGATGCCTGGGCTTGGGATTTTGGTTCCCAGTCTCTACCAGGAACTAAGCATGATGTAATTGATTTTCTTTATGACCTTGTCATAAATAAGAAGAGCCACATGACCTGTGAGAGAGGAAACACGTAACCCCCATATATTTGTTCAAAGGAGAACCGAGCACAGCTGTATAGAACTTACCGGGCCAAACTCATCCCTGGAAACACCACTGATATCAAACTCCCTCCTTGAGCTCAGTATAGAATGTGGGACTCTTGACAACCAGTCCCCGGCCCCAACCACTAGACTAACCTGCCACTAGACTAAGTGGCGGGTTCAAAAATTCACAGGACTAGATGGTGAGCGCCACTGAAGTCAATAGAGTTATAAGGATTTATACAAGCTTAGAATGTGCCCCACCAGTCTCTTACACCGGATCACCTGGAATATTAATGCTAATTTTCTGTCAATCCAAGATACCCTCAGCCTTGTCAGACAGAGCATTTAACTCTCTTCTTCTCTGATGTTTCATACTTTGGCTCCCATAAGCATGTTTACTTTAGCTGTAATAAGACACTTATCATATGTTAATGGGTAACAATAATGACTTGTACTCAAGTAGTGTCTATTATCCTGATGGACACGGAAGTGCGTTGCACTCTTGCTCTTTCCTACCACCGAAATACAGCTATCTGGAAGGTGAAATATGGCTGTTATTTAAGAGCTTGTCTACACAGTGCACTATAGGAGTGCAATTTCTAAAGTGCGCTAATGCATTGCGCATTAACTGGCCCATGTAGACCCTGCTGGTGTGCACGGAAAGCTTGTTAGTGTGCTTTAACATAGTACCGTGTCACACAATGAAACAGTGTTCAGCCACACTATTTAAGACAGGAAGTGCAGAATAATTTATTTAACTGAAACTACGGGGAGATTTTCAGTAGGCATTTGAAATGAAAAAGTTGGAGCTGTTTAGTTTAGAGAAGAGGCAAATAAGAAGGTAGACATTGCCACAAGAGATCATTGATCCCCTTGGAGATGTGACAACTTACAAAAGCTGTCCCAGATTATGGACCACTCAAGAGATGCACCAACAAAAAAGATGAGTCTGGGTAGGGACCTCTTTCTGACTATGCACATAGAGAATAGATGATGGTATGATGTAATCTAATGTATCTAAATATATTCACCTGATTTTGGAATAACCACATTACTTGCAAATGAAAAAGCCTCCATGTGGGAGCTGCCCAGGGCATCTCAAATGCATCCCAATACAACATTTACACTATACCACACCATGGTATATTTTGTTTCTCCCCCATTTATAATGGAAAAGCTTCTTTAGAAATGCTTTTTAAAGGCTCACTGGTATTAATAACACAGCACTTTTATACAGCACTATTATACAGCACTTTTCATGCATAGATCTCAGAGCACCGTACGAAGGAGGTTGGTATTATTGTCACCTTTTTATATCTGGGGAAACTGAGCTACAGAGCAGGGGCATGACTTGACCAAGATCAACCCGCAGGCTAGAAGCAGAGCCAGGAGCAGAGCCCAGCTCTCCCGAGTTTCTGTATGGTGCTCAGTCCATTGTCTCCCTGTCGTTCTTCAGAGCGTTCTGCCTCTAAGCCATGCTGTACAGATCTGACAGAGTGAAAATGGTATCCATGCTATAGTTCAGAATACTCAAAAAATTAAAGTGGGGCCAAAAATGTATGTGTGGGGAGGGGAGGAATCATGGAAAATGTCAAACATTTTGACCAAGTTTCAGAGTGATTTTCATTGCACGGCTTTCAAAAAGGAATGATTTTTCATTTATTTGAACGTTTTTTGCAAAGACTTGTCTTGATCATTTTTGGTTTAGAAATGTCTCTCTCTTCCCCTCCCTCCATTACTCCCCCCACCTCTTTGCTGCCCTCGTTTTCCATTTTGCCACTGAAAAGGGTCATACGGAGGGGCCCCCCCGTTTGGATTATGGGCATGTAAACTGCAACGTGCACACAGAGGTGCTAGAAGTAGGGGTACTGCTGGACCCCCTTGTCTTGAAGTGGTTTCCATCCTAGACAGGGTTTACAGTTTGGTTCAATGGCTCTCAGCACCCCCACTATACAAATTGTTCCAACACCCCTGAATGCTGCGTCGTAACTGTCCTATGTAGACCCTGCAGGTGCAAACCATAAGGTACCTAGTTTGCACTAATGCAGTCCTTCAAAATGGCACAAAACCCCCATTTTTAGGCGGTTACAACTCTCATGGTGGTATGTCACAATGGGTGCTGGTGTGTGGTAGATCCTCTTCCAGTCGATACTGGTCTGTGTACGCTGTCCAAGTGATAAGTTGTGTAAGGGGAAACCTTCCGCTGGGGCAGGGCTGAATATTTTGTGGGGGGAACTAGGGAAACCTTCCTCTGGCCGTTGGAATTTTTTAGAAACGGCAGCTGAGTAAACTGGACACAGGTTGGAGACGTGAGCGTATATTCTCAGAAACAACAAAGAGTCCGGTGGCACTGTGAAGACTAACAGATTTACTTGGGCAGAAGCTTTCATGGATAAGCTTTCTGCAAAGCATTCGTCAAATGGCTTTCCCCTAACATATCTGGCACATGCAGAATACATGATGAGGTGGGATAGGGTAAAGGTTTTATTGGTGCTCATCTGGGGATGACCTGCCTAACTTACTTGCGAGTAATGCAAGCATCCACAGACCTTCACATAAACCACTTTATGCTGATCGATCGATCGATCTATCTATCTATCTATCTATCTATCTATCTATCTATCTATCTATCTATCTATCTATCTATCTATCTATCTATCTATCTATCTATCGAGGCATCTGGCCGTGGTCAGTAGGAGTATATATCCAAACGAAAGGGGTTTTAGGAGGCTGAAAAAGGTTAAAAACTCAAGATACGGTGGGTGATTTGTGTGAGCTGCGAACAGACAGTTCTCTGGTTTCACCCCTCCACAGCAGCAGGAGGGAGCTTTCTTTGCAGTTAAGACGAGGAGAAACGGACGGGGGGTCGGGGGATTGGAGCCTGAGTTACAGCCAGAGCCCTCTGCATTTGCTGCCTAGGGGAAGGCTATCCGATTACCCCTGGATTGGGTATCCCAGCCAGAATCCACCCGACGGGGTTGGTGCTGGTACCTGAAATTCTATAGGCCGGGCACAGTTTTTTCCATTCTCACGAGAGAGAAGGGGGATTCGATTTGGCCTCTGCAGGCTTGACCTGCAAACACCCCAGTCAGAGGGAGCAGAAGCGGCTGAGAGATCTGCCTAGAGCCTGTGGAAAATGGCCGCCCTTTGTGTTTGTTTTTCTCTATACTTGGTGCCAACGAGGGAATGACAGCACTGGCCAGTGATGTGCTGTGTAGTCAGCCTTCAAACAGCACCGCCAAAGCACCTCGATACTCAGTGACAGCATCCCCTGCTAGTTTGATCCTGCTCCCTCCCCCTGGGGCCTGCTAGTCCAGTTCTGGCTCTAGGTCACTACATAGCTTCCCCGTCTTGTCCTGCAGCTTTCCCTGCTGTTCCAGCCCTGGGGCCTCCAGACCCCCTGCTCCGCTGTTGCACCTCAGTCTTGACCCACCACATTCATGGTCTGGTTGAAGGCCCTTGTCACAGCTGGGTCAAAGCACCTGTGTCTTGATCTGCAGCAACCTCTGTTCTTTGTACCCTGAGCTTTTCCTAGGAAGACACCAAATCTATAGGGGATCCCTTTCTCTCCTCCCACCACTAGGCAGAGGCTGGTTTAAGACCCCTCCTAAAACTCCTTTTACGTGTGACAACCCACATAAGGGAACTCCTCTCAATGAGAGGAAGGATCGTCCGACATCAATAAACCACTGCATAACTCAACTCAGCCCCCATTCCGTACCCCATCCCGATCCTTAATGACAGAGCTTATGGTAACCTGAGAACTCATCTGGGATGGCTTTATGCTGGGGCGGCCTTGATAAGAGAGAGGCAGCTAATGATCGGGCTCTGAAGGCTGCCTGTTCAACAAACCTAACATCATAGGCCGGCCAGCTGCGACCAGATGAGTCATCAGGCATCTGTCAGACTGGATTTAGTGGCTACAACACTAGTTAGGAGGAGCTCATGTCAGACTCAGAACTTGAATCCCGGCAGACTCAGAACTCGGATCTTCAAGAGATACGTACCCATCCGTTTCAAAAGGTTGCACCTCTACCTGTAGAAGTCAGAGAATCTGTTGGGCGGAACTGGTGACTCTCGCCATCCTTTCACCAGGCAGATTTTGATCAAATCCCTGAGCAGAGCTCAGCAAGGCGGAGAAAACGAAGAGAGACAAACCCAGAGATTAAAAATAAGATCAGGTGACACATAAATGCTCTAAAAGAAATGGTCTGCAGCTGTGTGCAAAGAACTGGGGCTGTGATCTCACCGGTCCTTGAAGCCTTGGAACTAGAGCAGGTTGAAAAATGGTGGGTGGGAATTTCATTAATAAATTTCAAAAAAATTCCAAGTCATTTTTGTTCTGCAGATTCCAGAAAGGAACAACTTTGTGTTGAAATTTACCACCATTTACCACCATTTTTGTATTAAAAATGATAATTTTAGAAATTTTTCCTTCTTTCTTTTCCCCCTTTTTCCTTCTCCCCTCCCCTTTCCAGCTTTCCTTTTGGCTGCTGAAAAAGTGGGAGAAGGAAGGAATAAAAGGGAAAACAATAAACCAAAATAAACAACCGAACAAAACCAAACTCAGAGCTGTGTATAAACACTATAAATAAGTTGACATTTTTTCACTTTCTGATTTCATCCAAAAAGGAACATTTTGGGGGAAAAAATTAGTTTGAAAAAAAGTAGTTTTTCAATTAAAACAAAATTTGTTCCAAAAATGTCAATAATCTACAATAATAACCAAACTAAGCGCCTTGACCTTCCTCATGCATCAAACTTCACATTGAAAGCCAGGATAGAACGCAGATCTTTCTGCTCAGAAACCCAGACTCCTCCCACTTGAGAATCTCCATTTGTGGTCACCAATACAGGACCTATGACACACAGCTCTGAGTCTATCCATTAAGGAGAAGCTGTACACAGATACACTAGCTAGTTTATTACAATTGAAGCCTGATCAGTGCTGGGTTGACAGTGCCCCTCAGGAAGTACATGGCTCTGCAGGGACTGGTATAGGGAACTAAGTACGTTGCTGTCTTCCAACCTTCCAACCGAGCACAGAGAGATGGAGTACAGTTTTACTGTCTTCTTGACAAGACATAAAACTGACTATCCAGCCACTCATGGTCATGGAAGACTCCCATGGTGCTTTCCATGAGAGTAAAAAGCTCTGGCCATGTTGCTTGCTGGCTGAATTCCAACCTGAGCAATTACACTCTGTCTGCGTAAATGTCCCTATAGTTTTAATTAGATGTTGTTCTCCACTTCCTGGCAGGGTGTCCCTGCTACCCTGTCATGGACGGGCTTCCACCCCAGATGTAAGTACCATTCAGTGATGGGTGAGAACATCCCTGTGTAGCACGTTGGGATCTTTTGGGATGGAAAAGGCTATTAAAATAGATGGGATTCTGCATCAGTGTATACCTATTTGCTAAGTCTGCAGTGAATGGGTAACAAGAATGCCAATCAAGATGGCTTGCTAGCTAATAGGGTGTCGTGTCTGTAAAGATAGAGGGGCATTGGCCCCTCCCATCCATCTGTCTTTGATACAACGCGACTTGCTCTAGGTAGAAGATGTTCTGTCATTATATTGGTCTCAGGCTGGGGAAACGGGAAATGACCACCATAGCTTGGTGATTGTCTTAGCCAACATCTCTCGGTTATCTAGGCAATAAGGCTATATGACCTATTTTACATTCAGCTAAATTGAGGTTTAATGGTTTCACAGAATCAACAGAAATATGAAAACACCAAAATGTTTGTACTGTTTCACCTGTAAGTTTCCTTTACAAGGCAATCGATGTATCTAGCTCTTTGTACTGGTGCTCACCATTGTAGTATTAAAGCTGGGGGCTTCTTTAGATGATCTACCTTTGAGCGTTTGGATCACATGACCTGATATGATATTGTGCCAGCCCTAAATCTTCTTTCTGAGTCCTTTAAAGTGTTCTGTAGGCCCACAAAGTCAACCAGAGGAGATCAGGACAATCCCAGAAATATCAGGAGTAGTAGGAATCCCAGACATCCCCTCCTTGTGTTTGTTGCTTTTGTTTTCTCGGGGCTATGGGTGGCTTTCACTCCATGTGTCACATTCATCCCTAGTGTGACTCCACCACTAAGTGGTCATGTGGCTAAGCACGAGACTGAACGGTGCGGGGCTTGGGTTCCATCATGTCTGGCTTTGCCACCTTTTCTTGGGAAAGTGACAGCACCCCTCCGTGCCTCGGTTTCCCCATAAGTAAAATGTGGATAACGCCACTGAGCAGCCTCCGAGGGGGTTAACAGGCGCGGCTGGCGTAGTGGATGTGCAGTGCTGCCTTAGTGGGGTTTCTGAGGAGAGGTTTGAGGCCTGGATCTGAAAGTTGGCATTTCTCAGGAATTTTGATGCTTGTGCACCTTACCTTTCTGAGGGGTGAGCGGCGGAGCCTTGCGGGCAGCCTCGCCCTCGTGAATGGGCTGCTTCTGCTCCTTATTTTACCCCCAAGGGTCTGGCTTTCCAGGCTGTGTTTGAGTGGATGAGCCCCGCGCGGTGCCTCCGGGAGACCTTTGCTGATCACGCCCGGCCATGGGGCTAATTCAGCCCTTGTCCTTCACGTTGTTTTCCTGTTTGTAAAGCCGTGTGAGGGGTCTCTCACCACAGCCCACAAACTAAGAGCTACACGGGACACCACACAGCACAGGCTGGGAGGGAACCTTAGCAGGGCTGCTGACTTTCCGGGGGTGTCCTATCCTAGTAGCACAGGATTCTGACTGGGGAGCCAATCAGTTGAGCCAATGGTGCTGTCCTCATCTCCAAACCCACATCCTTCCTAGTCCCTGCCTGAATCTGTCCCCCTGCGCGATGTGTCATATTATTATCTAGTGCAGGGGCAGGCAAACTACCACCCGGGGGCCACATCTGGGCCCCCAGATGTTTTAATCTGGCCCTCAAACTCCCACTGGGCTCTAGTCGGGGAGTGGGGTTCGGGGCTTGTTCCACTCCATGCGGCTCCTGGAAGCAGTGGCATGCCCCCCTTCCAGATCCTATGCATAGGGGCAGCCAGTAGGCTCCGCATGCTGCCCCCACCCCAAGAGCTGCCCCCAGAGATCCCATTGGCCACGCCTCTGCATAGGATCCGTAGGAGCGATGTGCCGCTGCTTCCAGGAGCTCCTTGAAGTAAACTCTGCCCGGACCCTGCACCGCTGACCCCCTATGTCTGAGGTACTGAAGTCCTCCAATCATGGTTTAAAGACTTCAAGGTGCAGAGGATCCTCCAGCAAGTTACCCGTGCCCCACTCTGCAGAGGAAGGTGAAAAATCCCCAGTGCCTCTGCCAATCTGTTCTGAAGGAAAATTCCTTCCCGACCCCAAATATGGCGATCAACTGAACCCTGAGCATGTGGGCAAGATTCGCCAGCCAAACACCCAGGAAAGAATTCTCTGTAACTCAGATCCCATCCCATCCAAGATCCCATCACAGGTCACCGGGCCCATCTACTAAGAGTAGTCAAGGATCAAGTAATTGCCAAAATTATGTTATCCCATCACACCATCTCCTCCATAAAGTTATCAAGCTTAATCTTGAAGCCGGATAGGTTTTTTTGCCCCCACTGCTTCCCTTGGAAGGCTGTTCCAGAACTTCATTCCTCTGATGGTTAGAAACCTTCATCTAATTTCAAGTCTAAACTTCCTGATGGCCAGTTTATATCCATTTGTTCTTGTGTCCACATTGATACTGAGTTTAAATAATTCCTCTCCCTTCATGGTATTTATCCCTCTGATATATTTATAAAGAGCAATTGTATCTCCCCTCAGCCTTCCTTTGGTTAGGCTAAATAAGCCAAGCTCCTTGAGTCTCCTTTCATAAGACAGGTTTTCCATTCCTCGCATCATCCTAGTAGCTTAGTAACTTTGAAGTCTGGACACCAGTTTTGCAGCATGATCTCTGTCTACGCTTCAGCACCTCCCAGCTAGGGCCCAGTCCTGCTCCCGCAGCAATCCACCATCCAATTTCTATTGATTTCAGTGGGGCAGAACCTGGCTCAGTCAAGGACCAGAGGCGGATTGGTTGTAACCATGCTGATGCTGGTGGAAGGATGGGTTTAGCCATCTAAGTCCTTTTCGGGAAGCCTGGCAGTTGGGAGGGACCCGGCGCTGGCTGGCGAGGGGGGGTCAGTGCCCAGCGCCTGGCTCCGGAGAGACAGCGCTTGCTCGTTCAGTGACACGAAGCCTTTCCATCTGGTTCCTTTTCTTTCTTGCTTTCTTGCTTTTTTTTGCGGAGACACTGTGCCTATAATAAGCATTTAAAATGAGCCTTGCTGGGCTGGGGGAGGGATAATGTCGAGGGGGCAAGATTTGGAGGGGGGGTTAAATAGCAAAGAATTAGAAAAAAAAATCTGATGCAAATCACTAGTAGAGAGAAAATTATGTGCAATTACCCAAGCGCTACTGGGCAGCCTGGCCCACCCCAACCAACAAGATCTCATTAACAAGCAGAAAATAAGATTGAAATGGTGTGTAAAAGAGCTGAAAAATGAATTTGAATGCTGCATTTGTCCACAATTACCCCCTCGTTCACACATATTTTATTGCAATTTTTTTATTATTCTTAATCTTTCCATCCCTCAAAGCAGATTGGGAACATCCTGGCATTACAGTTGCTGAGGGAGGAAGCATTAAGGATTTCCCGTTTCCCTGAAAGGAGACCCTTCTCTCGCTCGAATTTTAAAGGGTTGGGTTTGGAAGGATAAGGATTCATTTCGCCGGCTTATCTTAGTGTAGAAACATGTTCTCTTAATAGTCTTTAACTCTGACGCTCTTCGGTGCCATCCCAGACCGGCTTTTTTTTTTTTTTTTCTTTCCCGCTTTTCTCCTGGTTTCCTCTCTGTCCCTTTTCTGTCTTTCCTTTCACTTTTCCTTTCTTTTAACCCTCTTTCCCGTTCTTCCCACCCACCCTGCTTTCTCCTCACTCCCTTTCCCAGTCTGGCCTCCTTCCATTCCATTGTTTTTTCTCGCCCATTCCCACTCTGTCCATTTAGCTTCCTCTTCTCTCCTCTTCCCCCTTGGATCTGTTCAAAGTCTGTCCATTATCCCCCTTTGAATTCACTCTCCAGCCCTCCTACCCTGCTGTTATGCCCGGTATTTATCTCCCGTGTCTCTGGGGAACCATTATTCTCCTGGACTAGCTGAGGACTCTCTGACACACAGGCCCTGCCACACCTGGCCCCATTCGCCAGAGCCCTTGGAAAGCTGCTACCGCTCCTGTGGTTTTTGATTTGGGCGGTTGGGCTGCTTTTTCCCAGAGAGGAGAGCATGTGCATTTTGTGGCGTGTGTGCATGTGATCCAATCAGTGTCCTTTAGGAAAGTGGTGGTCGGGGGGGGGGGGCGGTGGTTTGAAACCCTCCTTTTCCCCCTCTGAGAGGCTGTAAACTTTTAACCTACGTGGCCCTGCAACGCTGTTCCCCTCCACCCTCTCCGCTAAAGTTTTTACCAAACAAAACCATCTGCTCTTGTCAGTTAGATGCCTCAGCTACAGGCTGTGAGGAAAAGGGAGGACGGAATATTTTTCTCATGTGAAAATAGGCACATATTTATTTGACTGCTTCCTAATTACTTTGTTTATAGGGGCGAAAGGAGGGGGAGGGGGGATTCAGATGTGTGGGGGAGTCCGAGACACC
Source organism: Sternotherus odoratus (assembly GCA_032164245.1). Taxonomy (NCBI): domain Eukaryota; kingdom Metazoa; phylum Chordata; order Testudines; family Kinosternidae; genus Sternotherus; species Sternotherus odoratus. The sequence continues at coordinate 12,192,254 of JAVMKO010000018.1, read as the reverse complement.
GACGCAGCCCGTACATGTTTCCTTTCAGTGTTTCCCATATGGTCAAACCCTAAATATTGCCCACAGTATAATTGCCTTGCTCGATATTACCTATGTGACCCATAGAAATGGTGGCCCCGATTCTGGAAAAGCTTCCCCACCAGAGTAAAGTCCCACCGTGTGAGTAAAGGCATCTGTGGCGTCTGGCTCTGCACCTCATATCACACCCAAGAATTATTAGGTGTGAAACTACAGCCAAGGTTTCAAAACCGGCCTAAAGGATTTCAATGCCCAATTCTCATAGGAAGCCCATTGAAACGGAGTGCCCAAATCCCCTAGGCAGCTTTGATCCTCTCACCCTACAATATTACTTTAAATACATTCATACTAATGTGACTTATGTTGTAGACATTATATAGATATAGCCTATATATGTGCATACCTATATATGTCCTGATCCTCATTTATGTGATGCTGGCAAAGTAAAGCTGAGTTAGTACTTCAGCTACAAGTCAACTGCTGATGCTCCCCCGTCGACTTTGCTTCCACCTCTCATGGAGGCGAAGTTCCGGAGTCGAGGGGGAGAGCGCGTGGGGATCGATTTACTGCGTCTACACTAGACGCGCTAAATCAATCCCCGATAGATCGATCACTACCGCCAATCTGGTGGGTAGTGTAGATGTACCCTAAGTAACAAGAAAAAGGACAGAGGGGAAAAAAGGAGACGAGAGGAGAAGAGAAAGAGAGGAAATAAAGGAAGTGGAAAGGGAAGAGCAATGAAAAAGGACAAAAGGAGAGAAGAGAAAAGGATCCCACGCACAGTCCTCATACCACCCATGATTACTCCTACTTATATATAGTTCTTGTAGATCATTTTAATCAGATGCCTCTAGCAATCCTGAACCTGTTTCTTAATATCCTAAATATCCAAATATTCTTAATATCTGACTCACACAGACCTGTGAACTGCCGAACACATTTAAACTATACTTCCTCTGCCTCGTATAATAGCAGATCCTGGTTTATGATGTGAAGCCAGCCAAGACAGCACTGAGCACATCTGTACAGCTAGAATTGCGTTTATATGGTCGGTAGTAGCTGAATCTAAGCACAAGCTGTGCTTTTTTTCTCCCTGTAGGTTGGCTTGTTCGAAGTCTGTCTCCTCTGGGTTATAGAGAGAGAAGGCGGGTGAGGGAAATGTCTTTTATTGGACCAACTTCTGTTGGTGAGAGAGACAAGCTTTCGAGCTTACGCAGAGCCCTTCATCAGGTCCTCTGGGTTTTGTCTCTTCTCCGCACGGGGGTGGTTAAGAGTGATTGAGCCTCTGACTTGGCTGGTAGGCATGGACTTGGAGAATTCAAATGCCGGATTTGCCCTTCTTTATGATTATTAAGGGAACTTGAGACAAGGCAGGCAGGGCAGATAGAGGGAGAAAAAATGAGAGATTAGCAATTAATACAGAATCCAGATGGGTGACAGGCCTTGCCAAGCGACCTTTGGAATTCAGCGGCGAGCACTAATCCAGGGAGCTGGGGGCTGGTGCGGAGCCGTGAACGGAATCAGAAAGGCCACCGCGCGGAAGGAGGTTGCCCGGGAAGGAGAACTCCTAGATGGAGAAGCTTAAACGGAAAGAAGATAAATAAGGAGATTGTAAATGCTGTCGTGCGTGTGTGCGTTCCTGTACGTGTGCGCGCGTTCCTGGGTGCACGCGTGTGTATATGTGTGTGCGGGGGGGGAAGGGGGCACATGATCTTGTACATGTGTGTTCCGGTTTCAATAGTCCTTTGGGAAAAAAGAGCTGGCAGCTTGCGTCCAGTGGATCCCGTTCTAAGCCCGGCTCCGCTCCTTATCTTTGCATAAGCAAGGCCTGATGCTCGGCGGTTACACACAGATGGGGGCACACCGTGCCTCAGTTTCCTTGGGTGCTGCAGACACTCCTCCCTCCCCACGGCATGTGGGAGCAGCAGCTGGACCCTTGCTGCTGTCCATCATAGGGAAGCATGTTTGCCACTGGGTGCAAGTCCCAACCTCACCTCCCTCCTAGCCCATGCCACCCTGCTGCGGTGTACTCCTGGGAATTACCAACCTCCAGGATGCAAGGCCTTTGACCACGGGTTGCAAACAGCTTCCAAGAATCTCTGCCAGGTAGTGCTGCACCGCTCAGCCCTTGCCCGCCCATGCACGATGGGGCCTGTTTGGCCAGCCTGTCTGGGGTGGACTGGGCAGGACCTCACCACCTTGCAAAGACATTGGCACAGAGATGGCCCAAAGGGAAGCAGCATGCGTAAAGCTGGGCCTTCTTCTGAAAGATGCTCCCCGCCCCAAAATCAGACCGGCATGCAAGAGATCATTGAGGATCAGAAATTCTAGCCGGGCTTGGGGTGGGCAACTAGTAAATTGATCAAAGGTGTGGATGGTCTTAGCTCCCGTGATAAGCCGGAGTCAGTCCTTAAGCCTACCCAGTTGGGAGATGGGGGGGGGGGAATCCTACTGCAGGGAATAAGCACCTGAGAGGGGATCATAAGCCACACAGCCAAGGGGTGGTGGAGGAAGGATCTAATCCCGCTCAGCCACAATAGGAAACCCCACTTGATACCCCTGGGAAGTTGCAAGGAAATATACGAGGTTTACGCAAGGGGCTAGTTGCTGGCAGGGCATGGCCATGACCAGAGCTGGCCCCAGAGCGACGGCAAGTGACCAGCTTGGAGCCCAAAGGGACGAGATGTTGTGCGGGCAAGAAGCTGGTCCCCATTCGTCTCTGGGAGGGGCTCCCCCTCCGAGCCATGGCGGCGGCTCCCCTTCCTCGCACACACGGAGTAGGGCTGGGCCTCTCCCGCAGAGTCTGGTTTTGATGGCTGGAAAGGCCTTTCTTGCTGTTACTGTCTATTCGGGGTATTACAATGGGGCTCGGCCCAGGGCCCCATTGCGCTAGGCGCTGCACACACGCAACAATGGGCCATGTGCCCCCATCCGGGCAGGGTTCCAGCCTCTGGGTGCAGCTCAAAGCAGGGGAAAAGGCAGGGGGGAGGGAGAAAACCCAGCCCCATATCTCCCCCTGTCCGTCCTCCTCAAGCAGCAGGTGTCCCCCCTCCGCGCCAGCTGGAAATCCGCCTCCACAAAGGTGCCAGGCTCTCTGTTCGCCCACTCTGCCAACTGCCCGGCTGGATGGAGTTCCCGTAAAACAGCCCCTCCTGCCTCTTTCACCCTCCAGTGGCGTTCTATAGTGACCCGGAGAAACCCCTCAGCGGTGCCCCAGATACCAGGGCCGCAGACACCCCTCAGAAGTGCCCCAGACACCAGTGAGGCCATGTAGGGGAGAGGGAGAGAATGGAGCTGAGCTGGGGCACAGCCCAGGCCCATGCGTCCTCCCCGGGGGGGATCCAATGTGGCCCTGCGAAAACCCCACACAGCTCTTCTGCGCCTTCCTCTCTTCCGCCCCTTCTCTCTCCCTCTCCCGTCTCTCTTCCCTCCCTCTCCTCTCCTGCCATTTGATGTGGAGGAGAGCTGCCTGCCACGCCAGCGCCTGCACCGCGAAGGGATGAGAAGTTTCAGCGAGCGCTCGGCGCCTCTCCTTTGATCCATGTCCTGAGGCCTGCTTGACAGCAGAAAAAGCATGGAGACAAAACGACTCCGTCAAAGTGATTCCTGACAACTGTCTCCCTGAGATAAGGAAGCTCTCTGTGTCTTGTGGGGTTTTTTTTTTTTTTTTAATACCTCCTCTCCGTTTCCATAAGAAGCAGAGTCACTTTAAACCAGAAGAGCCAAGCTGCAGAGAGAACAGCGATACAGAGAGAGCCTGGCTGGGGCTTTATCATGTTTCCCGTCTCCCCCCCCCCCCCCCATTTTCTTCCCCTCCTTTCTAATGCGCGGCGATGGAGGCTGTCGGTTACCCTGGCGCTGAGTTTAATTACGTGCGGCGGAGAAAGCCCGGCGAATTTGCAGGTGGCAATAACATCAGTGGGTTATTTTGTTCTTTCCTAACCACAGGGAAATGCCTGCATTCAAAGGGTAGCGGGGGAAAAACCTTTACATTATCTGACAATACCCAATCCTTTTAGGGATCGGCAGCAGGCCTGCTCATTATTAGCAGGGCATCACGGCCTGCCAGGCGCTAAGTGGCCCTCAAAGCTGTTCCCCTGCTGCTGAGGAGTCCCGGGTTTGCACACACAGTTGATGCTTCTTACCCAGGAGGCCGGAGAGCCTTTTTTCTCCCCTTGCCCCTCTGGGAGGCTCAGTGGAATGAGTTTGGCAGGGCTCAGCTCGGTGCACGGCCGACGCTGATGTGCATTTCGAGGAAACGCCGCCCTCTCTGAGGTGGGGTTGAGGACGCCGGAGGGCACTGGGGGAGGGAATTTGATCAGCTTCAGGCCGCAAGCCAGCGCCAATGCAAAGGCCAAGGCTGGGGTCGCCAACCCTCCAGGATTGTCCTGGCATCCCCAGGCACTAAAGCTGCCTTTGATTCAAGGTTCTGTCCCGTGATGAAACCTCCCCAAAGCTGCTGAGGGGAGTGGCACGGGGTAGATTCCTCTCAGGATCAGGCCCACAGATGGGAGCAGATCCAATCTCCCTGTCCACGAAGACAATCCCTCGACTCAGACAATGGGGTTAGGAGAGGGGACGGCCCAGGTGTAGTGGAACTTAACTGGGCCTTCGCCATGGGGCGTGGCCTGGTAGCAGGTCGGTCAGTGCTGACTTGGGCAGATGAAAGAGGAGAAATTTACCGTGGCTACAAGAGGAAAATGCGAGATGGAGGGAGAAGAGGCAAATCCCTTGTTTAGTTGGCCAGGGCGGATCACGCTGCCCATCCCCAAGTTTAAACGCAACGCAGAGGAGTTGGATGTGCGCTAGCCAGTCAGAAAGGCGCAGGAGACAAGGAGGAGATCTCACAGCCCATGAGCCTGGAAAGGTCCCACTCCCTGGAGCATCATCCTCCATGGCCATGGGAAGAGAGCCCGGGCAGCTGGGGACGGTGGTCTTCTGCTTCGCCGCTGCAGGTGAACGGGGACAGCGGGCACTGGGAATCGGAGCTCATGGTGGGGCCTCTGGAAGGAGTTTCTCCTGCCTTTCTCCAGTTGAACTCACGAGGCTATTGTTGTGCCGGCTGCTCCGAAGGCCGACGCCATTAATATGCGGGACTAGTCGGGCTGTCGGGGAGGGAAAGGGAAGCGAGGTGGCGCGGAAGAAAGAGAGCGCGAAATTCCCTTCCCCCCCCTCCCCAGAACCGCGCTGCACTTCGCTGATAAACAGTAAATATCGGGGCCCGGGATTTCCACATTATCTGAGCGCGGCAGAAAATCAAAATTTCAGTCTAAATCCGAGGAGACGAGGCTCTAAGCTCCTCCAGCTGATACGGACGCCGAGCCCAGCGAGAGAGGCTCAGGAGGTGCCAAAGAACATTTTTCATTAAAAAAAAAAATAAGGAAAGAATGAGAAAAAAGAAAGGAGAAATCTGTCTTTGGCTCCATTGCAGGAAGGGAGAAGAAGACGGGAAAGCGGAGAGGGGTCGACACACTCTTTCTGATGGGAAGTAGTTCCCTTGCGTGGTGGGGGGATGAGAAGGGGCTCGTCTTTGAGGTAGCCCATCCAATGCATTTCCCAGTATGCTCCTCCGGATCAGCAGAGTGTTGCTTGGGGATCGACCTGTAGGACACTAACAGCTGCTTGAGGATGATGGCAGACCTTTAATTAGTGATTAAAGTGCGCAGCTGAGCACAAAATCCAGGCGCGATTTAGGAGCCACATGGGGGCTCCCTGACCCCAAAAGCCAAGGCCGGATTCAGCGGAGCAGTCGGGAGCGCAGTTCCATTGGATATAATGAATCTCTCGGCATTGCGTGTGGATAATAGCGCCTTCACGCCTCTGGTTCTGCCCAGGCGGATTAGATGGCGTCTAACTTCACACCCTGATCGAAACGGGTACCTTTGCCGGGGAAGGAGCCACTCTGCGGTTTACCTGGAACTGCCGTAGGCAAAAAGTGGGAACTAATGAAATCTAGCTAGCCAGCACATGGTGTCTGTAACACTCAGAAATAGAGGAGATTGCCATGAATACAGCAATGGGTAACTGTCGTCAAGATCACAGGGTCAGGAGCCAGGACGCTTGGGTTCTATTTAGGGCTGTGTGATTATGGTAAAAAACAACAACCAAATGCTGCAAATAATCATGATTTTTAAGGAATTTGCTCTATCCCAGTTCATGTTTCTTTTGTATCCACTCTCCGTGAGCATTTGATAAGTCAGATTTTAAGGCACAGAGGGACACAGGCAGCTGTTAACTGGCAATGGCATTTAGACTACTAAGTGCCTAAATCCCATTGGAAAATTAGATTTAGGCTCCTAAATCGGTTAGGCATTGCACCGCTGAGCACAGCAACACCTAGATCCTTTTAAAAATCTGGGCCTAGAGATGCTTTTGAAAATCCCACTAACTTTTAAATATGTTTAAAAATCTCGCCAGTTTCAAAAATGAGGCAAGCACTTTAGAAGCCCAAGTCTCGGTGGAAGTCTGTGGTGTTTAGGCTCCTAAATGCATCAGACTTCTGTAGACAGGACCCAGGCTTCTAAGTAATTTAGGTCTTTATTTACTCAACTTCCTTCAAAATCTGTGTGAACCTCAAAAACTGGAGTGATTCATTTTGGATGGGTACCCAGGAGTTCAATATCTGAAACACTTGCATTAGCTCTTGGATTAGCAAAACTGGGCTGGACATCTCAGCTTCTATTATGGGATGTTGTCACATCTGGTGGGACCCAGAAGCAACGTAATAATGGGAACATATATTCATCCAACCTCCAAAAAGTATTCAGTCAAGGATCATAGCAAAGGTTATTCCCAGGGACAAGGCACTGTGGAAATCGTCCTGGCTCCATTGACATTCCTGGAGCTACACCCATTTACAGCAGCTCAGGATCTGGGTCTAGGAGCGAGGGGATCTGGTTTCTGTGACTTTCATCAAGTCACTGACCCCACTCTAAGTCCCAGTGATGTCTATGGGAGACTTGGCTGCTAAGCACCTCTGGAAATCAGGGGAATGGTTTAGGTACCTAAGTATGTTTCTTGATGCCTAATCTGAGGAGTCCATGTTTGAAGATGGGCAAAATTTTCTAAAGGGCCTAAATGATTCAGGAGCCTAAACCCAATTGAAAGTCAATGGGATTTAGGCTCCTAAATCACCAGGCACGTAGAAATTTTTGCTTGATGAACTTAATCTCTGCGTGCCGCAGATGTCCTGTGTATGATAACAGCAAGCGCCTATCTCACGGGGGTGGGAGGTTTGCAAAGCTTGCTTCATCCGCGGGCAAAGCAGCCAGGGCTATGCTGATGGGTGCCCAAGAAATGCCTATAATGAAATAATCAACAATAATTAACGCGTCAGAATCGGGTCCCTGGATTTCCCCCCACCCAGTTTTACAGCACATGCCAAGCTGAGTCACTTAACGGTACACTGTCCCCCAGCCCAGGCACAGGGAGGGGAATTACACCCCCTTTGGGGGACTCGTGCCCCTCTGCGGTGTGCTTCCGGCTGGATCTTGTATTATGGGTTGCCTCCTTTATGTTCCCGTAAGTGTTGGGGAAGTGGGTGAGTGCTGGGTCCTCCTGCTGTGTTTGTCCTTCCCTCCCTCAAAGAATCCCACTCTGGAAAACCAGATGATCCCGGGTATTCTGACATCCTGGTCCCCAGGGTGCCTGGCGCCGAGGTCAGCACCACCCTTGGCTGTGCTAGTTTACACCCGATGAGAATAGATCCCGTATTTTTTAAAGGGCCAACACGGAACATCTAGTCTTAGCATTTAGAGCTGAGAATGCCCCCGGCTCCTCTAGCCACCTCTTCCTGATTCTGCCTGGCTGGCTGGAATGATTAACGTTACCTCGCCACTTGAACCTCAGTCGCTGCAGAGTTTTGGCCTAGGAGAACTATAGAAAGTCAGGGGGACTTGGGACCATAAATTACATGGATGCTTTTGAAAATCCCACCTGGGTTACTTCAGCAATGGCCTTCAGCGCCATCTTGCTCTTTCCCTGTTGGCCGACCAACTATCTGCTGTGGTTTTTCCCAGCATCTCTATGTCATTAGGTCAGCTGCCAGACTACGTTCTCCCAGCCTTCTCTGAGGACTGTACCCCCCACCCAGCCCCCGGCCTCTTTCCCCTACCCTGCTGCTTAGCAAATGGGTTCAGCCCCCCTCCCTGCTGTTTTCTTGCTTTCCCTTCTTGCTGTATTTCATCCGGGGTCTCAGCGCCACAGCCGCAGTGAGATGGCTTCTCAAACAGCTCCAGAGCAGCCGGCTTGCCCGGGGGGGGGGGGGGGGAGGTCACCCACTAGCAAATGTTTCCATTTAGTTCCAGATTCCAGCCTGACAGGTGTGTGCCTCTTGATTAATTCCCAGCTCCCCTAAATGTTCCCGTCGTCATGTGCTCCAGCCCCCTGCCCTCGCCACGGCAAAGCAAGCAGGCAAAGAAGTGGTATTGGAACGCACGGGGCTTTCTCCAGCCAGCTTCCTGGAATAGCACCTACTTAATGCATTGGAGGAATGGAATCGTTTCAGGGTCTCCCTTACAGAGCTCCTTCCGTTTAGGCTACGTTTAAATAAACAGATGGTCCAAACTGGGAGCTTAAACCCCGAAGATCATTCCTGTGATGACGTCCCCACTCTGAGCCATCTGCCCTTCCCACTAGTCCCCATCAGTGAGGAGACAGAACAGATGACAAAGGAGAGGGCTTCCATATCAATATCTTGTTAGCCACTAATGGTGTCCAGACTCTGGAGTGGCTTTATCTAGTCTCTCACTCATGTCTGTGCAAGCATCTCATTGAGGTCTAACCCAAGATCCTTATAATCTGTGGGTAGCAGTTTTATCAAGACAGCATCCTGTCTGCTTGGGCTGGTAGGAGCCGGTGCTGAGCTTTTCTGAGATGGGACTCTGCGTTGGCTTGCAAGCTCTTTAAGGCAGGGACTGTGTCTTCTCCTATGTGTGCCCATGGCTCTCTGGTACTCAATGAAGAATCATTGTAAATCCCCATCACTTCGCAATAATGAGACACATATGGGGATTCAGAAAGGTTGGGAGGAATTCCGTGATCTGTGCTTTGATGGTGAGTCCTTTCTTCTGGCCTCTCTGGTCCTTGAGTTTGAAGAGTGATTGTCCTGGTGGCCAGTTAGTGATGGGCAAAAACCAGCCAGGAAAGAATATCAGTCCTCATGTGGTGTCTCTCGTGGTCGAGAAGAGACGGGACTGCAATGTAACAAATCTGATGGAGATTCTTTATTGAGGCTGCAGGATACAAGTAGACTCTTTGGTGTTCTCTGGTTCCCGGCCTGATCCAACTTGTGCCGCCTGGTAGCTGTCTAGTGTTTGCCTGGACCTTCCTAAGCCCTGGCGTGGACTAAACAGTCACAGAATGAATTGTTGACTACTCTGTGCCTTCCCCCACTCCCACCACACAACCCACCCACCCCCAACTCGAACCTTGTACCAGTTCTACAATGAGACTCAGAGAGGTAACCGTGTTAGTCTGGAATAGCAGAGGTAACAAAGAGTCCTGTGGCACCTTAAAGCCTCACTATAAAGTTTTGAAGCATAAGCTTTCATGGGCTAATGCCCACTTCGTCGGATGCAAGCAGTGGTCACTGCTTGCATCCGACGAAGTGGGTATTAGCCCACGAAAGCTTATGCTTCAAAACTTTATAGTTAGGCTTTAAGGTGCCACAGGACTCTTTGTCACCTCTACAACGAGACTGGGACCAAACTGAAATGTTTTGCGAGGTTCTTTTAGTGATGGGCCTGGATCCATAATGCCAGCTCTCAGTCCCCCACGAATGTGGAGGAAGTTAGGTAAGAACTTGGTCCATCAGATGGCTATTAACCAAGATGGCCAGGGAGGCTACCCCATGCTCAGAGCAACCCTGACTACCAGAAGCTGGGAGTGGAAGACAGTGGAGGATCACTCCATAATTACCCTGTTCTGAACCCAATGCTGAAGTTCTGGCATGGACCACTGTCAGAGACAGGATACTGGGCGAGATGGCCCCTGGCAGCTCTTATGTTCTTAACACTCCCAGCATTTGGGGATGTCCAGATCTGGATCTGGCCTCCATGGTAACTTAGGCCCATCTCTAAGGAGTTTCCCCTCTCTATGGATTTCTAGCTGGGACCAGAAATGCTGGAAATCTCATGAAAAAGTCTTTTTCAGAGGACTTCCAGCCAAGCCGTAGACACTCATAAGGTTTGCAGAGCTAGATAAGTGTCAGAGAGCATCCCACACCAATTTATCCTCAAAGACTCAAAGTCGCTTTTGGGGTTTAAGTAGATGGGCTCAAGATGAGATAAAGAGGAAATCTGGTTTAGTGATTGTAGTATAGAACTGAGAGCCAGGAGAGCTGTCTCCTCTGCCACTGACTTGGCTGCATGACCTTGGGCAAGTCACTAAAAAAAACCAACCCCTCCGTGTCTCAGTTTTCCCTTCTGTAAAATGGGAATAATAGTACTGCTTCATCTCACAAGAGCATTACAAGGCTGAAATCATGACTGTTTATAAAACATTCTGAGCTCCTCGGATGAAAGATAATAGATCAGGACATGTCCTGACCCCTGTATGTTTCATGACCTCACAAATGGGGACACATCCTAAAGAAGCACCCGATGCACTCAGTTATTTCTGGTTTGTGTGTGAGGTTTTTTTTTTAAAAAAAACGTATTAAAATTTTGCCCCGGTTGCATTCCTTGCTTATTCAGATGCTGTCACTCCGATATTATCTCTCATCATCTTCCAGCTTCAGTGTTTGGGTTATGCGGAGAGAGAGGGGAAAAAAACGGCAAGCAAAATAAAAAGCTGCTATCTGACAGAATCTCTCCTGGGGATCTCACTTATAAAAAAAAAAGGAATATTTTTTCTCTGCGCTGGTGTTTGTTAAATGTGCAGGAGCCATAGGCAAATTTTTGCTAATTTTGTGCATGCTTTTATCATACGGGTGATTCACTGGCAGCTTTATCCTCCGATAAGTGGATTAGTTGTTGAGCTAAACAAAAAGGTGTTTGACAACCAGGAAGCTCTAAAGAACATATTTGTTTTCCAAATAATGGAGCTGTGTTTGCTGCTCTGTGCAGTGGGGGATGATGTTGTGAATTTCATTAGCCAAAAGGCAAGGCCTCACTGGCGTTCGATAGGAACCTCTCCTGTCTGCCGCAAAGGTCTGGGGTTTTTTTCTTCGCCTGGGCCTGGCTCCGGCTCTGGTTTAGCCCAGAGGCGATGGTGATTAGGAAGCATCAGACACTGGCCTAGCAGGTAGGGTGACCAGATGTCCCGATTTTATAGGGACAGTCCTGATTTGGGGCCCTTTTTCTTATATAGGTTCCTATTACCCCCCATTGCCTGTCCTGATTTTTCACATTTGCTGTCTGGTCACCCTACTAGCAGGTGAGATCATGCCTTCTTCTGGCGGCTCAGCCCAGCAAGGAGAAGCGCTTCACTCGGCAGCTACTGGAGTTATTCATTTAGCTCAAGAGGTAGGGGCGTGGGCTTTCCCTGCTGTAGGGCCAGGGGGCTAGTGAGACGGAGGGGTGAGGTATCTCTGCATGGGTAGCCAGGCTTTGCTGCATGGGGTCATGTCCTGGCTTTGAAGGAGGCGATGTAGTTCAGAAAGATCCTCTTCATTTACATTTGGGGAAGTGACCCTCCATTGCAGCCCTTTCCTTGGGCAGGCTGGTGATGTCAATGGCAGGCCCGATTGCCGGTCGTGCCCCTCCCCATGCAATTTCTATTCATCCAGCAAGACCAATTCAAATGCAAGCAAGTCTTATGACCAAACCTGCTTATTTCTGCATCGCACGTTATTTGCAGCCCTCAGGCTCCTGGAGAGCTGGCAGGTGAGCCCTCCATGTGACAATATTTGGCTCCCCTGTCCAAGGGGGTATGTTGATGAACTGGCTAAGTGGGAGTAGGCGGAGGCTAAAATGTAGCACTTGTCTCTGTCTAAGACACCGATATGGCCCCATCACTGTCTTTTCTGAGCACTTCATGATCCTTAATGTATTTTTTCCTCACCGTCGTTAACTAGAACAGTACAGATATACCCATTTTAACAAAGAGAAACACAGAGAACCTCGCCCAACACAGGACGTCTTGAATCCAGCTCTTCTGAGGCCTAGACTAGTGTTTTAATCACGAGAGCACCACTCTTGATCTCCGCCCCTAACATGTAATCTCTGTCCGTTCACATGGGCCTTTATCAGAGCTGTAGGCATGGCAGACTTCCTGGGCGTGGAGACCTTTGTATCTTTCTGCAATGACCCCTCTGCTTGTAGAACGCCACCTTGATGGGACACAAGGAGGGCCGCTGGGTCCAGCCGTCCGCAGTCGAAATGACGGGTTTCACGGTGAAGGCGGCTGGGCGTAAAGTGAAACAACGAAAGGATCACACCCGCTGCTTCCACTTGCCGAAAGGCGGAGGTGACATTCCTCCCACAGACAAGCTGAAATCTCCTTGTTAAGGCTAGTGGGGAGCCCTTGGTGCTGAAGCTTTGGAATTCCCATGTCTGGGAGGGAAGGATGCTGTTTGTCCCAGACCCTGCGGAGGCTGCAGGGCCGAGGGGTGCTGTGGGATCTGGTTTGAAAAGAGAAAGGGGTCCCCCCAATCCTGCAGAGCTGGGGGAAGGAGTGGTACTGAGAGATTCCAGCCATCATGTCGACTGCGAGGCTGCTGGAATGACGTACCTTTCCCCCTCTCACGGGCATCTCCGCCTCCCAAGGTGCCACTGCAATGAGTGGCACCAGTGGAGGGAATTGTGCAGAGCCGCAGAGATGCATTTTGCATGGGTAGAGCCCTAAATTCAGTCTGACACAGAGAAACAACAGGCCATGGGGTTTCCCAGGCAATGTGGTTGCTACTGAGAATAATGAAAGCCAGGGGGAAAAACCCTTCCTTGTTGGCTTAAACTCCGAACCCCAATCGTCCCCTGCTGAGCCAAGCAGCTGCTCTCCCTTGACGCCAGCTCACAGACGGACACTTTCCTACACCCTTGTAGAAGATGGATCGCTTCAGGAGTAGGAAAGATACAATTTCAATGCTTGGAGGAGACACCACCCGTCCCTGCCCAGCAATGGGGAGAGATCAGGCGCACCTTTAGAATGAATCTAATGCTGAACAGGAGATCCAGGCAGTGAGTTAATTACCCTTCGGGGCCATTTGCAGGCAGGCCCGCTGGGGAGCCACCCTCCCTTGACTTGCATTGAAGGAAGGGGTGGCCAAGGCTGGACGTGGGAGACTGGACAGAGAGGGCCAGGATTCTGAGGTGGCACTGAGCATTCAGGTGCTTAGCTGGCTGGTGCTGGCGAATCATCATGTGCAGAGTCAGGAAGGAATTTCCCCCCAGGTCAGATTGGCAGTGACCTTGGGGTGTTTTCGCCTTCCTCTGCCGCGGCTGGATGCGGGTCACTTGCCAGGATTGCAGGGGCCTTGGCCACTACTGCCTCTCGGACCCTCCTATTCTCTGCCTAATACGCTGGTCTCGTTTCAGTTGTTTTTAGGGTACGGGTGCCGGGTGGGATTGGTGGCTTGTGATATACAGGAGGCCAGACCTGACAATCGGCTGGTCCCTTCTGGCCTTGGACTCTGTGGCACTGAAAACAACACCGTAAGACAGACACACACACACCCTGGCAACCCTGTGACCAACAGGCGACTCTAGCCTGGCAAAAGACAGCGTAAAGACAGGGTACATTCAGGGCAGGAGAGAAAGCGGCAGTGAAGAGAATTCTTCAGACGAAGGCCATCGCGCCCTCAGCGCCAGCCTGGATGAGACTGGGGGAAGGAGGGAGGAGGGGGGAAAATAAGCAGCAGAAGAGCGAAAGGTCCCCAGCTGGCTGTTAGCGGCATCTGCACTCGGAGTGCAGACTCCAGCTGAGAGCTATTTCACTATTTATTTACATGTAATTATTGCTATGAGGTGCAGATATTAACACTGTCAAGAGCAATTTGCCCTGACATTTTTCACTTGCTCTGTTCCCTGACGTTTTCAGAGTTGTTGGTTTCTCCCTCTCCCTCTCCCTTCCTCCCCCCTCCCCGTTTTTTTTCCGCTGCAGCGGCCGCTAACACGGCGCTTTGGCTTTGGCAGCGTGCAACTCATTAAACTTTGGAATTAAATTTTGTCTGGGAGAGGCACGGGGGTGGGGGAGTCCCCCCCCCTTCTCGCACGCTCTTGCACCCCGCCACCCGTCCACAGCAGTTCAAGCATTTCCACTCTAAACAAACCAAATTTACCGGTGGCCGCGTTTTCAATTGCAATGCAATCTCCGGCATTAACCTTTGCTTTCGACGCTGCATTTAAAACACAGAGAAAGGTGCCCGACCATTTATTGGGTAGCGATTTAAAGTGCATGTGGAGAAGGGTAGGAAAGAGATAGAAAGTGACTGCAGTTAGAGAATGAATATCTTCAACAGGCCCCATGGCAGCGTGGAAATAAGAAACTCCTTGGATGTGTGGGTTATAACCTGTAGCTATCTTACACCTCCCTGGACCCTACTTCCTTCCCCTCCTCCCTGCCCAGTCTCTCTGATTTCAATAATTTGCAACCAGTGGCACTTTAAATTAAGACTCCCAGCCCGCACTCAAACTCTGATTTAATGAGACAGACGGTATATCATCTAATAACTCTCAATTGTGCACTAAAATGTACTCCCTTAGCAGTGACGTGACAGATACAGGCTTCTTCATTCTCAGCCAATGTGGTGCTATTTATTTGATAAACAGAGGGTCACATCCCTCCCCGGCATGCCTCCACTACCGCCAGGCATTGATCTGACCCCCTAGTTCTTTGTGACGGTTTATAAGCTGAATGGAAAGGAAGCGTTTTATGCGTGTCCGAGCGTTGAAGCATCTGTGTCGGAAGAGATCTGCTTCATACTTATTTAGTCTATGTCCAAAGCAGTTGATCGGTGTCTATTCTACAGCTATAGAATTAGGCCCAAATTCTGGGCCGCAACCATTTTTGACCTACCCCTGATTTTCAGCAGCTTGGAGCCTCTGCAGCTCCCTGTCTCAGGGTTGAGAAGCTACACCTGGAGCCTCTCCAAATAAGAGGCCACTTTTGAAAATTTGAGCCCATCTTAACTCTTGGCCTCGGGGGTTTCTCCTCCCTTACCGGCTCACCCACGCGGAACTCAGTGGTGCTCAAGGAAGGCAGGATCAGGCCCGGAGCGTAGCATTCATTTGAGATCCGGTCTCCGGCTGCTTTGCCCTTGCAGAGGGTGGACATTGGAACCAGGTGGGTTTTTCCTGGTTCTGTTTCCTCTGGGTTTGAGCTCTCAGGATAGGGGAGGAGGGTTTTCACTGGAACAGGCAAATCCCCCAAACTTCAGAGATGCATGACAGGCCAGGGCGGTCCCTCCCAGAGTGGGAAATCCAGATATATATTTCCAACTGATTCTTACTTGTTCCTATTGGCCGTTCAGTTTGGGAACGGTAACAGGGGCTATCAGCCTGCTGTCCCTGGGCTGCTGGTTCCCCGGCAGGCAGAGAGAGCAGTACAAGGATTCTTCCCTCCAGGGGAACTGAGTTCTCTTGGTGCTTCGCTCTCTCCGCCTTCCTTTGAGGGAAGGAGGGAGATCAAAGAGGGGCTCTGTCAATATTAACATAGGTAGGGAGCCCTCTGGATTTGATAAAGGGGTGATGCCTGGAAAGAACCCACCCCCAGGCCCACCCCTCTGCACATGCAGATCTAAACTTTTTCAATGGAAAATGAGGTTTTCAATTAAATGCAATTTTTCACTCAACTTGTCTGCTTTCTGTGGAACATTTTGACTTTCTGTTCAAAAACTGAATTTTTTTTTCCCAGTGAAAAATTCCATTTTCTACCCCCGCTCTGTTAATAAACATTGAGCAGGTGTTTTAGGTCAATAGGTTGTTTATAACCAGGACTGATTAACCGTATAACACCTTCTGCTGATGAGCTTAGATAGTAAACTCTTTTTATTCTGAGTTTGAAAAAGGTAACTGTTTTCCATTACAAATTTTGGGGGGGGAAATGAAAAAAAAATCACTTGATTTCAAGATTTTTAGGACTTTCCTAATTTTTTTTATTGGGTGAAACAAATTTTTTCATTTAATTTCAAACCAAAAGTTTTTGTTTCATTTCAAATTGAAAATGTAATTTTCTTTCCGTTTTTGGAAACCAAAAATGTTTCCCTTTTTGATTTTTGATTTTCATTTTTTTTCTACCTTTCTCCCCTCTTTTCTCTTTTCTAGAAAACCCTACCAATTAATTGAACAATCATTTCATTATGTTTCATTAGAAAAGATGGAATCTTTCAAGGGAAACAAAAATATATCACCAAAAAAGCATTTATTTTAAAGCCCTGTTTTAATCTAGAAGAAAATGTTGACCATCTCTGTTTGTAACATCTATTCCTCAGATATTAGCCCCTCATACACCACTTATAAATGGAGCCTTCATATAAAACAACCTTAGGAACGCAGGATTGTTCACAGATTGCATGTCTAAGTGTGAAAAGAGCAAGGAAACAGGAGCCAGAAACTTGAACACGTCTGTTTCTGGCTTCTTCTTCATGCCGATTCACCTTCTCTTCTTCCATTTGTCCATCTATCTATCAAATGGAGTTAATAAACTGTTTCAGCCTTTATAAAGAACTTTGAGCTCTTTGGAGGAGCTCTTTATATAAGGGTAGATTTATTATTATTATTGTTACTGTTATTATTTATTTTTATTATCATATTATATGGCAGCAGTGCTGTGAGACTCACTCATTACTCTTTTAATGCTCATTAAATGTGAATGGCAGGATGACCCAGTGGTTAGAGAACTAACTTAGGATTTGGGCTCAAATCCCTGCTGCTCCACCACAAATTTCCCATGTGACCTTGGGCAAGTCACTTAGCTTCTCCATGTCTCTTCTGTAAAATGGGCCTGTTAGTACTTGCCTACTTAATGGGTGCCAACCCATTAAAGTTTGTGACATGCCATAGGGACGGGGACCACCAAAAAAGTGCTGTAGAATTGTAACCTATTCTTGTTTTATGCCGGCTCAGCTGTGAGATTTGGGTTGTGTTCTGGGTGGGTTAGGCGATCAGTCCCCTAAATGCTGCAGCGCCCTGTGGATTGGTGAGTAAAGCAGTAAAGCTATATCAGGGAGTCGCCCTCAGTGCAGAGAACAGCCTGCCATTTTCAGCCAGAGTTGGTTACACAAGGGCATGTCTTGGACTGGAAGGAAGTGAGTGGGGTTTTCAGTGTCTATGGGATTCTGATCCCATTGAATTCCCACTGGTCCTACTCATCTGACGCCTGAAGAGTCTTTTGAAAATCTCTTCCATGATTCAGAAAGATTTCAAGCACCCAAACCAGCTGGTTTGAATGTAGCAGACTAGAAGATGTAGGTGGCTTTCCTCTCCATGTAATGGCAGAGTGAGGGTGAATATGGTTGGCTGAAGGCTAGTGTCCAGAACACATCCGAGAGGCTCAGAAACCAGGAGGCAAATAAAATAAATCCCAAGGATCGTTTAAAAAAAATCTCATGATTTTTATCGCCAATCTCGTGATTTTGGGGCTGACGGGGTTGTCGAGTCCTTGGGGTTGGCAGTGCACTGTGTTTCAAAGGGGAGTAAGACGACCCTGGTGAGCCTCCATACCAGAGTCTTGAAGAATATTTGAGAATGACATGTACCAGGACTTGTGCACAGGGGCTGGTCAGAAATCGGGGGTGACCCGTAGGTTAGTGTGGATAACTGCCTTTGTGATTTCCCCTTGGATTCCCGCAGGACGTGGCCAGCGCCTCTCCTCATTGGCGTTTCCTTCCCCACTATCAAGTCTCCCTCCGTGAGATCTGGAGCCGGGTAGGGTGGCCGATAGAGGCCACACCACCCAGGGTCACCTCCAGAGGGTGCAATCTGGCTCGCTGGCCACTGTCCATGAGCTACAGCGCAGCATGTATCCATTCCCCGACCTCCACCTCACAAGGCCCAGCCCCAGCAGTAGAGGCAAGGGGGGCCGGGGACCAGGTGGGCGAGAGAGAGAAGCCGAAAGTGAACGAGGGATCAGCATCGATGCTGTCAATGTTGCTGGGACTTAACGTATCGTGAGATATGGCAGCTTGTTTGCACGGGTATTAATCAGCCTTTCCTGTCCCCTCCTTGTCACTGCCCAGTCCCTGCCACAGCCAATCTGTGTCCTAATCTCCATCAATTAATGAGGAACACTCTCTCCCCTCTCCCCCGCCAACACACGCACCCACCCCGAAGCATCGGAGGCCCCAAGAAGAAACAACCTCCCCCCCCCCTTACTTTCCACTAACTCAGCGCGGCCAATTAGGCATCTGACACCCGCACTGGCTGACAAATTGTTTCTGTCATCTGCTTTCTGTCTTTCATTAAACGGGAGGCGGAGGGGGGGAATTGGAAAGGAGCGGGGAGGAGGGGATTGGAAGATGTGATCTCCCATGCTTAGCGAGGCCAGATACATTAATTAGAAAACGGCCATTTGTGGCATGAAAATGCATTAATTAAATTTATGCAATCATTATCTTTAAATAGTCTTATCTTTAAAATAATCAGCCCTTCCCGAGTCTTCCCTCTCCGCCGCTAAGTCACTTCTAATCCCCTTGCCTCCCTTTATCTCTGGATCAGCAGAAGCTTGTGGGCTTTCAGACTTCTTCTGCACGCGCGTGGAGCCTTAAACTTTGCCGGAGAAAGGCAGGGCGTGATAGATCAGTCGGATCACCTCACAGGACAGTCAGGATGGAAGGGAGTGGGCCCGACGTGGTGGATTCACCATCACTTGAGGTCTTTACCTCAAGATGTCTTTCTACAAGAGATGCTGTTGCTGTGACAGACGTTGTGGACTTGATGCTGAGTTTATTGCATGAGGGCCCTGGGCTTGTACCGTCCTGGTCAGATTAGGCTGAGATGGCACATTTTGTAGCAGTGTTTTGAGGTGTGATTTTTTTTAGTGAAAGAGCTACACTGATACTCTTGTATAGACACAGTTTTATCAGGATAAAGGTGTCTTACAGCTAATTCCCCCTCCGATATGGGGCTAGCTATCACAGAATGAGCACCTTTATACAGGTATATCTGCATCTCCCCTAGGGGCGTTGTACTGCTTTGTCTTCAGCACTCTTCGTTAGTTGGGCTGGGTTATCGATTGGAACTTCTACATGCTGCAGGAATAGCAATAGTAACAGAAAAGGGCTCCTGGAAGTGACGAGACATTTTAATGAAAAATGGTTTTTTTCATTTGCTCAGTTCCTTGCCTTGTTTACAAACCAACACTTTGAGGCTGTGCCTTCACTAACAAAAAATCCCCTATGAGAGTCCTGGTATCAACAAGACTTCAGGGGCTTTCAGTGTTTTCAAACTAGGGTTCCCCCCCAGCACTATTACTGATTCAGTGGTAGCACCAATGGGAATGTTTTTATAAAATTCTCCAAGAGAGACTAGATTTAAGTGAATGAAGGTGAAACGACCTAGGTAATTAAACTGATGAGGTGATATTCATTGTCCACATGGAGTGAAACACATAAAGTATCAGAGAGGTAGCCGTGTTAGTCTGGAATTGCAGAAGTGACAAAGAGTCCTGTGGCACCCTAAAGACTAACTAAAGTATTGAAGCATAAGCTTCCGTGGGCTAATACCCACTTCGTCAGACGCATGCCTCCAACGAAGTGGATATTAGCCCACGAAAGCTTATGCGTCAATACTTTAGTTAGTCTTTAAGGTGCCACAGGACTATTTGTTACTTCCACATAAAGTAAGCAAACAGCCTAAAAGGCAAATAACAAATTAAATTCTTCGCATTATTCCATTTTTAACAATCTGGGATGTTAGTAAGAGAGGGGGAGGATTTTAAAAATATATACGGTGCCTCACGAATCTGAAATGCTCTCAGAGGTACACTTTATAATCCACACACAAAAATTGATAAGCTCTGCCTATCCCTCAGCAAAGATTTAATCACGGCCACGGTTGTGAGATCTCCTATCACTGTGATCTCAAGATTCAAAATAATGAAGTAGATGCTGGAAAACTCTCTGAATTATTGTTTAAAATACTAATATTCTATGGACTAGCATCAGAAATAACCCAAACTGAACCACCATTGACAAAAATGAGAAATGTGATGTCTTACGCTGGCATTTTAATTGTGCCTGTTCTTTTACTTGCTAATCCACAAAATTCAGAGGCTATTGCAAGTTAGTGAGGTTTTACGGGGTGCAGATTATATTCTCTGCTGGCATCAATTTGCTCAGCCCCATTAAAGAACGTTTACAAAAACAGAGAACCTAGCACTGTGATTTTGATAAACTGATGGTGTCTTTTTTTATCGGATAGAACTAAAGCCCCAATTCAGCCAAACATTTCAGCACATGCTTACGTCCCTCCCTATTCTCAGTGGTTTGAGCATTGGCCTGCTAAACCCACCATTGTGCATTCAGTCCTCAAGGGGGCCATTTAGGGATATGGGGCAAAAATCTGTTAGATGATTTAATTGGGGATTGGTCCTGCTTTGAGCAGGGGGTTGGACTAGATGGCCTCCTGAGGTCCTTCCAACCCTGATATTCTGTGATTCTGCAAAAAAGCATTTAAGCGTGTATTTAAGCCCATTGCCATCAGTTAAGCATGTGCTTAAAAGTTAAGCATGTGCTTAGTGCTTTCCTGAAGAGGGATGAATGGGTCTGAAGTCTTATAACCAAAGACTTACGTAAAGACTCCAGGATCTGTTCCATTGACAGTACTCTTATTCTATAGTGATATTTTTAGCACTAATTAGGGAAATATGACTAATTCAGATAAAAAAAAAACAAGTGAGCTGCAGCTTCTCCTAAAACAGAAAAGGACTAATTTTGTGCTTCCTTTTTCCCAGCGTGGGGGGGAAATGCCAAAATATCAAGGGAAGGTGCTTCCCAGGGTATTCTCACCTCAATCTGAGGCAAGAAGAACTAGTAATTTTAATTTTTTTAAAAGCCTTTCTTATGAAATTTCCAACCCAGCTACACTCAAGAGGTTCGGATGGTTCAGAGAAACAGTGGATGCTTATCTTAGCTGAAAGGTTTAAGATTAGCAGCCGTGTTAGTCTGTATCTGTAAATAAGACAAGGAAGACTTTGTAGCACCTTGGGGACTAACCAGTTATAGCCCACGAAAGCTTATGCTGAAATAAGCTGGCTAGTCTGCTACAAAGTCTTCCTTGTCTTATCTTAGATGAAGCCCTGGAACCCTTTGAGTTTTTGGACTTTGTAAGGTTGTCTGGCAGTTTATGGGAATTTTAGTATATTGTAGTCATTCATTCCTATCTGCAATATACATCTTAGAGGCCAATCTACAGGCCAATGCAATGGTGTTTTGATCCAGATCTGTATTAGTGTTAGTCTGCGCTTTGGAAGTAGCGTTTAGAGTTTGGGTCAGGATTCCACTGTGTCAAATTCTGGCCGGATTTCTGATCTCTTGAAGAGCGGAATTCAAATTTCTGCCATCTTGGGCTGAAATTCCATGAGGTTTTAGTTGCATCAGAACTGTAACTGGAAAACAGTTCTTCCCCCATTTCCAACATACAACCAAAAACAGGGGTGGATTTATGATCCAAAGCTGAATCCAAACCCTCTTAATATTTAAAGCATTGGACTGTCTGTATTGTGTGCCTTGTACAATGCTGAGTGCTTTCAATAATAAATAAATTCACAGGAGCTCAATGTCAAGGTTTTTTTCTCTGGCCCATCTCTAGTAACTATACACCCAGCCAGAGAGAAGAAAAAAACTCCACTTTCTACCCGGAACTGGGTGGGGAGAGGGACTATAAAAAACAACCCGGCATACAAAACTAAGATCTCAGTTAAGATCATCACTCTCCCATTTCCCTACAGTGGTATCCTTATCCCAGTGAAACTCTAGGGTCAGATCCACAGCTGGTACAAAGCGACATAGCCGCATCATCTTGACTATTCTGAGAAAGTTTGAACTGTGAGAGTGTTTTTTGATTTAGAGGTGGACGGGGAACCTAGTTGCATTTGAAAATCTCTCCCTGAAATCTTTGTTTCGGCCTCATGCAGCAGAGAGTACCATAGAAACCCATTGTGGGACTGCGAAAGCCGCTTCCACTGAATTCATTGCTTGTCCTGGGAGTGGAGGACGGACCCTTGACTTTAAAACTCATCCCTGCTTCAGGTTCCCAAGAACCATTCTCTCAAGTTGCTACAAGCTTGTTAGGGTGAATGAGCTGAAAAGGAGCCGGCCTACCTTTAAAACGGCAAAAGCCGGGAGACAGCTGGGAATCAAGAGAGCAAATGAACAGGCAGCTAATTTTCCCTTTCTTTCATTCTTTTGCCAGCCTGAGTTATTAAATGTTTGGGTTGAGTCTAGCTAGCATTACAGTGGCTGAACTTATCAGGGTCATTTCATCTCCCCATGACCTCTCCGTATTTACCATGGGGACCCTGAAGGCATTGGCTTGATTTAACTAGTGTATCTTACAGTGCAGTTAAGCCCGGCCTTAACTGATTACAGCTCTTGATTGATCAGAGGGGGGAGAGAGAGGCGTCCTAGAGCAGATACGCAGGGGCTATCAGTGCACCAGGCAGCTTTGCCTGAGGCTGGGATATGCCACTCAGGGGATGCTTTGTAGTGCAGCTTCCTTTCACATTGATAGCTGCTTCCCTCCCCACTCCTAAAAAAAGAGCGAGACAAGCAGAGAGGGGCGGTGTTGGGAGAACTCAAAGGATCTCAGGAAATCTTGTTTGGAAGCAATAAGTCTGCACCCACACTCTATTACCAGTGTCCGCGGGGGGTTAGTGATAGTGAGTGAGCACATATCAGCTTAGCTGAGAATTTGGGGGGGGGGGGGAATAGAGCGAGAAGAAGAGAGAGAAATGGCAAGGCAGGGAGAAGAGAGGAGACACCTCTGTGAATTTTGGTTTGGTTTTGTTAATCTCTAGTATGGAGCTGATGATAGAGAGAATTCTCAGGGGCTGAATGACAGAAGAAGTTCATAAAACAGGTTTAATTTGCTGGGATTTAGCTATCCACCCAGCCATTCTTCACGTCAGGCCGATGCGCCCCAACCGATTTAGGAGGCAGCCTGTTTTGTTGCTTGGTAATGTAAATCTCTTGCCAACCCCTTTCTTTCCAGCCCCTTCTCCCGCCAACCTTTCAGAGGTCACCCCAGGATGGACAAACAGGGGCAGAAAATAAGAACAAAGTGATCCCCAAACCTTCATGCAGCTCCAAAGCCAACCCCAAACTAAACCCTTCTGAAGATGCCGAAATGTTTGAGGGTTTTTGCTTTTCCTCATTCTTCCTCTCCGGTCTTGCATCCCCGGTGACCCTGAAATGCCCTGAGCAAGACTGTTCACCAGATAGCTGTCTCCCCTCATCAGAACCTGGAAATAATTAAATTCATAGTTAATCATTTGTGAATAAAGTGCCTAACCCATTTGCCAATCTCGGGGGATCTCAAACTTTTTCATAGGTGCACCACGTCTTAACAAAGAGATTGTCCCATGGACAACTCCCCTCCCACTCCACCCATCTGGCATGTGAAATTGTTTTTTTGGGGGGGAGTTCGAGGGGGGGGGAGAAATAACATCAGGGAAGTGTTTCATATCTGCTTAGCTTCTTTTAATGCAATCTAGCAGCTGGAAACAAGGAGGAGAAGCCAGCTTCATGTGACCCGCTAGGTCTCTGGAAAATCACAGTCTGAGAACCACTCATCTTACTTATTTGTTACTCCTCTGTTTAAAATGTTTTAGCCATCCAATCAAGGGGCACAAAAAGTACCATGTGACTTCGGTAACCAACCACACAACAGAAATAACTCATAGTCAAAAAGAATACTTCACAAACAACTCATAAGCTGAAACAGCTATTCAGTGATCCCTTATAAATAGAGAATGTGTCTGAAGGAAATCAATAGTAGTTCATGAGCAATTTTATGAACCAAAAGGGGAAATAAATTCATAAGTACAGGGCCAGATACAGGGCCAGATCCACTTTATAGCCATGGACTATGTTTGCAGATCACGGCGCAAATTTTGTATCCGCACAGGGCCCTACAGATGGAGGGAAACATTCTGCTGCTATTCCATAGGAGAAATTCCATCCCAATCCTAAATGGATCAGTCTGTTCAGATCTTCGCATGTGATCAAGAACCTCTGCGATCTATCAGTGAATCCCATTTATATCCTGAGATGCCGTTGAACTTGATTCTCCTCTCACTTACACCAATGTAAACGTAACTCTGCTACAGTCAATGGGGTTGTGCTGATGTAAAACTAGGGTGACCAGATGTCCCGATTTTACAGAGACAGTCCTGATTTTGGGATCTTTTTCTTATACAGACTCCTATTACCCCCCACCCCGTCCCAATTCTTCACATTTGCTGTCTGGTCACCCTATGTAAAACCAGCGTGAGAGGTGAGAGTTAGGCCCATTATCTTTGTTCTGTACTTTGAAAATACTTCCTGGGCAGAGGTGTACAAGCATTGACCCTTTGGTGCCGGGGAACCATTCATATGCATTTAACTAATCTTGAGGCCAAGAAGTGACTAGTGATTTTGGATGGCTTAACCTGAAACACCGTCAAGAAAGGTGTTTTGATTTTCAGAAGGAGGGTGATTTCAGGTATCTCAAGTTGGATGCCAAAATCTCTAGTCACTTCTGAATCTCTTGGCCTGGGTTTCTTCCATGTCCAGGGGAAGCATGTCCATGTCTGATTAGTTACCATAAATCTTTATGCATAGAACTGCGATCTAGGTTTACCTGAGGCAACCTGCTCTAACGTCTTGTAGCTCTTTGTTGTTGAGTCTGCTATTACTTCTGATTCAATGGATCTGGTCATTTTGCTCAAGGATTAGAGACTCGTGCTTCTAGGTCCAGAGGTTTAGGGTTCAAGCCCCACATGTAACAATGCCCCGGGAAATTACTTTTCAGCTGCAAGAGGATTCCCCAAAGCCCTTCTTCCTTCCGTAGGGACTTGCTCTGAAAAGAGATCCCCATTCTTTTTTCCAAACTGTCCGGGCTCAAGTAATTCATCTTATCATCGTCGCTAAGACCCACCTTTGAATAGTTTAGAAACTTTTCTCTGGACTGTCTCCATGATTTGTACATCTCTACAAAAGCAGGGTGCCCAAACCAAGAGGCAGTTCTTCAGGTGAGACCTCATGATAGCCTTGAACAATCAGGTAATAACTTCCCGTCGCCTTGTTTCTAATACTCCTGTGGTGCTGCCCAAAGCCTTATTGGCTTTCTTTGCTGCAAGTGATCGTTGTAATCCCAATTTCACATCATTCCCAATGGGAATCCATAAGTCTCTTCCATTGTCAGTACGTGCCAATTCTTCATCCATCAGTGAATAAATAGGTCAGGGGTAGGCAACCTATGGCACATGTGCCAAAGGCAGCACACGAGCTGATTTTCAGTGGCACTCACACGGCCCACGGTCCTAGCCACCGGTCCGGGGGGGGGGGGGGGGTCTGCCTTTTTATTTAATTTTAAATGAAGCTTCTTGGACATTTTGAAAACCTTATTTACTTTACATACAACAATAGTTTAGTTCTATATGATAGACTTATAGAACGAGTTCTTCTACAAATGTTAAAATGTATGTCTGGCACGCAAAACCTTAAATGAGAGTGAATAAATGAAGACTCCGCACACCACTTCTGAAAGGTTGCCGACCCCTGGAATAGGTCGTTTTAGCTCCAAAAATAAAACTGCTCATGTCCATTTCATCCACTGTTCCCCAAACCACTCCCCTTAGGTATGTAAATAACCCTGAAGATGTTTTCTTTCATTGATGGTGTTAATGGTATTTCTGATGTTATTGCTAGCTGGCAAATTACACCACTCCACATGCACAGTCCACAGTAAGCCAATTATGAGAACACAGAAAAGGGAGACAGCGTAGCCTAGTATCATAGCATGGAAGCCGGAGTCGGGAATCTTCTGTTCTGTCCCTGGCTCTGTCAGTGACTCATTGCATGACCTTGAACGTGACCTCTCTGGTCATGCTTTTGCATCAGAATGATACTCGCCCTTCTGCGTAAAGCACTTTGAAATCTGCAAATGGAAAACACTATCAAAGCAAAGGTTTGTTATCGGAAGGCAACCGAGATACCCCTCTAGAGACAACACTGCAATCCAGTGCCATTTGCAAGAACCAGCTTTGGTGTCTGTTCATTCAATAGATAGCTATCCAGTCTAGATACCTGAGTTTTAGAAACCTGTTGACTAGTATAGGAATCAAATATTCTTGCAGTGCTTCATCCAAAATTGCAATAAACTCTGGATAGATAATATTTTAACCATTCCCTTATCCGTTGCCTTACTGGCCTCTTGTTGACACCATGTTCTGATGTTCAGATCTCATGCTATCTAGCTAAATGATGCTATCTAGCCAAATAGAGCCCATTCCACCAAGCTATCTTTTATAACATAATAGATTCCGGGGTGAAATCTTGCCCCACTGAACTCAAAGCTGAAACTTTCATTGACTTAATTGGGGCCAGGATTTTACCCAAGTCATTTAAAATCTCATTTAGATAACATTTTACATAACATAAATCTCCAGAAATAAAACACACTCTCTAAGATAATGTATTTGGGCCCATTCAGGTTCCCACTGATTCCATTGGGCAATGGTTTGACTTTATTTGCTGAAGTTAGATTCAGTGGCTTGTGATCACTTTGATCAGATCTTTCTCAAGCTGTGGGGAATATGAGCCCTTATCCAGTCCTCTGCTACCATGCCTAACTGCAAGGATATATTTAATTTGTACACCTGATGGTTTACCATACTCTTCACAGAGTTCCTTCAGTATGCTGGGGCACAACTTATCTGGGCCAGGGGAGTTTTAGAAGTTCAAAATTAAGTGCTTGGCTTTGTAAGTAAAGTGTTAATGATTGCAATATAGTCATCGTATTTCTCTACGCATGGGCACATTTGGTTAGAGTCAGCTTCCTTTATTCATAATTTAGCCAAGCTATGCTTACTGAGGCCAACATTTTCTAAAAAGTAGCCATGGATTTTGGATGGCTTAAGATGTCTGAAAATGGACACCCAACCACGGAGGCACTCAGAATCTCGTGAGAAACTATGAGCCTTAAGCTCTGTTCTCCTTTCCTCAAGAGCCAATCCGTCCAGCCTCCTGATCATTTTTTGCGGCTCTTCTCTGAACTTCTTACAATTTGTTCACGTCTTTCTGGTAATGAGGTGTCCAGAAATAAATGCAACGTCACTGCCCGGCTACATGATGTGATGCCTCTGTACATGCACCTAAAATTACACCAGCCTTCCCTGCGCCCCTTCCCCTGGGTATCAAAAAAAATGACCACAGCCAATAAGGATTTACTTCACTAGCTCTTTAAGGAATGATCATATGGTGCAATTGTCTGCCAGTGGTTATTCAAACCCGGCACCACTGGTATCTTTTGTCTCTAGTCCTGGTATCTTGCTCATCTTGTCTTGGTGTCACACCTGTATAGCCTTCACATGACATCAGTCTAGCATTCTGCTGATCAGAAACCTCACAGTTAGATAAATATGAAGTAAGTCAGCTGAGTAAGTACAAGAATCACGGATGGGATATGATCAGCCACTTTGTGACTAATGAGGAGACATCCTTCTCCCGGTCATCACACACAGGGACCACTTGCTTTGAAACGAGCTCGTTTCTGGTCGAGTTCTTCATTTGCATTCCACAAGGCTTCTCTCTCCTTCGATGGGTTATTTTGTTCCTGGGGTCTACCCAACGTCATTTGCTACTCCATTATAACAGGATACGGATACCTGGAAACAATGCAAGTGACACCCCATTCTTTTTCATGGCGTTTAAACACCAAATACACTTTGGTACGTTTAACAATTTAACTGTTAACGTTTAACAATCACTTTGATCTGGACTAATTCACAAGGGAATTGGCCTGGGGCTTCAGTATGAGCCGGCACCTCATCGTGCAGCTGACAGATGGAAAGAGGTCCAACGTTGTACTTCTCTGGCCACATTTCTTAGCTCCTTAGAAGCTTTGTCAGGTAGTATGTGCATTGAGTTGGCATTAAGGAACTTATTGTGTGTTGGGGAGGAAGCAGACGGGGATTTGATCCAAGGTTCACAGGGTGGGAGCCCCCGAAGCTTGTACTCCTCTTCCAGGTTGAGCAAGGCAGGCAGGGACTGGCCCTGCCAACCTGGCCCTTCCCCATCCTGACTATGAGTAGCTAGAGTGAGGGGGAGAATATCAGTGAAACCAAGACAGGGCCAGAAGCAGTGACTCCAGCCTCGGGGTGCTTCAGGGGGCTCTAGAGTTTACTGTAGGGAGGGGATATTTGGGGGTTGTCTGTCTTTACATTTCTACGTGAAACTTCCATAATATCCCCTCCCACCCCTGCTCCCTATTGTATATAAAAAATATCGCCCCATCACTTCGCTGCCTCTCAAACTCCTCCCCCACAACACACAACACACACACACACACCTACCCACACCACCTCCAAACCTACAAATCTGGAGCCCAGATTGCAGAGATTGTGGCTCCTAATTGCACTTCACTTTCCAAAGCCGCATTCGTTTATCATAAAGGGTGCACATTTCCCCTGCTACAGTTTCCATGGCCAGAGGCCCTGAGGGCCAGCTCAGAAATGGAGGGAATTAATTACATTTTTTAAACTCCCCTTCTTTTAAAGTACAGGAGAGAGTGATGAAACGTCCCGGGGGGAACTGGGGGACTGCAGAGATGATGAGGGGGGCAGTGGCAGGAAAGGGGGGGCCTATTATTTCATCCAGGAGGTTCCATTTTACCTTATCCTCAGCGCCCCCCTCCCCCCAGCACATTGAGATCCGCCTTTCCCCCATGACAAGCAGGCTCCTAAAAGGATGGGAATTAGGCCAAAGGCTCATAGCACCATGGCTGTTATTGACTTACCCTTAAGAGCAAGCTCACGCCAAGCCTGTGACTGATTTGGGGCAGCAGCCAAGGCAAAGGAGATGGGGAGGGGGGCGAATTGACAAGAGGGGAGGGGAAGGCAAAGCGGTCCATTGCCATGATTGACAGGTAACAGATTTCCCTCCAGATAAAACCTTACAGATGTGGAGTGGGTATTGATTTTTAGTTAGTGATGGTAATGCACCAAGAAGTAATAAATTATAGGAAAGCAAGGTCAGAAAAGGAAAGGTAAAAGGACTTTGCATTCTTAAGGAGGGGATTACTCCATCTGCCCTCAGCTTCCCCAAGTTCAAAAGGTTGCTGGAAAATGAGTTGCACCAGAGTCGGAGTGAAATGCCAGATAGCGCTAGCCTGCCCCCAAGCTGGAGACCTCTTCTTCACCTCCTCTTGTGGAGGATGATCAACACTGGGTGGCTGATGTCAGCTGGGGTGTAAGAATCCAGGGTCCACCTCTTGTTATTTCTTTTACAATAATGTCTAGAGAGGAGCTAAGGATCCCCAATGTACTAAGATTGTATGAACACATAGGACGAGACAATCCCTGCCCCAACAAGCTCACAGGCTACATAGACAAGACAGACCAAAAAAGCATTTCACAGCTGGGGAACCTTGGAACTGAGAGTTTGAGAGATCAGTCCAAGGTCACACAGTGACTCTGTGATCGAGCTGTTAGTATAGGGTGACCAGATGTCCCTATAAAATCAGGACAGTTCTGATCTTGGGGTCTTTTTCTTATACAGGCTCCTATTACCCCCCACCCCATCCCGATTTTTCACACTTGCTGTCTGGTCACCCTATGTTAGTACAAGTCCATTACCTGAAACATACCATCACCCTTCGTCCTTTTGAGCCATGTGGGAGCATCCACCTGGAATATACTGCTGTCTTCTTGGCCAATGTTCTTTGCCTAAGAGTACCTGGGTATGGGGATCTAGATCAAGAATCCTCATCCTGGTTCAGGGCACAAAGCTTCAGACCTAGGCTGCTGTCCCCTCTGGGGACTGATATGCTGGGACCGTCTTGGCTTCTAATATAATAACAGTCATTGCACTTCTGTACCATCGCATCTTATGTCCTAGGATCTCAGCGCTCTTTACAGGCGTGTATTAATTCAGGATCCTAGCCCCCTTCTGAGAGAGTATCCATCCCACTTTGCAAGGGGGAAACTGTAGAGAAGTTAAGCGGCTTTCCCAAGGTGTCGCAGGGAGTCAGGAGCAGAGCTGGGAACAGAGCGCAGGAAACGCGGTTGTTGGTTGTTGCCGGGATTCATGCAGGCTTTTCTCCAGTTTCAGCTCTCACAGGTCGGGATCCTGTGGGCCTGAATCTCATTGACACTTCGCCTGACTCCATCTTGTCACGGTGCCTGAAAGCGAGTGTAGATTGAACTGGCCATTTTATGCGGCCAGAGGGCAAGTGAGGATCAACCCGGTTTTTACCCTACGTCTCTGAAAGCTCAGAGAATCCCTCCAACTCAAAGGGAAAGAAAGAAAACCGCTCGGTTCCACGTGATTTCTACATGCAGCATCTCTGAATGTATACTCTGACCCAATCTTCATTCGTACAGCACTGCAAGGCCTGGACAGCTCACTAAGCAGTGTAGGAGGAGAGGGGAGGTGGTATCTTAGCCTTCAGGAAGCTGAGCTATTGCTTTCCAAAAAATAATTAACAGCAGCCATTTGTGCTCCTGATCCTAGTCATGCATTGAATTTAATATCTCAGCCTGGCCCCACATATACCTGGGACAGGTGCCCTAGATGTATGTATAATAATAAATAGCCAAGCCCCATTGGTGATCAGTTCCTTCTGCGCCAATTCACCCAGTCATGAAGTTCCTGCCATACCATATGAAATCAGGGGACACTACAGCAGGGGTGTTAAACAGACGGCCGGCCAGCCTGATCCAGCCCGCCGGATGTATTTATGTGACTTGCATGACCTATTCAGATTCCACTTAAAGCAGAATCTCAGCATCTGTTTAAAGGGAAAAAGCAGGTTTCTGACCCTCGTGAGGGCGAAAAACACTTCCAAATAGGAACCGAAGGGAAAGCAATGCCGTGTGGCTGTCCTGGGTCATCAGAGCGCCTGAAACAATGGCTCAGAGAGGTGTAAGATCCCCAGTCCCCTATAAATCTGATTAGACCGTCAAACTCAAACGGTCGCACTTGAATGTCCAGATGAACTATTGCATCGCTGATCATTTCAGCAGATTGAGTGTGGAAGGGGGGTAGGAGGGAAGCCCCAGGAGGTTGGAAACAGGTGTTGCTGTAAGGCAACATAGAGGGAAGAGCAGAGGAGAGACACAAAGACAATAAGAAGGGGAGAAAGGAGGGTGGGGGAAAGAAGAGAAGTGAAGGGTAGAAATAGAAGTGGCCCAAGGGGAGACTTAGTTTTCTACTGAGGGATCCACCAGTAATTAAAAGTTTAGTTAGCATTTAAAGTCCAGATTCTACCGTTGATCCCATTGGGCATCCGGTCCTGGACTTAAAGTGAAATTTGGCCCTTTCTGCCACAGGAGTTTGACACCACTGCATTAGTCCAACCTGTCATCTGAAACCAGCTGAGCTCCCAGAGCCTCTTAAGAGTTCCGGGGAAGTTAGGGCCCCGTGCTATCCACGTTGGTAGAAACCTCTTGGATCCCGGGGTGAAGAGCCCCCTTTTTTGTATTGCAACTGGAGGCTGCAGTATGCATCTGGAGCCAGAGGGATGGCCTAAGAATATAGGAATTGCAGTTCTGGGTTAGGCCAGGGATCTGTCCAGTCCAGCAATCTGTCCCCGGTACCAGCTGGTTCAGAGGAACCTGCAAGAAACCCTACAGTAGCAGTTATGGGATCATAACTGGCACACACAGCCTGGGGCTGAAAGAATGTGCGAGGAAGAGGAGGAACTCGGAACCCCCAGCCCAGTAGACCCCAGGGATGGGGGTTATACTGATTTTCCAGCTGATAAGCTGCCACCCTCTCCGCACCCATCACCTCCTTCACCACAGGGGTCCAGCCGTTGCTGATCCGTGACCCCAACACTCAGCCATATCCCCGAGAAGGGACTCAGTCTGCCCGAGTCGGGAGGTGACACTACATCCAGGGAAAAGATCTTTGCTGGACCCCTGAGTCCTTCTGTTGAAGCGGGCGGGGGGGGGGAGCAAATGTCAATCCACCCCCTCCCCCATCATTCAGGATAAGCGCCCGACTTAGCGAGGGGAGGGAGGGGAGGAGGGCGATCGGGTTGAGTAGAGAGGGAAATAGCTGTTCTCTGGAATCCCCCCTTGTGTCGTCCCGAAGAATGAACCTTCTGCACAATAGCTCCCCAGGCCACCGGCAGGGGATAAAGGACTCGCTCAGTCTCTCGCTGGGCTGCAAATATTTTCAATTTGCCACTTTAATTGATGTCAATAAGGTTATGCTAAATGTGGAGATTTTCACCATTCCTGCTTTCCAGCGCCATGCTGGCTTCCGAGGTGACCGCTACCCGTCTCCCCCCCCCCCCCGCGCCCCCCCCCCCCCCCCCCCCCCGGCGAGCTGCTGGCACAAACGCCACAAGCCTGCACTTCCCTGGTGACAGGTGATGAGGTCAAAGACACCTGTCCTCCCCTCAGCGCCCAGTCTGGACTCCCGGCCTGCAAACACTTACCACTTTACAACCCCGAAGAACCTCGCTGATTTCAACAGGACTGTATGTGGGAGTAAAGTCAAGCAGGGTGCACCAGGGTTGGTAGGATCAGGGTCCCGGTTCCCAGCCCGAAAGGCAAACTGACTCACTCCATCCTGCTCCTGTTTGCCTTACAAACACCTCTCATCTAGCAGGCCTTTTCTCTGCAAAATGAACCATCTGGGTTTACAGTCCCAAAGGGGCAAGATAGTTTAAGTGCAGCCTTAATTACATTTTACAGCCAAGGATAATATTGAGATGGGCCGAGTTACTACCAGCAATTTAACCTCCTTTCCTTTACCTGCACTTTTGGATAGGGGGTAGGCGAGCTCACATCCCCAGCTCAAAACCTTCTGTTCCAGGTTGGATCCAAAACCGGGACATTACTATTCAGATCTCGTTCAGATGGGAGCCCAAGATGGCGGAAATCTCATGAGAACAGCCGATCTTTATTCTATCTTTATTTGACTTTATTCTCCAGGGTCTGCAATCTGGCACTGTTTGGCAAACGTCAACGGACTTAAAAGCCACCATAGATACTATCTGCCAAAAGACTGGGGGGTGGGATAGCTCAGTGGTTTGAGCATTGGCCTGCTTAAACCCAGGGTTGTGAGTTCAATCCTTGAGGGGGCTGTTTAGGGATATGGGGCAAAAATGGGATTGGTCCTGCTTTGAGCAGGGGGTTGGACCAGATACCTTCTGAGGTTCTATGATTCTTCTATAAAACCACTTGGAGGCAGAGCCTGCTGGATCTATGCATGCTCTCTTCATGTGCCCATCCACGATGCTTTCTCCCTTTGCCTCCCCAGGTGATGAGCATCCTAAGCAACCCGAGTGGCGTTCCGCCACAGCCCCAGGCTGATTTCTCCATCTCTCCCCTCCACGGTGGTCTGGACACCACCAACTCCATCTCGGCCAGCTGCAGCCAGCGGAGCGACTCCATCAAGTCTGTGGACAGCCTCCCCACCTCGCAGTCCTACTGCCCCCCTACCTACAGCACCACTGGTTATAGCGTGGACCCCGTGGCCAGCTACCAGTATGGACAGTATGGACAAAGTGAGTATCGATCCCGCCAGAGAATCAGCTGGACTGAAGCAGAGTTAGGTGCGGGGGGAAGTTGGGGTAGAGGAACCAGCCATCAGATGGGGTGTTGGCTCTGTCCTCAGGAATGGATTCCCGAGGGTGTCTGTTCAGAAAATCATTCTTTAGGGCCTAACCAAACAAATACCACCCCGTTCTCTCTGTGCTCTGTACAGGGTTCCCCACTCACGTGCCATCTATTGGAAAAGTCTGAATGAAAGAGATTAACTAGAAATATTTATATTGTAAGAGAAAGAAGAGAGACCTCTGGGAGCCCTCTGCTTCCCCCTCTCCTATTCCTGCCCCCTCAAAGGCCCTACGTCATGGTGACCTTTCTTCTGTCCAAGGAGAGTTAGACATTGCTAGCCAAGGGACCAAGTTCACCAACCCAACCGGTCAATAAAAATATAGAGTGGATATCAACACAGCTTGAATCAATCATTAGCAAAACGCATTTGATGCACACGACAAATCCACAGCTGCCAAAACCATCCTATTCAAACAATTCACCGTCCCCTTCACTCAGTTCGGACCCAGCTGCCAACAACCCCCACCATCTCTTTAAACTACCAAGGGTGCCATCAGATAGATGCTTAAGGAGACACATGCCAAACACACGGAGGTGGATACATGGCCACTTTGCTATTACACATGCAGCTCTGTTGGGAACAGCATCCAAGCAGCAAAGAAACAAAAACGAAAGAGAGCGAGAACTTCTCTAGCCTTTTCATTACGAATTACATGCCTTGTCAGCAGGGTCAGGCGGTGCAGGTAGGTTTTGGAATTTCGGGTGCTTTGAATGCAACCACCCCCTTCCAAATCTGGGGCTCGTCTTCACTAGAGCCAGCAGGGATCAATCTTTTGGCGATCGATTTATCGCGTCTCGTTAAGACACGATAAATCAATCGCCAGCGGCTCCCCCGTCGACTCCGGAAGTCCAACTCTTCAAGAGGCACAAGCTGGAGTCGACGGGGGACCGTGCCGCCGCCTGCCGCCACTGTGAGGATGGGAGGTAAGTCGGCTGTAGAGACGTCAATTTCAGCTACGTTATTAACGTAGCTGAAATTGCGTATCTACAGTCGATTTCCCCCCCTAGTGGAGACCAGCCCTAGGATAGGATTTAGTGGTACTATTGGCTCATGTTGACCTCAAAGACGGGGATGGGTGGTTGGATGAATGGCGGTAACACGCCTTTCCCAACGTTCAGAAATTGCTGACTGTGGTTAGGGGGTTCTGGCGTTACTACCACTCTACCTGTCCCCAGATTCTGCTGAAACAGCCCTTCAGGGGTCTCCTTCCAGAAATACTGACTCAGCTTAGCATGGGAAATCGCCACCCAGTGGCTGGTACCGAGGTCTTTTGATATCCGTGCTGACAGGGGGAAATTGCTAGGCATATGTGTGTTTCACAGGCGACATCAGATCCAGGGGATCAGATCAAGAAGCTTTCGTATGGGAATCTGTGACTCTTGCTGGGCCACCCTGGGGATTGATTAGTTTGGCAAAACCTTGTCAGTCAGGTTTGGTTCTAGGAAACTTGAGAGAGAGGCCAGAGTCCGAATCCTGGGTGTGAACACACTCAAACGTTAGTGCAATTTAGATCTGGAACTGAACCCAGCTGTGACTTATTTGAGCCCCCAATATTTGAAGCCCCCAATATTTGAGGCCTGGGGGAATGGCTCATTTCTGCAACAAAGCCTGTGGGAGGCAGTCTGAGCCTCCTAGCTTGCCTCTGAAGCGAGGCTGGTGTCAAGGACCAGAGCCAAGGCTCACTGAAATCAATCACGGATCAGGCCCAAAAGACAGCGGTTGGGAGGGTCAGTTTCACCTCTAGCACGGCTGGGTCACAAAAACACTAGAGACCCTGGCAGAGGGCTCACCTGCCGGTGTTAAACTAATAATAAGTGTGTGTTGTGAGCGGGTGACCCGCAATGGGTTAAAGGTGCATCCTCTTCCTCCCCTAGCTCTCCAGCTTGCCTATGGCTTCTCCTTGGTGACCTTTCCTTCCATTCGGCTTTTTATTCCCCCCTTCGTCACAGCCCTTTAATGTCTTTAACTTCTATGGCTAAATGAGAACCGGCTGGGGCGGCAGACAGGATCAATAGCTGCTTCCCCCTTGCCCCTCCTCTTTTTGTTTTTAGGGAGCTTGATCTGTGACCCCTTGACCTTCCCCTCACTTCTGGATGCAAGGCTGGACACACGTGCTATTGATAAAAATCTTAAACAAATTCCAATACCATGTATTTCCAATAAAGATCCCTTTGGGCAGGACGTTAGTCACACCCCATGTGTGTTAAAAAAAAAGGGCGGGGGGGATAAAACTTTAAAATAAAAAGAAGGAGTTGAGAAAAGACAAGAGAAAGATCAAAAAGGAGGAGAAACGAGGAAGAAATGCTTGGCTTGTTTTGCTGCAGGGATTCTTATTCAGGGCTCTCTGTGTTTATGAAACCGTCCGCTCAAATCCCTTGATATTCTTTTGTTTGTCTCCCCTTTTTTTGTTTCTGTCTCGTGTCTCCCTCTTTTCTGCAGAGTGTTTAGACTTTCATCCAATTTCAAAGTCCGGTTTTGAGCTTACGGTTCAATCCGCCGGGCTCGGTTTGCAGTGGGAACGTTTTCCGGTTTATTTCAATCAGAACCCGGGCTCCCAAACGTTCTGTGCCCAGCAGCAAATCTCGTACGATTGACAGAGTTAGACCAGATGTGCCGCGCTCCCCAGAGACATTCAGGTAGCCAGCCACAAAGGGTCCCTTCCTGTTGCCGAGGTGAAGGTAGGGTGAGAAGCTTTTAACACACACACACACAACCTCCACCGCTTTGTCCCATTGCTGGGAACTGGATTCACTCCCACTCAGATAAGCCAGCGAAGACCAACTGTTCCCTGTGTAATACTCCTGCCTTTCAAAGGAGTGCTGGGGCCACAAACCACCATTATGTGTGTTAAGATGAGATGCATTTGAAGCTGCAAAATCCCAATGTATATATATGATGCCCTGTACAGGGCCTGCTCAAAAGTCCATTGACTTCAACAGGGTTTGGATCAGGTCCATAGAGAACAAGATCTATCTGAGCGCGTGCAATACCTGGTATAGTCAATGAGAATTGTGGGTATTCAACACCAGGCACCTGCTCATACACACACTTGTGCATTTCTTTTTGTTTTGGTTTCCACTCTGTATTAAACCAGCTCTAGTTTCTGGCAGGGGATGACCCACTTCCCATGAACCCTTCCCAGAGGTGCGGAAAGGGATTGATGGGTGACTCTTGTGAGCTGGTTAGTTGGTTGGTTGGTTTTTAATAATAATACCACCACATTTCTATCACCACATGATGACCAAAACAGGAAGAGCAACTTCTGACCACCCTTCAGAGAGTACTAATTCCCCGGGAGAATGTCCACGCCTTGCACAAATGTCAGTGTGTGTGTGAGGGGGATGTACACAAGGATGGATGCACAAAGCCAGCACAGGCATAGACACAAATATTCTCTCTCTCACACACACACACACAGCACTCTTAACTGTATGGGCAATATGGCCATGTGTCAGGAATGAATGTGATCTACGAGCCCATCTCACATGTACACACCCACCTAATACACATGCACCACAGCACAAATTCACCTCAGGGCTAGGCCTTAGGACCAAGCAAACTAGAGACCTGGGAATCTCATTCTTCCAGGATCTTCCACGCCCCTCAATCCACCCCCCATTTCCCCGTCTTGTGGTCCCATCAGACTCCAGTGCCAGTGGATCACCACGGGGACTGAACTCCCTACTAGGCCTCACGCCGCCCTTCACACCTCAATGTAACTTTATCCTGTCCCCGAGTCCATTTGCCGCTAACGTGTCCCAAGCCGTCAACACTCAGACACAGAGGCACAGCACAGCATGTTCTGTCCCAGCCGGTGTGGAGCAGGGGTGCCAGATTAATGTGGTCCTTACCGTTCCCAGAGGCCGGAGCCATGCTAATGATGCCGGTGATGGAACGCAGAAGCGTGAAAGGAATTCTAATAGATATGACAAGTCTAATAAGAATTTGTGTCTGGAAGGGACCCCCTTTGGGGCAGGCATCTGACAAGATGTTGATGGCTGAAATTTGTTTACTCATTGGCACCGATGGTACATCTCCTGCCAGCTCCTTATTAATCTAATTTGAGACATTATAGCTAGTGAGAGGGAGAGACTTTGATGGAAGCTCTGCTAATGAGCGGTGTCACCATCTTGCCCCGTCCCTCTTCCCCTTCAGTCCACGGGGCAGTCTGTGGAGCTGGAACTTGGTCACAACTTGAGATGTGGAGTCGCCGGATCACCTCAGGAGTTGCCCATGTGTCTTCCATGATGATGATCAATCGAGCCTTTTCCCGGGGGGGTGGGGGGGGGAGGAGAGAAGGAGGCAAGGAAGAGATGTATCAACACACGGTGTCTGGGTCAGATTCTAATCTCACTCACGCTGGGCGAGCCCCATTGAAACCAGTGAAATAATTTACCTCAGCGTAACTCAGATCAGTGGTGGGCTCCGTGGCTGTCAGGGAACCGAGGGTGTTGAGCATGGAGATCTCTGCACCCACTCAGGGCTCCTATCAGCTGTCGTTCTCTTCATCCTTCATCCTTAGGCAGCTCCCCAGGAGATTACATTGTCTATGGGAGATAGGGTGACCAGATGTCCCGCTTTTCAAGGGACAGTCCCAATTTTGGAGTCTTTTTCTCATATAGGCTCCTATTACACCCCACTCCCTGTCCCAATTTTTCACACTTGCTGTCTGGTCACCCTAATGGGAGATGGGGAATTCTTGTGTTTTTCCAGACATTTTCAGTAGGGTTTGGGGAAGACGAGCGACTCTATAGCAACGTGTGTAAAGTTCTGTGAAGGTAACCGCTGCATTTAGCTCCAGCGGGGCCTTCTCTTCTGTCAGGCTGCTCTTGTAGGGCCTGGGCCTATCTGTCTGTGACGCCCCTCCCAGGATGGGGCCTGCATGTCTGCAACTCTCTCTGTGACAGGGCCTGTCTATCAGTGACTCCACCCCGCAGAAGGGCCCATCTGTCTGCCACTCCCTCCGTGGATGGGTCCGTCCGTGACTAACCTAACAGCAGAGCCTGTCTCTCTCCCCCAACCACCACAGGGGACCCCTTTGTGTCTGTGACGCCGCCTTCTCCACAGCGGGGTGTGCACATCTCCAACTCCCTCTGTGGTGATGCCCATGTGTCTGTGACTCCCCCTCCGTGGCAGGGCCTGTCTGTGACGCCTCCCCATGGTGGGGCACCCGTTGTGTGTCTACAACACCTTCTGAACCAAGGCTCATGGGTCTGCCCTCCCCCCCCAGCCAGGCTCATGCGTCTGCAACTCCCCCCATGGCTGGGCCTGCCTGTCCGCGATTCCCTTTGTGGCAGGGCTTGTTTATTCTTTTTAAATGGACGTAAAATACCTCATGCTCCCCAAATCCCAATCCTCATGCTGTTGTTTTTTTTCCCCTCCCTTCCCCTCCTCCCCAGCTGCTGTCGACTATTTGGCCAAGAACGTGAGCCTGTCCACACAGCGCAGGATGAAGCTGGGAGAACATTCAGCTGTGCTGGGCCTCCTACCAGTAGAGACAGGCCAGGCCTACTGAAGAGTCCATCTGTGCCAACAACCCATTCCAGCAACCTGGTACCACCGGAGACAACACCACCAGCAGCCTTCCAGGGTTCCACCTCTGCCTGGACCCCGCTCCTTTCCAAATCTCCACCACCCTGCACCAACTCAAGCTGTGAAGGAGATGGGAAAGGGGGGGGAGGGCTCTCCATGTAACTAGTTCCTTACGGAGCACTCTTCTAAGACGCCAACCCAGCCTCTTTAACCGTGACTCCTTCTGTGGTCAGAGACAATGGGTTGGTTACATTGATCAACCCGAAGGTTCATGCCCTCCCTCCAGCTCCCCCGGTCAGACTGCCCACACTTAATGACTTTCCATTGATCTCGGTAGTTCGCACAGTCAACGCTGAATTTCTTTTTCCGTTGTACAACATATATTTTTTATTTCCCCCCCCTCTTTTTTAATTGTAGTAACTTGGTGGATGTTGTATAGAAGGAGTAACCAAGCTGATCACTAAGGGTGATGTAATTCGGGACCAAAAGACCTTTGGACCAAATATAAGAAGTTACAGCAAACCTGTCCACCTCCCATGCTGCTGATAGGATCCCGTAGCAAGGAAAAAGCAGGCAGGGATATTGCTCAGCACGGGTGGAATTCGATGGAGGCTATAAATGCTCCAACCTGGGACCTTTGGAAAGTGTAAATGTAAATTGCTGAGTGGGGTTAGGAGACGTTGGGGGCAGGTATGAGCAACACTCAGTTTTCCTCTTAGGGACCAACTGGATCCTGACAGGATGGGGTGGGAGCTGACTGAAAACCACTTGCATCCAATAGCAGCAGGAGATTCAGTAGGCCAGGTGGTGTCTGGCTGGGCAGAGTGAGAACTGAACCAGGACCTTCTTTCTTTCGCTCGGCGAGTTTGCTCCTGGCAGTGAGGGAGAGTGGCTGTGTATGTTGGCAAGGGAGGCGCACTGCCCAACGGTGCTGTAGTTGAGCCTGTGTCTGGCCTCACTGGAGACACTTCAGCTTTCAGAACTGGGTCCTTCTGCTGCTAGAACATGATTGAAATGAACTGAGACTTGTTCTGAAGGTGCCTGTCAGGGGTGTCTCCCATCAAGTGAAGGGCTGAGGGACACGTTCGTCGCTGGGATGGAGGAGGTGCCTGAGCTCAGGCGCAGCGTCCCACAAAACTGGGGTGCGCATCATGCACTGGGGAGACAGAGGACTGTGGGAATGGTCTGACCACAACAGTCTGTCTCCAACTGGCCAGAAAGTAAGGGAGGCATCAACCCACATCATGCACCTATTTATGCTGTTCTATACGGTAGAGGAAAACTCTTAGGTCAGGTCTATCTGGGATCAATTTATCACGTCTAGTCTAGACGCGATAAATCGATTCCCGAGCGCTCTCCCGTCGACGCCGGTACTCCACCGCCACAAGAGGCCCAGACGGAGTCGATGGGGAAGCGGCAGCAGTAGACTCACCGCCATGAAGACGCCGCGATAAATCCACCTAAATACGTCAACTTCAGCTACGCTATTCACGTAGCTGAAGTTGCATATCTTAGGTCGATTCCCTCCCACTCCGCCTGTGTAGACCAGGGCTTATACCCTTAGGTACACAACTCTTTATTTCCCAACCTAACAGGATAAGTACTTGTCTCTTACCTTAAGTAACTCGTCCTTTTCACCATCATCTGGTCCTTTTCCGGACAAGTTGATCTCTTGGCCCCTTCTCTTCCTATTTCTGTATTTTTTTTATTTTGGAGGAGCATTCTCTCTAGGCCTCAGATTATTTATTTTTTTTGGTTCAGATTTTCTTCCCTCTTTTCTGTAGCATACAGCACTCTCTCCTCTGTACCAACTCATGATCCTTCTCAGCACAATATTCGGCTAAACCTCTACAAGTTATATATGTGTCACTAACCATGTGCGGTTGATACTATTTATTTATATGGTGTGGTAACAACCTTCAGTCATCCCAATAAAATGCTGTAGCAGGTCCCTAAACATTTAGACTTTCTTCACCCTCGGACTGCATTTAAATGGCTCCCCTCCAAGAACACACTGACTGTTTACTCATCACCCTGAAGAGAATGGGGAAAGCGGCCATTGAAATAATCCATCCTGCTCCTTTCCTTTAGATGACCTTGTGCCAGCCAGTGACTAATTTGTAAAGTCCAGCGTTCAATGGATTGGAAGCAGATGCTGCGTGCCGGCTCGGTCAGCTACAACTTCCTCGTGTCTATATTGGACATATCTTCAGTGGAGTTGAGAGATGTTGGGGAGATCTAATGACAGAGCAGTAAAGGGCGGGTGAGGGGGTGGATTTCTTCCCTGCATCCTTCGGCTTCTTCTTTTTTGCATTTCCCTCAAACCATCAGTCTTTACAGCTGAAGCAATATCTTCTGGGCAGTTTCAGGCTTTCTGGTGCCTGGCCCTTGGTTGCATTTCATCGTTAACCACAACGTTGCCAACTCCTGCGGACATGGCAGCTCACATAGGCAAATTGCCAGTTCGTAGTCAAAGCAGATTTTTTTCTTCATGTGTTGCTCTGTATTTCATCAGACACCATCCATGGCTTTCATCCAGCCCACTGCTTCACTGAGATTTGTTGTCTCCTGAAAGCATTTTAACACGCAAGATTCATCTCTCTTATTTATACACACACACTGCTGTTCAGTAGCCGGGGTGCTGACAGTTGCACATATAGAATCCTCTGCAATTATTTGGACAGAGAATCCAAATCCCTCCTTTGCTTGTCCAACTGTGCAACAAATAAAACTGTGATTCCAGATCCTCCCCTTGAGTACAGGAGAATTTCCTGGGATCACAGAATTTCCTAGAGGCCTGGCACTAAAAACTTGCATTTCACAATGCCATTTCCGAGACTAAATACTGCACATAAAGCAAGAGTTGATGCGGACAAGAATATTGGTTTCTTTGAGGTTACTGGCGAACTGAGGTATGATAGACAAGAGCTGTTGCCCAAAGCTACTGTGATAAAAAAGGAAAATGGAGAGTTATGTGGAGTTTTATGTGATTTTAGTTTGGATCTGAAATGAGGAAGAGCAACTTCTGAATCCCACTCTGGCTTGACTGTCCCTCCCAGTAGCTATAATAACATTATTATCCCAACCACAACTAAACTGAAGAATCAAAGCAGATGCTAGGGTGTTTCCATGAGATAGCCCATGGGGTCCGTGGCTGAAACATCCATTTTAACCTGCTTTAGCACCCCATGGTTACCTTCCTTTTTTGAACAGACACCAGTAAGCACTGCTGCAGCAATAGAACATGTGCATTTTGGGATGATTTTACTGTGTGCCATGAGCTGCATTGATCAGCAAAAAATATTGACGGCCAAATGACCATAAACACCCAAGAAGGGCTGTCATGCCCTAGGAATGTACAGCCCAGCATGTCTCGGTGCTGTTAGGAAATGTGATGTACAGAGGAAAAATGTCAGCCACCTGTATTAACGGAGCATTGTTATCACTGACAGCCAATGAAAAAGCTCTAGTCATATCCCAAGTGCTAAAAGCCATTTTATATTAGACCCATTTATGACCAACCTGATTTCTCATCACCTGTTACACGATACAACCAGCAGGAAAGACCCAGCTTATAACAAGAAAGGGTTGGCCACTGATCCCGCCCACAACAAAGGTGCACTTCCTCTTTTCCATGTCTTCTTTTCTTGTA
The DNA here is from genome assembly GCA_032164245.1 of Sternotherus odoratus. Taxonomy (NCBI): domain Eukaryota; kingdom Metazoa; phylum Chordata; order Testudines; family Kinosternidae; genus Sternotherus; species Sternotherus odoratus. The sequence goes on along the minus strand of JAVMKO010000018.1, from coordinate 12,149,343 downwards.
TCCTTGTGTGTGTATAAATACAGGCACACGACAGCTCCCAGTCTGTAAGGTGGCCCTCAACAGCATACAGCAGGTTCTAGTAGTGGGTATGTTGTTAACAGACAACTTCAGTTAAGCTAAGAGCCAGAGAGCAGGAGCCTACAATAAAGAGTCTTTAAAAAGAGGGAGCGTTATAGAAATCTGTTTGCCAATTACCTTCACCAGAAAGTCCACGAACATCCTGGCTGCTGCTGTAAATAGAGTTCTTAGAGGAATACGAAAAACGCCCCACGTGAATAGCTATTCTCTGCCCCTCTCCCGTAGGTCGCACTTATGTACATTAGTTGGATATTTGGTCATGTGCTGTATGTTTATAGAAAGTTGAGTTTTTTTATATACTAAAAACACAGTGAGTGCTGTGCTAGTTTAAAACCAACGGGGCAAACCGTAGAAATTTGCATATCGTGTGTTTTCAAAATACATTCCAGAATCTTTCGGGTGGGATGGGCTTGTTTTTGTGGGGGGCGGGGTGTTTTTTTGTGTTTTAATTTTTTTAAGGTACGTTAATGTATGAAAGTCAAAAGATTTGATTTTGTTTTATGGATTGCCAACCTCAGTTCTGCTGAAAAAAAGACAAACTTGGGGGATGAGGTGGGGAAGCAAAATGGAGGGAGAGATGCCCTAAAGGCGAAGCGCAAGGAAGGGTGGAGCCAACGGGCAAGGATCGGACTCACAGGAGCCTGGAGAACACCTGGCTGGAGTCACTTGAAGTGAAATGAACTGGCCAAGAAGAGGCATTCCAGACTTGGGGACGCAGGGACACCTGGGAACCCAAACAAATCCCACGCTGAATGAAAACAAACCTGCTGAAGGACACATTCAATGAACGTTCTCCCAGGTTGATTTTTTTCCCCGTGCCTGTGAACACGATCCTTGTGGGAAAAGAAGGAACGGATTTGCTTTATCTCCCCACCCACCGGCACCATTCCGAGACCATGTTCTGCAGGTCAGCAGATTAGCCCCTGTTGCTCAGAGACTTTGTGTATTTAATGCTTCTAACCCATCACCCCTAACACTTCCATATACCCACCTGGGGAATATCTACATAGCACTATAGAGCATTCCTTATTCCTAGTAACTGCGGATATGTTGCTTCTGTGTTTGACTCATAGCCATTTTGCTCCATGTGTATGCGCGCGCGTGTGTGTGTGTGTGTGTGTGTGTGTGCATGAGTGTGTGCGTGTGTGTATGTATATATATAATCGCACCATAATTTATTCAGCTATATGGAGTAGTAGAATAGAAAGAGAAACTGGTATTTGCTTTAACTACCTGCTGCCTGTAGGTGTCTCTCTGTAACTCAGGCATAACTGTTATACATTAAAAAAAAAAAAAAGAATTAAAAGTGTCTTTGGAGGAATTATTTAGTTCACTTTGCAGTGTGTCACATACAATAAAGTGGGAGCCGCATGACAAAGATCTTAGAGTTTTATGGGTACTTGGTCTAATAATGCAGTCATTTGAAAGTGAGGGGCAAATCAGGCCCTAAATACTCAATTTAATCAAATTAACACACATTAAGGTATGCAAAGAAAGGCATTTTCACAAAGTGGTTGTTTTCATAGGACCGACAACACACTGATTTAACCTCTCCTCAGCAGCAATAGGTTCATTAACCCCCACACTTCTCAGAGCCAGCAGGGGCTCAGATACCATGGTGATGGGTAATGCATAAGACTCTACACAGTTAACTAGAGGGGGAGTCAAAACATTTCCAAAGAAGGTTGTTTTGTTGTTCTTTTTTTAGCTTTTTGGTTTTTGTTTTGTTTTCCTTTTTAATGGAAAATGGCCTTTTGTTGAATCAGAAATTGTCACCCCAAATTGCTTTTTGTTGAAAATTATTCCTTTTTTGCTGGGAACCACAATTTTTATCTTCAAGGCTGTTAGCTTGTTTGTGTATTTGTTTGTTTGTTATTCAACAAAAAAATTCTTTAAAATTTTACAAAAAGCTTTATCAACAATTTTCATTTGCATCAAAATTTTCACAGGGGGAAAAAAATTCCCAACCATCTCTACACATAACTAATGCTTTTTGTGCACAATCACATGTATTTTGGCTTGGCAAGGCAGTATGTGAGTTGAATATGTTGTTGAACAAAAACCACCATTTTAATTTTAGTGCCATTCAAGAAACTGGAGTTTGTCCAGTGGAAAAGTGCAAAATCAATGGGAAGAAAAGTATTTTCAAGTTTTTAATAGGGAATCACTAATGATGGAATAATGGCTCATGAGATTAGCAACTGAGAATGGAGCGTTTCCCCTCTGAATCAAATACAGAAGATAGAGGTCAAAAGTCATTATCATCTGATGACGCCTGCACTATGTCTGTGAAATGAGATGATCTTAGTCCAATTTCTACTGGCCAGCGCCACAAAAACTACCACAACAACTGGCATCTCTGTCAGTTGTCGCTCAGCAGAGACAACCATTTGCGAATGGGTGCAAAAGGTGTACTAACTTCTCATCCCCAGAGGAGGTCCATTTTGGACAACTGTCCTGTCATAGAGTGACTGGCCCTTTTAAGAGGGAATGAGTCCAGATCACAGCCAGGGGAGGGCACCTGGCCATAATAAAGAGCCAGGGAGCAGTTAGGGGACAGGAAGATGACAGGGATAACAGGAAGGGTCTCTGTCAACAATTGCATGAATGCTGGGAGAGCAGTAGTTGGAAGCCATTGTGGGAGAAGAGCTGGTGCAGACAAGGTGTCACTGAATTGGCCCAAACTGGGGAACCTACCGGGAAGAAGACTCATGCAGGGAAAGGGGGAAGAACCAGCTCAGCCAGGGACAGGCCAAACCCAAGAGGGTGATCCTGGAGGCGCTCAGCAGGGGTAGATCTTGCAGGCAGAGAAGCCTGGGAAGCCCACTCGCCAGAGCCCCGAGAGGAGGGTTGTGGCCCTTCAGCAGTGCGGGGGAAGCCCTGGAAGAGGGGTGGGGCTGAATTGCAATGAGGTGGGGGGTGAACTGGTGGAGGGTGAGGACAGAACAAATGGGGCTGGGGGCAGAGAGGGCATTTAGGGAGGGCAAGGGGAGCATCTGCCCCCACCTGCATCGGTGGAGATGGGGAAGAAACTGAATAACAGAGATGACACATGGGAGACAGATTTCTGCCTTCCCTTTGGCCCTGCTACCTCCCCCTGTTTGGGGAGGTGGGGTTGAGTGGCAACACCAGCTGCTCTGTGTGTCCAGGAAGTTTCCACACCTGTGTGTCCAGGAAGTTTCCCTCCAGGCTCAGGTACATCCTTGGTGCACATGAACCACTGGGTGCTGGGGCCCATGGAATCTGTATAGGCTGGCATGGCCTGGCCCGGCACGCACAGGGCCACACAGAGCAGAGCTGCCCCCATTGTGCCTACTAAGGTGAGCGCGTAGTTGTGCCTTTGAAAAATCTGCCCCTTTATGCTGCATTTGTAATATGGTTGGGGAGAGCTCAGCAGAAGTCCCTCCGCTTTGTCATTCTTCGGCAGACCTTGCATGAGAGGTTTCGCCCTGAGCCCACTAGGCTAAATCAGATGATTGGAAGGCACAGTGTACGGGGGTCAGAATGCACCGAAACCTCCTGAGCCGAGGGGCTGAATCAAGAGGCGTTTGAGCTACTTCTAAACAATACCACCCCCTGGTTCCATACAGCGCTCTTCTTCACTAACAGCAATGGCAGGCAGCTTTGAAAAGGCTCTACTGTCTTGCAGCTATGCCATTTTGTATTCCCGTTAGCTCCAGTGAGCTAGGCAGGACGGGATTGAGATGGTGCTTGGAGGAGAGACCTCCAAGAGAAACCTGGGCACTGCAGTAAATAGGGGGCTCCCCTAGTGTTAGGGGCATTGTGCTATCTGTCAGCCCTGTTGGTTTCGTGATAGGATGTAAAATTGAGGTTCTGAGCCCCAGAAGTTTATGTACAAGTAGGAATTACCCCTGGCCTCCTTGCCAGGTTCCAGGGTAAATGACATCCTGCTTCTGCAAATTCTACATTATTAATCTTCTCTTCCTGCCCTAACGTGTCACAGTATGCTGCTGTGTGCTGTTTAACAGCTGTTGTGTTTCACCCCCGCGCTGGCTGCACTTCCAGGGGGCCTGAAGTGATCGCTCGCTGAGTGTACATTCGGAAAGCTCTTTGAATGAAAGGCCGCCTACAAACAAGAGATGACTATTATTACACAGTAACTGTACAAATGGAGAAAATGACCCCCAATTGCCTGCCCTTTTTTAATACAAAGACTTTGCCCCTGTGCTGCTGTAGAAAGGTGCCACCTCCCGGTCCTTTGCAGCTGTGTCTGCTTAGATGTGTTTGGCCTCGGGCCCTGCAACTGCTAGTGTTTCAACACTGCCCCCCACTGTTCCCAGGGCACATCTTCCTTTCGCCTAATGAGTCCAAGGGTTATCTAAGTGGAACAGGAGAGTTGCCAGCCCTTGCGAGATTCGATCCATTACCCCGTGAAAGACATCAAGGGCCCGGGCTGTCCCACGAGGGAGCTGCTCTTACCGATAGAGCTCCTTATACCAGTATCAATGGTCAATTATGGCTCTGAGCTGTCATTGGCTATAATCTGCTGATAAGCCGGTGCTAAATCAAATGTGAGTCAGTCTGACACCAGCTGCCAACTTCTGCAAATAGGCTGTACTTGCCTTGTGCAAACAGCCATGTCAAGGGTCCCTTTATAGTCACAACATCATCTCATTACCATTGGATTAGCATACACCCCCCCACCCTCCCCCCCACACACACATATACATGGGGAGCAGCCCGTATGTTCCACTGGGGTATCGTTCCGACCAACTTTTATTTCTTTGTCTGCTTCCCCACCACCCGGGGTTATAAAATAGTTGGCAGTTGCGCTCCACAGCACCAGTCTGCTGAGGGGGTGTCTACACTGCAAGAGCAGGTGTGATGGCAACACAGGGAGGCCTACCTGGGGTAGCTTGAATCGAGCTAGTACGAGTAACAGCGGTAGCGGAGAGGTGGGGGCACGGGCTAGCAATCAAAGGTTTGGTCTGCTGGGGAACCTGTGTACATACTTGGGTGGCTGTCCCCTGCTGAAGTCCATGTGGCCACATCTATATCACTATTATTACCCGAGCTAGCCAGATTTAAGCTACGCCAGATATGCCTACCTGGGCTACTATCCACCTTCACATGCAGGCTGGAGATTGGGGATAGGATCTAGTCTGGGGGAAGGACATGCTGGATATCTGGGGCGATAGCCCTGAGAGACAGGGTCCCTGTTAGGGATCAGGGGAGAACTAAGAGCTGAGCCCAGGCGGGGCAGAAGAATTTGTGGGCCTTTCGTTTATTTTGGACTTTGGGGTGCCCTGGAAAGGCACATATCTATAGTGTGACCTGGCTGGAGAACCACGTCGAAAGCTTATGCTTCTATACTTTATAGTTAGTCTTTAAGGTGCCACAGGACTCTTTGGTACCTCTGCTATTCCAGACTAACATGGCTACCTCTCTGATTCTTGACACAGACCACCCGAGTCCAAGGAGGAGGCTGGTGGCAATGCTGGGTCTTGCCATGAGGAGGCGTTCCAGAATGATGGGTATGTCAAGGTCCAACATGGCCAAAACAGAGCTCACCGGGGCTAATGCCCATTTACACTAAGGCCTCTGTAGAGCTCTAAAGCAGTGTCAAGGTGTCTTAGTGTGAAGGAGAATCAGGCCTAGCATCTTTCCTCCCAAGCCTTCTCACCCTGCCATAGCTGACAACACACCAGCCTCCGGCATCACCTCTGTGTCACCTTTACCTCCTCCCACATGCCGACGGAGGCAGCTTCAGTCACCCTGCCTGCCACGTTTCTAACATCCCTCTTTCTGTCCCAATAGCCAAACAACTTGCCCAGGCCCTAATCCATCTCCTGGCCTGGCTACTGCAATATCCTTTCTTCATGCCCCATTATATTTCAACAGACCGTCTCGTGGAACAAGTTATTATGCAATGCAAATAAGGGTAGCAGAAGATAACCCAAAAGAAGCAGAAATTTAGCATGTATGCACACATCTATGCTGGACAATGCTGGGAGAGGGAAGGTTAATTAGTTTAATTAGTTCTTTTCTCTAGAGTTGGTCAAAAAAAAGTAATTGTTTCTCTAAAGGAAATGTAGGGGAAATATTTTTTCCCATGAATTTTTTTTTGGTATTCCGACAAAAAACTGAAATAAAAAAATGCATTTTTTTTCAGTGGTTCTTGCTTTTTAGTGTTTTGTTCCTTCCCTCTGTCCAGTCTATACACTTTTGAAAAACAAAGTTCAGAGGATACAAAATGTATGGGAATGTATTTGACTTTGTGATTAAGCCCCAAAGAGGTACATTTGAAAAATATGCTGTGAATCCCTCACTATACATTTTCAACAGCATTACACCAAGGTTTTTGGAAGTGACCAGCTGTGGTGATTTGTGGAGTCTGGCTTGTACAATTTATGAATTCTGTGTGAGATTCTGAATGCTCTGTATGTACCTTTACCAAGCGGCAAGCTCCATTTTGAATATGGACTCTACTTGATTTCTCTCTGTGCTTTTGCCTCCATGTTAGACTGAAATTCCAAAGGAGGTGGCAAAGGACTAGCATAAGGGGGTAGTTTATTTAAGGGCTGAACCACTGAAATTTAATCATCCTTGATGATAGGCTGGCTTCCAAGTAGGAGAACTGGTTTGTCAGAATCAGAGAGGTAGCCGTGTTAGTCTGGAATAGCAGAGGTAATTCCACTGCTTGCATCCGACAAAGTGGGTATTAGCCCACGAAAGCTTATGCTTCAAAACTTTATAGTTAGTCTTTAAGGTGCCACAGGACTCTTTGTTACCTCTGGTTTGTCAGAGGAGTTGTAGCCTCTCAATGAAATCACCTGGTAGGGCTTTGTGGTCACCTGTTAGCGCTGATCAGGGGGTCACCTGACACAGAAGATAGGAAGGTTAGAAAGGGAAGATGCTGCTCTTTTTCTAGTCACTTTCTGGCCATTTTTCATCAGCTTAAGATGAGGGACGCTGCTGCTGGAGCTAACGGAGGCAGGGTGACCCTGCCTACCTGAACACAAATGGCCCGTCCAGGGAAGGGTGAGTTAGACTGTGGGGAAATATATGTTGGGTTTATTATTCTTGCATGGATCTGTGTATTTCTTCTGTGATTAAGTAGAAAGCAAGAGCTGTGTAGAACTCTGTGCAAAGTGTTTGTGTGTCGTGTTACATCTACCTCCTGCCTGCTGAGAAAGCTAAACTGTAACCCAGAAGGGTGAGAGCCTTGGAGAGGGTGAGTTTAAGGGAGAGGAGGAGTCTGAGGATTCAGTACTGGGGCTTCTGGGATCAGCATCTGGGATGTGTTGCAACTCTCAGGAGGGAGTATTAGATAGGGGGTCTGTATTCCAACAGTATGCCTAGGAACCTGAAGACTGGGACAATTCATGGACTCTATTTTGATTCCGGAGGCTTAAAACCCATTTAGATCCAGAGGCTGGGATTCCCCCACAGCAGTCTGGAGGGGTGCCAGCAGAGGGAGCCCGACCAAATCTGTGATACTAATGATTCTGAGTATTTAGATTTTTGGGGTGCCCAACTTAAGACACCCAGAAAGGCCCGGACTTTTCTGGAAGTGCCCCCCCCCCCCAACTGATCATCAGGCCCCTTGTAAGGGTCTCATGCTGAGCATGCGGAATCACTAACCACGTCTGGAAATGTTAGCCATAGCTTTTTCCTCAGAGCACAGCCAAGTTCAAGTCCCGCTTAAGTCACCCGTGGCTCTCGTGCTTAGATGGCTCGTTTCTAGCGAACACAGCATCACAAGGTAGCAAACTCTGGCTGGGCTAGCGGAGCGTGTTGCAGCTCAGCATTTAGATGTGATGCCAAAGCTGTGGGCGAACTTGCTCCAGGCCCGTGTTGTACATGATACCTGGTTCTAGTCACGTCCACCACTTCACTTTCGAAAGCAGTGCATATCGCTCCATCATTTTCTCTTAAAGACAGGATTTGGTTTGTATGTTTAGCTCTGTGTCTTGTATTTATATATTATCTGCTGAGTATCCCCCATGAACTTGGAAGTTGCCATATGTTGCCACACAGGGTGGTGGTTCTCTAACTTTTGTACTGGTGACCCCTTTTATATAGCAAGCCTCTGAGTGTGACCCCCCCCCTCTTATAAATTAAAAGTACTTTTTTATATAGTTAACACCATTATAAATGATGGAGGTGAAGTGGGGTTTGGGATGGAGCCTGGCAGCTCGCAACCCCCCATGTAATAACCTTGTGACCCCCAATTTGAGAACCCCGGCATAGGGCGTAATAATACAACTCCTAGCACACAAAATCCAAGTATGTCTGGAGTGAATCTTAATGGATCCAATAGCACTGACTATAGAAACTACACTGCTAGCCTGACTGGCTCCCCCGCCCCACACAATAATTTAACTATCAGGGTCCATTCACTTGCCTCAGATGTCTGTCACCCCTCATGACCTGTGTTTAGTCCTGTTGTCACTGATCTCAGTAGCTATCCTACAGTTACTGGGCTGTCAAATTTGGCTTGGAAGTCTTCAGTATTTCATGATACATTTCTTTCCTGAATAGGTGTAGAAAAGTTTATTACAATAGACTGTGGACCTGCATAAAATAAGGGCATTCTGGTCAGGGGGAGGTGCATGAAAAGAGAATTAAATGACTTTAAAAGGATTTTCACATGGGGCTCATTTTCTGAAGTTTAATGTAATTAATATTCTGTACTTTCTGGACCAGATTCTCACTGGTATAAATCAGCTTAGCTCCGAAGAAGTCAATTTGCTGGGTTCATCTTACACCAGCTGAGAAACTTATCCTGCAGATCTCTAACACATAGCATCCTTAATCCAACTTTTAACTAGTGCGGGTTAAGGAGAAAGCCTCCTCAAGGCAAGTTATCCCAGAGCTGCTGCTGCAGGATTTCTTGCAATTTCCCCTGATGCCGCTGGTGGCTGGCCACCATCTGAGATTGGATACCCGGGTCTGATCCAGTGTGGCAATTCCTGTGTTCCTTTCTGAGGAATTCAAAGCAGTATGCAAACTTTAATCCCCACCACACCCCAGTGATGGAAGTACTCCACTCCGGTTTACTGAACTCACACACAAGGAGGGTGAATTGACCAAGATCACAATGGTGGAGCAGGACTCTGTTAGTAAGGCCACGTTATATAGCCCTCTGGTTAATCACATGAGACTCTGACTTGGTTTCCAGGCTAGGGTGGGGTTAGGAACTGTCTGTGGAAGTGGGGATTCCTGGTATCATTGTGTAGTGACCCTGTGGCCATGCGAGGTGTGAGAGGAAGGAGATCCATCCATCTTTACCTGCCTGAGAAAGGCTGAGGTGATTGAGGAAGAGGAGGAGAAAGAGGTGGACAATTTCCTATGGAGAATTGACGGGTCCTCTACTGAGAATAAGTATTATGTAGATATCATATTTGACTTCCCTTCTAAACAATCGGGGGATTGAGCAAGCCAGAGGGTCTAGAGAGCTTGGAGTAGAATATATATGGCATTAGAAGACCTGGTTTTCATTCCTGTGCCCAACTCCCTGTGGGACCTTGGATAAGACGTGTAACTTCTCAGGCTCAGTTTCCTTCTCGTTAAAATGGGGATGGTAATTAATACTGACCTCAGAGTGGGGACAGTGACACCCGAATCACTAACATTTGTGCGTGTGTTTTGAAAGCATGGGGAAAAAAGGGAAAACTCATGGGCAAACTAGGACGGATGGATGGCTCCACACCAGTCTAGAGCCCCCATAAGCTTCTGCAGCCAACAGAGGGAGACCGAGGGGGGTGGGGGGCGGGAATCCTCACGGCTTACTGAGGGAAAAGTCCCCCAGAGCAGGCACTACACAACGTTGCCATAGTGACCCCGCACCAGCCCCACCTTGCTCAGAAATGCTGGGGGGGCAGAAGAAAAGTCCCTGCAGAGTTACAATGGGGATCACGGGTGATTCTAATGTGCACTGCTAGCTGCCCCCAGGCACCCCAGGCAGAGTTGTCATAACTTAGAGCTGCCACCAGGGTCCCCTGAAATTGCCGGGGGGGGGCACTAATCCTCAGCGGGCCCAGACTCACCAGGGTACAAAATTGGCCGAAAGCCACCATGTCCCCCTCTCCTTTGTGCTGAGACTGTGTGGGCTCTGTTTCCACAGAATCTTGCCCGTTCACTCCTTGCAGGAGCGGGGCCTTCCTTAGCCGGGGAACGAGAGCTGCTTTTTCTTTTCTTTAGCCTCTTGTTCCCACCCAATGCAACCTCAAAATGGGTCACTTAAAAAAGCAGGAACAGGGAAGACGTTCTACGTATCCCCCTTAGGCAATAAGTTATATGGGCCCGTGGTGCCCTTGTGCCACCAATATTTAGGAACATGGGCCTGGCTCCACCCATGTTTGGGCTTACCACGCTTGAGGGGGGGGGGTGCCTTAGGGGAACACAGGTCCGCGGGGGGCCTGGTGCCGGCAGCAGCAAGTGACTTGGCCCCCAGCCTGCCCCGCTCCACTTGGCCCCGGCAGCTCCTGGCGTCGCTCAGGGGCCGGGGAGGGAAGCCAAAAAGAGCCGGAGCTTGGAGGAAGAGCTGGAATGGGGGCTTGGCTGGGGCCAGGCCCTCTGCTAACCCCCAAGGCTGCCCGGGGACCCCCAAAGCACAAGGTGGTTGCCCCACTCTGTCCTATGGATGGGACGGCTCTGCCTAGACCCAGCGTCCCCCCGAAACGTGGGGCCTCTCAAAGCGCAGGGCCTGGGGCGGTTGCACGGGACGGCTCTGCTTGGACCCATTCTGAGCACCTACGGACGTGGTACCCAACCCACTCCTAATTGTCTTTCATATACATCCAGACTAATTATTATTAATTGTACATATGGGTTTATTTCACACACAAAAAATAAGGGAGTAAAGGAGGGGGAGGAGGAGGGGGGGAAAACGAAGAAACCCACAAGAAACTGTTCATATTTCCCGAGACGTCGACCAAGCTTTTATGAATATAACTGGATTTGTAACAAGCATTGCAGCTGCATATAAGGCATTCAGACATGGAGACAATTTTACTAGATAATAGACTATCACGCAGGATACAATTTAAATTAAAAAATGCAATTTTCACCTTGAAATGAACAAATGATTACAATTTCTATACAAATTAAGGCATTCAGGCTCTCTTTCAGTAGTGGCATCAGTCCATGAAATATGACATAATTACCATGAAATACATTTTCAAATATTTTGATTTTTGTCCGCCGCTTTTAAAAAACATCGCCCCGGCGTCTGTGTGTGTATGTGTGTATGAGTGCCGCTCGCCTTATCCACCTTCTGGGGGAAAACACATTAAACAGAAAAGAAAAACGACCCAAAGATTAAGCTCCCCCCCTCCCTTCTGCTTCTCCCTCCCCTCGAGTTGCGAGATAAAATTGAAAAAAAAAAGAAATCATACAGAAAGAAAGAAAGAGAACGCAAGCGAAAGGCTCTAAAGCCTCCAGATTTATCTAAATGACTATGCTTATCTGCAAAAATCACATCTGCTGGTTATCTACTAACTTTGCAGATTCCTCCCTCCCCTTTCCTCCCTTAAAATTATTTTTTTTATCCCCCTCTTTTATTTTTTAATTATTTTTCCATTATGTCTCCTTTTTATGGCTGGAGCTACAAGGCGAATCAGAGAAATTATTACACAGGCGCGCTCATGAGAAAAGAGGAGAAAAATGAAACTTTGCAGAAGTAGGTGGAGGAGTGGGGAGGGGAGAGGAGAGTGGTGGGGGAGGGATGTGAAAGAAGCACTCGCTGCAGAGTAAAAGTGAGAAGTTTGGTGGTCCCAAGAGAGGAGCAGCACTAGGGCTTGCAGCCAGCTGATCTGCTCCCTGGCCTGTCTGCATTCTCTCCAAGCCTGGCCTATGGATTCAGAGTGCTCTTAGCTGTGGATGATGCTCTTTATTGGAGGAAATGTTTAACGGTTAGACAAGGGTCTGGAATCCTGGGCTTCTCAGCACTGCCGGGGTATAAATTAGGCAAGTTACTTGGGTGCATATTTTCAAGGGGGGTGTCTAAAGTTAGCCACCTGAATCTGTATTTAGGCAGCCAAGTGGTCTGATGTTCAGCAGGCCCCAAAACCCAGAGCTCCCATCAGTCACCTCGGGGGCAGGTGGTTTGAGCATTTTCCTGCTAAACCCAACCTTGTGAGTTCAATCCTTGAAGGGGCCATTTAGGGATATGGGGCAAAAATGGGATTGGTCCTGCTTTGAGTACGGGGTTGGACTAGATGCTCTCCTGAGGTCCCTTCCAACCCTGAGATTCTATCTAGCCTGAAAACACTTTCCAGGAGGTGCCTATGGATTTAGGTGCCTAACTGTAGATGCCCCAGCTTGAAAATATTGTTCAGAACTTCTTTATCAGCTCAGTCCTGCATGGACCCTGGCCCCGATCCAGCAATGTACTTAAACTTATGCTTCAATTTAAGTACAGGTGTAAACGCACAAATTTCAGGGCCTTGCTCAATCCGGGCTGGAGTACTCCGCACTAAGCAGAATCAAGATTGATCTCTGCTCCTCAGTAAATCCACTTTACAGACGGCTTGTAACGATCCTTCATCCATATCACGGGTGTTTGGCTGAGGTCTAATTGTTGCCTGTGAAGTAGCGGGAGATCATTAGATGGCCGGTGTGAGGGATTTTACAGTACACATGTACCGAGTGTCATTTTTTGTTTCAGAGTGAAAATCACACTGCAAAACTCACCCTTACCTCCAACTTTCCAGTGCTGTTATTGAATAATAATGATCTCTCATAGGGATGTTTGCAATAAGTTATACACCAACATACCAGCTTGGCAGGTGAGAGTTAAGGTTGTGCACTGCACTGTGATTTTCCCGGTGGCTTGGTGTGAGCACTGGGGGTGATAGTATTGTTGCATTGAAAGCGACTGGGTTGGAGAAGGTGCTGAAATGCTGGTGTCATGAGGGTGGTGGGATAATAAGTTCTTAGCACTGCAGTACGCCGAGTGGCTTTGATTCTTTTGAAGTGAGTTGTGGGAGAACTTGTGTGTCCTTCTGGGCCCACAGAGGTGAATTGTGGGACAGCATTGGAGGACTGTCGGCTCTCAAGCAGTTTAGCCTGCGTCCTCACTGCAAAATGGGCACGTTACAGGCCTGAGTGTAAACCGTATTTGGGCTTTAACCCCCAGCCCAGGAGGGGTCAGCAAGCCTGAGTGTAAAGTATCACTTAACCGGGGACGGGGAGTTGTGTGTGAACAGGCGTTAACACTGCAAGGAAGACAAGTTGTACTAGAGGGTGAGGTCCCATCTTTACTGCAGTTAACCATTGCTCTTACTCAGGTGTTGCCCCAGCCCCCTCCCATCCCCACATAAAACCCTCTCACCTGAGTCTCATGGTGTTTAACATCCAGGCTAGTTGGCCAGTTCTAGAATATAGGCTAGCACCTGAGTACTGCTGATAATCAACTCATTGTGCAGTGAGGATGCAGGCTAAATCACTTGAGTGCTCATAGTCCTCCAATACCCCACAGTTCCCCCCATGTGCCTAGAACAGACAAGTTCCTCCCCAATTCACTGGAAAAGAATCCTAGAGTGGCTCGATTTACTGCAGAGCCAAGAACCACGGGATATGCCCCCAGAAGTCATAGAATCATAGAAGATTAGGGTTGGAAGGGACCTCAGGAGGTATCTAGTCCAACCCCCTGCTCAAAGCAGGACCAATCCCCAATTAAATTATCCCAAGCACCCTCCCCGTCGACTCCAGAACTCCACTGTGGCGAGAGGCAGAAGCAGAGTCGACGCAAGAGCAGCAGCGGTCGACTCGCCGCCATGAGGGCGCCCAGGTAAGTCAACCTAAGATACGTCGACTTCAGCTACGCTATTCGCTATTCCCGTAGCTGAAGTTGTGTATCTTAGGTTGATTTTTCCCTGACACACACACACAGTGTAGACCTGGGCACACACACTAAGCAGGGTTGGGCTGGATCATTTTGGGGAACGGGAGACCTCCAAGCACCACGGTGGTGCTGAAGGAAGAAATGATGGTGATTCAGCACAGCAGGGTAACATTCTTCTGGGTCAGTGTGGAAACCATGCCCTTCTGTGCTGCAAAGAGACGCTGCCTTTCAGATGAGTAAAACTGAGGCTCTGACCAATAGGCGTTGAAGATTTAATGGCCCTTCCATAAAAGTTTGGGAACTGCATTTTGCCCATTTAAATACCTGGGGCAGTTTCTGTTGGATGCAGTAATATTATTCACTTCCTGTTCTAAGCTATTGAGTAGGGGTGGGGGTTGTTCTTATTCCACTCCAGGGGTGGCTTAATTTCAGCAATAGTTTAAGCGTTCCCTGTGTCTTTTACCTATCTCAATAGGGTTATGTGAAGCTCAGTTAGTTAAACTTCATAAAGTGCTTTGAGAGTCTTAGAGGAAATCTTCCATAGAGGAGTACAACAGGATGGTTCTCTGTGTTGGAGAGTAATGGAGTTTTTTGGTGAAGAAGTCTCAATTTTGACTTGTCTGCCAGACAGTTACAAGGGTGAAGAAAACTAGAACTAGTCGGGAGGGGCGGGGGTTGTTTCTTTTCCTCCCTGCAAAACATTTTTCATTTTCCTCAGACTTTTTCTTTGACATTCAGGGGTTTGTCCAAAAGACCCAAAGTCAAACTATTTAGGTTTAATACTGCAAATGTTTGCTTTTCAACAGATGAAAAGGTAAAAAAACTAAAATAAATGGGGTTAATTTTTTTTGATGAAACCCCCCAAAACGTGGATGAAAAGAGAGTTTTTTTTCCAAAACAATTATTTTATTGAGAAACCATTTTTTGTCACGAAAAAGAAGTTTCTTTAAAAAAAAAATTGACCAGGTTTCAAAGATGTGAACGTCTGTGGGGCCCGTAGGAGGGCATTCAGCTATGGTGCCACCAATTGCGCTGGAGGTAGCATTTGGATCAGGTCTTCCGGAGGGGGCAAAGGTTTGAGCAGATTTTCTGCTGCTTTAGACTGTTTCCTCTCTAGCTGGAGTAGGAGTTCAGGCGGAGGTCACAACTGAAGTAAATTTGTGTGGCTTCTGCTCCATCTCTCCTCCTGCCCTTCCCTCACCAGACAGAATTGAATTGTATTGGGAATCTCCCATTTATCCAGACTTGGGTCTGTCTCATTTCACTCTTCAGAATTAGCTTATCGGGAGCTAGTATACCTCAACTACACCTGACCACTGTCCTCTGGAATACCTGCTGCCAAAACAAGAAGGTTTTGAGCTCAGTTCAAGTGCACGGGTGTAAATCAGGAGTAATTCAATTTATGCCTATGGAGACACCATGGATTGAAACAGGCGTAACAGACGACAGTCTGACCCAAATGATAACATTCAACCGTCAGTCCTTTGGGTGCAATCCCATTGCCTGCAGTGGGGTTGTATGGGTGTAAATAAGGGAAAACTTTTAAAAACTCACAACTTGATCCAATTTTAGAACCTCCATTTGGATATTGTGGGGTCCAGTTTATATCTTAGCAGTACCTATTCCAGGTCTCCCAGTACTTAGTATGTTGGATGGTTCTAAGGTGATCAGACAGCAAATGTGAAAAATTGGGACAGGGATGGGGTGTAATAGGACCCTATATAAGAAAAAGACCCCAAAATTGGGACTGTCCCTATAAAATCGGGACATCTGATCACCCTAGATGGTTCCGATCCAAATTCTCCTTCACCCGCTATGCTGACCCGTTTCTGTGACTGAAACTGATTAACATCAGCCAGGAATAAATGGGGGAAGTTGAGCAAAACTATTTCATGCAAAAGGTAATAAACATATGGCATACGTTACCAGAGAAGGCCATTGAAGCAAAGAGCATAAATGAGTTCAAGAGACATGATTTTTCTCTTAAAGAAGGAGCGGATTGAAGGAGTCTAGAGAGGGAAAAAAATAAAAAGCAGGAAGGTGGGGATTAAGATCAGCTATTCAGGGCTAGATGAACTCTTCCTGTTCTTATCAGGGAGTGGAATTATGAAATTAGTTATAGGAAAATCTCCAGCAGAAACCTGTTTAGCACACAAAGCAAATAGTTCCTTGTGATGGCTCTATTCCCTGAATGAGTAAGTATTTCGGTAAAAGAGTTCAACCCTTTTATGGAATATGGGTTGGATTAGTGCTCAGATTTCTTCCTTTATCAGCTCTGCACAGTCCTGCGTGTTACCTGCCTTATGCACTGGAAGTTTCTTCTTTTAACTAAAGCTGCATACGAACAGGTCGCCGAAGTGTTGAGTACTTGGCAAATCAAAAGCTAAAAATCTCCTCAGCCTGTAATAAGAAGCGTAAGAATAGTTTACATATGTATTTTCACTTGCCTTTCAACCTAAAAGATGCCAAAATACTTTACTAACTACATTCAGCAAGAAATGCAGCCACTGCTGGGGAGGATGGTGGCAGCCAGATCTTGATTTAAAGGGTCTGGGGATTTAAAGGCCCCGCCTCTTCCAGTTGAGGCCCCACCCTTGTTCAGGACTTCAGCGTTTCTCAAACCAGGGGTCGCAACCCCTCGGAAGGTCGCCGGCCACCTCCCGAGGGGTCACGAGCTCCTTGTGCCGCCGAAAAGCCGCCGCTGCGATCACTTCCGCATTCGGCGGCTTTTTGGCGGACATACCGAGCTCTTTCAGGAGCACTCCGCATGTCCACTGAAAATAGCCACGGAATGCGGAACTAATTAATTCGGCGGCTTTTCGGCGGACGTACAAGGGTCCACCGCGCCGAGGCAGAAAGCAAAAAGGGGTCACAGTTCTCAATAGTTTGAGAACCGCTGCAGTAAATCCTTTAAGTTACTTTCATCCTTGTCTATATTCAACCTCTAAAGCGGCTGTGGAGGCTGAGGAGTTGTTGAAACTCTGGGATATCCCAGGATGAAAGATTGCTTTGTACATCTAAGATAGTATTATAGTTTTATAGCCCATTGATGGGTTGACTTTTACCAAGGTCCACGTCTCAAACCTGGTGTACGTTATTTCAAAAGGGGACGTCATGACACATTTCTGAAGTGAGGTCTTCCCTTTGCTAGTCACTCAGAGCAGATGTCTTTAGCTTTTTATGTCCGAGCCATGGGCCAAATCCTTGGATGGTATAAATCGGTGTAGCTCCAATTGAAGCCAATGGAACTGCTCCAATGTACATCCGGTGAGGATCTGCCCTGTATGTCCAGCTTGGGGAAGAACACAAAATGTGCTCTTTCAACATTCCTTTAAAATGGGCTCTAGTGACCTCTTCCATCTGGAATTTGAGTAATTCCCTTTCGTTTTCATTGATTGATAGATTTTTAAGGCCACAAGAATCCACTAAGATCATCTAGTTTGACCTCTTGCTTTCCAGAGGCCATAGAAAATCACCCAGTAATTCCTGTATCAAGCTGTGATGGTTAATGTGTGCTAGAAGGGGGCAGGTAACCTAATATGCTGCACCCATAGGGGAACTAGGGATTGATAAGGCCTAATGGCTGATGAAGCCAAGCTGGGGAGAGGAGTATATAGCCAGGAACTGAGCACAGGAGGAGGCTGCAGGGAAGGGACCTTCAGTCATGCTCTACAGGGGAAGAGAGTTGGGACCAGGAGGAAGTCCAGGGGGAGAGTAAGCCCTGGAATCCTGTCCTGGTCTAGGAAGTCCATCACGAGTCCGAGATGGGTGAAGTTGCCGTGGGAAGCAGAGGAAGCTCCAATAGTAAACCTGGAGATAGAGGGACCCAGGGAAACCGCAACTGAGACTGAGCAGACTGGATTGCTAACCATTGGGAGCCTGAGCTAGAACATGGAGTAACGAGAGGCCCTGGGTTCCCCTCCCAGTCACTGGGAAGCGGCACAGGACCTAAAAATGGAATGGAGATATCATCCAGGCAGCTTGTCCGGTGGGGCTTTGATACCCTGGAAGTGGAGGACTTTATGGTGACCTGGCCAGGAGGTGGAGTCACAAAGAGGTAGGGTGACCAGATGTCCCGATTTTATAGGGACAGTTCTGATTGTTGGCTCTTTTTCTTATATAGGCTCCTATTACCTCCCACCCCCTGTCCTGACTTTTCACATTTGCTGTCTGGTCAAAGAGTCCCGGGGAGAGAGGTGGAGCCACACTATGAGCAACCAGACAGGGTGAGAGCTAATTCCCAGACCTAGCCACAAGGGGGCACACTTGTAGAGCGTGGAAACGCTTCCCACAAGCCCATAACTTCTGTGTGGTAGGTCTGTCCTATGCCTATACTACAAGAGGTTCCAGAAGGTCCTAGTCTGACCTCCACCTTGACATGGCCAAAGGATTTAACCCCGTGATTCTTGCATCCAGACCAACAGTTGGTGGTTGAACCAAAGTGTATCCCATTCCTCTGAGTTAAAACCCAGTGTCCCATCTCTAGTTCGATCCTTCATAAAAGGGTGCCGCAAATTAAAGACCGCGCTCAAAGCAAACCGAGTGGCCGAGTCTAGCGCAACTTAGGTTTTAAAAAGCCACACGGCCCCTTTAAAGCTGGCCCCAGCTGGGGTGGCAACGGTATTAGAGGAGACACAAAATTAAGTTATGTGAGGTTCCTGCAGCTGAACCAGATGCGACTGAAACCAGCCTCTTTATGTATTCATGAGCTGTGGGGAAGAGAAATAAAAGGATTCATTACCACGCAAACTGTTACTAATGACATGTACCTGGCGCCGAGCACCTCTGGAAATCTAATGCGACACACTAGAAAAGAAAATGTATTCGCTTATTCACAGGCCAGAGCTGAATGGAAAATTTCCCCTCCCTGGCCCTTCCTCATTCTGCATTCACTAAAAGCAACATTTACAATTCTTCTGCCATTATGTCCTACCAGGGCCTCTGCGCTTTCTGTCATGACCTTGATATTAGCTGAAAATTGGAAATTCACTGGCAGAGCAGAGGCGGGGAGGGGTGCGAGCCGACTTGCTTTGCCTCCTGGTTAAGCCGTGCACTGGAGGAAGAAAGAAAGAGGAAAAAGAAGGAAAGAAAACTCCTACTCTTTCGAATGCAGCCGCAGCAGAAGGCCTGAAGAGGTCTACAGCTTTGCAGTTCTAACCGCAGGGCTTGGAATCCATCGGTGACTAAGCAAAATTTTTCTGCCATTCGAGTCAACACGGATGCCAGAAAAATGTTGGTAGCCACATTTCCATCCGTGCCAGCTGGTGGGAAAGTGGGGGGAGCCGTCACCTGGCCAATCCAGTTCTGTAAAATACCTGCTCCTGAGCCTGTGGCAAGGGGGAGTTTTAGTTTTTAATCCCCTCATCTTTCTCAGGCCCAAAGCCAGGAGGCTGCCTCGGAAAAAATGGGACGCAAAGAACTACGCGGTTCGTTTTAGTGCTGGAGCAAGGGTAAAGTGCAGATAATGTCAGGGTAAGCTTCCCTCACACGGCAGTGCCCTCCCACAGAGTCCCATTTAGTGTGAGAAGATAAAGCCATTCCCATGTCTCCTTGGTCTCTGGACTTGCCAATAACGGGGCCAGATCTGGTGGTGTGGTGTGGTGTGGACACCATTCCTCCAAGAAGTGAACTGGGAACCAGCATCTTATTTCATACAGGCAGCCAGCCAATTGTAATGGTGAGGATGGCCGAGAGCCCCCCAGACACTGCTCATTCCTATGAGTCTTCCAGTCCCCTCTAATATCTAGTGAAGTCAGTGGAAATGTAAACAGGAACATCGGGGCAGATTTTGCTCCTGATTGATGGATGGACTGTATGCTGCTTTGACTGAGCTGAGATGGATTATTCCTTTTACATAGTGATCAGCAAAGGGAATTTCCATTGTTCACTGAAGCTAGTGTTAGGAAGCTCCTTGGGTGCACACAACACTTGTATACAGAACTGTAGCCAGCAGATTTCTATTGGGCTTTTTGCTAAGCGTAGTCTGTTGGGCCTGATTCTGATCTCACTAAAACTGGTGTAAATCAGGAGTAAATGGAATGACGCTGGTGAGAGTGGACTCCAGCCCCGTTGCTATTATTTTACTTTAGATCTGCCCTGCTACAATCAGAAAGGATTGAATGATGTTGTCCCCTGTTTTAGCAGTGGTTTCAGTAGTGAGCCAAAAGTATCTAGTGTCTTATTTTTAATGCTGTGGGAAACCATTTCTACTGACATTTTTATAGCTATTTTAAAGCTGCCTGAGGCATTCATGTCTAATTTAGCATGTGACTTAGTCCTGTATCTGTAAAGTTGCATGTGAATTTGTGGTGGTTATTCGGGAGAGGGTTCTGACATGTTCTGTTTCATATTTCATCCCTCAGTCTCCCTCTATTTGCCTCCCCATTCCTACTTATTTCTCTCCCTCTCTCTGTTTAGTGTGGCCAGATGTCCTGATTTTATAAGGACAGTTCCGATTTGGGGGTCGTTTTCTTATATTGTCTCCTATTACCCCCACCCCAGCCCCTGTCCCGATTTTTCACATTTGATGTCTGATCATCCCACCTCTGCTCCACCTTCTCTCCCTTCCTGCTAGCATCCTCCCTTTCTCTAGCCAACCCCCGTCACTTGTCAACTTGCTTCTTATCCACTTCATTAGCCCTGTTCCTAGTTGTTTGTCGAGGGGGGTTTGTATTAGTTGGAGAGCTTTCTAATTTAATCAAGGTTAGAAAGACAATTCCAGTGCTTGTTTGCCCAGCACGCTGGCCCTGCTCTCTGATTAATTCACAGGCCGTCAGATGCACTGTTCTGCTTTGTTTGTCATCTTCCCTCATCACAGCCTAGTCCATATTCTCCACACCAGGTGCACAGAGTTTTGAAAGCGCCCAGATAAACAGCCCTGTCCAAATGACGAGGTGTGGACAGCAATGCCCCATTTTTGGGAACAGAGCAAATCTAAGGCCTTATTCTAAGCTTTCTTAAGCTAGTGCAAATCAGGAGTGACTTCACCGGTGATATGAGTGTGAGTGGAGTATCAGGCTCATAAACTGCCCCAACAAGGAACAGAGATCCCCTAAGGTTTCAGAGTTTCACAGGAGATAGTCACACAGAACATAAAAACATTAATGATGGTCATGTGCCTACCTGTCATACAACTTGGTCAACACGCATGGAAATGGGTCATGTCCGTGGGGTTGGATTCCAGAGAAAAGCTCGACCAGATGCTCATTTTGGGCTCATTGCAGGGCGCGGTTACCTTACTGTGGTTATGTGTCTCCCACTTTTCTAAGCCGCCACCCCGCTGTCTCCAGAACCCCACTGGACAGTGTGTAGGAAGGAGCACTGAGGTCAAGAAACAGGGGACACTCTGGGTGTGATCAGGAGAAATTTGCGATCCACGATAATCCCCTGTTAGTCCCCATTTTGCAGACGTGCATTTGACATTTCCTTCCTGTGTGCAATACTTGGCACTTGTCTTTATTGACAAGTAGAACCTGACTTTGCCACAGCCTCAATATATGGCCTTGACCAAATCACTCAGCAGCTCTCTGCTTCTGTTTTCCTACATGCAAAGTCAAGCTCACGTTTACCTGCCCATCCCACTGGGGGCGCTGTAAAGATGGGTTATTTCTATGGAAGTGGTAAGTATTAGGATAGGAAGGCAGAATTTCTGCCCAGATGCCCAATCAAAGTGCATTATTAAGGGATTACCATACAGGAGACACGCGTCCTAGTCCTTTCTCCATCTTTTTCCCTGCTCACAGCTGGGAGCACCATAGAAACAGAGCACTCGGGCAATGGTGAAAGAGCATTATGGCATTTTCTGTCTTATCTATCCCTTTCCTAATGGTTCATAATATTCTCTTAACATTTACTTTACTGCAAACTGAGCAGATGTTTTCAGAGAACTATCCAAGATCTCTGTCTTGAATTGTAACAGTGTCATGAACCGGTTAAAAGTTTGGATCATGTGACTAAAGGTTTTGGGGTGCCCTCCTTACTAGGCCCTCAGTTTCTGAATATCACCCCCTTTAAGGGGTCTCAAGCTGTGTATCCAAAAATGTGAGGCACCTAGAACCCTTAAGAATCAGAGAGGTAGCCGTGTTAGTCTGGAATAGCAGAGGTAACAAAGTCCTGTGGCACCTTAAAGACTAACTATAAAGTTTTGAAGCATAAGCTTTCATGGGCTAATACCCACTTCGTCGGATGCAAGCTGGGTATTAGCCCACGAAAGCTTATGCTTCAAAACTTTATAGTTAGTCTTTAAGGTGCCACAGGACTTTGTTACTAGAACCCTTAGTCACCTTTGAAAATCTTGGCCAAAGTGTAGACAAGGCCTAAATCTGCAGTGCAAGATGGGCCCTTTGTGGTTTGGTCTGTTTTTCATACCGCTGTGAGCAACCTCATAGCAGCCTGCCTTCCCCTTGTGCCCCCAAACCCCAAGACCTGCCTCCTTCCTCTCCGCCCACCCCAGGAAACTGAAATACTTTTCTCAGAAGTTATTGTCATGTTCAGTAGCACATGAGAAACATCCGTGCTGTAGGTTATTGAGGGCTGGTGCTCTAATGTAAATTCAATTAGCCAGCATGTGTGAAGAGGAACATAAACCTTCTCCAAATCACCTCTTCCGAGCAGAGATCAGGCCTCTGGCCTTCACAGCTTCCTGCTACATTTTTCACACCTCTTTAACAGGAAGGCTGGGGGAGAAGGGGAAATGAATTGGGCTGGTTGGATTTTGAACAGGTCACAAGTGTAAGGTGTAGGACACCCCATAGCGGCTTTCTCAAGTGATCAAGTTGCATCCCTGCACCCTCCATCCCTCCCCCAGGAAAAAAAAATCTAGGACCAGTAAGACAGTGGGAGCAAATGAATCGAACTGGGAGCAAGGCAGAGAGCTGGCGAGAGAGAGCCGCTACACTGATCCCTGTAACATTTCACAGCTGTTAGAAGCTGCCTCCTCCGATTGCGGTGATTAGGCCCGAATTAACGAAGGGCCTTTCGGCCATCAGCTTTCATTACTGCTGTCGGGTTTCAAGATGGCTCCGGGCCCTGATGCCTTATAGAGGGTCAGGGGCTGGGCTAGGCCCGAGGAGGCTGTGGTCTTGTCTCTCTCTTGCCTGGGCCCGCGGGTTTTCTTTCTTCTTTTCCATCCTTTGTTACCGTTCCCTTTAAGACCAGATTCTGCTCCTTGTTTGTTTCCAGGGCAATGACCCGTCCTACCACAAGATGGCGATGCCATTGCCCTGAGCTGGGCCGCCATGATGCCTAGATCCATCCATGCTCATCTATCCCGTTTCCCCACCGTGAAAGAAATTTCCCTCCTGAGGTCTACAAGGGACCCAATGTCTCTCTCCCTCCCCGGCAACGGGGCTGTTTTCTCCAGCGTCGCAGAGTAGACCTCTGCCTCCTCGCGAAAGGTGTGTCTCTTTGTAGCCCCCACCCAGGGGCACGTATACCACAGTTCAGCAAGTCCAGGCCTCTAGATCCATCCTCCCCCGTCTTAGAGAGAGAGAATTAATTTGCAATGGTTGTTTCCCAGATATGGGCTCAGCTCTCCTGGCCACCTCTTTCTCCATCCGTTCAGCTCAGGTCTGCTTTTTCTCCCTTTCATTTCCCTCTCCTGGCAACTGAGAGCACCCCTGGAGATCACAATCTAACTATAGAAATAGTCCCCATCCGCTTCCCTCCCCTCATCCCCCTGCCTTTCCTGGGATGTCTTCTCGGCAAACATCTGGCTGGGGCAATGGAAGAAAACGTTACAGTAAATCCCCCTGGTGTCTGAGTGCCAGGATTTGCTTGAGCCCTGCCAGCTGGGGTCATCGGAGAGAGTCCAGGCGTTTGGATTCTTCTCAGCGGCCAGATGTGCCTTTCCCAGGCAAGGGAGCTTAGATCTGAGCGATGTGCCAAGGACATGGGGGAGAGACTTCCTCTTACCACACAGTGAGGGGGAGGTCAGCAGGGAGGAATGCCAACCTCACAAAAGCGGTACCACCTCTGCCCTTCCGCAGTGCCCTGGCAGTTCTGCTAAAGATAATGCTGGATGCTATACAGAGGGAGATGAAAGAGAAAGAAGGTTCCAGAGTAATGGAAAACAGCAGAAAATGTATGGGGTGGGGTAGGGGTCAGACACAACAGATCCAGCCAACTAACTCTGGTCCAGCTGAGATCTCATATATCTTCCATGCTTGTTGGACGTTGGCATTCTGTCCGCTGCTGGCCCCTGCTTGGTGAGGTTCTTGGGAGTCTTGTACCCTAGAAATAATGGTCCACACTAAATAGAAAATCCTTCTTGGGCCATATCAGCCATGGAAAGGTAAATGCCTGGCAGGGCTCTTGTATGTTTTGATGACGTAACCGTCCTCGGTATAACAGAAAGGAAATCAGCCCTCATTTACCTAGAGCCATACAAAATGTGAAACCACATGAAACTTCAAGTGAATTTGGGCCAGTGGCTGGTTTCTCAGTGACCGCAGAGGTGGGCTCAGGCAGTGGTGCGCAGATGCTGAGTAAGTTTTAGCTGAACCTTGGGGATCACTGGTTCCAAAAACGTCCAAGCTCTTCCTGCAAAGTTTTGACCCCAAATGTTGGAAAACCCACCAGAGTCATTGGTCTTGCCAGACTACTGTCCTACTGAGCCATGCTCTTGTGATATTGACCTTTGTCCTGCTGTTTCATCTGCATTTGAATCAGAAATCAAGGCCCTTCTGGTTTTAGATCAGACCGGGCATTGAAAACCATAGAGGTAGGTTGTTAGGGTTCAAGGACTCATGTCTGAACTACCTTATTACCGCTGAAATTTGAAAGCCAGCTTTGGCCAATCTCTAATCTAAATCGTGCAATGCTCATGACTCTGATGCAAATCACAGATGTGCCTTCAAAGCATCTACTTTTGTCCACTGCTGGAGATTGGCTAGATGGACCATAAGAAATTGAACTCCTTGTGGCTAAAACAGTCATGTTTCTCAGCTGAAAGAAGAGAGAGAGAGAGAGAAAGGCCAGGAGGAGGAGGGATATTTTTGGACAGACCCAAGGAGAACAGGAAAAGATGAGGTTCTATACAAGCAGATGTAAGATGCTCATCACAATTACAAACAATAGTTTCTGGATCCAGCTGAAATATGGTTTAGTTGTACGAAGCATTCGACCTGTTGCATCCTTAACCTTTTGCAGAGTTGTACGGCTCAGGACCATGGCTAAAATATAGTTCGGTCTCAGCTACCCTGCAAGAGATCATCATAACTTGTCTGAGGGACTATCATCTTGTAAATTCATTTTCCCCACTCTGGTAGGAATCTCAGTGAAGACAGGAGCTCAAGGGTAGCAGCCTAGAGGTGGAAACGGACCTGTTTGACTAATCTTTGGCTGCTTGGGAAACATGGAAATGAGGGAGCTACTTGTACTTTGGGAAATATTTTTTGCAGAAAAACTGAAAAATCAAAAAATCTGTGAAAATCTGAAAAATTGTGAAAAATCATGAATCTGCAGAACAAATCAAGGCAAACCATTACCTTGGTAGGATGCTCGCTTAATGTTTGGGCTTAATTCATGCACAAACTGCTCCAGCTAGCTACTGTCTGCCTGTCTAGACCCTCATCTTCTTCCCTTTTCTTTATGGCAAATGGGTTCCCAAAACTTTCTTCTCTCCTGTCATGAAAGTCAATGCAATGTCACTTCACTACATGGAGAAAGCCCAGAGGAAAGCAACAAAAATGATTAAAGGGCTAGAAAAATATGTTCTAGGAGGAAAAATTGAAAACATTGTGTTTGTTAGTCTGGAGAAGAGAAGACTGAAGGGGGACAAGATAACAGTCTTCAAGTACATAAAGGTTGGTTATAAAAAGGAAGGTGATAAATTGTTCTCCTTAACTACTGAGGGCAGGACAAAAAGTAATGGGTTTAAAAGGCAGCAAGGTTAGACGTTAGGGAAAACTTTCTAACTGTAAAGATAGTTAAGCATCGGAATAAATTACCTAGGGAGGGTGT
The DNA here is from genome assembly GCA_032164245.1 of Sternotherus odoratus. Taxonomy (NCBI): domain Eukaryota; kingdom Metazoa; phylum Chordata; order Testudines; family Kinosternidae; genus Sternotherus; species Sternotherus odoratus. Next base: position 12,123,491 of record JAVMKO010000018.1, on the reverse strand, counting down.
GGACTCTCTGTGTAACCTGTTCTTAAAAACCTCCAAGGACGAACACCTGAGATGGTCTAGATCAGTGGTGTCCAATAGAAATTCAATGCTAGCTACACTTGTGGTTTTGAATTTTTCTTATTACCCACGTTATAAAAAAGCCACATGCATTAGCTACAATTCAGTAGCCTATTAGCCACATGTGGCTAGTGGCGAACGTATTGGACACTGTTGGTCTAGATAATACTTAGTCCTGCCTCACTGAAGGGGGCTGGATTAGATGACCTCTCGTGGTCCCCTCCAGTCCTACATTTCCATGATTCTGTTGTAGCATAAGGTCAGGATATAGAAACATTTGAGAACCGCTGATGTAGACATTTATTCTATGCTCCCCTCCTTGATATTTGAGTGCCTGCTCAAATGAGCCCAACGTGGTATCATCCATGTCTCTAGTATGCTTGTCCTCCACTTGTGCTCACAGTCATGGCGGTTGGATCAAGGAGCTATAGAACAGTACTGACATCTGGGTTCCCTTCCTATCTCTACCTCACGGCCTGAATCTCCAATGCCCGGCACCTCATGGTGTTAAAATTCTGCTAGGAGGCTCTGGTAGTATTTCGCACTGCTGTAAATAACCACACATGCCACAGGGCAATGGAGGATAAGGCCCGGTCCTTTCTAAACACCATCGGCATTCTCTTCTAACACAGTGTGAAGAGCTCCAAATGAAGCAGGCAACAGCTGCTTCCAAGGGCTTTACAGTGCACATAGGCTCCCAAAGGTTTGCTCATTCAAGGATTTGCTCATTCAAAAATACCTATCGGGTGAGTGCGAGCAGATGTTCAGCATGAAACCACGAAACTCCGTTTCAAACTATGTCTGCCCATCCGGAGGCAGCAAACCATTGCAATCGGAGCTGAGAACTAGGTCACTGGCCACAAAAATTCAGGTGGGGCGATTCTCACGTTCAGCCCGCTCCGGAAAAGCCAAAGTTTCACATGGTTTTCAGGAGGTTCTGCTGCAAACGGGTTTGTGCCCTGCCGGTGCTCGCAGTCCGCGGCGGTTTAATCAAGACGCATGGAAGCAGAACAAATCAAACACCTGGAGGAGAATGCTGAGGGACACAACTGGGTGTCTTTTCACTATTTCTTTCAAATCAGGTGGTGTAGCGGCTGCAGCAGAGGACTGGGAGTCAGGACATCTGTGTTCTCTTCCTAGCTCTACTGCTGACGTATGGTGACCCCTCAGTTTCCTCATCAGTAAAGTAGGGATAATAATATTTCCTATCATTTGGAGGAGGGCTTGGAAGGATAGGCCAGTGGTTAGTGCACTAAACTAGCACTTACGGGTCTTTGCTTCAGGTCTGCCACAGACTTCCTTTGTGACCTTGGGCAAGCCACTTCACCTCTGTGTGCCTCAGTTCCCCACCTGTACAAAAGGTCCGATAGCCCAGCCCTGCTTTACAGACGTGCTGAGGATAAACTCTTTAAAGATTGTGAGTGTAGGGAGGGGGACATGTCGATATAGGCCTAAAACCGATAGGCTTGATTCATGAACGTTTGTGAAGAACTTGGAGCGTCTCGGATCTGGGGACTGCCAACCTAAAGGGGGGTCACAAATAGAGGTCAGGGGGGTTGTGACCACCCTGCCTTTCCTATATTGCGAAATAAAAGGGTCCCCTAGAATGGGTTCGGTTGAGAATGACCATCTTAAATAAAGAGGATGGGGTTAATATTGAGGGTTAATCTCCTTCATACACACTTTGGCTACCTGACTCCTCATTGAAACTGATGGGGATCCTTGAAGACTAGCACATGGGATAAGAGGGGTGCAGTCTGTGAGTAAATCAGGGTGCTTAATTTTTGAGAGCGCGCGAGAGCAGCAAGATGAGAGTTGGGTGAGAAAAAGGAGGGGAAAATGAAAGAGAAGGGAAGAGACAAGGGGTAGGGGGAGAAGCGCTTGGGGCGGGGGGTAGATAGAAGGAGCCAGCCACTCAGGTTTCAGGGGGCTCAGGGAAAAGTTGAGTCCTGAAGTATTTTCCCAGGCTGGGAGAAGGCATTGCAGCTGGCTCCCATCCTTGCCCGGGAAAGGAGAGAAAGTCTGAAGTGCTGCCAAAGTCTTAGTGTTTGTAATGAAAACGGGAGGTTGAGAGGTTAGGGAAGGATTCTCCCTGGCTTGACTCGAAAGATGAGACTTTCTCCATCTGCAGCTGCTCACCACATCGCCAACCTTGGGGCGGGGAGGAATCGGAGCCCTCCCCCCCCCCCCAAGTTACCGGCTGCAGTTAAAAGGAGTTGGGGGGAGGCTGAGCTGCTGCAAGGCCCATACACGCACGTGTCCCCCAAGGAGTTATCGCCATCCCTGGAGCACGGACGGTATAAATCAGGGCTGCTGAGGTGCCCCATTTGGTGCAAAGGGCATTCTAGGCAGGTGGAGATTTCAGGGGAGGAACCAGATTTATTAGAGTCCTGTGTGGCCCGATGCAGCAGAGGCAAAAAGGTGCCGCCTCGCTGATGTCCACGGGCCAGATGCTTAGCTGGTGTCAATCAGCACAGCTCCATTGACTTCGGTGGAAATTGGCTAATTGGCAGCAGCTGAGAATTTGGCCCCAAACCCTCCCAACACGCCCGGGGCCTCAGTCTGTATCTTTCCGCCATGGAAAGAGAGACTGAGGTTAAATAGGTTATCCCAAAAGAGCTGACTCCCCTTCCTCACACTGATGTAAACTGGGAGTAACTTCACTGAAGGGACAGGGGTAAGAGAGGAGAGTGAAACCCTGCATTTCCTCCTTTAACCACTAAGGAGAGTCCCTCACGCCCTCAGCAAACCCGTTAAAATTCAGCTCCATTTATTGAGGTGCCCCAGGAGTAACGCCATTGAAGTTATACTTGTTTTAAACCAGTGCAAAGGCCCCAAGGCCAACCAACAGGTCAGTGGGAGGGCCGGGAATAGAACCCAGGTCCCCTGACTGCCAGGCTAGTACCCTGTTTGCCAATGTTGTCTCTTGGAGAATGCTTTTCACCTAGCCCATTCTGCTGAATTTTGCCCTCTGGGATTGCCAGGCCTTAAAGTAGGATAAACCCTAACCTTGCAATCCCTGAAAAATGCTTAGAACCCTTCCAGAGTCGGCTTCTTGCAAAGCCAATGGAAATCAGGCCCGATTTCATCAGCAGGTTCCTATTTTTGATCGCATGGAAGCCACTTTGGCTCTTCTCCTTGGGGTGCATTCAGTTTATTCCTTTGACCGACTTCATTGATAATCCACCGTTTGCCAGCCAGGTCTCATTGTGACTACAGCAGTCACATGGATTGGCATATATAGATGGACTATGGAAGCACTTGTGCTCTGCCGGCGGGTCTGCAAAGCTGGAAGCAGGAAGCGGGGTGACTTCAGCCCCTTGAGATGTGGGGAGAGAATTAGGCAGCACCCAGGGCCCCAGGATTCTGCTTTGTAAGGAAATAGATAATTCTGTCGATGAGTGACTAGTTAATCCTCATCACAGGCTGGTAAGGATTGCTTTGTCCCATTTCACAGGTGAAGAAAGTGAGACCTGAGGAGGGCCATGTTCTTTGCTTGTTTACGCTGGTTTAAATGCTACATAACTATGGTCTTTGAGAGTTGCTCCGGATTGACACCAGTGTAAAGGAGAACACAATCTGGCCTTGGGATCCTGAACTCCTGACCCTCTGAGCTGTTAAAGGGAGGGAGGGGGGCAATTTGCAGCAGTACATTAGCACACACACCCCCATGATCACACAGGGATGGAACCGTGCCCCGTTGTGCTCTCCCGGGGGGACTTTGGGCCACTCCGTACGACGAAGGGCAACCCTGAAAATAAGGGGCAGATACCCAACCTGATGTTCAGCCATTCGAGACTTGGACAGCCGGCCAGCTGCTCGAAATAATCATGAGGAGGTAGGTGAAAGCAGCAGAGTTGCTTCTTGTTGACTCCCCAGCTGTGTTCCCCTGGGAGGAACGGAAATCCCACGTTTGTGCAATGTGCCCACAACATACCCGCCGCTTTTAGTCACACGCCGACCATGGGCTCAGCTGGGAAATGTACGGGAGGGGGGGGGGAGAGGAGGTGGGTGGCCAAAGGAAGGCGAGAAAGAAGGGAGAAGAGAGGTGGATTGGCCAGGAAAAGAATGGGGGGAGGGGGAGAAAGAAAAGAATATGGGGGAGGGAGACAAGGGATGGGTGAAAAAGAAAGAAGGTGCCTTGGATAAGGGGAGAGGTAGGTCTTAAAAAGAGAGGGGATTTCCAAGCGTATTCTGCTAGCCATCCTGCCCAGTGCTGTCGAGACACCGTAAGAGACGGTCCCTGCTCTGAAACTCTTACCAGTCTAAGCAAACAATGCTGACCCAGGCCAAGCGGAAGGATATTCTTTGTGGGCGTGTGATGTGTCTGAGCTACAGCAGCTGTGAGGTCCTTGCTCCGTTCTTCACAGGTCTGTGGGCGAACATCTGTGCTTCCCTGCCCTATTTCACTGGAAGCTGCAGGTGCCCCGCTGCTCCTCGGGACTTACCCACGGAAGGGAGTGGGCCTGATTCTACTTTGCCCTACAGGGCCACTAGGCCTTTCAGGCCAGCTGATGGGGAATTGCCCCAATCTAGGAGTCCGTGTGTAGAACAGAGTTGGCATGATGGCCCTGTGCACACATACCCTCCAAGACGTGGGAGGTGTCGGTGGTGGTCTGGTCTGGCTGAATGGAAGCAGGGTCCTCAGTGTGGACGGATGCTCTTAAAGATGTCCAGGGGAACTAAGGAACCTCTTAAGAAACCAGGAATTAGAGCAGTAGGGCTTATGTTGAGTCCTGATTTGGGTTCAGGGACTACACCACTAATGTAATTCCTGGAACACCTGATGCATGACAAGGCTGAGATGTACAACGACTTTTGATAGAAATCATAGAATCTCAGAATTGGAAGGGACCTCAGGCGATCATCTAATCCAACCCCCTGCTCAAAGCAGGACCAATCCCATTTTTACCCCATATCCCTAAATGGCCCCCTCAAGGATTGAACTCACAGCCCTGGGTTTAGCAGGCCAATGCTCAAACCACTGAGCTATTCCTCCCCCCACCCAAATGCACTGGGTTACTTTTTATTTTCAATTGTTTCGTAAATATTGATGTCTGTGTTGAACGTCCTTACTCACCCGGAGTAACCCCTTACTCTTGGAGTAATTCCTTTGTTTTCCATGTGGCACTACAGTGCTCCAACCTACAGCTTCCTAGTTGCATCCCCTCTTCTACCTTTGCTTCAGTGGGTCCTTCTCTTGGGTGACCCCCTAGGCAGACTCTGGCTCCAATGAGCTCTTTAAATTTATAGAGGCTCATGTTCAGTAGCCTGGCCCCAAATATAGTTTATCCCAGGCAATTAAAGAGTCAGTGATAGCCCCTAGTATCTTTCCCTAAAGGCGGCATAACCCCCGATTGTATTACATGGGCAGCCAGTGTCTGCCTACAGTGTCTTGGTGCATCTATCACCAAAAACCTGGCCTCAGGGCACCCCCTTGTTGATCCTCCCAGCCCAAAGCCCAAGCATGGAAGGACCTCGCAGGGCCAGGCAGAGATCCATTGGTGGAAGAATGCATGGGAAACGTGCGCTGTCCCTGGTCTGCCCATAAAGGGCTTCCCTCTCCGGGGATGCTAATGGACCATCTGCCAGGACCCCAAAGCTGAAAATGAAAAAGAACAAACTCCATCCACATCCATCACCTTGGAAAATTTTCCCCTACCTGCCCAGCCCATTCAGGTTGTTGGGACTCCCCGGCCTCTGGACACCTTCCCACTCTGGAGTGCATTGCCCTGCGTCAACAGCTCCATCAAGCCTCAGAAAATCGATTCCCCAGCAGCAATCCATCAGCCCGGCAAAGTGGGGCTGTAAAAGTGTCACCGGGGCCTCCCATGCGTCCCTCATCTCAAAGAGGCGCCCTCCTTCCCCCTGCCGGGAAGAGTCTCTCCCCTTGGAAAGCGCCACTTTGTTCCTGGACAATGGTCACCAGAGACCCCAGAACAATTTCCAGAGCAGGCCCTCTCGCAGTGGGGTGAACGCTCTCTCTCTGTAGGAACGGCTGGACTCTACCTGCATCTCGAGGAGAAGGAAAACAATAGGATCAGAACATGAGGATATACTTTCTGAAGCCGGAGCTGAGTCAAGTAGCCAGAACCATTAAAGACTTTCTGTGAACAAATCTGAATAACGACCCCTTGACTTTAGCAAAGCTTTTGTTAGGGTCTCCCACAGTATTCTTGCCAGCAAGGTAAAGAAGTGTGGATTGGATGACTGGACTGTAAGGTGGATAGAAAGCTGGCTAGATCATAAGATCGTTGGGCTTTCAGCATCTCCATGTCTAGTTGGCAGACGGTATCAAGCAGAGTGCCCCAGGGATTGGTCCTGAGGCTGGTTTCGTTCAATTAAAGCTCTGCTATGGTGATGGGATGGATTGAACCCTCAGCAAGTTCACAGATGACACTAAGTGGGGAGAGGTAGCTACGCTGGAGGGGAGGGATAGGGTCTGAAGTGACCTAGAAAAATTGGAGGATTGGGCCAAAAGAAATCTGATGAGGTTCAACAAGGACAAGTGCAGGGTCCTGCACTTAGGGCAGAAGAATCCCATGCACTGCTACAGGCTGGGGACCAACCGGCCAAGCAAAGTTCTGCAGAAAAAGACCTGGGGATTACAGTGGATGAGAAGCTGGATATGAGTCAGCAGTGGGCCCTTGCTGCTTAGAAGGCTAACGGCATAGTGGGCTGCATTAGTAGGAGTATTGCCAGCAGATCGAGGGACTTGATTATTTCCCTCTAGTCAGCACTGGTGAGGCCACATCTGGAGTATTGTGTCCAGTTCTGAGCCCGCACTATGTGGATGTGGACATATTGGAGAGATCCCAGCGGAGGGCAATGAAAATGTTTAGGCAGCTGGGGCCCATGACGTAAGAGGAGAGGCTGGGGAAACTGGGCTTTATCAGTCCGCAGAAGAGACGAGTGATGGGGGATTTGGTAGCAGCCTTCAACTACCTGAAGGGGGGTTCCAAAGAGGATGGAGCTCGACTGTTCTCAGTGGTGGCAGATGACAGAACGAGGAGTAGTGGTCTCAAGTTGCAGTGGGGGCAGTCTAGATTGGCTATTAGGGGACACTATTTCACTAGGAGCAGGTCCTGTAAAGAATGAAGCAACAAACTCAGGAAGAAGGTGATGAGCAAAGTCTCTACAAGGAAAGCTCAGAGCTAGCATGGATTAATCTGGGTATATCTCAGGTGGGCCCCAGATATGTCCCTGGTCACATCTTCCCAGCACATCCTATTCCTCTGCCTCACCACAGATGTCCTACCTGAGGTTGGCACGGGGCATAAATGGTGCAAAGAAAATGGCTGAAACGGCTCAAGAATCCTAGCTGGAAGGGACCGTGAAGGGGGTGTCCACGTTTTGCCTTTCTCTGCCAAGCCGGCAGAACCTGGGGCTGCCGCAGGGCTTGGGTTTCACAAGCGACTCTGGCTATAAAATATGATCGTGTCTCACGCGCTGATGGATGGTTCCAAAGTAAACATCAGGCAGATAGACCCAGAAAGATCAGATTCGCAAGGGCTCAGACGGCTGACATCCTATCCCCGCCCCGGCAGCCCAGTGGCGACCCGGGATCTGTTGCCTTTGCACCACTAACGAATCAGCGGTGGAGGGAGGTCAAGAGAGGAGGGGAAAACCCCCCCGCAGTAGGATCGTCTGTTGCATGGAAATCATACCAGTGCATCCAAGCCATTCACTTGCTCTGTCTGGCCTTGCGCAGTGGCCCTAGAAGCAAAGCAAAGGCACATAGAGATCGCGCAGAGTCCAGTTGTGGAGAGCAACCCAGAGAGTCAGAAAGGGCATGGTTTGGATGCACTGCGTGATTCCATGCTGTCTGTGGTACGGGCACGCACGGACCTGAATGTTCATTACCCGAGAGGAGAAACCATCACCCAGCAATGCCTGGTGTTGGTAGAAAGCACCTGGAGCTAGTGTTTGGGTAACGGAGGTCACAGCCCTGGGCGTGGGCCGACCCCTTGGGGAACCCTAGGCCTCTGCGGAATATCCCTTGTGCGTGTTCCTAAATTGCCAGTCCATATTTTATAAACGCACCCTGCTCAACGCAAGGCCTTTATCTCCAGCTGCAAAATAGGCTCCCAGGCAGGAACCAGCCTGGCTGGTAGATTTCAAACCAGCTGACGGTTTTCTTTATTCTCCAGCCTCTTGGCTTGAAGACCACCGGATGTGCTCGCGAGCCATTTGGCAAAGGCGGGGTTAACGCGCCTTGCAAACAGAAACTCCATCTGGCCAGAGAGGGTTAACACATGCAATACCCCGCTCCCCGCCACCTCCTTAGATGGACACGCAGCCTCTGCCAGGGTAGCTCATTTTGGGGCCTTCATAGCAGGTTTGTGATGTCAGCGGGCTGATGGGAACAAGTACAGCTGTCTCCAGCCATCCAGTTGCCACCGCAGGATTAGGGGAAGGGTGGGGGGGGGGGACTCCAAGGGGAGGGCTCGGAACACATTCTTCGGGGGCATACGTCACTTTGGCACTTTTTCCCCCCTTTCCTTGGGATTTGCGTGTGTGTGTGTGTGTGTGTGTGTTTGTTCCGTCATGTGACCTGGCTCCCAAACTCCTGTCCCGCTCCCCACCCCCGCAAGCTCCGGAATCCCGCGCCTCTGCATCGAGACACGAGCAGCGCAGGAAAAAAGTGTATTTGAGGGCCGAGAAGCCGGCGATTCAAGCCTGTGGCCCTCAAGGCCGGGGTGGGGAGGGCGGTGATGTAAGTGGGCAGATGGTCTCCCAATACCCGCATCCCTGCAGTCCTCTGCCCAGGCAGGAGAGAGCTCACCTGCAACAGGAGAAGCGCCGATCCGGCATCCAAACCTTCCTCTGCCTTCAGCCAACATGCTGCGAATTGGTACGGCGCCAACGGTGCACCAGGGTGTTGTGCCATTGGCGGGGTGGTCTTAGGGCTGAGACGCCGATCCTGCCGGCAGGTGGTCACTAAAAAAGCCATGGCGCTTTCAGTAGATTCTGCGGCTTTTATCCTGGCCAAATTCCAGCTCAGCTACTCGCTCCCTGCCTCCCTAAAATCACCCTGAAAATATTATTCACTTCCTACGTTAGCCTCGATGAAGCAAGGACGGTGTCGCTGTCCAAGGGTTAGAGCAGGGGACTTGGAATCCAGCTGGCTGGTTTCTAGTCCCACAACTCCCTGCGTGACCTTGCGCCCGCGTCTTTACCCCCTCGGTGCCTCAGTTTCCCCATCTGTCAAATGGGATGAACAAGAACTCGCCCATCTTTGCAAAGCACTTTGGTCTCGTTCCTTGGAAAGGGGTTACATACAGTAAGTGCACAGGAGAAGCAACTCATGCCTGCGGGGAGGCGCGGGGGGGCGAGTGCCCTGGAGGAAAATCGCTGTATATCCCTCACCTATTTTAGGGAGGAGCTATGAGGCTTAATAGTCCGTGTCAGTCACGTGCTCAAGTGAAAGGTGCTAGAAAAGGGCAAAGTACTTTTACTACTTATTGCTTTGTTAAGCAACTAGATTGCACTAGCAAACTGTAATTCATGGGTGGCGGGGGGGGGGGGGAAGCCAGGGACCCGTAGCTGGGCACTCAACATACGTTTCTGAGCCCTTCTGAAGGGGACAGAAGGGACCCGCTCATCATAAATACATGATCAGGAAAGTGCCCAAATACCCTTTTCGGGAGCTGCACCGTTCCACCACCTTGTCTCCCTGCAACGCACTGACTTGCTGAGGAAGCATCAGGCGGTTTCAAGGCAAGCATTGCGACTCTGGGCTGTACACGTGCATCGCAGTTGGGGCTCGCAGCCCGACGCAGGGGTCGGGGCTCGCAACGTGCAGCCGGGCACTGGGGTCAGGGCTCCCGACTCCTGACATAACTGAGTCGCGACCCCTAGTTTGAGAAGCAATGACTTAGAGAGAGGCAAAGGAGTCTGCTCTACAGCCTTAGCTAACAGCCCGTTGGCTTTTAGCTCATGTGGTAGACGAGGTTCATGCCCTAAGCTCCAGAGGCCCCGGGTTCGATCCTGCCTGCCGGTGTTACATGTATCTCTACAGTGGATGTGATTTCCAGCTCCCAGAGAGCTAGCGCACTAAGAATAGCAGCACAGTCCCAGCTGCATCCATTATAATCCTGCCCAAGACTCTAGCCATGTACGCCGGGCAGCTAGCGCATCCTGCTACCCAAGCATCCACGGTTACCTGGTGATGTTTCTGCATGCTAGCTCAGTCAGAGCCGTCACAGGTGCCTCTGCTCAAGTTGGGAATTATCCCTCCAGCTTCAGTGTGGCCATGTGGTAAGTTAAGCCCCCAAATCCTCTGTGCGCAGCATGGGCACCGAGACAGCCGGCTTCCCCTCCGCTGCTCACCTTCCACCTGAGAGGCTCATTTGGTTTCAGTGGCCTAGCCACATCCTTGGCCCGGCCTTGCCCCTGCCGACATGAAGCCAGTTGCAATGGTGGAATGTGACGTAGCTGGAGATTTGTGCACTAGGAGCTAGGCTGAGTCCTCCCCCTGCCCCCAAACTCATGCCATGTAACCCGCTGAACTGCCCGCAAGCACCGAGATGGCCCAGATTCAGACTAGCAACCTCCGGGGAAAGGCCTTCAGTCCCCTCAGGTACCCAGCCGCTCAGCTCTCAAAGGGCTGGTCTTATTCTTCAGCCTTTGCCAGGAGCGAAGCATCCTGAGGAATTTCTCCATCACCCCCAACAGAAACTCTCAAGGGACCAGACAGGGTAGTGCTGGGTCACACTGCAGGTGTAGTGGGGGGCCGACGCTGCATCTAAAATGCATCTTTCCCCCTCTGGAAGTCCCCCGTCAATCCAGCGTGGCAGGCACTTGGCATCTCTTTTGAGAGCTAGCTCCACCTGGAAAATAGCTTGTCTCCTCCAGAACATGGCACCGGCGGCATGGTGATTGTTCGGTGCTCCGCCGCATGCTGCGCAGCAGATCCAACGCATCTTGATTTCTGGGCCCCTGTCCCTAACCAAAATCAGGAGCAAAGAGCCCCCCACATTCTTCAGAACAGGCAAGGCAAGGCGCTGCTTCCTCAGTTTGCAGCCAGATACTGTCTGCTTGTCACCTGCAGCTGTGAGCTAGCTCTGAGGAGCCTTTATTATCTGTACCCCAGGAATCCCCAAGAGCATAAATCCAGGAATGGGCCCCATTGTACCAGGTGATGTACTGATACAGTCAAAGAGACATTCCCTGTGCTAGAGAGCGCTGAATGTGTGTCAGTTTTACCTGCCCCTTACCAGCTTCCTCCAGAGGAGGGAAGGGGGCGAGGTAGATCTTTTGTAGCGAACTTGTGTGTGTGTGTGTCACTGCCCACTATGGCGCAGACTCAGGCGATTTTGTTGTGTGTCATAGCCCCTCTATAGCTAATGAAGATTCTCCTTAACACAAGTTGTTGGGGACTGAGCCTTCCAGTGCCGTGAATTTCAGACTGGCCAGAATGTGCAGGATATTGACAACCAGGAGGTGCTATGGATCATAGATTTGTTAATGTTTGTGTCATATCTTTCTAGATGTTATGACTCATGGAAAGGGGCTGACTTTAATAGGCTTTATTATGTTTTAAATATGGACACATCCATGTCCTTGGCATGTTGTATGACGTGCAAGATCCAAAAGGAGGGGGAGTATCTCTAGGGTAGCACTCCCCATTACTCGGTGCAGAAGAGGGAAGGCTAGGCTTAGACTATCACAGCACAATAACCGGATCAGCCTATATCCAGTTCGGGTTTTTATTTAGGGGCATATGTTCCAAATTAGTTTCGCATGGAGTGTGGAGGCGCCTGGCCGGGAAAGCCAGGTAACCACAGAGCTTCTGAAGCAGCCCTCAGACTCGAAGCTCAGAGCTGTCCACGTGGAAGTCTGGGAACGCAGCCCCAGCTAAGAAATAAAATCCAACGTTCACCTTCCCTTAGCTGTACGTTCTTCAAAAGCATCTTCCACCTGAGATGCACAGATGTGGCTAGAAGAGCTGGATCTCATTCAGCTGCTATGTCTAAGATCCCGGTTCAGACCCTAGCGGTGGCAATACAGGATCCAGGTGTAATCTATGCTACGAGAATAAGTCTTTGTCCCTCTCTAGTGTCTAAGAGGATGAGCCTCTACCGTGGCTGACAGCTTGGTGGGTTTCTATAGAGGTTCGTGCATCCTGAGTTCAAACTCCACTGAGATTGTTATAACCCCCTGGGCTGAACTCTGCTCTTACATCAGTTCGACTCCGCTGTTTTTAGTGGCACTGCTCCCACTTTACACCAGCGTGGGAGGAGAATCAGGCCCATGTAATCCATCAGGCAGGGGGCGGGGATTCTGTTAAGAGCTTCTATCCACTCTCGCCCCTCAGCAGTGGGTGGCAGGGACTTTGGGGTAGAATTAACTCCGCTTTCGGAAGTGGCGTGGGGAGGAGGGAGGAGAGGAATCAATTAAAAGGGTCCGCTGCGGGCACGCCGAAATCTTAATTGGTTTTGTTAATTCATTGTTAGCCCTTTAAAAGGGGTAAACTAAAGACCGAACGTGGCCAAACACATCCGTGGAGGCTTCTCAAGCGTGGACCGCCCTGGGCGGCCCGGGAAACCATCCCATTTGGATGGGGCCGAGACACAAAAGAGGGGAAAGGGGCCGCTTGTGAAATGAGCACAGCTGTGGCCGCACCCCAAGGAGCTGCTGCGGGGGTGCAGGTTGGGGTGATTGCACCAGCAAAGGGGGGAAGAGCAAGGTGCTGGCCTGGGGGGGGGGGCAGGCAGCTGGGAAATCTGCATGCGAGTTTCGCACTTCAGCCCCGGGGTTCGGAAAATGCAGGGTTAGCCCGAGTAGAAACGATGTCCTGATTCGAGGGGATAGAATAGCCAGCCCAGGGTGGGATGGAAGAAGGCTGGTCCTTGCGGGGAGGGAACCAGTCTAGGACTTGGGAGACTTTAACTCCCTGCTCTGCCACAGACTTCCTGTGTGACCTTGGGCAGGTCACTTAGCCTCTGTGTGTGGGTCCCCAACTGTCTGACCGAGACCATCGCACTTAGTGGTCGGGTAGAACTCCACCTCCCGGGGTTATGAGGCTAAATCTATGAAAGATCGGGTGATGCTCAGACATTCTGATCGGGACACGTGCTATCCAGATCAGCTGGCTCTCACCCTGCCCCACTGAAGTCAACGAGAGTGTGGCCAATGAGCTGGTTCCTGCCCTTGTCCAGTTCTCACTCCTGCTACAAACCTGAGACGGGTTACGGCTAATAGCACGGCCTGGATTTTCCCAAAAGGTTTTCCCTGGAACCACTTTCCTGCACAGAAGAGTGGGGTGGGGGAAGTGACTCCACATAAAGAAACCACCCATTAACGTTAAGGGGACCCCAGGAGGGCCTGTCAGCTGATCCATTTGACCCATAAACCCCCAGCAGAGTTTCAGCTGTCTCCCCTTCTCAGCCTTAAACCTCAAATTGCAGAGCCCTGCAATTCAATCCTGAGCAACAGGCTTCACTTTGGGGTATCTTTTGGTTTGTGTTTTCACGGACTGGAAAAAAAATGGAGAGAGGAGAGAGCGAGATGCCGGAAGGGTTGATCTTGCGTTGATTAAATGTTTTGGATGGTACTGATAGATTATGCAGAGAGAATTGATTGTTCAAGGCAGCATTGCCCTCCTGGCATTGCGAAACAGGCACTGAAATGTCAGGTTTGTGATCTTAAATCAGCAACCACAACACAGGGGGAAAAAATTAAATGGGGTGGGAGCGGGGCGGGGGGGAATCTTAAATGAAAACAACGCTGGAGCAGGTTGGGAGCTGCGATGCGATATTAATAATTGAGACCCAAAAAAAGGGGCCACGGAGGAGCCTGATGGTTGTAAGTAATTTTCTGGGTGCTGTGTACACACACACACAGAGATGCCTTATCGCCGAAGGATGGAAAATAGCAGCCGAGATGAAACTTTAGATACATTTTAAACACTGACGGTTGGGGGGTGGGGAGTGAGCAAGGAGCGTGGGGCGGGGGAAGAGTTTGTATTGCAAAGCACTTTTCCATTTGGAGACGAAGCATTAGATGGGCGCAGATAGCCAGGTTGCCTCGGGCCCAGGAGCGAAGGCAGCAAAGCCAAGCGAAGGGGGAGTTTGAGGCCGGTGGGTTAGAGAAAGGGGGAAGGTTGGGTTTTTTTAATTGGGGGAGAGAGCAGAGTTAATTTTGGAGCTGGCAAGGGGCTAAAAGAATTGGCTTCTGTCTGGCACTAGTTTTTGCAGGGCCAGTCTCTCCGAGCTCTGCCCCTGGCCCTCAATCCTACCACATGAGTCCCTATTAGTCCCGCTCTGGGCTACCTCCACCCACACGTCTCTGACTAGCCTGGGTACTTCTATTGCCCCCAGTTCTGTAGTATCCGAACACTTCGCCGCCTTTAATCTAGTTATTTCCCAACACCCCTGCGAGGTAGGGAAGTGCGAAGCCCCATTTTACAGCAGTGGTGCCTGAAGCAGAGAGACTCAGGGTATATGGGGCAGTGCAACTGGAGTATATGGAGTAAACGTGAGCTTGAGTATCGATAGCAATGAGGCTGCACAAGGCTTCCCAGGATGCTGGGGATTTACTCCGGGGACCAGCCTGCACACCCTTGGCTTTGCTGCTACTGGGATTAAGCTGGCTTGGGCAGGCCCACGCATACGGCAATGGCAGTGTAGACGTTCCCAAGGGACGTTCCCAAGGTCACACCAAAAGTCAGGGGCAGAGCAAGGACCTGGCTTTCCCCATGACCTGTAATAGCTCTCTAACCACTGGGCTGTCCTTCCCTTCTAGCCCCATATTGCTCTCAAGCTCCCCTTCTTGTTCTGCCCCCTGGCTCTTATCAGAAGAATTCTCCTGGGTCAAAGCTGCCAATTGCACCCAGTGATGAACATGACGGGTTAGAAATGGAGCAACGAGCCTGAGACCAGCAAACGTGTGTCGCTTCGGAACCGAATTGCAGTGTGGACCCCAACGCGGTCCACGCCGGGGTGGGTATTTTTCATTCTAATCGTTGTGTTCCAAGCACCGTTATTCCGTTACATACCCGGGGGAGCCTGAAGTGAAAAAGACACTGTAAAAAGGTCCGCTTGTCATTACAGGCTAGGGAGCAGCGTGTACACACAGAACAAGTCCTCATACATTTATTTATGAAGAATTTATTACATGGAGCCAACAAGGGAGTGAATGAAGGAGCCTTCTTATTCTCTTTGGAAAAAAATATCATTGTGATTATTTCTGTGTATTACAGTGGCCACATAAGGGCTCCAATTCAGGATCAGGGTTCGTTATGTTCGACCCTGGACACACACATTAGGAAAGGATGGTTCCTGCCCTTGCAGTCTAAGGAATTATCTGTTTGTCTTAACGGTCTAAGGTACTTACAAATATTGGAACAGCTCACCATCTTTCATGTATTTATCCTTGCAGCACCCGGATGGACCACCAGGTCAGTGCTGTTATCTCTATTTCACCGACGGGGAACGGAAGCTCAAAGGGTCAGATTTTTGATGGTATCTAGGCACCTAACTCCCACGGGCGCTAGCCCGAAGTCATTCAGGAAGTCTTGGATGGACCAGGAAACGGAACCCACGTCTCTAAAATCCTAGGCAGGCATCCTAATCCCGGCCATTCTTCCTCTAATAGTCTGGCTGATTCTTGTGGAGCGCGGGGCTACTTGGATCGCCACACGGCAGCCTCTAGGTTAAACATCAGCATGGTTGCAGGAGCTTGACAGGCAGCAGAGTGATGTCTCTGCCAACATGTGTCTATTGCAGGCGTGACGGCCGCAGGAGCTGGAGAGAGGCCCTTATGAACACAGCTCCTTCACTCCGGTCTCATCGACTGGTGCAAACCAATGCACAAACACCAGGGCCAGCCGGGTGCCGTGACACCCCAGTGCCAGCATTGACACCCCGGAGCCACCCACGGGACGATGGGAAAACATCAGCCCTGCTTGGGAGGCAGTATGAAAATGCCTCTCAAACTTGGCTACTAGCTGTTCCTTCCAGCTGCTGGGCTCAAAGGCAGGTGTTGATGCCAGTGTGTTAATCTAAGGCCACACGTGCACTTGGGAAAAGCCCCAGTGCACTCATCTGGAGCCAGCGATCAGCTTAGCTGCACCGGGGCTAAGATCAAAGGGTTGCGGGGACTTACAGGGCCTGACTTAATTGAGGCTAACCTTATAATTGTGATTACCATAGCCCCCCAGTCCTGGACCAGGCCCTCTTGCGCTAGGCGCTGTACAAACCCAGAACAAGAAGATGGTCCCGACCCCAAAGAGCTGACAATCTAAGCATAAGACGAGAGGGATCCAGACAGTAGAAGGAACAACCACAAGGAACAACCACCCCGGCCATGGTCTCAGCACATCAGTAGCCTGCCTGTTGTTTTGTCGCCAGAAGGGCAGGGTTGGGAGGAGGAGGAGTGAGTTTGGTGGATGTTTACGGGGAGCTCCGCCCAGTCCTCAGGGCATATCCCTATTGCCTCCATCTTTGTCTTCCCCCTATTGACACTTAGCAGGGAGCAATGGTGCAGCTCCAGCGAGAGTGGAGACCCATCTGCTCCCAGGCCTAGAGGCGGCTTCACCCTGGGCGTTCCTGAGACCTGGAGATGCATCCTGGTGGTCACCAGGCGAGGAGTAACTTAAAACTATTTGCCAGCTCTTGGCTATTGGGTGGGTCTCAGTCCAGTTCTCGGCGGGCAGCATCCATGTCACAAATGTTGCCCTTGCCATTGGCCTTCATCAATGGCAGCCATTTTAGCTGTCTCCGCAGAAAGGCCACGGGTTACGTGTACGGGGAGACAAGGCCCCCGCTCCGTCAGGAGGGAGGTGCGCTGGTGAGGTGGGGTGGCAGGGAGATTTACTACCCCTGCCCAGGCTGTACCCATCCTGGAGGGTTAACGGAGGACTTCTTTCTCCCCTGCAGTTAAGCGAGAGCCTTTCGCCAGCCCGTGATTTAAATGGCTAACTGGGGACAGAAAACAGTGTGGCCTCTTCATTTCACTTCAACAGCTCCTTCTCTTCTCAACGCTACCCCTGACCGACTCTATCACTTCCCCCCGATCACCCCTCCAGCTGCCCCTCAGCGCTAAGTAAACACGCTTCGCTTCTACAGACTTTCGGCTTGGTCAAGTGTTAGGATCGGCTGCCCTGGGAGCCCCGGCTACCATGCAGAACCGCCTTAATGTGACAGGGGAAGCGGCCAACACACGGTGCAGCTGGCGTAGGAAAGGCTGAGATGAAGGCACCGGGGGGAATTCAGAGGCTTGGCAGATGGAGAAGTTTGCTCTTAATCCCAAGCCGCCCTGGGCCAACTTTGCTGTGGTTTCCCGGGCTGTCAGAAGCCTTTTTAATTTGCCATGTGAACCAACCTTGAGGTCTTTAGACAACAATAAATAATTTATCTCGGGGGGGGGGGGGACGCGTTTCCCCAGAGAGCCATAAGAGGAGAGGCTCCGAGACAGAATCTGCTGGCCGCAGAGCAGACGGCCCTCACCTGTTCTTCTTCTCAAGCAGGCTGGCTCCGAGGCAGCCGAAATCCAGACAGGCCTCCCTGGGGCACGCTGAGAAACGTGGGGGTAGGGATGTTCTTCTCCCGCTCCCCTTCCCAGTCCACACCCAGAGACTTCCCACCGATGTGCCCAAAGAGCAGGCCCCTCTGAGAAATTCAGACCTCCGTGTTGTCCAGCTCCCATGGCAGCTGGTGCCTTTCAGAGTCGGTGGGTCAGTGGAGGTAGACGCCCGGGTTCTGTGTGTCACACGTCTTTGTGCCTCTGACCCGGATGATCAGGACATCAGGGGGCTCTGTCCACTCCCAGCTTAGGAACAGGGAGGGGGACGTGTCAGGTCGCCAAGTGACTTTGATTCTGTCTCATCTCTTTGTAATCAATGACGGAAACAGCCCTTTGTACAGAGCGTCTCGTTGCAAACCTGCCGCCGCGACCATGTGTTGGTCAAAGTATTCGGGCCGCGTGCTGGGGCCTCATAGCAGCCTGATATTTTTTCTGCTTTCTGATTAGGCAGCTGGAACTTTCTGAATTGAACCCACAAAGGAGCCGCCGTTCCCCAAACAGAAATCCCCTAATGCAAATACCCAGTGAATTTAGCACTAGGGGAAGACCTGGAGACTGTGCCCAGTACAGGTACCATAATGTAATTCGAGCTTCCCCACCAAGGTTTATTAACCCTAACTTGGAGGGATGTTCAGTGGGCGTGAGAAGGCAGTTCAGTCTCCATGGCCTAGTCTTCCCCCTGCCTTTCTGTATACACGGCCAGCAAGGAGGTCGGTTACCATCAACTGTGCCATCTGGGAACCGTACACACACCCTCTCTCTGAGCCATCAGATGGCAACACTATGCAATCTGCTATTACCACCAGCTTGGGCTGGATTTAACCAGGAATTGAAAAGCTCTGCACCCCTCCTGACAATCTCTTGAGTCACCCAACCTCTCAACATGCAAACTGAGGGGCAAATTCCCAGCCAGTGTAACCAGCTGCACCCAATTGACACCAGCAGAGAATTTGGCCCTCTGTTTCTAAGGTTCCCAAGAATAGCTTTGGAGCAGGGGGAGATGTGTACACAGGTAATATCCTTTGCATACCTTCTGCCCACCTATCAGGCCAGAGTTATTCCATGACTCTGTGAGCCCATATACCTGTCTGCCCTAAATGCAATCTGGGTGTAGCTTCTGGATCTCTCTCCCCACCTCTGTCCCTTGTGGGTCAGCTGCAGCATCTAGCAAGGTCTTTGCAAGCAGGGACCCAGCTCGGGAAGGAACGCAAGACCCTCTGTCAGACAGCAATGTTCTCGATGTGCCGGGGACTGGGCGACTTGGGGCACTGTTAACTAGCCGTGCTGCCTTTTGCCTTGGTTCAAATGTGGCACAGGTGAGTCCCGACGGTGAGAGAATCTTCTCACCACCCAGTGTCTGCATCCCCAAAACCCCCACCCCCACGGAGAGGCCACCAATACATGATACGTGCACAAAACTTACATGCTGCTCTGGCTATATCTGTTCGGTGGATAGCTTAGGAGACTCCGATCTCCAGGTCTCTAAATACCCCTGTTGCCCATCTCAAGCATTAAAAATCATGAGTCAAGCTCCAACCTAATCATGAGATTGGCTTTAAACGACACAATTTTAAAACTAATAAAGACTGGATTCTTCTTTGCCTTCTGGGTTTTGTCCCTTTTGGGGATCCGGTTTCACAGCTTCCCTGCACAGCCGCGTTTGGGTTGGTAATGAAAGGGGAGAGGCTGGTTGCAGGATCTAGGGCTTCCAGAAAAGCACCAAATAAAGAAATAAATTGACACAAATCTGGCAATGCGACTACACCCATGTTTTAAAGAGAATGGGGAGGAGGCAATTTCAATGCACCCTAGAATCAATGCTTGTTGAGGCGGGGGATTTGGCTTGTTAAAACCCTGTCCCCTCCTTATTCTTACTTACTCATGGTCCTTATTTCTCTACTCCTAGCGCTCGCGCCTCCCTGGGTCACAGCCTCAGTCTTTGTTACCTCCCCCCCGAACTATGTGAATCTTAAGCAGACCTTTCTGGCTGCCTTAATTCTCTATAACAGACTGACCTAGCACTCCTCCCTACCCCCAGATCCAATCCCTTCAGCCTCAGGGGATATTTGATCCTAATTTTGCACCTTGAGCTGCCCGCTGGTAAAAGTCCTGCAATTTCCACCGACTGAGGGCTGGCTTGCAAGCCACCTTTCCCCGGTCTGGTGGAGAATGGGGTAAAGAGCACCATCTGCTGTCTCATCCCAGCACTGTACACAGCCGGCGTCCTTGGCAGATCCCAAAACTGGGTATCAAATCCCTTCCCCGCATTTAGGTTTCCAGGTGCTGAGGACTGAAGTGGCGGCACAGCATGAGGAGAGACAAGGGACACAGAGGTGGCAAGAGAGAGCAACAGACAAGGAAGTAGGCAGACGCAGCAAACACAAGACAGAAAGCGGGACAGACAGAGGCTTTTGGTCCCTTGGTGAATCCTCTCTGGTGTTTGTGTTTTACTCCCGGTATTTTCCAGTACCGGGTTTCATTTTCTTTCCATTGTCTGGTTCTCTCCTCTCACTCTCTGTTGTCTTCTTCTTCATATTTTTCTCCCCATGTTGACTGGTAAGCAACCTCCTCTCTCCCCCCTCCTCTCTACCTCTTCATCATCCATCTCTGCTGTCTCCTCCCCCCTTTTCTCAGTCTCTGCCACCTTTTCCCCCATCTTCCCTCCATCACCACTCTTCTGGCCCTCCTTCAACCCCCTGCTCTGGGGCCCTACTGCTTCCCCCTTCCCCTCTCACATGAAACCCCTCTAGGGCCCAGTGGGACTCTCTGCAATACTGCCCCAGGGGAGTGCTGCAGGTACCACACTGATGGAGGAAATCTGTCCCAGGTCTGGGGCCCATACTCAATTCTGTGGCTCCCTCCATGACTCTCTCCTCTTCCTCCCTAACTTCCAGGGATAAGTGGGGAGCGTCTCCCTGCTATCCCCTCCTCCCACTAGCCTCAGGGCCATTAGTAGCCCGAAACACCAGCTCAGCCAGGACAGGACTGGACATGCCTGTGTGATCCACAGTTGGCTGCTGGAGCTGTTCTCAGCCGAGCAAGGATCCCCCCCTGCTCCCGCCTGGGAACCTCTCAGACGCACGGTGGATCCCCACCGAGCGATTGCACCGTCTGAGGCATGACAGGGGGAGCTTTAGCTTCCTACCAGGTTGTGCCAGCCGTGTATAGGACGCACAGGGCCTGAGTCTGAAAACCATGCCCCTCGACTTGGAGAACGTGCGACTAAGCCCCAGAGTTTGGCTGTTAGAAGGAACCAATTAATACAGGTGAGCAGGCCTGGCATATCCCATCCAGTAGAGGGCGGTGCATGGTCATGACCCTGTGCAGGCTGCTTCTACCTTGCACCCAGGGTCAACTAGGGCAGGGTCAACACCTGCCTCTTCCCGCTCGGGTTTTCGGGTGGGGGAAGGTGGGTGCAATGGTTGCTGGAAGCTGCCAGGGGCAGGAATCAGCGGACCCGCTGAGGTGAGTCAGGGAGCAGAGGGGGCGCTTCCCCCGTCCCTGAACCCCACAGCCTGGCCTCGCCGCTCGCCCCACCATGTGAAAACCTCTGGCATAGCTGGACCCTTCTTGGGGGTGGGGGGGAAGCCGGCTTCTTCTCCCTGGCAGACTCCTCCTGCCACGAGGGAAAAGCCCCAAAATTATCTCCCAATGGGTAGTTTGGGAGAGCAGGATGCCCCAGAAATCATAATGAAAATCCTAGCAGTCTCCAGCATTGATCACTGATCATATGATACATACGCACATCAGTCTCCAGCGCTGATAACAGTTCATATGACACCTACCTATATAAAATGCTACCTCTGGATAAACTGTTTCCTGAGGCACTCCCGTTAGCTAAATCCCCCATGCCCACCTCTTGCACACACACATAGTGAAGTGCAGAGATCCTGATTCGTTGACCCCACTCCCCATGACTGTACAATGCAAAGAGATCCCCAGCTTGATGATCCCCCTCCATGTAATATGGTGAGACCCCCACTTACTTAGCTCAACCCTGATTTTCTGAACTGCAGCTCTGTCGCTGAGTCTTAACTAGCCCAAGGCAACGAGATAATGGTCTGCTGTGCTCTCAAGCACGACACATGCCAGAGTCTCAGGGGCTGTCCTGCCCGTTGGACAATACCTCACTGGTATTGACATTGCAGCCAGTCCATGTTTGTGTGTCTTGTCTGTATAATTATTGCGTTGATTCTTGCGCTGTGAATCTGCTCTACTAGAGGTGATCTATGCATTTTCGTGTTGCCAGTCCAGCAAGTCTCATGGGCTTCGGCATTTTCCTTGGTGCTGAAGCACCTGGAGTCATGTGATTCTGTCAGACTCTCCACTGTGTAAAGGACATTTCGATTCACAGATTCCAAGGTCAGAGGACACCACTGTGATCATCTCGTCCGACCTTGCATAGCGCAAGTCATAGAACGGGCCCATAATAATTCCTGTCTGAGCTGCAACGTTATCTTCTAGCAAGCCATCCAACGTTAAACTCAAAAGTGCCAGGGATGGAGAATCCACCACAATCTAGCCCTTGTGGCTGTGAAGCAAAAGCTTGAAAACATGCCCCCTAGTGGCACAATAACCAGAAAGCAATTTGGTGACACCCCCCATCCCAAGATTTAGGATGTTTGACAATCTCATGATTTGTAAGGGAATCTCATGATTGTTGGTGCCTAACTCATGCCTTTTGCATGCTCCGTCTAGGCAATACGGTTCTGAAAGCCAGAAAAACAACGTCTCCTCAGTTTGGTAGAAAACTTCAATGATCTGCAGTAGAATTTGCTGTGTCTTTTCCATCTCTCCCATTGATTGCCCCATCTTACTGGGTGTGCAACACCCCCCCCCCCCCCCCAACCCTCCGCTTTCTCATTTGCTTGCTTTTAAATCTGAAATTTCACTTGCTTGTCTCGGAACCTAACACGGCGGCGCATTCGGTGTGAAGAATGTAGCGTGGCCCTTTGCCAGGCACAGTTCAAGGCATTTTGACACTTGTTAATACCCCCCGCAGCTTGTGTGCGTTCAATCTGGGTTGCATTAGCACCATGAGCAATGGTGGCTGGCGGAGGTCGGGGCGGGGGAGGAATGACTTTGGGATCCATCCAAGAAGTGTCATACTCAATCTGGGCTCTTAGAACTACTTATCTAACGTGGTACATCACATGGTTTGATCTGCCAATTAGCCTCCATCAGAGCTGCTAACCGAAAGCAGATGGATCTATACATTATCGTACGGAAAAATCTGCCACTTCCCATTTTCCTGGAGAGCGGGAGAGCCGGGCTGAATGCCCCTTCCTAACATCACCAGACAGCAGCGGTTCTTAGATCTTCAGGAGTGAGGATGAGCAGTTACGGGTGCTCTGATGCAAAGGTGCTGGAGTGGGGAGCGGGGACAGGTGTACCTAGGTTGATGGAGCCTGGTGGTTACCGTGGCTGCGTACAGGTGTGGCACTGAACATGATGCCCTTAACCTGTTTCCTCTTAATTTTGTGTGTGTTGTACATTGGGATTAGGTAAAGCAACACCTTAGCCCCTGCTGTCCTTCCCTGGCACCTTTTCCTCCCCTGGGGTCTGAGAAGTTCTGTTCCCCCATCTTGGGCAGATGTTAGAAGCATCTGAGCAGGCAGGAGAACATCTCAATTGTCTGCTCAAAACATTGGACCTCCCTCTCCCCCCCCCCCCTTGCCCTCCCTTCCCCAAACACATGCAGTAGCTTCAAAAAGAGAACTGTTTAAATAGCATTAAGGGCCTGATTTTAAGTCACAAAAGCCATGAAATTCAGAGTTAAGGCTAAAAATCCACTTGACACTCTGGCCTTAAGTCATAAAAGGCGTGAGTCAAAGGCAGCTGCTGAGCAGGCTGGGGCGGCGGGGGGGGGGGGGGTGCAAGTCAGATCCCTTAATGAGATTTAAATGAGCCGATGGCCTGAACTCAGAAGGTTCAGAGATGCCGTTCGGATTAGCTTCAGGATGCTGAGCCGAACCCCTTTGGTCTGGGAACTGGGCTGGAAAGCGTTTACTTCCTCCAGCAGCTCCAAGTCCTGTTAGTCTGCGAGCTCCGAGAGCGTCGCTTGGTCCCCAATCTGGGTTGCTCGTGGCGGACTCTCGTCTCCCTTGGCGCCCGAGATAGCAGGGTTGTACGAGGAGAGGAAGCGGGGTTTAGTGGGTAGAACATCAGGCTGCGAATTAGGAGATCTGGGCAACTGGCCTGCGGGGTGACCTTAGGCAAGTCACTTCCCCGCTCTGTGCCTCAGTTTCTCCTCCAGTTCATCTTGCCTATTTCGATTGTTGGAGGGGGCACTGTCTCTTACTATGACAGTACAAGGGCACTCCAATCTCAGAGGGAGGTTTAAATGCCATCATCATCCTAAATCTGGGGCTGTTAGCCCCTCAGCGAAATCGCAACATTATGAGAGCAAATCAAGTCCGGCTTTAAAATCTTTATTATAGTAGTGCAGGGGTCTCCAAACTACGGCCCGCGGGCCGGATGCGGCCCGCGAGGCCCTCTCATCCGGCCCGTGGAGATCTTTTTGGCTCTTTTGAGAATTTCGCAGGGACGGCTCCGCGCTGGGGCCTGGAAGCGCCGTGCGGGCCGCCGCTGCCAGCCGCGGGGCCGGGACGCGCCGCGTGCTCCGCTGCCCCCACCGGCCGGGACGCGCCACGTGCTCCGCTGCCGCCAACAGCCGCGGGGCCGGGACGCGCCGCGTGCTCCGCTGCCGCCACCCAGTTACAGGCGGCGAAACAAGGAGCCACCCACTGCCAGGCGGCTAAAAGGTCTGGGGGGAGAGACCGGGTTGAGCGGGTCAGTTGGGGGGGGGGGGGTTGGAGGAAAGGAGGTTTTGGGGGGAGAGACCTGGCTGGGTGGGTCAGTTGGGGGTTGGAGGAAAGGAGGTTTTGGGGGGAGAGACCTGGCTGGGTGGGTCAGTTGGGGGTTGGAGGAAAGGAGGTTTTGGGGGGAGAGACCTGGCTGGGTGGGTCAGTTGGGGGGGGGTTGGAGGAAAGGAGGTTTTGGGGGGAGAGACCTGGCTGGGTGGGTCAGTTGGGGGTTGGAGGAAAGGAGGTTTTGGGGGGAGAGACCTGGCTGGGTGGGTCAGTTGGGGGTTGGAGGAAAGGAGGTTTTGGGGGGAGAGACCTGGCTGGGTGGGTCAGTTGGGGGTTGGAGGAAAGGAGGTTTTGGGGGGAGAGACCTGGCTGGGTGGGTCAGTTGGGGGGTTGATGTGTAGTGTTCATGTGTAGTGAACAGGTGTTCATGTGTAGTGTTCATGTGTAGTGAACAGGTGTTCATGTGTAGTGTTCATGTGTAGTGTTCATGTGTAGTGAACAGGTGTTCATGTGTAGTGTTCATGTGTAGTGTTCCTGTGTAGTGTTCCTGTGTAGTGAACAGGTGTTCATGTGTAGTGTTCATGTGTAGTGTTCATGTGTAGTGAACAGGTGTTCATGTGTAGTGTTCATGTGTACCGGTAGTGAACAGGTGTTCATGTGTAGTGTTCATGTGTAGTGTTCATGTGTAGTGAACAGGTGTTCATGTGTAGTGTTCATGTGTAGTGTTCAGGTGTAGTGAACAGGTGTTCATGTGTAGTGTATCAATGTGTTATTAAATAATAACTGAATAAAATAATATTAAATAAATAATTTAAAACAACATCCATGTTTTGATTCTTTTTTATTTGGACCTCGAGTGTGTTGTCGGCCCCCGAACTGCTATTTGATAGTTAATGCGGCCCTCGGGCTGAAAAGTTTGGAGACCCCTGTAGTAGAGGAACAAACAGAAGAATGTAAGAGCATCAGGTTTGTGCATCTGGAACAAGGATGTCCACTAGGCTCCAGGCATGTTCGATGCTTTGAAT
Source organism: Sternotherus odoratus (assembly GCA_032164245.1). NCBI lineage: Eukaryota > Metazoa > Chordata > Testudines > Kinosternidae > Sternotherus > Sternotherus odoratus. The sequence continues at coordinate 12,098,068 of JAVMKO010000018.1, read as the reverse complement.
TACCTGCTAGTCCTACACTTTGCCAGGCTGCTTTCAAAAGCTTTTTAGGCCAGCTCCAAGCTAATAGTATCCTGTCTAATTGCAGAGGGTCACGTAGCAATGCACTGGGCCTCATCAGCTAGAAGAAAGTGACTCAAAATATGGACACGGCTATCCAGCTTTGGTTGTTTAAGGCAAAATTTTCACTCATGGCTACTGAGTTTTGGGGCTCAGCACCCTTTGGGGGGTGTTTGCTGTGTTTATTTTAGGGATGCTGAGCACCCACAAGTCCATGGGGTCAATGGTAACTGAAGGTTCTCAGCAGCTTTGAACACAAGAACCCCCCAGGTCTCTAACTGGGGCACCCAGAATTACTAGCCACTTCTGGAAATGCTGGGCCCGTAAGGTCTTGTCCTGGGGGGAGCTTCACAACAACTTTATTGTTGGGAAGGGCCAGTTCATCCAACACAAAACTCTTTGTGGAAATGTGTTGCTTTGGATGAAAGTTTCATTGGGCAGGTTTCTCTGGTCCAGGTCCTACATTCTGGGTGGAGGGGAGCAAAGGACCAGGTTATAGATTCAGTCTCTTTGTATCTGGCACAATGAACGTTTCATTATTTATACAAGATGGAACAGCGACAACAAACGAGACTGAGCGAGAGAGACTTGACATCATAGCCTGTTGGTGAGGTTCTGATTCAGAGCGGGGACTTGAACCCAGGTCCCAGTGGAGTGCCCTCCCCACTGGGCTGTTGGCTAGTCTGGAGTGAGACGCTTACTGTCTTGTTGCAGAAGACTTTGACCGGCCTAGTTCTTGTTCTGATGCAGAACAAAAACAAACGTCAACACCTCGAGTTGTTTTGTGACATAGAACTCTTGTGTTCCAGCCTCGTTGTACAGGTTGCCTTGTTTGAGGGGGCTAGGAGGGAAATGTGCAAGATTCATCCAGTAGTACAATCTACAAAGCATTGGTGCCCTTCTTGAGGAGATAAAGACTCGCCTCCAACGCAGACAGGTTGGCATTGGGGTTCTTTCACTGTGGGGACTGTCTCCATACCAAGACGAGGTACCTGGCTAGTCCTGTCTCATGGTGTAGCTCTGGATGGCAGTTTGGAAGTAAGCAGCCGTGTTGCGTTCTGGATGGAAAAATATCAGATACCACTTGGGACCAAAGTAACCTATGGAGATCCCAAGCAAATTGATGACCACGCCCATAGCGTCGAAGATGGTCACCAGTACCCCTCTGTACACAGACATGACCAGGAAGATGGAAATCCCGGTCACGGAATAGCAGGTCACGCATAGCGTGATGTACTTGGCTTCGTTGTAGTTCTTGGGAAGCTCCTTGCCCATGTAGGCAAAATAGAAGCACAAAATGGAGAGGAACATATCTAGGCTGCTATTCATCAGCAAGGCCAACTTGTAGTTCTTGTTGCATTGCAGTGCTACTATAGAGGGGTCGTCCTCCAGGGCTATCAGAACTGGAGCAGGAGGGTTGGTGATAACGTTGGTCACCGTGAGGGAGACTTTCAGTGCTATAATGACAGTGATAAAAATGTACTGGCCATTGTACTTCATCCAGTAGCTGTAGGCTTTGGGCAGCCAGGCGGCCATCTTGAAAATGCTGATGATCTGGAAGGACCTGACGGTGAGGCAGGAGATGCACACGGTGAAGCAGAGGCTGAAGATGGTTTGCCGGCACATGCACTTGATCTCTGTCGGGATTCCTACGTACGCGGGGACGTTGACGAAACCGGTGACAAGAGACGCCAGCATGAGGAAGCACATCCTGCCTCCCGCGGACTTCACCACGGGGGTGTGCGAATGAATGGCAAATGTGACAGCTATGACTAGCGTGGCTATGAGGCCCAGCACCGAGAAGAGCAGCAACACCACGGTCGGGCCTTCTTTCCATGCCAGGTATTTCACAAGCCTTGGGTAGCACTCTTGGCTTCTGGCACCGGACCACTGGTCAGCTGGACAAGGCTGGCAGTTGTACAGGTCTGCAAAACAAAATGTGGCCCCATTGTGGCAGCTGGTGTAAAAACACATGGTGAGCGGCAGTGCCTGCCCAAAAGAGTTTCCAATACCAATGAAGAAGACAAAGGAAGGATGTATTGTCCCCATAGTATCGACTGAGGCCCAGAGAGAACTAAGTGACTTGCCTAAAGTCACACAGTAAATGTAGCACGGCCAGGAACTGAACCCAACTCTTCTGGGCAAGCGATTCCTTTAATAGATTCTAGGACCTGATGGGACCATTAGATAATCTAGTCTGACCTCCTGCATAACACAGGCCAGAGAGTCCCACTCAGCGACCCCTATCGCGAGCCCATTAACTTAACTATAGACCTTCTGCTGGGAACAAGCACTGTGGGATTGATATGAAACCAGGTGCGTTTAGGCTGGTACCTTGCACTTTCCTTACCCTGGTTGCTGAGGAAAGTCCCTGCTTCACAGTCGATACACTCAAAACAGCAGCTGCTGCCACTTATGGGCTTCCTCCGCTGCCCGGGCCCGCACTGCTGGGAACAGACTGAAATGGGGACCTGGGTAAAAGGGAATTGGAGGAAAACAATGATGATCCCAGAGCAACTTCCAGGGGAGCCGGAAGACCTTGTAAATGCTCCATAATAGTCACAGCATAGGCAGGAAAGGGGATAGGCAGCTAGGCTAAAGTCAACCAGACAATATGCTTTCCCTTTAAGTAGGGAACAGGGTTTAGACTGGGTCCCTCTTGGGATTCAGCCATCATTTTGTACATACCAGCTATAACTTCACCATGTTCCAATGGCAGAGCCAGGGACTGATTCCTTGGGATGGCCGTAAGCAAACCATTCCTGGGATCAGTCTAGCTACTGCATCACCTTTAAATATGGAAGGGGGCTGGGCAGAGCCACAATGGCAGCACTCATCTGGGAATAACCTAACCAGCCACCGGAGGTCACTGTTGCACCAGACAAACAGCTGCAGAAACATTCTTCTGGCGGGAGGTAATTTAGAGTTCAGGTGGTCAGGATCATTCTCTCTGTTTTACAGCTGGGGAAACTGAGGCACAAAGCGGGGACGCGACGTGGCTGAGCTCACCCAGCATGCCAGTGACGAAGAGACCCCCCGGCTCTGTACTCTATCGACTAAGCCCGACTGCCTTGGGTTTTGCTCCTGTCGTTCCATGACATTCCCCCGTGTGTGCTAATGGGTAGAGGGAACTTGCCGTGTTGTTCGGCGTGTGCCAGGAGATGTTCTGGGTGGTGAACAGCAGTTTCTGGTTCTTTGCGCTGTAGGAGGCGATTTTCTGAAAGGGGTAGTTGGGTTGGTCCCACTTCCACTGGATGATCTCGAAGCTGTTTGGAGTGTCGCCTTTCCCTCTGAAAGTGATCCGCTTGTTGAGCAGAAAGAAGTCCACGCGCTTCAATTCTGGCATGAGCTGCAAATGGAGACGGACGAGATGGTCAATGCACGTGGACGGCTAGGCGCTGACGTTATAGATCGGTGTCACTTCCTGAAAGTCTGGGGGTTCTGCTCTGGAAAGAGACGCCACCTCAAGAGCAGCTGGGGTTTTTTACTTGGTGAGTCCAGGTCAAATGCTCTCAGTCGGCAGAAATTTCCTTCTAAGAGCCAGCCTGGCAAACTCGGCCTCAGATCAGAAAGTCAAACTGGGCGCTTCTGGCTCACACATCCCCCAAGAATCTGCAACTGGGACTCAATCAACCAGGCTGATGTATGAGTCAGGAGAGAAGTCAGCTCGCTCCCCTGGAACTATGCTGGCTTTGCAAGAGATCTAAAAACCCTGAGGGCCAGATCCTGCCACCCATGTTCACACTGAGCAGTATTTTGCCTCCCATGGATCACCACGGGCCGTCTGCTTGGGTAAGGGGAGAGCGTGGCCCACTCTGCCAACTGTTGCCCACTATAGCCCACCGTTGCCCACTCTGCCAACTGTTGCCCACTATTGCCCACCATGGCCCACTCTGTTGCCCACTCTGCCAACTGTTGCCCACTATTGCCCACCGTTGCCCACTCTGTTGCCCACTCTGCCAACTGTTGCCCACTATTGCCCACTCTGTTGCCCACTATTGCCCACTCTGTTGCCCACTCTGCCAACTGTTGCCCACTCTGCCAACTGTTGTCGTGTGGACGCCCAATTTGCAGAACAGATCTGCGCTCCGAAAAGCGCTGCAGGAAGCGGTCGTGGGAAAGGCGGTAGGGGGCTCTCCCTCTGAGTTGGCGCTGACCCATGCCACACACGCCCAGTGTGGTGTTTGTGTGAGGTGGGCACTGTTCTCACAGAGATGCCTTCTTTTAGAAGGGGGGGGCCAAAATTAGACTAGGGTAAGGGTGTGTGCACCGGCATAGGGGTGGACTCAATGGTTCTGGAGCTCTGCCCTAGCTATCAGTCTGCAAACGTTCGTTTGACTAATTGAGCGGGATGCAGGCGGGATCTACCATTCGCTGCTAAGCGAGGAGACAGCCACCTGGAACTGCGGGCAAGCTATGGGCATCTGACCCATCTGATGCGGCCCTCAAAGACTAGCACCTTTCTTTTCCTAGCCACGTGGGCTGGAGGCAAAAGGCTCTACAGCATTTTCCCAGTGCCCCAAGCCGTCGGGTCCCGCGCCCTTAAAGCGCGGCTTGGATTTCCCAATGCAAACAGGCGGCCGACCTGCCAGGGGTAAACCACCCGCTTGTGGCACCCTGTGGCATTGCAGCCCAGCAGCCCATGCAACGCCTGCGCCACGATGTAGACAGAAGAGTAGACGTTGAAGTCTATGCGCTCCCCTTGGGCCCTCATGGCGTGGTCTGCGTCTCGGGCAGCTCCGAGGCACTGGTCGCACGCTTGGTTGCACGTCGTTTGGTCGGGCGCCGGCCCCTTGGCGCCTTCCGCCAGGCCGACCCTGAAGTCATCAAAACCGGGGATGGAGAATTCTTTTGCTGCCACCCCCAGGATGGTGCCCACCCTCCAAAGGTCAGTGATGTTGTACAGGGTGGTCTCAATGGCCCAGCCTTCGGCGGCAATCCACACCAAACCCGTGACATTCTGGCGGACCGCTTCTTGGAAGAAGAACGGTAGCGTCAGCTCCAAGGACAGGACGATGATCACGTTGGCCGTACTGTGGCTGACCTTGCCCACGACGGCCTTGATCTTGCCCTGCTCCTGCGGGGAGAGCCGCTGGCTGCTGCGGGGCACCGGGATGGCGTCCTGCAACGCCACGCAGATCCCGGTAGCCGAGGCCCGGAATAGATTCAGGTTCTGCCACCCGTAGTCATCGTCGCTGTACAGAACGTTGACCCAGTTCCACTGGAACTCCCGCAGCAGGAGCAGCATGGCCACAATCTGCTGCTCCATCCCGGAAATGGCGCGGAAGGCGGTGGGGAAGCGTTGGCGGTCGTTCAGCTCACTAGTGGTTGCCCTGTAGGAGATCTAGGGGCAGGCAGGAACAGGGGAAGGACAAAGTGAATATACAGACATGACGCACGCCCTGTAGAACACCTTTGCCGTTATCGGGGTGTACAGGGGGTGTCGATTTAGGGATTGGCTTTCTCTGGATGCACAACTTAGGGGCTGGTCTAACTACAGCACTGGAGCCTGTCCGGGGTCCAGAAAGCCAGGAGATGCCCATGTAAGAAGTTCAGCAGCAGTACCCTGCCCGCCTGGCGTGATTTACGTACAAAGCGACCAGCTGAGCTCCATGAACATACGGGATGCCCCTTGCTTGCCACCCAATGGGGAGCAAGTCACGCAGGGAGGGTCGAGGCCGCTGACGCTACGGGGGGGGGGGGGGCTGACTCACTTCACAACGGGGAGATGTTCATGGAATCGTTAGTGAGGCGAGCCCTGGCAGGTTTGTCTGGCCCTACTCTGGGCGCCAACGTACCTGTGGAATGAGGAAAAGACTCAGTATATGGGCCATTATAACAGTTGCTTCGGACGAGTCTGGGCCAATAACCGCCAGCACTCGGGGCTGGTAACGTGTGTAGTTATTCTTCAGCTGCACCACAGCGTGCTCGTTGGCGAGGAAATACAAGATGGGGTGGATGGCGTTGGTGAAATAACAGACGTCGACCATCTCGTAGCCCAGGGAGACACCGGGCAGCAGGGTACTGGAATTGTTGATCTGCTCCACGGCGAACCTCATGGCCCGGAGGTAGCTGTAGCTTGCTATCTTCAGCTTGTACCTAGGAGGAGCGTCACAGGATGAGTGATGGGTGCCGGAACCCATCCCGTGAGAGACCACAGCTGGCTTTGGGCTTGTGCAGTGAGGCTCAAAGAGGACGCCCCTTTCTTTGGTGTTGTGTAGCACTGCAGTCTTGGGACCCTAGGCCCAACGCTGTAAGGCGCTGTGCACTCAACTAGCTTCAGGATCGGGCCCCAAATTCTACCTTGACTATAGCGCGCCTATGGGAGTCAACCAGCGCCAGGTGCGTACTGGGCCATCATTGTGGGAACCAGCGTGGTCTGTTAGAGCACTGGAGTGAGACTCAGGGGACCTGGATTCTTTTCCAAGCTCTGCCACTGGCCTGCTGGGTGACCTGGGCTGAGTCAGGTCCCCTCTCTGTGCCTCAGTTTCCCATTTGTAACACAGGGATAATGATAAGGACATCCCTTTGTAAAGCGCTGTGGGATCTACTGATAAGAGTTCCACATAAGAGTTAGGGTTTGTTATTATCCAGGTTTGAACTCCAACAGGCCTCTCTCAGTTGAACTACAGGATCCAATTCCTTAGTATAGTAGGCTATTATCCTCTAATGGTCCAGCTACCAGTGAGGAGACATGACACACACTCTGCTAGTTTCTTATGCTTGCTCCTAAAGGCAGGCTTATAATAGTGTTTTCCTCCACCATCTGGGCCAAGATGATCTTCTGGGAGCCAGGACTTCTGATTTCTAGAGTGAGCTCTGCTATTGACTTTGCAAAAGTGTGACTTTGAGCCCTTAGGGGTGAGGCTCCTTAATCTCCATGTGGTCTCGGTGCCACTAGCGGGGACGGATCACCACAGCCGGGGGTAGGCGGGTGGGTGACACGAGCTCGAACGCCGAGAGCGGTGAAGCTGAACAAGCCCTCTGAATAAGTACCCAGGGTCCTGGGCAGGCTTGTACAGCCTCCGCCAAGACCCAGGCTGCTGCAGCTTCGCTGCTCTGCCTAAAAACCTTTTGAGGATCTAGGCCTACGGTCACACTGGGACTCTGGCAGAGGAGAAGATTGGACTATGGTCTCCTGACTTCCCATGAACCACCCTTCTGCCTCTGTTCATTGTGCGAGGTCCTGGGTGTACACCCCATAAGCAAGAGACCCTGCCCCGAAGACCTCACCATTTAAATAGACAAGCCAGATCATGGCTGGGATTCGAAGCAGAGGCAGAGAGAGACGAAGGGACTTACCCAAGGTCACACCGTGGGTCAGTGGCAGAGCCAGGCTTGGGACTGAGGTCTCCTGGCTCCCAATCCGGTAGCCTATCCACCGGCCCATGATGAGCAGTCCTCCTCCTGAAAGGGTCTGCTCAGATGAGCAAGCCCCATGTGTTTAAGGAGTGGGCTGGAAAAGGGCTTGCACAGCTAGGCAGTGATCCCGATGGTCAGGTCACTAGACCAGCAAAGCATCGGGCGAGATCCATTTCAGCTACGAAACAACTGATCAGCTTTGTGTCATTGGAAGCATCTGCTGTGACTCAGGATATTTGAATAGAGATTGAGGGCCACCACTTTCCAACGTGAATGGTCCATTTTGGGCACCTCATGGCCTCCTCATCTGATGGGCTGAGGACCCCTAGCTCTCATGAAAGTCTATGGGAGCTGTGGGCGCTCACCACTTCTGACAAGGGGGCTGCAAGTTTCGGTGCCCGTAGCCCAGCACCTAGGCGGGAAAGCTTTGGCTTAAATGGTTTGTCCCAGGTCACACACAGGAAGTCCGGGGCAGAGTGAGGAACAGAACCCGGGTTTATGAGTCTCAGCCAGGGGCCTCGGCCACAAAGCCCTTCCTCCCTCCCTTCCTTCCTTCCTTCCTTCCTTCCTTCCTTCCTTCCTTCCTTCCCCGGGAACAACCCAATGCTGGCTGCAGTGGGGCCCAAAACTATTCCATCGCCCTCCCCAGCCCCGGCGACGCCCGTTCCCTACTTACGCTTGACACGTGGGCACCGTCGAGTGGCTGAGGTGGGGGCTGTTGCTAGTGTCAGCGTGCAGGGAGAAAAGCCCCCCGAGGAGGTAATCGCCAGGCAGATGGAAATCGGAATACTGCGTCTGGGAGCCTGCCACGGTCAGCAAGACGCTGACGCACACCGCTAACACCCCCATGCTCCTCATGGCTCTAGGGTGCCTTCAGAACCAGCTGCTGGTGAGCGCCCAGACTAGGTTTCTTGCCCGGGCTCTGCAACGTTGCTGGTTTTCACAGATTTCTGCTGACTTATTTCCCTACCGTTCAAGGGCCGGCCCGAGAGGATTTGTGTGTGTTTACATTTTTTTCATGGACCGTTGCATTGCCATGGGCCGTGGCGACCAGCCGCGCTGTGCATCAGAGGGGACGCTCCTTGCTTGGAGGAGGAAATGTCTTTGGAAAGGCAGCGGGTGTGACGCTGATGGTCGTGAAGGGAACGGCCCCGCCGGTGCGTTTGGCACCGCTCCGCGGAACTCCATCAGGCCCTCCTCAAGCGGGAGGCAGCATGGTCTCATTGATAGGGTTACTGGCCTGATCTTCATTTAGCCCCTGGTCTGGGCAAGTCTCTTCACTTCCCCAGACATCGGTGCGGGTTGAGACTTTCAAGTGGGAAGACGGTGACCCGTGTGGGCATTTTTTTCCTGTCCTCGTGTAATCAGTTTCCTCTGGTTTCAGAACTATATAAAATTTAGACTAGGAAACCATGGTTACAAAGCCCCAAGGATTAACTGGGAGACTCCAGAGCAGGCATGGGATCTGAAGGTGACATTTATTTATTTAGGGTCTATAGTTTCAGCCCTGACTAATGATTTTTGAGTGTTTTAATGTTTGGGCATTACAATCAGAGGCACTGTTTAACGAGGCCTAATTTTCAGAAAGTGCTGCCCCCAGCCTCTCAAAAATCTTAAAGGTGGCTACATTTGGGGCACCCAGAATCGCTAGTCACTTTCAAAAGCTTGTGCTGAGTTGTGTGTGGTATCCCTTTAAATATGGCGGGGGCGGGGGTGTTTCCTGTAACACCTGCAGGTGGGTCTTGTTGAGAATTAGCTTCACGCAGGACCCTCGGCTTGATGCGGGACCGTGTGTGCACGCTCCGGGTATCCTACTCGAACGCAGGCTGATATGGAGCACCATACCTGGCACCAGGAACGCTGCTCCCTATTGGGGTTCTGGGCAGAGCTCATCAGACAGTTTTAACTGCAAGTTTTCTGTCAGGAAAAGTCATTTTGATTCAATTGCCCCTCCCCTGATCATTTCAAGTTTAACAACATTTCATTTTGAAAAAAAACTGGGTGGGAAATGAAAATGGCAGACTATAGTTTCACCCCCATTATTGTTTCCCCCAAAAATCTTGAAATGTTTGGCAGGACAAACTACCTAGTTTCTGATCCAGGTGACATCTGGGTGCTGTTGTAATACAACTAATAAATAGTGACAAAGAGTCCCGTGGCACCTTAAAGACTAACTAAAGTATTGACGCATAAGCTTTCGTGGGCTAATACCCACTTCGTCGGATGCATCCACTTGTATCCAACGAAGTGGATATTAGCCCACGAAAGCTTATGCTTCAATACTTTAGTTAGTCTTTAAGGTGCCACGGGACTCTTGGTCACTTCTGCAATTCCAGACTAACACGGTGACCTCTCTGATTCTTAACTAATAAATAGAAGCCCTTACTCCAAACCTGGGGACTATTGGCCCCTTACTAAAATTATATGGCTGGGGGGGGGGGTTAGTGCCCAGTACCACAAGGGGAAGGGTTGATGGGAAATCAGGACCTCAAGACTGGCAGTCCCCAGGGACAATGGAGAGAAGCCAATGCTCCAAGTCAGCTTGATCCACAGAGCAGACAGGATAATGAGTCAGGAGGCCGGGGGGGGGGGGGGGGGAAGAGGAATCCAACCCCTGTCCTAAGTGACCATGACAAGGCTGGGCGTTGAGCCGTGTCAGGGTTCCACGGTCTCTGCCACCCACCCAGGAGAGCAGCAGGGGAGGGGAGCATCCTTGTGATCAGGCAGGAAGTAGGAGCGAGGACTTTCATTAGCCCATTTCACCGGGGTAGTGGGGATAAACCAGGAAAGTCCCCCCACAATAGCAGGCCCATTCCCCTGCTTACACCTGTATCACACAGAACCGAACCCTGCCTTCTTCCCCCCCCCAAATAGGAAAAAGTGAATCATAGAATATTAGGGTTGGAAGGGACTTCAGGAGGTCGTCTAATCCAACCGCCTGCTCAAAGCAGGACCAATCCCCAACTAAATCAAACTAAGGCAAACACAAAATTGCATGGTTCGAAGGCAGAATACTTTTTAACACCCTTGTTTTTAGGCATTTTTTTTAAAAAAAAACATGGGTTTCGGGGGGGTTTGTTCCATGCCCAGCTGTAGTCCTGGGCCATGACTGGAGTTCCTAGACAGGACAGTAGGACAAATAATAATAAAATCAAAGCCTCAGCTGACCCTTTCCTTTCAGCCCTTTGCATGCAAAGCACCGGTGTTTTCACCATGGAAATGTCGCTCACATTTGCATTGGATTTTGTTTGTGTGCATGTTAAACAGGACCACGAGCTGGTAAAATTTGTCCTTGAAGTCAAAGGCTGGGCATAGACTAGATGAGGGGTCGGCAGCCTTTCAGCAGCAGTGTGCCGCCTCTTCGTTTACTCGCTCGAATATAAGGTTTTGCGGGCCAGTGATACATTTTAATGTTCTTAGGTCTCTTTTTAGGTCTTTAATTTAGAACTAAACTAGTGCTGTATGTAAAGTAAATAAGGTTTTAAAATGTTTAAGAAGCTTCATTTAAAATTAAATTAAAATGCAGAGCCCCCCCCCCCCACACACACACACACACACACCCACTCCCCAGGACTGGTGGCCAGGAACCAGGCAGTGTGAGTGCCACTGAAAATCAGCTCGCATGCCACCTTCGGCACCCGTGCCTGCCCTGCCCCCGGACTAGATGTTGGGAGCGTCCATAGGAGGTAGGCTGCTGTTTGTAGAAAGCGAGATGAGAACATAGAGGTAATTGTGTTTTAAAGCCTACATTTTAAGTGCAGCCAGAACCAGGCCTTCCTTTTAGTGCGTGCTGCATTGTGTCTGCAGTTTGGAGCCACAGCCCCGCCTACCTGATAGGGCAGTGGACTAAGACTCAGCAGTGTAGGTTCAATTCCTAGCTCTGCCTCTGTTTGGGGGCAAATCACTGCCTCAGTTTCCCCTGGTGCTCTGTCTTGGCTGTTTAGATTGTAAACTCTTCAGGACAGGGAGTGTCTCTCAGTATGAGTTGATACAATACCTACTCCCTCCAGGGGCTGCCATAATGCAGAAAATTAATAAGCAGCTGCCCAGCTTGTTAGTGCAATCAAGAATAAATATCGTAAACTGCATTCACAAAAATAGAGACCAGCATCTGACTGTCTGGTCCTCAAACTGTAGGAGATGCTACTTTAGGGCCTGATTTTGCAGCCCCAATTCACACTGAGAGCTACTTTACTCCAGGAGTAAATGTGCTTGAGGGTGCCAGAATTGGGCCCTGGCTCTGTGGTCTGGTACCCAGCTCAAGATGTATTATAACCCACGGGTCTGTGTGGTCACCTCGGTGCCCAATTTAGAAAGGATGCGATTCTGCTACTGTTCACAGCACCAGAGCCTGGACCTTTGATCAAACTGCAGGACCTTGACATTTTATCTCCAGAGGGCCCTGGTTCAATTCCTGGCATCCATCAAGAGGATGGATGGATCCATAACCAGCTGCAGGAAATAATGTGACTAAACACCTGGAAACTGGAAAGGCGGTGAAATGTTCATCTTGCTGACCCTTGTGGAGCAGGGGTGAAAATGACTTTAGGAACATGCAGGTGATTTTTGGTTCCCCCTCCCCCCCCCCCCCATGAGGCACCCTGTCCCTGATTTTCAGAAGCACTGAGCACCCACAAGTCCCAGTAAAGTCAACAGGAGCTAGGGGTACACTGCAGCTCTGAAAATCAAGCCCTTGGTATCACAAATTAGCCACCCAAACTTGGAGAACAGTTTTGAACATTTGAGCCTGTTTCTCCCTCAATAGGTTGACATATGTCTGCCTCCCACAGATGTTGGGATGTAATTCGGTAACCCATGGGCCATGGTTGGAGAAAAGGGCATTTTAGGAGCACATGGTCTATCCTGAAATCTAGGGTAAACTCTCTGCTTAGGTGACTGACTTCAGCGGGGGGGTTAAGCCAGATTTTGTTATCCGCACAATCTAGGGCACCCCCTCAAGGCTAGTAGGGGGGTGAGTTAGGTCCCAGGCCTACACAGTGAAATTCCTTTTAGAAGCGGGTCAGTCTTTTGTGATGTTTAAGAAGGGAAAGGGGAGACTAGCTACTGCATGGACCTAGAACTGTGACTTTTTTAAAAAGCAAAAAAATTATTCAGCCAACCAATCTAGTTTCAGCCACCCCAAAGCGGTTTGGGTCAGTTTCACCAAAACCATTTCAATTTTAAAAGCCTCACCTTCCAAAATAATTAAAACGTCTTTATTACAACATTTTCAAAACAAAAGATTTTGATTATTTTTGGTACAAAATGACTTTGCGACCCCCAAAAAGGTCAGGCAATGAAATGGTCAAAAGCAAAATGAAGCATTTTGTCCAGCCAAAACTTTGGTTTTTTAAAAACTTTTTGATTAGCTCAAAAAATTAAAAAAAAACGGAAACGTATCTTTTTCTCACTTGTCCCTGGACCCAAAAAACACAAATCCATGATTCACCCAGCCCTCCTTGCACCTCTATTTTCCCACTAGATGAGAAACGTGTCGATAGGCAGATCCGCTTCTCTAGGAAGCACCGAGCAACCCGCTGCCGGATCCGGAGAAGGTGTTAGCAGAGATTGCAGTGCCATTAACGTCAATCATCCTCATGTGTGAATTAAAAGGGTGAGATGCTACTTGAAAGGATTTGACAGGAGCATGAAAACCAGAAGGAGCTGTTAGATGCTCCCTGATGGTTCTTGGCTAAGATCCAGCGTGAGCAGGGCCTGGTACATCAGCGCTTGTGCTCGCCCAGTCAATAACACTCGGATTTTCTCGCTCGGATTCCAAACCCTCTGAAACAACAGATGATGTCATCAAAAGGAACCATGGCAATTTATCAAGGCTGCTTGGTGACCTGTTGCCTTTCACTTGGGGAGTGGTGGATTGCAGAGAGGAACCTACTGGGAGAAGCGCTGCAGGACATCCACCCCATAGGTACTGATCTATTAGGGCACTGGTGACTGGTTTACAGCACTGGGGTGGCGTCCAGTTACCTTTTCGAAATCCACTTGAACTCAGGGGGCACTGGCAGTGGGGGGAGCTCAGCACCTCACAGGAACAATCCCTTAGAAGGCAGAGGTGTTTCAGCACCTAAAACTAGAGAGACTTCTAGGGGAATTTTCAATCCCGCTGCCTCTTTAAGTGCTGAAACACCTTTTGAAAAGCTGGCCCTGCATCCGTTTGGCCAGGCTAAAATAATCCCCAAGCCAAACTTGGATTAGTGGCAAGGGAAAGAATTCTCCGGGTCGCGGCCATGCTGAGTAAGTCTTTTATGAGCAGCACCTGCCCGATCCCGAGTATTGTTTTCATCCCTCGACATTAGATTTTCCCACTCAGGTGAGACAAGAGCAGCAGTGACCTTTCACACTGAAAATATCTTGCCGTGTTCGGCCTGCGTTGAGCGATCCAACTCGAGCACAACCAGTGAACCAGTCGGACCAACGACCTAATAAACTAGTGTCCTTCCACTATGAACAACCTGGTCACCCACTCAGCTTTCCGTCTGATCAACATTGCTCTCTGCACAGTGCATTTCAGGTAAGACCCATTTAGCTAACATGCCATCAACAGGATACAGACCTTGTGTAGACAACAGCATTCAAATTATTACTGAGAAGAAAATCAATCAACTGGAGCCCCAGCTCCTTATAATAAGAGTATGAAAATGCAGGTTTCCTCCCCACCTTTTGGAGGTGGAGATTTGCCATGACAGCTCACGCAAGCCCAGTTTGGCGAGGGAAGGTAAAGTTAATGGACAAACTGGAAGTAGGATTAAACAAGATTTTATTACTTCTCCTTGTTGTGTGACGGGGCGGCAAACATAGCAAAGGATTCTTAGCAGCAGTTTCTAATATTAGTTACGTAGGAACAAAACCAAACCCACGTGTTTTTCGCCCATCTCCGTCACTACCACAGCAGTACATCGCGCAAGAAAGTGAGTGGCACAGGGGACAGGCTGCTTATTGTGGCAGTTCACATCCGCAGGGTTTTAGGCAAGCCACCTCTTTGGGTTTGAACCATGGGGTCTGCACCACTTGAGGCTGTGAGTGCGGGTTCCTTTGAAGCCCCAAAAAATCAAAATGGCACTTGAGCTCACTTGAGTTCCATTCTGGCTTCCACCCTGGGGCAGGGTTGCTTGAAGCAGGATGGGGTTTGCAACTAAAAACAAACCCAGGTGCTTTTTTGCATGATAGAGTGGTTCTTTTGGACTCACTGGCCCTGCGTATTTCATTCTTACGCTAGGAAAAACCAATTACCCCAAGAGGGTCATTCCATGCTTAAAAGCTTTTGGTCTTTTAAAGCTCACGGGTTTTTAAGAGGTACAAAGCCAGGTCATTTCCTATCCCAGATTCCACCATATGCAGGTGGAAAGGAATGGGGTAAAATGAGGGAAATGACACCCAATGCAACAGGAAGTTGGTAGGAGTAGGAGCCGTAGGGCTGGGACAGCAGGGGGGTACTGAACTAACAAAGCAGTTTAAGGAGGAACGAGAGATGCAACAAGCCATGAAGCAGGCAGAGGTAGGATTCTATAGCGAGCACTTGAGGGAGAGCTGCTAGGAAGGGAGGGAAAACCATGGTGAGGATAGCCGAGAGGCAGGTAAGAGGACAGAGATACCCAAGTCTACACTGCACTTAAAAACCAGTGGTTGGTGACAGGGTTCAGGGTAAGAGACTGCTTAGTGGGGTCTAGCTCAAACCCAAAAGCCTACACCACAATTAAACAGGCCCTGAGCTGAGCCCTGCAGCATAGGACAGCCACAGGTATCCAACTGCAGTGTAGACGTACTCTAAGAGGCTCGTCTGCATGGGATGTGAACTGCAGCACACACTGAAGTTTTACGCTGTAAGTGCCCAGTGTAGACCCTGCTAGCACAAACTAAAAGGTACCTAGTTCATAGTAATGCAGTCCATATCTTAGTTCATGCTAGCAAGATCTATGTGAGGTAATTACAGCACTAGCTTTTACTGTGTGCTAGAGTTCACACCCCTGCAGGTCTTACTGCGGGGCTGCGTAGAAAAGCACTAAACGCAGAATCAGGGAAAGAGAATTTATTCTCACTGGCAGCAAACGTACCTCACGTGCCTATATAAAATAGAGTCGCTCCAGCTCTCAATCACACGAATGTTTGTATTTACTGGATAAATTACTGATTTTAATATGCAAAACCTTGCTGCTCTTGTGCATACTGGTACAGATTAATCTTGTCTAATTACTTTTGTGTAATGTTCTATAGCGATAAAAGGAAAATGCATATCTGAAATGTGTTCCTTTGAACCAAATACTTAATCTAACACAGTGGATTCCTTCAATCTTACACAGTCCGAACCAAAAAGTGCTAGTAGAATCAGTCGTGAACAAAGCTTTGCTTCAAGAGTTACCTTTTAAAATGCACACAAGTCTGTGTAACTACGTTACGGTAACAGCTTATCTGTTTCATGATTCAGCATTCGATATTTGCAATAAGCGGATATTGACTTCAGTGGCAGTGACCAGTCATTGACCTGAAAGCTAAATACTAACCAAGGCACAGTAGAGGTTAACATTTAACTGACTGTACACCTCAGACAATTAACGTCTGTGCTGTCATTCACCTAGAGTTTCACAATTCTGGCTGTGGAATTGTCAACTGTAACAGCTTGCTATTGAAGTAACATTCTAAATTAGAACTGAAGTTCCACTGTCCCATCCAGCTGGGACGTGGAAAGTTGAATACCAGAGCCCAGTAGACACATCGGAAGAACCTACTAATAATACTGCAGTAGCGTTTGAGATTCAGAGCAGTTTTGTGCCTCACAACAGGTGGGTATGTGTTACCCATGCTGTACAGGAACCTACAATCTGAGGTGTTCACTGACCATACGGCCAGCTGGCTACAGCCCAACAGAGGCAAAATGGACTCTTAACATTGTGATCAGATCTCTCTCCCTCCGAGCAGCCAATAAGATTCCTCCTACTACCACACGCTTGTTACTAACACGAGAGCCAGCCAGGGAAGAGGAGATGCTCTCTGGATCCATTCAGGTAATCTCCCGGGGGAGTAGCTTGGAGGAGCTGCCCACCCGGATAGCTGCCAGCGTGCTAGTGAATCCCAGACCTAAAAAGTCTTAGTGCACCTATGACTGACGCAGCTGCAAAGTCCTATGTGTCCGGCTAACCCTTGTCACTGGCTTGGCTTAGCACCACTAGCGACTGTACTAATGGGAAACACGCACCTAGCACTGAATCGTTTTTTAAACCAAAGGGTTTAACAGCAAACTAGCCATGCGGGTTGCACAATATCCGCATCCCCTCAGCACTACATGCAAAACAGAGCTACCGTCACAACGCTATTCGAACCAGAGCCAAAGCCAAACTACAGCCGCTGATCTTAGCAGCAAGGAACTCTGGGAAAGGGCGGAGCTAGAGTCCAATGTTGTAGCTCTCTGGGTCGATTCAAGCCGGAGTTCACATACATTCCCCTCCACTCCCCGGACCAGCCATTTAAAAATGGAGTTGAACAAGCATGATTTGTTCCATGGCCCATGCACTAAGCTAAAAACCAGTGTTTGGAAGATACTACAGCTCTGAAAGTAACAGGGGCAAACCCATCTGGTTACTGCCATTATCTGCTCCAGTACAAGTCATCCAGCTCGTGCTTTAATTATTTCAGGACTCTCAGTTCAGGGGAAGAAGGGGACAGGGGTGTTACAACCTGCTTTTAAAAAGGGGAGGGCCAGAGTTGGAAGACAAGAATTCTGCTCACTCAGTTGCTCTGTTTTCATGCATCACTTCCCTAAATGCATCTTCCTTCTAAACTCTGCAAGGGTTTTACAGCAGAAGTGTTAATGCAAGACACTGTATCGCCTACGGTGTTTGATGATAAAACATGCGGCTTGTCCATACAAACATTAGCTTACGGCAAGCTGGGAGGTAAATTTACCATGCGCTAAAAGTTTCCTAGGGCGCTTAGATCTACCCCACCTGGAGTAGTTTAAAGCGCAGTAAGGAATTTTTAGCAGGCAGCAGCAAGGGTCACTCAGACACTTCGCGCCATGCAGGGTAGATTTATACCACGGCTTGCGGGGAAATGTGTGTTCGTACAGCCAAGCCCTTTAAAGAACACTTGTCCCCACTCCCGTGGCAGACTGGGCAGTGGCTTCACACTTGCAGCAGGAGACACTCTGTCCCTGAGATCCACTCATGCAAAGACCAGTGTAGGGGGAGAAATGGACAAGAACATCTCAAACGGCACGTTCCTCTAGGAGTCTACGGGACTTGGAGTGGGAGGACAAGCCTGGTGGATTTCTTTAGCACAGATCAGCATGAAACCCAGTTATCTCATTCTTGCCAGAGCGTTTCTCCTCTACTGCCTCAGGTTCTGGCTGCTGTATCCCCTGTTCTAGTCTAGGTGTTCGGAGGTTCCTGGCTTCCTTCAGGAGCAGCCTTCTCCTGCGTGAGCAAACAGCAGCCTACAGAAGACCCCTGCCTTAGACTAATCCTCTACATCAGGCCTGAGAAATCACAAGGGCTGCTCTTGTTGCTGGGTAACAGGCTGTAAAATTTTGTCTGAAACAACAAAATGCTTGAACCACCATTAGAGCCGGAGCTCGGACATGAGATCGGCAACGACGCTCTGTGTTTGGAGTCAGTAGTAAGAGGGGGCTCTCCCGGCCTGGAAGGCCCTGGGCCGCGATCACTGCATGTACGGGTACTTCCAGTCGCCGAGGGGCACGTGGGTCTCCTTGATGGCCAGGGGAGAGGTCCAGCGCAGGAGGTAGGAGGGACTGCCAGGCTTGTCGTTGGTTCCTGTCGGAAAGCCAGGAAAGGCTCTTTACGGGAAGGAGGAGTCACTCCCCAGGAGGGAGCAGGAGGTTCCGTAGCGAGATCCCCACCCCACAGCTGAGGAGATGGTGGCCCAGAGCCAGGAGTAGAACCCAGGCCTGGCTCTAGTCCCCAGAGAGGAACATTCACCCGGGGCTCTCTCACCTGAGGCCCGGGCGCCCCCAAATGGCTGCTGGGCCACAATCGCGCCAGTCGACTTATCGTTAATGTAGAAGTTGCCAGCTGCATTCCTCAGAAGGGTCCTCGCTTCCTGGATGACGTTCCTGGGAGAGATAAGGGGAGCAGTGAGACAGCGGAAGTGGCCAGGCCCAGGGCATCGTCCTTTCAGTCGGCTGTGGGCCTCCCCCCACCGTGCGAGAGAACATAGTCCCGGCCCAGCAAAGCAACCCACCCTGCCGACATTGCTCTGTCCCAGAAGATTCAGCCTTCCTGGGGTACTCCGCAGGGACCAGTCAACCCCTGGCCTGAAGCAGACAACAAAGCTGCTCCACTCTTGGTTACTCCTGCCCTAGGCTGGGCTCAACCCCAGATGTGAAATGGGTTATTGCTCCAATTGTACCATTCCATCCAGAGAGCTATGCCACATAACATTCACCGACAGCACCAACGAGCCAGCTGGAGCCGGGAGGACATGGGAGTGTTGTCTGGAGGGAAAACCCCTGAAGACTCAAACAGCAACGATCCCCCTTAACTACACTTCAGAACCTCTGGGAATAGGGACAAGGAGCTTCCCTAGTCCCTATCCTAAATCACTCTTAGACCCAGGCTGCGCAGAGTATTACCCAGGAAGGGGTAAGGGGCCATTGGCCCAGGACTTCCTTCCAGCAGAAGACAGTGATGAAAATGGAGGTAGTACATGATGGTTCTGCATGACAGAAACCAAAGGGCCAAAATTATTCCCCCCCAGTGCACCCTGGAAAGAAAGAGAGCGGAGAGCGAGCTCTTAGCGCGCACTTGCTAGCGCAGGGAGAATGCAGGCACTTACTTATCGTGGGCGAACACTGCCCCCGTGAGGCCGTAGGGGGAAGTGGTGTCTATGAGCTGGAGGACTTCCTTGTACTGCTTTTCTGGGTAGACGTACACCGTCAGGACTGGGCCAAAAATTTCCTGCATAGTAAAACAGAGGCAGTCAGGGCAGGCCCGGCCCGGTCTGCGCGCCGGCGAGCAGGGCCCCACCGTTGCTGCTGGCTAGTGATGGCAGCGCCTGCTGCTTGAACAAATCGCCGGTGTGAAATAGGAGAAACGACCAGCACTGCGAAAGCAGGAGGACCACGATCGACTCCTGCAGGGAAGGACTCCGGGGAAAAGCCCCATCTCCCAGCCCATCGGGTTGAATCTGGTTGGCAGGCATTCCCCTCCCGTTCCCGCCAGGGACAGCAGTGGGCCTTCATTGTGATCTAAGGCGTTTAGGGTCCTGTACATGGTCCCAACCTGGACGGATGAAGGTTAGTTAGAGCTGCTCCCCTACACGCTCCCAATCCCCTTCAGTCCCGAGCGGAGGATCAGAGCTATAGGGGCCCAGTGAATAATTCTAGGACTGCACGGGAAGCAGAGGAAGCAAAGAAACAGCTGCACCCGTCCTTGGACGGCCCGCACCGGGCGCTTGCAGGGCTCCGGCGGTGGGGCTGTTTCATTGCTATGGAGATGCCAGGCCTTGGGTCCTCTGAGCTGCGTTAGTTAGGGGCAGCGTGTGGGAGAGGAATGCTAAGCGCCACAGGAGCCAGCCCAAGCCCCGGGCCCACAGAACGGGCTCGGGATACGGCTGAAGCCCGGGGGCTGCTGCTTCTCCTTTAGTCCAATGGGCTCTAGTTTTAGGGGCCTGCCCAGCCGGACTGAAAACACAGACACAACCCTCGTGCTCTTTATTTGCTGTGGTGCCCGTCACCAGGGTGAGCCAAGAGGAGCGGTGGGACGACGCCCCGCTAGATATCAGGAAGGGCTTCCTGGCATACGCGACTGGCCCGTCCCGGCACCTGTGGATGCCCCATCACTCGAGCGGCTAAGGCACTGGGAAAGACAGCGCCGGTGGCCCTATTTAACCGCACACACAAGGCCCAGTCCCTGTGAGCACCTCAAGGCCCACGGGAGGGCTACGGTCTAGACAGGAGGCAGCAACACATGCACTGAGGAGCAGTGCAGGTGACTCCCGAAGGGGAGGGAGTCCTACGGGATCAGTCCTAGGGGATGGGGAATCTCCGGCTTAGAGGGCCAAGATTTTTCTCTCTTCCAGATCTGTGCGTCTGCCCCGGCTATTCCCCCTGCTCGTCTCGCTGCCAATCCCAGAGAAACGGGGCCCTCACCTCCTCCATGATGGGGTCCTTTGGGTCTTTGCTCTCCACGATACACGGCTCCACAAAATACCCAACGCTGTCGTCGCACGCCCCTCCCGCCAGGATGCGGAGGTTGGGCGACGTCTTGGCGTGCTGGATCCACTTCTTGATACGGGCAAAAGACTGAAAACCACAGGGTGAGGAGGAGTCGGACACGAGCCACGGAGCGGCCTGGGCCCTCCAGTAAAGGGGAGCCGCCTCGTTTCCTCGCTCCCTTGCATCCTAAGCGCTGCCGGCAGGATCAATCAGCGGCAGACGAGCGATTACGGCAGGTGAAGCCACTCGCTGCCTGCCCCAGGGTTTGCTTCCGGGAAGAATCCCCACCAGCATCCCTGCACTTGGACTCTTAGGCCCCCTTCTGGCCAAAATCATGACGACTGTCCCCAAGGACAGGGCTGTCCAGACTTGGCTAGAAACCCAAAGCCACGGACACGTCGCAGCTGGCCCCGGTAGGGTGACCAGATGTCCCGATTTTATAGGGACAGTCCCGATTTTGGGGTCTTTTTCTTATATAGGCTCCTATTACCCCCCCATCCCTTGTCCCGATTTTTCACACTTGCTGTCTGGTCACGCTAGGCCCCGGAGACCCGGCCAACGGAAGACACAGACCCAAGGACTACTAGCGAAGTGGAGCATTGCATGCTGGGATCCGTAGCCCGGCCTGCCACGCCGCTGGATTAAAGATGAGCAACTGCAGTCTCAGATGGGGCAAGGACAGGGCAGGGAGACAGAGTGCCCCCCGACGGGGGGCGGGCCAAGCGCAACCAGGGGCTGCCCAAAGCGAGGGCAGACCCTGTGCCCCTTCTCTGCAATGGAGGTGGAGGAGCGGGATTTGCAGCCAAAAGCCACCTGTGTTGCCAGCTGCCTGCCCCACAGGCCAAGACAGCGCTTGTCAGCTCGGCTAGGTCTGGAACGAGGGACGGGGAGGCCCAGGGCGAGGGAGAAGGGATCATCAATACCCAGGAGGGCTTGGCTGGCTTGGGTAAAACAACACGAGGCCTCTAGGGGAGGAGCAAGAAAGCAGGCTCGGGATCCGAGTTAGGGGGAGAAACGGCACGTAGGCGAAAAGGCCCACCTGTGTACCGCGGGGCCTGCGAGAGCCTCCCCCGAGCAGCCAGGGCCTGCCCTCTGGAGGGCCACAAGCGGCCACGCCAGCAAGGGGCCTGGTCTTACCTGGTCATGGATCACAGCCGAGAAAAAGGTGGCGAAATCCTGGGCAGGCTGCGGAAGGAAGAAGGGGAGCCGGTGAAAGAGCGAGCAGGCTCCTTCGCTCCCCAGGCCGTCAGCTGCCTCCGAGCGCCAGGCAGGTAGCTCAGAAGGCAGGCGGAGGAGAATCGAAATCCCCCCCCCCCCCCCCCGCCAGTGACACTTGTCCCTCCGTTAATATCGCACCTCCCCACGCCCCTAAGAGGGAGCAGCCGGCCTTTTTCAATTAGGCGGCGGCGTGAACCGTCCCTGACAATCGTTCCTCCGCGGCGCCGGCTACAAGTTAATTTCTAATCACTAGAAAGATGAGGGGGGAAGAAGCAGTGGATAAAAAGCCGGGTTCAATAGGAATTAGCAGCCGGCTACTGCAGCCTCTAATCCCATCAGCCACCCGCTGAGCCGCAAAGCCCAGCAGCGCCACTCACGTCTCCCACTTTGATCTTCCCGTGCTCCTCCAGCAGCTTCTCTTTGATCTGGGGCCACAGCACGTCGGGGGCGTAGAGGCGGGAGCAGGCCGAGCACTTCTGGCCGCTGTACTCGAAGGCCGAGCGCAGGGTCCCGTTCACCACGCTGGGCACGTCGGCCGAGCTGTGCACGAAGTGGAAGTTCTTCCCGCCGCACTCTGAGGGGAGACGCGGACCGCCCCGCCCCGTCACCGCCCGAGCGAGCCATTTGCAGCCAGCCCCCAGCTGTCTGGAGGTCCGGGCCCGCTTAACGCCCGAGCCACGGAGAGCAGACGCCGCCCGCTCAGCAGCCAGGCCAGCCGTCTGCATGAACCCTGCCCCGCGCTCGCTGGGGCGCAGGGCTGCCTCTGAGCGAAGACACAGCTGAGGAATCAATACTAACAACATGGGATCCACCTACCGAGCTCTTCTACAGCAGCTCCAGCCAAGCGTCTCCCAGCGGCCCTGTGAGGTGGGGCTGAATTATTAAGCCCATTTTGCAGCTGGGGAAAACTGAGGCCCAGGGAGGGGAAGTGACTCTCACTAGGTCATCCAGCACATCAGTGGCAGAACTGGAGTTTGAACCCTGTTCCCTCCAGCCTCGCAATCCCTTGGGTTCACCCTGCCTCTTCCCTCTCTCGGTACAGAGCAAAGGGACCATCGTCCCATTAGCAGGAGCTGAGGTTAGCCTTACAACCCCCTTCTCCCCCCCCACTACCACCACCACCTCAACAGCACCAACCAGCCAACGGCAGCCTACCGCCCCTGCTCTGCCCCGGGTACCCCTTAAAGCCCCACTACCACCCGTCTGCGGCTCTTCGCCCAACTCCTCCTGCAGTGAGCCGGGTACCGCATCCCGGCGGAGCGACCACAGCCATTTCTGCACCAGGCTGTGCCCAGGTGCCAGCTGCTCTCCCCAGGAAGTCCACGGCAAGAGGCCTCCACGAACTGATCCCAAAATGGCACCAGGTTCCCGGAATACCTCGGCCTGGTCAGCTCCGCCGGGGCAGAGCACGCTCCGATAAGGCCGCGCTCTGGAACAGGACGGCCGGGGGGGGGGACACTGGGTCACAGCTAGGCCGGAGCTAATCTGTGCAGGGGAAGGAAAGCTTCCATGGGGTCCCAAAATCAGGAGCCAACCGCGTCAGCTTTGGGTCTTTAGTCTGCGTGTAGGAGACAGACCTGTACAGCCCTGCACAGCAGGGCCCACGGGGACTCTGCCCTGTGGTGGCCACATCACCACCCTCCGCCCGCCCCTAAACTCGGAGCACCGAAGAGCGATTGGCCCCGGCGTCGAGCTCAGCACAGCACAGAGCACTTAAATGACGTGCCCCGCCCAGAAAGGCTCTAGCAGAGCCCTGATACTAGGAGTCCAGGCTTTGAGGCCTCTGCTCTGAACAGGAAGCCCCACTCCCTCCAAGAGCTGGGGAAAGAACCCAGGAGTCCTAACTCACAATTCCCTGTTAGAATCATAGAATATCAGGGTTGGAAGGGACCTCAGGAGGTGTCTAGTACAACCCCCTGCTCAAAGCAGGACCAATCCCCAACTAAATCATCCCAGACAGGGCTTTGTCAAGCTGGGCCTTAAAAACCTCTAAGGAAGGAGATTCCACCCCCTCCCTAGGGAACCCATTCCAGTGCTTCACCACCCTCCTAGGGAAAACGTTTTTCCTAATCTCCAACCTAAACCTTCCCAACTGCAACTTGAGACCATTACTCCTTGTTCTGTCATCTGCTACCACTGAGAACAGTCTAGATCCATCCTCTTTAGAACCCCCCTTCAGATAGTTGAAAGCAGCTATCAAATCTCCCGTCTTCTCTTCTGTAGACTAAACAATCCCAGTTCTCTCCGCCTCTCCTCACAAGTCATGCGGTCCAGGCCCCTAATCATTTTGTTGCCCTTCTCTGGATTCTTTCCAATTTTTCCACATCCTTCTTGTAATGTGGGCCCCAAAACTGGACACAGTACTCCAGATGAGGCCTCACCAATGTCGAATAGAGGGGAACAATCACATCCCTCGATCTGCTGGCAATACCCCTACTTATGCAGCATAAAATGCCATTCGCCTTCTTGGCAACAAGGGCACACTGTTGACTCATATCCAGCTTCTCATCCATTGTAACCCCTAGGTCCTTTTCTGCAGAACTGCTGCCTAGCCATTCAGTCCCTAGTCTGTAGCAGTGCATAGGATTCCTCCATCCTAAGTGCAGGACTCTGCACTTCTCCTTGTTGAACCCTCATCAAATTTCTTTTGGCCCAGTCCTCTAATTTGTCTAGGTCCTAATTTGTCCTATCCCTACCCTCCAGTGTATCTACCACTCCTCCCAGTTTAGTGTCATCTGCAGACTTGTCCACACCATCCTCCAGATCATTGATAAAGATATTGAATAAAACCAGCCCCAGGACTGACCCTTGGGGCACTCCGCTTGATACCAGCTGCCAACTAGACATGGAGCCATTGATCACGACCCATTGAGCCTGACGATTCAGTCAGCTTTCCGTCCACCTTATGGTGGATAGAAAGCTGTACCCAGCTTTCCCAGTTGTACCCACCGGAGCCCTTTCCTCCCCACATCTCTCTCCAGACACCTGGGTTATTTCAAAGTCACGTGTTTGGTAGGAGACCACCTGAAATACAGCACAGCCATGGAAGTGAACAGCAAGCTGGCCACACGCGCCTGGCTAATTTGCTGCCCAGTAGCTGCTCGATTCCCGCTGAGGAGTTCCCCTGCAGCCGGCCTGGCCCATGTCGCTCTTGTCCCCGCGAGAGCTAAGTCTGGGCATTACCTCCTGCCAGGCGCGGGAAGGTGCGGTACCGGTCCAGATTCTCAGAGACCTGCTTCCAAAGGTGCTTGAAGGTTCTGAAAGGCAGAGGAGGAGAGTGAGACTCTGGCACCACCCCGCGGTTACTCTGGAGCAAGCGTCTCTAGAGCAGTGGGACCGGGCTCCAGCGCTCAGACTCCAGGAACATTTGAGGCTCTCCTAAAGCCCCAGATCCAGGAGGTGAAGAAACTTCACCTCCCCCTTCCAGCTGAGAGGCCTGATCCAACGTCCACCAGAGCCAACGGAAACAACTCCCATTGGCTTCAACAGGCTTTGGCTCAGACCTCGAGAGAGGAGGGGAGACGGAGAACCGGAGCCTAGACGCCAAGGTGATGGGCACGACCGAAAACGGACGGATAGCGAAAGAGGGGAGAGAAAAGGGGCCCGGAAGAGAATAAAGGAGAAACAGAAAGAGTCTGGTGGGAGCTTCCAGTTCTTTTCTTTCCCTCCTTCTTTTTTTGGTTCCGACTGTGACAAACCCCTGAGCTGCAAAACAATAAAAATGCTAATCCGCTCCCACCAGGAGAGAGAGCCGCTAATACTAATTTATGAGCTTCCCACCTTGAAAGCCCAATGCTCATCAGACCATGTCATTCGGCTGGTGAGCGGGGGCCCCCGGATTTTAATAGTCTGTCGTCTTCGGGAGCGGCGCTTCGGGCAGGGCGGGCAGAGCCCTTGGCGGGAATAACTTATCCTGAAGCGCCGGGAGATGAGCGCGAGTTTGCAAATCTACATGGACAAAGGGGGCACCTGCTTGAAATGCCCTTTATCGGGACGAGGAGTCCTTCAGGTGGCTAATTCACATCCCTTTAGCGGCCGGGCGAATGGGGAATAAACAACACGTCCCTTCCCTACAGCATCGCTCTCCCAAGGAGCTCCTGAAAGGCTTTGCGGGCAATTGACGGACGCAGCGGTGTCCCTGCGGGATCAGTAAATATCACCCTCAATCGCAACCTCCCTCTGTGCCTCATTTGAGCGACTCGTTAGGTCGCAGATGAAATCAGGGCCCAGGGAATTTGAACTCCCAGCCCCTCTAGTCCAGCCTTTAGCCACAGTCCCTGTAGGGAAAGAACGGGGGATACACCAGGGTTTGAAGTTTGCTGCACGCACTAGCCTAGGTCGCATCTACACCACCGCTTGTAACCGGGACCCTGTCCCTGGGTCACAGCATAGATGGGAGTCTGGATTTGTCCCCACGGCAAGGTGTTCACGGTCTTCGGAGTCTAGAGAAGCAGGGGCTTTGGGAACGTCCACATGGGTTTCATTATGCCCTGGAAATGAACATCGTTCCACAGGGGCCGTAAGGTGCCTACTGTACTTTGTTCTTATCCCATCAGAGCAACCGGGGAGTAGGGGGCAGATTACAATGGGACCCGCTACGGGCTGATCTTTTTCCTTTCCATCCGGACTGTCCCACTTCTGACCTCGCTTGCAGGACACAGAACCAGCCCTGAACTAACCTCCGGTGCCTGCAAACCGCTGGCACGTGGCCGCATCACACCTGAGCGGAGGACGCTGCAGCATCATGGCCCTACCCTGCCCTTCCCTACCCCCCCTCTCCGAAGCAGCGACCCCCCCCTGCCCGCTTACGGCACGCTGCCCGTGAAGTTGAGCCCGCAGAAATGCTCTGAGCTGGTGACCGTGTCTCCAAAAACGGGTCCGTCGGCCGGGACAAACTGAATGACGTTTGGAGGGAGACCGGCTTCCAGGAGGATCCTGTACACGGTGAAGCTGGACAGCATGGCGGCGTCGCTGGGTTTCCAGAGGACCACGTTCCCCTGGAGGAGGAGGAGGAACAAATCAATCGATCACGGAGGGCGGCCGTGGGCTTCGATAGTGCGCGATGAGGGCTGCCGACCCCAGGGCTCCAAAGCTCAATGATCCAACCAAAGCCCCGCGTTTGCCAGCAAAGCAGATGGGGGCGGAGCGGTGGGAGTCAGCTGTGTTTGCTGGGGGTCCAGCAGCGCTGACGTGCATGGGATTGAGACCCATCGCCTGCATTTGGCTTCAAGTTTCAGGTTTGAACAGCGCCGAGCTCAATGCCCTGACTCAGCTGAAGCCTTGAGACGTCTACCCCGAAAGGGTGGGGAGCGGTCCCCCAAAGGCTCTGGCCCAGGGCCCCACAAAATCCGTCTCTGCCTCACCTAGGTTCTCAGGAAACCAAGAATCGGAGGGTTTGTCTACACAGGGAAATTGACCGGCATCACTATGCTGGGACGACTCCCACCACGGACACGATTTCAGAAGATTTCCAGAGAGGAGTAACTATTCCTGAATAAAGTCACTTTTAGTGCACAACGGTGTGCCCACATAGGGCGGCTAGACTGGTACCGCTACCACAGAATAGTTATTCCACTAAGCGATGGCGGTCAATTTCCCTGTAACAACAACAAGCCCAACACAAAACACCTGGCCTACCATGTGTCAGGGTGACAAATACCCCATCATCAGTCACCCCTTTAGCCCCAACATCATTAAGCAGTGACGCCCATTTTTACTTTGGCAGCCGTGGTGGCATTGTGCCAAAGCAAAATAACATTTTAAAGCTTGCGGTGTCCGGGCGGAAGGGGGATCTTCAACAAAGAGGGTTACAGCCGTTTATATCAACGAAAGCAGGGAAAGTCTTGGCAGCTCTTCATGTGAGGTTTTACTTGAACTGCGAGGGAGGTGGGGTCATCGAATGTTTCCAGGGGGTCTACATTTTCAAGAGGGGCTATTGATTTTGGGTAGGATGCACTCAATTTGTAGTGTCCGGCCTGGGAGACCCCTTAAAGATGTTCCCGAGTGCTTAGCACTTGCTGAAAATAAATCAATAAATCAGGCGGCATTTCGAATTGAGGACCCACCAGTGGAAGCAACCAATAGCACCGATCACAGCTGAACGTTCAGGCCGGACTCTGTGGTCCTTTGGCCGTGTTTGATGGGGAATCTGGGTTAGCTCAACACAGACACGGGCTAGTTTAGTACAGCCTAGGTTAGCTTCCTTCAGAAACACTTCAAATACTGGCCCAGAATCTCTCCTCCTATTTGGACCACGCCAAGCAGCACAAAGTGGTGAAATTCGGCCTTAACAGGCCAGCTGAGGATTATCCAACGCAAGGGAGCTCTCAGGTGGCACTTACACCGAGCTTCCCCCTCACAATCCAAGCACAGCGGGCAGCACAAGGCGCATCTGGGCCACACGGAGTTGCAGCTGGCATAACCTAGAGCAGCCCCCAAGCTGCTCTAATTTACGCTGATGGGCAGGGGCCCGTGCAAATGCCCCAAGAGGAATCAGGGAGGGGTGCCTTGATCCCTGCCAACCCTGTGCCAAGCAGATCTTGGTGCAGGAGAGAAACTAGACACTAATACTTCTCTCTCTCTCTTCCCCCCACCCCCTTTTCTTTTGTAAACATATCCAAGAGGCTACAGCAGAACCGCCAAGCAAGGCTGGAATTCCAGGCCAACGGCGCATCACAGAACCGCAGTGGTTTTATTGTTCTGACCCACTCCCTCTTCTGCCCGTCCTCCACCCCCCACCATCCGGCTGTTCGGGAAACCCTGGCATATCCCGCCTCATGCCCACTGCCCAAGGCAGGACTCAGGCCCAGGCTACCACGTGACGGCTCCCTGCACTTCAGCGCGAAGAATTCCTCTCTGCTCACACGAAGCCCCCCCCGTGTCTGACCCAGGCGCCTGTGTATCACTGCCCGACTGTGAAATCAGCCGCCTCGTTAACAAGTTAATTTCACAGTCTCCTAATGCTACCATTGCTCTACAGCAGACGCTGATTAGGGGGCAGAGTACTCACGCCAACCCTTCCACGGGCAATGCCCAGCGAGGGGAGAGCACTAAGGCTGCCCCCAATAAATACCTGCGATAGCAGAGCCTCTACCCCAGCCTCGCCCAGAATATCCAAGGTAAGCTGGGCACGCCTGCCTACCTCCTCTAATAATAAAAGAGCAAAGGGATGGGCAAGGGCAACACATTTCAAACAGACGAAATACATTTTTGCACA
The DNA here is from genome assembly GCA_032164245.1 of Sternotherus odoratus. NCBI lineage: Eukaryota > Metazoa > Chordata > Testudines > Kinosternidae > Sternotherus > Sternotherus odoratus. The sequence continues at coordinate 12,069,032 of JAVMKO010000018.1, read as the reverse complement.
ATGCGTAGCTAGCCAGGGGAACTCACTGCCACAATAGGTTACTGAAGCTTAAGAACTTAGCAATATTGGGGGGTGGAGGGGGCATTTAATGTAACCCATTATCTACATGAGGAGGCTTGAATAAGAATAAACGGCATACAAACCCTCATGCTTCAGGGCACGAGACAATTGCTAATTAGTGGGGGTCAGGAAGAAGCTTCCTCTACAGGCCGCGGATGCCACAGTTGTCCATTACAGGGTTTCCTACCCACTCTTATGAAGCGTCTGGTAACGTCATAGACTGGAAGGGGGGTGCAATTTACTAGGAGTACCTTGACGTTCGTATTTCCTAGCATTGGGGCGTTTGAAATGGCAACCTTTGCGCTCCAATAAAGCAATTTTCTTTGCTGACGGCGGAGCGTTGGTGGCTCGGCGACCACACAGGGCCGATTCATTAGGCAAAGAGCCGCCTAATCCCAACCCCCAGCGCCGTGGAAAGAAAACCCCCACCCGCTCCTCCACACTCACCATCAAAGCCGGAGCCCCCGCCAGGTTCCCGCCGATCGCCGTGAAGTTGAAGGGCGAAATAGCTGCCACAAAGCCCTGCGCGCGGGGGAGGGAAAGGGAGATTTGACACAGTGGAACGTGCACCCCTGCAAGGGAGGCCGCGGGAGCGCGGAGAAACTTCCCGCCGCAGCTCGCGCCACACAGGGGGAGCTCAGCACGCCCATGAATGCGGAGCATCGGGTCTGAGCCGAGATTTATCACCCCCTCCCGCCACCCTCCGGACACACACACACGCACACCTTGGAGGCCTGGGCTTGATCCAGCCCCCCTCTTCCCCTCACCTCCAGCCCCCGGTAGACCATGCTGTTGGTGCTGATGGGGATGCTGACGGGCTGAGAGTTCTCCAGCTCCAGCGCGTACTTGGCGTTGAATCGGAAGAAATCGCTCAGCTCCGCGGCGGCGTCAATTTCCGCCTGGATGACGGTTTTGCCCTGCGGGGGAGGGGGGGTGGAAAATGGGAGAGATAAATACACTCCCCGCCCCCACACTTTCTCCCTGATGCACACAGGGGCTTGGCTTCTTTCAAGCTACTCGCTGGGTGGGTGAAGACCAGCAGTGGACAGCAGGAAAGCCCGACTCCCAGACTCAGACTGGGTTTGTTAGTCTCTTTCCCCTCTCTCTCCCCGGCAGAGCCCTGACCTGCCCCCCATCCCAAGCACAGGGCGAAAGATCAGGGCTAGGAATCCAACCCAGGTGTCCCTCCCAGACGCGTACAGCATGAGGAAGTCGCTAGCCCTGCACGGAATGAGCCTGCAAGGTCTCCAAGAGCCCCTGCAGCAAACTCAGGCCAGATGCTCCCACTGTCATTGCTCAGAGTGCATTGGCTCCATCAGCAGTCAGGAAATCCCCCTTCTTCCTCTCCTCGCCTCCAGTCTCTTCTCCGACAGCCCCTGGCTGCTCCCTCCGCCCATTTCAGAAATACCAGGCCCGGCATCACACATTAGCAGCTGGTTAATTCTCTTTCCCCTTCCCCCCCACCCCAACCCGCAGTGTAGCCTGGGCCCCAGGATGTCCTAGTGACCCACTGTCCCCTCCTCCCACCCCCAGGCCGCTCAGGAGTCTGGGACCAGCAGAAACACCCAAGCTAGCAGATCTAAAGGGTTGGGGGCACTTGGCTCTGCTTCCCTCGCTGGGTCAACGCAACAGGGGTCTGTCGCGATGTCAAGAACAGAACTAGGCCCCTCTTCTCCCGCAGGGTTCTTGTGGGGAGGGTAGTCTTGTTCTTGGAGGCTGAGGGCTCCTTGGTTTGAAGGCGCCATCCATGTTCCAAAGCGGGCGCAGCAGGACAGATCCCGGCCTGTTGGATTCTTACAGCAAGAGCCCAGGGGGAAATCAGGCTCCTGCTAGAATCTAACCCCCTAATCGCAGGTCACACGGGCCGCTCCTGACCAGCCCAACCCTGGACGGCACCTTCCCTCCGGCCGAACGTCCGGTTTCACCCTCTGTGGCACCCGGATTGGCCCTGGAAGTTTTGCTGCTGACGCGACACGAACTGAAAGCGCTGCCGGAGCCCAATCAGCCGCTCACCTCACACTTCCTGGATATTTCCACCCCACCGAGCAGCCTCTTCTCCCTCCCCCTGGCATGATGACCACCTCCTGCTCCGTGGAGAGGAGCAGAGATTGGCACCCGCACAGCCACTCCATAAATGATCCCCCCGCAGCTCATTAGGTGCAGGGCGGGTCCTGCCGACCAAGGTCCCCAGCAGAAGCAGTTGGAGGCTCCAGCAGCGAAGGAAGGCCTCAGGCTACACCAAGTTCTCGTTGAATCACAGACGTTTCTCCTACTTGTGCCACTTCCCCCGCTCCGATCATCAAGATTTGGCCCCGCAGCTCTTCCTGCCACTCCCCCCACCCTTATGGTTTGTCCCGGCAGGTTCTCTGTGGACCATTCCACCTGCAGCCTCACCTGCCCAATCATGGTCTTGGCCAGCATTTCCGCTCGCCTTGGGCCGCTCAGCACGTCGGCCGCCCTGAAGAAGATCTGAGCCCTGTCCTGGATGGGTCTCAGGTCCCACTCCTTCCGCACCGCCACGGCGGCCTGGATCGCTTTGTTAAGCAAGTCCTGAGGCGCAGGAGAGGGAAGCCCGTCAGATCAGTGCTTCCCGGACACTCAGTCTCCCAGCCCCACCCCAGGGCTCGCGGCACACGCGGCCCCAGCAATAACCCAAGGACTTTGCTGCAGGGCTTGGCAGTACGCCGGGGCTCATGGGGACTCTGAACACCAGGGGTTCAAGAACCTCTCGGGCAGGCAAGGTCTGGCTGGAGGATTTTCCACTTTCCCTGCTCACGGTTGCAACACTAAATAAACACGGCTCCTGTGTGTCTGATAGGGCTCTCAAAGCACTCTACACCCAGGGCGAGGTAGGGAAGGACTAACTATCAGGGTCTCTGCAGCCACTAGTGTAATGCAACCACCTCTGGCACGGAAGGCAGCAGCGGTCTAATACCACGGGACCGTTTTAGGGCAGGAAGGGGAGAAGACTCCCATGTGCAGCTGAAACCGCAAGGGAAATCTGCATTCTGCCTACAGAACAGCCCCAGTGGGGATCTGGCCAGGACACCCCACCCAAGGATCGGTCCAACTGGGGGCCTCTGGTTCAGTGCCAGCTTCCCCATTCGTTTTAAGCAGCTACGGCCCCCTCTCCCCGCAGCCGCATTAGCAAGGAGCAGGGCGCTGTCTCCCGCGAGGATGGATCTGTGCAGGGCGCAAGCCCCGCGGCTGTGGACACAACCTGAGGCGCTATCCTAGGTTATGCTGGGGAAACCTCCCTGGTCTTAGTGTCGCTGGCAAAGGGCAGCTCAGCTCCCCCGTGTCCCCGTGACCACACACCCTCAAGCCTGCCCCCTGCAGGTCAGATACCGAGAGGCAGGTTTCCACACTCACCTTGTCCGCATAGCAGAACTTGGCCACCTTGTGCGAGTGATTGAAAGGCTGAAAGGAGGAGAGCCTGGGGTGATTAATGCTGCAAAGAGCGCCCCCCTGTGCCACTCCACGTCCGCCCTCTGCCCTCCCCCACGCAACACCTCTGCGTACAGAATAGCCCCCCATTCACATGGAGTGACACAGGCCCAAACCCAGGCAGTGACGGTGTGTATCCATCCCCATCCCCAAGGACCCACCCTACTCCAAAGCAACCGCCATCCACCTTCTGCTGGGTTCACCCAGACGCCTAGGTCCCACTTCGATGACCCACACTGGGGACACTCACGTGCTTTGGTTTTGCCTGTGTGGACAGGGACCGAATCATATGCACCAGCCCTGGTCTACGCCACCCAGAGAGGATCATAGAAGATTAGAGTTGGAAGGGACCTCAGGAGGTATCTAGTCCGACCCCCTGCCCAAAGCAGGACCAACCCCAACTAAATCATCCCAGCCAGGGATTTGTCAAGCCAGGCCTTGACACCTCTAAGGAAGGTGATTCCACCACCTCCCTAGGGAACCCATTCCAGTGCTTCACCACCCTCCTAGGGAAATAGTGTTTCCTAATCCAACATAGACCTCCCCCACTGCAACTTGAGACCATTACTCCTTGTTCTGTCATCTGCCACCACTGAGAACAGTCTAGATCCATCTTCTTTGGAACCCATTTCAGGTAGTTGAAAGCAGCTATCAAATCCCCCCTCATTCTTCTCTTCTGTAGACTAAACAGTCCCAGTTCCCTCAGCCTCTCCTCATAAGTCATGTGCTCCAGGCCCCTAATCATTTCCGTTGCCTTCAATGGACTCTCTCCAATTTGGCCACATCCTTTCTGCCCCAAACTGGAGCAATCACTGGAGAGGGGAATAAAACACTGGGATTTCCCCGTTGTGTCCGAGAGGCTCCTTGCAGGTCTCCAGGGCTCTGCCAGCCCGTGCAGGAGTCACCTAGCAACCCGGCGCGCCTCCACTGGGACTCACCGACAACTGGTACCGGACGTCTGATGTCCACACCTCTTCTCCCCCCACCATGCACGGGATGGCCTCCGTCTTCCCCTTCAGATCGTTCAGCGCCTATCGGATGAATCAGAACAAAAACCAAAACAGTGAGAGCCTCACAGCTCCCCCTCTGCTGAACGGAAGGCAGCCCCCGGGGATGGAAAGGGTATCCAGCCCCCGGGGCTTTCCTCCACTCCCTCCTCCACCACATGCTCACACCAGGTGACCTGATGGTCCTACGCACGGCCCTGCCAAAGGTCCATGTCTGAGCCCCTCTCGAACCTGCTTGCCAGACCAGCACATCCGATGGAAAGGAAACTTTGGACTTCTCCGGTACCAAGTTCTGTTCATATCCCGGTTATAGGGACCATCTGCAGGGTTACGGGGGGAGTACCAAGCGTGGGGTGGGCAAAAGGCTTCTCCCCAAGAGGGTAACCATCAGGGGTTAGGATGGGTGTCCTACCACGTCAGCTAAAGAATCAGCCACTTTCGAGTGAGCCTGAAAGATCACACACCGCCCTGGCAGGGAAGAGCCCTGGTTTCTTGGCCAGTACCTTCTGAAGAGCCGCTCGCTCCGGGCTGCCCTGCTTGAACTCCAGAATGGGTTCGTTGGTCACCTCTACAGCTATACGGTGCTGCCATCTTAGCCTGGGAAGGGAAAGAGAGAGAGAGCCACTGAGAAGTCACAGGCTTCTTCATTCAATCTATGCCGCGGCTGTCCTGGCCAGCGAAGCAAGACAGGCATCACTGCTGCAGAATTTCATTCCTTATTACGGTCAGCAGTACAGGCTATGCCAGGCAGTCAGCTTGAAGATCACGTTTCCTGCTGACCGTTGTCTTTTGCTCCAAGGAACCACTACGGTGGCTAGCGCTGAAAGCAGTCAGGAGACGTTTGTTGTTCTTCTGTGATTGTACAACTCCTAGCACATTGGGGTCCTAGGTGCCGTAGCAAATAAATAATAATTTCCCTCTCTTTTTCCCGGTTTGTTTACTATGTACATTTGACGGCACTTCATGGGTCATCAGTTTTACTGCCCAGTTAGTTTCTCATGTGCAGTGTGGGTCTTTCACACAGCAACAGGGGGAGAGAAAAGGCATTTTGAAAGAACAGGACACTGTGATTGTAAAGTCACAAGATACGACAAGAGGACTGGTGAGGGGGGTAACTACTTTGAAACTTGCTTCTTGAAACTCACTAAGGGCAGAATTTTCAAAAGACCCTAGGTTCCTTAGGTGCCATAGGCTGTCTGCACTACAAGCACTGCAGACGCTTCCTATAGTAACAGGAGGTATTTCTCCGTCGTACTTAATCCACCGGTCTGAGGGCTCGGTTACACTTAAAACTCTACAATAGCACAGCTGTAGTGCTCCAGTGTAGACACTAGCTATGTCAGTGAGTTGGTGTATCCTCTGGAAGACCTCTGTGTACTCCCAGGGGTACGTGTATCCCTGGTTGGGAAGCAGGGGCCTAGGTAATTCACCTTCCTGAGAGGCTGTCCCTTGGTTGATGGAAGAATTCTTCCATCAGCCTTGCTGTGACTATACTGGAGGTTAGGTCAGCCTAATTACGGCACCCAAGACGTGATATTTTCACAGCCCTGAGCCACATAGCTAGGTCGATCTAAAAAAATAAACAAGGCCTATGTATGTCCTATTTTCAAAAGTGACTCGGGCCCTTAAAACCCTAAATCTCCTTAATTCACAATGGGACTTAGACGCCAACGTCAGTTTTGAAACTTTTGCCTTCAATTTCAAGCAGACAGCGCCCCTCAGAAACCCCCAGCAAAGCGGTACAACAATCCCGGGCGTGGTCCTGTAGAGTGTTCAGTTTTCCCATTTGTCATCATCAGAACATGGCGTCATTTCTGTAACTCGGAGAGGACACTAAGTACTGACGAGCCTGACTCTGTCAAAAGTTAAACCAGTGCAACGTTCTCCTGTAGACCAGGCCTTAAACAGGAGACTTCCAAGGAGGGAAGACTGATGCAGGAAGTGGAGCTAGAAGTTCAGTAGGGGGCTTTATTCCATCGGAGATGCTGTTGAACCAACATCCCAGCACGGTGGGAGGTTCTCTGCTGCAGAATGCACCATCTTCCATGTGGGAGCGATCAATCTACACCCCAACTCCTGCTTTTAGAAGAGTTCAGAGTACAGGGGGCATAAGCCGGGCAGGTTTGTTTTGTCAGCACAGTGCATGCTTCAACAGGTAGCTGCACATTACCCTGTCATTTCTCAGGCCCAGTCTGGCGTTAAATTCTCCAGCTCGGCGACATTTCCCAGCAGCAGCAAGAAGAAAACAAACCACCAGAAGCCAAAGAGGGGGGAAGGAGCCCTGGTACTGGAGAGAGAAAAGACGCTGACCCAGGAGTGGGCTTGGGGAGAAGGAAGAAGTACGCCAGAAGAAAACAAAGGCAGAGAAAGACGAATTAGTGGCAGTAACTAGCACAGGGATGGGCCAAGTCTGGCCTGTAAACCAAGAGGGGCCGTGACCACTTTAATACACAGCTGTGATCTTCTGATGCTACAGTTCACAAGGGACAATGCTCAGTCTTGATGGAGGCAGAGCCTGGCTCAGATCAAGATAGAGCACCCAGTCTGGAAGCAGCAAAGAACATTATCTTCAGCCCAGGCCACGTGACAAAGTGAAACATGAAGCCACGGCTGCAAATTCTTTACCTCTGACTACCTCCGAGTTCAACCCTGCAACGGAAATAGAAAGGACCCTGGAAGTCTGGTAGACATTAAAACCCTGCACAGATACCACCAATTCAGCCACTGGACACTTTTCCTTCTAGAGCTTCGCTTAGAGACTGACTTAGATGTGACAAGACCTCAAGAAGATGGGACAAAACCTTGGATGAAGAGAAACATTTCTATGTTTTGTTTGGTTGAATCCACCAGAAGTAGTATTTTGTTTGGATTTAAAACATTCCCGGCAGAGCCAATAGCCCAGCCTTGCAACAGCAGGCTAGGGGAGAGGCAACAAAGAGTGGAAATGACAAACAAGTAAAACAAACCAGCCTATTTTTTCACTGTATAAAATGAGTGAAATTCTTGAAAACAGACCTGACAAAATGGATTTCTGACAACTCCCCCAATACAGATCTTTAGAGATTATGTTTTCAACTACAGAAGTCAGAGCAAAGCCTGAAACATTTTTGTAAGATTGTTTTATTCAACACATGGAGGAGGAAATTCAGGAAGTCAATATGATAAATTCTGGAACTATTTGAATGAGATTTTCCAAGACTCTTTGTGCCGTCCACGTCCATTACAAACCCACAACAATGACACATTGAAATCTCCTGAATACTGGGATTCAAATGTGCCTATATTTTTTAGGAGGAGGGAGGCGGAGTTACCTTGAAGAGATTTATATGTTAGATCTGATGTAATCAAATCAAAGACACCGTCCTACGCCTCTTGTTGTTAAAACTGTGGAAAATTCCCTGTTTGTATTCCTTTAGGTTTTTAATAAATAATATTTTCATTTTATAAAGCTAGAGTCTCCATATTCTTTCAGTTTTAACTATCAAGAGTCAGAAGTCAGCTCATCCCCCCCAAATGGGACCAGAGAACACAATGGCAGTGTCAACAGTGCACCGTTAACCTGTGTGATTGGCACCTGGGTCTGCACCCTTGGGTTAGCGTAGCATGGGTGTGAGTGCCCCCTCTGCAAAGCCCTGCGTCCTTACCAGTTCTGCCCTCGCTTGTGTCTGCCTGGAGGCAAAGCCCCTGGTTCTGTGTGCGGAGATACTCTAGGATTCTTTCCCTGTCAATTGTGGGAGACCTTGTCTGTCCTTCGGGGAGAATTGTGGGAAGGCATTGGAGGACTACCAGCACTCACGTGATTTAACCTGTGCACTTGCTGCCAAGCGGGTGGGTTCCAGCCCAAGCTCAAAGCAGAGCCTGGATTCCAGCTACCACCCACAGATGGGTCAGCTAGGCCAGACTGACAGCAGCTCCAAACCTAGGTCAGAGGTTTTCCTGTGTGGACACTAGGGGAGTTAAGACTAAAACCCAAGCAAGGCCTGGGTTAACTGTGCAGCAGACCCAACAGTACCAGAGCAGGAAACCGGACTGGAACCCTGCCTGGCAGGGGAAAATAGGTGAAGAGGTTACTCCTGCCATCAGGGATCCTGGTGTTTGTAGTTGCCAGTTGAATACACGGCTTTACAGCACAACCGGTGGCAATGCAACCCCTGAGTCACACAGGCAAACCTGGCCTTGTACCAGATTTCCAGTGATACCACCTTAGTCACCCCCCACTGTGGCACCCACCTGTCAGCAAAGCAGCCAATAGCAATTCCTTTAGAAGGGGTGGCCCAGGCACAAGTGTTGCTTGAGCCAGGAGAGGCCATTTACCCCCGAAAGGGCACGCAGCTCGGCATGGGTCACCCCGGAGCTGGGTGGGGCACCAGAGAAACACACAGGGAGGGTCCGATTTTGGATGCAGCAGGGGAGGGAAGAGGAAGCGGGGGAGGACACGCTGAGACCTGCCAACATCTGCATCCCCAGGAGACTCCTGCCTGTTACCTGCTGCTACTTTCCTATCTCAGGAAGTGTGGCTAAGTCTAAACCTTCACTCCCTGAGATAGCAGAGGTGTTGGGCAGATAAGGGGAACACGTGCCAAGGGATCTAAGGCAGATAAACTCCCTGGCTGGGGGAATCCTCCCAGCAGAGTCTCCACTCCCCCCCCCCACACACACACACACATTTTTGCAGCACTGCGACCCCCCTCCCCAAGGATTTCTGGGCAGCGGCTCCCAATCCCCCTGCTGTAAAGGAGCGCGGGGGGGCGGGGGGGTCAGGCCTCTGCTGCAGGGCATTGGGGGGCAGCAGCCAGACCCGCGGACAGACTCCCCATAAGCAGCCTGGAGTCAGCTGGGTTCAGAGGGGCCAGGCAGAGTTGACCCCCCCGACGGGGCGGAGTGTGACCGCGGCGGGCGGGGCAGGGAAATCCCGGCCCGGGGCAGGGCCGCACGTGGAAGGAAGGGGGCGGCCCGAGGTCCCGGGACCCCTCCCGCCGGGGATTCCCTAAGGGGGGGGGATGACGTGGGGGGGACGCTGCCGGGGGAACCCCCCACGGGCCGGATCCTCCCGCGAGGACCGGGGTCACGCCCCGCCCCCACTCACCCGGCGCGGGGGAAGCCCAGCAGCGCGCTCCGCAGCGGGGGCAGCAGCATCGCGGACTCGCAGCCGACGGGCCAGACCCAGCGCCGCGCACGCCGAGCGGGGGACCCCTCAGCTGGGCTGTACCATCTCGGGGGGGGGACCTTCCGGGAGGGGACCTAGCTCCTCCTTTCCCTCCTCCCCAGACTGGCGCATCCAATAGAGCGCCCCCGAGTGAGCATGTCCCAACCCCGTGCCCCGCGCTCATTCTCAGGGATCAGACAGCGTGCCGCTTCCGCCCCCCTCCTCAGCACATGGTACAGTCCGTTCCGTCCTAGGGCGGGGCTGTATCAGCCAATCAAATCATCGGTAGGGGGCCTTCTGACCAATCAGCCGCTGCTTCATGTTACAACCCGCCGCAAGGAGGGAGGTGTCGGTCAAGCTCTTTAAAGGGACACGTAGGTGGCGAGGAAGAGGCGCTTGGCTAGCAGGGATCAACCTTTCAGAAGTGGTGGGGCAGTCTCCATTTATTCCTTTTAATTGAAGGTTTCAGGGGTCACTGATACATTGTAACGTTGTTAGGTCTCATTCTGCAAGTCTTTATAATTAAACTAGTGTCGGATGTAAAGTAAATAAGGTTTGTAAAATGTTTAAGAAGTTTCATTTAAAATTAAAATAGAATGCAGAGCCTGCCTGGACCTGTGGCCAGGACCCAGGCAGTGTGAGTACCACTGAGAATCAGCTCATGTGCCACCTTTGGCACCTGTATCATAGGTTGACTACCTTTGGGATAGACTGGGGGCGGCCCCCACGCTCAGGTGTCTCAGCTTCACCCTGTACCTGTCCCACCCTATCAGAAGATACCCATTGGGGGGGGGGGGAGGACAAGAATGAGAGAATTAAATAAACCTCTGTATTGAAATGAGAACTATTAATGGTAACTAGAAACTGATCCCGGACACCCCAGGTTCCCATGAGTTACTGGGGCACAGCACAAGTGGCTCTTCAAACATTTATATGAAAACTGTAAACAGGAGGATGGTGCTCTGGGACAAATGCTTCGTGTCCTATACGTTGAATCATTGGAACAAATCCATGGCTACTCAAGCATTTTTACAGTTGTCAATGCACTGTGGCCCCAAGCCATCCTCCCACTCCAAACACACGCGAAAGAATGAGAAAAATCTCTTCCTCTGAGAGGAATGTTGACAAGCCCTTGCTCATCTACCCCTCAAAAAAGGTAAAACAAAGCAATGTCTTTAAGGTATAAAACAAGGCCTGTTTTTCTTCATTCAGGTTTTGCAGGGGAAAGGAAGGAGGAGAGGTCTGCTGAAGACTTTCCTAGTTCAGCTGGGGTCAACTGCTGATTTCAGTTTCTTTTTGTAATTGTAAAGGAACCTAGAGCAGGTTGTTATCAATCTAAATAGCAATAAAGGGGCAACAAGATTGTAAGTTACAGACTTGTCCTTAAAGTATTCCCTCCCCTTCATGGACACTTAAAATAGAGACATACATGTGAAAACAAGGGAGCTCGGAGTTTTCCTGTAATCTTTGCTATTGCTCTTAATTCACACAAGAGTAGAGGAAACAATGGAGAAGTGAAATAATTCACCATCAGTGCTACCATTGTCTCTTTTGAATGAGCACACACACAAAAAAAGGCTGGGGAATGGGGGGAGGAGAATGGCGAGATAGTTGAGACAATTTATAAAGATTTAAATCAATTCTGTTTGTCCTACTTAAACTAGAGCTGTGGGTAATTTTGTGTCATTTTGAAGCATAAAGATGGAGTTTTAACCCAGTATAGAAATCTTGTCCTAGAGCAGGCTCGGTTGCATTCCATAAACACAGGTGGCTTAATTTTCATTCTCCAGCATGCATCATATAGTTTCAAGGGGTGAGGAGAATCTTGCCCACTCTTAGATATTTCCAATGTCCTTTAGAAACATGAGTGTCCCTAGTCTCTGTTTGTCAGGGAGTGGAGGGTGATGGATGGTAGGAAATAGATCACTTGATCTTACCTGTTAGGTTCACTCACTCCGGGGGAACCTGGCATTGGCCACTGTCGGTAGACAGGATACTAGGCTGGATGGACCTTTGGTCTGACCAAGTACAACCCTTCTTATGAGGGCATGTTTCTGAAAAATAAAGTTCAGTCTTGCCAACTTCCAACAGGAAGCAGCAACAGAGCTACCGGGAAGAATTTAGCAGTAATACTTCAAGAGCCATAATTTTGAAGTCAGTGGGATTTTTTAGTTCTGAGGGCATTTAAAATTCAGATGCTATTTGCTAGGACAGTGTAAGATGCAAGATTGGTCCAACATTGGCCCAATGTCCTTGAACAATCTTGGTGAAGAAGGTAAGAACATTCCTAGGAGAGAAAGATATTTAGACATAGCAGGTCAGTCGTGTGCAGACATGTGCTACTATTCAAATTTTAGCAAAGTTTCTCATTCATAATTAGGGCCCTACCAAATTCACAGTCATGAAAAAAACAGACCGTGAACTCTGGACTTCCAGCATAAAATGTTTTGTATTTTTACCGTATACTATGCAGATTTCACAGAGACCAGCGTTTCTCAAATTGGGGGTTCTGACCCAAAAGGGAGTTACAGGGGGTCACAAGTTTTTTGTTTTTTTTTGGGGGGGGGGGTCGCCTTTACTTCTGCGCTGCCTTCAGAGTTGGGTGGCTGGAGAGTGGCAGTTGGTGGCCAGGCACTCACCTTTGAAGGCAGCGCCTCACCAGCAGCAGCACAGAAGTAAGGGTTACAACACCATACCATGCCACCCTTCTGTGCTGCTGCTGCCGGTGGCTCTGTCTTCAGAGCTGGGTGCCCAGCCAGCAGCCACCGCTCTGCAGCTGCCCGGCTCTGAAGGCAGCACTAGCACAGAAGGGGAGCAGTACCACGCACCTGTCACCCGCTCCTCCACAAACTCCTTATTGGGGCAGGACCTCTACAATTATACCACCATGAAATTTCAGATTTAAATACCTGAAATAATGAAATTTACAATTTTAAAAATCCTATGACCATGAAATTAACCAAAATGGACCATGAATGGGGTAGGGCCCTATTCATAGCAGAGGCTGACGTAGTCCTGCACTGCATGAAGCCTTAGTCAGATATAAAGTGACAAGATAACGTAAGCATTATTAATTTCAACATAAAGACATTCTAAATTAAAAGCTCAGGTCATGGGACTGGGAATCAGAGCTCTTGCAGTCTAATCCTAGCTTTGCCAGTGTTTGGGATCATTAGCCAAGGTCACACAATCCCTGCCTCATTTTCCCCCATTTGCAAAATTGATACATCACCTTCATTACAGGGCTGTTGAAAACTAATGGTTGTAAGGAGCTTTGAAACCGCTGAATTGCTATAAAGTGCAAACCATTGAGGTAGTTTATGAGGAACCTTTCGCCTTCAGAGAACTGAGCTGTTCAGCAAAAATTTCATAGCATTTTGTGCTCACACACATCACTGAATGGTAAACAGACTTGGGTTTAGGTACAGTATATTTGAATGGCTTAGCTCAGTATGACAGCCCTATCTGCTTTGTGCCTTTGGATCTGATCTGTGAGGTTGGATTAGCATTTAGCTTACCTGTATAAAATGCTGCCAGCTTATGTTTTTCAGGTTTGTTGATGCGTCTAGATTTTAGAAAATGGGGAAGGGGGCCATTAGGGACATTGAGGGGCCCTTTCCTTTGAAGGCTGGAGGGCCGGATTAGTGATTCAATGCTGATGAGTTTCTGTTCCAGTGAAATGTTTAGCTGCATTTATGTCAGGCATTACGGAAGAACAGTATGAGAAGACAAGAACTGATGCACACAAAACAGACCACCAGGAAGTTTGGCATTTATTTTAAGGGGGTTTTCCTTGTAACCAGACAATTACCATAACCCGTTTTCATCAATAAGCTTCAGAACAGCTCCTTTTCACAGAGAAGCCCATTTGGTACGTGACTTGGAAATCAACATTCATACTTAGAATGTTTATAAATCAAGAGCACAAAGATGAACCAATATCACAATGCTTCTCGGAAGAGCAGTACCACAGCGCAGGATGGCTGAGAATGATGGAGGAGGATAGTGCTTGGACTTTTGCCCTTTCAAGACCGAACAAGAAAAAACAGTATACAGGCAACTAGAGATCAGATCTAAAGTCGTTAGTTTTTGGCACTAATAGGGGAATTGTGAGTTCCAGTCGATTACCTCGAATTCAAATGCTTCAGGTTCTTGCTGTGTATGTTTCTAGTGCTCCTTCCAAAATGGAGCATTCAAAAATCTTGGACAGTCTATAAACCAATTGGTCTGCTTTTAAACTTGACAGACTCCCAAAGAGAGGGGCAATCCACTTAAATCTGACCTCAGGGCAAGAAACCATGGCCCTTCTGAAGCAAGCTTAGGAATGGGTTCATCCTTGGATCTTTCCTTACTGGAGATCAAATAGCATTATTACTCAAGTCATTTTTTCCCTTTAAAAACAAGCTAATATACAGAAGATAAAGCACAATATTTACAACAATACAGTAAACAGTTTCATTTCCACTCTGAACAGTAGTCTGTTTTAATGAGTATTAAAATAAGTCTTGCATGAGCCAAAAAAAATGTAACAGACACAAAGTAACATGGCATGGAAAGGAGTGAATGCATGTCTCCCATTTAAACACTAAAAAATAAATACCATTTTTGGCAAAATTTAGCTAAAAATATATTTTAACCCTAGGGACAGATGACTGTATATTCCTTTCTGTAAAACACTATTATAAAGGAAGTGTCGTTAAGTGCCTAGCTTTGAACCAACTTAAACGTTTATTTCTAGAACAAGATTAAATTTTTGTACGGGTTGTCACTTCAGGCAGCCAACAAACTAAACACGGCCCAGATTTGCAGCACAGGGGTATGCATATGTTCCACCAGGGGAACGATTTGGACTGTCAGTTTCAAAACCTTTACACAAGTACAGCAATGAAGTCAAATGTGTAACTATTTCTTAAGCAGTTTTTCGGATGTTAACATCACTGCCTGCCTGACAAGCCAGACCTATTCAGATTTAAGACCATATCTTGTTTGTGAAAGTGCTTCATTATTGGAGTGCCACAAGTCACAGATAAGGAGACCTGACTTGCTCTTTTCAAGAGTTGAGGGCCTCATCAGCATCCAACTTCATCCAGCCTCTCAAGAATCTCTGCTACTTGGAAAGATGAGCTTTGTGAAAGGCTGCTTTAAATACAAAAGACCAAGACCCCAAAGCTGTGCACAAAGGCATGTGAAGACATTTTAAAAGGAAAATTTAAACTCAAGAAAGAAGTTAAGTTCAAAGCTTGACAGGTAAGTCTTTCAACTACACTTTTAAAAATGGTGTTGAGTACAAGCCTACATGTGTACTTGTGCTTGATGATTTGGGATCTTGGTATTATCAGTTAGTGCCCCTCGCCTCCAGTAAAAGAAAAAAAACCCTATCAGGCCAAAGTTAGTTTAAAATTTAGGTTTTGTGAAAATGAGATTTGACAAAACTTAAGACCAACAAATGTTGCAGTAGTAACAAAGAGTCCTGTGGCACCTTAAAGACTAACTAAAGTACTGAAGCATAAGCTTTCGTGGGCTAATACCCACCCAATGAAGTGGGTATTAGCCCACGAAAGCTTATGCTTCAATACTTTAGTTAGTCTTTAAGATGCCACAGGACTCTGTTACTTATGCTATTCCAGACTAACACGGCTACCTCTCTGATAAATGTTGCCGTGATTTTTATACAATTTCAAAGGAACACTTTTCAAGTACTCCTTTGCTGTGTCTGCAATCCAAATACTCCATCTGTGTGCTAGTGCACCAGCACCTTTAAATGAATGTCTAGAAACAAAGTGTGAAAGAAATGATCCAAGTAATACCTAGGATCATTGGTCAGCATCATTATCCAAGCAGAGTTTAAATTCCAATTGAGCGGCTGAGGTGAAAGACCTTTTTAAAGTTTTCCGCCATTATGAGCGTTAATAGCATTAAGAGTTGTCTGCAACACTCCCTTTCAAACGTAACATTCACAAAAATGAAGCACAGTCAGAAGCCCTTTATCAAGATGTTCTTCACTACACGTTCCAGGTACAAACATTTTTCCATCAATATGATCTTTCCAGTCTAGAAATAAGGAAAACAAGCAAAGATCTGCTTTATTTCAACAGGTTTATGGGTGTACCTGGTATGGCTGTAAACACTTCTGTGCCACCACTGCCATCATTCATCCGATGGGCCTGTCTCCACTTACCGGTGGATGCAGCAATCAATCCACCGAGGGTCGATTTAGTAGGTCTAGTGAAGACTCACTAAATCGACCACTGATTGCTCTCCCATTGACTCTGGTACTCCACCGGAACGAGAAGCATAAGGTAAGTCAACAGGCGAGTTTCTCCCGTCGACCCAATGTGGTATAAACATCACAGTAAGTGGACCTAATGTACATCAACTCCAGCTACATTATTCACGTATCAGAGTAGTGGCCATGTTGGTCTGTATCAGAAAAGACAACGAGGAGTCCTTGTAGCACTGTAGAGCCTAACAATTTTATTCAGGCATAAGCTTTCATGGGCTGGAACCCACTTCATCAGATGCATCAAAAGCTTATGCTCAAATAAATGTATTCGTCTCCAAGGTGCCACAAGGACTCCTTGTTGTTATTCATGTAGCTGGAGTTACATAACTTACGTCAACGTAACCCTGTAGTGTAGACCTGTCCTGAGTCTGGACTGACCATGGGAATTTCAGTTTTTGATAGCAAGTATGTTATATTAATATTCCCTTTACCATGTCAAAATTGCAACAGTTCTAAAAAGCCTTCCCACATACAGAAATATTCAGATCTTCAACTGGTATAATTCCGTGGAGTTACTCCCCATTTATACTGGTTGTAAGGAAATTAGCAATCCCTCAAATCCGAATTGTAGTCCTAATATATTCTACCCTGCTAAAGGATCAAATACAAATCTCATTCTACCTATTTATGTTTTTTAAAGTAAAAAAATGCATCTGAAGTATCATTTGTGGTTAGCAGAATAGATGTCAGTCCCTGCTTACCCTCTAGTACAGAAGTGGCCAGCCTGAGAAGCCAGAATTTACCAATGTATATGGCCAAAGAGCCACTGTAATATATCAGCAGCTCCCCACCCCATCAGCTTCCCACCTCCAGCGCCTCCCTCCCTCTCCCTCCCTGCACCTCCTGATTAGCTGTTTCGTGGCATGCAGGAGGGGAAGTAGGAAGAGCGAGGGTACAGCAGGCTCAGGGGAGGGAGAGGGAAGGAGTTGAGCAAGTGAGCACCCCCCAGGACATTGGAAAGTTGGCACCTATAACTCCAGCCCCGGAGTCGGTGCCTATACAAGGAGACACATTAAATTCGAAGAGCCCCAGGTTGGCCACCCCTGCTCTAGAAGAAGACACTAGAATCAGTGAAAGATGGGGGGAAATAATTCTGCAGTTACAGTAACATTCGCAACATATGTTTTTCCTGCTATGAGGAAGAGAGGGAGGAGTGTTTCACAGCCAACCACACCTGTTACATTTGTTTCTCATGCCAATACTTGAAAATGTTGAGAATCTGGAGTCCCAAACAGAGAAAACTTTACAGAGGAACACATGCATTTCCTGACTTGGGTTTGCATGTTTAAAAATATCTAGAAAATAGAATACATTGTATTATTTATAAACAGATTATGCATTTCTTCTAGTTGCATTTAATTTTTTTCCAATCCTTACTTTAAAAATGTTTTCATTCCTTGTTTCTTGCCTGACCCAACATAGTATTTATTAAATCCTTGAAAAATGTTTGTACCACATGATTCTTTGGACTTTTTGAAGAACATGCATCCACAAGAGCACTGAGATTTATTCACTGAAAACACTGTTTTTGTACAAATCCATTTTAAGAATCTGATGTACTTTTTTTACACTGCTAACAAGCAAAAAAAGTTTGCTTTCTTGAAATCCTCTTTTAAAAAATATGAGAAAAAAAACACTGAGGAGGATTTACTGATTATAAGTCTAAAAAAGTGTCAATATGACACTGCGTTAAAAATAGAAAATAAAAGAAGTATTTACAGCTTTACAAAGGAAAAAAAGAGGTCATCAAAAAGGATTTCCAGCATTTTCACCATTTTTCTTCTGGCAAGCTTTTGATCTGGTCACTACCCATGTGTTAAATACAGACAAAATGGGACCACTGTCCGCTAGATCAGCAGCATCATTTGAAACGGAACAAAAAACCTCATCGGAAAACGACCCTGGGATCGACTCAATAACTACCAAGGGCTGACCCCGCTAGCTATCAAGTCCATTGTCTTGACTAAAATATAACCCCAAACCCAAGTATGAAGACAAATTTTAAAAGTGGATTACATATGGTTATAGAAAAAACAGACAACAACAACCACGGTCATTGCTATTACCATCATACACATTTCATCATCACACACATTATTTCTTATATTTACTATACAGGTTTCCCCGCCTCCTACACTTGCAAACAATGCAACCTCATTACAGATGCTCCTCATAATTATGGCTATGAGATGAACTGTAGGTTACAGATTACTTGTATCAACAACTAAGTTTTGCTTCCTCAAGCAGTTCACTCTGTTAACGCAGGATACTCTCTTCTCTTTCCCTGCCTTGACATGCCAACCATTAAAGATAAAACGTTGAACCAGTCTCTTTGCAGAACACTGCATTTTACAAAGAAAGAAGCAGCAGCGAAGTAGGACGGCTGTTTAAACTGTTCAGTTTCTCAGCTCCAAAAGAGGTGTTCATAATCGGAGGACAGCCGACTGGAAGTCTCCAGGAAGGCTGTCTAGCTACAAGAGCAAACTCCTGTTATAAACAATGTTTTCTCCGAAGTCACTAAAGTACTAACTACAAACATTCAGCTTTGGCAGGTGGTGTCTCAACCTTTTGAGAAACCTAATATATTTAGCAGCTGAGGTTCAAAGAGACTTGGTAACCTTAAAAATACTTTAACTGAAAACACGAAGTCCCACTCCCTTCTCAAAAGGGCACAACTGACATGTATTTTTCATCCCACCCCACAAATCCCACTCCTAGTGAATATAATTTACCACTTTGGCTAGATAAGAGATGCTAGGAATGAGCACTTTGGAATACACGTTTCTTTTTTAAAAAGACCTAAGCACAAAATTACACCTGTAACGAAACATTTTAAAAAGGCCACTGAGGTACAGTATGATTGATAAAAGATTATGCACAAGTGGCTTGAATGTTTCAAACAGCAAGAAAGGTAAAATGAATAGTGTGTCCTTGCATTACAGTTCTTTTCATGGACGGGAATAATTTAAACTCACAGAAGGGTCTCCTCACAGTAGTTCTTCCCACCTGGAAAGATGGGGGGGGGGCATGTTTCAGATGGCCCACACAATTCAGTCTGTGTCTAAGGGCTGGTCTCCACTAGGGGGGGAAATCAACTGTAGATACGCAATTTCAGCTACATTAATAACATAGCTGAAATAGACGTCTCTACAGCAGACTTACCTCCCATCCTCACAGCAGTGGCGGTCAGCGGCGCAGTCCCCCGTCGACTCCAGCTTGCGCCTCTTCACGAGCTGGACTTCCGGAGTCGACGGGGGAGCCGCTGGTGGTCGATTTATCGCGTCTTAACGAGACGCGATAAATCGATCACCAAAAGATCGATCCCTGCCGGCTCAAGTGAAGACAAGCCCTAAGAAGTCAGCTACGGGACACTCAATGGGAAGAGCCATGAAAGAACTACAGGCAGCAATCCATGGAACCAGAGTTGATAAGATGGTACTGTACACAGAGCTACTTGGCAAGCAAGGATCAGGGTGACACTGCCCCCAAAGTGAAGCAATTGTGCAAAATTCCAAGAGGCATTCTCTGCCCAATACAGACACTACTTTAGTGAGGCTTGTGCTCTCTTTATGGAGAAAGCAGCACTCTGATGTGTACTAGATTTTGTTTGCTCATAATGCCATCCCCTGATTTTACTTCAAGATGATGGGTACAGAACAGCCATCTCAGCACCACTTAACACAGAGGATGCTAAAACCGGACATCTGTCCAAACCACATGAAATAGTATGGGAAGAAAACCACCCCCAGTATTTTCAAACCCCTGTGGGAGGAGTTTCATGAAAGGGGGAAAAATAATCATTTTAAATTTAAATTTAGTCTCTAGATCTTTACAACGTTCACTAGCTACATAGTTACTTCTAAGAGGTCTTCTAATTAGGTCTTCAACAGTGGCCTACAAAACAATCTGGTACGGTCTTCTGCTTGCTTAGTCAAAGATTTCTATTCCCCTCTTCTCTTGGCTCAGCTGTGACAATTCCTCATTATAACCAAGAACAACCCATCTCATGCCACCAGCTCCCTGAATAGAAAGTAAATAAATTAGACTTTTGATGCTGCTTTCTCTGGTTTAAAATACAGAGGAACAGACACATAAGGCCTAGGTCTACTTGCTTTCTCACAGAGAAAGCACATGGCTGTTATTCCCGAATTCCAGAGCAGCAGTAGTTTAGGATTCGTTTTACTGTGCCCTAAAAAGGATTACAGTATTTTCTGATTTTCAGCTTTTCCAAAGAACAGGGGTCTGTAATGACGTCACATCTCCAGCCTACATCTAGAGCATGGTGTCTCAGTTTACCCTGATGCTTTAATCACGCGGCTCTTGAAACTGCATTTTATACTGCTTATCGCCCAGACAGTAAAGACAGACCTGCAACTATTATGGTTAAAAAAAAGTATTGGGAAAAAATAAAATCAGGAACTGAAGGGCTGATCCCCCCTCCTAATCCCATCCCAGGAAACAAAGGCATTATAACAGACATTCCTCCACAAAGGAAGCTCTACGGATAACTAATATGTGCAACTGTGTTTTTTAGCTTTCCTTCCACCAAGAGATCACTCTAGCCCAGCTGTGACCAAACATTCCATATAAATAAGGCAAGCTTTTTTTTTTTTTTTTTTTGCATAGTAGTTTAACGGTGATATTCCCACCCCAGCGTACCATGTCCATCTGCTTTGCCACCGAGCTGAGAACTGTTTCTTGGGATTCTAGACTCAGGCAAAAAGCTTCTGCAGATTCCAAAGGTCCCTCCACACAGGCAGATGGTATAAAGAGATTCCTTTAGATACCTTATAATTGCATGAGCCTAAAGTCTGCCTCTAACCCACTGCGGTTTTTAAATGGGGGTTAACAGCTACATAAGGAGGTATTTACATTTTTGGCCAGACAATTTTTGGTCGTCATACTGTAATTGTGTTGTGGTCCATGCTCATTTTGCCGGTGTTCCTTCTGCCAATCAGTGCAGCACCTCATTAAGTCATAAGCCATAAACGTCATAAGTCATAAACGTTTGCAGCACCATTCGCTGCTGCGGCCAATTTTTTTTCCCCCTTTTTTTTATTTTTCTTATAAAAAACACCTGCTATTAATATTCCATTAGAGCTCAAAGTGGCTCAGCTTGGGGCAAAGGCACAATTAAAACACCATATTTTCTTACAGAATTCTGCATTTGTAATTTGTAGAACAGTAGAAATGTACAGCACCAATCCTTGGGTGGGGTGGGGATGCGTATCGGAATGAGTCCTCAGGAACCCTGTGCCAGAGCTTATTAGTCTTTGTTCGGTCAGTATTCTATTTTTTCACTTTTTTTTTTTTTCCTCCTCTGCATTTTCCCTTTTACGGAATGCTCTGATTATGTATCAGCTGACCATAGGCTCCACCTCCGCCTCTCTGTCAAACTCATCTTGAATCTCGTCTGTGTTTCCTGAGTCACTGCTGGCTACAGAGCTGGGAGACGGAGAATTTCTGCAGAGAAATTTAGAGAACAATTTAGACAAAAGTTCAGCAAGTGATGTTATTAAACACTGCTCTTTCTGTTCACTTTAAGACGAGAGTCCCTTTCCATTTTCAAGTAAGGTAAAAACGTGTCCTGTCACTGTATCTGGGCTTAAATTTTCTAATGAGTATTAATAGTGATATTTAGCATGTCTCATCCACAGAATCTCAGTGTTGTACAAAGGTGAGCATCACTAGCCCAGTATTACTGATGGTGATGTGGAAGCTGAGTGTGCAAATGACATACCAGTCTTCCAACACAACATCAAGCCTCTTTGGAAGATGCGTAAAACTTCCTTTCCAAACTGACTTAACTGTTTTTTAATGGACTGTTAGGCAATGTGTCTGCAGGAGGAATTCTTAGAGAACAGTAGAGAACCAAGGACCATCCTATTTACCCGTCAGCTGAGCCTTTGATAAGTCTACGACAGGTTTCCATCTGTACGTCCAGGCCCCTCTTCATGCTGCACATTTCCATATATTCATGGAGGTGGCGATTCATGTCACTCTTGGCTGTGGCTAGCTCCAGCTGTCCAAAACAAGAGACTCTGGTCAGCATGCAACAACGAGACTTGCTAAATCCCCGTCCTGTCCAGTTTTACGGGTTGTTGGCATACTGAATGTCATGCAAGCGCTCCAGTAACCTATTCCATACACATTCATGAGGTCTACAGGGCATTCTTAGCTTCCATCTTATCTGAGGTTACCATATTTATCAGCTTCTGCCCAGTAGAATATCAGGCTCGGAAGGGACCTCAGAAGGTCATCTAGTCCAACCACCTGCTCAAAGCAGGACCAATCCCCAACTAAATCATCCCAGCCAAGACTTTGTCAAGCCTGACCTTAAAAACCTCTATGGAAGGAGATTCCACCACCTCCCTAGGTAACCCAATTCCAGTGCTTCACCACCCTCCTAAGTAAAAGAGATTTTCCTAATATCCAACCTAAACCTTTCCCACTGCAACTTGAGACCATTATTTCTTGTTCCGATACCACAGAGATCCTCCAATCCTGTTTAGTTTTTCTGCCTTCAACAGCTCTTGGCTACTGACTGTTTGCATCCTGTTTGTTAATGTACAGCGATTCCTTAAACTTGTAAACTGCCTGTGAGATGCTCTTTATATTTTATGGCTCATGGATGGCATAAAGATCTTGAGAAGCTATACTAGTGCAGTCTGGCATTCTCGGAAATCATTCTTTAGCAACTAGAGGGATTTCCCAAAGAGACAAAGAAAGGATGTTGTATAAAACTGGCAAAATCTCAACATATTTTTATTTATTCTCATCTGAGCTGGCCTTTACCCACTAGTTACAACATTACAGTCACTCAATATAGTAGTCTCAAGTAGGTTATTGCACTATTGAGGAGGGATGTGCTATACTGGGTATGATGCCGACAGTAAAGTTATGCAGTTACATATGTACAATCCATCATCAACAGTGGTTTGCAATGGAGCACAATTTGGCCCAGGGAGTGTACCCACCTAACAGATTTTTAAGAGGGTAAATAAATCCTTAAGCAAAGTATTTTTCTTTCACAGGGCACTTTCTTACCTCGATCTGTCCTATTGTTTCCTGATATTCTTTGTCTCTTGTTTTGAAGAAAGATTCTGTTTCATGGATCAAGTTTCCCAGATTCTCCTCCTGCTACAGAAGAACATTACAGGCCAGTTAATGAGGACAGATTAAAACAGTTTATGGAATAGCTCATTTAGGTCCCTACCCAATCATGCTAGTCAACTAGCTCCCTACCTCACCCTTGCCAAGAGACGCAAGCGGAAATGACAGGGGAGCCCACTGCCGCGGTGAGGTTTCCAGGTAAGTCGACCTAAGATGCGCCAACTTCAGCTATGTTATTCATGTAGCTGAAGTTGTGTCTCTTAGGTCGACCCCCTCCCACCCTCCCAGTGTGGACCACGCCTATGACTTCTAAAGACTTCCATGACTTCAGCCCTGGCAGCTGGGAATTGCAGGGTCCTGCCTCCTCCCACAGCAGCAGGGAGCTATCAGGTACCTCCACCACCTCAGGCTGTGAGCCCTCAAGTTCTCAGCTGCCATGGGCATCAGGGGTGTCCCGCAGCTCCCCACCAGCCATGTAGGGCAGGGGACTCTTAGCCCCCACAAGTGGTGGGGGGCCCAGAGCTCCCAGCAACCCCACCGCTGCACAGTCCCTTCCCATTTTATCATGGATATTTTTAGTTGTTGTTTTTCTTAGCGTTATTCCCGCACTATGGCAGGGTCTGCTTAGAACCAGTGATATGGCCAGGGGATACTCCAATCGATGCGTCGTGCCATCTGTCGCTGGAGGCATTTTATACCTACTGCCAGGTGTGAAGCCTACAGCACCTAGTATTCCCAGGAGGTCTCCCATCCAGGTACTAGCCAGGCCCGACCCTGCTTAGCATCCGAGGTCAGACAGGATCGGGCGTGTTCTGGGTGGTACAGCCGTAGTCATCATATGGATATTTTTAGTCAAAAGTAAAAATTCACAGAAGCCTGTGACCTGTCCGTGACTTTTACTAAAAACAGTCATGAAAACATCTTCGCCTTAATTAGGGTTTGAATTAATTTTTCAGAAGTGTTACTTTATTTGTAAACAAGGAATAGTGCTTTGGAAATCTAGCTCATAGATTAAGTTAATCACCCTTCTTTACTGAGTCTCTGTGATTTTGGCACTGTATAGGCAGGATAGACAGCCACTGCTCCAAGGAGTTTGCATTGAATAAACAAACAGTGTAGCTAGTGTCAGACAAAACCAACCACGGTATACTGGAGATATTTTGGTAGATTACTGTAAGGCGTTGAGGGGCTTTTTAAAAAAAGTTTGAGTGAAGAGGAAATAATCTAATTTATTAATTGAGGAAGATGCCACAAATGAAAATAGCAAAAAAAAGATGAAAGCTTATTATGCATTATTATATTTCCATAGCACCTATGAGCCGTACTCCTGTACCCAGTTGTGCTAGGTGCTGTAACATTAACAGATTTTAAGACCAGAAGAGATAATTTTGAGCATCTCATCTGGAATCTGAGCCAATAAAAAAAAAATCATAGCTCAAACAGAAATTTAAGACAGACATCTAGTCTTTAAAATGAACATTTTAAATGATGGAGCATATCACACCTCTAGGTAAGTTGTGCTAATGGTTAGTTCCCCTCACTTAAATGATTGGAAGCTAAAACTAGACAATTTAATTCCGTTATACTGTTTCTGCTAGATTAGAAAGCCGTCTAGTATCAAAAATATCTTCCCCATATAGGAAGACCATGATCAAGTTACCTCTCTATCTTCTCTGGGCTAAACAAACTAAACAGAGCTTTTTAAGTTTCTCACAAAAGGGCATTTTTTCAGACCTTGAATCATTCTTTTAGCTTGTTAATAATCCTTTCCAGTTTTTCCACATTCTTTTCAAAGTGTTGGCACCAGAAACAGACACAACAGAGTCCAGTAATGGTCTCACTGACTATTAATACATACTGTTCAAAGGAGCCCGCCTCCCCAGGCTGCTCAACTTGGTCTGTACAACTGACCTGTTCCCATCATTATTTACCATTCCAATTCGTGTATTATCTGCAATTTTCTTCCAAAACATAGATAAAGATATAAAACAACATTGAGCAATGAACAGATCCCTATAGAACACTCCAGAAACACCACCACTCGATAACAATTGCTCATTTATAATTACTTTGAGACCTATCAGTGAACCAGTTTTTAATCCGTTTAATATGAGTAACATTGATTTCCGTATAATGCTTTAAAAAAAAAATCAATGTCAAAAGGGACAAAATCAAATGCCCTACAGAAGGCTAAGTATACCATCAGAGTTACATCTTATTTGACGAAACCTATTTTCCATAAAACTATGATGATTGGCATTAATTACACTACCATCCTTTAATTCTTTAAATATTGCATCCATATCAGCCTTTCCATGAGTTTGCCTGGGATTGATGTCAGGCTAGTGGCCCATGATTTATCAGAGTTATCCCATTTTCTTTTTGCCCCCATGCAAAAGGGTTTTAAGGAAGGAGGCCACACATGAAGGTAGCTGGGGTGTTGAATAAGAACTCTACTGGGGGAGACTCAGGCATACAAACCACTATGATGCTAAAGCCCAGACACATACTCGAACAGTCCGTCTTAATTCAGAATCTCCATCTACAAGGCAAATCTATCCTTTCCTTGTGTAATATTCATTCAGAAGGATTTAAGCCTCTTAAAACCTTTAGAGTTACACCACAGAAGGTCTGAGTTCTGTAATATGCCACTGATAACTGAGCTTATACATGCACATATGGCTATATGCAAATAATCTGTCACTAATTCCAGCACACAGCTACATTACTTTATCATTCTGACACTCTCCTGGCTCACCAGAAGACATACTGTATAGCTAAATATGCAGTATTCTGCAGTCTTAGCTCTTTTAAGTAATCTCTGTGGTTTCAGCATGTGCCATATGATACACAAATGGGAAAGATGTAAATTAACACACTCCTAGCAGTCAACACAAGACAATATTCAGGAGACAGCTAACTCAGCATCTTTATATTCTAGTGATGATTGGGTGGGGAAAGGCAGAATTCCTATTCACCCAGAGCGGTCGTGCTACTCAGTACTGGAGTAACTGTGTATACACCTCTAGGGTCCCCCTGTTTAAATCTTATCTTCCAAAGCTGACGGCTGGAGTCTTCAAGCTCAGCACATCTGTGGCATGCGGAAACTATCCTACACAGATCATCTCTGAGCTGGTCTTCACTGCCAATTAACAGAGCTGCAAATGTCTCACTCAAGGGTGTGAAAAAACACATCCCCTGGAGCACACACCTCTTTGCGATGTTTTTTTAGAGCACTGCACCATGACCACACAAGGCACGTAGACTAGCCCTAAATAAATATTTCCAGTGCCACAGATGTACACAGCAGTTTACACAGAAAGTGAGATAACGGCCTCAAGTGGAGGAGCTTACAGCCAAGTTAGTTCAATGATTTCAAGGGATGATGAGCAAGTGTGAGTATGGGAAGGATAAGATTTAAAGCAATAGATCATGAGATACGTTAGTTTAAAAAGTATCCGGTTGATTCCTTTTGCCTAGTCTTTTTTTTTTAACATTATATTTAAGTTTTGAGGAAGCAAACAGAGACAAGACTGATGGAGGGTAGATCAGCAACACAAGAGGAACTAATGTTAGAGGATCTGAAAAAGCAAACTGGATGGCAAACTGGATCACCAGCCAAAGATCCAAAGGCTGAGAGTGGTTTTACATGATAAGTTGCAGTGTGCCATCCCCTTAAGGAAATGAATCAGAAACAAGTGAAAAACAGAACACTCACTTCTCCTTGCAGGTCAATTGAAGGATTGCAGTTTGTGAAGTCTTCCCAAAG
The DNA here is from genome assembly GCA_032164245.1 of Sternotherus odoratus. Lineage (NCBI taxonomy): Eukaryota > Metazoa > Chordata > Testudines > Kinosternidae > Sternotherus > Sternotherus odoratus. The sequence goes on along the minus strand of JAVMKO010000018.1, from coordinate 12,042,207 downwards.
AAGCAGGGTGTCTTCATTCTCCTCCCATGTTAAACTGTCACAGTCATCATCAAAATCAAATGTTTCACGCCTGTTGAAAGAGCAATTAAAGGGGGGGGGGGGAAACTATTTCAAACCATGTCTTTCCACAGGCCTTGGAAATACTTCCAAAAGAACAGGCTTAAAGCACCACATTAAAACTATGGGAGGAAAGGAAGAGAAACAGAAATGCAACAGCTGAAAAATCTAACGGCTATTAAAACAGGCTCTGCCTGCAAAGTTCTGACACCCGGGTTTCTCCCCACCCTGCAACAGAGGACTGGAATCTTGTCAACATTCATTCTACTTTAAACAGACAATTCCACTTTTGGCCTCTAGATGGTGCTTTAAGTTTGCTATTTCAGCACTGAACAGTTGCTAAACCACAAGAATGTTTTAAACTGTTCTGTTACGTAGGAGGAAATCGAGTTGGACTGAAAATGTAGTTTTAAGCATTCCCAAAAGCAAGGGCCACTAGAACAGTTCCCATGGATTTATATTACAAGTGTCAAATGGAAAGTTTTTACACAGAACAGTCCACCTGCAGCAGCACTTGCAAATCAAATGTTGCCGTTTCAAGAAAGAGAACTGTGAACAAATTAAATAGACTCCACTGATTTTTTATTCTCCAAACAGAGGCACAAAACCACATGAGAAAATAAACAGATTTTTACTCATTTAAATTCCATTTTGAATAGTTTCATTAACATAGGTTAAAAATAGCCTGCAATAACTTTTAATTTGACAGAGTCCCTTTAATTTGTTCAGTTACTAAGTAAATTAAAGTTACAAGAAAGAAGAGACTTGAGACACTTTGAGTGGCAGCAGAATGGAAATTCTACTCTAGCTACTTTGTTTCTTTTCCTTGTTAAAGCAAACCTTGTTTTATATTCTCTCTTGTGTTTCAGGCTGAGACATATTTTTGTTTCCTGAGTTCATTTCCTTTTAAGATGATCAGATCGAGCCGGAAGTTGACTCCAACTCTGTATCTTATGAAGTTGAAGAACTTGGCAAGAGGACAGGCAGGGAACGTACGTCTACTGATGACCAGCCTTGCTTATTTTTAAAACTTCTAGTTTAATGCACCCGCCCTTCACAGTCTGTTCAATCATAGCTCTTTTCACTCTAAGAGCTCACTGTTTGAAAAGACAAAGACCACCCAATTTAAACTGCTGCCTGCTTTAGCTGTATTCATTGTTCAAAGATGGTTATTTGTTTTATTTGAATACTCAGGGCCTTTCACTAATAACAGTACTTTAATGATGCGCTTCATTAATTACAGCTCACAAAACAAATTATTTTCATCTCTGGTGTTGGTATGAATGAGTCAGATAATTTGGCTCACAAATCCATTACTACAAAACCCAAGGGGGATGCAAGATTGAAATACCTTTGTTTATCACACGTCACTTAGCCCAGGGGATCTCAAACTGGGGGTTGGGACCACTCAAGGGGTCGCGAAGTTATTACATGGGGGGAGGGGATCGCAAGCTGTCAGCCTCCTCCCCAAACTCCACTTTTTCTCCCGCATTTATAATGGTGTTAAATATATTAAAATGTGTTCTTAATTTATAAGGGGGCCCCGTACTCAGAGGATTGCTATGTGAAAGGGGTCACCAGTACAAAAAAGTTTGAGTGATTTTTGAATGACTTAGATGAACTTATGACCACACTCAGTGTTATTTAGATCAACTATATTTGAAGTTAAATGACAGGATTTCTAGATGCTGCTGCTGATACAAGAGTTTTTTCTTATTAAATCAGGTTTATAGAAACAACCATTGTATAAGCCTGTTGCATTTTAATAATGAAGCCATAAATTACTGCAAAGTTTGCATCAGTAATTCTTTGAAAGGAAAAAAGGAAAGCAAAAAATCCCCACCCCAGCAGCATGAATGCCTGCGTGGGAAGAGAAGAAAAACACAATGAAGAGGGGTTAGTGTCATACCAAGGATCTTCAGAATGATGTCACAAATGAGTCCCCTTCCCCACAATAGAAAGTGTTATAAAGTGTGTGTGTTGTGGACTTGGAAGATTTATTTACCATTTAGGAGAATATTAGAGAAAGTATTAACAGGACTTCACCATACAAATCAAATCTTAAATTCCTTGTTTTTTAAACTAGTGTTTGTATTTGTATCTTTTTAAGCATAATACTGTAAATGCTAATTATTACTAAAAACTCCACAAAAATACCTTGTCGGTTTGCAGTTAAGCACACTGAATTTCAGCAATGATGGAGAATAAAAGAAACCTAAAATGCATTTCTATTGCACTATGGCTTGGTCTATACTAAGGGGGGAGGGTCGACCTAAGATACGCAACTTCAGCTACGTGAATAACGTAGCTGAAATTGGCGCATCTTAGGTCAACTTACCTGGTGTCCTCACAGCGACAGCAAGCTTCCCTGTGGATTCCACTTGCACCTCTTGGCAAGCTGGAGTTCCAGAGTCAAGGGGGAGCGCCTTTGGGGATCGATTTATTGTGACTAAATGAGATGCGATAAATCGATCCCCGATAGATCGATTGCTACCCACCAATCCAGCGGGTACTGAAGACATACATAAGAACATAAGAACGGCCATACTGGGTCAGACCAAAGGTCCATCTAGCCCAGCATCCTGTCTACCGACAATGGCCAATGCCAGGTGCCCCGGAGTGAGTGAACCTAACAGGTATGATCGAGCGATCTCTCTCCTGCCACCCATCACCCCCCTCTGACAGACAGAGGCTAGGGACACCATTCATTACCCATCCCGGCTAATAATTTTATATACCTCTATCATATCCCCCCTTAGTCTCCTCTTTTCCAAGCTAAAAAGTCCTAAATACCCTATGAAAACTGCTGTTGGCCGAACTTTGACATGGAGAAGAGGGCCAGAGGGTGGCGATAGCGAGTTCCCATTGTGTAAGGCTTGAAAAGCCTTATCGTGACTATTTTGGTAGCAGCCACCCAGGACAGAAAGCAATGAGTCTGAACTCTAGAGATTGTGAAATTTACTATCTAATACTATATCTTGTCCTATGTTGTGTGGGAGAGCACAGTCTCCCACTTTTCCAATGTATTCATTCAAGAGACAGGCAGTATACACTCAGTACTTCAGCTTCCGGAAAGGGCAGAGACTGTGCTGCTCTCAAGGGGGCACAGCCAGTCAGTTTGAAAACATGAGAAAGCCCCCAGGGCATGCTTGGCACAGTTGATGGCAGATGCTAGAGAAGCACATGTTAATTCTATCTAGAGAGGCCAGAAGGAGTACTGCAGAGCTCATAGCCCCCAGACTTCCTGAACTATCTGGTCTTGCACCAACAAGATGGTTCTGGAGTTTTTCATAGGCACACCAACTTTTGGGGAGGTGGGAGGAGTTAAAGCAGGAATTTGCTCTATTAATTCTAATCCACAAGAACACACCAATCCTGAGCAAGACTGTTCCAGCATTAGTGTCTAACATCCCTAAGTAGGTATTCTGGTGTTGGAGTTCCTAGACAGAATCGCCATGACAGTTGGCTAAAGTTAATTCCAAACCCTCCTGCAGAAATTCCGTATTCATATTGTGAACTGAGCTTTTAGCAAAGAAGTGAAGGAAAATTCATTACATCTCATACTCCACTCGGGCAAAAAGGCAGATGCAGGTGGGGGGAAAAAAATCTCAACTCTGGAAATCTCTTAACATTTATGCCAGACCATATAAATAAGGGCAGAGTTTCTTTCTTGAGCATGTTACATGTTAGCTACAAGCAGGGTGATTATTAAAGCAAAATTTTAGAAGTCTAATTTCACTATTTATTGCTACTTGCTTTCTGCAGTCTACTCTGTGGGGACAGTGAAAATAAACAATTCAGTTACACTTTAGTTTATATCTAAATTTCACTGAGTCTTCTGCACTACCAAAATTCTGCAGTCTGAGTTCAACTAATGCTAAATATTTAGTGGAAAACTATTTCGACTGGATGTTTAGAATGTTTGTGGAAACACACGGGGGGGTCTTGGATTGCGACAACAACAAAAATCTGAAGTTGGGGTCTCAGTTGACCTGAAAGTCCCACAATAAAGACATCGTACTCTACAGAATACTCACAGCTGATTAAACATTCGCTTCATTTCATCTGTGATGTTCAGAGAACAGCTGACTTCATCATCTGATAATCTGCTGTTGTCTCCATCCTGCTCAGAGAGGTCATCATCAGATGTTAGCTTGCGTTCTTTCTTTTTGGATGCCACCTTAATTGGAGAGAAGGGCAGTGACTGGAAGGTTCAACTGAGGTGTTGCACCAAAGGGTGCAGAGAGAAGAAAGGAGAGGTGTTAGATTGGGTGGAAGATAATGGTTCATCAGTGCCCAGTGATTCAGGCGCGGGAGTGACTGCACGCATTAAAGATAGGAATCGCATCTATTAATAAGTGGCGAAGGTAGAGCAAAAGGAAGCTGCTCCAAATGGCACAGAGCAAAGCAAGCTGCAGACTGCCAGAGCTCTACATACAGGAGGTACTCACTGGCACATTATTTGGGCTACAGAACAGCATGCGAAGGTTAGAAGGATACAGGGACCAAGCATAAGCTGGCAAGAATGCCCAGGCAAGCAGGCTTGAGAGCAACAACAAGTACTCTCCCTCTCTTGCCACTACCATCACCAGCCTGGTGTTTTCAGAGCTGAACACTCACAGAAAGTACAGAACGCTCTTAAAGGTAATCTTGATTCTTTTGCTATTCCCACCCCAAGGTCACACCACAGATTGCTAGTCATCAGTTTGACAGTAAAAGAGATATGTGGGAACTGAACTGTGAAAATATTTGAACAACCCCCCCAAAAAATGCAGTTGATAGATGTGCAAAGAGAACCAAAAGCTAACCCCGCAAAGTGAAGGATCATTCTTTTGTCCCATGGGACTTCGGCACAAATATTCATTAATATTTACAGATGGTGAGATGTAGTCTCTAACTGAACCATTCAGAACCGCTGTTGCTCTTTGGGCTGATTATTTTAACCACTGTATACTTGATCAAAACTGTGTACTCGATTTAGAGCTGTAGCACAGTTTTACCACTTATCAAAGTTAAAAGACAAGCTCTCTCTTTAGAGAAACGGAATACTGATGAACACAGAGGAGCTGCAATTCTCTCTCCCTATCAACTAGAAAATTTGAATCCATTTCTGTCCAGATTACAAAAAAAAAAAAAAAAAAAAAAAGCTAATGAAAACTCATGTTTACCTTAGCTAAACATTTTATAAGACATATTAAAAAGTTGATCTGGAACGGAGGAGAGTTTACAGTTCATCACATTTAAGACATATCCATATGAAAGGCTCAAGAGAAGGGCAAGGACTTTTTTATAATAAAAAAAACTATTTGTACAGTGCAGCCCTTAGCGGTTACTATATTAGAAAGACTTAAAAAGTCAGACCTATTTATTAGAAGACAGAAAGCGAAGTTGGAAAGGCCAGTGATCAATTTAAAATGTACTTAGGATCAAAAAAGTGACTGCTAAAGGCACTCGATCCCTCAATAACTCTGTTGTGTGTGTGTATTTTGAGCTAAAACTGCTTACTTTTGGAGCAAAATAAGTTGCTCTTTCCCCCGTTAGTACTGCACAGCCAATACAGCTATGGGAAAGTAAATTGTATTCTATTCACCCTCACAGATTAATTGTGGTTAACTAACCATCAGTCACAGAATTTATTTCTTTCGTTCTCGTCACGGTGTGTGAGCCAAAAATAAGGGCTCAACTTGGAGATCACATAACGCAAGTACTGTGCATGAAGTTCAAGTGCTCTTACTCGTGAAGAAAGAAAATCTGATGCAACTATTTACGAACATGGAATCCCAGGATGCTTTTTTGTATAGTTGTTCGTAAACTACCACTAAGCTTTAATAGTATTTTTCAAAGGACATTCTGAGCTCTCTTTGGAAGGCTTTCTATAAACTCTGAAGTTTTAATACTGCAGCAGGTGATGTGGATCTTTGCTACAACTGGAGACAGATTCAGGATGAAAAGAAGTCTACTAAGGAGAAATTTCAAAAGAAGTTGAGAATGTTGGATGAAGCGTGAGCCGGAACTAAACTCCCCAACATTCCCTCTCTTTCCCCCGCCTCATACTGCCATCATCTTGTCCTGCCCTAGAGAAAACTCAGGGCCTAATCACCTGGAATATCTTGGAAACGTCTTCAGAGTTGCGCTGCTGTGCTACATCACACAGCTTAGCTGTAATATCGATTCGGCGGCAGATGTCCATGTCCACCTTCATGGCCTTTTCTTGGATCTTTGTGTCCAGGTCTGTCATGGGCTGCAGGAAGGACAGTAGTGGATTATCTTCTATTGTTACACAGTTCAGGAGAGAAGAGATGCGCACTGTATCTCTATAAACCTGCAACACACCATTCTTACACCACACTGAGCCTGTTCTCCGGGGAAAGGCAGCACAAGGATAGTCTAGATTGGCCAAATACTGGAGTTAACACTTTCAAATCTGATTCCAACAAATGCAAGTGTTTTGAGAATGAACACTAGATACTAAAATACTCATTCCCATAGCAGAGAGACTCCTAGACCCCACAAAAGTCAACTCTTGTGGACTCTGTGAAGCTCTAAAATGGAGGGGAAAAAAGACTTAAACCTGTTAAGCAAGCAAAGAACAAGATGTGGGATTTGATGATACTTAATCACCTTTGCCCACTTCAGTTTTGGAGTTAGCACTTAGTTGTAAAGAAAAGTTAGTCAGATTCTGCTCTGAAAAAAAATTGTGCACCAACTTAATATATATCACCCCCAAAAAAAGTTAATGGGGCCTGGTTTATAGAAGTCCATGTGAGTTTGGTAGAGCAAAAGTAATACCTACATTAATCTGTCTTCTGTCCCAGCAGACAACTATATGCCACTGCATCATATCGTTCGGCACATTAGACAGAAGTTATATATATTATTTGTATGTAGCTGCTCTTCCTTTCCTATTGTTAATGTTGCTGCATGATTGTGAAGAGATTTTCTCCATTTACAACTGTAGAGTTTCTGGGCTAGAAAAACTTTGCTGTGTTGGGAAGGACTGGCCTAAATGCAAGTCAGAGCCTGCTTTCACACAGTATTTGAGAAAACACCAGACATGTATTGTTCTGTAAGCACTACCTGCTGGGTGGAAATGCTTTTGCTAACTAAATCAGGAAGGTATATTTGGTTTTTAAATTCCCCCAGCCAGGGTAATCTTTCTCTACCTAAAACATAAGTAGACTAGAGATTTTTTTTTTTTTAAAGCAAAACATTTGTGTTCAGAAATACGTCTACGTAAACATGAAAACATTTGACAAAACTCTCGAGAAAGAGTATTTATATCTATTCAGTCTGTCAGCAGGACAAAAACAGCCTGCAAGTCATTTAGTGAGGGTTTTTTTTTTGTCCTGAATATCAATACTTTTGTTAGTCTTTAAGGTGCCACAGGACCCTTTGTCTCTTCTGCAGATCCAGACCAACACGGCTACCTCTCGGATTCTATGCAAAAACAGTTATGGCTTTCCATGCAGCTTTCTCTACCGCTCTGCTTAGAGCCACTTTACACAGCTCAGACAGCCTGGAGAAAGCACTTGTTCTTCAAATAAAACAGGATGCTGTATTCACTACCTCCCCTCAGAATACACAGTAGAAAATTACAGTGGGAAGGATGCAGTTCTAACAAATGGCTCACATTCCGAGTAACTTTCCCAGACCTGAAGAGTTCTGCATAAACTTGTCTCTTTCACCAACCGAAGTTGGGCCAATAAAAGATATTACCTCACACCTACCGGGTCTTTCTAATTTGCGCTCCTTCAGACTGTATTTAACCCAGCCAGTACTTTGATTTTTGATGAACCACTCAAAGAGTGGGGTCAGTGAAATGCTGAATCTTATAGGAGTAGGCCTAGTAACCCCAAAAGAATGTTTGCGACTTCAAGGAGCAGGTTCTGCGAGTTTGCATCAGACCAAGGGGGTGGGGGAATAAAATTCTTATAAAATTACGGACTAGATATGCATTGTGAATGATCTTAGCTACACTGCTAGCATTAACAACTCTTCAGTAAAAGAGAAGCCAGGTGAACATTAAAATCCTGCTCTTTCATCTTACTTAAACATTTTCCTCTCACCTATATTTGCATCCTCCCACTTCACACTGACAGTCAGACAATATGCTAGGACTATAGCCAGACTAAGATAAAGTTCTCAAATGTCCAGTCATGACGACATTAGGAGATCCCACAGCTTTGGGGAAATTATAGTCTCAAAAGAGGACAATGGTAGAACTCCAGAGATATACACAGTTTATAAGTTTTCTGAAAGGAGACAGCAGCACTGCAGACAAAGCCATATCCTGGAACCAATGACACAGATAAACTGGGATAGCCTTGATAAGAGCCTTTCACAAAGGTAGAACTGGGAGAGCCATTGTAGATTTCCTTTCAGACAATAACTGCTTGTACGACTCAAATCAAAAATCACCCTATATTATAAAAGAGTACCAATGGCTGCATAATGGCTGAACTTTTACCCTAATAGCATATGCATTCTCCAATGCATCATTTCAAAGGCTGCAAGTTTGAATGAGATCGTTGCTAGCTGGTGAGAAGGGAATGGGAAGTCAGGGTTATGGGCTAAGCAGCAAGTTTAATGCATCTCTACACAGACCAGACAGGAAGCAGGGGAGTGGGGGGGAGGGGAGTGGGTGATCTGTCTGATGCATTAGATCATAAAGGCATTCATAATACTAACTACAAAGCAGCACTCATTAAGATCATAACCTTTTTATGAATGAAGCCATTTGCATGACAGAGATAGATTTCACAAAAGCAGGTGGGGATGGGCCACTCTACTTCCCAAGGTACTTACATCAGTCATCAGACCCTTAAAGACAACAAGGTCTGCTTTCAGCCGCTCAATCTTTTCATTTAACTCTTCCTGGACAGTTTCTGCTTCTTGAGCCTCCTATGAGAGACAAAATAAAGGAAAGAGCTAAATAGCAGTTAAGTAAATGCTTCCAGACAAGCAGTCACAAAGGTGGAAAATAGCTGCTAGGGAATATTGGCTCTTAAAAGCCTGCCCGTCCCACCTGCACCAACCTCAATAGCCCCACTGCTGCTCTGATACAAATACAAATGGTGGAGGGAGCAGGTGGTGGAGGGAGTTTCAGGACTGGCCTACCTTGCTGCTCAGCCAAGAGTATAGTAGGAGTGAAGGAGAGGAGGATATTTAGATGGAGTGTGGTCCGGGGGTTGCATCAGATCATCATATTTTCCCCTACTTCAATCTGAACACTAGGAACTTCCGATGTTAAGAGAACCCAAATTCAGGGACTGGTTTTGGTCTATTATCATGAGAACCCTTCTTGAGAGGTTAATGGCTTGAACTACTGTAGCTGAACGCTCCAAAGAAGCAGCCTTTTACTTTCGTTAAATTAAGAGATTGCCTTCTGCAAAAGAATTGATACAGGATTAACAGCCCGTTTATTGGATATGAAGATGCACTGCTTGCAGACTGAACTAGGTGAATCAAGGGGTAACAATCAAGAGGTGAATCAAGGAACTCCTCCTGCTTCAGTCATAAAATTCAGCATCAAGCAGCCTAAGGTTTCAAATATTAACAGCTCTATCCAGCAGGAGGTATTCAGCTGCCATAACTACAAGGGTTCAAGACTCTTCGGATCAAAGAGCAAATAATCCAGACAAAATATTAAATTTAAAATGACCAGATTAAAGGGGAAAAACCTATACTATGAAGTATTTAACTCATGAGTTGGAGGAATGGTGGTTGGTACAGTACTAGGAAAGTCCAGATCCCACTCAACACTCACCTCTTGCAGGGTTTCTACCATAGACTCCAGACCCATTCGCTTTGCCAGTTCCTCCTCCCATCTGAAAGAAAAAAAGATTTGCGGGCAAAGATTAGATCAACATTTCTGGTTGACTTTCCTCAATCAGTGGCCAATAACCATTTGTCCAGAAATAGAATCCCATCTTCTCCACAAAAACCCATAATCCATATCTGCAGCACTGCATGATTTGCTACACCTTCCTTGCAAAATATGCAACCCTGACTAACACTGGACTATCTAGGAGAACCAGTGTAGAAAAAAATCTAGCTTATAAGTAACAGTATTACAAATGTTGTGTAACATGGTTTTTAAGTTGCTTCAAGCCTTGTGTCTTACACTCCTGACCCCCTCATGTATGTATTTCAAACTCTCCATGCATCCTGCCTTACCTCATACATTCCTGTCCCCATTGTCTTTCACAAGACAAGAGCCATGATGTCTGCATATCCTGTCTTTAAGAAGTTCCAGACAGGTAAACGGAACAGTTTAATACAGGACAATGGTTGTAACAAGCCCATAAAGCTTTTCCACTTGTCTAAACGTTTTGAAAACCCCCTCCCTTATCTGAACTAAGGTATAAAGGAGGTCTCAGCAATGTATGGAGAGAGACATTGCTTTGAGTGTTAACTCCTTGGCTCCTGTTTGCTAGCAAATAAACTTGTATTCAAGCACCTATTAAGTCTGCCTGTTCTTTGAAGGTAATTAAGACAGCCTCCAAAGGAACGAGCCCTTTGTGCAACACCAGGATCTGAAATTAACTAAACACTGTTAGATTTCCATTGCTCAGAGATGAGTGTAAAAATAACTTTTAAAAAAATCAATTTTATTAAATTTTAGTATTTTAAGCTCTTCAGTCTTTAATTAAGAATTTATTTTTAAACAGAGTACCAAGTAAACTTTGGAATGTTCTAGGATACATCCTAATCTGATATGCTATTTATAAACACGAAGGCATTTAAAAAAAACTTTTAAAGACAGTGCCCCTTTAAGAATATGCCCAAGTAATAGATTTAGTCCTGCAATTTATAATTGACACTTTAGTTTAACATTGTTGAATTATGAATCCATCATTGGATTAGTGTGAAAATATCTGGCAGTCATCTCCCCTACACACATAGAAAGTGATATGTGGTGAACAAAGTATTGTGGAATTATGCAACGTACATTCTGGCAACAAGGCTGGCAACAAGGTTTCTTCAGTCGATTTTAACATGCACAAGATCATTGTCTTTCACCTCACTTAGGCCAAGCTTGTGCAACTATTCTTGAAGAGAAACATTCCTACAGGACACATTCACTCTCAAGTTTAGTAAAAGCCAAAGTTTTCTCTCTGGAGAAATCTGCCTGAAGCATTCCCAGCTCACTAAAGCCAATTGAACCCCAAAAATCAGTAGCGTCATCAGGCAACTAGGGATTCTCCCATTTAGAATAAAGCTTCTTTTGATAGTTTAACAGAAGCTTGGCTTCTGGCTTCAGCAGTTAAAAGGAACCAGGGTCCACTGACTCAGTCGGCTAAACATCCAACAGAAAGTTTCCGTTATGTAAACCTTTGGAATGCAGCAGGTCACAAAAACTGTGCAAACCCTTCATTCAACAAATCCCCTGACAGAGCCTGGGAATTTGAAAGCCTAGTTACAGAGTATGACTGATCACTGCCATTAAGAAATCTGTTTGCACTAATCCAGTAAATACAGTCTACCAAATGACAATTCAAAACACTCCTGTAATCTCTAATTATAACAAGGTATGAAAGGAAAGTTATTTTTGTTCACACTCAGACAAAGAGTTTTACAGCTAAATTAGAAAACGCAAGTTGTGGAGATGGAGGTCTATCCCCCAAAAATATTTATTTTAATCTAAATATGATAGGATTAAGAACGCTGAAAGGACTGGGAGGGGGGTGTGCATTTTCTAGGTCAATTTCATAATCTTGCCCACACAGTGTTAAGTCTTCCAGTAGGAATAATTTCACCATCTTTTCAAGTTTACAAAAGAAACCAGGTAAAGTGACTGAATTTTATGGGATGTTTGTGTCACATTAAACAACTGTAAATTCACATACTGTAGCGTACCATAAGCCCCAACACACACCTTCACAGACTGCAATAAGTTTGCATTTCAAATGCAGCTGAACACCAAAGGATCATTTCAGCAGGGAAGAACAAAGGCAGCTGTGGGTGTGCTGCAGTTCTGTTTTAATCCATGATCAGCAGCACCTGAATGTATCATATCTTAATACAGTAGCAGCAGCATTGACTAGGCCCTGCACTAGTGCATTACAATACGACAGGCTGACCACATTTACTCTTCCCTTGCCACTGCAGGGCAGATATACTTGGCATGGTAGCATTACCTAAGCTCTCCAATATATCTAACTGAATACTAAGGTGGTACAGAAAGATATTACCAGTATCTTTTCTCTGCCAAACAGACTAAAATATTTAGGCCGGAATTTGCATTTGCCACAAACATTTTAGGTCTCATTTCCAATGTCTTATCTGTATTTAGGCTGCTAGTCATATGTACAAGTAGCTTTGTTATTTTTCAAACCTCATTTGGTCATCTCACTTTCTGGACTGTAACTGGTGGCTTAATATTAAATTCATTACATGCAATGTGGTCCCCTTCTGCTACACTGAGGAGGTGTCAGATGGTTTTAGTCATTCATACTGCATTGCTGCCAGGATGCTGTCAGTTGTGAATGCAAGATAGTGTAACCAGCTACTAGGAAAACTGCAGTGCGTCGTCTGAAGAGAGATCTGAAATTTATTACTTAAAAGTTGAAAATGTGAATACTAATTATATTCAGGTTAAGAGATTTAACCCATTATTTGCATCCATGCCTGAACACAACAGCTCTGTGGGAAAGTTATTTTAAGGTAAATATTACATCCACATACTTTTACTAGTTGTAAGCCAAAAAGCAAGCAAAATGCTTCAGCTTCCATCCCAAACACTTCAGTCACTCTGGAAAACTCTCAAATTTAACTGCATTTCATAGAAAGGAAGCATACAGCCCTGGGTCTTTTAAGAAGAACCCCAAGATAATTTTTGTAGAGAGTGGAAGAAAGGTGCCATCTTTTAAATAATAAATTTAATCTATGTTCGCAGCATCTATTTATCCATTTCTCCCATGGAAACAGAGATCTGGGCCTTTTAAATATGGTGGCAGGTTCAAGAATAGCAGCCGTGTTAGTCTGTGTCCATAAAGAAAGCGAGGAATACTTGTAGCACCTTAGAGACTAACTAGTTTATTTCAGCCTAAGCTTTCGTGAGCTATATGCATCCGATGAAGTGAGCTATAGCTCACAAAAGCTTAGGCTGAAATAAACGAGTTAGTCTCTAAGGTGCTACAAGTATTCCTCGCTTTCTTTAAATATGGTGGTAATTTTTATCTAAAGTTAAGTTTTCTTCTGAAAGTAAGCCAGGAATTACATTAGACCGATGACAAATCAGGGTCTCCATCCTAAATCACTGATCAGTAAAGTCAACTTGTTCTCAGTTTCAGAATGCATTCCCTACTGCCAGGCTGACTAGACTCATGTAACACCTGGAAAAATGAAGTCACTGAATTGCAATGGGGGGTGGGGGGAGGCAGAAATCAGTCTTCATTTCCCCACCACTTGTAATACAAACCTCTGGAGACTTGTTTTTTGAGGGAGGAGGGGAGAAATGGAAAGATGGGGGAGAGAGAGAGGGATTTAATTGAAGATTGAACCCTCCCTTAATACTTCCAAGCAAATTAGGATTGTTTTTTGACACTATCATCCTATATTTGCAGTAACACAAGTATTTTAAAGGGCCCTGGGCAATTGCTGCTACTATACATTTGAGACAAAGAGTCTTGAAGCACCTTAGACTAACAGATTTTAGGGATCATGAGCTTTCGTGCACTAAGACCCACTTCCATCAGATGAATGTTGTGGAAATCTCCAGAGGCAGGCATAAATATGTAGGCAAGAAAGCAAGGTAAATTCAATCAGGGAGGGTAGTGAAGCCCACTTCCAGCAGATGATCTGGAGGTGTGAATGTCCAGAGAGGAGAAACTGCTTTTGTAATTGGTGAGCCATTCACAGCTAATATGAAGTCCAGACCTAATGGTGTCGAATTTGCAGATGAACTGGAGCTCAGCAGTTTCTCTTTGAAGTCTGGTTTTGAAGTTCTTTTGCTGCAGGATGGCCGTCTTGAGGTCTGCAATTGTATGCCCAGGCAGGTTGAAGTGTTCTCCTACACAGGCTTTTCTATACTGCCATTCCTAATATCTGATTTGTGTCCATTTATCCTTTTACGTAGGGATTGTCCAGTTTGGCCGATGTACATAGCAGAGGGGCATTGCTGGCACATGATGGCATATATTATACATTTGAGTATTGCATTAAGCAAAGAAAAATACAGTATACCCTTGGGAAGGTGCTAACTATTGTGCACTGGCACAGACATATGAAACGTACTAAGCAGTACTACAGAATTTTAGGCTAGCCAATTTCTGCCCACTCAGTTACTCTCTTCCAACACAAGAGCTGAACTGCAAGTCAACCACAGCATGTTTGAGATGCCCTTAAAAATCTCTGATTCGAATCAACCTGTTAGGCTCCGCATGTAAGTGGTGCTGCGGTGAGAGACCTATGAAGATGCTTCTGTAGCACTTCAACACATATGTTGCTTCCTTCCCTCTCCTCCAAGGAGAGAGAGAAGGCCAGCCTGCTTAATCAGCATTACTGCAGCATACATGAGAGCCTGTAGTTTCCTGGCAGGATTGTAGTGGGAAACCAGATCATCTCTTCCCATTGGAGCAGTGATGTTTGCTGCTCTGAAGAAATAGAGGTGACAGGAATTACCAGAATAATAATGCACAGAAGGGAAGTGACTGTACAGGCTACCAGGCTGAAAACAGTGATCCTCATATTTGTATGGCAGGATATTAACTAGACAGCAGTTTCTAGTAGTCTCAGATAAAGCTATTTCTGGGCTCAAATATCAATTCCTATAATTTCCAGCTGCAGCCAAAGTAGCTTTCAGAGCTGGAGAGGTAAATGTTGCTAACCTGAACATACAGATTGAGGAAAAACCTCTTCCTAGCCTACACCAAGGTTATTAGGATTGTTTTTAAAAATAAAATTCAGAAAGGGCAACTTCAGTACAAACTATATTCTTCCCCTCCTCCCTCATGATGGCAGACATTTAAATGTTGTGACTACTTTCTAAATTCACAGATTTACAGGCTTATATTATATAGTTATTAGGACATGAAGGCCCAGTCAAGATAAAACTAAGGATACATTTCCCTTTTTCCAGATGCGACATTACATTCCAAATGTATTCAATCACTGCAGTTTCAGGCCTCAAGCTGCTTCTGCAAATCATGTGATTAAGCCATTTTATATAGCTAGGCACAAAGTGAAGAACTGTGTGCCTTTTAAAAGAAGGAATAGCTAGAGCATGAGACACTGAACAAACAAGAGGAGGATGCTGAATAGTCTTGCAAGTCAAATCTGTTAGTCTATAAGGTGCTATGAGACTCTTTGACTCAAATGTATAGTAGCAGCAATTGCCCAGGCCCTGCTTTTATAGTACAGCTGAGTCACATTTTGAACATCCATGTTTCCCTTAAAGAAAGGAACAGTACACAAGAGACCAACACTTAGATGAGCCGCTATTCCAAAGAAAATGGGTGGAAATTACAAGGAAATTTGATAGTATCCAGGTGTAAATTTCTGTAAGCTTCTACTATTCATAACTTTCATTGGAACTAGACTGAGAACTGAATTTCCAATTTTCATTGGAATGGAGATATCCATATTGAATCCTTATCGACAGAAAATACACAACAAAACCAGCTTTCTGCTCCCTGGATCACCAAGGTTAAGCAACGTGATCTTGCACCATCTCTTTACCAGTATGAGCATATAGTTTCGGCAGGATTCTGAGTGGTAGGGGAAATTGGCATTTAGAGCCAGATTGTCAAAAGAGCTCAGCATGTCAATAAGTCTGAACCACATTATCAACTCCTTAACTGCCAAAAAGAGAGATAATGAAGTATTCCTCTTACACCATTAAATGAGGATGCCTATTTTGTCAAAAGAAAAATATTTCTTTGATATGAAAAATGTAGCTAAGAAATACTGCTGAAGGATGTTTCATACGGTACTGTTGAGGTTTTCCCTCAGTCATAGAATCATAGAACATTAGGGTTGGAAGGGACCTCTTGAGGTCATCTAGTCCAACCCCCTGCTCAAAGCAGGACCAATCCCCCCAACTAAATCATCCCAGCCAGGGCTTTGTCAAGCCAGACCGTAAAAACCTCTAAGGAAGGTGATTCTACCACCTCCCTAGGGAACCCATTCCATCTCTATGGGGTACCACACAGGAGGCTTGCTTGAGCTTGATTATTGTTATGCTTTGTTGTTGTCATGGTACATGGGATCACACAAAAGAACATCTCTTCGAAACACAAGAGTTCATCTGTCAATGCGCTACCAATGGAAATACTGGCTGCAAAAGCCTTTTAACCCTAACTTAAGTGTTTGAGTGTCAAACCATTTCACAGGACAGGAAGCATACAAAAAGACAGAAAAAAACCCTAAGACTCAAAGATGTCAATATTTCATTTGGCACATGAGACACACCTAGTACTACTCATCCTTTATATGTGAAGCATCTAAGATGCATTCTCTGTGATGTGAGCTACCTGTAAGGACAAAGATGGGAAAATATGTGCATTCTATGCCAGGCTCAGTTAATTACATCTTAGGTGTTGCCCAAAAGAGCTCGTGTTCTGCAATCACAGGTTAGAGAGAAGTTTTTTTCTCTCTTGTGGCAACGTCACTTGTTCTTTTGCGGTTTGACGCCTTTTGACGCCCATATTTTGTTTAGATGTACTCCGACGGGCAGGGCGTACCCCACCATTCACTAATGTTGGCATGAGATTTGATGTTTAGCATGTTCAAGCCCAACCAATTTAATTGTTTAATTGTCATAGATTACTCAGAATAATCTCATGCTGGTTTTCTGTTTGGGTCTGTAGTAACATGCCCATTAATCTACTCTCCCCACATCTAATCCAGTATCTAAATGCCACCACCATGGTTTAGAACTGTGGTTATGATGCATTGTTTTCATTCTAATTGGCATTCTAATTGCCCCAGGAGTAGCACCTATGCTACCATACAAAGAATCCAGTTTCAAATCTCATATTTGGTCAGAGAAAGACCATTGATTATACTGCTTCTGATAGAGGATGTCCCTGCTTATGAGGAGAACATAGCAAGTGGAAAGATCACACTCGGTCAAATTGTCTAACGTGGAAGTGTATAAATCCTTCCCCCCATCCCCTTAAGAATTTGCAGCATCCTAGTTCCCTTGTAGCACAAATCCTGCCCCATACTGAACCCCATATTTGTAGGCAGGTGAGGGGAAGAACCAGTATATAAAATGAACACCAGAATTCCATCAATTCATTGCAGTGACTAGAGACATATTACAGATAAGTCTGAATTAGCAAGTCAAACAATAGGATGTTGCAACAAAAGATGCATTTTGTCAAAACAAAACAAGCAGCATGGCTTTGTAAACAACAAATAAGTCATTAATTATGTATTTTGTTAAAACCAGATTGTCTAGTAATATTATTACACCTCAGAGTGCCGTCTCTGTTATTAAACCCCTTTATATTATAAGAACCTCAGGACAGGAAACTGATCCACTCCATGTTCTGTACAGCACTGAGCAAATGGTCAGTACAGTAAACCCTCGATTTAACGGACCTCGATTTAACGGACTTCGGATGCAACGGACAAAATTTCTGAGCAAGTCTGATGCATTCCTGATCCATTTCGGGCGGGTTGGCGGCCGGCTCCCGGCTGCCACCCGGGTCCAGGCAGTGGGCGGGCTGGCTGCCGGCTCCCGGCTGCCGCCCGGGTCCAGGCAGCGGGCGGGCTGGCTGCCGGCTCCCGCCCGAGTTCCGCCATCAGGTGGGCTGGCTGACGGTTCCCAGCTGCCGCCCGGGTCGCAGCAGCCGGGACCCGGGCGGGCTGGTTGACTGCTCCCGGCTGCCGCCCGGGTCCCGGCAGCGGGCAGGCTGCGGAGCTGTCGCCCCGACCCTGTGGCAGGCTGGCTGCTGCTCCGACAGCTCTTTTTTTTTTATTTTTAAATAACGGACTTTTTGATTTAACGGACACCCCCTCGCCCGAATTAGTCCGTTAAATGGAGGTTTTACTGTACTCCACTTATGTTGGGATGTGGGACAAGAGCTAGGATTTGTGAACAAGCTAGACGAGCATTAATGAGGTTCTGCTGTATTATATAGGGATTCTTCTGATTTATCTCAAAAGAGACCAATTTCAGGGCCAAGAGCCTTAGTTTCTTACTGAAATACAAATTAAATGCTATCTGATTAATATATTTTATATGGAGCCAATTTTATTTGAATGTCTGATTCTATGAAGCCTGGCTCTAACATAACAGCATTCTTGAATGAAGTTATCCGTGGCTTGCTACTTCTCAATTGCATACTTCCCACCCAAACAGAAATCTCAACATATTCCCAAAACATCAGACTATTGTGGCCAGCATTCATTTCAGTATTGAAAAAAAAGCGACATTAATTTATATCCTCAGAGCTGAAGCAAAGACTTAACTAAAGCAGGGGTGGGGAACCTTTTTTCTGCGAAGGGCCATTTGGACATTTATAATGTCATTCGCGGGCCGGTCGTCCCCCCCCCCCAGGAAGCCCAGGCTGGCAATGGGAGTTGAGACCCCAGCTGGCAAGGGGCCAGCGGGGGAAACCCCAAAGCAGTGGCAGGCGGAGTGCTTAGCCCTGCACTGCTTTGGGGTTTCCCCCGCTGGCCCCTTGCCAGCCGGGGTTCCTGCTGCCTGGCCAAGTCAGCTCTCGCTATCATCCTGGGTGTAGGGGGTGATCTTCCTTTACCCCCACCCAGCCTACCCCCATCTAACCGCCTTTCTTTCCCCACCCCTGCCTGGCCCGGCCCATCCCACCGAACCTAACCTCCTCCCCCATCCCACTCCCAACCCAGCCTCCTGCCCCCCATGCCTGACCCACCCAGCCCAGCCTCCACCCCACCAAGCCTCCTTCCCTCCCGCACCCACGCCTCGCCCACCCCATCCAGCCTAGTCTCCTGCCCCCCTCCCTGCCCGCCCAGCCTGGCCTCCCCCCACACCGCACCCTTGCCTGTCCCCCAGCCCAGCCTCCCCCACACACCCCCTTGACCGTCAGCTCCTCCTTACCGCGCCCGGCTAATGGTGGCCGCATGGCGCCGGCGGCTCCCCCAGGTGCTTCCCGGCCCCTTCGCCGAGCGTGGAGCCGCCCCCGCCTGGCAGCCCGCACATATGGCAGCTCCCCCAGGCGCCTCCCGGACTCTTCGCCGAGTGCGGAGCCTCCCCGGGCCGCCAGGCGGGGGCGGCTCCGCGTTCGGCGAAGGGGGCGGGAAGCACCTGGGGGAGCCTCCGGCCAGGGACGCGCGCAGGCTGGACGGAATGCTTTGGCGGGCCGTATAAGGCCCGTGGGCCGGAGGTTCCCCACCCCTGAACTAAAGTATCGAAGCTTTCGTGGGCTAATACCCACTTCATCAGATGCATGCAGTGGAAGTATCCAGAGGCAGGTATAAATAAGTATCTCTAGAGATAAGCTGGTTCAATCTGATTGGACTAACCTTGTTATCTCTAACTGGGTTCTTGCCTACTTATTTATACCTGCCTCTGGATACTTCCACTGCATGCATCCGACGAAGTGGGTATTTGCCCACGAAAGCTTATGCTTCAATACTTTAGTTAGTCTTTAAGGTGCCACAGGACTCTGTCACTTCTGCAATTCCAGACTAACACGGCGACCTCTCTGATAAATGTGCATTGGTGCTCTCCATCCAAAGACTGTACAGGAGGCTGTAGCATCCAAAGCAACTCAGAACTGAGCAGAGCCCTCTACATTTTGTTCCCATGTGAGCAAAGAAAGGACATCCTATTTTTGGTGGAAATGTTAACAAGTATTGGCAATAAGGGCTTTCTCCATCTTAAGTATGCAATTTCTCAGTCTATTGGGTTTTATAAATCATCTGGACTTGTTTTAACACACAATGAGTCTAGAGAGCTGATGTGGAGTAATCTCAGTAGATAAGACACAGGATGTTGTGTGGTAAGAGTTTACAGTGGTTAAAAACACACCTCACATAATAAAACCAATATAAAAGCATTTGAGAGACATGTGCTCTGTTTATTCTAGAATGCAGACCTTTGAACAGCAGCAATTCCTTGGAAGTGAGCTGTTCAAGGTAACTTACTACTTTGTAAAACATTGTGCAAATATGTATTGTAATTAAACCTACATGGAAAAATGCCTCCAAATCCTGCTATTGGAACTACAATAAAAATCTCTTCCAGTAAAGCTGTCAGGTTTTGCTTCTGCCTGCAGCTTGGTCCTGCGAAGAACCCTAGCATAAGGTTGTGACAGGTTTGGTGACAGAGACCCCCTTGGGGCTGTCAACTGATGTGCTGAAATTACCACTGAGCCAGTTTTCCCTGCCAGCTTGGGACTCCAGAACCCTGCCTTGTTGAGCCAGACACGCTAGCCTGCTGCAAACACAGACCCAGGTCTGGTCCACCACCCAAAGCTGCAGATTTAACTGAAAACAGCTCAGCAGGTTACTTATCTCCAGCACCTAGACACCCAGTTCCCAATGAGATCCAAACCCCATATAATTCTGTTTTACTCTGTATAAAGCTTATACAGGGCAAATTCATAAATTGGCCACCCTCTAACACACTGATAGAGCAATAGACACAGCTGTTTGCTCCCTCAGGTATTAATCCCTTACCCTGGGTTCATTAACAAACAAAAGTGATTTTATTAAGTATAAGAGTAGGATTTTAGTAGTTTCAAGTACAGTAGACTCGATTATCCAGGATTGGGTTAACCAGGATGTGGATTAACCAGGACGTTAAAAAACAAACAAACAAACAAAAAAAAACCATGCTAACTCGCAGGGCTGGCTCTGGCTTTTTTGTTGCTGCCCCAAGCGCACACACACAAAAACCCCACTGGGGCACAGGGCAGCCAGTGAACCAACCACCCCTCCCACCGGCGCAGGGTAGCTGGTGAACCAACCGCCCCTCCCCATATTTCCTATGGATGGTGATCATCCAGGATTTTATTAACCAGAATTATTTTTTTCCCTATCATCCTGGATAATCGAGAGTCTACTGTAATAACAGAACAAAGTCAGTCGCCAAGCAAAATAAAGCAAAACACACAAGCCTAATACATTAAGAAAATGGTTACAGGTAATATCTCACCCTCAGAGATGTTCCAATAAACTTATTTCACAGACTAGACTCCTTCCTAGTATGGGCCCAATCATTTCCCTGGTAAAGTCCTTGCTAGTTCCAGCAGACATCTCGGGTGATAAGCAGGTGGTTCTGTCATGACTGGCAACCCCCTTTGTCCTGCTCCACCCCTTTTGTAGCTTTGGCACAAAGCAGGAATCTTTTGACTCTGAGTCCCCACCCTTCCTTCTAATTTGTCACAGGTCACTGTAAGACCCCCTAGTCTCCATTCTTCCTGGGTTGGCCCATACATACAAAGGAAGGCTTGCAGATAAATAAGCCATTTACAACCAATTATCCGAGTCAATGGGAGCCATCAAGATTCTAAACCACCATTAATGGCCCTCACTTTGCATAATTACAATAGGACCTCAGAGTTGTACTTCATATTTCTAGCTTCAGATACAAGAACGATACGTGCATACAAATAGAAGGAACACATTTAATAGTTTAACACCTTTGTTATACCTTACAAGAGACCTTTTGCATAAAGCATATTCCAATTACATCATATTCATAAGCATACGTCCATAAAGCATAAGGAGTGCAATGTCAAAGGTTATCAAAGCTTTAATGTTACATAGAATCAAAAGTCTTGGCTGCAGCCTTTAAAATAAAGTATTGGTGCTTTTAAACAAGCAAAAAAACAACAACTCATCATTGGCCACTCAAACTAATTACAATTATTTCAAGATATTTTAAACTACATGACTGTCTCATGCATGATATGCTCTTTCCAGTAGCTTTAATGGGTGTAAAAGATATTCAGGCATGAAAAAAAAAGGAACTTTATGGTAACCCAATGAAGTAACATCCAGGATGATCTGTCCCTCTTCCCATACAGAAACAACCCTGAATTCTTCCAGCACAAGAGGAAAGTGAATCCAGTCATAAGATGTAACTGCTTACTCAAAAGGGCTTTTTGGTACAATGTAGGGACAGCCTGTTTGTTGTATGTGCTAACGGGTCTCAGCAATTTTTTTGACAATTTTTTAAAGAAAAAGCAGTGGAGAGACAACTTGCTGAAAAGGAATTTGCATTGTTCAAGTTTAAGACTGATATCTGAAATTAAATAAGACAAGTTATATTCGACTTCATGACAAAAGTCACATGAGAAAACTGAAAAGTCTTAATTTACCAACAAATTGTTAGCATCTATGCTAGATTCTCACAGCAGGAGACAAAAGCAATAGCAATTTAATTTGAAACAATTGTGCTATCTAGAGTGAAGGTTGTGAAATCAATCCCGCATGTTGGCTGAGGACCACACTGTAGTAATGGATAACTTATGAAGTCGTCAAGCAGTCTCTATTGCTGGCCTCTAGTTTTAGCAAAAGACCAAATTCACAGATGCTAGTCTCCTTTATTTTCTAATAGCTACTTAGTTCAGGGATTCTATGTCAACTTGCATTCATATCCTGACTGTAAATGCCTCAACTACCGACTGACTTCAAGCAAACTCTTATTCCCAATACACAAGTTAAAAAAATTGAGAAAATAAAAGCTTTCCCTGAGAATAACTGTTCTGTGCTCATTCCTATAGAATAGTGGTTCTCAACTCTGGTCCACCGCCTGTTCAGGGAAAGCCCCTGGAGCCGGCCAGTTTGTTTACCAGTCGCTTCTGCAGGTTCGGCTGATCGCGGCTCCCACTGGCCAGGGTTCGCCACTCCAGGCCAATGAGAGCTGCAGGAAGCAGCGCAGGCTGAGGGATGTGCTTGCATCTGACGAAGTGGGTATTAGCCCACGAAAGCTTATGCTTCAATACTTTAGTTAGTCTTTAAGGTGCCACAGGACTCTTTGTTACCTCTGCTATTCCAGACTAACACGGCTATCTCTCGGATTCTAGAGAAAGAAGGTAGGTGAAGGAATATCTTTTATTGAATCAACTTGGTAAAAGACAAGCTTTTGAGCTTACACAGGGTTTTTCTTCAGATCTGGGAAAGTTACTCAGAGTGTATTGAATTTCTTTCCTTCCCACGCTCCTTCCTACCATTTCACAGGATTTTCTGTAGCTAAATGGAGACAAAGCTAGGTGAGTTCATTTTAAGCATGCTAAGGAATATATGTACATGTCTCATATCAGTGGGAAGCGAAGACACCAACTCTTGTTTTTGAGTAGGTCAGATGGCAAAAGTTCTCTGTATACAACATTAAACCAAATCTTATACGAAACACTGACATCTGTTCACTCAGTGTAGTTATGTCTGAGATCTACTAGTGCAGCGGAATATGAAGGAAGAGGGCCTCTATTTTAAAGAGATCTACTGCAATTTTTTCTAAAGTAATTCCTCTCCACACCTAAACAATTGTGCTGTTCATCTGAAAATTATTTTGTTTCATGTCAGTAAAATAAGAGTATTGATTAATCAAGTAAATCCTGGTGATAAGACACCGTCCAACTGTGGGTACTGAACCTAGATAATTGATAACTATGAACATTTAAGTACAGTAGTCGTAAATTACTAGCTACATGTGATTTCTTCCACCCCACTTCCTCTTATGTCTGCTAATGCAATGCAAGACACTGCAGATCTGAGCACCCAAAACCACCTTCTGTAATATAGCTCGATATTGCTTTCTGTATGATGCTGTATTTACTTCTGAGCACACAATAGTAACGCTGACAACCTGCACATTAAGGGACAGGCTGGAATTATTAGCAGTATTAATAGTACTGAAGTCTCTCAAGTTTGAGTAAATAGTGACCTGTTGGCTGGATTCTTTCTGACATAAAAGACGCTTTCTCAGTGTCACAGAAATAGAGGACTGACAATATAGGTAAGTCTCATCAGGTTTATTTATGTGCTTAGGGAACATACTAGTTTCAATACCAGAGCAGGCCATCAATCCAGATGGGTTTGTTAACCTTCTTAGGGCTGGTCTTCACTACCGGGGGGGGGGGGGTGTGTAAATTGACTGCAGATACGCAACTTCAGCTACGTGAATCACGTAGCTGAAGTTTGCGTATCTGCAGGCGACTTACCTGCCGTCATCACGGCAGCAGCGGTCAGCAGCGCACTCCCCCGTCGAGTCCAGCTTGCGCCTCCCGGCAAGCTGGAGTTCTGGAATCGACGGGGGCGTCGTGGGCGATAGATTTCTCGCGTCTTCACAAGATGTGAGAAATCGATTGCCAAAAGATCGATGCTACCCACTGATCCGGCGGGTAGTGAAAAACAGCCCTTAGGAAAATAAGAGAAAGCAACCTACAGATAACTTGAGCTGGAAAAATGTGTTTGTTGTTTTTTTTTGGGGGGGCAAGAAAAAGGGAGAAGGTTAGCAGCACTCTACTCCTCTAAAACCGGGGGGGGAGGGGAGGGGGCGGGAGGATGAGAACAGATTACATGACCTAGTTTTAGAATATGATCAGGACCCAAGTGCTGCAAGGGTTGTAATCACCACTCAACTGTTTAGAAAATAGTTGAGTTTACAAACATTTTTACTTAAAATAAAAATAGTTGTGGCAGCAGAGTGTTTAGAAAGTATCTTTTGGATTATGTAAATATGGAAATGAACTAACTTCTTGCATATAAGCTAAAAACACAGGAGATTCCAAAATCAACAATTCCCCAGAGCAAGCAGTTTAGTATCATTTATTCCTGTAAAAATCTTTATGCTGGTACTTGGAACCCTTCAGCAAACCTACACTTCTCTAAACTATGTGCACAGCCTGAGCAACATGGAATTACTACACATGTACAATGGTTATAAACCAGTTTCCCGTTCATCCCTTTTCCCCCAATGGACCCTGGGGCAACAGAATCTGTTCAGTAATATGAGATGCTAGGGATTGCCTCCTTTCCACTTTACTAATTCTGCTACACAAGTATTGTAGTGAATTCAGTGCTGCAGTATCCAGACTGAACAACGGGAAATTGAAGCCCTTTGTAACCCTCATCAGGGACAAAGAGATCAACCAGTCAACATCAATAGGATAAATCATGGTTCCCTGTAATTCCCTGCACTCAAATCTTTCCTTCTGAAAAAATGGTGAAGCCGCCCCGGAAGTTTATCTGCATAAGGACTTCAAGGCCTCTGGGTACAAACATACCTCTGAATAATATAATTATGTACCTTTATACTAAACTGATTAAGCTTCATTTTCTGGGAAGGAAAAGAAGGCAGTTAAATCTGGGTGAATGAGAAACAATCAATATAATCCTACTGTAAAATAGAATTCGTATCAAATTTAAATATTTTGATAGATATCACATTGCGCATGTGCAAGCATCATCTATTTGGAGAAACTGAGGCACAGAAGTGAAGTGTTTTGGAACACATGCATGTTGCTCAGTCAGTTTCCAGGCTTCTAATATTATTCAAAGATGAGAAATTTAGCCCAGTGTTTCTAAACTATTTTGCAGTTACGTATTCATCTGCATAAATACGAACATCTGAAATCCCTTGGCGCACCCAACATATGGAAATAATCTGCCTCCCAGTGTTAATGTGTGAGAATGTCTAAATTAAGACCTCCAACACTGAAAAGGTCGCTTTAAACAAGCTTTTAGAGGCCCAGCATAGGCAGAAAGGAAGCTACTGCTGTATTTTCTACTCCATGCATCTGATGAAGTGGGTTTTAGCCCATGAAAGCTTATGCCCAAATAAATTTATTAGTCTCTAAAGTGCCACAAGGACTCCTCGTTGTTTTTGCTGGACTTGAATACCCAGATGCTAGTGTGATATTAACTGGGTTCAACTAAAGTTCCAACTCTAAGGAAGACAAATGCAGCACTGCAAGGGTTACAATCTGGAATTCTTTTTAATGCACAGATAGACAAGGAGAACAGCAAATGAGACAATTACCTCACTCCCTTCCTTTAGAAGGACACAGACTTACAAGAGTGAGTGCTATGCTTAGAGTCATGTGTCCAAAACCCATATAAAATCAGAGTCCAGTGAGCAGGAAAGCCACACAAGCATGGCACAGGGAATAAATCCTATCCAATCAGCTAAAGCTGCTAGTCTGGGCAATTAGGGAAGAGAGTAACACAGTAAATGCTTCCTGCATTTCTTGGAAATAAAGCTGACTTGTGCATTTGAAACCAGAACTGAAAAAGTGAATCCCTCTTCAGCAGTTACACCAATATACAACTAATTCTGCACATGTGCACTTATTTCATAGCAGCAGGAGTACAATATCTTGTGGTGATCTTGGAATCTCAGGGAAATAATCTTGTATGTATTGACTAAAACTAAAAGGTGAAAAGGCTGTATCACATTTCAACGACTACCTGGAATTTATTAACTAAAAACTTCCCAGAGTACGCTGTACAAAGGGATAGACTAATCCAGGACCAAGAAAGAGGAAAGAAGCAGAGGAGTTTATGGAGCAGAATGTTTTTTATCTGCATATTAAGATACTATCACTGGGAGTTTGTTACATTTCAGTAATGACTGGGGAAACAACTAGCTTATTGCAGCCACAACACATACCTATTTAAAAAGGACAAATCCCAAGCAACATCCCTGAAAACAGGATTTAACTTCCAGTATAGCTGTGTCCCTTTAATAAGAGCTCAACAGTCACTGACAACCAACAGCTGTGGCACTGTGGATAAGAATACAGATTAGCAGAAAGGATGTTTTACTGTATATTATAATACTTGTGCTTAACAGCTTTCCATTTAAGAATCACACCTTCTTTTATAAGAACTGCTTTTAAGCATTATCTCCATTCTACAAATGAGGAAGACAGAAAGAAGTTAAGTGACTTACCCATTATCACACAAACGCAGCAACAGAGCCAAAAATAAAGCCCAGGTTGTCTGACTCCTCCAGGATACTACTGTCAATTGGCCAATAGTTTCTCTTCCTCCACCCAAACAAAAAAAGATTAAGAGGTTCCGCAGCTCTTTGTGATTGCATTTGTGCCAGTAGTTAGTTTTTGAAACCAACAAAGTATGCCAACAACTGCTCAATATCATGTACAGATATGATTCACTGGAATTACACTATGTTGCCAATCAGTAAAAATATTAAGCACTGACAATTTGATTTCCCAAGATTTGGCATCTATACTTGAGAACAGAATTGAGCAGGTGATTTCACACCTGTTATGGAGAAAACCATTATTCCCTTTCTCTTTTTAACAAAAGAAACAGGAGATCTTGAACATGTTTCAAGAGTATTTTAACAATTATTCCTCATTTGTAATAGCTGCACACCTGTTCGGAGTTTAACATAAGGCCCGTGTGGGATTAAATTGTCTTGGATCCAGCTTCTCTATTGTAATGATACTTTAGATGTGAGAACCAGTGTTAACCTTCAGTTATGAATGTAAACAATGTACATTAAAAACCCTAATGAAAACTATTCTATACTACATCTACATGTAATGTATATTTTACAAAATACTGGGGCTAGCTGGATCCCAAGTTGTATTTGTTGAATAGTTTACAATAACTCTGCACTCTTATCTTGAACTCTTATCTATGAACTCTTATCACACTTTAACTCTTATCTATGAAAGAATTTAAATTGGGGAACCACACAATTATTTATCTTGTCTGTGTAGCATCCAACGAGAAAATTATATTACGTTTTTCAGACTGTCCATAAAGCCAAGCTTTGCTTTCCATTATAATTTTAACACATATCCAAAGCAACTCCACTGACATTCCATCAGATTAAAGACTAACTAAATTTGGAACCACATTACGAACAGGAATGATGCAAACTGCGTGTTATCTGGCCCCTTTGTTAACACAATATACCTTGGAAATTTCCAGGACGATGGAAGACAATCTGCAAAAGAGTACTGGGTTTCATCAGCCTAACCAGAAGTCTGATCCAAACCCAAATGCTTATTTTCAAGCTCTAGTTCATAAGACTTTAAAATAGAAACATCCATCCTAACAGATGCAATTTTCCTTCACTAGACTATGTTAATTTGAACCCTTTTCCAAGCAGTTCTCTCTGGTGCAAGTTGGATACATGAACTCCGGCAGGATATTTCAGTTCTGTGTCCAGTCACTGTCCATCACATGGTTATGAATTATGCAGGGCTGGAAGTGCCCAAACAAAAAGACTCAAGACATGCATCATCTGTGATTCAACTTCACACAGTAACAATTCAACTAGATTGGAGTTCTGTGGTCACTAACAAGCAGGAAACATCATTAACGGGCACAGAGCACCATTCTTCGTAGCCTCTCTATGTTCTTGTTATTGAAGCAGACCCAAGGGGCAGGATTGGTGTAATGTTTTGTATATGGATCAACAACTCAATGAATACATACAAGGCAAATATTGAAAATGTATTTAAATCTATTACAGCCAGATATGAGAGTAGCTTTATTAAAAATTATTTTAACCAGATGCCATATTAATGTCATAATTGTGAAAGCACACAGTTACAAATTGGAGGATCTTGCTACTGAAGACTCCATTCTCCATGGCAGAAAGCAGCACATCTGTTCCTCCAACACAACATTCCAGAAGACTCAATCAGTTGCATACCAATTCTTAACATGTGCATGCGTAAACAAGCTGAAAAATCTGATACACCGCTGGATTTCTAGACACTGGCATATGATGACAGAGCCAGGTGCAATACGAAAACCTGTATCAAGTTCAGTCTGAAAAGCAACCAAAGCATTATTCCTCCCTTCATTTTGGGAAGATACCCCACACTCCTTCCTAAGCACTTCTCCAGAGCGGACATGAATACTGATTTCTGGGTCACTAGCCAATCATTTTCACCCATGGATCCCAAACAAGACAGTTTCACAATATATCTGAACTCTACTGTCATGTGCTCATCTGACATGCCACCATACATGATTATAATCTTACACTGTTCTGCTAGTCAAAACTGAGGTTAAAAAGAAGAGTTTTTCCTTAAACTTCACAAGTCAAAAATAAAGGTTTCCATACAAATTGTGAGAGACAAAGAAGAAGTGGAGACTTAATGCTAAAATTATATATATAATGTATATAACATGTAACATATATATAGCATGTGAGAGTGGGGATTCTGAGTGACAGATACTTTTCTTCCTCTCCTATCAGAGCATTTGTTAGGGGGAGAACCAAGTTAGCTTGAGAACTAACTGAGTGTTACAAGCATAGCCTTGGGATATACTGGTTCTTTGCCCTGCTTACTGAGCCAAATCCCAGTTGAAGCCGGCTGATCCATATGTTACTACAAACTAAATTCACAGGACAGTGTTCAATAACCTTTTACTAAATCAAAGGAGGCATGTCTGGGGGAAACACTTTAATGGAATCCCAATAGGTAATAAACTTCTCCCATACTTGTGTTAATAGGAAAAAAAATTCCCACCCCTTTGAATTTAGGGTCATCTAGACACACAAATACACACACAAGCACTTTAAAAAAAAAACAGACCCCTGAGAAGATTTCAGGAGTCAACAGAATAAAAAAGATACGCAGGAAGCCAATGCAAAATCCTGGCAGAGTATCACCACAAAAATCTTCACCACAAAAAAGCAGCTGCTGAGCTCTGCACCAGTCCCATTCGTTCTTTAGCTACAGAAAGCCAAGCACTTGAGGTGCATTACTATATAGCAATTTAAACCGATGATTACACATAATGAATAGCTAGAAATATCTTGTTCCTGGGTTTGTTTTTGCTTGACTCCTAAATTGCACACATCTTCAGAGGCAATTTTGGTTTAAGATTTTTAAAAGAGCTTGGTTTTGCTCTTTCAAGTGCACTTCAGAATCTGGTTTTTCAGCCTTTGGAAAACCTGGGCTTCTTTTCAATATTTTGTGTGTCCATACGAAAGTGTGTATTAAAAGCTATAAACTAGGTTTAGTACTGCAGTAAAAAAGATTTACAATCTTTTTTTAGTAATCTATTAGAGTTCTTTGAAGGGATCAAAAAACATGTGGACAAGGGGGATCCAGTGGACAGTGTACTTAGATTTCCAGAAAGCCTTTGATAAGGTCCCTCACCAAAGGCGCTTACATAAATGAAGTTGTCATGGGATAAGAGGGAAAATCCTTTCATGGATTTAGAACTTGCTAAAAAACTGGGGGCAAGGGTAGGGGAAAAAAAAAAAAAAAAAAAAAGGAGTAAATTTTCAAAATGGAGAGTGGTGTTCCCCAAGGGTCAGTCCTAGGACCAATCCTATTCAACTTATTCATAAATGATCTGGAGAAAGGGATCAACACTGAGGTGGCAAAGTCTGCAGATGATAATAAACTTCTCATGATAGCTAAGACCAAAGCAGACTGTGAAGAACTTCAAAAAGATCTCACAAAATTAAGTGACTGGGTAAGAAAATGGCAAATGAAATTTACTGTGGATAAATGTAAGGATAAATGCACATTGGAAAAAATACCCCCAAATATGATGGGGCCTAATTTAGCTACAACTAATCAGGAAAAAGATCTTGAGAGTCATTTTGGATAGTTCTCTGAAGACATCAACGCAGTGTGCAGCGGTGGTCAAAAAAGCAAACAGGATATTAGGAATCATTAAAAAGGGGATAAAGAATAAGACAGAGAATATCTTATTGCCCTCGTATAAATCCATGGTGCGCCCACAACTTGAATACTGCATATAGATGTGGTCTCCCCATCTCACAAAAGATATACTGGCATTAGAAAAGGTTCAGAGAAGGGCAACTAAAATGATCAGGGGTTTGGAACAGGTCCCATCTGAGGAGAGATTAAAGAGGCTAGGACTTTTCAGCTTGGAAAAAAAGGAGACTAAGGAGGGATATGATCGAGATATATAAAATCATGAGTGGTGTGGAGAAAGTGAATAAGGAAAAATTTACTTGTTCCCATAAGATAAGAAATTGGGGGCATCAAATGAAATTAATGGGCAGCAGGTTTAAAACAAATAGAGACACATTTTTCTCCACACAGCACAGTCAACCTGTGAAACTCCTTGCCTGAGGAGGTTGTGAAGGCCAGGACTAGAACAGGGTTTTAAAAAGAACTGGATAAATTCATGGAGGTTAAGTGAGGAAAAATAACTAACTAACTATCTCCAGCTCAACTGTTAAGTTTCTTTACACTGCTGCAAGAAAAAAAACCCTCAATAACTGGTAGATCCTAAACACCTGAGCCAATTAAAAACAATTTTAAACCAATAAAATAGAAATCCATCCAAGTGTTCAAACTAAAGCTCTGGACAAACTGATCAGCAGGTTTCTTGCAGATATTTTTTTAAGCTCTTCAGAGAGAAGAATATGTAATGACTGCAGGAGAGTTTTCACAAACTCAGCAGACTTTTTTGTTGGCCACACACAGGAATATTTGGACAGTCACAATACACAGTAATGCACCTGGATCTTAATGGGAGATCTCCACACACACCTCTCAGAGGCTAAAAAGGTGAGAACCTGAACTGTTACCTACCTCAAAATAAAAATAAAAAAACTCAATGGGTGCATTTTTGCCTTTAATACCATATTAAAAACCAAATTCAGTGCAATAGTGTATTTCATAAACTGGGGTGTCACCCACCCTCCTATGTTTAGCCTTGATTTATAACACTGCCTCATCAAATAGTCAATAAAAGTTCTGCTATAGTCCGGGAGAAAGCATTTCAATATGTGGGTATGTGGTTAAGCTCATCTCTTTGAATCGCATTGATTAGACCCTAGCTATACAACTTCACTTGCTAAAACCTAACAAGAATCCTAAAGGGTTAACATACTAATAAAGCGATTATGTAACACAATAACTAGACTGAACTATGACAACGTTGTTTACAGTTTTGCATCATTAACCATTCTTTTGAAACAGGATTCTTATAACAAGCTATGCTGATCAGAGAAGCCAGAACTCCCTTTTAGTTCTACAGCAGTCTTACCACTGTGATCATCCTTTGTGTAACCAGCCAAATGGTTATACATATGCAAAATGGCTGCACTGATCAAAGATAAAAAAAAATTAAAATCACATATATATATTATATCATCTACAGATCCACTGTCTCAAAGAAAATGTTGAATATGTTTTTCTTCTCACATCTCCTAAGTTTTTCCTCCTATGACAAAGGACACATGCATGAACAGTTTTATTTCTAACTTTTAGAAGTAACATTTAAGATAACGCCTACTGAAAGCCTGGAAAAGTGATTCACTGGTTTACTTACTTTGTATACGGTCAATCTAAGTTTACCTGTATGGTTAGTTTCTCTTGTTTGCATATAGGTCCTGCAAATAGCAACAGAAAAGGAGTTAAAAATAGTAAAGTGTTGTTATCAGATTTTGACCAAAGGACTTGTTAGCAGATCTAGAAACAGAAGCTATTTTTAATGATTATGCAGAAATTAATAATTCAGAGTGATAAAGAGAAACAGAAAAAGGTTTAACAAAACATCTGTTTTCATGTATCCTTGAATAAAATAGTGATGGGGGGGGGGGGAGAATTAGTTCTACACAGCCTACTTCTTAGTCAGTGGATTCCTCATGGGAACTTTTGCTCATTTCTGCTGATTTTATTGACATTTGTGAGTTTAACACAAATCACAACACACTATTGACCATAAAATATTAGCCAAAGGTTATATATGTTTTGACCTTATAGCACAATAAGCTGCTGTTGCACTTCCAAGAAAATCTAGACTTTCATGGGTGGAAAAACAGTGTGGGGAATTAAGCTGTCTGTTTTTAGAGGGAAGCCATTTGTAATTTCAAAATTTGCTTGTGGAACCTCATTCGATAAAGAATCTTTGATAACCTTCAGATTTTTTTAGACAGTTTAACCTCCTCTTCACCAAAAGCTGCTCTCAATCTGACTGTTGTGTTTTTCAGCTTGTGACGATGGCATGATTTTCATATTTTTGCAGAAGGAATTTTTAATAAAAAAATAATTAATTTTAAACATGACTTTTTCCTACTAGCATTAAAAAGGCTACACATGAACTACAAAATGTTGACATTCAAGAAGAAATTGTACTAGCCACACCTTGCAATCCAGTCATGGAGCTTATTGCAAGTAGTCAACTATTTCAACAGGGGACAATATTTTTGTCACTGTGTGACCCTGAAGCCTTATGTGAATTGGTTGCTTGGTACAGAGACTGTATAATCCTTGTATCACAAACAAAACAAAAACATGACTATTAGCAACGGCATTTGCACAACTCAATAATTTTGTCATCTGTCACACATCTTGGTATCAGTCTGTTTTCCTATAAGATGTATGCTTAAGGGCAGATACTTTTTACAATTGCCACTTTGAAATGTGTATTTATTATCGGTAGGATTAATTTTACTTCTTTTGTGGTAAAAATGGAAGATCACCAGAAAATATGCTTTACCAACTTAACTGTTCCTTCACAATCTCTCCTTGAGAATTTTCAAAAGCAAGTAATAAAATGGCAGAACTTTGGTAAATGTGAAGTCATGCACACTGGAAAACATAATCCCAGCTATACTTAGAAAATGATAGGGTCTAAATTACCTGTTACCACTCAAGAAAGAATTCTTAGAGTCATCATGGATAGTTCTCTGAAAACATCCAATTAATGTGCAGCGGCAGTCAAAAAACTAACAGTGTTAGGAACCACTGGGAAAGGGATAGATAAGACTGCAAATATGATGTTACTATATAAATTTCTGGTATGCTCACACCTTGAATACCAGGTACAGTTTTGATCACCCCATTTCAAAAGAGATATATTAGAACTGGAAAAGATGCAGAAAAGGGTAACTCAAATGATTGGGGATATGGAACAGCTACCATAGGAGGAATTAAAGACTGGGATTGTTCATTTTAGAAAATGGGTAGCGGACTATAAAGTCATGAATGGTGTAGAGAAAGTGAATTCAGAAGTGTTCTTTACCTCCTCAGAGAACACAAGAAGCAGGGGTCACCCAGTGAAATGAATAGGCAGCAGGTTTACAAACAAATATAAGGAAGTACTTCTCCATACAACGCAGTCAACCTGTAGAATTCATTGCCAGGGGATGCTGAGAAGTCCAAAACCATAACAGGATTCAAAAAAGAATCAGATAAACTCATGGAAGATACGTCCATCAATTGCTATTAGCCAAGATGGTCAGGGACACAACCCCATGCTTTTAGATGCTGGGAGTGGACAAAGGGGGACGGATCACTTGATGATTGCCCTGTACTGTTAATTTCTTTTAAAGCATCTGGCATTGGCCACTGTCAGAAGACAGGATACTGGACCAGATGGACGACTGATCTGACCCTGCGTGACCATTCTCATAGTAGCCTTTCAAAAGAGAAGATTCATTTGCCAAGAGAAAAAATGTTGCAGAGGTACTGTTATAAGCAAACTAGCCAAAGCAAGACCTAGAGGCACAGAGACTTATGCACGTGTTTAACTCATTGCGGACAATGTTTTTTCCAAAAGTGAGAGAAACAAAACCTGTGGCTTCTTTATTTGGAGACCACTGTGCTAAGAGTAACTCGGTCACCAGGGGACACTATCAGGTACTTTAGGCCAAAAACGGGATTTTATATAAAAACACACAACAGAGCTTGGTCGGCAGAGCATCCGGCTCTTAAACTGAGGGGGCCAGGATTCTAACCCCTCTGAGCATCCAGCTTTTTATTAAATAACCCTGCCTTGAGTGCAAGAGACTGGACCAAATGACCTCTTGAGGTCCCTTCCAGTCCTACGCTTCTATGATTCTAAGTGTTTTCATTAAAAAGGGGGGGGGGGAAGAGATAGTAGTTTGGGAAGTAAGCCGCCCCCATGGTGTTTGCAATGTAAGCATTTCCATACGGTGGTAGTGCATGAAAAAAGTAAACCTGAAATCTATTATTACTGCTAGAGCGGAGTAAAAGAGTAAACAGCATAAATATTTTCTAAATCACACAAAATTTGCTAGATGTCTCTCAAGAAAAAGACAATCAACTCCAAAGAGCAGGTCACATAAAATCTAAGTTTGACTAGTGCAGGGAATAGACAAGAGAGGAGAGGGGGGCAGGGAAAGTTACTGTAATATCAGTTACTTAGTAATGGACATACACATACTGAAGGATACAAGTGATATTTTATTTTACTTTCAGCCTGATTGTTACCTTTTTAAGCTTTTCATTCTGACATGTTTCAAAATAAGTTTTTCCAAGGAGACACAATCTTACACACTTCCCACTTATCTATCCAATTTTTGTATAGCTTTAACTGTCTGTTTAGAAACAGATCTAATTGAAGCAGTAAGCCCCACTAGCATGGATGCAGTTATACTGGTATAAAGGTGATTAGATCACAAGCAGCTATACTGGTATAAGCACTTTTATAGGAGAGTAACTCCATCCACACTAGGGATTGTACCTCTAACTTCATCAATTTCTAAGCAAAGTTAAATTAGCAGGGCAAAACTGTGCACAGATTACACATTAGACGTTTCCTCCAGAAGAAAGCACTGTTCATCTATTTAAAATACAGAAAAGTAGCACTAGACACTGATGAAACAACCCACACCCAAGCGATAACTTTCTTAAATGAAACCTGGCTGAATACATACTCTCACAAGTGTCACCATCCATCATCTTAGTACAGAGAATGAAAACAAAACCAGCCCATGGTATAATGTGCCTACTACTGTAGACAAAAAATACAGTCCAACGTCCCTTTAATCAAATAACATTGACATCAACTCCTGTCACAGCACTAAGCTGCCACTGGCATTCCTAAAGGCCTATAACCCTGATTTCAAAATGTGTTATCAGACAGGAGCGTAGTTTCATAGTGTTTAGACTTCACACCACATAACTAGTATAACTATTTAGATAATGCTTATTGGGAGTTGACAATTGAACAGATAAGATTAAGGGCTCATATCTGAGAAACCCAAAGGAAAAAAAGCTGCCTTGCAAATGAGACATGTCCCTGGAATAAAAGCCATCAACTGCTTTTCAGCATTACATGTGAGTTCCCACCCCACAGAAGTCGTACTACTGAAAGCATTTAACAGTAGAAACCAGTTAGAACAGGGATTTCCCAGATTATCTTATTTTCATGGTTCACACACAGCTAAATGCAAGGAAATATCAAGAGTGGAAGGGTATTTTTAAAGGTAGTCCAAGAAAGATGGCATCTGTCACACACCTACAAGTGATTTTACTGCATCATTTCCAATTTAAGCCAACAAATTTAAACAGAGGAAAATATATTAATTTAGCCATTTTCCATTTTAATTAGTCTATTCAACGTGACACATAGGGACAACCCCAAAAGACACATTCATCACCACCTCTAAAAAAGATATTTTTTAGACAAGTAATTTGCAAGCAGGTCAGCATAAATGTAACAAACTAACAGCTTATGAGAAACACAATGTTCTCATCCATGCAGAGCACTGCCATCAGAATGAGCTGTATACCACATAACCAAGACCTTGGCTATCTCACAAAAGGGTTGTCTGAATTTGCTCTTCTACAAAACCAAACGGCAAAAGACACACCCCATTTAAGCCAGAAAGGCAACAGAATTTAGCAGCATTTGCCCAGGTCCGTCCTTCAGGATGCCCTGGGCACCCACTGCATATAGAAATCTGTCTCCAGGATTCCAGCTACCGACTTTTACTGGCCTTCCATCCTCAGTGCAAATAGACCTGATATATATAGACTCTAGTGTATTTAGACACGTTTAATTTTGCATAAAAATCTCCTAAAGCATAACAAAACATTAAGGTGAATTTCAATTTTTCAAGCTGTGTGTGTTTGTTTTTAAACATTTCAAGGAAACAGCTTTTGTTTGGATGCAAACCTTTCCTGCAGTGTCTGCAACCCAAATATTGCAGCACTGAGCCAATTCACAAGAGCCAGAGAGTGAAATATACTATGAAAGTGATTAACCTGTTCTCATCTCCCAAGGTAAATTTAGGGCGAATTATGTAAACAAATAATAGTAGATCGCTTCCCTCTCCAAGGACCCCCCCCCCCCAGAAAAACCCCCCCATCTGTTAAGCTTGCAATGCTCCTTTTGAGGCAGGAATGTACAGAAAGCTTGAAAGCTGGCCTTCAACCTCCAAAGGGTCTCCACCCAACCTCCCCCAGGAAAGTCAGCTAGGCTGGTGGGAAGGGACAAATTCTCTCGAGGAGGGTCCCCCACGTTTTCCAAGACTCT
Organism: Sternotherus odoratus; assembly: GCA_032164245.1. Taxonomy (NCBI): domain Eukaryota; kingdom Metazoa; phylum Chordata; order Testudines; family Kinosternidae; genus Sternotherus; species Sternotherus odoratus. Next base: position 12,004,995 of record JAVMKO010000018.1, on the reverse strand, counting down.
CGGCCTCCTCTCCCTAGACAGGAAGTCTGGGGGAAGGGAAGCCACGTTCCCGCATGTGTCTCAGATTCCTCCGCCTAGCTAGGCTTTCATTCACCCTGGGACGGCTGCCCTGGGGGGTGATCCCCCCCCCCCCAAACCCCTCTCCTTGCACCGACTCCCCCAGGCAGTGAGTTGGACGGGGGGAGCCCCACACTGCCCGACTTCACCCCCCCGCACTCACTTCCTCTTGTACTCGTCCCTCTCCCGCTTGACTTTGGCCAGCACGTTGTAGAGGGCGCGGATCTCGGGGGTGATGGTGTCGATCTGCACCCCGACGCCGTCCGGGTGGACCCAGGAGACGCCGGGCCCCTGCAGGGTCTCCAGGCCGCCGCCGCCGGTGCGGCGCACCTGGGTGTAGCTCCAGATGGTGCCAGGCAGGCGGCCGTAGTGCGGCGGCGGCGGGGAGCAGGAGGCGGCGGCGGCGGGGCCGGGCGGCGGGGCGCCGTGCCCGGGAGCCGGGGGCCCCGAGTCCGTCTGCACGGCCTGGTCCCGGGCGAAGGTCTTGTAGCGGAAGCGGCGGTCGCGCTCGCTCTGCTGCGCCTGCAGCTGCTTCTCCAGCAGCCGGTTGCGCCGCTCCAGCTCGTGCACCTTGGCCAGGAAGCAGCGGAACCGCACGTTGAGCCCCTTCAGCAGGTGGATGTTGGAGCCCAGGTCGTTCCGCAGCGCGGTGGTCACGGGCGGGGAGGCGGCGGCGGGGCCGCCGGGGGCCGGGCCGGCGGAGAAGGCGCGGGCCATCTCCCCGAAGAGCAGCGAGTTCATCATCCTCCCGGGCGGGGGGCCTCGCGGCAGCGAGGGCGGAAGGGGGATCCTGTCAGCAGCGGAGGGGGGCGGGTATTTACCCGGCTCGAGGGGGGGATTCAACCGGAAGTGGCGGTTAGACGGGGGCGGGGGGGAGGGGGACTGTCTCTGAGGTAAAAATAATAAACCGCCCCGGCTCGAGTCCCGCCCGCCGTCCGAGTGTCTCCCGGCGAGGGGGGGCGCCCGGCCTCGGCTGCTCACTCCTGCGCCAGCCGCCACTGCCGCATCGAGCGCCGCTGCCCGGCCACTGACTGACTGAGGCCGGCGACGCGGGGCGGGACTCGGCACCCGCGCGGGACACGCCCCCTCCTCCGCGACCGGCGGCAGGCCCCGCCCCCTTTCCGCCGTGGCCACGCCCTCTTCCTCTTCGGCCTCGTTGGGTGACGCGCGCCGGGCCCCGCCCACGCGGAGCCTCACCACGCCCCGTCCCACGCGGTCTTTTCCGAAGCGACCCCGCCCCTCGGGTGGTAGCCGCGCCCACACGTCTTGGCTCCGCCCCTCCCCGGGCCTTTTCTGGTGCACGCGCTAGCTCCCTCCCTCTTCCCCTCCCCAAGGGCCTCGCCCTAGCCCCGGCTTCCCGGGGGACGCCCCAGCCGGCTGCTTCCTGGGGCGTGGGGGCTGGAGCCGGTTTCCCCGTGATCCTGGGGGGGTCTGCACTGTGACCCAGCCCTTGGGGGCAGAGCAGCCTTGGCAGCTGCTGTCCAGGGTACACAGCGGGGCTAGGGTCCAAAAGGGGCAACCAGTGTCTGTCCCAAAGAGGAGTGTCCAGCACTAGGGCACTCCCCTGGGTTCTGCTTACGAACAGCTGCGGGGAACACCCTGACTGGGTCCTGGCTCCCATTGAAGCCTGAGATCCATTGAGGAAGCCATCCTAGCCTCCTGTGAGGAACCATCAAAGCCCCCTGCCCCAGGAGACATGTAGCATTGCAAGGTGACCAGACAGCAAGTGTGAAAAATCGGGACAGAGGATGGGTGGTAATAGGAGCCTATATAAGAAAAAGGCACAAAAACCGGGATGGTCCCTATAAAATCGGGACATCTGGTCACATCTTGGCCAGAAAGATGTTACTATGGTTTCCCTGCATACAGGGGCTGCCCTTATCATTGGCTAGGGGTGCATCTCCACCCCACATGGAAGTGGGGATCAGGCCACTAAGTTCCTCTCACTCAAAAGGTTGCCCAGGGGAATCCCAGGGGAGTCAGGAACAATTTGTACAGTGGGGATGCTGAGAGCCATTGAACCAAACTGCCACAGTCACCAATTAAATACAAGAGAGGGGGCTGAGCAACTAGAGTAATCAGATGTCCCGATTTTATAGGGACAGTCCTGATATTCAGGACTTTTTCTTATATTAGCACCAACTACCTCCCACCCCATCCCAATTTTTCACACTTTCTATCTGGTCACCCTATGAGCAACCTATGTATTGTGAAGCCTGCATGGGATTCAGGGCCTTGAAAAGCCTCTTTCTTTCCTGCCCTGCTTGTAAGGTTCACTAGAAACAGCTAGTTTCCCTGGCCGATGTAAACAGAGCTTCAAGAACTAGGCAAGAACTAATTAAAATCCAGGCAGCCCATTCTTCTAGCTGCAAAAACTGGCCTTGCTTATGAAATAAACATTTCCCCCATTATTTTGCCTTCTGCAGTGCCAGCCTCCTGTTGTATTAGTAATTGTCTCCTTTATCATTCCCTTGTGCTTGGTCTTATGCTATAAGAATGCTTAACAGGACATGGATTTTTTCATGGAACTTCATTGTTACAATTTTGAAATAGGAGGAGTATTTGGAATTATCACACACTAATATATTCTAATAATACACAGAAGAACATAAGAAAGGCCATACTGGGTCAGACCAATGGTCCATCTAGCCCAGTATCCTGTCTACTTACAGTGGCCAATGCCAGGTGTCCTGGAGTAAGTGAACCTAACAGGTAATGGTCAAGTGGTCTCTCTCCTGCCATCCATCACCCCCCTCAGACAAACAGGCTAGGGACACCATTTCTTACCCATCCTGGCTAATAGCCATTAATGGACTTAACCTCCATGAATTTATCCAGTTCTCTTTTAAACCCTGTTATAGTCCTAGCCTTCACAGCCTCCTCAGGCAAGGAGTTCCATAGGTTGACTGTGCGCTGTATGAAGAAGAACTTCCTTTTATTTGTTTTAAACCTGTTGCCCACTAATTTCATTGGGTGGCCCCTAGTTCTTATATTATGGGAACAAGTAAATAACTTTTCCTTATTCACTTTCTCCTTATCACTCATATGAGTGGTACATACACACTGAATTGCTTTAATGTAGTCTCAGTATTTGTTGTTTGATGCCTTCCACATCCAATTTTGGAGTAGAGATTAGGGCGCACCTGCCTAGATTAACAATAGGAATGGCACATTTGCTTTCAAATAGGCCACTGTCATGATCCTGTTCCCAATAAAGTTAATGGGACCTTTTGCCTCTGAGGCCAGAAAAACACTTCATGCTGCAAATAAGCCCCATTGGGAGTTGCCGGTGGTCAGGAGGCATTCAGCACTTCACAGAATCATGCCCCGGAAGGGTTGGTTTACGTAAGTCACATAATATGACTGTGGTCTATGAAAGATTTATCATACTTCCCCATTTAGCTTTAGACTTATTACAATTATTTCATTAATAAGATTTGATTACATAATAACATATTTAGTTAATATTTGTATAATACTTAGAGAGTGGGAAGCCTTATTTAAGTGCCAACTCATATTGATATTGTACTACTACAATTATGTTATTATTAACTAAACATTCCCTACTGCTGCAGATCTGTTATCTTCAGATGATCATCTGAGCTGCTAAAAAATCTGAGGTCTAGTGTTTAATTGTATTATACATGTAGTACCATAGGTGTGTATGACACTTTACAGGAAAATAAAAACCGTAGGAGATAATTTTGATCTCACGCTAGTGTAAATTTGGATTTACTTCATTAATCTGAACAGAGTTAGCAATCTTCATCCAAATTTACTCCATTGTAAATAAAAGCAGATTCTTAGCTTGGTTTACCTATTTATTTTTACTTCATTTAAGAAAAACAATCAGCGGAAATATTAATATTTATATTCTGTTTCTTGTTTATGAAAAATATATTGCACTAAACAATTACGTATATAAAATGTAGTTTCTTTATATGATAGGAAAGGTATGTTTCAAATATTACACTTTCAAAAGCTCTTAAATATTCAAATCAAAATATTTTCTTTGAGAAATCAAACCATATATCATGTTGGCAATAAGACATGCTGGGTGAGATGTTTCAAAATATAACATGTCCTCTCAGGTGGACAGACACAATCACGCACATGCAGTTTTGCCTCGTGCCTCCCAATGCACCTTAGGCGTGCAAGCATTTGTCATAAAATAAGACTTGATCTGTCTGTTTGCTTAAATAGTGATTTAGGGTGGATATGCTAAATCTGCCTAATAGGCAAAAATTACATAGCACTGTATAGGCATTAGTAGTCACATGAGTTCTCTTAAGCGTAATGTAATAGAGCATTAGATGGGTTAAATTTATAGTCTTAAAATATATATTTTTCTTTCTTGTCCCCTTATTTCACAAGCATTTTACTGATTTTTCAATAAGCCTGGTGCTATCTGCCGTGACATGAGGGTTGAGCCAATGTGACAGCCTTCTCTCTCAACTCATTGAAGTCAGCAGATGCACATTCAAGGAGTATGGGGCTCTGTGGTTGCAGGAGGATATGGCTGTGTGAATGAGTCTGGAGATGATCCACTCTCTATAGCAACATCAGCATCAAACCTGTGGGGATTTTGCCCCTGTAAAATAATGCTGACCCTGTTGGCATTATGGCAGTGAACTTCCACTCTGTGCTTGGACTGGGGGATGATTGGCCCAGGCATAAGTGGGAAGTCTGAAGAAACCATCATACTGAGGTCCTAAGGGGGTGGTAGCACAGACATTAATGTCTTGGACCTTGTAGCGGGGGTGGCTACCCGCTCCCAGCCAAAAGGGCTTAAAACAGCCCAGGAAAGGCCAGGGCCTGGGAGCAAGCAAGCTCCTGGGCTGATTGGGAGAATAGGCTCAGCTGGATGGCCACGCCCCCCAAACACTCTAGCAGGCCCTTATAAAGAGGCAGGGGCTTGAGAGATAGAGTCTCTTTCTCTAGCTGAGGAGGTAGACAGGCCTGGCTGCTTGACAAGGTACCTAGAGTGGAGCAGGACTAGGGCAAGGCAGGAGGAGCTGGGGAAGCTCTAGCCTAGAAACCCCCAGGCTGCAGGGCCTAGTGGAGGGCCCAACAAAGGGTACTGGGGTTGCCAGGGGCAGCCTATGGCTACAGAGGTAGAAACAGCAGGCCGAACCCTCCTTGCTGGTGATGAGTGGCAATGAGACTGCAGTCTGCCCCAGTGAATGGGGGTAAGTGGTGGCTGGCAGTTGTCTAGACTGAGGTAAGGTGGGGATAGGAGTGGGGGTTCCCTGGGGAGGGGAGACCCTGAAACTGTGGGGGTACTGCAGGGGTGCAGTACCCCAGGGAAGAGGGCACTGGGGTCCAGAGAGGGATATGGGGCTAGCATCAAGCGGGACATTGGCCGGAAGAGGGCGCTCCAGATGCTGGAAAGAGCTAATTCCCTGGATGTACCAGCAGGAGGTGCTGTGGGGTGAGTTGCTGCTTTGCTATAGACCTCCATAGATGTTTAAAGATCTGGAAATAAATATTAGGAGATTTGCAGGTTTGGAGAGTCCTCTCTGTTACATGGAGGGGGGGAGTGCAAAACACCCCCACGGTGTAGCAAAATCTCTAGCTTCTGACTGACTTGTGGCCCTCCTGTGCATTTTCACCATGATCTAGGCTGTAATCTCTAGTACTTCTGAGTGCTCTTGAGTTGCCAGTTTGCGTGAATACAGGAGACAGCATGAGAGAGTCTCATCCTCATATCTCTAAGGTATTTCAGGAGGACAAATAACTACTAGGGGACAACAAGCAATGGGAATAGCTCACCAGGGAACTTTTCCATCCTCCGCATATCTTGCACTGTAAATTTGCTACAATTGTCACAAAATGTGAGGATTTAGTAAAGCTGCAAGTGATATGTTTTGGGTTATTAGCAGGGACAATCAAAAGCCATTAATTCAGAAGACTGAGGCTTTTCTCCCTGATCTGGGTAATTCCCCAGAATCTAATCTTTCATTACAGAAGAAGAAGGTTTTAGCCTTTCTACATATCTAAAGGCTGAATTTGACCCTTTGAAAAGTACATAGCTACCTCCCAAGGTCCTCCCTTGTCTCGTCCACGCTATCTGTGGAGACTACAGTGTACACTGTACTAGAGAGAGGGGAGTGAACTCAGGAGAAAATGGAGTAAGCAAAACAGGCCTGTGAACAACCTAGGAAATTCCTATTGAAAATTGGCACTTTTTTTTTTTTTCAAGGAGCCAGGAGACTATTAGAAAGCCAGAATGTCCCCATGTTTGGGAGGGTGGCAAAATGGTCCGTTAAATTAGTGTAACTAATTAATGGTGAACTTTGGTACCTGTCCTGTGAAATTATGTGCACTATTGCTGTTTATTAGGCAAATGTGTGAGGCAACCATTACGGTAGAATCTGGTGAACAGATGTACCGGGGCTGGATCCAAAGTCCACCGAGTCACCGAATATCTTTCTATTGACTTTAATGGACTTTGGATCAGGTCCTTCATGCCTGATGTCCTGTCTTGTAATGGACGACAGCCCAGTACGTGGACAATCACAGCATGTACTGTAGAACAATTCAACAGGAGGATCAGGTGCCTTCCCCAAACAGTAACAGTGTTCATGTAAGACATGGCTCACAAATTGGACGAGGTTCCCAACACGCTCTTTATCTGGCGAGTTCAATTCAAAGGGTCTTGGAGGCAGGGAGACAATTAAGCCCATTCAGTAAGAGGGTAGTATTAAGCTGCTGCTAACTGAGCTACTGTTTCATTTTGTCTCCTGAAAGTGAATCATTTTGAATTAATGACCCAGGGAACAATTAATTAGGATTAGGTTCAGATTCTTCCGAGAAACAGAAAGCTTTGTTCCACAAGGATTTGCGCAACCACAGACCGAACTCGCTGCCACAGAATTTCTGTCAAGTAGCCACCTTTAGTGAGGGGCTATTCTCTAAAAGCTCTTTGCAGTGCAGAATTAACAGCACGCGGAATACCCCATTACTGCTGAGGACGTTCCTATAGGGATTCCATTAATTCGTTCAGTTATAAGGCTCGCCACTGCCTGACAATAGCAGATTTAAATAATGCTGTTCTGAGTAGCATTTATTTAACTGAAGAGAGCGGAAAATAAATAAGGAAGAGTTTTGCTTTTAAAAAACTAGCTGGCTGTAGCTGTGCTTATCTAAAAAATAAATACAAATCAAATAATAATGAATGCAAACCAGACAGACTACAATAAGAGGGCTGCGGGCCAGTGGTTCCAACAGGGACTGGCACTCAGGACTCCTAGAGTGCCTGGCTTTTCCTTATCCTACACTACAGAGCGATATCCTTTTAACTCGCTTTGCCCTTGTCATGGCTACATAAGGTGCAGCGCAATGGAGAATCAACCCTTCAGTCTTATATGTGATGTTTCCACCGACTTGCTGCTCTATCTTTAGTGTACCACTTGCCCTTTCTGTACCTCAGTTTCTCTAGCTGTAAAATGGAGCTAATATTTACCTACCTCACAGGACATTATGAGGCTTCTTTCAAACAGCTTTGGAGGACACTAATAATGACCTATAATACTTATCCGGCATGTCCGAAACACTATAGAAATGATAATCAAAGCTCTCTTCACCCTCCGTAGGGAACAGGAGATAATTACACTAATTATACAGATGGGGTAACTGAGGCACACAGTGAGGAAAGTGTCTTGCTTAAAATTACAAAGTGGCCAAGCTGGAAACAGAGCCCAGGAGTCCTTTACTGATGGACACTCCTTTAAGTGTATAATTATATATCCTAGTATTGCAGCATTAGTTAGAATTTATCTATTTCAATTCCTAAAGCTCTAGGTGCTAAAGACACAGACAAAAATTCCATTGGATTAACATCCATAAAACTCTCCCTTTCACACCCTCAGAAATGTTCCCCCTTTGCTCCATCCCATATCTGCAAATATGTCACTTCCACCGCAAATTAGGTCCTCCCTCCCAAATCCAGTCTATATATCAGTTATCTCACCCTCTCAAGAGAGTGTTCTCTCAGGCTGACAGGCCTTAAAAAGCAACAAATGCAGGCTCTTCCAGATCAAGGGGATGAGATGGAAATACATGCCAGTGCTGAGGGCCCTTCACTCAAAAGGCCCTCCCATTTAACCCTGAGCCTGGCAGTCTGGGCACCTCTGCTGATACCACTGTCATGGTGTCACACTAAGAAGTAACCTCTGAAGAAATCACAACTCACACCTGCCTGTGATGTTCTGTGTACTGTACACGCAGGGAGTTGGCCTAAAACCAGCTCCTAAAAATAAGATACTGATCTATCCAGATCCACCAATGGACGTGGTGCGCTTTCCTGGTCTCCTCAATTGCACCCAGGTAATTCTGAAGATTGCACTGAATATAGGAGGCTTAGAAAAGTGCTGCCCCTATAGAAAAAAGGGGTCAGTGAGTCAAGCTCCTCTTCTGTCCTTTTGGTTCCCAGTGGCGTTAACCAATTATTACACAGCTTGTGCAGTGATCTCATGGACTAATACAAAAAAAACCTCTTATGGCAACTTTTGTTTGTGTCTTCCACACCCCCCCTCCACACCCCCATAAGAATGGCCATACTGGGTCAGACTAACTAAAGGTCCATCTGGCCCCATATCCTGTCTTCTGACAGTGGCCAAAGTCAGGTGAAGTCTCTGTCTGAACCATGTGCTCCTCCGCACCTGTTGGCTTTCCCCCTGCCTTTAGTTTAAAATCTGCTGACCTTTTTAATTTTAAGTGCTAGCAATCTGGTTCCATTTTGGTTTAGATGGAGCCCATCCTTCCTGTACAGATTCCCCCTTTCTCAAAAATTTCCCTAGTTCCTAATAAATCTAAATTCCTCCTTGCTACACCATCGTCTCATCCATGCATTGAGAACCTGCAGTTCTGCCTGTCTCCCTGGCCCTGTGCATGGAACTGGAAGCATTTCAAAGAATGCCACCATTGAGGTCCTGGACTCCAATCTCTTATCTAGCAGCCTAAATTTGGCCTACATCCCTGTCATTGGTATCTCCATGTACCATGAGATCCACAACCTTTTCACTAGGTAGGCAAGTCACCATGTGGTTCTCCTGGTCATTGCAAACCCAGCTATCTATGTTTCTAATGATCAAATCCCCATAACTATTATCTGTCTCTTCCTAATAACTAGAGTTTCCGCCCCGGGAGAGATCTCCGTGCGAGAGGATACCCCATCATCATCTGGTAGGAGGGTCTCAACTATGGGATCGTTTTCCTCTGCTCTGGTTGGATGTTCTCCTTCCCTGAGACCTTCATCCTCCTCAACAGCACAGAGGCTGTTGCCTGGGGGTGGGACCATTCTACTGCATCTCATCTATGTCCCTCTGTCTCCCCCTGATCAACCACTCTGGTCTCCAAAACCCATACACGGTCTTTGAGGGCCAGGAGCTCCTGGCACTGAATCCACATATACACCACCTGCCCATAGGATGGTCAGCACCTCTCTCAGGAACAGCCCCTATCAGTATTATTTGCATATCGTAGCAATTAGAGGTACCAACTGAGATCAGGGACTCCATTGAGCTAGCCGTTGGTCAACGACAGCGAGAGACAGTCCCTGCAGGCTGTGAACAGTTTACAATCTAAATAAACAAGACAGAAAAATGGTAGGAGAGGAAACCGAGGCAAAAAGAGGGGACGTGATTTATCCAAGGCTACATAGTGACTTGCCGCTTCCAAGCTGAGCAGTCTGATCCTAAGGCTCCGAGGATCCAGCCTTCACCTGTCCCCTAATGCAAAGCAGGAGTCACTAAGGAGCAAAGAATGAGGAAAGAAACTCATGGGCATGTGGGAAGATGGACAAGAATATGCATGTTACAGAACATGGCCATGGTGACTTCATGAGTGACTCAGACTGCAGCAGCAATGTGGTTATTTCATGAAGCCAAAAAGGTTGCTTCTCTGGTCTTTACAAGAGAATTTAACAGGCAAGGTGTGCATCTGTGGGGAAAGGAAAGGGCATATTAGTCACCAAGTCAATCACTCCTTGCCTGATAAGGGATACAGTCTGACTCTCTCCAAAATTCCTGTGGCCATCACATCATCACATTAAAACAATACTTGGCGCCTTTACCTGAGCTATTACTATTGATAATTCAGAAAGAATGAATGACCTCATCAATAGTTTATTTCACAATTGTTTGTTGTGTTGGTAACTATCTCCAGGAGGATGTAGTGGTGGTGTGTGTGTGTGGGGGGGGAATACACAGGTACAACTAGTTTGTTCTGATGGTTTCCTTTTTGCCCATATATGATATTTCTCTCACCAAAAATATGAATTCTTTAGTGGGTTTGCCCTTCTATTTCCCACTGATTAAATACAAATTGTGTCTAGGCGTGAAATTTACACAGGTAGTTATTGTGTTAATGTCAGCTACTTACTTAGACAGGAATCAGGGTGGTAGCCGTGTTAGTCTGGAATAGCGACAGCTTTCCCATGTGTGTTCAGGGCAGCATGATCTGCTCAGTTTTCTGGGATACAAGTTGTTTTGTGAAGTATTTGTGTTTTGCTCACATTAGCACTGCAGAACCAAACAGCTATGGAAGGGCAAGATCAGGATTCTATTCTGGCTCCTGCCTTCTCAAGATGCAACTTTGCTCTGAATTCTGCCATCAGTTACACCTCCACCTCCTTAGCGATGAGGAAGGACTTGTACAGATGTGAAGGACAAATCGAGCCCCATTGAATTGAACAAGAGTTGCTCTGTTGAATTTAATGGGAGTTGTATTGGGCCCTAAGGCGTGCAGAATTTGATGTGCAGAATCTCTATGACTGGTGGTAATACACAAGCCAGACAGAACCAGGGGGGCTGGAGCAATTTGTGTAGAGGGGGGTGCTGAGAGCCATTGAACCAAACTGAACCCTGCATATAATGGAAACCACTTCAAGCCAGGGGGTCCGCAGCAACCCCCGACCCTGCACCCCTAGTTCTAGCACCTATGGATAGAACACGGCTTGGCCTTCAAAACCCAAGTTGTGTTTGAACTGGAACAATGTTCTAGAATCTAGAATTAATTTGGTCCTGACTCTATCCTAGATTTGGCTGGTGCTATAATAAAAGTGAATCATCTAAAAGCAAAGCAAGAGGTAGTGCTTTGTTAAAGGGGGTCCAACATGATTTCTTCCTCCTTGGATTCCTTTTTGAATGCCTGATCCTAAGAAATACTGAGCACCCATTAACTCTGGTTTTCTCTTGGGAAATACAGACCACAGATAGGGGAGCAGGCAATATACACAGCTGACCGGTGGATGAAATGCAGACCTCAGCTCACAGTTCTTCCGATCCTTGTGCATTTAGATTAGCTGTATACTAGAGAAGATGCTCTGGATTTAAAGTGAAGTTAGAATATGTCCAACAAAAGAATGTTGCCGTACATTCTGTTCCATGTTCAATGATTCTGTATTCCTAAGAGCTTTGATCTCAGACTGGGTCAGTCTTATTTCTGGTGCACTTTAGATTTCAATGGTATCTCTATCCTTTGAGATGTGTGAAGAGATGATTAACGTTCTGGAAACAGAAGCACTTGGAGTAGACCCAAGCAGATGATTGGGTGAGGTCAGTAGGAAAGGAATCTGCAGGTAAGCTAGAAGGTGTTATTGACTGCAACAGCGACTAATTACAATGGTTGAGACACATTTCTGTGCAATACTATTTCCTTAGTTTTCCTTAATATTGTTTCTTTAGTAACCAATTATTGTTTTATAGAGAGTGGATACAGGTGAATACCCCAGCAATATTAGTTACACTGAGGCTATATAGGTCACTGCACAGGTATGTGTTTGAGACACAGGCAATTACTTCAGCAATTTCTCATTTATAATTGTGGGAAGTTAGATCACTAATTCAGCACAAGTGTCTATCATTTGAGTCTCATCACTGTTTTTTCTCTTACCTAAAATATTGGTCTGATGAATTTAAATGCTGAGCAGGTAACTATTGGATAATTAATGTCATGGGGTTGATCTGATTTGCACAGATTTCTTCCTGGTCTTTTCTACAATTTCTTTTAACTGAAGTTGAGCATAAAGATGCATTCAGCTGCAGCTGAAACTCCGCACTACTGTGATCCTTGAGCCCGGTGCACTGATCAGATGTATTTTTAGTTCCCTTTTAAGACCCTATTTCGGAAATAGTTAGCTGGGCATTTTGAGTTTTTTTGTGTTTGTGTTTGGGGATATTTTGTAGAGTCTGTCTGACTGTCTTTCCCAGCTGATGTGAAGCTGTGTTTGAGGAGCCAAATCCTGAGCCTCTCACTTGGTTTTTACTCTGACAAAACTCCAGGTCCCATGATGAATGAGGGTCATCTCGGTAAGAGGAAAACATTTCCAGTGGCTTGGGCATTAGCCTGGGACATTGGAGACCCAAATTAAAATGCCCGTTCCGACACAGACTTCCTGTGTGACCTTGGACAAGTCACTCTCTTGGCAGGGCTGCGTCAATGTACAGCCACCACAGGAAGTAAATCACTTTTGCACGTCCACATGACGCTCCTTGTGTCGGTGGTGCATGTCCTTGCCAGGAGCACTTGCACCGATTCAACTGTCAGCGTGGGGCATTTGGGGACAGCTTCCGAACGGCAGGAGCAGGCGATGTAAGCCATTCAGTGTCTTCACTGACACTGCATCAGCCCAGCTATATTGACCAAAGTGCTACGCCTCTTGCGTATTAAGTCGGCATGGTGAGAGAGGACATTGGTGGAGCTCTATTGTTGTGTAGATGCTTACAGAGTTAGGTCGCCGTAAGGCAGCTTCTGTTGACCTAACTCTGTAGTGTAGACCAGGCCTGTGATGAATTCAGACATAATCAGAGGAATCTGCTAGGTCAAACTCTTTCTTGGGGACTGCCACACTTCTGAACACTTGCTTCCAGTGCTTAGACAAGTGAACTGGGAGCTAATACTATAGCCATTCATTGCTCTCTAGTTCTGCTTTTCTAGACTAGATACATGATATCCTTGGATTGTTTGGTATCAGAGGGGTAGCCGTGTTAGTCTGGATCTGAAAGAGTGACAGAGTCTTGTAGCACCTTATAGACTAATGGATTTTAGGGATCATGAGCTTTCGTGGGCGAAGACCCACTGATAAAGTGGGTCTTTGCCCACAAAAGCTCATGATCCCTAAAATCTGTTAGTCTAAGGTGCCCCAAGACTTTGTCGCTTTTGGATTGTTTGGTTCTTCCTATTGCAGTAGATCCATATGAAACCAAGTATCCCTCACCCTTTCATTCTAGGGACCCGCATGCCCCCACTTTGTGAATCCGGATTTAATCCCTTTCTTCTCCGGCTGGCAGGAGGCACTTGTACAAAGTATTGTCATAACAGCCTTCTCCCCCCTGGAGATCCTGTTTTGGTTTTGCGAGGTGCTTTGTGAACCCACGTAAGGTCACTCGCAGGTCCCTACCTCCTGCACCACAAAGCAGTGTCTGAGCCAAACAGGACTGCTTGGGCTTGACATCAAAAGCAGCGAACTTGTTCACTAGCAGAAGCTTGTTCATGGGATTTATCCCATTTCAGGCTAAAGTGGCTGCTCAGAATGCATAAAGCAGAGAAGCCAAATGGAAATGTTGTGTCAGCAAATGGAGTCCAATAGCCGCAGCTGTTGGTGTGGCTCTTCTCTGGTATGTTCTAATACCTTGGTGTGTTTCTTAGCAGGGAGAGGTCTTTGGGTGGAGAGCTATGAAAGATACACACCCAGTTTTCAATTATTCTAAACCCGCACTACAGGTGAAGGCCCATAGCAGGCAGACTCTTCTATTGTGCCAGCACATGCTATACTACGTCAATGAGCTCGTAATATCAGAACTGCTTACAACACACAAAACATCAACAGGCCGAACCGCGGGAGGAACAAAGTGTGTCAGGGAAATAGAAATATATTTGAAGATGATCTGAGTTGTTTAGCATGTTGTTTTTGTCAGCAAATCTGGGAAAGTATTCAGGAGTTGGACTGGGTTGAATTAATCATATTTGATCGTTTAAAAATAAATGATTAAAAAGGGATTGTTATGAGTTCTCATAAGAGATTAAATATGTGAAACACTGCTCTAGAGTTGCTTGAGCCATTCAAATGTTTATGTTCTAGACCAAGGTAATAGATGTTTTAGTAAAATCTCTCTCTCCCGGTCTGAAAGGTCGATTCTGTCACATGTATACCGGCTGTATAGTATCTGACTCCACAAGCAGGCCCACTAATTAGGTTCAATAATACCTTACTACAGGAGCAGACTCACTGAAAGCTACAGGATGACTTGTCCAATACCATAATACCCAAACTGAGAAACTACAGCACAATCTTGAATTTGCAGGAATCCTGAATACTCAGAAGCAATCTAATCTGAAGGCACTAAAGAGTTAGATAATTAGACCCATATTGCCCAATACTTTTTGGGAATACGAAGGTAGGAAAAGCATGTTCACAAATCAATCTTTCACCCTGGGAGGGAGGGGGTAAGCTTGTGATAGTGAGATCGCATGTACCTTTTATTGGGTGCTTAGCGCTAACGACAAAACCACCAAGATATAACCAATCCCCCTGGCTTCCTCTTTTGCTGGAGCACAGAACCATCAATGGCCTAGATGAGGGGTTCTCAACCTTCATTGCACCCTGACCCTCTCCTGACAACAAAAATTATGACCTGACCCCAGGAGTGGGGACTAAAGCCAGAACTCACCCGTGATGCACTTTGGACTCCTGACCTGCACTTTGAGAACCACTGGCCTAGAGACTTGATGGCTGACCCAATGGTTGTGAAGCCAACCGTGACAAACCAGAAGAGAAAACATGTAATTACAATTAAGCATAAAAGCAGTGAAAGACTAATAGGCAGAATATAGGCCTGGGAACTATGAGCTCTTGCGTTGTAGTCTTGACCCTACCATGTGTTTGCTCCACGGCCTTGGGCAAGTCACTTAAGAGATTTCAAACCTCTGAGGAATTGAGCCCCGGAACTAGGCCCGTAACCTTCACATTTCCCAAGCTGCTAAGTAGGGATAATATTTACCTCAGAGGGGTGGGGCAAGGGTGATTTTGTTCATTTACAGAACCCTTTGAAAATGTGAAGAACTAAGAATGATCAATTATCATAAAAAAAAGATTTCAACATCTAAATGCTTCAAGCTCAACATTTATAACACTAACCTGCTTCCTGGTCTCCCATCTCCTCCCTCTTCAGTCCATCTGAAATGTTGCCTTGCTTCCTGCTTTAATCACATCATGTCCCTGGTTCTCCAACTTTTTGTAGTGCTGATCCCTTTCCCACAGTAGGCCTCTAAGCTCGACCCAGCCCCCCTTTAGGGGTCAGGCTGGGGGGGGGCATGCCTGCAGCCCACTGCGGCAGGGGATGGGCTGGGTGGTGGTGGTCCAGCAGCCCCCCAGGGCAGGACCTGGAGTCGAGAGGGGGGTGCCTGTAGCCTGCTGGGGCTGGGATGGGGGAGGTTCCAGCAGCCCCCCAGGGCAGGGGTCGGGATCGGGGGGGTTCTAGCAGCCCACTGGGGCCAGTGGCGGGGGTTCCAGCAGCCTCACAGAGGCACCGGCAGCCCACCGCGGCAGGACCGGAACCAGGCTCGCGGGGCAACCGGCAGCCTGCTGCGGCGGGAGCTGGGTCTGGGCCTGTGGGGCTGCCGGCAGCCCGCCGTGGTGGGAGCTGGGGCTAAGACCAGCCTTATGGGGGCGCCGGCAGCCCGCCGTGGTGGGAGCTGGGGCTAAGACCAGCCTTAAGGGGGGCGCCGGCAGCCCACCGTGGCAGGAGCCGGGACCACCTGCAGCAGCAGGGGCCGGATGCCAGCAGCCCACGGTAGCGGCATTGTTCGGGGCTGGATGCTGGCAGCAGGGGCTCGCAGCAGGGGCTCGCGACCCCCACAGAACTGGGTCCCGACCCCCACTTTGAGAACCAATGCTCTACAATCTTCCTTCCTGCATTATAGTTAAGCTCTTTTCACCTCTTATTACTCTCCCCATTTTCCCTTTGCTTAACCCAGTCCACAACCCTAAACCTCTCCCTGTGTACTACTGATGGTCTAAGTCCGGCTATCCGATGTGATTTGTTGTATATGTTCTAGCACATTTAAGTTTTGTGTCCCTAAAATATTCAGCTGGAGCGATGATTCCATTTACTAATAGGGCTTAAGGAATTGCTCAGAAATCTCATAGGAAAAGAAGACCGTTAAGATGTCTGTTTAGATCCATCATTGACCCATAAAAAAGCAAAAAGCTCCATGCATCTCACAAAGTGGGCTTTAGCCCACGAAAGGTTAGGCACAAATAAATGTGTTGGTCTCTAAGGTGCCACAAGGACTCCTCGTTCTTTTTCTACAAATCTGCGTTTTGTCCATGATAAAAATGGAACATTGAACTTTAGTTTCCCAAGCCGCGATATACAATGGAACCCTGGTTATCTGATCGAATTGGGACTGGGGCCAGATTGGATCATCTAAAATTCGGCTAAGCCGGAGAATGGGCAAAGAGCTTTAGTCCCAGGTAGCAGGGCTGGGGCTGCCAGCCCTGGGTGGTAGGTTTTATGGGGCTTTCGCCTGTCAGCCCTGAGTGGCGCGATTGATAAACCTGCAGGCCCAGGCTGTCCGCTCCCGGTTTGGTGAAGAGGGCGAGCCGGACAATGGCGGCTCGGATAAACAAGGCTTTATTGTATAGGCTTGTTTGTTTTTTCACAAAATGCGAAAACACAAATTCCGTGTTTTTCTAGGCTCCCTGCGGATCAGCAAGGAGGCAGGTGCAGTTGCAACCTCTCACCACAAGGGACCGCTCCAATTCCTAGCTTCTGGAGCCCACAGGCAGGCAGCGAAGGGCCACTGGGGTGTCAGCCCATGGGGCAGGAGCTGAGCCCACTGCCGGGAGGAGGCAGGTCTGCCCAACAGTCGCTCCATCCCCTGCTGGAGGCGCAGGTATGAGGAGGGGGGAACTTTGGGCGCCAGTGGGGAGAAATAGCACCTGGGGAGGGGTGAATGAAGGGCCTGTTGGGGGAGGGGTAAGGGAGATTGTGGGGCGGGGGAGGGGTGGATGGGGAAGGGGTGGCACGTGGGGAGGTGAAGGAGGGCTAAAGGGGAGTGAGAGGAAGGGGGTGGGGCTAAGAGGTTGAGGGGTCATTTGGAGCAGGGAGTGGGGTGTACGGGGAGCTGAGGCAGGGGTGCGGCTAAGGGAAATGGAGGGGTCATTTGGAGCAGGGAGTGGGGTGTACGGGGAGCTGAGGCAGGGGTGCGGCTAAGGGAAATGGAGGGGTCATTTGGAGCAGGGAGTGGGGTGGGAAGGGATGTGAGGAAAGTGAAGGGAAGTTGAGGGCTGGGAAGGGTTCTCCGTGGCAAGTGGCTGGGCGGGAGGAAAAATGAGGTGAACTTCCTTGGGAAAGGGAGAGAAACTGGAAATTTGAAAGGAGAGGTGGGATAGGGAATGTTTGGGGAGGGGGGTAGGTGGTTGGAGTCTTGGGGGGGCAGGGTAGGAGCTAAACATTGTTATAAGTTGTATGGGGGGCCTCTGTGCTCATGGCCCTATGGGGGTCTCTGTCCTCCGCTCAACTTTGCTGGCAGATTCATTCCACTGTGTTTGTTAAATAACTCTCCCTTTCATTCGAAAAAGTTAGTGATGGGAAAACTCGCTGATCAAAGCAATTTGGATGAATGTTTGGAATTTTAGCAACCTTGTGTTGAATTAAGAAAGAAAAATAACAGTGAAGCTGCTTACGCTCCTCTCTTCTTTGCTAATCCGTAACCAATAGATCTGTTGCTAGGGCTTCTTTAGTGAATTTCCTTTTAGTGTGTGTTGTAACCTCTAATTTTTATTTGCCTTGATATGATGAACTTAATGCAATTTATATATTTAAAAATATTCTTCCTTCGCCACAATAAAAAGGATCCTGTGAAATGAGCCAGTTCCTTTTGCTATACCCATCTGCAAATTAGGAAGAAAAAGGAAACATATATACTGAGAGACAAGGGGACAGTGCAACTCTCATTTGGGAAACACCATTCTGACTGCGCAATAAGATTTGCAGCTAGCCTGTGAGTGAGGTAAGGTGCAAACATGCTAATGAAGACTTATGAGATCTGAACACAAGACCACAGAGAGAGTGTGATTAGTGGCTAGTGCTCCAGAGAAGCTGCCACAGGCCAGGGAATAATATATACTGATCCAGGCATCTGCTAGGAAAATGTGTACTAGTTCTCCAAGGTTACTAACAACAGTTCAGCTCATTGGGAGCCCCAAATGTAGACGGCCCACCATTATAGGCACTATGGCTATTTGGCTTTCCTCCTGCAGGGTCCCTCCTGTGCCCAGAACTCCATTTCTGATCTTGTCTACCCTTCTTACCCTCCCTCCTGGAAACACCTTCCTCTGTCAGCAAACCCTATACCCACCCTCAGCACCACCCTGTGTTTTTCTCACCAATTGATTTCCTGGTGCATTATGCAGGTGTAGCATTACTAATGTTGTAGTTTCGTTTTTGTACATAAACGGTAGGTAGGGAGGGCCCATGTCTCTTCTTTATAGTACTGAGCTCCTAGTCAGTTCTCAATAAAGAAGCATTTTACTCTCTCTGCACTTGCCATTAGGAAAAAGGAACCACAACATCTTCTAAATGAAATCAGATTGCTTCCCGTCTAAGATTTTTCCCTCATTGTTCCTTTTGTATGTTCTCACATCTCCAAAAAATAAACAAAGGTCACCCTTGAAAGGCCATATGGAAACTGCTTGCAGCTGTCATTAAATTCTCTCACTGCTTTCTTTGTTGCAACGAAAGCCATCGTCTTTTTTGTGGAGGAGTTATGCCATGCAAGGAAAAGCTCCTGTGTCATGAATATCGCAGTCGCTAATAATTAGTTCACTTTATAACCCTGGAGAGTCTAAGAACTCTTCAATTTTTTTATGTGAACTTTTTATCTTTCATGCCATGTTTACCTTTTTTTTTTTTTAATTGAGACAACTAGTCCAGGCAGGATGTTAGAGTTCCCTCGCACTGCAATCACTCAGAATTCTCTTCTACAATATTAAAAAGTCAGTGGGATCAAGTTTTACTCACTTATTCTGATGTAAATCTATAGTAACTCTGCTGACCTCAACAGTTACTCTGAATTCACACCCTGAGGCCGAGTTGCTAGCAGTTGGGATGTTTTTCCAACATCAGCAGTGAATTCAGTAGCATTAAATGTCCAGGCTTTCTGGGTGAGCTGATCCCGAATTTAGGATTGGTGAAGTGAGGTAAAACCTGCTAGGTGGGGCTGTTGGTTTTGGCTATAAGCTGCTGCACAAAAGGGACTGAATGAAAACTCAATACTACTTTTGATTTAGGAATTCAAATTACTTTTAATCTTACGAGGGAAGGAAATACATGAGATCCCATACATGGATTTTAAGGTGATGGCATGTTCCCAAAAGGAAGATTTGTTTTCTTGCGTGTGGGAATGTCTTTACATTCCTTAATGAGCAGAGGGAGGTGGGGAAGAGGCTTAGGCGCAGGCTTATATAAGTATTCTGTGTCATCTTCCCCCACCCAGTATAAGTGGAACGTTAGGAAACAAGGAACATTTTTGATTGATAACTCACTTCTCCTCCCTCCAGCCCCAGGGCTCGCTAGGAAAAAAGAAATGGGGAAGAACATCATCTTTTACCAGACAGGAGATTTTGTGCTTGGGGTTATTGTGTGTTTGTGTAGACGATATGCTAACATAACCCTGGCGTCTCTTGAAGTTCTCAGACCTGCATCAAGGGCAGGAAGGAGAGGATGGCGTATGTGTTAGGGAAAAAAAGGGGGCGGAGGAGTGGGAAGGGAGGCTATAATTCCCTGTTTGGCTTTGGGACCTGACGAAACAGTGGCTGCATGTGCGTAAAACTGCTGAGCATCATATTGACCTGGCTAGTAAAATGTTAATAAAACATTAAAATGCAAAATGTTTTAAGATGTCACAAACCAAGGTGACAGCTAGAGTTTGTACATTCACTGTGAGGCTGGTGGGGTTGATTTAAACATCAGTATTTAGGGCTGTTTAGTATTCTGATAATTTACAGAGTGCTTCCCCATCCATGCATCTGCATAATCCCTTACAAAGAACCCCTTGTCATCTCCATTTGACAGAGGAAAAACGGAGGTACGGAGACATGGCCTTGAAGCCAGGGCAGGGGGAGAGTTAGGAATAGAATCTAGGTCCCCTGATTCCCTGTCCCTATCCAAAGGACCACACTGTCTCTGTAACAGCCCAATGATGGGGTTCCTGTGCATGCTCATTCTGTTGGCCTTGATACTAACCTGTTGCTGGGATGGTGGCTAGCCTCTGGTCCGGGCTCTCACCCGTGTTAGCATGCATCACCTGCTCTTGGTATGTTCATGTGTGTAGGCAAAACATACCTGCTCTTCCCCCCTATGTCCAGTCTCTGAAGGACATTTCTGCCCCCAGCTTTGCTCAATAGCAGAAGTTGGGGGATGCGGAGCTTCATTAACATACAAGCAATAAATAAATAAAAAGTTTTGTCTTGGGAAAAATTGAACCAACAACAATCAGAACCAAACTTAGCAGCACTCCAGCCCAAGGGACACTTGCTTCTCTGTCCCATGGCATGGTATTCTACAGGGACAGACGATTATGGATGGAGATTGACCACAATGGTAACCACACTCCTGCTAGTATCACAGCTATCGGAGTAGGCAGCTGGTGGCAGTATTGAGGAAGCAGCAATTAACACTGACATCACAGTTCTGCTGGGCTGAGGGAGTGCACTGGGTTAATGCAGTAACCTTTAATCAAGAGATTGCGGTTCATAGCGTAGCTTAGATTTTGACTGAAAATGAGCTCAGTGGGTTTGTTCAAGTCTTTCATAAAACCACTACACAACTTGACATCATCAGCTGTCCATGCTCCATAGAAGTCCTGGTCTGATACCCGGTTGTAGGTCAGAAGAATTGTGTGTTTGGACGGGGCTAGCTTGCACAAAGTGCCTCTGAAGTATTGAAACAACTGGTCCTCTGGTATAACAGCGTCAGCAGCGTTCAGTAACCGAGCTAATTCAGATGTCCAGGACACTTTTTGTAAAGGGTGTTAAACAGTCCCGGTGTAAATGGAGCTCACATGACCACATCTCTAGGCTCAATTACTGTTTGCAAAGCATTTTAACCCTTCCAGATCAAAGGTGATCTATAAACACAAAGCCTCAGTCTTAGTGCTGTAACAATGGGATGAAAATGAAAATATATCCCTATCTATAAACACTTGCATGGAAGGCAAAAGGGAACTTGCGTTAAACGGAGGCACGAGGTGTGATGCAATTTGGTGTACAGCTGCCCGCTGATATTAATGGGAGGTCCACAGAAGGAGGGAGGGTAGATTATCAAAGTGGAGTCTGGCTCAGTGGATCCGAAAGGTCAGCCTCTCCAGTTCCAAAACTGAAGGGTATTTAGGCTGTCTACTGTGGATTATTAATGGCAGACTCAGCCCCACCAGAATTTGACCTTGTGGTTCTGGAGAGGGGATTATTATTCTAAATTTTGTGTTTAGATCTTAAACCAGTTCCCTTAGCTCATGTGCTCTCTCTCTCTCTCTCTCTCCCCCCCCCCCCCCATTCTTTATCTGGCAGCAATTTCCCTTTGGGGATGTGTTGCGGTGTCTGTAAATGTCTTGGCATCCCTTTTGTGTGAACAGCAGGCAGTTAATAGCTCTCTTCATAAGAGAATAGGAGAAAAGTTAGAAAACCTTTTCCCTAGTCACTTTAAAATCTCAGCATCATCTTGGCCTTTATCAGAACTAATACAATTGGCAATGCCATGAATGTAAAAGTGTAAAACTTACTTCCTGGAAAGAGGCATCCATTTCCCATGACATAATATATCCTCCCATCTGTTTCCCCTTCATCTGGATTCTTCTACCCCCACCTTCTTCCCAATATACAACTCTCCCACTAAAGGATCAATAAATGTCACCCTCTTTAGGGCCAGGGAACACAAAATCAGGTGAAAGCCAGACAGGGAATTTTCAGAACAGAAGAAAGGAAGGTTTACAGGAAAAGAGCCCAGCCTGTTAGAATGGGATAGATGCCTGCCTAGAACAAAAGAGGAAAGGGAGCTCACAAGGAAGTCCTAGATACTTGGTTCAGGGAGAGAGTGGTCAGGAACAAACCCTGCACAAGGCTTGAGGACCAAGCAGGAGTGAGCATGTAGTCTGGTTGGGAGGATATTCTTCCTAGGTCAAACTGAAGGTAGAAAGACACACCACTGCCGTTTCCCAAGACAATCTCCATGCAATTAAACCAGAACCATTCACAGACATAGAGGTGCGGAAATTTCCACCCATTTCAACATTTTGCGATAAACGGTAGAGGCTCGCTAGCTAAGCTTAATACAAACACCCTGATTTCCTTTAGGAAACCAAGAAGGGGCGCTGTGTTCAACCCTACCTTTCAATGAAAGGAAGCGAAGTGGATTTAGCAGGCACTTCCTCACTCTGTTGAACAAGAATCAACATCATTGTTCTACTGTTTATAACATTTGGGGAGGATGTGACCTTTTTCACCATGAAAGAAAGGGTGCTGTTTTAGTTCCTAATATTTGACCCGAGTAGCAGATGGTGGCACGACCCAGCTTCTTAGGGTCAGAGCTTCTAACGGCTCTAATTCTTTGTCTCAAAATATTGATCCTCTGCAGACCTTATCCACGATGGAGATGTCGCCAAGTCTCAGCACACCATTCTTGCTTGCTTGGGCTTTATAATCTTGATTCTGGGTGTTTCCCAGTGTTTCATCTCTCATGGCTATCTACTCATCAGAGCTGTAAGCATTTTCCAACATGCCTCACGTTTACCATACATGCCTTCAAAGCAAGATGCTACCAGTTGGTAACATTAACAAGGTGGAGCAAGCTGTGGGCAAAGAGGTAATTGAAATTTATTGTGGCAAGCAGCGCACTTTAGCGCCTGAAGCAAGGATGAGCAAACAGAGCATGTGTCGAGAAATGAGGGCAAGCAGGAGAACCTGGCATTTGACTTGAAAGAGAAATCCTGCTGAATTGCCTTTTCTTTGAATGTTTCCATACCTTGTGAATTTTCTGTTTTGTCTCTTCCAAGCCTTACTGAAGAGGTTCTTGTTATTCTCTAAACCATCATCCTTCAGGCCACAACCTCTGACTAAGGGGGTTAGAGGAAACATCTCCTGTGGGAAACACTATTTCCAAATGATCCATTGTGCAGTTTCTTACATCTGCACCTAGCCACTGTTTGAGGCAGGATACTGGGCTATATGGACCACTGGTTTCAGTTATGATCCTGTTGCACAAGGAGTCAATACTGCCCAGCAATCAGCATTTTAAAAATTGTCGTACTGACCTCAACCGAGATTGTGTGTTTGACCTGATTTAGGGGATGAGGCTAAATTAGTTTTACTCCCTAGCACATTCTTGGTAAGACAAAGTGGTACATTCATACTGTATGATTTTATAAAAGATGCTTTAAAATAATTCAACACTGTTACTTCCAAGACAAATACCACGCTTTCTCTTTGCCCGCTCGTTGTGTTAATCATCCATGCTTACGGCAATAATGTGCATTTTCTGCTGCAAGGAGGCTTGGCTACCTATCACCACAGAGATGCATGTACAGGCCAATGTGACTTTGTCATCTAGAACCAGGCATGTATCATAAATGGGATACATTTAGTGGCTTTCTAAATAGGGTCTTGCCAGATACCCCGGAACTTGCTTGAAAAGAACTGGGGAACCTCATCTATGAACTCGGTAGCTTTTAGGATAGATGTTCGGCACAAACAGCTCTGATTTAAATATGAAGTTGGAGGCAACCTGAAAGCTGGTCTCCGCAATACACCATACATTGGTCTGATGGTAGCAGTGGGTGCTGCAGCTTAACTGAGATGCAATAGGTTGCTACAGGAAAGTTTATACAGCTAGTGGCTCTATTGTGCCATAATAGAATCAGTTCGATGAGGGCCAGATCAGATGCCTTACAAATGTTTGTTTTTTCTCTTCCGCCAAGAGGAGCATAATCCAGGAGTGGGAGTCGGAAGTTCTGTTCCTGATTCTGCCACTGACTTGGTGACTGACTTTAAGAAGTCACTTCACTTTTTGTTGTGCTTTCCATCTGCAACACGGAAGGTATCTATTTTGCCCCCTGAGGTGTCATGAGACTTCATTGTTGTTTTTAAGCATGTTGAGATCCTCCACCGAAAGCCACTATTGGACTGCAAAGTATTGTATTCTTCCCTCCGCCCGCGAACACAAAAGCAGGAAGAGACACCAAAAAATGGTAAACAAGAAACATTTTGAATTATGTGGTTCATCTACATTCTCTGTCAAAGGGATTATGTCTGCCAGGCTTGCTAAAAGAACAGAACAGAAGTAAAACACAGAGTTACCAGACACAGAGATGAACGTAATATGTTGGGGAAGAGTCAACGTGACTTGTGTACAGGGAAATCATGCCTCACCAATCTATTAGAATTCTTTGAGTCAACAAGTGGGTAAGTCAAAACAGTGTACCAGGACTTTCAGAAAGCCTTTGACAAGATCTCACACCAAAGGCTCTTAAGCAAAGTAAGCTTAACCACTTACAGATCCGTTATCCCATGACTGCTTACTTTGCTTAAGAGCTTAACAGATGATGCTAGCACAGAGACTGCAGAGTTGTCAGGCTATTCTGGCTATGAAGGGCCCTGTGAGTTACTCACATAACAGGAGCCATAACTTTTTACCGTAGCAGTTTGGATCATTAAATGCCAATAGCCACTATAACCGTGAACAGATTGTAATGGAGGGAGACACACAGAACAGCTTTAAGTAGAGATAGCATACACGTCTCCTGATATAGAGGGAAACCAAATAGTGAAAGAAATACTCAGATATAATGGTGACAAGTGCCCATATAAGAAGTCTAGGTAGGGGGGGAAATGGCAGCTGCAATCACTTTCTGCACATGGAGACAATAGTAACGTTCATTTTTTGCAGATTAAGAGCGGAAGGCAAAGAAGCGGTTCAGATAATTCAGCGTAGGCAATGGAGCAATGCTAAGGCCCACAAACAGAACTCAACGTACAGTAGGTGCTGGCAAGTCCTGAGTTTGAATTCCTGAAGAGCAAACTGCGTTTTGACTCAGGAGGAGGAAGGTGGCAGCCTGTTTATTTTGGTGGAGACAAAATAACTTTCTAAACTGCATCTGGGCTTTCCAAAGGAGCCTAAGGGAATTTGAATTTCAATAAACTGGGTGGCTGACTCCCTTAGGGTGCCTTTGAAAATCCCACCCAAAGCGTTTAACAAAAAACAGAGGCAGATAGAACATCTGGTTCATGAAGGAAGGAAAATCAGCCATTGCAAGGAGATGGCATCATTTCAAGCCATATTGTAACTGACACAAACCACTGCTACATTTCTTCCTGCATCTCCCCCCCAAGTTCACATGAATTGCATGTTCTTCCAAAACCTGACTGATTGAGCCGCTTGTTCTCCAGGCCCCTTGTTATATAACAACTGGTAGATCTTGTGGTGAACAAGGTGTACTGTTAAACTGCTTCGAGCAGTCCAGCAACGCTGTGGGAGGTCCTCCCAGGCAAGCACATGAGGTGTTCACATGGCTCTGAGGGCGCTGGCTCAAGTGTCTGCCTTTGCTTTTCTGCTGGTGGTGCACCAGGCAGTACCTCTGCGTCTTTCTGAAAGCGACCCAGCTGTAGCGAGGGGAACCGGAGGACGCGACGATGGTTATGGATGAAAGGGATTTTGTTTGTATTAGGGTAGCGCCCAGAGCCCCAGCCAAAGGACCGAGCTTGGTACTGTGCACACAAAGATTAACAGTCTAAACAGATGAGACAGAGAAATGGAGGATTATTTTTCCCATTTTACAGACAGGGAACAGAGGCCCAAAGATTCAGTGACTTGCCCAAGCAGGTAGTTTGTGTGGCATAACAGATTTAAACCCCCTTCTCCTGAGTCCCCTTAATTACAAGATATCCATTTGTTGTCTATTAGAGAAGAATTAAGCTTTGCCTTTATTGCACTGGAAATTCAGAACCTTTGTAAGGTATTTAAAGTTCACCGTGTAAATGTTTATGCTCCACAGTAGCAGTTTCAGTGTTTGTTTGAAAATACTCTAGGCAACTGGACAGTGAGCCAAAACACAGAAAAGAAACTGTGGGATACATATTTCTCAGAGGAATTACTAATGTACAATGGGGCAGGGAGGATATAGTCAGTGAGGTGGGTGCTTCCGATCATCACAATGTTAGTCTTCTAAAAAATGTGTAGGTACAACAGAGAAACAAAAAAGATGATTTTAGTGTGCAGAGCCTAGAGAGAAGATCTGCGTGTGTGACTCCAGGAAGACAAGAGAACACCAGACCACTCGACAGGATACCTGTAAGACAACTCTTGTGAACCACAAGGAGCCGCTAAGGAAAGGCTAGGAAGTCGAGGGTGCCATTTCTTTGCAAAACATCAACGGTTAGTATTCTGGAAGAGAGATAACATGATAGAAGTAGCAAAGCTGTTTATAACAACTGGAGAAAATGCAGAGTGCAAATACTAATTTGAGAGGAGGGGATTTGGGCTGAGGGGATCCCTGCTACACTAAAATCCAGATGGAGCTCTTGTTAGGCACACCAGACACAGTGTTTGTCTCCTGTAGCATTACCAGGAACATGCCAGAGCAATTACTCAGAAAAGGGATGAAAACTTTGTTGGAGGGAGAGCCCTTTGAGGGGCTGTTGGATTTCAGCCTCATCAGTGTAAGTGTTGTCATGATCTGATTATAAACTCCGGGACTTCTAGAGTTTCCTTGTCTGCAAGGGTGGGCCGGAGGGAAAGAAACAAGAAATTTTTAGAGTTCTGAAACTGCTGCCATATGAACAGGAACTCCTCTTAAAATTGCTAATGAAGACAACGAAATAAAAAGGCACATTCTATTAGCAGCTGGTCACCTTGTTGCTAGGTCTTTTCAGATAGCGACTTGCAGGTTCTTGATGATTTGCATGGTTTGGTTTTAATAAGATCCACACAACCATTTGCTGCAATTGCAAAATCCAGCGTTGCAACTTCAGCAACGGCTACAAGTTAATTCAGTCTAACGGGGCTTTCCCGGTACAGCAGGTGCAAAAAGAAAATATTGATGTTAATGGAGTAGGGACTGTGTCTTTGTTCTCGCTGTGAGGCACTATTTACAAATGTTAAATAATAAGCAACCTGCTTGGCTTGTCCTATTGCAACCATTTCAGATCTTGGTTTTGGGGAAGTGCTGGTCTCATAGGGCTGGTCCCCACTATGGGGGTGGGGTGGGGGGGTGGGTTTGACTGCAGATATGCAACTTCAGCTATGTGAATCACGTAGCTGAAGTTTGCGTATCTGCAGCTGACTTACCGTCCGTCCTCACAGCGGTGGCAGTCGGCAGCGCGCTCCCCCGTCAACTCCAGCTTGCACCTCCCAGCAAGCTGGAGTCGCCGGGGCGCCGCGGGCGATCGATTTCTCATGTCTTCACAAGACGCGAGAAATCAATCACCAGAAGATCGATCGCTACCTGCCGATTCGGCAGGTAGTGAAGACCAGCCCATAGATGCAGAAATGAAGTAGATCTCATAGGTCACACAGCTCATCCCAGGTCAGCAAGTGAAGCATTGTTCACTGTTATACGTTGACTCATGTATTATCCAGTAATTAATAGGGACCCTAAGCAATTGCTTAGTCTGCTTGTGCCTAGCAGTGGCTTTGGCCTAGTGGTCCTGCCCAGCCCCTTAGCTCCCAGCTGCAGAGGTTCCCCCCATCCCTCCCCTGCAGCCATGCCTGGGGAGTGGTTAGGGGCGGGAGTCTCTGAAGGGGGTGATCACAGGATAAGGAGCCAGGGGGGGGGGGTGCATGGGTTGGGGATTCTGAGGGGCAGTCAGGGGGCATAAGGGGAAGGGGCCAGGTAGTTTGGGGAGGCACAGCCTTCCCTACCTGGCCCTCCATACAATTTTGCAACCCGAGTGGCCCTCAGGCCAAAAAGTTTGCTCACCCCGGCTCTGATCCCTGCCCTACGAGTCAGGTGCCTGTGGAACTAAAATTACATTGGGCTTCACTGCTGCCAGAATGCACTGCAAACTCATGTCTTAGGTGACAGTGGAAAGCAAATGAGTCTTTTAGCATCACTGTCTTTCAGATGAGTTTTCTTTACACATTAGCTAGAATTTTTCCAAGCTCTTTTTTTTTGCACTTCTCTAAATCTTCTAGTTCCTTTTATCTCCTTGCTGGTGGTCAGTCCCTGCCATTTTATTATGCCCTGTAGGCATGGTCAACACAGTTCACGCTGTCTAAGATATTGAAGTAAGATTAATCATCTTAGTGGTAGACTTCTCCACAATTCAACATGTCCCATCACAGACTGGATTCTATGCAGGCTGTGAAGTCATAATCCTGCCTTTGAGACATTGCGATTTATACACATGGGAAAAAACTGCGCTGGTTGAAAAAAAATGTAATTAAACGAGTGCAAAATCCTACATAACTTTTTTGCTGAGTGGTTGATTGCCATTTACTTTAAATTGCTAAAGCACCTATTTTATCTTGATGCAGCTTATCCAAAATAAAGGTCTGCAGAGGATTTTGGACTTGTTTAACTATATCATCTTAAATACACCCCTTTAATGAAACCAATGCAAGTTTGTGTGCGGAAAAGGCCTATCACATATCAATACTGACAGAGCTGACCATTAAGCCCGAGAATTACTGTTATGTGGCAGGAAAAACAAGAGAAAAAAGCCATGTAAATGGGAAGGAGCTGGTAATAGATTTGGAAGATATTTTTTTTTGTTGACGGCCACATTATTTTTAAGCAGCCGTGGTGCCCGGCGGGCTAATTCTGCTTAGATGAAAGGGAAACGTGACGCTTCTACCACAGAGCCCTGTGAAAATACATAATGAGCAGGTAGAGCACCAAGTCTGTTTACACTGGCAATTCACCCCCAAGCTTTGCTAAACCACAAGAAGAGTACACCTTGTTCAGGGCAAAATCTGCCAAACGTTATACAACTAAGACAGACAAATAAAACCTGCGTCCATTTACAGATGGAAATCTTGGGAAATTAGGCTGTGGGCTCTATTTATTGCTGGAGGGCAAGAATGGAATGGAAAAGAATATGGTTTTATAACATTACAGCAAGACGTGGCCATGGCAAGCAATGGTTAATTTCCTTCATAGCGCCGTCAAATGATAAACAATGTTTTGTAGCTGTTGCATTTTAATCATGTTTAGCTAATAAATAGGTTCCTTTTTTCTGTGAGGTGGGCAGGCTAAATGCAGTAGTAACACTGACCTGATTTTTGTACTTGGTTCCTAGATCCCATGACGACTGGCACATTAGAATCTCAGAAAGCAGAAGCTGACGCGAACAGCAGCACAGATTTGGGTTCTTGCTACAAGCTGAATCTTGCTTTCTACAAGTTACTCTTCTCACGAATTTCTTAATTATGATGGTGTGAAAGGTCCTTTCCTTTGACAAGAAATCCGACTTGAGCAGCATCTGACTCCTGACGGTAATACATGGGGGTGCATCTGAAAGCAGCACTGAACCATTCTGGCGCTGGAGTTGTACTCCTAGCTGAGTGTTTAAGCATTTTGTATTAGTCTTTTGGGCTACTGGTGTCACATGGTGATTTGAAAGTAAAAGCAGACTTGAAACTGCAAAGTCTGTCCTTGCAAGTAAGTGCTCTGCAAAGAAGAGGAGATTCTTATCTCTGGTTTAGTGCTTAGCCTGCCTTACTCTCTGCAAGAGCACAGAACTTTTATACTGCACTAGCCGTGTTAACGGAGCAATGTTGAGACAAACTTCCATAGAATACTTCTTTCTCCACCCTTGCTATTAGTGCCTTACAGAGCAAGGAAGATCTATAGATAGATAGAGCTTAATTTATCTCCCTGAAACTTCCCTTGCATTTCTCCTGCCATATTTTGCCTTGATCTATTCTTAGTAAACATCCCCACTGTTCCGCTGGCTAGTCAGTACTCCAACCCCACGCCCCCATGAATCTAATCCGACAACTGGAACTGGACTCAGCATCCAGACACCCCTCCCATGGAGGTGGGTGAGAACGCAGGGTTCCACCACCCATCTTCTTATTAATAGGTGCCCAAGGCTAATAAAGGCATCAGATGGTCTGCTGAGTTACTCAGTCTCTGGACTACTGTTTATTGGTCACCCCAACTCCAAGTTCTGGGACCGAGTTTGATTTGCTGAAATTCAAGTTCATACAGAGGCAGAAGGATGGGGAAAGTTTTATTGGATTCCAGGTTAACCAGACTGAAGCTGGAGACACGACAGCAGAGCTGATGGCAAAGGTAAGTTACCCGCATGCATAAGTTGCTGAGAAGAGCCACGGCTGTGTTCAAAGAGACTGCATTCAAGCTAGGGTACAAACCACAGGATGCAAGCCTGATACCATTAAAAGGACTGGCAGCCATCTTTACATGCTTACTTTCTCTATCCCTCACATGGCTCTCAAAGGAATCAAAACTTTATCAGATACTAAGGAACAGGTTTTAATAGCAAAAAATGTCCCATTTCCTTAACTCCATCCCCTGTATAGGTGACATCTCCCTGTATGGTAAATTACCCAACCCACTAGTGTGCGTTCTTGTTTTGAAGACAGCCCTAGAGTGAATGGAATCTAGAAAGACCTCGGTACACAAAACATGCATCAATCATTGATAATATTAAATCCCAGTAGGCTCAAAGAAAGGTGAAACACACAAGGCGTATAAGAGAAATCACTGCAGTGGTGAAAGCGATCCTCTCTTCAGAATAACTATGAGGGAATCAAGCATAACACACTGTCCTCGCATTCCATAGACCTCGAACACCCCCAAAAAAGAAAATCTGTTTTATAGTATATGAAAAATGAGTCAGTAAATGTAGTGTCCAAACTGAGTCCTTCACCACTACAACTCTGTTGGTTTTATGTCATCTTCATCCACACTATGAGCTGAAAAGAGCAACCCTGAACCCGAGTGAACTGCAGAAACAAAGGAGCTCAGATACAAGAGAGAAGGGAACCTGGTGTTGAGGCTGTCACTGGCTGGTTAAATTACTAGTCAAACCCACCTCGACCTTTTGTGTTAAATTTATTTAATTTCAAAGAGGTGCACACTAAAAAGTGTTAAGATTCACTGGCTGGGATTCCTCAGTCTGTACAAGTTCCTTCGATTGCCTGGAATACACAAGGCTTTATCTATAGAAGCACTGAAATACCAGATAAAACAAGAAGCCTAAATCCCAAATCACTCCAAGAAAGAAAAAAAAAAAGGTGTAGAAAATAAAAAATTGCAGCACTACTTGGGGGCAGGAAAGACTGCACAAGGAGGAACACAAAGAGATGGAAGGCAAGCTACTGTAGATCTTTGCAGGTTGCTTCTCTGTGCTCAGGGAATGGAGTTCAAAAGATCCTTGAGGAAGCTGTCGGGGTCATTGATTTCTGATAATAATCCTGAAAAAACAGCACAGATAAGTTAGTCAGGAGCTGCCGGTCCTTCTGAATCACCAGGCATTTTTTACCATCAGGACACGAAGAGCTGACTTCAGAAGGCGGCAAGCTACAACCACCACTGGCCTCATCACAGACCAGCCACTCAAAAATACTGTTTTAAAGCAAATATATATCAGCTGAGATCTGAACAGCAGACCCATGTCAGTTAACTTGGCTAACAGACTCACAAGGCCTGAATAGAGCAGTCAGTGACAACCTCGAATGTAGACAAGTAAAGCGGCTATTTGCACCAATGCAGTTTATTGGGGCAAATTACAGCGTACAGCTGTTTATCCTGCCTACACAAAGGGTATTCACTACTGTAGCTACACCAGTGACTGGCACGGATGTCTAAACTGGGGATTTTGGTCACAGCCTCAAAACAAGTTCAGTCTGGTGCTTTACTTCCCAACCTACTTACAGAAGCGATGTAGAAATGCCAGGAAATATTGGCACTACAAAAGTTATTTGAGAATAGTGGCACCTTCCGCTACGAGGCTGGCTGATGAGCAATAATGACTGATAACTAGTGAGGATGGGAATTGGGCAGGATAAAATGATGAAGAGTAGCTCCCCAGGGGGTGAGTTTCTATAGGTTTCCTGGAGATATGGATCATGTGGAAGCTGGTACCCTATCAAATACTAACAGATTTAGTACCCATGATGAACTTACAAAAACTGGAGAGCATCCTACAAAATATAAACACCAAGTAAAACAGCAGCAAGATGCCCCTGTTAATACAGAAGGGTAAGACCTAAAACAGAATAGGTGTCCAAAGCCCCTGCTGCTGCCTTGTGGAAGCCCACTATGTTAAACAATTCCATAGCTTATGTTTTACATTTTGTTTGGTGCTTATTACTAGGGATGTTTAAATGAATACAGGAACATTGTAGCTTAGAAGTTCATCTGTTCCTGTTAATTCCTCCGCAATCCTCTTTTGAAATTAGAATCATCTGCTGTAGTAATTGTGTCGTATTACAAATTCAGTGGCGGACACAGCATTAATATCCTACAACATTCTTCATTAATGGATCTCAAAGCCCTTTACACGGATACGTCTCATTTATCTCCATTTTGCAGATGGGGAAGTGGCAGAAGGTGAATTTTTAGGAAACAAGTGTATTTCACCCACACATCCCTACGGAGGTGAATGCAGACTGCAGAGGGAAACAGAAGACTCTCCAAAAGAATGCTTGTCAAAGTGACCAGATGCTCTAAGGTCCCGTCATTCCCCTCACCTTCCTCACACATATTTCTATAAGCAAGTTACATAACTGACATATTTCCAGACCTGAGTTACACAAAAACAGCCTTTAAATGGTAACGTTAATACTGACCAGCCACATCCAAAAATTCAGAAAAGGTTTCAACTGGCATGAACTCCTCCTGGAAAGTTTTCAGGGCCTTGTCTGCAGCTTCATGTATTGGCATATCATTGTGTCGGATAAATTCAGCCAGAGAGTAGGACCAGCCTCCCTCTGTGTTACTGGTAGGCACCTTCTACAAGGAGGAGAAAAAGGACACGTCAGTTTGTTTTAGCCTGCAGAATAATAAACCCTTTAGAAAACAGACAGACAAGATGAGTGTGGGGCCATCTTTTACTGGACCATCTTTTGAGGGTGAGAGAGAGAAGGTCTGGGAATGGTACTCAGAATATCACAGATAAATACATGGTTAAACAGCTGTGAAACAATGAGTAGCTTTCCCAGACTTGAAGAAGAGCTCTGTGGAGCTCGAAAGCTTGTTTCTTTCACCAACACAAGTTGGTCCAATAAAAGATAATCCCTCACCCATTTGTCTCTCTAGTACCCAGGGACCAACACTACCTGGAACGCCTAGAAAATACAGAGTTCAATAACCTGATTCCCCATGTTAAAAATGTTAGTTCATGCTGAAGCCTTGTCTCTGGGCTGAGATTTCCTGTCTACTAGAAACATGCCTCACAGGAAAGGGGCCTAATATTCAGATTTTCTATTCTTCTTGTAGAGTTTTAAAAAGCACCAGAGTTTTCTTTCTCCACTTCACCCTAATTGGGAGAGGGATAGCTCAGTGGTTTGAGCATTGGCCTGCTAACCCCAGGGTTGTGAGTTCAATCCTTGAGGGGGCCATTTAGGGATCTGGGGCAAAAAAATCTGTCTGGGGACTGCACTTGCTCCAGCTAGTGTAGGCCGGGGACTGGACTTGATGATTTTCCAAGGTCTTTCCAGTTCTATGAGATAGGAATATCTCCATATATATAAATGTCTGCTTTCTCTGGGGAGAGCGCTGTATGTCAACTGGGCTTTGCTTTTATCCTTTCCAAAAGAAATGTGCGTCTTACCATTCAAAGGAACAGAGCAGACTGATTTTAACAGCATCCATAAAAACACACACACAAAAAAACCCCAAACAAACCACTAACCTTGATTCCAGACAGATCTTACCTTGAACATGTTGTAAATGAGATCTACCAGGGCCCAGAAGAGAAGGCCGGAGCGATATGCTGAATACTCCTTCACTGCTTTATCTGTCAGTCTTGGAAGAAAATGAAATCAAGTTCTGAGTTAATCACTTTACTCTGCTTTGTAACTCATTTGATGAATAGCATGACTGCTGTTAACAGCCAAAAGCCTATCAATAATACACATGGGAAGCGGTTTTGTGAATAAGCACTGTTCTGTGCTTTAGCATGTGGAACAAACATTTGCATTACCATGCTGGTCTAGGCTTAGACCTCTGTGCACTGGGATGCTTTACAAGCTGTAACTAAACTCTGAGGCGGGGAATGCCAACAACACTCCCTTTTACAGAAGGGGAAACGCTCCCCCAAAGCACAGAGCAAGTCAGTGGCAGAGCTGGAAAAAGAATTAATCAATCTCCAGTCTCGTCTAAGGCTCAGTCTCCTCAACCAACTGCCCCTCTTATTCAATGGTTCTGATGCAATGAATAATTATGGCGGTGGGGATAGCTCAGTGGTTTGAGCATTGGCCTGCTAAACCCAGGGTTGAGAGTTCAATCCCTGAGGGGGATATGAGGTAAAAATGGGATTGGTCCTGCTTTGAGCAGGGGGTTGGATTAGATGATCTCCTGAGGTCCCTTCCAATTCTGAGATTCTATGATTTGTGCTTGAACCTTCTCAGGAGGCAGTCTACATCCTTTACCTTCATAGATAAAGAGCCTGACACTTAGCTGTAGTTTTGATGGGAATATCTGCCACCTTTTAAAAACTCCTGAAGAAGTCTTTTTAAGAGTAGTGTATTAACACCAGAGGAGTCTGACCCTGGTCAGTTGAAATGCCGCTTAACTTGAAACTTGTAATTCATTGTTTTCAGTGTATTATATTTACAGTGTTACAACTGTACCTGAGTCCCCCACCAAGTTTTGACATTCTCCTGTCACTTGTGAAAGATTCAGACATGTTAAGAACACACGGAGTGACTGAGCATACAGCGGGAAAGAGGGAGAGGGCCTATATACAAAGTGCTGCCAAATGACCACAGAAAAAATGTCTAGTTACGTAGTCTGACAGATATTACTTTTAGAAAATCATTCAGACAAGTGAGAGTCCTTCAAAGACACTGAACATTTAGAATAACACTTCAACCGATGGACAGCCATCTGGAAGCCTGTGGGGGTGGCCAAATCCAGGGTTCAAGCTGAATCCAGACTGTGGATTAAGCTGTCTCAGAAAGAGACATATTCCATGCAAGGGTGTACTCCGTACTAAAGTGTTGCTGAAAAACTTCAGTGAGAGATTTCCATTTCTGTCAGATTACATCATCCTCCCTGGCCCCCCAAAGGAGAAAAACCCACCCGTGAGTGTGGGAATTTCCATCTCAGATCAGACTCTGACTCTCTAGTATTGTCCCAAGACTCCTACTAAGCTTGCTTTCAACACTCCAATATCTGGAGAAGTGATATATACTGTTAGGAGGGGGAAAAGACAGGGATCGTCTTACCTAAGAATTTCCAAGAGGAAAAAAAAAAAGCTAATCACCAATAGCCCCTGGCAAGGTGGGATGTATTGCCAGCTCTTCTTATTGCCTCTCCTTATAACACATGCATTGTAGGTGGGAGCTTGCTTGTGCAGCTAGGCTCAATTATTTAAAGAAAAACCAATTAGTAAAGGTGACTTAATTTCCACGGGAAGAAGAGCAACTTAGAGTGAGGCTAATTCTAGATTCCCAAATAGTGGGGAGGCAGAATTTCTTTTTATTAGAATGGTTTTGATAGAATTGGACTCTGTTCCTTTAATTGAAAACTAAAAGGCCCTTGTGGGTTAAGACTCTGTAGCTGCCATCTGGAATGGCTACTCACTACAATAGCTGCTATATTTGCATTAACGTAAGCTGGCTCAGGCTCATCGGCCATGCATGGATTTCCAGCTGCAAGTTAGACATTAGCAGTTTGGAAGCCTCACTTCTCTCATGAATATTTTACAAAGGTTAGAGTCAGGGGCATGGAAAAAACTCCAGAAGATCCTCCCCTCCCCCCTCAAATTTCACACACATCCACACTGTGCATCCTAGGTTTATAGGGTTTCTCTTGCTAAAACTCTTGGTTCAGAAATAACCTAACACACTAGGCCCGCTAGTCAAATCTTTTCCTGGCATTGGACTAAAGACTGAACTTTTCAAAAGTGCCTCATTGTTTGTCAGCACCTCAGAGCCTCAATCGGGGGCGTCAAGAGGAGATGCGTGTGCTCATCACCTCGGAGGATCAGGTCTTTTGATACCACTGACAATTAAATGGTGACCCTTGTAGCTCCTGGATGGGAATGGGTTAGAGTGGTTCCTAATTTTCCCACGGCTGGACATAGATGACATTGTTTGGCAATGGCTTAAGGGACTTGCGAACACTCATGTGGGACATGGTGGGTTTCTGGTTTAGCCTTCACTGTATGTGACAGTGAGACACACTGGGGTGTGTTCCATCAGCCCCATATTGCAAACCCAGTTGGCTTTCCCTGTATGTGATTGAAACGCAAATGAGAACAAGTGCTGCTGAGCGGCTGGAGGAAATAACCAACCAGAGGCGGCAGCACAGGTGATATTTGCTCTTACTTCAGTGTGTGGTGCATGTACCTTTGCTACTAACAATTGCAATTGAGGGACCTTACTAGATCCTTAGTTGCTTCTAGATGTACAAATAACAGCAGTAGCAAAGTGCTTTTCTCCCCATCTTCACTGGGAAAGGAGACGGCATCCTTGCCAGTTACACATGCCTTTGTCCAGATTAGATTATTCAGTTGTGTTCCGTACAGTGTTACTCTGAAAAAAGTACCCAGGAACTTCAGCTACTGCAGAATGCAGCAGGATGTTATTATGCTTTGACCTACATATGGAGCACATAGACTACGCTCCAGAAACTGCACTGGCTTCCAGTTAGGTTTAGCATAAAATTTAAGGTGCTGGTTTTAACTTAAAAATCACGTTAAAGGCCACCATATCTCCATGTTCCATCCCAACAGCTACGGTCAGTTGGGACCCTCAAGCAAAAAGTCCCTTGGCGTGTCTATCTGAGGGGCTAAGCGTAATCAACTGAATACTCTGAAATTCTCCCTCAGCCTAAGGGGAAGAGAGTGCTCTTGAATAAGCCTGGCCACATGCCCTGAAAGCTATCCTGTCATTGAGGCTTTTCCTGAGGCTTTGGGACAGGGTAGATGGATGTCGACTTCTTGCTAGTCCCATTTCAAGATGCTTGTATTACATCCTCAGATATATTTGACAGGTGCACCAAATACTTGTTTTCCCCCACGTTTCTAGTGTAACTTTTTCTGGGAGTTTTCAGCAGCATTAAACCAACGAAACACCCATATCAACTCACTGAAGGGCTTTGCTTTGTCTACAATCTTTTGTAGACCGTGGGAAAGTGCACAGCCCTGGTGTCTTAGCTGTAAGGTGGTTGTGCTGAAAGTAGCCTGCTAGAGAATGTCTCCTACAGTAAGGCTGTGTCTACACTGCCACTTTCAGCGCTAAAACTTCAGTTGTTCAGGGGTGTGAAAACACACCCTCCCCCAAGAACGGTTTTAGCGGTGAATAGCACCAGAATAGATGGTGTTTTATTGCTGGGAGCCTCGCTCCTGGTGATAAAGCTACCACCGCTCATTTAGGGTGTTATTTTCTCTAATGGCCAGGAAAGCTCTCCCCTGGCAATAAAGCATGTCTACGCTGCCTATGTCAGACTGCTGCCGCGACCGCGCTGTAACATGGGCAGTGTAGACACACCCTAACCTAACTCAGAGCAGAAGTGGTGGAAATGGATAGAGACATGAATCAATGACAGGTTTAGCATGAACAACAGAAACAAAAAAAATCAATACTGGGGACTAATGGGCTAGAAGATCACTTCAGTGCTATTCAAATTAATCAAACACACTCCTCCTTAGATGTATGCTGTGTTGTGTGCTGCTGCAACTAAATTACTTTTACCAGGCATGTGATAATGGGAGAGACTACTGGAAGCATGACTGGTAAGTCATCCTAACGGACATTTCCCAAAATAGAATAATTTAGTCTTAATTATGAATTATTATTTGAATTCCCTCAGTCCCCCTTCTTGGGAACAGTTTTTCTTCCACCAAGCAAAGGCAGTCATTTGTTGTTCTAGTATTGCTCAAATGCCTGATTGCTAATATGGGGATGGAGAGGATGGGGATGGGGAGGGGGGGTTAAAGGAAGCTTAATTTGCTTTTGTGGTGTGGTTTCAGGAGAGATGTTATATCAATGTTTGAGCCTTCTAAACTGTTCAGGATCAATTGAATATTTCACTGACCTGATCTTTCATGTTCTGGTTATAGTTATCTATAGGTTTGGACCAAGTCAGTTAAGTGAGCTACAGTTGACAGTTTCTTAAATTGCAGTTCAGCAAGTTAAACTGAACTCCTTCCTTTAGCAGAGAAGGAAATAAAAATTGAGTTCTTGGAGTTTAAACTTTTTTTTAATTCCTTCACACAGCCTTCTTAGCAGATTTTCTCTGATAAAACAGCTACATTACTACCTCAGCACCCCCCCCCCAATTAGCCAGCACCATTGCATAGATAACGCTGTGTCATTGATTGCAACTTCCCAGTTCTCACCTACTTGATTCTCCTCTCATTGAGATCACCCTAGAAATAGATAAATTCTTTGGGACGAATATGCAAAGCATGTTATACTATTAAAAGCAATCTTCCTGGGAAAAATCAATGTGTACTAATCTAACCTATCGGTACCAGGACCAATCCTGACCATAGAGAAGACAGCAGAAGAAACTTCATGTGCATAAATGCATCATAATGAGTGCATATAATTATATGTGTGTCTGCCTGCATCCACTTGGACTTAAATACAAACATATATAGAAAAGATTAATCTTGACTGTTAAAAAAAATAAAACATTTCTTCAGACTAGGGCTGTCAATTAAAAAAATCAATTGCAATTATAGTAAAAAAGATAAATAATAAGTCGAAGCATGAAAGGGCATACCAATGTTTAGTATATCTGGCTCATAAATACCTTGCAACACCAGCTACAGTGCCTGTTCTGACTTTCAGGTGACATTGTAAATAAGTAGTGGGCATTATCTTCCATAAGCTTATTTGTCTTAGCGATTGGCTGAACGAGAAATAGGACTGAATGGACTTGTAGGTTCTAAAGTTTTACATTGTTTTGTTTTTGAGTAGTTATGTAAAAAACCAAAAACTACATTTAAACTGCACTTTCATGATAAAGAGATTGCATTACAGTACTTGTATGAGATGAATTTAAAAATACTATTTTCATCTTTTTTTTTTACAGTGCAAATGTTTGTAATAAAAAATATTACATGAGCACAGTATACTTTGTATTCTGTGTTGCAAGTGAAATCAATCTATTTGAAAAGGTAGAAAATATCCAAAAATATTTATATATTTAAATTGGCATTCTATTACTGTTTAACAGTGTGGCTAAAACAGAGAGACTTAATTTGTTTTGAGTTAATCGCTTGAGTTACCTGTGATTAATTGGCAGCTCTACACCAGACATGTTGCTATGCAGCTGAAACTATTGGGAAAGGAACACCAAGAAGTTCACTGGGCAGCTTCTGAGTGAATGGAAGGGTGGTAAAAGCCGCAATGATTACTGACCTGCTGGCTCCCCCTGGTGACACCACACGTGCGTGTGAAATGACCAGCAGCCTCCTGAGGATCTCAATCCGCATGGCTTTCCACTTCTCCGGGGGCAAGATGTGTAGTGCCAGAACTGTGTAGTAATGGGGCCCATCCACCTCAAAAGCACTCTCCACCCATTTCTCCTTGGGATGCTCCATAAAACTCTGAAGGTTCTTTTCCTCTCTGGAAGTTGCTCGGGTTCTGGAATACAAGGGAAGCGTGAACAACTAGCCCGGGCAGTGTGCTCTGTTGTGTGCAACTCAGTGCTCTATAAAGCACTTTGAGATACGTGTGCATGAGAAGCACCACACAACCAACCAACATTTTATTTCCTAACTGGAGTCCATTTCCCCCAATTGTCTCCTTTGTCTCAGATTTCCCAAACACACACTTAGTGGTTGCAGACTAGCTTTTCCCTCCAGCAGTACAAAGCTGCAGAAAGGTTCCCAAGGCAACCCATCTCTCGCCACTAGAGGGCAATGCTTATTAAAAAATTCCTTGCCTTTTGGGGGTGTGCAGGAAGAATCAGATGCCAGCCACAAGAGCTAAAATAACCAATCCAAAAGGCAGCACACAGAACTTAACCTTAACCTTTCCATGGCTAGACCTTTGTATCAGCTTGTACCAGGAGGTCATCTAGTCCAACCTTCTGCTCAAAGCAGGACCAATCCCCAAATAAATCATCCCAGCCAGGGCTTTGTCAAGCCAGGCCTTAAAAACCTCTATTTATCCCTCCCTATAACAATCAAGGGTAAGATATAGGCCAACATCAGAAACAAAGATATACTTTATTTATGAACACGCCTTTGTTTTCCACGCTCATGAGGGAATCAAAAACATAACTATATGACTGCCCACAGCTGTACAGAGACTCCTGGGCCCTGTACCCAGTGATCATAAAATGCCACAACCCAATGCACTGACTTGATGAGAATAAGGCTGCATTCTACAGCTGATCTTAGCTGGTTAGCAACTGTAGGAAGTGCAGTACTGTTAAATGCTGCTTTTAAAAGAATCATTTCAGCAGGCTGTCTAATGAATTCGTATACAAACTCACACCGGGCTCTCAAATGCTGCTGAGAGGAGCAATAAGATTACATAATTAGCTTAATTTGTCTTCTCACAAGGGAACGGGAGAAAAATACAGTGGGCTCTGGAGAAAGAGATATTAAAAGCAATACACAAATTGTGTCACTGCCCAAGTGTTGATTGCTCCAGGGAAATACAGGCTACAATTTCATTGCACTCGATTTGGAGTGACTCGAACAAAGGGCTTAGAGTCTAACACCTGTTTTCTATGATATCTCACCTAATTAATATTATTGCTTTTGCTCTTTGCTACTGAAATAAGAGGACCGTGGACCATACTTTTGCGCACCATACTTTGTTGTAATGTAACACTACCTCAAGCTCATTTGTTTAGAGACAGGTAACAAAGAGTCCTGTGGCACCTTAAAGACTAACTATAAAGTTTTGAAGCATAAGCTTTCGTGGGCTAATACCCACTTCGTCGGATGCAAGCAGTGGAAGTGTCCACCCCTTGCATCCGACGAAATGGGTATTAGCCCACGAAAGCTTATGCTTCAAAACTTTATAGTTAGTCTTTAAGGTGCCACAGGACTCTTAGTCTGGAATAGCAGAGGTAACAAACACGGCTACCTCTCTGTTTAGAGACAGACACTGCAGATGCTGGCTGTCTACATGTGTGTGCAGTTAGACATACTGACAGCTCAAATGGGGCTTGGAATTTAGATTTGGTAAAAATAAGCTTTTACATAAACTAAAATCAAGAGAAACGTTTCTATTTTGTTTTAAAATTCCAATGGAGCAGACCATATAGACATATAAACATTTCACTGAAGTATCAGCAACTCAAACCACAGTGCTAGCGCTTGAGAACTTGGAAGCAAAACAGATTAATTTATTATCCGAGATCAGAGGTTAAAAGAAGGGACCTGGTGAAAATTTAAGCAGATTTACATTTTTCACAAACATAGGTGATGAAATCATCAAAAATATGACAGCCTGACAATGTGCATTTAATCTCTACTAAATTGAACACCTTTTAACTTTGTCCAACATAGATAATTATGGCGCACAGAATGGAATTTGCTTTTGTTAAATTGGTCTCCCAATTACACATTCACAAGCTGCTGTTTTCTGTGAAACACAGCTGTAACAACCTGCCTTAAGGATTTAATTAATTTTCCTTTAAACCTTTTATG
The DNA here is from genome assembly GCA_032164245.1 of Sternotherus odoratus. NCBI lineage: Eukaryota > Metazoa > Chordata > Testudines > Kinosternidae > Sternotherus > Sternotherus odoratus. Next base: position 11,963,126 of record JAVMKO010000018.1, on the reverse strand, counting down.
TGGTTTCCAACCGTTCCCATCACTTCCCGGTAAACCAGACAGTATGTACTTTAGCACAAACATCCTACATGTGAGGTTCAGGATCAAGATTTCTCCTGTTCATTGCTGCAGTGTCAACTTGGAATGCAACCGTTCAGCATTTCATACTCCAGAACTGCACCATGATTGCTAAGAGATTTATCTCCTTTTGCTCTTCCCAGTAAGCTGGTTAAAGCTTCCACCTCCCACAGCAATACCCAGCAGGAGACTTCCCTGGTAGCTGCCCTAGGAAATTCAGTCTGTCACTAACAAGAGGAAAGACAGCTAAGACACCAAAGAGATACTGACGTGTTAAGGACATAAAGCACAGTGTGGATTATATATGGAATGAGGTGTATGTTGCTCTCCCTTCCTCCTCCTCCGGTGTCCACACTGAATGACTGCTCCATAGCGAAACGGAGAAATAGTAGCTTAATGTCATGGACGTTGAGCTGGTAGGTGGGTTCCCGCTGCCCTGTACACTCCTGGAGGTAGGTGTTGTGCCTGGTGAAAAACAGCAATAGAGTATATTGCATATATAGATTCACTCCTTTGGGATTGCAGGTCAAAATTCTCCTCCCACACGGCAAACAAGTCAGAGCTCAGAATTAAAATGCAAATACCATCCCCTTGGATTAACACCACAGGAAAGGGTGCTCTTTCATCTCTCCTGGGCAAATCCAATTCTGTGTGGGTTTCCTGAGCGGAACCATCGGCACTGCTTCCCCACTGCAAGGCCCTGAAACGTGGTTCCTTGGCTGACATGATTTACCTTAGCAGAGGTAAAACTGATTCCAATATCTAACACAACATTACACAATGCAAAAGATAGGACCAGATGGCTTAGGGAACAGGATATGGATTTATTCCGCTTAAGCTCAGTGGTTAGAATTCAGCAGGGATTGAAAATCATTTACCATCAGATATCAGTTTGGCAATCAATTGACTTGTTGGTGTCAATCAGGTTTGTCCTCTAAGCCACCACCTCGATGGGTACCCTTTCTTAATAATCTCAGTAGAGAGGACAAGAATTCCATCAGCATGAAGATTAAACTACTTTATCCTCCCTTTACTTTCCACTGCTAGCAATTCAGCCCAATTGCAAGTACTAAACTACCTTAAAAATACAATGCAGAGTGGAGATTCAAACAAAGCCTTAAAGTGATTAAAAACCGAGCCGCAACACAAGTCACTAAACACACTAATTCAGTGAGAGCACTGTGTACAGCTTCTTTGCAGCTAACACACCAGTGCTTGGAGATGGGTTCTTTCTGGGAGAGAGAGGTACAAAAATCTCCAGTGGCAAGGGAGTTCATTTCCTAGCAGAGACAGATACCACCCTTCAATGCCAGCAATCAGGGCTTACGAACCATCAGGGTTGATCTGATGAGGATGATAATTTTGGGCTCAGCTAGTGGTGGATTTGTTTTTCGTGTTTCTACTTTACCAATCTGTGCAAGACGGTATGATATGTTACATCTGTACTCTAATTTGGAACATCGCCGATAGAAAGGTGATGGTGTAGACTCTGGGGATCAGTATTGGCTCCTAGTTGTTTGTAGCACTGGAAACTCCTTTTGGGGCTTACAGTGAAACTTGTTCACATGGATGTATCCTACAGTAACTCCTGAGCTCATCTATTTTAAATACAAACCACCATGAAGAGTAATATTCTAGACTCACCTTGCTAAGCAGGTTGCAAAAGCAGACTCTGGTACATGGGGCCCCCACACGGGTAAAAGACCATTGCACTTGGTGTTGGCATTTTGTAGGGCTGCACTCTCCCATTCTTCCCGGCCACGAGCCAGTCTGTATTGACAAAGAGGTGATCCACAGAGGGGTAACAATTTATTAAAGCTGTTGTCTAATATCATCACCACCCCATTTTCCTGGGTCTTTTACAGCACTCTTCATTCATAGAGCTCAAAATGCTTTACAAAAAGAGGTCAACACAAATCACCCAAAGGCAACACAAATCACCCACGATCACCCTGCAGGCCAATGGCTAAACTGGAACTAGAACCCAGACTTCAAGAGTTCTAATCCAGCGCTGGCCACACTGCCTCCCATTACTCTGAGCAGTAAATGAAAAGGGTGACACTCCATAGCTGCTTAAAGTAGTATTTATAAACAGTGCTTTCCAGCTTCACAGCACCATGCACTGATTTTAGTTTATGTTTCAAATTACCATATTAAGGAGGCCCTAATAAACTTGGAGGACAGCAGCTGTTGGAGGGATGATGGAACAATGGTCTCTGGATAAGCATGTTTGTGCGGAGTTGCATTTTGCATTGTGTTGGATGTTTAAGGGACAGTAAATGCATATACTAAGCACCATGATAGGAAGCTTCAAGCACAATGACCAGGAGATGGATCTCCTTACCTCACAGCTGCAAGATGACAGTCGTAATGGACAATGTTGAAATGAGAGACCGTGCTGTACCCCTGCTGCTTTCGGGGCTTGTTCTCAAACTCCTCAAGTGCAACTCGCTTGGTGAAAGTGTAAATCCCCAGAACCTTGGTAGGCTGTAACAAACCAAAGCTTTATTAGAGAGGAATAAGGTCCTACTTGAATTGTCAAAAAAAAATATCACAGATGAGTTGCAGGCAAACCATGGAAAACTGCGGAAAAGTAACAACGGACTGTATTATTTGTGGCAATAAAGTCATTATTACTTTTCCGTGATTTTTTCTGCTGTCAGCTTTCCGGGACTGAGAGGGGGGCTGGGACCCAAACTGCCAACTGCCCGGGGCTAACAGGAGAGGCACCTGCTCTTAGCCCCAGAACAGGCCAGGACTCCTACTGTCACCCCCCAATGGTGGAGCTCCTGCTTTCAAAATAGTGGTGAAAACCCAATATTGCGGAATCTGCAATTTTTGCAATATTGCAAGTTACGTAGGGTCTTAAGAAATGAAATATTTGCACCTGCAAGCATTTAGTGGTTTGTCACACATTCAAGAGTTAACTAGCCCATATCTATAGGAAGGTATTAGGGTCAAACAAGCTTTTCCCAAGCATCCACTCACCAATTCAGGTTTCCCGCACGGGAAGGGGAATCAGAGAGACAATTAGGACGTTAGGACTACATTATAAATTGGAGACAGAAGCCTCTTGGCAAAACATGCTACTAACAGAAGAGATGGGCGCAGATTACATTCTTCTGAGCCTATACCTCTCCAGCTAAGAGCAGAGACTGTTAACCTGAACTTTATAGTGAAAGTCAAACCAAACCACAGAAGATACCGAACATGAAAATCTCTTATTAAGACTTGATTCAAGGTAAGTGAATGACCTAGGTGAGACCCTTCACTAGGGTTTAACTGTGGTTTCAAAGAGGTTTTTGTATTTGCACTTTTTGTACTATGCCCCTCCAGGGCAGCTGTGCAGGAGGGATTGTAACTAAAGCTGGGTCCTCCATGAGATCTTCAGGAGCCTAACTCCCTACTGGAAATAAACATCTCATCATCCCCTTTTCCTTCAGAATTAGATGCAGAGGAGCTAAGTTGTGCAGGGACAACCAGCTTGGTTTCATGCAGATGGAGAGGGGAAGCCAGAGAGGAGATTTAATGAGCGCCACATCCTCATTTCCAAAGTACAGCAGACAACTACAGACCCCAGGAACAAAACCTGAGATCACCTACAGTGTCATAGCATCAAGTCTCTGTCAGGCACCATGGTGCACACTGGTGATTTTCCTTAGGTCACATTAGGGCTTTCCCACAGCTGTACCTGGAACTTATATCCTTCCCTGCAGATACAGCAGGTGAGTCCTGGCTCTTCTATGAGCTCTTCCATCTGTTTGAGGAGTGCAGTCTTTGTCACCACCTGGCCCTTTTCATTAGTCTGCAAGCGAGAACAAGTCAAACATACTAGGAGAATAAAACCAAAGAAGAATTTATATTTGCTAAATCTCAGAGCATCTTAGTTACTGGAAGCAGAGAACAGAGTACAGAACACTACTCAAGCTGTACAGCTATTACAGACGTCTGAGAGGAATTGGGATGTACCAATCAAGATTGAGTCAGATTTATAATATTTTCAGACCTCAGAAATTTCTTGCAGTTCTAGATTACAAAAGGCAACCACAAGTGCATGGAAAGCGGTTATATATTGAACACTAGGTGACAAGATTATGGTCAATGGACTCTTGCAGACACAACATTGCTATAGTTGGAGCTTCCAAACTCCTAGCGTCCGAGAGTTAAAGGATTTCCCACCCTGAGACAGGTAAATGACCTTCATTCTTCCAAAAGCCACGCAAAGACCACGTGGCTGGAACTCTGGTCACTCAATATTTGTCTTGCACTTAAAAAAAAAAATCTGGCATTTTTAGCAAGACAGGAATACGACATCCACCCCAGACCATTGGAATCCATTCCGTGGATTGGCATTACCGTCATTCCCAGAGTGCCTAAGGCTTTTTGCCTCATCGCCATGGCCATGCGCTTCTTCTCCGCACGCGTCTCCTTTCGTGCTGCATCTATCTTCTTGTTCACCTCCGGATGTTCCCTTAGTGCCTCTAGCAGGTTCTCAGCTAACGTCCCGATGCCTTCGTCACTGGAGACTTGCTCCAATTTGTGCAGGTTTGTAATAGAGTCTGTACCTATTAGTACCTGTTAGAGATTAAAATACAGCATGGAGATCTACCTCTCTCATAGAACTGGAAAGACCTTGAAAGGTCATCGAGTCCAGTCCCCTGACTACACTAGCAGGACCAAGTACTGTCCCCTGACAGATTTTTTTGCCCCAGATCCCTAAATGACCCCCCTTCAAGGATTGAACTCCCAACCCTGGGTTTAGCAGGCCAATGCTCAAACCACTGAGCTATCCCTCCCCCAGGCAGAAGCAGCTTCTTCAGAAAAAATGTGAACAAAACCCGAATGATCTCATCTAACCCAGCCCACGGCAGCCACGGATTGACTAGTTAGAGCTTTAGGACACTACAAGCATTTTAAGGCAAGTAGTTCATTGGAATGCTACAGGCACCCAAGACTGCTGTCTCTTCCACAATGCACCTGTCTCATGCCCTAAAAACTGCATACCAAGGCTACATCTATTGAAAGTAACCAAGAGCTAAAAGGAGCTTGTCATATAAGCTACTGAGGTGAAGCCCATAAAACAATGCCTAGACTGTGGGAAACCCATTACAGCCATAATCTATGGCTCTTCCTTGCACTTCAAAGGAACTGGAAAATTTAGCAGAAAAGAATGATCCTGAGCTAGAGAACCAGACAGTACTGAGTCGGAATCTCTCTACTTGAATGGGCATAGTCAATCCAACAGTTCTTTCCAGACTAATGGATCAATTGTGTATGAGAATGAACATTGCTCTCCACGCTCAACCACAGATACTACTAAGAAAAGACTGATCTAGCTACGGTCGCCATATAAACTCCCAGACACAAGCCAGCCATCTGCTTCCTGATCTGTTTCCAAGACAATATCTCCTTACCTGTGTGGCAGGGTGTTGTGTGGCGAGCCCTCGAAGGAGCCTCAGGATGAAAGGAAGTGCTGGACGAGATAAAAACTTCTTCCATATGTCTGCGTCCAAACTACACAGAGAAGGCAAAAACATACAGCAGCTGAAAATCGCCAGCACCAACAAGTATCTAGCTTCCAGCCAACAGCCAGCTTGCACTATACCGGCTACTAGGAAAGATGGCCACCTTTTCCTCATCTCCTCCACACACACAGATCATAAATCTACCATCAGAAGGCTACTTTGTTCCATCCTGTCTGAACTCAAATATTGAGTTTAAATTTTAGATATGTATTTATAAAACCTTAATATGGTAACTGAAATGATGTTCACCCTCCCTCCTCCACACTGCACACACTATCAGCCAGCTCCTCATTCAATTATTAGCTTCAGGTTTTGTTTTAGGCCCATGAGATGACCCTCGGTATGAGAGTTCTGTTTTAGGGTGATGGATAAGACAGAGCCAGGAAATGAGGCAAATTGGTGCATTTGCGTAACCAAGCTTAGAACTGATAAGGACGTTAGGTCATCGAATCCAAATGTGCCACCACTGCAGGTCTGTCCACTCAAGAGTTCATCCACCAGGGATTCATTGAGCTTAAATATTTCCAGGGATGGAAGACCTTGGAAGACCATTCCATTTGGAGATGATGAAATGAGATAAGGATATGCATGGTTACCACACACCACAAATTGACCCTTACTTCTTTGCACTGGGGATATGCTTTTTCATGTAGTCAAGTGCATTCTGGGTAATCCCTTTCTGGAGGATGAGATCTTTTAGTTGATGCCCGTTGCTGTTATTCTTTATGCCAGCTGCTATTTTGCAGAAACAGTCCAGGAAAACTTTATCATCTCCACTGTGTTCCTCATCGTACCTGAGCGAGGAGAAGAAACAGCAATGAAGGTAGAACTCTCCTAAGGACCCAGCAGATATAATGGTTCACTCTGCAGATCAACAAACACACATCAGCCCAGACGAACTCCCACCCGCCAACCAGACTCCTCTTCTCCTGCAAATATCCATTAGCCTAACAGGAGCATCAAGGAGGAGAGATGCTGATTTATTAGTAATTCTAATTTAACTGGTGCTCTTTGCTGACATCTCAAAACGTACTTGTCAAAGTTACAGTAGGGCTTGAATCGATCAACCAGAATCTGCATTTTCTCCATTTCCCCAAAGGACAGATAAGGGATGATGCGTAACAGGCCTTGCAAAACACTGGGATTGGAGCGGACGAAAGTGCTGTTAATCTGATCTAGCAGCATCACCAGCTGATCCTTGTCACCAGTAAGGAGAAGGTTACCCTGCAAAGAGGAGAATGATTTATGTTCAGGATTAATCTATGGGCTTCAAGAAAATCCTCCTATTCCAGTGGTTTACTGACTGTTCCCTATCCAGAGGAAATCAGAGCTTCTGGATCTCAGTAAGACGGCGTGATAAAGAACAAAGACAGCAACAGTAGAAGTCTCGTGGTCACGGAGAAACTGCATTTTTATACACCTGGAAATGTGAATAGCTAACAGAATAGCTTTATCAACCCATCTAATCAATACCTGGCTTCCTGCAACTGCTGTTAAAATGTTCTCAGGTCGAAACAATCTAACCCTAGCCCACATGAGGTCTGACTCAATCAATAGTAGTTCCAGCAGATCCACTGGGATAATGGTACCCTCAAGGGAGGGAGAGAAGCCACATTTCACAGGGTACGTCTACACTACCCGCCAGATCGGGGGACAGTGATCAAACTATCAGGGATCGATTTATCATGTCTAGTGTAGACGCAATAAATTGATCCCCGAGAGCTCTCCCCATCGACTCACCACCATGTGGAGAGCCAGATAAATCGACCTAAGACATGCCGACTTCAGCTATGCTATTCACGTGGCTGAAGTTGTGTATCTTAGGTCGACCCCCCTCTCCCAGTGTAGACCAGGCCTCAGTGTTCCTGGTGTAACGACATCGCTCACATTGCCTGTTATTCAGAAAACCAAGTGTGGTTTCAGAGTTCCTATAAAGGCACTTCAAAGGACAAGGCAGATTCACCTCTTTCCATGTCAGCTGATCCAGCCACCCTGACCCCACGCACCTCTACAATGCAAGAGTTTGGTAAGGATCTTACAACGCTTTTGGTTCAATGCCGCTCTTCCTCCTTCTGTCCCCAACACAGTATCTGCCAAGTCCTGTTGTGCTTGATGGCCTGGCTTGGACTCCTTGTACAAACCGTGGAAGGTCTGTACCAGTGAACAAGAAATTTACAAGCCTTGGACTCCAGTCAGTATTTCCCTCTCCATGGCACCCAGAATAAACACTCACCTTGTCCTCGCTCAGTGGTTCTGCATTAGACTCATCCAATATGATTTCCATGATACTAAGCACCTGCTCTGCCACAGCTGCTCCTCCACTGTCCTTGCTCTCCTGCTCAGCCACCAGGGCCTGCACAGATGACATTAGTCACTACAGCACCAACTGCTATCACTAATAGATGACAGAGGGAAAACAGGGCTGAGAGTCCTTAGCTTAGACCAGCACTGAGAGAATATTTAAGCTTTCTTTGGGTTGCTGTGAGGCAAGAACGACTGACATTTTGGTATCTTAAATACAACTGAGCAGATGAAAAATTTTCAGAAGTCCTGGTAAATTTGTGCAAGAGGAACCCACATTCTTTACTGAGGAAGGACATGAATGTGATCTCAACTAAGATGTGGATAAAAAAGTTGTGTTACCTGGAATGCTCCTCCTCCAAGTAACTCTGCTAATCGCCCAAAGATATGGTCTCCATACTAAATTTCAAATTTGTGTTCTTGATGCCACCATCAAGCTACATGGATGGCTCTGGGCATGATTTACCACCCAGCAAAAGGTGAGCCAAGGGTACCAAAATCCACTGTAGGCCAACATTCCTCCTTACCAAATTCAGCGTTCCCAGCATGACATTCAACGTGTTCATCTCAGGTTTGACCAGTTGCTGACGGTTCACTTTCACTTTCACACAGTAGCTGAACAGTTTTAGCAGCACCTGCAAGGAAACAGAGAATGAGACCTTCGAGATAGCCATGAAAGGGCTGGCAGGATGCAAGTGAACTTAAAAGTTCTGACCAATCTAGTTAACTTTCCAAAAACCCCTGCAAAGCACAACATGTGACCGCTCCAAAAACATTAACCCCAAGAAGAAGATGGAGAATCTTACTGGAAAATCGCAAATACATAAAAACAGTCATGCTAACAACTTGGGGGCTGATTCTGAAAACTCCTCAATGCCCTCCACTCCCACAGACTTCAAAGGCTTATTCTGAAGAAGTGTTAACAGAGGAGATTAAAAGGGGACAAGGAGAAAAGAGGAAACTGCTATTTTACTAGACATGGATTAGTGAATTTAAACTCTGCAGCAATATGTGAGCTGCTGTATAGGACAACTGTATAGCAGTTGGTAGGCAGCTATTCTAAAAGAGGGAGCTTTCTTGACTGCTTATGGATTTACTCTTCCACGCAGTCTCTTTGCCACGAGCTGGGGTAACTCAGACTCACCGTCAAGAGATGTCGGCCTTGCTTGAAATCTTTGATTCCAGTCAGTCGGTTCAGCATGCACTCCAAGCCTCCACACTGTGCCATCACACCTGCCATTTTATAAACCTCTTCCTCATCCTCCTCTTCATCTACAGGAGAGAAAGACTATGGCAGGAGGGAGGCAGCGACAGCAACAGGACTTTACAGCTGCCCATGAGGAGTGAGGCATTGAAGTAAAAATGGAGATTAAGCTACAATTTCCAATGCCAGCTAAGGTCAAAGTTAAGCAGCTGGGTCAAATTGGAGAAAAATTACCATGAGCAAGAGTATTAAAGAAGGATTTTGACACACGAGTTCCTTCCTTGTCTAATGAAGTCTAAACCCCCACTTGCTGCTGGCTGCAAGCTCCAGTATATCAACTAACTTCAGAATTAAAGGTCAATATAAACAGTATCTCTAATCTCAGGGACATGTGAAGTCAGATGGTCTTATCATTAAAGCACTGGACTGAGTTCAATTCCAAACAGTGCCACAAATTCCCTGTGAGATCTTAGGCAAGTTGCTTAATCTCTCTGCACCGCTATAAAATGGAGATGATACTTTCCTAACTTATGAAGATAAATTCATTCATATTTATGAAGTGCTAAGATATTACCATGAGGAGTGCTATATCAATATCCACATTGATATTAAAGGTAGGGTTGGTTATTTAATCTATTCCTGGCACAGGAGGTAAAAATAGCAAAATAAATGTTTGTCAGTCAAATATACACTCAGTGCTGTAAAGTTAATGGTGCCCCACTTCTGTGGCAAGCCCCACACTCCAAATCTAATTCCGGTTTCTAATGCCTTACCTGTAGTGGAGTCCAGGGACTCAATGAATTCTTCAGTCGCATCGCCTAGCAACCCTCGCATGCGGTAAATGATCCTCATTGGCTCCCCCTGGGGAGACGAATTAGACAAGTGTCATGTTTGCTACGTTGGTATCTCTGAAAATGCACAGTAGCCCCATTATCTTCCCTTTAGAGGGGATGACAGACATTGAAGCCTCAGTTTCCTTTCACCCCAAAGCAGAAGGTAACGCACGGAAATTCTTGCAACGGCTCATTTTTCTCGTTTACGTCACCTGCCTTCATGAGAGATTCCTTTAGTAACAGGCTGCACTGTGGTACCACATCAGTGAAAGACATAGCCAAGAAGGGGAGTGAGGAGACTTGTATGTATATCTGCTCTATAATCAACCTCTTCTTGGCTGATTCCACGGCACAGCCCTGGAAAAGACTGGTAAATAAATTGGACGGGGTGTTGTCCAATAAATCAGGGAGAAAGAAAGGCTAACTAGACTGGTGCTTTTAAATAGACAAGTCTCCCAGCAATGGGAAATGAAGGAGAGAAAAGTAAATGGCGTTTTGATGAGCTTTAAGTAAAACAGGGTATTAGGAAGTGTGTAAACTCAGTAAAGGACTAGTTGCCCCTCCAATAACAGCATGTATGTCCAGTCAGAAACACTGGCTGAGTGTGTATCACTGAACTTATCATTTTAACATTATAGGTCTGAATACAAAGCAGAAAAAAACCCATAGCTTTGGGAACAGGAGACCTTGAAAGAAAAAACCTGTCAGAGAGCACGCTAAGCCTAATGTGGAATAAGCAGTGCTTAACGTCATAGCAAATACATAAGCACAGGGAAAGCCCTGGGGGAAGATCTGCTCAAAGGCCATGCTAGAGACCAGCAATTAACACCACAGGGGCCCTGGTAAAATGGCAGATGAACAAAAAAAGCTAGTGAGAAAGACAAGGGAAACAAAACAGGCCTGAGGTTAGCTTCTTGTGAGCCTGTCTATTTCCTAGGGAACTCAAGATGGAGCTGCAGAAGTGCTTTGGAGCGATGCACACAAAGGAAGACAGATGAAAGCTGTTAGTGACAGTAATGCTGAACAAACTCAGCCTTTCACATCCAGCAGTGCATCCTGGGAAAGCAATATACCGGCTACAGAAGAGCATCTCACACAAACAGCACTTCCAAATGCTGAGTACATAAAAGGGGCCTGAGGGGACCACATGGAATACACAGCCTTGCTTTTTTTTTTTTTGGCTGCTACATGCACCATGAAGACCAGAACTCCTTTCCCCATTCAGTGCTGCTTCTTAACAGGAAAAGGTGACCATCAACTAGCTTCAGGCTTGATTTTGTACCAAAGGATTTTTACTCACAAGCTTGATCAGAGGTGCTTCCCCAAATGAACAGCACTATACTGCATATGACCTAGGTACTGGCATTATTTCAAAGAAAACAGGATTTATTTGAATTTGCTGCAGCAGCTTTGTGAAATGAAACAGATAGCGACTGAAAATCAGAGAGGGAAAACGACCAGTCACGTTTTCTTGTCCAAGGTGAGCAAAATGTAGAGAGTAAAGTGTGCATAAGCAAGAAATAGAAAATAAGATTGAAAAAATCCAGTAAGCCGTAATAATCTCCAGTGCTATTAGCAGAAGAGGTAAGGCACACACTTTCTGCATGAAAGATGTACACTGACAGCTTCCTTTCTAGTGCTATCCACTAAACTAAACCCTCACAAACAAGGCAGACACCACTTGACAGGTGCCCGAGGTGTCGCAGTAGGCTGACTGAAGAATGGAAATAGAATACAGAACAAACTCCTCCCTGCTGTGATAGCTTGGGCAAGTCCCTTAAACTCATTGTCTTTTTCTGCAGAAGTAAAATAGGGCAATACCTACCCTCACCTCAAAGATGCATTGTGAGGATTAATGTCTTAGGTTCCTGGAGATCCTTAAATGAAAGGCACTACACAGTACAAAATACTATTGGTATCAGATATTCTTTCTGCACAGACATTTTAGGCTGGCCTTTGAAATGCAGAATAATGGAGCAATCTGGTGTCCCAGGCGATATACATATATCAAGCTGCCATGTGCAGACGGAGTGTGATGTGAATCTTGAAAGGCAGTGACATAAAATGCAGCTGTCTCTTAAAGGAAGGGTCAGAAGAGCCCTTATCTGAGAAGCTAGCTCAGATTTCTGCAAATGTGAAAGTGCAACACGGTCACTATTCTTAGCGGAGTCAGTGTTATGTGCTTCTAAGCCACCAGTATTGCAGGGATGAGTAACAGAATAATATAATGATACAATATATGGAGCTATACCTCTCTCAGAGAACTGGAAGGACCTTGAAAGGTCATCAAGTCCAATCCCCTGCCTATGTTAGCAGGATCAAGTACTGTCCCCTGACAGATTTTTTGCCCCAGATCCCTAAATGGCCCCCTCCAGGATTGAACTCACGAGCCCGGGTTTAGCAGCTTTCCAGTTCCCAAATGAGTGCACAGCGAGATCTTGAGCAACTAGGCACCAGAAGAAAAAAGCTGACCCCATCTGGTATTGTTTTAAAACACAGAGAAGGGGGCCACAAGCACATACCTCATTGGTGGGGCACCAGACCTTCTTGTAGACCTCAGCCACAGGAAGATCCAAGCTGATGATCTTATTGTTCACCAGAAGCTGAAAGGGGAAAAACCAAAAGCAATCTGAGCACAAGCTCATACCACATCGCTGATGCTGATCACAAACCCGCCCCCACGTTTCTCAGCATGCGGTCAGCAGTTGTGCATTCTCACCTCCATTCCACTGTCATCCTCCAATAGCGCCACCAGGTCGCAGTCCTGACAGATTTTGTTCTTGATGTCCCTCATGAGTGGTCCAATGCCAGGCTCATTACTGCTGTAGGGGTTCCCTGGCATCCTTCCCTGCAAGAAATCTTCCTGCTGGGGATCTTTCTCCAGTGTTACAAAGAACTCTGTCACTTCGTTTTCTTCCTTAAGAGCAAAAGCAAAAGGGAGAGTGGGTGAAGATTCCCCTAAACACACCTCTCATCCTCATATCAGTTACCAGGATTCTCTCTAAGACAGTAGAATCACTGGCTCCCCCTGCTGTACTACAGACCTTGGAGGAGACCTGATAATACCAGACCATCTTCTGTAAGCAAATTCCTCATCGCACACTAAGGCTTCTCACCTACTCAGCAATGGCACAGGACCCAGCTCTGGTCTGGGGTCCCAGAATGGGGACAGCACAGTAATGCAATTCTACATCGGTTAATGTCAAACCAAAATCAGTGGCGTCAGCACAGCTTTGGGATCTGTTCTGCTGAAGTGTAAACAACAACTTTGACAAGCTTGTTTCATTCTGAGGCTATGTTCAAGACCTGCAAAACGACCGCAGGTGTCTGCTCACTTACAGGATAGATAATACTGCAAAGTCTCTCAAAGATGAAGACAGGAGTCCTGTAGTCATCAAGGCTGTAGCGTTTAGCAGTTTCAATACACACGGCCATAAATGCCTTCGTTTCAGATTCTGTGCCTGCAAAGAGAAGGGGGCATTTCATATTAATCTAATTTTTCAGCGGGCTCCTTTTAGTCCAATATCTACATCACCTCCTCGATCAGTAAGTAGCACACTCCAAGGCTACCTCTCTTCTGAAAAGTAGCCATTTAACATAGCTGGAGAAATTGCTATGGGTTCATTGTAACCACGAAACCGCTTTGTATGCTAGCGCCACAGGAAAATGATCCTTTCTTAACAAAACATGAAATTCCTGGGAACTAATAAGGTCTCTTCCTTAAAATTTCTGTGTGGCCGGGAATGGCAAAAGGCTCTACTTGCAAAGTTTATTAGATGATGAAGGAGAGAGGTAAGAGAGACAACTGACCTACATTAGTATTTATAACCCCATGGCTAGTATATATCACGCCACCGTTCTGAAATGTTGCACAATGTGCTTTAAAATCAACATGACCTAATGGCCAAAGTCATGAAAATCCCTGTTGTGGGGTTCTTGAAGTTGTTCCTTTGTGGGGCTGCACTACAGGCCGTGTCTTCTCGGGTGACTTATCGTCGGGATTCCTGGAACCCAGCCAGCTCTACCTGTTGTCATATCCTCCAGCATCTCCAGCAGCATGTCCTGGGTCTCGTCAATCAGCTTGGTTCTCTGCACTACCAGCTTCCTCAGGCAGAGATAGCCATTCAGGACGGTGCCCACCAGGCGGCTCTTGAAGTGTCGTTTGATGGACTCTACTTCCACAAAGGAAGAGAGAAGCCCTGTGAAAACAGGAGAGAGTCAGGAACCAGGGGACTCTATTAGCTATGAATTACACATGGCCAGCAAATCTAGAACGATCCTTCGAAGGGAACAAGAACATGAAATGGCCTGCAAACTTCTGGGGTCCTCTCTGCTACTTACCCAACGAATGCTTGTCTGCTACACCAAATGTGATCAGAGAAGAGGAGAGGGATGGGAACAATCCATCTCCCAAGTGTGGGGCTTAGAACTTCCTAACTAAACTCCACTTGTGGGGTTGGAAGCTCTTTTCTCCAGCCTAGGGAGTGTGTCTGAGGAGGGACTGGCCACTCCACAGTGGCTCTTTGCTCTTGGCTACTCCCCTGGCCTCTTATGCTTAAGTCAGCTCTGACGATATGCAGGTGAATGACTTTGCTAACACTTGCAACTACATTGGGGGACAGTTTGAAACACTGCGACATGCTTTCGAAATGCAGTGAACTATGCTGCAGATCTTAGTATGTGACCATTAGATGGGCGTGCAAAGAGATACCTGTGAGGCTCTTCAAGGCATATCCCTGCTGCAGGTCAGTGCTGAGCGTGGCTTCCTCCAGGGCAAGTAAACGAGCGATTTCCTAAAAGTAACAAACGCCATCTCCATGACAAAGCAGCAAAGCAAACTACCGGTGTTCAGCAGACTCCAAGTAAAAATACCGTGTTGCTAATAGAGGATTGGGATTGGCTATGTAAAAGCCACAACTGCAGATCAAAGTAAGAAGACAATCTTCCCACTGGTGCCCGAGCTGTATTCCGATTCTCTTCCACTTACCCATCTCTCTGTTGGTCAACCATCGCACACGTTGTGCTGGCATTGTTCATTACAAATTATGTGATGTCAGGATGCAGGGATACTGTACACAAAGCTATGCCTGTAACATTTTATTAAGCCTCTTCAGGTTCCAGTAGGGTTTGATATAGTCTAGGATTGGATTTCACTGCTATAAACTTGAGTATTGGGGCTGCTGAAACCCAATGACTTGAAAACTGTAACGTAAAAACATTCCCCCCAAACAGCCCACAATTCATGCTGGAGGAACTAGAGCAGAGCTAATCCTTCTGCTCTGTGGTCACTACTTGCTCTCTGTGCCCGCTCAGTCCATCAGCCAGGACATGGTATTTTGGGCACAGAGCTGCTGCCAAGTCCATGTACCAGACATTTTTGCTCCTTGGCACAGTGGAGTATTGAAATAAAGGGAAGTGGCCTGCTCACATCGAGGCCTGGAGCAGCAGGGGTTAAGAGTACAATAGCCATTTCTGCCCATAGTGACACCAACCTTATACAACTGATCCTATGAGGAGGAAAGAGAAATTCGGAATTGTGTACAAAAGTGAACAGGCACAGCTCTCAGCACAGAAACCAGGTGAGGAGACTGACCCTGTGAGGCTCAAGAGGAGCTGCAAGGCTGGCATCAGCTTCCTCGCGCTATTTACTTCGCTTACAGATCCGTACCTTAGTGATGAGGTTGCCGACGTAGGGCAGAACGCCTCTTGCTGCCAGGTAGACCTTCCAGTGGGCGGGCTTGATGAGTTTCTGATACAAAGCCAGGTACTCTGCAGCACACTCTCCAGCAATGCTCAGCTCATCCAAGTAGCTAAGACAGGGAAACAGAAGTTAACTGGTAGTAACAAGCAGCACTCCGAACGGAAGGAAGGTGGAGCAACCTGGGAAACAGCTATACGGGTTTTTTTTGTTTTTTTTTTTAAATAAACATGGTGCATGCCACTGTGTGTTTACGATGAATTACTTGCTAGAGAGTTAGCTCAAAAGGGGTTGTTAAAGAAACCAAATAAGAAAGGTAAAATAATGGCCTAGATCAGGAGCATCCCAATAAATACTCCAAACAATAGCCAGGTTTATAGCAGTGAAGAAGCGACTCCTCAACTCCAATCCTGGGGACAGAGCTGTTTTGCCAAGGCTGGGAAGAGCGAGATCAAAAGGGAACTCTAAACCATTACAGGACCAGAAAAGGCTGGTGCTTGAGTGGACGGAGAGGCTGCCCAGAGAGTGTCAGGGGAAGCTGACAGGCTGGGAAAGGAACAGAGAGAGAGCAAGCTGTGAGCAGGACAGTCTGTTTCTCCCAGAGCTGGGGGTTAGCGGAGGGGAACTTACAAAACCTGGCAATTACGGCGCAAGACTCTTATTGATTGTACCCATTGCCCTGTGCACGTTGTACCTCTGGGAGAATGAACAAATGCTTTGTTTTGAAGACTGTTTGAGTCACTTTAATCAACATACTGGTGTTGATTAAATGAAAGGGCTTACAGGTGTCCAACGCAGCTGAGCAGGTCACATGAACATGGATGGGGAATGGCCCAGGGGATCCAGACCCAGAGTAGCTGGACTACATGGTTCCACCCAGAGTGAGGATCAGGAAGCCAGGCCTGTCATGTAAGGGGTGCAGCACTTGAGAGGAAGTGAAAGGGATCTCAGGCCTGCTTCACCTTGTAACGGTGATAGATGGTAGGGAAACAAGGGAGGAGAAGAACTGTAAGGAGCCTGCCTTTCCCCATTTGTGCTTTTTCTCCCCAAAACCAATTCTATCAGTGTTAAGTGCTGCTCCTGTAAAGCAGTAAATGCCCAGGGGAGCTGTACTATAGGGATCATGGTGCGAATTCTTAAAGGAGTGATGGGCAAGTTCTAGTGAGGATCAGAGAAATCAAATGATGTGATTCACTCTGGCGCTACAAGCACCTTATAAGATACCTGGTAAGGAGATCGAGGACTTGCTGCTTCCGGCTGGGGATGGTAGCTAGAGCTTCCACTATAGTGCATGCAGCCTGCCTTGCAGCTTGGGTTGCAGGAGTAAACAGTACCTAAGGGGGGGGGAATGAAAACACATGTCGTCATTGGAGGTGGATAGGTAAACTTGTGACACTCACTAAAATGAGACCAACATGGAGGCAACTGGTGGCCTAGCAGTAGTGCTCTGTATTGCCATGCCAGAGACCTAGGGATTTGCTGACATGAACACTGACTTCGCAGCAAGCTGGGGTGTAAAAATCCACCCTGTTTCAAAGAAAGGTAGAGCAAAGAGCACTAGAGAAGTTTTGGTGCAAGGCAGCAGCATCCACATGGACACATACGGCGCAGCAGGCTAGTACAGAGTAGATTTACACCCACGCTTGCCGGGAACGAAGCATTTGTGCATTTGAATCTTTCTTGCTCCAAACTTTGGTGAGGTGTGAGATCACTGTAGGCAGAATGCTAAGCCACACACAACTAACAGAGAAAAGGAATTGCCTTGCATGGTTCAATGCCAGCCATACAGCTGACTAAGGAGTAGGGCTGATGGGTTCTGTTCAGGACTCTTGAAACAAATGATAACCAAATTGTAGTGATTAGACAGGAAAGTCAGTGATCGCACGGTCACGCAAAGGTCCAGAGAGTTTTAAAAGGCGGCAGGAAGCTGGGAGTTGTGTTTTTAAATGGCATTTTCAGGTCTGCAGGGGTATAAATACCATCCCACTCTTTCAGTCAGCAGGAAGGACAATGCAGAGACTTTGTCCTGCCCTAGCTCCAACTGCTTCCTTCCAGTTCATTCCTGAAAGCTTTCCCCCAATCCCAACCTGCTATAAAGGAATCCGTAGAGGGGCAACCCCTCTTTTCTTCCAGCTATCCGACAACGGCCCACTCGCATAAAGGTTGTGAGTGTCTCAAACCACAGCTACTTTGACACCTCATGGTTTGCTTGCAAAGCAAATGTACAAAGAGACACAATAACCAGCTGTAGAGCTGAGAGAGAAAAACCATCAACCATTAAGAAGTTGGCACATGCTGCAATTCTTGGGTTGTGCGCTGGATGCCTCCAGGATGTTTACCTGACGCAACCAGTTGTTATGTCCCAGTTTGAGATCCAGAGGGCAGGTTCTCTTCCCGTGTCGGCTCATGAACTGTTTCCATTTCCAAACGTACTTTTCTGACAAGTAGAGCTGGCGAAGCTCAGTTCTGCCGGGAGCTTTCCCATTGGCTTCTGTACCTAGAATATCAACACGGCTTACGGGAACTGTCAGCTGCCACTCCCTATGAGCACACCTCGTGCAGAGGAGCTCAAAGAGTTCCCTTTCCCTATGAACACAACCCCCTGCTTTGAGGAAATCAGAGGATTCCATGTCCTTATGTTTCTTTTTCATGCGGGAATCCTCCAAACCCCTCTAGGAGCCCCGGGGAAGGAGCTCCTTTCCACTGCCATTTTCAATCCTCCACAGACAATGTACAATTATTAATCACAACAACCCTCTAAGGGAGGTGGGATCAACCTATTCTATAGAAGGCCGTGTGTGTGTGAGTGAGTGAGTGAGTGAGAGAGAGCGCCTTGCCCAAGGCCACAAAGTTAGTCAGTGGCAGAGCCTGAAGTAGACTTCAGTTCTGAGGGCCCAGCCCTGTATTCCCACCATTAGATCACACTGCCACCAACACCTGATTTTATTCAAAGAACTTTCTCAGCCATGTGGGTCGAGCCACAGGTCTAACAGCTTCTCAGAGACTGCAGTGCTGTCGGCCCGTTCTGCAGCTGAAGTAGAAGTGCAGAGATTAGATCAGTTGCCACAGGAGGGAAGGAGACAGGCAGCAGGTTTAGGACCTATTAACTGGGTCATCATTCAAACCTGGACACATACAAATGCTCTTTGCACAATTTCACTCCATTTAGAAAAGATAAGTAAAAGGACAGGACTCTACCTCTAGCCGGGAGGCACTTTTTCCAGGCCTCATATGATGCTTTGGGGTCCCTCTTGAGCCAGAGCTGAGCCTGAGCATGGATCTCATTGCTGTACGGTTTAACAGTGGTGAGCGTATCGACGGGGGTGTCCTAGGGAGCAAAGGGAAAGCTTCAAGTCTGTGACAGCCTCAAAAAGCAAACCTCGTTCTCTGGAGACAAACTATTCCTGTGGCAGAACACTAAAGCATGCCTGCATAATGGACAGATAAACACAGTTCTCCACCGGAGGAGAGGCAACTAGACCAACAAGGTTTGTGTTCTATGTAATCCGAACACGAGTTTAAATTCTGTAAGATTAGACCAATTTACTTCAGTGCAAATGACACTGAGCTACCCGTCTACATCCCCTGCTTTAGGACACGGATGACCTCTCATTTAAATGGGGATGCATTATTCTGATGTACAAGGTTGATACAGCTATGGAGTTCTGTATTCCATATCTGACATTGGACAATTCAAGTCAGACACCACGGTCGAGACACATGCTCTAGCTGTGAATGGGTCACGGAGAAGTTAACCAATATTTCGTAAAAACTTGTCACCGCTCTACATTTACAAATGTTCAGTTGAGATAAAAATCAATAGCTGTACTTGCTTCAAAAAATCTAGGTAAAGTCCTGTAAGAACCTGTATAAAGTAACACAGTCATTGCGTTGAGGGCCTTCTTTCTATGCATCTTAAAGCTGTACAGGAAAAAGTGGAGACCCTTAGATATATCCACCCTGTCACAGTGGATTCCAATGCACGTGGTCTTGTGCTTCAAGAGAAGCAGTGACCAGGAACAGGAAACCTATACCGATGGTATTTTTTCTGACACACACTACTGTGCCTCAGATTTCAGTCAGCTAACGGTCTCTGCTCAGTCCGAAGTGTCAAGGGAGGTACCTTGTTTTTCTTGCTGGTTGGAGCAGGCGGTTTGATCAGTTTTTGTAGAATTCGCAGACACATTAAGGTGATGTTCTCAACAACTACAGGAGTTTTAATGTTCACTGCCATCAAGAAGAGGCTGAGAGCTGAAAGCAGGACACAGGGATTAATGCCATTAATGAGTATGCAGTAAGGCTAAGAAAATCCCTGGAAGAGGTACTACCACCATACACACAAATCAAGAGCCTTCAACAGAAGGCAAGATTTCATATTATTGGGTTGATCTATCACATTCTCATGGAGAAAAACTTGCCCACGATAGGAAAAAGATCCCACTTCCTTTCTCTTCTAGTTCACTCCCTCCATGTTCTTCTCCCAGCACTCATGTTCTATATACTGCCCCCAGAAAGCCTACAGCTGACTCCCCAGCTATTGACCTCGGTTACCAGCTCATCTGGGCTAGGATTACTACACTGTATCAGGAATTTCCCATTTTCACAGACACCTAACTGATGCTTTTTAAATTAAACTCCCTTATTAGTTGTTTGAACTTACCACAGCGCAGTCGCAGCTCCCAGCAGCTATCTTCCTTAGAGATGGAATCTGTTAGCAGCAACATTTCATACTGGAGGCTGCTAGCCTGCGACAGAAAAATGTACAAAGCTTTACAAAGGCTCAGTGACCGAATACAGCCCTTGATGCCTCTTCAATATCCGGAGGCTGGGGTTTGAGGTACATCTGTCTTGGTGATCTCAACTCAAAGCCTCTATTTGAGGACTGAGATGTATTGGCAGGGCTGTGTGGGGAAGCTAGCCACCATCACATCGCGTTATGCCTGACTCCAGCCCGTGCCATAGTGCCTACCAAGACAGGAATGGCTAGGGATTGATTGGGACCACCACTTTACAGAAATCAATTATTAGAATCAAAAGGCCACTGGAGAGGGGTAGGGGAGAAAGAAGAGAGAGAGAGTAAAATGCTGGACTTCCTCACCAGATCAGGGTTTGCCCAGTGTCCTTTCAGAGCTGCAGAAACCTTACCGATGATTAGGTCATTCATTTGTTGTGTGGCCTCCGGATTGTCTCTGATTTCAGAAGCAAAGTAAATACTATTAGACACTGCTCGCAGACATTTCTCAAAGAGCCTCTCATTTCAGTCTAGTTCATCTAAAATTGATAGCAAGCCTGTCCAACCAGCACTTTTCGGACGCAAGACTACAGCTTGATAAATCAACTTCTACAGAGGGGGAAACTGAGGCACAGACATACTAATGTCCAATTTTCAAAAGTAATTTATTTAGGATGCAAAGACTTAGGAGACCCTGTGCCCAATTTTTTGAAGCGGTGAGCATCCAAAACTCCTGCTGAAATGCTGAGCACCTTCTAAAAACCACGTTTAGGCTGTCTCAAACTCCGGCACTCAAAACCTGAGGCCACTTTTGAAAAAGCTGACCTACAGAAAGTCAGTGTGAATGGCAGAAATAAGAGTTCAGGGTGTCCAATGCTCATTCCACTAAAAGCACTAGAAACAATCTTATTACAAGCAGGAGTATGTGTGAACACTCATATACACCACCACAAGGACAGAGCTTCCCAGAGCTCAGCAATTCAATACAGAAATGTTGTTTGAGGTGGGGCGCTTACGAAAAAAGCTTGAACTGCAAGCCCTAAATCCTTTACAATGCCAATCAATACACTTTCAAAGTGATCCACAGTTAACACTGCAGAGGGTGAAACTGTGTTCACTACAGCAGGTCTCAGCATCATTAGTTATATGGCTGCTTCCATTGATTTTCCGTTAGCGCATCTACCTCACAAACTGGAACCAACAGGTATGAACTGTCCTAAGCGGGTGCAGAGCCGGGTCTAACCTGGTAAGAAGGCACATGAGCTGACGGACCTCCTCCCGCATTGTGGCTGCACCCCGGCGCAAGTTGTAATCAAACAGCTCTCGGATAAGGCCCTGGGACACAAGAATGTGCCTGATGGCGGAGTTGGTAGCCAGGGCCCGGAGCAGCGTTATGCAGTGTTCAGTAACGGCTGAAGCACAGCCATAGCATTTTGTTGAAGAGGTGTGGCCACAGCCTAAGACAGACAAAGCGCGATACTGGCTGGCAGTAAATGTGGGCTGGACGGTGGTTCGTGATGATTTGGTTGCTGCCTCTCTCTGCTGGAGATCGTATTCCAGGAGCTCCTTTCTAGAAGCAAAAACTTTCTGTAAACATACAAAAGAGAAGGAGAAGGAATTAATACTGTGCAGGATTTAACCCCTCCTAACCCAGGTTTGATGTTGGTCAACTAATTTTACACGTCATATTTCAACGGAACTACATGCAAAACGGTGAAGGAAAAGGAGACGCAACACATGATAATGATCTTTGAATGTATCCAGGTCTCAGATTATGGTCACTTTATGTATTTCATACCAAGCCCTATTTATCCAAAGATCTCAACATACTTTAAAAAGAGTAATTTATAAACCTCACACCCCGCTTACGAGGTAGGTAATTTTTATCCCCATCTGACAGAAGGGGAAGAAGAGAGGCAAAGTGACCCGGACAAAGTCACCACACATCAGTGGCAGAACTAGCAAGACAACTGAGGAATCCTGACTCCCAGGCACCTCTTCTAACCAGCAGACAACGCTCTCCCCATTTCATGCATTATGTCGTTTAAGGATTTGGTCTGCAGTGCCTGAGAATTAACAGCTGCCATAGCGGTTAGGAAAGGTAGCTCATGAGTTTACTGAAAATCTAGCTGCTACATTTCTTCTGCAGCGCAGCCCGTATTGTTACCACAGGGGGTCAATTCAGAATAGCCACAGCTCACTTTGCATTTTTTATATGAATTGTTCGAAGCAATTTAGGTCCCTGGGTTGCCCAGCGTGAATATTCATACCTGAATGATCTTGGACAGCTCATCAAAAGAATTCTTGCAGTCACCACAGTACTCCTGCGCCAGCTGTAGTATGTACCTGTTCACGCTAGCTGAGGAGGAGCTGATTGCGCCACTGCTACCAGAGTCCTCCTGAAACACGGAGCAGGGAAAAATAACCAGCATGTTTACAGCACCACGTAGTCACACGGGAGGACTACACGAACATCAAGCTTTCTGCTACGGAAACCCGCTTGAGAGGAGAGGCCCCTTTGACATTCTCTGCAGTAATTTTTGTAACATAGTGAGCAGGCAAGAGAAAGATTCTTCAAAACAGGCAACGCTAAACACACACAATTACACTCTCTGGAAAATACCAGACAGACTCATGTAGCTGTAGTTCACAGACTACAGGACTGGCTAGTTTACGGACATGCAGCTGGCTTGGCAAACTGCTTCATGTAAGCCTGGAGTGGGAAACCAGAATGACAGTTTGGGTTCTAGAAGAGGATGGGTTAGATAAAGGCAGTCTACGAGCAAAGCCTATAGATTCACAAGACTCAATCTAGCCCTAGCAAAAACACATTCACTTCATTCCCTTCCATCGCAATCCTGATTGAAATAATGCTGCTTTCTGATATGCAGCATTAAGGCCTGTATCTTATTAAGCCTGGTCTTGACTAAGGTCAGTTGTGCCTTACACTGGGATTTGTCTATCTCACGTTACCTGTGGCTTTTCGGGAGCAGCCTCGTTTACTTTACACAGCAGGTTTTCCAGCTGTGGGCGGTGTCCCATCAGCTGATGATACACTCTGTCAGCCTTATCCAGAAGAGTGTTGATATTTGTTACAGCCTTAGAAGAAAAAAAAAAAAAAATCGATGTCACTTGCATTCAGAGAAGATTTTTATTCCACCTTTAAATAGTGTTACATCCGCCAGCAGAAACGGGTGTTGATTTGTCCATCATCATTTCTTGTACTGGTCTCACCTTCTTCCGATCCTCTTCATTTTCTATTGGATCCACTGCGCAGCAAGGCTTGGCGTACAGCATGAAGTCAAAGCGAGCATATTTACAGAATCCACAGGCATTGCAGAGGAAAGGATCCTTCTCATCATAATTAATGGATCTGAAAAGCAAACCACCAGAATGAAAGGGGGCAATAAAGCTGTTTTATTGGGGCATGTATGTGAATGAGAGTGGGGAAGGCTTTAACGTCTCTGTGCGAATGCGCACACACTTGCACAAATGAGATAAATGGCATTAAAACCCCTAAGCTGCCACAATACCTGTTGGTAGCATCACAAATACCTGAACACTTGAAACACATTGGGTGCGTTTTAGCAACAAAATGTCTTCATGTCCTGCTGTAAGATAGTGTACTGTGGCTGTGAGCTGTTATATGCCTGCCATATTTCTATACTGTAGGTGGAAGCATTTCAGTATATATACCAACACAATCCCTCTAAAGAATTTGCAAAGCACCTTGGATCCTTTAGAGTTGGGAGGAGAGACAGACTGGCTGGACAAGGAGACTGGGAAAAAGAGCCACCGGGAGAAGAGGGTACAGGACAAGGAGTTGAGGGAGAAAAGGAAATTCTGTAGTCAGAGCAGAGTTTGAATAGTGGCAGTAAATCAGACTGCGGACAATGAGACTAAAACAAAGCTAAGTAGCTAGCTGCTCATTCAGTGAGTACCATCCATCCCTGCGCAATAACAGACACAGGTCATGTGGGGAAAAACCCAGTATGTGTGATCATTAGACTATATCAATGGTGCCCAAACTTTAACAACCTGCGAACCCCTTTCACTAAAAATGTTAAGTCTTGCGAACTCCCAAATGAATATTTCCAGGGATTTTCTCCTTTACCCGAGTATAAATGATAAAAGTGGTGATCTTGGAAATATACAATTGGTTTGTATGACATGCTCATGACACCATATTTATAATTATTTATTATTACAGTATTTTTGTTACATTATGAAAATGGCAACACTCTTCCAAGATCTTATTTTCGTAGCTTGTATCACTATGAATAAGCCTGTTATAAGCCAAGGCTCCGATGTTTCATCAAGGATGGTATCAGATGTGAAACAGCAGGAAGGTATTTAAGAAGTCAACTCAAAGAGTTCCTCCTATGCAAGCATTCAGGTCTTGAGCAGTCCAGGCAAACAACGCACGTTACAATTAAGCTTAAACAACTTCTTCATAATAATAATAAAAAAAACCCACTAGCTGCCTGTTTAATTTTAAAAACAGCAAAAACTATCCACCTCCCTCTCCAGTTCTTATACGTAGTCTTGACGTTTAAATCTCCTGAGTGGGATAGATATGCTTGCTTTGCTCTGCTTAGCTCTTGGAAGTCCCCAAGGCTGCTAGCCCCGTGCTCCACAGCAGTGGTCCCCAACCTTTTTGTCACCGCGGACCGGTCAACGCGTGACAATTTTACTGCGGCCTGGGGGGGGGGGTTGACTGCTGCCACCGCCTCACCGCTCCCGCCACCGCTCCCGCCGCTGCCCCGCTCCCCCCCCCGCTGCTCCCGCCGCTGCCCCCTGCTGCTCCCCCGCTCCCCCCGCCTCACCGCTCCCGCCGCTGCCCCGCGGACCGGTACCAATTGATCCACGGACCGGTACCGGTCCGCGGCCCGGGGGTTGGGGACCACTGCTCTACAG
The DNA here is from genome assembly GCA_032164245.1 of Sternotherus odoratus. Lineage (NCBI taxonomy): Eukaryota > Metazoa > Chordata > Testudines > Kinosternidae > Sternotherus > Sternotherus odoratus. Next base: position 11,937,859 of record JAVMKO010000018.1, on the reverse strand, counting down.
GGTCCCTAGGGACAGCTCTATCCACCATTAGGCAATTTATTTCCCCCCAAGAATCCCCTGTAACATTTCACAAACCCCAGTTTGGGTACCACTGGACTATATCATAATGCATATCAACAAAGGCACCAAATTAAGATTCCCTGGGCAACCTTAATTCTGCATTTCCTAATTTCTGAGGGCTTAACATTGCAACCTTTTTTTTTTTTTTTTTTTTTTTTTTAAAGAAAAACACACACACAGCCTTTTTGGTTGTTCTATTTGGTTTCTGTTCTTTGGCGACACTCCCGTGATATCCCTGAAAGCCTGTTTTATACTTGTGGACTATTTGATTCTGATTAAACTACATGAATGTGCAGATTTACTCAGCAGGAGGCTGTGCGCTAAGCATCTGACATGGTAAACAGTGCTAGGGCCCTAGAAATTATTGGCTGGAGGAATTGTAGACTCACCTGCACTTGTGGCACTGGTACACATTCTCGCCACAGTTCCCACACACCCCAGGGTTGGCTGGGACAGAGGCGCTACACCGAGGGCATTGCAGGGTTTCTGTGGAGGCCTGGTAGTTCTCATAGAAATCTGCAAATTCAATCATCAAGTTTGAAGCCACAATGGGCAGCGGCAAATCAATCTTCACCTCCGTCTGGCCTGGGGTCAGCTGTACCTTTTTGGCTTTATGCCAGCGGGCAGGCCTGGGAAGGAGAGGCCGAAACGTTCAGTTAACAGAACAGTAACCAGTGCATCGCCAGTTTTGTAACTGCTCAGTGCATAGCCAACTTCCTCAATGGGATGCTATCGAACTCTTCAGTAGTGAACAGGATTTTAAGCAATATTCATTATCATCATTTTCACTTCAGCTTCCTTCCCAGCCCACACTACACTGTCCCAGGCACAGCAATGTTAATGCCAACAGATGTTCCACTCCATGGATCAAACAGCGACAGGAGTTTTACAGCCATGGAGATTGTGGATTCTCTTCTCCCCGCCCTCCAAAAAGGACCAGGGAGTTTCAGCAAGTACACATCTGGATCAGTGTGCCTTAGCTGACGAGGTGGAAGGTGAAATGAAGTCCTCTAATTCAGGAAAGTATCACATCCTATGCCAGCAAATAATCAGCACCACATCAAACTTGTATTTTGGCTGAGAAACATATCCTGACACCACTGTCAAACCCAAGAAGTACATACTTGTTTTTCAGCTCCACTATGGCCTGCACGGTCCTGTTGTTGTAATAGAGGTTGATAGTCCGGACCATTTTGGTCCTTTTCAGATCTCCTATCTTCACAGTCACTTTGCTAATGGTGTGGCTGCCAATCAGTTTCACCACCTGCTGGGTAGTGGTGTACCGTGTGTCCACCTTGATGGAAGACAGCTTGATGTACTGGGAGGAGAAACAAAAGTGCTATTAAAATCCTCAGCCAACACAACCGGATCCCAATGAATGAAGAAACATGGCAATTTAGACTGCTATAAAGGCCAGGATCTCTACACTCTGAAGGGAAGACAAACAGCTCTGATCACTTACACAGAACGGCACTTCTGGATTGTTGCAGACAAGACAAGGATCACTCTCCAAATAATAGCCGTCAAATTCCACCAGGCCGGACAATGTGCTGGATAGAGAAAACATTAAAAATAACTGTACTGTGCATTCACTCTGCTTTGACACAAGTCGTTCAGAGAAGCAGAAAGGATTTAGTTTGACTGTTTTCTTAAGATCCAGCTGCAGCAAGTCTGTGATTTCAGCTGAGGCTCTACTCCATCCCTATTTTAACAAAAGGGGTTTACACCCCCTTGTGGAGTGCAGCTGAAAAGTTCTTGTATTGTACTGGAGGAAAGACAGGAAGAACTCACTTGTAAATGTTGGAATTAGGATGGTTGGTAAGGATGTGGTTTTGGGTCCGCAGGATCTCAACAGCCTTTTGGGAGTATTCCTTCAACTGAAATACAATTAAACAAATGGAAGAAGGTGGTGAGTAAATACCTTTTATTGGACCAATGTCAGCTGGTGAAGAGGAGTTAAACAAATGACTCGGGCAAGTAACAATCTTTCCTGCACCTTCCAATTTAAAGCAAGTTTGTGATTTTTAACAGCACAAAAAGGACATACAGCCTCTCCTTCCTATAGCCTTTTAGTTCCACGGCGGACGCATGCGAGAAGCAGACGTTCATGGATACTAAAATTAGACTTCTCCTGCAGTGATGATGCAACTCTTGGCTAACAAGTGAGCTTACTGTCAAATGTCTGTGGAATGCTCTAACCTCTGGTGCATATAAACACCCAATTATCAGAGCATCCCACGATACCACAGACCCCTGAGAAACCGTACCACTATCCCTTCTTTTAGTTTAACACTAATGACTATAATGCACTTCTGAGTGTTTAAGCAGATTGGTATCTATACATCAGAGCTGGTTGGGAAATGATTTTCTTCTGTGAAAAATGATGAAAATAAATTTTTTTAAAAAAAATCTCTTCCGTTTTTCAGATTTTTTTTTTTTTTTTTTTTAAAGAAAATCCATTTTGGGGGGAAATTAAAATAAAGTTTTGATGAAAATGTCAACACAAAGTTTCCATCAAAAAATGTTTCAAAGGCAGATAGGATCAGTGCGACCATTAAAGTTACTCTTAACCCTCGAGAAGGGGGGAGACACATTTAGAAAGAAAAAATATAGTGGGTGAGAAGCCCTCTCTTCTGCTGTTCCATACCTTCTTCTCAGTCTGTTGTGTTTTTAGAGAGAAGTATCCCAGGAGATCCACAAACTGGGCTGCCTTCCGTCCATAGGCTGGGAGTTCTGGCCATATGGACCACATGAGATCTAACAGCAGCTCTTGCTGAGACTTGTTCGAGTTCCTGATGGACAAATCACAAATGAAATCAGTTTGAGAGATTACGTTTACATATGCTTGTCGTACCCAGCTCTCATAGGATTTACCCCAGCGAGAAACATACCGCAGTCAGTCTAGGCTCCTGCAAGTACATAGAACAAAATCACCTATGGTGTTTAGTCACTCCTCTTCTCTCCACTGAACTAAGTCTAGCATCCTGCTAAATGGCTCTGTGACAACTAACCACAGAGGAAGCCTAAGGTGTTCAGCCCACTGAATTTTGCCCTATGCATAAATAAGAATGTAAGAATGGCCCTATTGGGTCACACCAAGGGGTCCATCTAGCCCAGTATCCTGTCTTCCAACAGTGGCCAGTGCCAGGTGCCCCAGAGGGAATGAACAGAACAGGGAATCGTCAAGTGATCCATCCCCTGTTGCTTATTCACAGCTTCTGGCAAACAGAGGCTAGGAACACCATCCTGGCTAATAGCCTCAAAACACATTCTGAACACGCAAATGAGCACCAAGACTTCAGACAAATAAGCACTGTCGTCTGTCCATAAACTCCTTTGGATAGAGAGTCAACTTTATGACTTGCAGTGTTGAACACACTGACAGAATTCAGGTTCTACAAAGCAGTGATTGACAAGTTTGCGCACTGTAATTCACCACAGAATTTTATCTGCTACAAAGGATCCATCTATAAGAACTGGGGCTTTAGATAAGCCCTTTAACACGCACCTGTAGATGTGGAGTGCCAGGCAGTGTGCCTGCCACCGCACAGAGGAGGAGTTGGACTCCAGCAAGAAGCAGCGCAGGAACTGAATAAGAGTTTCCTTATCAGCAAATTTATTCAGCTGGTTCACCAGAGCTGTGCAGAGCTGGTCTTCTTGGCTGCCAGAGCTCTCACCTGGAGAAGAGCAAATGGCACAAGTCAAAAGAGCACAGGAAACCAGATGGATTGAATGCATCACAAGTGTGGCTGATGTTTCTGTTTCACAGATGACATAGCAGAAGAGAGACAGACAGACATCCCCATCTGACAACTGTGTGAACTCTAAGTGTTCATCGACAACAAACAAGTTTCTGGGATGAGACTACAGTAGAACCTCAGAGTTAAACTGACCAGCCAACCACACACCTCATTTGGAACTGGAAGGATACAATCAGGCAGCAGCAGACACAAAAAACCAAATGCAGTACAGTGCTGTGTTAAATGTAAACTACAAAAAGATACATCAAGAGAAAGCAACATTCTTCTTCTGCATAGTCAAGTTTCACAACTGTATTAAGTCAACGTTCAGTTATAAACTTTTGAAAGAACACCCATAACATTTTGTTCAGAGTTGCGAACATCTCAGTTATGAACAACCTCCCCCCCCCCGCCCAGGTGTTCGTCACTGAGGTTCTACTGTAGTTCTGAATGAGTGTGCCCTCCATCTTTTACTCCAGAAAATGGAAGCTAGCATCTGTGACTAATGAAAGCAGTCAACATCTGAAAGGCTTGCCAAGGAGTTTTAGAAATGTACTATACTCCCAGGAAGATCCATACCAGCAGCTCACCCTGCTGCCAGAATGGATCTCCCAGGGGCTTCTCCTACCATAAGGGAGCCCGTGGAGTGGGAGGCTTCCTAGGCAATGACGTGAGGCACAGCATTGGCGTGTTACATGGTGGAGAGTTGGGGGATTTGGAGCTGCAGGTTCAGTACTTATAGGAACTTACTTACTTTAAAGTTCTTTCCCATCCACACAAGCCAGGTGAGGGATAGGCACTAAGAGGGCCCCCAGATCATTCGCAGACTGTGAGTTGGGGAGGAAAGTTTGAGCACAGACACACAGGAGCTGCTGCTTAGCGGTTGAGTGTGCAGCCGCAGCAGCTGTTTCAACTCTCACCACTGCCACTTAAGGAGTTTGCACGGTAAGAATTGTGATACATTATGATCCCCGTTAGAATTACAGACCCAGCCAATTTATTAAGCATTTGTGAAAGGTGCTCCTCAGCACTTCAAATTTAATTTCAGCACCAATGTAAAGGAAGCCTGGCTCCAATTCCTGACCATTCCAATAAACATGCAAACTACAACAAAATTAGCCATGTGTTCGTAAGTGTTTCTTCTGCTCTGCACACTCGGAGCCCGTGCACGTCTCAAAGCAGGGGAGAAGTGTGTTTCTATTACCAGGAGCCCTGCAGAACAGGATAGTGGTACAAATAGGCTAACAGCTTGCAACACACCTTCTCGTTCTTTTTCCTTTTCTTCCTTCTTGCTCTTTTTGGTGGAGGACTTGCTCTGTGTTGCCGACTGCCCACTGCCTGCTGGAGCTGACGTAGAAGAGGTGCTAGATGATCCAGAGGATGAAGTCACAGACAGCACTTTGCTGCCGCACAAAGCACAGGACAGAAGCTGCAGAAGAACTGGTGACACTCCCTCATCTACCAGAAAACTGACTTGTAGGAGAAAATAGAGAACAGCTGCAGAGGAAGGAGAGGAAAAAGTTTAAGTCTGAGTAAAATAAGTTAAAACCACCCCAAAAGCAGAGCCCTGCAAATCCGTGGCATCCTTATATCCACGGACCATTTCTGTGGAATGCACAGCTGCAAGGGCCCTGACTGCAAGAGCCAGGAGGGCAACTGTGAGGAATATGGCACGAACCCTCCATCAGCCCTGGATGGAGGTCTGGGGAACAAGGACATGGGATGGGGAGGCCTGAGGAAAAGGGACACTGGGCAGGGGGCTGGTCAGGCCCCCCTCGCAGGGCAGGCGGAGGGTCTGGTGTGGCTCCCCACACAGCTCTTACCGTGGCCAAGCTGCGGCTCTAAGAGCTGCCTCCCCCAGCCAGAGCCGGGTCAGGGAGAGCTGTGCTGGCAACTGTGGGATACCTGGGTCCCTCCACCTGCCCTGGGCGGAGGGCTTGAGGGGCAGGGACAGTGAGAGGGTGGGGGCTGGAGGCTGCTCAGGCCCCCTGCCTAGGGAGGGATCCAGACTCCTCACAGCTGTTGCGGGGGTAGCTCTCGGAGCCACAGCCCAGCCACAGTAAGAGCCAGGCGGACCCTCCACCTGCCCTGGGCAGGGAGCTTGAGCAGATCCACAGGTCAGACGGACACACACAGTCACACCCCTGCCAGGCCAGGGTAGAGCTCAGCCAGGGAGCCGTGGTGAACGCTCCACCTGCCAATGGCGTGTGGGGAAGTGGAGGTGGGTGGGCTGAGAGCAGCCCCCTCAGTGTCCCTGCCCCTAGACCCCCTACCCAGCTAAGGGCAGGTGGAGGGTCTGCGACTCCACATGGGCTCTCCACAGTTACCCGGTGGGCTCTCTCCAACCAGGCTCCAGCCAGAGGTGGTGGTGAGCCTCAGAGCCTCAGCCATGCCCTGGTGTAGAGCCCTTCAAAACTGTGGATATGGGCCACTGCGGACGCGGATATCTGCAGACATTTTTGTGGCCCGGATGTGGATACACATTTTTGGGCTCAACCCAAAAGATTATTCTGAAAGACAGAAGAACCCTATTTTCCTGACTAGAGCGAGGGGAAAGAATTTGTCTGGATACACAGAGTTAGGCTAAATGGGAGATCTGCCCTAGATTACAGTGCAGGTCAATGGCAATGCCATGTCTCTCGCTCCCCAGTCCAATGCTCTTCCACTAGATCACAGTCTACTTCATTTCTTTTCACTTCCTCTAGCCACAGAAGCTACCAACAAACACTGATAACTCCTGTTAGAAAAACCCTGGCCAACTCCAAGCTCTTCTTTATCCCTTCCAGTTCCCCTGTGCTGAATGTCAAAACAGACACTCTCTTGCAGCAAAGAGCTAAGACACCCTGAATCAAACCTATGCATTCTACGAATGCCTCTTCTCTACAATACTGTCAGGGAGAAAACTCACAGTCATCTTTAATGCAGAATTTCTGCCAGTTCATGGTTCGCTGCGTGGCAATCTCTGCACAAGCCTTCAAGTGCTCCATCTGAAATGCAGAGTCGCATGGGATTAAGTCAACTCTTCGGCTAATGTCGCCTTTTTTAAATGCGGCAGATCTCTCTCACTACAGGCTCATACATTTTATCCACTGAAACACAATTTCCTTACCAGGCTGATCAGTGTATCGTACTGTAAGGCAGAGCCTGAACTTGCGGTGACCACACTTGCCCGCAGATAAATCCCTTGCTCTTCCAGGAGTTTTTTGATACCGCGAACATGGGAATCCAAAGTGTGCAGGTCTCGGAGCTGGCGGTACTTCTCCTTTGATCCGCAGATGAAGAGCAGGAGTTTGCGGACTTGGCGGCGTACAAACGGAGTCTGCTGGATCATCAGGTACTAGACAAAGCATAAAGCTTTCAACATGAATGCTATGAAATCAATAGCTGACCTATGTCATCACAGCAGTCACAAGATCTCAAGGTGGTTCAAGGTAACATGAATATTATTTCCACATGTAAAGAGGAAATGGAAATGCATTTAGCAGCTTCTGTTTGAAGGTACTGGGATCATCAACAAGTCTCAGGCAGAAGAGAAGTTGCACAGCCATGCTCTGTAGTACTGGAACTAGTGGTTATGAAATGATATCCTGCAGGATTATTCCATGGCATAGTTATCCAAGCTACCTAGGAGCTCAGGTTAAAGACCTGAACAAGCCTTACTGAAGGAATCCTTCCCCTGAATTAAGAACTGCACTATAGGTTATGACAAATGAAGGAGATGTTTGGCTGTCTGGGGAAATAGGTATGTGGGGGGGGGGGGGGGGGAAGGGGGGGGGGAAGAGGAGACCCCCACAAATCTAAGCTGTCAGTTGAAATAAATGCACACCCCAACCCCATAATTTGTTCTAAAGAACATCAGTGAAGTATTAGCAACACATTTACACACTAGAACACCATCTAGCAGAAGGCTCTTGATTCTAGACCAGCGAAGGGTGTTGAATTATGGATAATAATGGCAACACTATCTGTGGAGCATGCACTCCCATAGATGTTTGTTCGGTATAGACATATATGGTGTTGAGGCGCTAGCCCTCTTATGTGGGGGGAGCAGGAGCAGGATCTCAGATCAAACACACTGAAGTCAGGGCTCTCCCAGGGAGGATACCATTATTTACTTCTTTTTCTTACCACCCATAAATCCTGCATCCCACCACCAGGAGTACCATACGTTCTTCACCTACCTCAGACAGGAAGTAGAACCAGGAATGATCGAAGATGGGCGGTGGGATCCTGGAGTTTGTGTCAGCAATTTTCTTGATTTGATAAGGTAAGCGCAGCACCATCTCTGTCAGAAGCTGAGTATAGGCCTCAAAAACATCCGCTGCATGACCCTGAGGTGGAGAAACTCAGAGGATTAGCTAAATATATGGAGCGTGAGCACAGAACACTCCCATCTTCCAAGCATGGTAACAGCAGGGGGGAATGGGGAAAGAACTGTTTTCCTCCCCTATAATCACAATGATCCTTACTGAGATTCCATTTATTCTCAGTTGCACCTTTACAGCTAAAATGAAAACTCTTGATTGGCAGATGAACACAAAACCAGCAGGCCCCTATGGTGAGTGTAACAAAGGCAGTGGTGACGGTGCAACAGGTCTCCCTGACCTTAAGAATTTTAACATTCTGTCCTTCAAACTAGAAAACATTCTATCGTTAAATCAGGCTTCCATTGTACTGCACCTACGCATAAATCGAAGCCTTGATGCCAATGAAAATTTACAACAAAGACACGGCGGTAGTTAAACGAGCCAAGGATTCAGCTTGTATTTCATGACTGCAATTGTGCAAATAACTGCATGGCACCCTCCCTGTGGTAAACCGTGGTGGTTTGTGGATCGTTGCCTGCCAAGCAAAAGAATTCACCCCACAGAGTAGCATCCCTCCAGAAAGAGATAATGACAGCAGCTCCAAAGAATTGCATGGCGCAGAAACGCAACCACAAACATGGCTCTAGTGTCAGAGAGCATCAAGCAGTCCCAGATGTCAGTGAGGACTTAGAACTCGGGAGAGAGACAACAGCAGGCCAGATGCTAGATAATCCTACAGCAGTCTGGGAAGGAAGAGCTCTGTGCCTGTTGTTGGATGTTGATACAGGTTCTGATGGCGGCATGGTGCGGAACTCACCTTCACATACTGCCGGAGAAAGAAGGGGCCCATGTCAGGTGGAGAAGAGGTACTGTGGGGTTTCAGCAGCTGGCTGGTGGCTACGGGCTCCTCATCGTTCTGCTGGCTTTTCCAGTATTCCAGCAGAGACTTCAGAACGTGCAGACAGTAATCAACTGCGCCAGAGCTCAGCAATGCTGCGGCAGTGGCGCTGGATATGAGGGAAGAGGACTGACAGGGGAATAAAAAGGTTACTCCGCTCCTAAGAAGCTGCTGTTTCAGTAAAGCAGATGAAGTCACTAGCACCAAACAGCCATTTGCAGACATTAGGGGCAAAAGGGCAGATTTTGCTGAAACTTTACGGGCATTTTTCATGTTTGGGGTTTGAGTTTCTCAGAAAAAAAAAAAAGGGCAACTGAAATATTTACGGAGACTCTTTTGAACAAGTGCTTAGTATAGAAAAACAAACACAATCTCCTCCTAAGTCTAATCTCCCCTCGACACATGTGCCAGAGGCCACTGAGCTGTGGATTAGAAGACTAGTTCTTTTTTTTAATTGGGATTTCTATTTGTTTATCTGGGATTTGGCCAGCTGGGGGTGAGCGCCGCTAAAGAAAGAGTCGCTGCTGCAGATGCGGCTCAGAGGCTCTCTCCCACCCAGGTATTACTCCACCTGCATTCTGCAAGATGATGAGCTTTGATTTCTGTGGGAAGCTCAAATGAATAACAAAGGCTAGAGAAAAAGCTACTGTAAATAAAACTATTAAAGCAGCCCTGTAAATCCAAACAACCCCCCCCCCAGCTCATAAGCTCATTAAAATTTGATGCAGTTCAGACTAAATTTTTAACCTCTATGCTTTTTTTTATTAATCTCCTTCCCACCACACATACTGTTTTTATGCCTTATTACTGTACCTTTTAGCAACAAATATCTAAGGAATCCTCTTAGCGACTTTTACGTTGACACAGCAGCACATTGCTTTCCAATAATCACATTACAAATCCCCTTTAACTCCTTCAGTGCCAAGGGGGTTTAAGTAAACGTTGCTAGGCCAGTTTAAGAAATACCGTTATCTGTTGCCTTTACTCCAAATCAACAATGGAATCTAACTCAGCTACGGCCACTGGAACAAACGTATCCAGTCACTGTCCTGCTGGTTTCCCCTCTTTAATTCCAGCAGGGGTCTTTTTCCATGATAGCCAAGTTGCGGCAACATTGTTCACTCCCCACAAGGATATACCAAAGCACATCCAGTCATTCTTCGTTCCAGAATATTCATTCCAGAGAGTCCCCCCGGCCACTCTTCACCTGATGAAGGACAGGAACTCCTGAAGGCATAATCCCCTTGTAAAGAAGGTTTAAAGGTGCCAGATTGTACCTCACAAATGGAAGATTTGGATCCTGACTTGGTCCTGGACATGAACACACTAAGCAACCTCATTACCACCAAGTGCACTTCATTCAGGGCAGAACGTTCATTCTTCTTAGACACATCCTACAGAGCGAGAGAGAGATCGGTCACTTTACACAGCTATGCTCCAACTCTAAGATCCTGGGAACCTGTATATAAATGACGCCCCGGCAACGATGGATGTTAATGTAAATCCCTCTGGTGCCCAAGGCAGCACAGACCCCCGGAGTATACCGTTATACTGAATAAACTTGGATGATCCAGATCACTGCCAAAGTCAGATCGAAGAGTTTGAATAAAAAGGTAACAATTTGGAACTACATTTCATACGGATAACAGCCCTACCAGCGGAGTGTTATACTTCAATACTATTTTCCTCCTCACAAAGTAAAGCAAGTGAAATAAAATTTCTGAACAAGTCTGTTTTAAACAAATCCATTGCTCCTTGGACAACGCCGCCTCAAATACCCCTTCATGGGAAGGGACCCAACCCATAAGCTCTAGCAAGCTGCAAGTGTGTGCTCACACCACCCTACCTTCTTATCCATGCCCAGTTCTGCAATGAGTTGGGACAGAAGGTTATCGAGAGCACCCTTGTCCTTCTCATCTTCGCCATCTAGGTCTGTTGTGAGCATCAGAATAACCTAGAAAAACAGAAATTGGAGAGGCAGTGAAGTCAGGCTCCATTATCACCGTGAGAGAGATGGACTATCTCCATAAAACACCCTACAGAGGAATTCCAGATTGAGATACTCTCTCTTCCATGAATCATGCTCATACCATCACATCTGATTATTGGTACGGTCAGCAAAGACCATATCTGCCTAAGTGACTAAGGATACTCAAAGAGGTTTTAGCCATATTGGGAAGAGAAAAGGAATGCTAAAGGGGGAGCAGCAATTTGTAGAGTATAAATCAAGCAGAAACTCATGGGGACAGAACACTGCCTATGAGACTCAACAGTATAAAGAATGGTCTAACAAGGTCTAACTAGAAAGGTCTTGTAATGATTTGGTTGGTGTGGTGAGGAAGATGGAAAATGTACACAGATTTTTTTTGAAAAAATTATTAGATATTTATTAACCACCAAACAGGGTCTCTGGATCTTTCCTCCGTAAACTACCTGCATGTAAGGAATGGCACGGACTCCTCCAACATTCCGCAGCTGGGGTAAGGTCTGCAACAGCCTCTCCAAAAGCATCAAACGAACCATGTGCAGTCTAGAAAGTTAGATATCAAGAATCAGACATGAAGCAATTACGTTTCAGACATCCTGGGATAAAAATGAAACCCCAAAGCAATACAAATAGGATACCCTGATATGTCAGCAAAAATTCACTTCCCGACAAGTCTGAGCTGACCAAATTAGAAAGGTCAAATCACAGATGCCAGAGAGGCCTGTTACAGGCAAATAATGTCAAAGGCAAAATCAACTCTGGCATCAGAGAAAAATTCAAAGAAGTACTCTGCTTTAAAGTGCTTTTCCCAGCTCAATTACTTGCAGAATGAAACTGACCAGGGACATGTGTCACAAGTCCATTCCAATCTGTAGAAGCGCCCCTGGGAAATGATCCATCATCTGCTGCCAGGTTGGAGAAGGGGAAAGGCTATGAGAAACTACAGTGAGATAGTTGCAGACTATCTAATATTTTTGTTGGTTTTTTTTAAAAAAGATTACAGAGCATGCTTGACACACACTATCCTAGGCAGCCTACATTATGTTTCGCTACTGATTGTCAGATGTTATCAATATTTAAGTTTTAGTGAGTGGCTGACTAGATGTATTAGTCTAACATTCAGATTGTTCATCCCTGCAAGTATAACTCCTTAGACAAAAGTCTAATGGGACACACAAGTGACAAGTCAGGATGACAGATGGATAGATAGAAACAATGGCTTGCTCTATGCACAATAATTATTGGAGACCGGTGAGGTGGGCTTTTGGCGTCTGATCTCTATCGCAGCTGTTCATTATTCTCTATGGAGTTATAGTACCTCCTAGGTCCATTCCCTAGCTCCCGCCAATGAAAATGTACCACGAGTGGCACATGAGTGGGTCCCCTCTGATCTATTTCATGGGAAAATAAAGCTCCATACCTATTACTGGTGTGGACATCTCCTTCAGCTTCCCCCTCGCCTTCTCCTTCTGAACCATCCCCTTCCTGCTGCCCTGTGGTGGTACTGATGGCACCGGTGCTTGAGCTGACACTGCCCGGCCCAGCTGGATGGCCCTCAGCTGTAGTGTCCCCATATGCGCTGCTGCGGCCAGACACTGAAGAAGGAAAGGTGACATGAGCACAACTGAACACGATCTCCACCATGCCTCATAGCAAACTGCACAGTCCAGGGACCATTTGGGATAATTGTTCTTTGGATTCAGGAAGGGGGGGATGGTGTTTGTGGGAATCTTCAAAGGCCAAAAAAGCTTTTTCTGTACAAATCATTTTAACATCATATGGCAACCGTGTGTGTGAATGGCCCATTTTTATTATACAGGTTTCACCCGAAGTAAGAGCTTAAATTAAACAGAGTCAATACAGAAAACTTATTAAATGAATCCTGCATATGTAGTTTGTAAAGCACTTTGAGATGAACATTAAGAGTGTCCACATACCCTTACCAGGCACTAAAGAATTGCTCCTTTTTGTCAAACAATATTCTTGTGTCTCATACACCATTGTAAAATAACCACAATGCAATCATCTAAACAGTGCCCCAAACATGCAGACAGTGTCCAAACAGATCACGGAGTGTTATTACCACTGTGCTCGCCAGCCACTGAATCGACTGCACTGCCACCGCTCTCAGAGCCCACGCTGCCGCCATGGTCGGCTGGTGACGTCCGAAGAGTAGAGCCATCTGTTGCCGCTGTGCTGCCTTCATCATCAGATGCTGGAGCTAAGAGAGTAACGAGGGCTGTTACAAGTAAAAACACCGTCTTTATACAACTCTAAAAGAGCATGCTCTAGAGCAGCGGTTCTCAAACTTTTGAGAACTGCGACCCTTTTTCCTCTTCCTCGGCGGCGTGGCGGACCCATGTATGTCTGCTGAAAAGCCGCCGAATTGAATACTTCTGCATTCGGCGGCTATTTTTGGCGGACACGTCGAGTGCTTCCGAGAGCGCTCGGTGTGTCCACCGAAAAGCCGCCGAATGCGGAACTAATCAATTTGGCAGCTTTTCGGCGGCGGCAGGAGCTCGCGACCCCCCCTAGGAGCGCTCGGTGACCCCCCGGGGGGTCATGACCCCCAGTTTGAGTAACCCTGCTCTAGAGAAAAGCCAAGAGTAACTCCCCTTTGGTTTCTGTGTCTATTTTCAGTAACAAACCAAGAGGATATGGAAATGTCCCTCACTACGTCCTGGGTCTGCTGGACAGCTCTGACGAGACAGGAGTCATGAGAACTCTGGGGGGGTCTAACTACAGAAAACGTCCCCACCAATTCAAGGGATTATCAACCACTGGGAAGTGTTACAGTTGGTTGCTTATTAAATGAAAGTTACTTCAGCAGCTCTACTATACGAAGGAAGAATCTCTTGCTATAATTATGCTCAGATTAAACAGAGGAGGAACATAACGCACTATCAAACGCATCTGAAGCCAACTATAATAGTAGTGCTCTCAATACTTGAGCTTAGAAGCACATTCTGCTCTGCTTCTTAAGTTAGAAACTGTGGGCCAAATCTTCCCCAGGGACCACAGACTAGCCTCCATCACCTCTCTGCTTGGGCACTGCTTTAAATCCAATACTGCACGCACAAGTGAGGATTATTTGCACGCTTAATGAATAGCGTGGTCGTGCTCAAAAAAGGGTGTGCAAGAGCTTTTGTTCACAAACAATAGAGAATAGGTTCCTGAAAGGGTTGCCCTGTGATTGGAATCAGACCAAAAAGGGTTAAAGAAATATTTTGTGTTCACTATCCTTAAACCTTCCTGATTAAAACAAACAAAGAAAAAAAAATCTGGAAAGTTTAATAATTTGAGGTGCTGATGTGCCATATCAGAGCTGCCTTTGTACCTTTTAAGGGTAAGTATCCAGACTGAGCAGAGGTGTTCTTCCAGAAGTGAAAAATTCACAAGAGCTCTAAAGCAGAATGCTAATTGAATCTAATTGATCTCTCAGGTTTCTCTGACAATCTACACTTTAAATAAAACGAGGAAGACTTTGTAGCACCTTAGTGGGCTATAGCCCACGAAAGCTTATGCTGAAATCAACTGGTTAATCTCTAAGGTGCTACAAAGTCTTCCTCGTCTTATTTACTGATACAGACTAACATGGCTGCTAATCTTAAATCTACACTTTGGCTGTGCAACCTGGGGAGCAGGCTGCTGGAAAAGTTTCCTCCTCCACTCCAGATTTCTGGGGCTGATTGTTCATTTTTAAAGCAAAGAACCCAATGATGGGGACTGCTTGGCAAAACTGTATTCCCAATGACTAAGTGACCAGCGGGAGGTACTACAGTGCAGGCAGTATAGCTATAGGGTTCACGATGCCCCCAGAGAATGTAATAAGTTGTTGTGAACAGTTACCTGATGCTGTGGTGTCAGAGAGAGTTCCAGCATCAAGAGATGAAGAACTGGGGGCTTGGCCAGACAGTCCCAGGCTCTGTAGTCCAAGAGCACTGCTGCTGCTCCCTGTGAGGTGAACACACAACACTGGCTGTCAATAAATCCATGAACCGTCTACACAGTGCCTTAGTCCACAGAAGTTGGGATGTAAATTAGGAGTACCAGTGGGACATGCACTAACTGCACTGTGTGGACCCTGCTGGTGTGCACAGAAAGTTCCCAGGTGCAGATTAATGGAATACTGTTTTGAAATAGCATTAGATGAACACATACGAGTCCACATGGGCCAGTTAGTGCACGCCACGCTGGTGCTCTTCAGAATTTATGGGCCAGCTGGTGCAGACTACGGCATTGTGTAGACAAGTCCTCAGTATGACTAAGCCTTCTGCTTTGAATATCTTCAAGGTAACACACAATGGACAAACTTTAAGCTGGTTTACATTTATCCCCACATCCTGATTCCATCTTGCCGGCTTTGTTCTGCACAAGCCCCTCAGCCAACTGTCATCTAAGTATTTTTTTTCTTATGCCAGCTCTTCTACTTGATGCAGTCTGCCTCTTCTCCTATGCCAGTTGGCCACCCACTACTCATTCAAATCTCTCCTTAGAGGACACTTCCTCCACAAAAGCTCTTTGGCAATGATAGAAATGTATGTGAACAAAAGCTAAAAATACACATAACCAACATCTGCCCCATTCCCTAAGAGTAGTATTGCCTCTCATGGCTTAATAGGTCTCATCGGCTCCAATTCCAATCCACTGCACCCAATGGTCATTGGGAGCGGAAGGAAGATCTTGCTTTTAAGGCACTGGACTGGGAGTCAGGAGATCTTGGTTCAATTCCAAACTTTGCCTCAAATTTCTTATGCAGCCTCAGACAAGTCAAGTAGGCTGAGATTTTCCAAAAGGTTCCTAGGGAATTAAGTGCCCATCTCAAATAGGGAATTCAGTGCAAGATTGGTTTCTAAATCCCAAAGGCTCTTTGAAACTGGGATTCCAATCGGTCTCAGATAACATGCACATCTTACCTTGCTGGTCTTGTTGCAGGCTCAGGGCAATGGCTAGTTCCACCATTGTTTCATCATCTGCATCGGGAGGAATGTCCAGCATGGGTGGGAATCCCTCTGCTCCAGCCAGGAGAGCCTCCAGAGGAGAAGGGTTGCCATTATTCACATTTTCAGAAGTCTCCAGCACCATTGACTCAGACTACGGAGAAGGAACACAGAGAGAGCTTCTACCAGATCACCCCCATCCAATGGCGTGCTTAGGGCTGGACAACCCCAATTAAACTAACCCTAAGTACTTTTTAAAATAGAGGCCAAACAGAAAAACTCTGGGCTTACCACCATCTCAAAGTCCCCGTGATCCACCTCGCTTTGCTCCTGACTCTCTTGTCGAATATGCTCGCCATTTGCTATCCCAGAGCTCTGCATTTTGTCTTCCGCATCGTCGTCGTCGTCATCGTCCTTATCTCCTGGGCCACAAAAATACCATTCACAAAACACACCCTTTTCCTCATCCCTTTCTCCCCACACTAATTTGTGGAACAGCGGGCGATGCTGACCCACACACCAGGGCAGAGTCCCGCACAGCTATGTGGGAGATCCAGGGTATTTTCCCACTCTCTTGCTCTGCTGGCTGGCAAAGACCAGGACAGCTGTAACTGTAGAATGCTCAGCACCTGAGTGCTTCTAAGCTGAACACCTTCTAGGTAAGGAGCAGCACCGATGGGACTCCATAGGGACTTTCAAACAGTCATCCTCGGTTGCAAAGGGCAGGCAATGGCATGAAGCCTCAAGGTGAGGCAATGCAAAGATTCCTCTTCAGGGCTGCAGAGGATCTCCAGGAAGAGAGGGAGAATAGGGGAAGCTCTATAATGCAAAAAATCCCCCTTCACAATGCCACTGTTCCTAGGTCACTCAATTATAAAGTGACTAACAGGCTGGCTTGGGGAAGTTAGGATTAAGAGACTCAGCCTTTTCATTTTGAGGGTGAGACAAAGCCTAAGTCCTTACAGGTGCAGGGTATCATAAAAAGGAACAACTCAAGTTACTCTGTGGCAACTCCCTGACCCTACGGGAGAGGAAACCCACATGGAATGGCCAGGGGACTGTTAATGGGAGGGGTTGGGGGAAGAGTCTTACACCAAGTTCAAATCTATCCAGGCTGGCAGGGACTGATTGTTCTGATCACTGTTTCTTGGTCTACACAGGGGTGGGGAATCTCAGGCCTGAGGTGTCTTTTCCTCTGGCCACGGCAAGTCTCAGCGGGCCAGTCACCCTAATCATCGCGGCCCCTCTCTCCCCCCCCCCGCAAGGGGTTGTAGCTGCAAGTGCTGGCTTGCCGGCATATCTCCGCAGCCCCTAGATGACCATATGAGAAATCAGATTTGCGGGTTGTTTTTAAAGGACTGGATTCTCCCCTTGCTAAGGACGAGCTCACAGCACATGATCTTCTATGAACTATTGTGCATGCGGTGGTTCAGATTAGTCAAAAGCAGAGAGGAAGGCTCGGTGTACCCATGGGGGTGTTGCTGCGCGGAGAGGAAGGCAGTGTCACGTGTCTTCGCTTGTTCCTCGGCCTCAGCACTCGAATTAAAGCTTGCTTACAGGAAAAGCTCACTGCAGGATCCTACAATGGAAACAAAAGCAACTCAGTACTGTCTGAGTTTGCAGAGTGTGAGAAACAATAGCTCCTCTGGGCTTCTATGAACTGCCCCACTTCTTTCAATGGAGTGTTGGTTATGACATATAATGAGTACTGATTAAAATGTCAACACTTCTCTGTTTCACTGCTGATTATAGCCAAAACAGCTTAGTCACATTTAGTTCAACAAGAACCCCCACTTTATAATGTATCTGAGATTGCCAGACTATGCAGAGTTGCAGAAATCTAGGGGGATAACTATAGAAGCTAACGGCAGAAGTTGCTACAGAGTACATGGGGCTTTGACCATATAGCTTCCACCACATACACTACTAGCCTTCTCTTACCACCCTGCTTATGTTAGACTGTCCCCCCCCCCCCCGCTCCCCCCCCCCCCCCCCGCCAGTGGTACAGGAGAAACCAGCATACAATGACAGCCAGATTACATACAGGACAGAGTAACATTTGCATGTAGATCTTGGATGCTGTATTGATACAATCCAGTTCACATGTGCAGTATCCATGGATAATGTCCACCAGAGCGTTGACTGTGGCTTCAACATGCGTCAGACCTAAGTAGGAAAAAGAGTGTAGGATTGAGAATTACTGTTTAGACTAAGCTCTTCAGGAAGGGTGCTTTTGCTTGTACCTGTCTGTAAACAGACTAGCACACTGTTGGCATTATAAAAAAAATAAGAAAACATGAAAACCAAAAGAAGTTTATACAGACAAGTTCCCTAATAGTCTACAAAACAGAGTTACTTGGAAAACACTCCAGCAACCACCAAAAACGTACATCCTTGTGGTGAGGTATACAAGCCATCACTTCTAATGCTTTTTGTATTTGTACAAGATATAAAAGCATTTGATCAGCATTTATTCATTTAACAGGGCAAGACGCAAGCAAATATCAAAACATTTTTTCTTTTGACAAGCTTCATTTCAAATGGGCTGCTTCAAAAATACACAAAACTTCACTTTGGCAAATGACACGGTTCGGTTTTAATATACCTGGTAAGCAGGCAGGAGCCAGGAAGGCATTTTTGGGTTTTGATGCATGTAGCTTCCAGAAATGGTTGACCAGCTGGGTGATAAAACTACACCCATCTCCTTCAGTGTGTTTCTGGATTTCCTGTCCTTCTTCACCTCCCTCTGTGAAGGGAGAAAAATAACCATCAGAACCACGCAGACTCACAAAGCAGGATTCTGGTCACAGAAAGTCAGGACAACTGTAAAACTCAAACCACTCTTTTATGCAATGGGGGAAAACGTGAAAAAATGAATTTAAATCTGGAACTCGCGTCATGAGCTTGAAGTGGTGCCTATCTTTTTTGATACTGACATATAATGCTCTAAATAGCCGGAGACATTGCATGTTCCCTGCCTCCCCACTCCCCAGCTATCTGTCAAGAGATACAAGATTTTCTGGACACCTCTCACTATCAGAGTTGAGCCTTAGGCTTGCGATCACTAGTGGCAGGGTATGGGAGAGGGTTTCTTAGCAAGCAAGGCACCACTGAGTTAATTTGACATTGACTACTACTGAAAGGGAGCCAATGCCTTGCACAGGAGAGCTACCAAATGTCTAATCAAGGTTATCCTCATAGACCCATCCCTACCACCTCTACATGATTGTTGGGTTTTTTTTTGTTTTTTTTTTGTTAAGGGGACACCATTTAAAGCCCCAACTCTGCCATCTTCAACAATCCCAGTAGCTGCCAGAGCTGCGGAGGAGCAGGGGATGGCTGATTTTTGCCTCCCCTGGGCCAGTAACAGTGGGCTTTTGTCAGTCTCAACTGAAACCCCTTGCGCTGGATCTAGTCTGGGACACTTGCCACCAGCACCACTCGATGGCATCTTTCTGACTTAGATGCCCATGCAATGACAACCCAACATCTACATAGAACAGATGGCAGCAGACCCCAAAAGTCTGGGAGAGAGAATACACAACACATGAACCTTTACATCTCAGTGAGCTGCAGTCTCTTTGGTCACTCACCAACCACTGAGAATAAAATGCATATGGGAACTGCCAGTCCTTATACAGTTGTTATACAAAACATCATAAAATATACACAACTATCCAAAGGAAAACTTCAATAAAGACAAAAATAGAAATTCAATGGTTTATCCACCTGTTTCCATCTGTGGCAACTTTGACTCCGTGAAATGGACCAGGTTGTTAGGTCTCATAATAGCGATGGATCGAGCAGTGATCACCAACCTCTGAAACACTTCAGGGTCCAGGTCCTTCCCTTCTTTGCTGGAGGAACTCAAATACTGGATGGCTTTACTCAGCAAGGCCTGATCCTGCAAAGCAAGGATTATTAAAGAAAGAAAAACAAGTGAACAGCAGCAGCAAAGGTCTGAAGAGCCAGTGGGGGAGGGAGCAGATAGGAAAATTTAGCCTTCACTAAAAAGTGAACTCTTCATCATCACCACGTGTCAACAGCAGCAGAAGTCATTCAGTGACAATTCCACTTGGAGAAAGGATTTTCATTTCTCTACATAAATTAACAAGGTATCGACTAACAGCTGTTTACTGGATTAGATGATGCCGTAGTCTACATATTCATGGTATGACTAGATTTTTCAGGTGTAACCATGATTTACCTGATACTGTTCTCTGATATTGGATTCAAACCTGGTTGCCCTGCTGACGTCAGACCTATAGGACATAATTTTCAGACTAACTTCCGCATGTCCCAAGATACCCATGTGTTTCGCCCGGATTAACTGTTACTCTTTATTTAAAGTATGGATTCACACCCAAATCTTCAAAGTGTCATGAATACAGAACTCTCTGTTGGAAAGAAAGGCCAGGCAAGCAGGTAACAGAAGCTGAAGGCAGTCAGCCAGCGGGCACATGTTGCCTGGAATAGATGCCCTTTGGGCACACCGCATACATCAGCCATGCCAATGGGTAGTGACAGCAGGCTTGGCAAACCCTCCATCAGCTTACCTTGTGGTTATGGTATGCTGAGCGGCTGGTGTGCAGACTAGCCAGGAGACTCTTGGTTTGCTGCTGGACGCTGGAGGGAGCTGGCATTGATAGTAGTATGGTAGCCAGTTCCTGAGCTGCAGCCTTGCTCTTTTCCTGTTCCAGAGGACAGACAAAAAGCCTTCAGTAAATTTACCACTGAAGGTGCTATGGACAAACAAGTCTGACTTCTCAATCACTCCTGCTTCATCCTTCTAGCATTACCATCCCCTCCCAAGAATGCAGGTTTCCTTCCTGATTCAATATTACTTTGACATGAGGCTACCTTTATTATTTAGACCGTATTTCAGGTTTATACACAAGGAAGTTCCTTTTCGGTTTGCTGGGCTCCCACCCTGCTGTATTCACAAACCAGGTCACTCTGCAGCACAAAAAGCCTCACCAGCAATAAACGCAAAAGCCAATTGTCATTCAGAACTAGTTTGAAATGCTTTTCACTAACTCAAGTTTCAGATCTCTGCTCTGAGCAAAATGGAGGCAGCTCTCTTGTGGTATCAGGCCCCTAGGGCTGCAGGAGCTGCGGCTGATCTAAATCCTCCTCCCCCGTCTTTGAAAGCTCAAGATGTATTCAAAAAGTTACTTGCCTTCTCGTTGACTGGTCCTACAGCAAAGCAGCTTTCCAGTGCTTCTAAAGAACTCACTACTAGCCTGAAGGGAGAAAGGAAAAGCAGGCTTGAGTAAAGCAAACCTCCTCTCTCCTTAGCACTTTGCTTTATGCAGGCTACAGTCATGAGTAGCTCAGAAACAGCTAACGAATGCCAAGTACAAAATCAAAGCATGATAAAACCTGCCACAGGCACCATGCATATCATTTCATTGTGTTACAGACCAGAGTTAAACCTGGCTCACGCTCACAGACAAACTTAGGACTGCTTTAATAATCCACAGCTGAAAGACAGGGGCTTTTCTCTACCAAAGAGGATAAAACATTTCCTTACGCTGCCTGTGGCAGGGATAACTTGGATTGTCTGACAGTACCAATTCACCATCGCCCACAGACGTACATACGACTGCAGATCAAGGGTTGGTATGATACATGAGAAAAGTCGGTCATGCTTTTTCTAAGGGAGCAAGATTCTTCTCACTTGTTATTTTCACAGCAGGCATTCTTTCCAATTTAGAGTTTCATCCCAAATGCTCCAGCAGTAAAACTAGCTGAACTAGACATGCACCTAGGTATGTCCCAAACATGAGCTACAAAAGAGATCCAAATCCAAGAGCCTTCAATCGACCACTTTTGACCCTGGCCAGGGCATCTTAGTATGCCTGCCCCCACAGGGAAAGTCTTATTCAGGACTTGCAGTCTTGTGCCAATTCTCCCTGGTTGCACTGACTGCTCTATGCCTCGCAATTAAATTGCCCGAAATGCTCAACTGAGACACCAAAAGGAGCACTGCAACACAGCAGGAGAGAGCAACACAGAACAGAGTAAAAGGGGCAAAGCTACACAGATCAGGAGGGGAAAGGGAAGAGCAGAGACAGCATAAAGAACAAGGAGAGAGAGCAGAACATAAGATTAAAAACTGGGTAGAAGAAACAGTATAAGGACTGGGCAAATTCTCCGGTCACTTGTCTGACAGTTAAACAACTGAACAGCTTATTTCTTCTCATACACCCACAAAACCAGTGGGGAAATAGAGGGGGGGGGGGAGGAAGAGAGGCACAAAGAGAACAAAGTGAGCGGAGGAGTGTCAAACAGGTAACAGTTATACTGTATGCAGCAGAAATTCTCAATCCACCACGCCTTTACATTTTCTAAATCTTCTGCCATGCAACGACCCGAATGTAAAGAAGCAAATGTCACTTAAAAAAAATCAACAGTCAACAAAAGCCACATCATGTGTTCTGTCTCTGACACACACTCATTCGTGCTGAGAAAAGGATGGCATACTAACCGGTCCAGGATGGTTAGGGACTCAGTTTCAGAACTTTGGGGGAGCAAAGAAAAAGAAAAAAAAAATGTGTGAAGCTCACAGAAAACTACCTAACACACATTCTAAGCAAAAGGCAAATTAAACGGGGAGTCAGGAAGCTGGGAGAGCGATATATACAGTAATTCCAAGCATGACTCCTATTTGGGCAGCACACCACTTCCCTAACAGCAAAACAAATTAAAGGAGATCCAGGTCATCTAGCACAGAGAAGCCAAGCACATTGGTTGAAAGCACTAATGAAGGCTATGTTAAGGATAGAGAGTCTGGACACCAAACTTCCCCACAGGAAACTGCCTCTTGCCTACAACAGCGATTCCCAAAGAGGGGTCCACAGCCTTTTTTGGGGGTCACTAGGCAGCTGGGAATTTTGTAGTGCATAAAGTGGATGCAAGAAAAATATTTCATTTGATCAGTCTAGCTTTGAGTTTTATGAAAACATGGTCCCACTGCTCAAGTTTCCATACAGAGGGAGACACCTGGTGGAGAAAGGGTAGCAGAGGAGAGAAAAGAAGGAAAGATCTAGCCTAAAGAAAAAGTATGGATTAGCTAAAATATAATGGGGTAGATTTTCAAAGGTGACTTTCAACAGCATTTTAGTGCCTATGGCCTTTGAAAATTTCCTCCAAAGAGCCCCCTAACCTCTGTGCCTCTCCAATGAAGTCAGTCAAATTACACCAGCAATGAATTTGGCTATTTCTTAAGTCATGCTAGTTTCTCTCTGCACTGAGTCATCTGAACCATCTTTATTTTACTTTCCCGCCTTCTATCTTCACTAGCTCTGCAGGTACACATAGTCTCTGCTGCACAGACTAAGACGGGAGGCAGGGATTGACAATGGAGTGTAGAAGAAAAGAAAGCAACAGAAATTCTGTCTTCTACCAAATACACCCCCAACTCCTGCACCTGGATATTGTATGAGTCCAGGACAGGCTCTCATGCAGTGGCTAGTATAATAATACTTGGCCTGCATGACTGAAAAATTCGGGAATCCTTGGCCTATGAGGAAGTTGCCACACAAGCAGTTGCTACAGAGAAAGAAGAGAAGAGAATATATGTAGAGCAAGGCCACACAGAAATTTAAAAAGAATGAAGAAACAGCTCCTCAGAAGTGAGCTTAGGTTCAAATAGCCTCTAACTTTTGTGATCTTTGGTGGCTGTAAATGGATCCCACATTTAAATAAGAAAAGGTGGCAAGAAGGCAGAAGCCATCTGAGGCTGGTTGAGGCTGCTGCAGACAGACTCAATTGGTAACGTGAAGGAGAATGTGTGGCGCTCCATCCTCAATTCCACAGGGGAGATTAGAGGGGAGCAGCAGGAAGCCATTTTGGAAGAGTTGCAGATTGACTCTTTGGTGGCATGACAGAACAGTCACCTTATATGAAAATGAGGAACAATTCATTACCAGTATAAAAGCTCCCAGCTAAGAATGTCATCAAGTGCATCCAGGGCACCAGTATAACTAGTAGCTTTTAAAGGCAAATAAAAACAATATATGTATAGATAGATATAGATACCTCTCCAGGACAGTCCCACTGACAGCCGCAGGGGTAGCAGACTCAATGTCCCCCGTACCATTTCCTTGATTCAGGTTAGGGGGACAAACATTGCTCACTGAGGCAGATGGGAAATCTTCTGGGGGCTCATCAGGCCAGCCAAACTGCTCTTTGGTCTTGCCATAAATTTTGACAGCATCCATCATTGTGACTCCAGCAGGATCCACAGAGGCCCCAACTGCAATGAGCAAGAGAGATGTTGCAGGTTCACAGAAGTGAGGTTCCTTCTCTTTGATACCGACAAGCAAGTAGAGGAGGTTTACACTTAATTTACACAGCACTCCTCTGTTCTGAAACATAGCTTTGTCTTCTATCAGAGGGGCAGCCGTGTTAGTCTGTAGCCACAAAAAATCTGCATTGGAAGAAGTGGGCTTTTACCCATGAAAACTTATCCCTCACATAAATTTGTTAGTCTTTACGGTGCCACCAGACTTATTGTTTTTATTTTCTAATGTCTTTCCCTCCATGTTACCTCAGCACAGAATCCTTGTAATCCAGGTGCTGCACGTGTCCTCTGCAATGAGATGTTGGACCCACTATAAATAGCTACTTTACAGAAGCCCAGAATTATTAGAACCGTGGCTATGTCCATGTCACACTGGTGGAACCTCTGCCCGCTAACAGCTGAAGTGGAACAGCCCCCAGACACCCACATTTAGCTTGCTGGTAATTAAAGCGTGCAACCAAAACCAAAGACTTACTGAAGATGGTCAACTTTTTGTCAGCCTGCAGGGCTTCCTCCCGTGTAAAAGGAAAATCAAACCAACGAGCCCTGGTCATGTTCAACTGCATGGTGCGGCCAAAGATCTCCAGGTAGGAGGGAGCTCGCTCAATTGCCTGAGTGCCAATCTGTATCCTCATGCCTGTCATCACCATTGTGCTGTTGTTGTTAGTGACTTCGATGGTAAAGCCTCCAGGCTGCGGGAGACAATCATTACTAAGAAAGGGAAAGCTGAAGATGGGTATTTCTAACCACGAGTACCCTGGAATGGCAAGGCCTGTGCACCATCTCATTGCAAGGCCAGTGGCCTGTTTACACCATGATAGGAACAGAATGTTTCCTCGGAATTGTCTTCTTACATTACCTATCTTTAGTAGCAACCCCGTGGACCTGCTGGGAAGGACCGGGTGGAGCAGCATTTAAATGGGGCTCAAAGGCCTACTTATTTGGGAAGAGGGATGCTCTGTTGCTGGGGAGAAGAATGGAGCCAGAGAGAAAAATAGCAGTCAAGGAGAGAAAAGGCCAAAAAACCCCAAACCAGTGAAAGAGTGGTAGAGCTGAGGTACAGAACTAAAGCTCCTAGTGGACTGGCTGTAAGTTTGATGCCAAACTGGCATTTAGGACTCAGATTGGGTGATCAACCAAAATTTGTATACAACATCCTCTAGTCGCTGATGGGGTTGGCTAGCTCCTTGGTCTCCAGGACTGGCAGAGGGACATGTGAATGAGAACGTACACTTTTTATAAAACAACCTCTCCTGATCTGATGATGAGCAAAGCCGCCTTATGACAGAATTACAGAAAGGCCTCAGAGAGCTCCCAAAGCGTCTGATTTACCTTGGTGTTGGCCACATACATGCCAGTGGAGTTGAGCCGGTGCTTTATCTGCTGGGCATTATAAACCTGCAAGAGATCGTTGCCTCCAAACTCCACATCTGTGAGCTGCTGGTTGTGTTCAAAGAAGTCAATGGGAAAGTTCACTTGACTTGAGGTGCGAGTCGCTGAAAGAGAGGACACCAATGGCTAAAGAGACACACACACACACACACACACACACACACACGTAAAGCTAGAGTGCTCCAACTGCAGACTCTTTGCACATCTCTTGGGAATGCTCTAGCTTTCTAATTCATTATGCATTTATCAGATACATATCCCATGCTCAATCAGGAAAGGTCCTCTTATTCACCTTATTTGCAGCTCATACAAATGAGATTTGTGCTGAAAGATTAAAATCATTTCATGCCAACCCCATAACACCCAAACCCATCATTTACTAGTAAGGTGATTCACCAGAGCCAAATGTTTAACTGACAACATGATGCTATCCTATTGTCAGTAGTGACCCTTGTACAACAGGTTGACAGACACTGGGGAATTTTAAAAATAATATGAATCTAGCGCTGACAAAAGGTTCTGAATCGGTGAGTCTTGAAGACTGAAGTTCTCTTTACAGAACAGGTACAGCATAGGCAGTGCTTCTCCATATTACCCCCCCCCCCCCAATGTGCTTCAGTGCTGGCCTCTAGCAAAGGGGGGTTAATCCAATCTGCATGCTTGTTCAGTCCTTGGTTTTCTGAGAATCCGACAAAGCAGCTGTAGCAGTGACTGTATGATGTGGATGTGCCGCCACTAGGGACAAGACCGACTCAACCCCCCATTCAGTGGTAATGAATTCTGCTCAGTATCAACCCAGTCTAGATTCAAACCAGCAATCTAGAAATGAAAGGTTCCATTCTTCCATTACTAACTCCCTTACCCATCCAGTCCCCCACTATCATCTTTACGAAGAGAGCTGTCCTACTTCTGAAGGATGGGCACGGACATTTGAAAGGTTACGTAAGATAGGGAAATACTGGAAAATTCTAATAGAGTTGCTTGGGGCTTCATCTGGATTGCGAAGGTCCCCATTTCTGGGCAGAAGGTGACAGACCATGTATTTATTCCATTGTTAATCTCTTTACTGGCGACTTAGACCCGATATGAAAGACAAGCAGCCTTACTGATAGCAGCTGCCTTGCGTTTGCGAACTGGCTTCATGATGCTGATGACGCTGCTAGGCTGGAGAGAGGGCTGGAGCCAATAGGAAGTATTCTCCACATTTGCCATGTATATTCTCAGGCTGCCGTCCTCACACAGAAGGATCATGGTGGTCCTCTGCTGCTCGTTGCAGGCCGTGTGACGGATGGCCACCATGTCCTGGATCTGAAACAGGTTACACACCAGCAAATGAAAGGCCCACAGAAGCTGTTGCCTCAGAGAATGAGTGTCACAGGAGTATCAGGGATTCAAGCTGAGACTACAATAGAACAAGAGAGTCAAGGGCTTTGCAGGGAGAAAGAAGAGTAAACAGAGATTGAAAACACCCAAAAAATATGGGTGGGCTTGGGGGAAGTCAGTTTGTATATTGAAACACTACTTTCAAGTATAGTGTTAGGGGCTATTACCGGGATGACTTTGCTGTAAGACGTCACTGCAAGGGAAACCTGGGAGAGGTAGCAGCAATAGAGATGCAGGAAAGTCAATTTGAAGTGCAAAAGATAGGGAATACTCACCTTGGCTTTAGCTGGCAAGGTTTTAATCTCCTGGATGAGGAAGGTATCTGGCTTCACCATGACCACCAGAGGAATGCCTGTGGTCTGCTGAACACAGCACACCAACCCAGGATGGTTCATCACCTCAGACCATTGGCACAGTGCTGGGGAGGTCTTGCTCCCACCATTTGAACTGCAAGAGAGAAAGGCCAGGCTCACGTGACCTCAAGAAGCTGCTGCAAAGGGAGTCAAGCTAAATAAATAAAACACTCATTCCAGCTAGCAAGACAAGTAACATCACTGTCTGAGGATCTCAAAGCAGTTGGTTAATTAAGCAACCTCAGAAAATCCTTGGGAGGTAGGTCAGTATTATCATCCCATTTTACAGATGGGAAAACTGAAGTGCAAAAAGTTGCACAGCTGAGTCAGTGGCAGCATGGAGAGCCCAGAAGTCCTGACACCCAGCCCTGTTCTTTTACATCTTTCCCCATTCATTTGGTATATAAAAGTCTAGTGACACTTTACCATAAAAACAGGAAAATTACTCATAAAACAGATTTGAAGTATTTTTTTAACCTTATACTAGAGAACTCTCTTACCAGGATGGCAGGGGAACGATAGCAAACCACCATGTTACTTGTCAGCACAGAATAGAAGAGCTCTGGTCTCAGAGCAAAGCATTTGTGTTAGTGGATGCAGTGCTCCATGCTTCACTGTAGCCACATAATGAACACAGAGAAAACAGACAAACCCAGGAAAATGCCCCCCAAGAACATAATCCCCACTTAGATCTAACTCTCAGAAAGGCGAAAACCCCTGTGCAAAATGACCAGGCCAGGTTTGACTGGAGTGAGGGAGATTTGGGACCTGATATCCATGGAAATAGAATGCAAGATATCTGCTTCCTGGTAAGCTAGGGAGAATCTGTGGCCTGAATGCCTAGCTCTGATGGTCAGAACAGATGATAGAAGAATTTTCTTTTTGTAGCATAAGAGATTGGTTTCCCACAGGGGAGCCTGAAAATAAGACTTTATATGCACAATGCTCAAGGTTCACTGCAGTGCTGGTGCCAAATGGAAACAAAGGCTTCCTGCTCCGCAGCCTCTGCGAGGGTGGATAATCCCATCCGTTCCGGTTGCTGCACCATTGGAAGCTCTGCACTCAGACAGTAAGATTGCTCCAAAGGCACCTGTGTGCTGTGAAATCCTAGTGAGTAAACTAAACATACACCCCACTGCAAAAGCAAGCTGTTTGGTTTCGGTCTCGCTGTTCTACCAGCAGAGAGGGTGGAAGCAGGAGGTGACACAAAATGGTAAGATGTAACAGCTGCAGGAAGGTTCTCTACATAAAGCCTTGGGCAGTGGGAGCTGGGTTCTTTCCCTGGGAGCAGCCACTGTAGCTAATAAGAAACAGAAATCAGAGGAGAGCAGCCCCTCAGTCCCACCTCTTTATGTTGATCGGGAAAAGCTGCTGTACCTCCAGAGTCGCCCTGCTAATTGTGGCCGCAAAAGATTTGCCTTGACAGTAACTGAAGAAAAGCATCTGAAGGACATGGGAATAATACACAGACACGCCGCCTCCTGCCACCTGGCCATTACTGTCCTGTAGGGACAAGGAAAAAACCAAACACACATATTCAGAGCTCTCGAGTGATCAGGCTTTCAAATTCCTGAACAAGTACAACCTTTCAAGATCTGCCCTTCCACCTATCACATAACACAGCAAAGGTCTTTCGAGAACGCACCCTCTGATGGCAATATTACCAAGCCGCACACCAGGAGATACTCCAAGCGCTTTTGAAGAGGATACGGAGATTACCCACCCACAGGGTGTCGGTAGTGCACGAGACAGTATCTGCGTGAGAGATCGTCGCACGCCAACCCCTCATCTCCCCAAAGCGCTTTCCTCTTGGCTTGTCGTTCCTCTATTTCCCCATTTCAGAGCGGACCCGGGTAGTGATGTTGAATGGAAGTTGGAAATATTTTAAAACTAGACAGCCTGGGTGATGCACACCAGGCCCACAGTACTGTTGACACCAAACAGGAACAAAGGCTCGTGTGTCTGCAGGTTCTGCGTAAGGGTGGAGGATCCCATCCATTCTAGCTACTGCACCATTAGCAGTGCATCGTAGTGACAGTAACATTGCTCCGCAACCATCTTCCTGCTGTGCTGGGCATGCTCAGTTTTCTAAATGACTGGATCAACAGGTTTAATTTCAACCTTCCCCCTCAATCACCCCCCTTCAAGTGGTGTCAGTGTCAGAATCTCGCTCTCCGCAGAGAAAAATGCAACCTCATTGATCTAGATCAGGGAAAGAAAAGGAAACTGCTGCTTCTTACCGTCAGGAGCAGAAGGAGAGAAAAAGTTGGTAGGGAGAGCCACCATTACCTTCAAGTCTTCATGGTTGACTTCAAGCACATTGGTAACGTAGAATGGTCCATGCTGGGCGCTGCTTGCCTCCTCCATGAGCTGAGTATAGATGTACCCAGCAGACGACATGATGACTATGATGTTCTTTCCCTCCTCATTGAACAGAAACGTGACATCCCTGATCTTGGAGCTTGGCAAAAGGAAATAGAACGTTGGGCTCAAAGCATCTACGGAAAGGTCGTAGATCTGTGGGAGGAGAGGGAAGGGATTAGGAGTGAGCCCACAGAACAGCTCTTCCTAATGGAGCATAAATACAGACAAACTATTCCAACTACGGTGCCGATCCCGGAGAGCAGATTATACAGGTGCCATAACATGGAGATAAAGATAATCTCAGATCTATGAATGATCCCTTTCTTCTGTGTTTTGTCAGGTTAGGAAGAGGGGAAAACATTGGCCCCCGTCTTCAAAAGTGACCTTCACTTCTGAGTGCCCAACTTTAGACAATCAAGGTCAGATTTTAACAAGTGTCAGCACCCACAACTGAAATCAAAGGGAACTGCAGGTGTACCTTGGGAGGATGGAATAAATAAAATCTTAAATATTTCAAGTTGGGCAGCCAAAATAAGGGGTCACTTATGAAAATGAGGGCCTTTGTTTTTATGTTTCTGTAAACAGTCTATTCCTAACAGTGGTGAATAGCAATACATATTAGAAAACTAGAGATTACAGTAATGCCTTTCCTAGAACTCAAATTTTCCTAGTAAATTAAGAGTATTGTGTTATTCTGACACACACAGTTGACTGTGGAGATCGCCAGAACTCCACATCAGTTCCATGGGAAATGAAAAGCAATGCACAGCACCAAACCAATCAGGGATCATCCACAGGTTATGCCCGTACCTTCACAAAATCTGCGGTCACAATAGCAAGTTCTGTCTGAGATCCTGGCAACCACACAGCTTTAATGATAAAGTTTCCTGTTGCTAGTTGGGGGTGGAGTACCAAGTGGTCGGAAACTGATCCGGAACTGCTGAATGTTAGCACATGGCAGTCCTGGGACAAGAAAATAAAATATGTCAAGTATTAAACGTTATATACATATTTCTGCAAAAACAGATTCAAGGGGCATCCATTAACTTCTCCCTAGCCCCAAACATTAATAATGGATTCATATAGGAAAAAAATCAAGCATCGCTGTTTTTAGGATGAATGACTTTCCAAGAGAACTGTCTCTCCTCTGGGATTTGTACAAATATTTGAGACTACTGGTTTCTTAGGTGGTATATTTCTTTAATTGTGGAAATTGTGCAGAGATTTGAAAAAAATACAAGATGATCACCCATTGCTCAGTACTAGAAGTGGCTGCAGATTAAGATTAAGCACATCCATTTCAGTGAAGTTTTATTTACGTGGATACTCTTTTTGGTTTCTGTAGTACAAAGGACAGTCGGCCTGAGTCTCATCTGAGGAAGTGTTTTATTTGGGCATTATCAACAATGGTTTAAAATGATAAACAGGATTAACATAGCAAATGAAGCTGCCGCTAAATCTAGTAGCAAGTGATTCAAGAACTACGATTAGTGACATCCACAATGACTTCAGATCTTTGATAACTAATCATAACTCCACAACCCATTGCCTATGGAGAGAGCAGCACAGCTTGGTTTGAGGCCATATTTCCAGAGGTAAAGGAACTCTCTTGCTTGTCAGACTCTTACCTTCAGCCCACACACAGCTAGATAGTCCTCCTTACAGGGATTTCCTGTTAGGCTCAGTACAGTAAAGGGAACTGGTGCCGATGCAAGGCGGGTAAGGGTTAATTTCCTTTTACTGGAGTCTGCTTGTTTAAGCAATGCTGAGAGTTGTAACACTGTAATCTACAAAATAATGAAATCAAGTCAATTGTCTAATGTTGGTATCACAAAATGAAATTCTCAGTATCTAGTTTTGTATAGGACTCCATCAATGTATTGTCTCAGCATCTCTGCAGCAAGAAGCAAGGTTTTTGTTCCCTAAAATATGAAACAATTGGAGTAACAATCATTCTGAGGTTTTCCAAAAGAGTCATTTACAGAGTCCTTGAGTCTGACCGTAGGAAGTCGTCTTGATTCTTTAGTCATTAGGGAACATTTAAAATCTTTTCATCTTTAAAATGCATTTTAGGTTGTTGCGCCATTGGAGCGCACCCCCTTCTCAGCACTCACCTTGCCCTTTTCGTGGCTCACAGCTAGATGCTGGCGGCGCCCATGCGGGGAGGACAGCACACACATCGCCACCCGCCTCAGCACGTGAGCACTGATCAGCTGTCGGATTGTCTGGCCCTGGTCACCACTGTAGTTCATTCGGACATTCTCAAAAGCACCTTCTTGAGAGCCAAGAGTTGGGACCTGAGCCATTGTGGAGCACAAAGAACACCGAGAAGTAGACACAAATAGCAGAAATTTAACAACTGAAATAGTTTCATTTAGACTCTCAGAATTCAAGGCCAGAAGGTACCATCATGATCACCTAATGTGACTCGCTGCAAACTGTCGGCCACAGAACCTCACCCACCCACTCCTATAATAGGCCCATGTGACCGTACCTGCTGGCTGAGTTACTGAAGTCCTCAGATCTTAATTTAAAGACTCCAAGTTATAGAGTACCCACCATTTACTTTAGTTTAAACCAGCAAGTGACCTATGCCCCATGCTGCAGAGGATGGTGAAAAATCCCCAGGGTCTCTGTCAATCTGACCCAGGGAAAATTCTTTCCCAACACCAAATATGGCTATCAATTAAACCCTGAGCCTGTAGATAAGACTCACCAGCCAGACACCTGGCAAAGAATTCTCTATACAACTCATAACCCTCCCTTCTAGTGTCACATCTCTGGCTGTTGGAGATATTTGCTAATAGCAGTCGTGGATGGGCCATCGTAGGCACTCTCATACCATCCCCTTCATAAAAACTGACCAACCTCAATCTTAAAACAAGCTAGGTTTTTCACCTTCACTACTCCCCTGGAAGGCTGTTCCAGAACTTCACTCCTCTGATGGTCAGAAACCCTTATCGAATTTCAAGTATGTATTTACCACTGATCAGTTTCTATCCATTTGTTCTTGTGCCAATATTGGCCCTTAACTTAAATAACTCCTTTCCTTCCCTAGTGTTTATCCCTCTGATGTATTTAGGAAGCGCAATCAGATCTCCCCATATTCTTAATTTTGTTAGGCTAAACAAGACAAGCTCCTTAAATCTCCTCTCAATAAGGTAACTTCTCCATTCTGCTGATCATCCTAGCAGCCCTTCTCTGCACCTGTTCCAATCTGAATTGATTCTTTTTAAACAGGGGAGAAAAGATTTGCAGAGTTTTCCAGATGAGATCCCACCAGTGTCTTGTATAATGGTGATAACAGTTCCCTGTCTCTCCTGATGCATCCTAGGATTGCATTAGCTTTTTTCACAGCCACATCATAATGGCAGCTCATAGTTATCCTGTGATTGACCAATCCAAATAGGTCTCTCTCAAACTCTGTTGCTTCCAACTGATATATCCCCAGCTTATAGCAAAAGTTCTTGCTGTCCAAGTTCATGACCTTGCACTATTCACTATTAAGTTTCATTCCATTTCTATTACTCCAGTTTTTAAGGTTGTACAAATCTTAAGAACAAAAGAGAGGCCATACTGGGTCAGACCAATGGTCTACCTTGCCCGGAATCTTGTCTTCCAACAGTGACCAATGCCAGAGACTTCAGAAGGAATGAACAGAATAGGCAATCATCAAGTGATTCATCCCGTCATCCACTCCCAGTTTCTGGCAAATAGAGGCTAGGGACATCCAGAGCATGGGGTGCCATCCCTGACCATCTTGGCGAATAGCCACTGATGGACCTATCCTTCATTAACTTTTTTCTTTTTTGAACCCAATTAGTTTTGCCCTTTATAACATCCCCTGGCAATGAGTTCTACAGGTTGTGTGAAGAAGTCCTTCCCTTTGTTTGAAACCTGCTGCCTATTAATTTAATTGGGTGACCCCTGGTTCTTGTGTTATGTGAAAGCTTAAATAACATTCCTTATATACTTTCTCCACACCAGTCATGATTTTCTAGACCTCTATCATATTCCCTCTTAGTCATCTCTTTTTCAAGCTGAAAAGTCCCAGTTTTATTAATTTCTCCTCATAGAAGAAGCAGTTCCATGCCCCTAATCACTTTTCTTGCCCATTCTGAAAACTATTTATTCCTACCCTTTGTTTTCTCTCTTTTAACCAGTCACTGATCTGTGGACCTTCCCTGTTATCCCATGACTGCTTCTTTGATATTCTGGTCCTCCTCTGTTTTCGCCATACCTCCCAACTTTGTGACATCCGCAAATTTTATTAGCACATTCCCACTTTGTGCACCAAGGTTGTAAATGAAAATGTTAAATAAAGATCAGTCACAAGCCCGGTCCCTGAGGAATCTCTAAAGTTACTTCACTAATAACCTCCCTCCACCTTACAATTTACTGTCAGGAGACCTGGTCTCCCCTGAAACTAGTTTAGCCATCTTTCTATACTTGTATTAATTCCCATCTTCTTCAATTTAACTAATAGCTTCCTGCGTAAAAATGCATCAAATGCTTTACTGAAATCCAGGTAGATGAAATCTGCAGCATCTCTTTTGTCTGGAAAATCAGTTATCTTCTCAAAGAACGAGATCAGGCTGGTCCGGCACAATCTACCTTTTGTACAACTGTGCTGTATTTTATCCCAGTTGCCATTTACCTCTATATCCTTAACTACTACCTCTATAAAAAAATGGTCTAAGACCTTGCATACAACTGAGATCAAACTAACAGGCCTGCAGTTTCCCAGATCACCTTTTCCCCCTTTTTCTTAAACACAGGTAGTATATTTTCAATTCTCTAGCCTTAGGGTGTAACCTCCAGGTTTACAGATTCATTAAAAATCCTTGCTACTGGGTTGACAATTTCATGCGTCGGTCCCTTAAATATTCTTGGATGGGGAATATCTAGGCTCCTCCGTTTGGTCCTATTAAGCTGACTGAGTTTGACTTCCACCTGAGTTGTGGTAATTTCTATTTCCATGTCCTTGTTCCCATTGGCCACGCTCCCACTGCCCCCAAGCTGCTCCTTACCCTTATTAAAAAATGAGCCAAAAGTGATCCCACCCCACGGCCCAAAATCAAGCATTTGAATTGGCAAACCAGCCAGTAATCCTACCATCAACTGATCTGTCATTTCCACTGTCTTGTCCAAAGTGTGCAGCTCATTCAGAGCCTGCTGCGCTCGGCTGCTACTGCCCATGGCTGAAGCTTGCTGGAAGTTGATCTGAATGGCATCCATTAGAAAGCTCAGCATATCCAACACCAGAGGAGCAAAGGAGAAGTTGGCCTATGAGAAAGAGACGTGGCAAGGAAAGCACAAGACATACCATTACTCTTCCTAGCAGCTGCATTTCACAAGCAAGGTAAGTCTTTGAAAAGCAGTTACAGCACCGTTATCCTAATTGACAACTGAGAATCAGGTAACTTGTCTAACTACCAGTACAGCGCACTCCACAACAACTCTGTACCAAACTCGACTGTGTCTTACCGGCATTAGACACAAAAATCCAGTGCAACTCTCAACACAGAACATATTCCCCAGTAGACTAATACGGTACTGGCATAACACGAAATCAAAATGGCAAAAGTCTCTAAGCTAGAAGCTACTGTAAAAGCTTTATTCTAGGAACACAAAGAATCACGAAGAACAACTACACAGAGGGATCCTGATTGTTGAGTGAGATTTTAACCCGACATCAATACCTGGGATTGCAATTCCTCTCGACAGCCCTCAACGTTTCGACACAGGCTGCTCTTCTTGGGTTTCTCTTCATCAGGACCCTTCCCATCATTGATGGTGACCTTGGATTTATCTGCAGGAGAGCTGCTCGCATGGCGGATGACACTCTCAGGTACTCTGGGCTCGCTCTGGAATGCGGATTCCTTCATCGTAGAGCTGATGCCACTGCTGGGAGTTCTCTTCACCAACGCCTGAGAAAGACAAAGCAAAATTGAGGGCCGAATCTGGTTTCCATTTAAGTCAATGACAAACCTCCCAGTGATTTCAATTGGAGCAAAATTAATTCCTTAGAGTCCATTTTCAGAGAGAGAAGACAGCAATAACCCTGTACCCTGCATGTCACTTTCCTTTAGGAGGTTGTATTAAAGTAACACCGGGGGCAGCTGATGGGAAACATCAAAAGAGCAGAGATCTGGTAAGTGGGCAACATGAAGTTGACCTACAAGCCACAAGCCAGTTATGTAGGTTCAAAGTCTTAATTAGTATTAAGAGATCTGCCAATATAGATCCTTTTAGTGAAGGGGGGAAATCATTAAGTAGAAAGCTGCAAATTACGGGGGAGTGATGAAGCTTATTCTAAAGTAGACCCCTCCCATATATTGATATCACAGAGTAACTATTGTGCAATATAAGACTTTGCAAAGCCAAACTTAGGCAACCTGTAATAGTTGCAGGACAGTTTAAATTTAGCCATGAAGATCCTTTACCAGGCAACTGCCATCTTCCTTCGCTCCACAGTCACAGAAGAATGACCCATATTTGGCGTAAGAAATCTCATGGTCCTTGTGACAAACTTTAGCACAAACTGTGCAAACACCAACCCCATCCACCATCTTACAAGTGTGACAGTGGTACCTGTACAAAAGAAACCAGACAGGTTAGAAATTATAGCCCCATAGATTTAGCATACCATCTCTTCCCCAATTCTGAATGGTCTGAAAGACCAGGCCGATATTCTGTATATAGGAAGACCTGGAAGACACTTACCAGTGTTGGTTCATGAATTCTTTCTGTGTGATGGTGAAGGTGCAGAGTTTGTTGCAGAGAGAATCTTCATCCTGTTTAGGAAGGAAGATTATTTAGTCAGTGCATTACGTATCTACCTACATACCCTGGAGTTATCACATTTCAAAACAGTGAGTTTTAGGATCATTTAAAGCAGCAGGCCCCAAACAAAATCACTTCATTTTACATCCAAGAAATGTTGGACATTAAAAAAGATATCGGGTCTGAAATTAAAAGAATGAATTACTGATGGCAGCTTTAATCTTAAAGAGATATCTAAAAGCCTGCCCCAGATAAATTGTGTATTAATGTAACAAAGTCAGAGAACCAGCTACATAAGATCGGTAACATCTTACTCAACATTTTTATTCCCTGTCTTCAGCTCATCTCTGCTCGCGTTACTGACAAAAAAGTCTTTACCTTTGTCAACACTGAAAAACGAAACTATCTACACAAGAATGAGCTGGATTCTCTGCTGTCTAAAGTCAGCTACAGTCTAATTGCAAAATCTTTATTACTGACAATGATTTAAGAGACAGAGGGCACAGATGGTCTTTCAGATCCCAGGTTTAGATTGTCCGACATGAAATTAAACTGTTTATAAGTCAAAACGCAATATTTTTCTACATCTGATCTGGAAGCTGCACATATTAATATAAAAGACTATTGTGACTCTCACCACTAATCTACATATTAAGATTACAGGATTGTCATTCTGGAGCCTAGAATAACTGTTGAGTCAATGTGAATCAATGGAAACAGCTACAAGTGTGGTTTAGAGCTCTTCTGATTAAGAATATCGCTAGGTTCAATTATCATTGGGATTCTCCAATCTTGAAGCTCTGAGAGATTTTGAACTTTACAGATTATAGTTGTGAAGTGTACAGCTACAGCAGGGGTAGGCAACCTATGGCACTGGTTTTCAGTGGCACTCACACTGCTCAGGTCCTGGCCACCAGCCCGGGCGACTCTGCATTTTAATTGAATTTTAAATTAATTTCTTAAACATTAAAAAACCTTATTTACTTCATATACAACCACAGTTTAATTATAGACTTATAGAAAGAGACCTTCTAAAAACGTTAACATGAATTACTGGAACGAGAAACCTTACATTAGAGTGAACAAATGAAGACTCGGCACACCACTTCTGAAAGGTTGCTGACTCCTGAGCTACACAAGGTATCGATGCCATGCCATGAGTGCTAGACCATTGTGATATCAGAGGTAACTCAACCAATCACAACCCGTACTCTACAGCTTATTTGCATTCAACAATTGGTTGTATAAGGGAGACTGTGGAGATGATGGATTACTTAGTCCAGCTGCCACAACCATGCAACAGCATCGGCTTTCAGCTACTAGTTGTGAACATCACTGTGAGAACTTACTGAGTCTTCCGCTTGAGAATCTTCCTCTTCCACTGCCAGCTCTTCCACCCAGTCTGAATCCACCTCAATAGCCCGTTCCTCTCCATCAACGGAAAGATGACTGGGTCCTTGGCCACTGGTCTGGCTCAGAGCATTAGTGACATCAGCCAGATAAGACACAATGTGGCACGTACACTCCAATATAGTAACATGCTGCAAGCAAAAGTTTAATATGAAAAAAAGAGAAGGAATATTTAAATCCTCCTGCATCTATTTTTAAATGAGCACAAATATGAAAATATCTCCAATTCTTAATGAGGACGACTGTAAGGATGTGTGTTACACACAGAAATTCTACCATAGCACAGAACTGGTTTGGGATTTGCAAGGTGGTTTGTGGTATTGCTACAGTATGGGGACAGGACGTTTTCTCTAAAAAGTTTAAGGACTCTCGAGGGTGGGAGGCCTGAGGGGCTTTGACTTGTGGGCATGCATACTGCACTAGCTACTGTATCCAGTTCGTGTGAGCGGGTAGGATACTAAAACCACCAAATACAAGAAGGTCTCAGCCTCATGCCAAATGACAAGAACAGACTGGACAGTGGAGAGTAGACAAAAATCTTTTGTTCACTGGTGAATCAAATCAAATTCAATACCTTGCCTTTGTTAGCAAAATGTTCCAAAAAGATACTGGGATTTTATCCGCTTGTAGCATTTGCATTAGAGGTATGAATTTTCAGTTTCAGGGAGACATTAAAACAATAATTATATATAGTCCTAAAAGGCTTTACTCTGGGCCTGAATCTACTGTGTATGCCTATAAGCAAAAAGAAAATTCACTACCATGAATAAAAGGAAGATCTCAGAATTTCCAAGACGAAGATTTAGTTTTAAAAGATACCATTATCCAAACAACAGTACATTTACTAACTAACTAATTACTTTAACCTGTGCCTGTTCCCTGAATAAGGAAAAAAATTAACAGCTTGCCGACAATAGAAAGTTTTGCCACTATACTGATATACTTAAAGTGGCAATTTCCTCTCCCTCCAGTCTGAGTCTCAATGCATGGATGAGATGGTATAGGGAGGAGGGGTTTAGATTTATTAGGAATGGGGGAAAGTTTTGGGAAAGGGAGAGTCTATACAGGAAGGTTGGGCACTCCACCTGAACCAAAATAGAACCAGATTGCTGGCATTTAAAATTAAAAATGTCATAGAGCAGTTTTTATACTAAGGGCTAGGGGAAAGCCGATAGGTGCAAAGGAGCATGTGGTTCCGACAGAGACATCCCTTAGGGGTGAATCTATTACTGGGAATTCTCTATGTCCTAGTAAGGAGGAAAGGATGGAAGATAAAATATGGGTAGGATCTGATGAGAAACAGTCATATGAATTAGTGAACCATTCACTTACATCATGCAATGACAGACAGCTAAAAAGTGACAATTTTTTAAAGTGCTTATATACAAATGCTACAAGTCTAAATAAGAAGATGGGTGAACTAGAGTGCCTCATATTAAATGAGGAGATTGATATAACAAGCAACACAGAAACTTGGTGGAATCAATGGAACACAGTAGTATCAGGATACAAAATACTGTATATCGGAAGGACAGAACAGGTCATGCTGGGGGGTGGGAGTGGCACCATATATGAAAGAAAACACAGAATCAAATGAAGTAACAATCTTTAATGAATCAAACTATACCACAGAATCCCTGTGGGATAGTAATTCCATACTTGAATAATAAGAAGATAGCACTAGAGATACACTACTGACCATGATGTGATAGTGACAGTGAAATGCTCAGGGAGATTACAATTATAAAAATAAACTCAATAAAAATGAGGAATTTCAACTATCCCCATATTGACTGGGTACATGTCACCTCAGAACGGGATGTAGAGATAAAGTTTCTTTACACCTTACATGATTGCTTCTTGGAGCAGACAGTCCTTGAACCAACAAGAAGAGAGGCAATTCTAGAGGATGTCAGCTTGGAAAAGAGACGACTAAGGGGAGATATCATAGAGGTTTATAAAATCATGACTGGTGTGGAGAAAGTAAATAAGGAAGTGTTATTTACTCCTCATAACACCAGAACTAGGGGGTCGCCAAATGAAATTACTGGGCAGCAGGTTTAAAACAAACAAAAGGAAGTATTTCTTCACACAATGTACAGTCAGCCTGTGAAACTCCTTGCCAGAGGATGTTGTGAAGGCCAACATTATAGCAAGGCTCAAAAAAGAACTAGATATTGTACATTCATGGAGGTTAGGTCCACCAATGGCTCTTAGCCAGGATGGGCAGGAATGGTGTCCCTAGCCTTTGTTTGCCAAAAGCTGGGATTGGGTAACAGGAGATGGATAATTGGATGATTGCCTGTTCTGCTCTTTCCCTCTGGGGCACCTGGCACTGGCCACTATTGGCAGACAAGATACTGGGCTGGATGGACCTCGGTCTGACCCAGTATGGGGATTCTTATGAATGCAGTTATACCAGTATAAAAGTGCTTAAAGTGTTAAAGTTTATTCTGGTTCAGAAAGGAAAATAAGCTATGTTGTTATAAGGCACCTTTATACTGATATAAAGGAGTCCAGACAAGGGCTTATGATAGTGTAACTATATCGGGGAGAAAAAATAAAGCATCCCTAACACTTATACCAGTATAACTTTTCTGATGCAGACCAGGGCTCAGACCAAACACTGAGGACTGAAAACTGCCTGTGTTTCTTACCTTTCCATGCATGACATTAGCATTCATTTTTTCTATAACGTTCTTTTGAGACAGGTATTTCTTGCTATAGGATCAAGGAAAGTTAAAAAAAGAAAAAGAAAAAAAAATAGTTATAGAAACCAGCTCTCAAAAGTTATCAATGTAATCCTCACTGATGATGATCCCAAGTATTTAGTTAGTTTTACAACAGCATTACACAAATCATTACGGTAGTGGCCACTAAATCATCGAGAGGAAAAGCTAAGGAACTCAACGGTTCCAATACAAGTCTCCAGAAAAGCACTTATCCCAACCACCACATATTCCAACAGGTGGCATCCTGAACTATGGGGCAACCACACAGCACCCCATACGCTCTCCCCTCTCCATTATCAAACGCTCCACAAGTAAGCCCAACACACGAAGATAATCAACCACCACCACCACAGGTCTCCTTCTTCTTACCATCTGCCCAGCCAATCGACTGCAGCACTGTGAAGCTGCAGATGTCCAGCACCTTGCCCAGCACTGGCCAGAGTTGCCATCACAACCATGAGCTCAGGGAAGCCTGTTCCATCACCAGTGGCCAACATTTCCGTTGCCATTGGTATAAGGGTACTCAGCAGAACAGTGCACACGCCTTCTCCGACTTGGCTAATCAACAAGAAGAAAGTTTAAGACGCATTAAATCACCCATCTACACCAGTTTAAGTTGAACTTTTCTGAGGGTTATCTAAGCAGTATATTAGCCCGCACCAGATGGGTGCAAATTCTAGTGTGCACTAGTGTGTCGCACACTGCCCCACATGAGCCCTGCTGGCACACACTAAAAGCTCCCTAGGGTATGTTAATAGAGTCCCGTTTCCAATAGTACTACATTAATATACACTAGAGAACAATAGCAAGACAATGACCTTACAGCATGAGAGATTAGCAGTATTTAAAAGACTACAAGATGTCTATGGAATATGTATTTTATCCACTGTATATAATGTAAGTCACATAAGATTGTGCTCTACCTGTTTTCCCGAACAATATATGTTGTCAGAAGTTGCAGCAGCTGCCTGTTCTCTTGAACAACATCCAATTGATCTGAATCTTTAGGTGGTGACATGGTCATCCTGGTTAACCAGGCCTGTAGGCGTACAGGCTCAACACAGGCCAACTGGGCCAAGGAGCCACATAGTCGCAAGAGACTGGGGTTAGGGCTCTTCTCAGCTAGGAGACAGAATTATCAGGGGTTGATATTGTAGGTGTAAATTGAACACGCCTGGCGACAATTTTCCTTCTACTGTTAAAAGCAAAATTCACTGGATTCCCTAAAGTGCAGGCAACTGGAGACAGCCTGACAGCTATCCTTATTACTATCATCATCATTCTAATTCTATTCCTCCATTCATTCCCCCAAGACAGTTGTTCTCTCTCATACACTGGGGGTAACTAAATCAAGCATGACATAAAAGTGAATTGTGTAATTTTCCAGCTTGTAGTCATCTCTAGCTGTTCATATGTATATTGAAGATATTGCCAGACTGTCCCCTGGTGCCTGCTCCTCCAGAGAGCTAAACAGCAAACATTCGCCTTCAAAAAAGGGATTGCTGAAATGCTAGTTAACTCAAAATAAGCTTTTACTACATACTGAAAGGGCAAATAGTTAATGAAAAATGTGACCAGTGGGAGGCTCCCAGGGGAGGGACAGTGACAGAACTGAAAACTGAAGCTCGAGAGGTGGAGGGGGACAGATGATAAAATGAAATACAAAAGAGGACTGGGAATGAGTCCACGTCGTCTTCAGTATCTCCCCCAAAATTTTCTTTCATACTGCAGGTCAATTTATGTAGAACAAGAAAAATATTAAATGGACATTAAAATTCGGATGCGGAAATTAAACAGTCACTTACTCAACTGGAAGAGTTTGGTGAAGAATTTCAGAACTCTGTTACAGAATTTAGCAGAGAGATTTTCATTGGCTGTGGCCATCATGATCTGGACCAGTTCTCCACTAATTGAGTGAGAGAAAGCAAATCATCAGGTCACACTGTTCAAAAATGCACTCATCTATTTTCTTCACTTATGTATATCAACCTTAGATGCCAGGGCATAAACAAGACAAAACTCTAAACCCTGCAGCCAAGGACAATAAGGATGGGGTACTGCAGGCAGCTACCTTCCATTCTTAAAATTCCATTCTTATTTTCTCCAGAAAAGAACAAAAAACACGTTAACGGCTTGTCCCTGAGGAAGCAAAGCAATTACACTCCAAAGGGAAATATTTTAAAAGTGCCAACACTACTTCCCTTCAATGGTAACAAAGAGTCCTGTGGCACCTTATAGACTAACTATAAAGTTTTGAAGCATAAGCTTTCGTGGGCTAATACCACTTCGTCGGATGCAACGACGAAGTGGGTATTAGCCCACGAAAGCGTATGGTTCAAAACTTTATAGTTAGTCTTTAAGGTGCCACAGGACTCTTTGTTACCTCTGCTATTCCAGACTAACACGGCTACCTCTCTGATTCTTCCCTTCAATGTTTATTAGAGCTACACAGAGTCATCCTGTAGTCAATCAGCTTAAAATTAAGGTGTGATGTTGAAGCAATTTCAGCCGGCTGGTAAAATCATCCTATCTTTATCATATGGTCCTCTCCTCCACTCTCTGAGGTTACTCATTCATGGTCAGGAGCACAACCTTAACATGCTTTCACAATGCTTTCAGAGCAGTGCCATCAGAGC
The DNA here is from genome assembly GCA_032164245.1 of Sternotherus odoratus. Lineage (NCBI taxonomy): Eukaryota > Metazoa > Chordata > Testudines > Kinosternidae > Sternotherus > Sternotherus odoratus. The sequence goes on along the minus strand of JAVMKO010000018.1, from coordinate 11,894,563 downwards.
CTTCGTTCCAAATTCAGAGGGGTATGCAAACCTCAGGCACTCACAGATCATGAGCAATCTGGTAACAAATCAGGGTTCTGTCACAAAAGGGCCAAAGCTGATTTCAACAACTTTTGTCATTTTCTCATTTGTCTCCCATCCCAACAGTGCACATAAATCAAGCCAACTCCCCCATCATGCTACTTTAGCTTGGGCTGAACAAAACAAAGTAGAGAGCATGTAAAGGAGGTCTACCAGCTTTGCAACTGGAATTAACTCTCCCCCAGTTCATCTCCTTCTACACTCCTGCTGTTTCACATCCGCACCACCTTGTCTTCATACTCCAAGACAGAAAAAAGGCATCTTTCCGGAGACCAAGCCTGAAATCTATCCTGGGGTGACACTGAGAACAGGTGCTACTTTACAAGTAGAACTGACAGGCAAATTAACATAGCCTCTCTCAAGAGGTTCTTCATGCTGCCTCTGACAAAACAGATGTATCCAAAAACTCACAAAACCAGGCACTGAAATGAGGACTAATTGAACATTTTATCTGCAGTGTCAAAGCAGAATAACTCTCTCTCTCACCTGGGAATCTTTTCACACTTACAAAATCCCACAACTCTCCAAAGGGTAACATATTCCTTATGCAGATTATATGAACTCTGCTCTTTCCTGTACAGAAGCAACAGCATTCCACAAATACTAAGTGTGACAAGACAAGGAATAAGAGAAGCGAGAGCAAGTTCTTAGAATGCAATCTTCCATCACCTCACCTCTCTGAGAAGAATTCCTCCATGGCTTTCCGGGCCTGGCTGCTCTCCAACTGCTTCTCCAGATGCTGCAAACACTCCTCCAAAATAGACTCATCTAGGCCACTGTGGAGCAAAGATTAAGTATACAGAAGAGTGCATAAATTGCTCAGTCTTATCTCTTTATCTGTCAAATATAGGATCAGAAACTATACGCGACAATGATTGTCTGAAAATTTATAAATAAAAAGTCAGAAATTGATTACGCCTAAATTGATCACACCTCAGTGTGCCACCTTACAACGGGCATCCCTAGGTGGGCTCTACTCCAATATGTCTTATTGTCACATTTGGTGTTGCATTCTAAGACTCTGGGTACTAACAAGGCACAGATGGTTGTAGGGAGGCCCTAGCCAAGGCATTGGAAAACATCAGGATAAGAAAGTAGGCTCTCAAAATAGAGCACTACATTAAACAGTTTATAATTTCCTTTGGGGAGGGGAATTTCATAGAAAAGCTTTAGCCAAGGAAGAACCTTGGGACATGATTCAACTTTGAGAGTAATGTTGTAAACAACAAGAAATATAACAACTCCCATGAAAAGGAAACAAATTGGACAGAGTTCAGAGGAGAGTAACAAAAATGATAAAAGGTTTAGAAAAAACCTGACCTATGAGGAAAGCTTAAAAAACCTGGGCATGTTCAGCCCAAGAGGGGACAGTTAACAGTCTTCCTATATGTTAAGGTCAACTATAAGGAAGACAGTGATCAGAAGTAGGAATGGGCTTGATCTGAAACAAGGGAGTTTTAGGTTAGAAACTAGGGGGAAAAACTAAGGGTAGGTAAGCTCTGGAAGAGGCTTCCACAGGAATCTGTGGAATCATCAGTGGAGATTTTTAAGAACAGGTTGAACAAACACCTGTTAGGAATGCTCTTGTACAGCCTCCTTCGCTGAGGCAGGACTCAAGGGCATCTCAAGTTCCCGTCCAGCTCTACATTTCTATGATTCTGTGTAATCCAACACTCAATTCAGGTAGCTGATCAAATCCACACTGCTTGATTAAATAGATATTGCGCTATTTAAAGTTTATGTGACTTGGAAAAAATGTTGTTAGGTTTTAATCAGCAACTACAGCAGCATAGTACAGAAAATAAGCAGCTAATATGTGGCCTTTCCATAGCACAAATAAAAACATTGATGAACAAGTGGATCACGATAATCCTGTCCATCTGGCTCGGCAGGTCACACAATGAAGGGATACATCATATGTGATTTGATACCTATTGGGGTCGGAGTGATTAGCCAGTATGTTATAACATCCTGTGATCAACTTCTCATAGACACGAGCCAGGAATTCATCAGACTCCGCAGGGCCCAGGATTCTTTCTAGGGAGTTGCTGCTGATCTCTGCAACACTCTCCATACTGGTCTCCAACAGAAGGGGCAACAAGGTATGAATAACCTGTGGTGGGTTCAGTTCATCTGACCAGCTTGAAGGGAGAAGAGAAACAGCAAAAACATTTCCATTAGTAAAAGATCTCCAAAATGAAATAGCTTAGCAGGCACAGAGCTGGGAAATTGATCTAGATGGAAGACTAGGTACATATTACGTCCAAAGCCCTTTTCAAATAGTTGGGTATAATTCAGTTGTCCTGGCTATTCTCTCTTAACAAAACAGTTCTCCTCGCCAAAACTATATTTGAGCCGCTATGGTATATAAATACCCGCAATGTTTTCCTAGGTAGTCACTGCATCATTTAGTATGTCCTCTAGACATTGGTAAAGTATTGCTTTGGGATAACTAGAGAATAAAAGTCACCATAGAAGAACTGTTTCTGTTCTTCTTTACAGTTTAGGCACTAATATTTCTAAGAGGACACACCCGATGATCACAATGGAAAAAGCAATCCACACAGCTTCTATTGTTCTCCCCATTTCATGGGACGTGTGTTTATTCTGTGCCCCCATTCTACAAGAAGAAGGGGCTAAGAATTCCCTCTAGGGAGAAGTCTGACTTCTAGAGATCCAAGGCCAAGTGAGTGGTTATTTTTCATTCATGTACAGTTCCTGGGCTCAAATTCAGAAAAACAGTGTCCTTTACCCAACTTTTCCCCCCATAAACAGGAATGGTCAGTTGCAAGTCATGTTCAAAAGAACAGGCAAAACCAGATGGAAGAAAAATGTTCACTTACACTATGAGATCCCCAGTGAGTCTGACCAAGGAGAGGAGGGTATGTTTTAAGGAGGCTGCGAGGGGTAGAGTCTGGCTACAGAGTGTGCCCAGATGGGCAGCCTGAACAGCACTGATGTAGCTCTCTGCTGGGATTGTGTCATTCGCAAAGGCGTTGCGCTAAAAAGAATCAGAACACACGTTCAGGATGAATACGTACCACAGAAAGCACAATCTGGTGCCTAAAAAATGAGCATATATGAGTTAACATAGTGTGTCATGAAGTCTTCTGGATGAAGCTCACCCTTTGGGGTTTTTTAAATCTCCACATTGATGCCCTAATAGCTGCAGGGTGGTAGAATTGCAGGCTGTACAAGCTCATAGTGCAGCCTATGGTCACCATCATCTCAATATGGACGTGACACCCATGGAGACTTTATGCACCAACATGCAACCCTCCATACTTATCTAAGAAGCAGGGCTGTTCCGATGGTGAACTGGATGCTGGGACTTGTTAATTTCCACTGACCAAACCTCGATATTAAAGGAAAGGATGCAGTAAATCTGCTCCCTTTGTAGGAAAATTTGCAGCTCTTGGTTGTGCAAAATTTGGATAACTTTGCAATAGCAGATCACTCATGTCTAGCATGAGAAAGACTATTTCCCTACTGCCAGATGTTCAAATGTTAGTTTAATGAAAGTTGAACAAAAATATAGTAGGCAACTTTCCCACCAACGTACATAGTTAGGGCTATTTCAAGGCCTACTGGACTCACCCATGATCCAATGTTTGGAAACTCATTAGTATTAATGTTGTTCCAGGATTCACACAAAGCCTGCACTGCTGATGGCAAGTTCTGTACAAGGGTTGGGCCTGCAACCAAATGAGACAGTAAAAATAAGGAATTCCACAGGGGCTGACAGGGAACCTGGAATGCAGTAAGGCCCTGTTTAAAAAAACAGAATGTTACCAACTGAATTAGGTAAGTTAACTTTGATGGGAAACTGGATAGTTAGGTTTGTCTGGACTGTAATTCTGGTGGTGAGGCTGGTTTCACATTCTTCTACAATAAGTCATGTTGGTCTTAAGAAAATAAAGCCTGCATTACCTCCACAGCCTCGGGCAACTCGTCATGCAACACAGTTCCTCCAGTGAAAAGGTGTTATTTCAACAGTATTAACGTGTCAAAATGCTTTAATCAAGTGGTTAACCAATAACAATCCCTCCTCTGAGGAATTCTGAACGTTTCACTTGCTACACAGTATACCACCTATCCCATAAGAAGTGCAGACATTCAAGCAGTGAGAATCCAGGGAGATTCAAAGGACAGCTATGCCAGCGGAGTGTCAACACAGCTGCAAAGCCTTTTTAATGCTGGCTGGACTTAAGCTAGGTATTGTTTTCATCATTTCCCCCCAGACTGCTTGACTACTACTACTTCGGACTCCACAGGTGCAAGTACCTGACAGAACTACACAGAATCAATACCCCAGTCCTTGAGGTGATGGTTGGGGGGCGGCAGGGGAGTGAACCTTTTGGCAGCACAACTTTGAAGCTGAACCTTTACTCTATTGTATCAAAAGTCTCCCTTAGACAAACTGAGGAACACAGCTAAAGTTCACAAGAGCCTTACCCAGAGTATTTGATTTGCAGCGGCTAGATCCAATCGCCAGGACAGCAGCGTATCCCCGAAGCTTCTCTTCAGGTGGTTTGTTCTCAGGGGACCCCTCTTCAGAGAGGCTCTGCAGTAAGTAAGATCTGTGTTGGGGGATGGAAAGGACTCATTTCAGGGGACAGCTCTGCATTTCAGAACTAACACGCCAATACAGCAACAGATGGGAAGGCAAACTTCAAGAACCAACCCTCTGATTTGTTATCCTGTAAATCCTACAGTACCATTCCATGAGTTCTGGGCTTTTAAGCTCCTTTAAGCCACTTACCAATAGAAGTGGCTGCTGGGGGTGGGGGAGAGGAGGGAGAAAGCTGAGTTACTTCCACTTTCTTCTGCACAGGAGCCAAAGGCAGTTTAAAAGGCTTTGGACTCTCACTGAACAATTAAACCACCTCACTTCCAAGTCATCCTGACAGTCACAAGACTAACTCACTGAAACAACCCTGTGCTGCACTCTCCCTTTCAGGGTGTTAGGAAGAGGTTTAATCTTCAGAGACAAAGATGTTTTGCAGCTTGTAGGAACGTCTTGAAAGATCAGATAGTAAATTACTTGAAAAGGAATAATAAAACCTATGGATTTTAGTCAATTGATTTAACATGTACGTTCCATGTGATATAAGATAAAGCCATCACTCTGGACTATTAAAAAAAGAACACTACAGGGATGGGGAGCGAACACAAAATGAAGAGTCAAGTACAGAAAAGAAAACAATACCCCTCTAGAGGGGCTAAGTCAACAGCATACCTGGTGAATGTAGCGTAAGTGTCAATAAGCTGCAACGTAGCAGGCAGCAGATTCTTGGTTATCTCAGATGATTTGTGTGGGTCGGTTTCTGCGGCTAGCTTGGAAAAATGCTCATCTAGAGAAACCTGGATCTTGGAAATTGCAGCATCCAGGGTATAAATGGACTGCAAGCTGGGAACCTCATGCAGCTGGAGAATTGTGGTACAGTCGATCCCACAGAAAGAGGAAATCTTAAAATAGGACGACATTTATAACAGCAATGCGCCACAAAGATCAACGCTCCACACTAGCTTATATGTATCCGATATTCATACCAACTTACCTGTCTAGCAAAGTACTCCTCTGCTATTTCCACGTCATATTTCACTGAGCTGCACTTGGTAGATGCCAATTCAATAAGAGAAGCAGCATGTTCAGCTTTCATGCTCTGTTTGATAAGGTGATCCTGTATGTATTGCAGAGAAAGATTTAGCAGCACGTTTAAGGGAATATAGAAGGGCTGTGGAATTTACCAATTTAAGAACCTTCACCATGCTAAGGTACTTGGGTTTTTTTTGTTTTTTTTTTTTAAAAACACATATAATACTAACCCCCATTTCCCAGCACCATGCAATCACCACAATTCCCATATGCAGTGAAACAGGCAGAAATTAAAATGACCATTGTCCATCTTAGAAACAACCACTAAAGTTGTTTAATATTAAAAAAAAAAAAAAAAAAAGACGCTATAAATCCCCTTCAGCTGCACTTCGGGAGATGAAAATTACTTTTGATACCCCTAGCACAGTTTGTATTTCCCTCCTCTTTAAGCTCTGCCATACATTGCTACACTTTCATTTCTTACTCCTGATACAGATCATTACAGCTCTGGAATTTGTGCTGCTGTGTTAAATGCTAACAATGTGTCAAAAACCCTACATTGTAAAATTCTAAAGAAAGGGCTGTACCTTGATCCAGCTGACATAGGAACTGATACGTAAGCGGGAAGACCAGCGCAGAGTGTGCAGGATATCACATTCACTCATCTCTGGGGTGTTCATGGCCAGCTGATTCATGTAGTTTTTGGATGGAGGCAAAATCCCCAATATCCGCCACAGTATCAAGAAATAGTATTGAAGCGCACAGGCCTCCTAAACAAAGACAGTGGAGGAAATGCCAGGAAGCAAACATTATAATCAACCTGCTTCAACTCCTGCGATCCTCTCAGGGGCTCCTAAATGTGCCTGCATGTGGAAGGAGTGTCCCAGAGATTAGAGTGAAATGGACCATACTTCCATTTCATGCTGGTTTTGTGGCACTGTAGCGGGGTGAGCACTCACTCCTGTTCAAAAGGGCTTAAATCAGCCCTGGGAGAAGCAGGGAAGGAGATAAAGGACAGCTGGGTCAGCTTATTGGGTAGCTGACCACAGCTGTGGTCAATGAAATTAGGGCCCAGCGGCCTTTATAAGAGGGCAGTGGGCTGGAGGCAAACAGTCCTCCTCTAGCCTTTGGAGAAGGAGGACCTGACTGCTGGGGCTAAGCAGGGTACCAGGAGTAGGGCAGGGCTGGGGGAAGGATAGCAGAGCTGTGGAGCTCTGACCTGGAAACCCCCCAGGCTGCCTGGCCTAGTCCACGGCCAAATAGGTACTGGGGTGCAGAGGCAGCAGGTCCAAACCCCCTTGCCGGTGATGAGTGGCAATTAGACTGCAGTCTGCCCGAGAGAACGGGGGCAAGTGGTGACTGGCAGTTGCCTAGACTGAGGCAAGGTGGGGATAGGGGTTGGGGTTCCCCAAAGAGGGAAACCCTGAGATTTGTGGGGTATTGCAGGGGTTCAGCACCCCAGTGGAAGAGGGCACCGGGGTCTGGGAGGGACACGGGCCAGCACTGAGTGGGACATTGGCCTGCAGAGGGCGCACCGGAGGCTGGTGAGCTGATTCCCCAGACGACCAGCAGGAGGTGCCAGCGGGGGTGAGTCGATGCACGCTTACAAGCACACTTTCTTATCTCACCTAATTCCCTGTCAAGGGGCATAAAATTCTCATCTAATCACATTCAAGCCAGACCTTTTGAATACATTTGGGAAGATCCAGAAGCTCATTGTACATTTTAAAAGAACCTTTGCACTGTGTATCATCATTTACCACCAAACAGGGAAGTGCCAACTTTAAAAGCCATCTCACAGCCAGCAGCTTAACTTTCTCAAACCTATGACGTTTGCACAATTTATATCTTTCAGCTGAAATGAAAACTGAAATATGAATCTAAAACATTACATTTCAAGTGCCACCAACTAGATTCCCGCTTTACCAACACAAACAAAAATCACTCTAGTTCTTCCCCATTCTACTATGGACACAATAAATCCAATGAATGCACTTCAGGCCAAAAGATGAAAGGTCCAAATTTTTCCTTTAGGCAGCTGGAAAAGCTTGAAGCAGACACTGAATTATAAGCTAGACACAGGAGTGCTATTGACTGCCAAAGGATGGGATAACCCTTAAAGGGAGGTGGGCGTAACCCTATCTATAAGTAATTAGCTGCCATCTAGGTGATGGGTTTGATGTCAGGGATCAGATTATAGATACCTGAACACCACGTGAGCTGCAGGCTAAAAAGCCAGAAAGCAGCTCAGTTAAGGGAGAGAGACCTGCAAGGAGTGGGAAGGCTGCTGCAGGAGACTCAGAATCAGGAGAAAGTATCTGGAAAGGGAATCTTTACACCAATGAGGCAAGAGATTTGCTGCATGGGGAGGCGCAGAAGCTTTATGAGGAACAGACTGTAAGACAGGTCAGGCGGCAGAACCTAATTAATCTATTTTGGTTTGAATAAACTCCTCCCCTGAAGAAAGGGACTGAGTTTCTGCCATTACTGGGAGCACATTACTTGATGCACTGGCTGGTGAGAAGCTGGCCTACCAGCTTACATTGAGAAAATACAAGACAACTGTTCACCAGGAAATTTTAAGCTCCAAAATCCATGGAGCCATCCCTCTTCTCAGCAGGGAGAATGTTATAGCAACACATACATATACCCTTACCAGTGCAGTGACATTTTTGTTTTCCTTCCTCCTGAGTGTATCAAACTGGGATCCAGCTTCAAGTAGCGAGGTCAGGGCTGAATAAAGCTCATCATACTTCATTGTCCTCGAGAACAGGACCTCACATACCTATTGAAAAAGCCAAATCAGAATTATTTCCTCCTTGGTCATTGGTTATTAACATAGCTGAAATTGCGTATCTACAGTCGATTTCCCCCCCTAGTGGAGACCAGCCCTAAGTCTCTCTCTCTCTCACACACACATACTAAAAGTATCGGACATACTCCCAGCAAAATAACCTCAAAGGACAGGCGTGTCAATTGCTGCTTTTCCCAGTCAGAGTCTGAAAGATGCTTTAAATGTATGCAAGAAAGGAACACATTTTAGATGTACAAACAGGAACCTAGGTGTACATGCTAAACTGCCCCATCCAACAATACGTGATCTTCTCTTTTGAGCTGCAGGAATAAGAGCTCTAGTCAGCAAAGACAGCGGGTGTAAAAAAGCCAGAAGGAACACGGGGCAAACTGATGGGGAGACAACTCCCAGACAGACACATTTCTATAAGAAGCACAGAGAGGTAACTTGAGTATGAAGGAGCCCTTGGCTTGGCACATCTGACAGAATCAAGCTACTACAGAGACAGAAAAGTTCTCATCTCTTTTCAGCCAGTTTACTTTTATGCAGCACAAGTGGACTTTACATATGCCACTGGGCAAATCACTAAGAATATATGGGCTAGGTGAGCTGGGATTATTTTACCAAATATCTGCTTTCAAGTTAGGATTTGTACACTATTCAACTATAAAGTATTCAAACCCTTTGTTTATTGTCTTATACCAACATCTATTCAGCGAATACACACAGTACTAAAGGAAATCCCTGGGCAGCTTGTGTCTCACATCTCAGTTACAGTGCCAGTCTTTTCCTACGCTGGTTTCCTAACGTAATACAGGCTCAGAGAAAGTATTTAACAAACTTCCAGGTACCATGTTATCTAGGCGGTTCAGGTCATCTTCCGATGCTTCTGGTGACAGGATGCAATAGAATCTGGGCTGTGGAACTGCATCTGGGACACAGATACCAAAGGTATAATTCAAAGTAAAATGTAAACAATACTGCTGGCATATCAACACTGGTAATTTTTTCCCCCTCAAAGACAAGAAGTCACTTAATACTAGAGTAAAAATCTGCTAAACAGACTGTGTATATGTTATATATATATATATAATATATACTCATAAAAGGATGCATAGATTAACTGATTGATGCACAACTAGCATTTGAGTACTTTTCCCCATTTGAAAATAAACATTATAAAAACTGTCTCACGTTCCTAAACCTATATAGCATGAATAAGGCATGTTTAGTTCAATAAGCAAGGGCTGGGCAATGCTAGAGGTCTGCAGGTTCCCTCCAGCTCCCCTTTTGGGTATTTAGTCTAATGTGTCTTAAACCACACTCCAAAGTTGCTGAAAGGGACTTTGACTTTGATCTGCAACACCACACGCTGGAGCAATCATGTATTACGCAACCACAACCCCACGGCTAGGAGTAAAATGTTACTGAACAACTTCCCTTCTGACCTGATGAGCAGTGTTTGGTCCAGTTTTCTTCCACTTCTTTAAATCCATGATAGAGAGGGACAGAGATTCTTCTACTACTATCCTGGGATCCACTCACCCAGCCAATGGGTTGGGTTAGCAGGTTATACTGTACCTATGTAAAAAACACACCGAAAACAAGGCACACTGATTATGGGGAAAATATACAATCTCCCCCCACTAAAACACATTAACTTTCCCAGCTTGTGAGGAGTCAGAGACAGCACTGAGCACACAGCTGGAGACTCTCTCGTACTTTTCGGCCAGTGGAGTAAGACTACTGTCGAGATACTAAGGAGATACTCCAGAGAATATTCTGCAAAACACTGGCATCTCATTAATCTGCCAAAGTCTGAAACAAAGCATCAGAGATGAGCTAGACTCAAATAAATTTACCTGAAGGGTGTTTGAGAGAATACATGCAATAGTAAAAAGGCTCTTTTAGGCCTCTATTCTTATTAGAAAGCAGGCAAGTTTACTGCTCTGGGCTTTGCCATACTAGTAACCCATGCTGCCCAGAATGTATTCACTGATAGCAGTAGTTATGCTTGAGTACAAAGCCACATAACACTCCAACCAAGCCAGCTGCTGGAAATTAACAGCACCAGTTGTGTCACTAACCGGATGCAACCTTGCACACTGTTAATGAAATCAGAACAAGGAGTTACAGGAAATGCCTAAAGGGAGACACATAGGAACAGGAATACAACAAGGAGACTAACTGGTTTAGGTCATTGCTGAGTGATTATTTGATTAAACATTGGAAATGTGCATCCTCGATCCCTTACCTGCTCAAACAGGTATACAGGAACTTTGGAATACTGGTGAAGCAGGTAGTCAAACACCAGTAGAAGGCGAGCCAGGATAAGGGGCACAGACCGTAGCTGAGAGTCCATGTTCACAGTCAGTTCCAAGATGGTCTGGATACAGAGGGTCAAGATAGACCTGCGGCCTTTCTCTGAGAAGTTGTGGAAAATAAGCAACAGCAGCTGGAGGTGCTCAACATTCAGATCTTCTGTGTCGTTAGGAAGAGTTCCCTGCAGAGCATTTTGTTTCAGTGTGCCCACAAACCTGCCAGCAACAGGAAAGAGGCTCAGTGAGAAGGTTGTTCTTTTAAAGAGTGATCCATAGATCACACTATTAACAGGGGACTTTCACCGAAGCAAGCTACAGGAACTGATTAAGATGCACATTTTAATAACGATTTCTTTCTACTTGATCAAGCAGTGCAAAGAGAGTCTTGTTTCTGACCTCAGTCTTACTATATGAATATTGCCATTTCACAAATTAACCATAACGTCACTGAAGGATGCATTAAAGTGAGATGGCGAAAGAGACTTTATGCCCTATATAAAAACACAAACAGCAAAAACCTTTTGAAGAGAAATGTAACAAGCTAAAAAAAGAGAAAGATGTGTGTTTTCCCCAGCAGAGAAGGCTATAAGTCAGCCAAACCACAGACTATTGTACAGTTTCACATTTAAAAACAAGTACGTAGGGGTCAAGGCTTGGCAGAAAGGAGCTGACATACCACAATGATGGGCTTGGTATGAGGCACCAAAATAATGTGATGATTGCCTTTTCTTTTTAAAATCAATGCTGCTGGAACAGTCTATACTCTACTGATCCAGTCTTGATAGACTCGACTTTTCCCATCTCACCCCAAACAAATCAACTGGATCTTCCAAGCTTCACATCCTTCCCCTCTAGGATTTTCCTAGTTTTTTAGGACAAAATGTCTGGTCGTTGGATTAGTCTGTCCAGCAGAAAAATACCATCCCCTAGGAAATTAGCGATCATGGGAAAGAGCAGGTCACTTATTTTTAGTCATAATATATAGAACATTTTCTTACCTCTCCCAAACTTTAAGGCATTCTGGGACGTCAGGGTCTCCTTGAGCACTGGCTTTGTGCTGCCAGATAAGGAGAAGGCGAGACAGCACAGACAGACTCTGAGGGTGGATGTACAGAGGCCATGGTCCCTCAGAGAAAGGGGCTATCCCTAGCTGCTGTAGAAGAGTGTTCTGGCAAAATACAACAGATACAGAGTTGAGAGGAAAGCCGGACATGTGGCTTTAAGTAACTACAAGACTTCAACAATCCAAAGGTGATAATAAATAGTAGTACTCTAAGTGGACATGTATAAGGTTAATGCTGTGGTATTTCACCTCAGGAAGCTTACATTATTTGGCACATGTACCAAGTAAAATATGGCATAGGTACCAAGTGAAGTATGCGGGAGGGGTTTGTTTTTTTACCCTTGTTTGTTTTTTTAAAAGCCTCCATCTACACAGGAGGGGACTTGTTACATAAAAAAGTCTAGAAAAAAATAGCATGAATAATGCTCACTTATGAGACCCAATACTGGCAGAAGAGATGGTGCTTTGGCAGAATGGTAGACAGACTTGCAGAATCTAGTTACTCTGCCCGACAATCATGTATCCTATTTCATTGTCAAAAGCTAAAACTCAGGTATCCTCAAGACTGGGGGGATGTGAGGAGAAAAAACCCCCCAAAAATACCACCAAAGGAAACTTTTTTGTGCCACAAAAACAGGAACATACGGACATGTGAAAGGAAAAATTTCACCTGAAACCACTGATCTGAAGCTCTTTAAATTCTAATTACACCTATTAAGTATGCTAAATACAAATGAAAGCGGTTAACTAGTGCCAGTACAGTCTCTGGAAGGGCCTTCATTCACTCTCTCTATTTGCCAGACTGTGTTTACATTCTATTTTCCACCCCACGCTCTAAAGTGCCATGTCTTCAGTAAATTCTAACCAGAACCGGAGAGGTGATCCCCACTCTGACACTTCCTTCCTACTGAATGCAGTTATGCTTTCTCTCTGCTCACGCGTGTCAAAAATGTAGATTTAAAAAAAGAGTAACTACTTCAAAAAATTACTGTATTTAAACTATCGGGGAAAAATAGTTAACAAAAGGCATAGGGATTTGATACACTACTATAACAGATTTACAAACCCTCTTACATCATTAAGCTTGGTCAGTATGTGTCCTGACAAAGGAACCTAAAGGCCACAAAGCTAGCACATGAAAGCAAGAGAGACCAATCAAAAAGCCAAGCAGGAAATTCTTACAGTAAAATGCACATTCAGAAACAATTCTTTGAAACTGCCAGCAACCCAGACATGGAGAATTATTCAGTTTTCCCTTTAAACATCTCCGGAGTTAAGGAGACTAATTGAAACCCCCTTACAAATAAGAGTTGATGAGACTGCTGCTCTCCAACTGTTTTCATTCTGGGGACTACCCTGTAAGTAGAAGCATCTCCCCTGCTGGCCCCATAATATGCCATTGCTTGGCGTTCAAGAGGGGCTCTGTAGTGAGAAGCACTGCTGTACTAACAGAGAATGTATCCTCATGTAAATTCAATACCAGACACCAATGCTTTAATTTTACATCCTAACCTGCAAGGTAGGGGACTGTAGGTCCGAGGTCACCAAGGAATGGTTGAAGTGATACAATGCAGCAGGAAATTCCTCATCTGATGTGCCTGCAACACAAAAGAGATTATGTCAGTTACTACTACAGCTCTATTTGGAGACTCATGATCCCAACACCAGGCAAAGAAAACCCATGTTAAGTAGAACTCCCCATCCTAGACGTTCCCAGAGAAAAGAAGTTCTGCTCATTCACCCTTCAGTCCATCTTTGTCCACTTCCTTGATGATGCTAGCCAGCGTGGCCATGTGCTGCTCTGAAAGAGACACACTCAGGTAGTTGCGAATGAAGTTGTTCCTGGAGTTCAGCATGGAGCAAGTAATGAAGTTCAGAATATTGGACGCCAGGCTTAAAAACTAGAAGGAAGAAAGAGAAATGCATCTATTTTAGCAACACCAAAATCCAATGTGGGTCAAAGAAACACAACACAAAAATCTCATTACTAGATATGCTAGATAATTCACCACCCAGCTACACTCTTTCTCCATTACAAGCCAATAATTAGAGTTCAGATTTACTTTTCTCTCCTCATTACAATTAGATTGCTATTAGCCACTCTGCTTGTCTGCCATTACACAGTTTCTAGTCTTCAAGACAAGCCCACTGGGATGAGTGGTTCTCTCATTCAGTTGGTATCATTTCATATACACATCTAAAGAGCTTGCAAATCCATTATCCTTCTCAATAGCAGCATTCATTTTCACCATTACCCAAAGGAATTGTTTGTCTGACAAAGTGCTGTACATTTCCATTTATAATTTTGCCCCCATATTCCCACACTCCCTTCAACCTAAATCGGTATTATCTTAATTATTCTCTCCCTTGACAATAGCTATTATTAATACGTACCTCCAGACAGAGTAATGCAAACAGCTCCTTCTGAAGCCAAGGTCTTTGGTAATCAGACCCACGGCCATTCGCCCTCTATCCCAGCTAGCCAGTGACTATCAATCAGAATATAATAAAATGCCTGGATCTAAACTGCTAAGTGCCAGACTAACGAGCCGCTCACTGTTCAGTGCTACATCTCACTAATTATATAATTCATCACAGAGATCACAGCATACCAATTCTGGGTCCTTGCGGCTGGCCAGGATGTTCCCATTCTCCCCGGTAGTCTGTTTGTTGGGGCTTTTCACTCTAGGGGAGCTCTCCAGCGGAGGTGGGGGAGGCGGCGGGGGTGGGGCCACTTTCTCTTTACTTGGAGAAATTGTTTCTTCAAACCATTGCCCAAGGATAGGTTCGCTGTCATCATCTAATACAGAGTACATGGAAAACAATGATACAGACGCAAAATGACATTGCGTCTACAAGCTAGTTCACGAAGGAGTCAGTAAAGGACAGTATCAGCAGCCCTACAACTTCACCTTCCCTTTCAGTCACAAGGCCAATGAGCTCAATCTCATTTGGCAGGGACTCACCTATGAGAAGGGAGAATTCTCAGTCTTCCCCAAAGTTCCATTTGGAGCAGATACTGCCAACCCAGTAACGCTGGGGGGCTGACTCCAGTACCTACAGAGTATAGCTGGTATTTCTTTTTTGCCCACTGATCTTAACAAATGAGTTTAATTCTTAAGCACCGCAGTGTAATCCAGTCCTGGGAGATACAAGCTTAGTGCACAGGCTTCCATGACATTGAAAAATAAAAAGTGTAAGAACTAGAGTTAAGATACTAGCCGAAAACTATTACCCTGGCTGCTGTCCTCTTCAGTGCTGCTGAAGTCATCCTCATAGTACGTATTAGAATCAGTCGAGGCACTCCCATCACTGCTCATGGAACTCTTTCTCTGACGTTGCAAGACACAAGCCTTCAAAGAACAGCAGGGCAAGTTAAACCACAAGATCCAAACTTGAAAGGACAATAGATAAAAAACACACTTGCTTTCAAATCCTCATCATTTTTTTATTCCCTTCTACTATAGTTCTGCTCAGAATGCTCACTGGCATTTCTATCAAGACTTTCTTCTAAGTTACATCCATCATTTTCTGGGGTGACTAAGGCAGAGCCCATGCAAAGGCTCCAAGGTACATTTTGCATAACAGTCTAAACATGAAGACTCCCCTTCTGTACACAGGACCCTTATTTTCGCTCCCAGGACAGAATGGTCATGACCAAATATTTAGTTCACTGGGACCGTCTGAGAACAGAATCTGTCAATCACATCCTCTCCGATTTTATAAAATGGGAGACATCCAATTCCTTGTTCATCACTTGCGACATTTACAAGTAAAACACAGTTCTAAGTTCTTCTACTTAGCATGTTAGTTGATACTTGCAAGAGGAACTTTCCACACAGCTCCTGCTATTTCACTCAGAGAAGTTCCACAACAGAACTATCTCCTACCTTTCTATACGAAGTGGAGAGCAAAGTCAGCAGCAGATTAGTGAGCGGTACAGAATCGATCAGACGTTGAATTCTCTGAATTGATGTGCTCTGAGCCATGACATTCAGCACTGCTGGGGGACCGTCTGTCTCCCATCCCTAGGGGACAGCATGAAGGACGGTTCAAATCATGTTCCAATGAAGGAGACTATTTAAGAAAACCAGTGTGTCACCTTCTCACCTTGTGTAGTGCCTCCACTTGCAGATCTTGAAAGAGGGACGTTAAGAGCTTGATGGCATGATTTGCTAACACTACTGACAGAACACCAAACCCCTGATGTCTAATGAAAAAAGAAAAGAAAATATTTTAATCACTCCTTTAATGCTATTGACTTGTCTTCTATAGGAACTGAGAAATGACTACCAACTCAACTCCTCCATTCTACATTACTTTGTCATCTCTGAGGTCTTTAAACCA
The DNA here is from genome assembly GCA_032164245.1 of Sternotherus odoratus. NCBI lineage: Eukaryota > Metazoa > Chordata > Testudines > Kinosternidae > Sternotherus > Sternotherus odoratus. The sequence goes on along the minus strand of JAVMKO010000018.1, from coordinate 11,878,358 downwards.
GACAGTATCATATATTCTGAACTGTTAGAGTATCGGCAACATTGACTGATGCTTTTATCAATTACATTAATGTCTCATTTGCAATACCAGCCAGACCAAGTGTATACAATTTAAATTTGTACAATAAGGGGACTAGGATAATTAATTTTAGCACTTAGTTCAAATGAAAATAATAATTCACTTGAAAATATTCCTCCACTTAGGAATGTGTAAGCCTTTCTCTCACCACCCCACAACTGCATCTGTGACCATAGAGTCATGAATTGATTGGGGGAGAGGAGGTGCCAAACCCTACTAGACAGAAATCTAGGCTCTGATCACTCCATGGTACACAATGCCTCATCCAGTCCAATACAAGATGTATTTGCCGCTCCCCTGAGAAAGTACCTGGCACTAAGCCTAAAGTGGAATCTTCATATTCCTTTACAGATTAAAAAAATTCCCCTTACTAAGTACTAGCTAAAAAAAGAGGCCCAATATAAATTGAGAGAGCAATTTCTCAGCCATCTCACTCAGTTTAAAATGAACAGGAAGAAAACTGGAGAAAAGAATAAGAAGGAGTTGGGAGTCTCTTCAAGACGACGACTAGACTCAGGAGTAACAGCCATGGTGTAACAGAACAAGATCATAGTGGCATGCTTAAAGCTGATTAAATTGAGTGGAAGTATTCACATACCCTTTCCCAGGTCCCAGCTTGGGAGACCCCACTCCCTCTTTGGTACGAGCAATAATGTCTCTGACTCGAAGAGCAGCCAATGGGTCTTTCTCCTTTCCCTTATCAGCCAGGGCAGTGGGGTTGAGGTTCAAGATGAGGAAGAGGCTGTTAAGCAAACACCAGGCCCCAAGCAGCTGGAAATTCTGATAATGCTAGCATTTGAACAGTGGAAAAACCAGACACAGTAATGTAACTCCAACTGATCAAATGCACCACCAAGTTATAACTAAGAAAAGGTTCTTGAAAGGATGGGATTATTACCTCTCCCCCTGCACGGCGCGAGTTGCTGATGGCTTGACCAATCATTTCATAGATTTCAAGCTGTAAGTAAAACCAAAAATCCATGTAATCTTGCAGCGTTCTATTAGACAAGTCACTAAACCATTCCATGGACTACTCAAACACTCTTCTCTGAAGCTTGCTCAGTTCCACTCCACAGTAAAATCCCCTCCTCCTCCCCCCCACTGCAAACTCACAGATATTACAAGCTTATATTGGTATCAATCTTTCTTCAGGTGTCAGCAAGTCCAGTGCCAGGGACCAAGAGAAGCTAACAGTGATTCAAACAGTTAAAATTGGTAGGCACTTCCATGTGTAAAACCTAAACTGAGTTTCCTTCTAGTCCTTTGCATCCTTGACAAAAATAAAGTGAAAACAAGACAAGTGCTCTCCCTTAAACAGTTGCATTCCACGCCATCAACTTACACATTTCTGTACAATGGTGGCAGCATCATTTTCATAATCCTCTTCTTTAGAGCTCGTGGATCCAGTGCGTACCTGCTGGGTGCTGCCCACATGGAGGATTGCCATGCAAGTTGCCACACTCACGCCTGATGAAAGAAAAGGGCAAAGGACCACATTACAGCTAAGAGCCAACCTTGGAAATCTATCTTCCTGTTCACTTACATTACAGTCAGCAGTGCTGAAACTACACATGGGGGTTGATTAGGCCAGGAACATTCACCACTCCAGTAGGAAGAAAAGAGGATAATTTCAGTTACCCTAAAACAAAGTTATTTGCAACCTAATACTCGGGAGGGAATCTGATGTAGCAGAAATTATTAACAGAGAAAACTTTACACACTGATTACACATTCTCATAATTCTGGGGTGCTTACACACTTGGGAGACAGGACTGGATTCTGGGTATAACTAGCAAATCTAAAGGATAAACTCTGGGAAACGTTTGAAGTCCTGAATAACAAAGCAAAGCAGAAAAGGTGAAGGATGACAACTAAGACAGTGTTTCATTACTGAACTTGTGCATCCCAAGGTCGGGTTTGCAAGGTCTGCCAACACTACCCAGTGCGCCCTCAGTCACAGAAACTCTGCATTAGCACTGTCCATGGACATTTTGGTGACATTACAACAATTTCTTGCTTAACCTGAACATAATACGACTGAGTCAGCCGTCAGGTTTACAAAAAGGAAAGGACACTCGACTCTTAGTGCTATGGACTGGGAGTAATGTGTTACAGAGGCAAACCCCTGGGAATTCAGCATGTCTCTTGCTCCATCCAATCAAGGTCAGCCTTCAAAGAGCGTCCTGTTCAGTCATCCCTCAGCACAAAGGAAGGAGGTCACTGTTTGGCTCTCAAAGGTGCAGGTTACAAAGCAGGGCAAATGCAGAGCTACTTAGGGCTCCAGGGAGAGTGAGGCGAGAGAAAAGACTTTTAATCTCTAGAAACATGATGCTACCAAAGGACATTAACTCACCAGCATAAAGACAACTGAGGGCAAGAACAGTCACATCCTGCAGCCGTGTGGGAGTCAGGGGCTCCAACATAGGGAGAGACAAAGTATCCAATGCCATGGTCACATCTATCACCAGCGAATGAAACCTATAGCAATCATTGAAATGAGTTAAGAAAAGCACAGTACACTCTGGAGAGGACCTTCTGGCATCAAATGTGTAATAGAAGAAAGATAATGGCCAGTACCATATCACTTATACATTCACAGTATCTCATGTAACATACCCAATTAACAACGAAGGAAGAAAAATTGAAATCTCTTACCCATTGCGGACTGCAGTGGCATCTGCTACAGTGGCTGGCATAATGAAAAACGAGTTGGCCGACACGGCATCCTGAAACCGATTTATGTAGCGCAAAAAGTAAGGGAGGTTCAGACACACTCGCAGCAACTTTTCAGAGCCACCTATCAGACATAAATCAGAGAAAAAAATGGGCCATTGTTTTACCTTTGTTGTTCCGCTGGATGGCTTTAAAACTAGAATTAAAGTGACAGAGTGGATGAGTCACAGGCTTAAATCATTGGGGATAAAAAGTTCCCTATATTTCACCTGTGGCATTATCTTTCAAAATAACATTGTTGCAATTTGTTGGGAGGAAATATAGGGATGGCCCCACAGATCAGGTAATTGGAATAAAGACACAATTTAAAATCTCGGTTCAATACACCACAGGACAGCAGCCAAAAAAGGAACAGAAAACGTTCATGTGGCTGTGTGGAAGGTCTTATGCTCGTCTTGTGTGGTACATGCAGCAGCGACCCCCAACCCCGTCACTCATGCCCAGCCAGTACGCCACCCCCTGTCATTTTATACTGCCTTTTTCTACGTATCATAGCTATTTGCATGCAAGCGAAATCATCTTCATCCTGTTCCTAACAAACTAGCCACATCACAGCCACCATGTTTATGGACAATCTCAAAACAGAGGCAAAGCACTGAGTGGGTCTTGGATGACGAACTCAACCTCCACCCATAGAGCTTGTTCCTTCAGGTTAGGGATGGCAGGGTGTGAAATAGGGCAGGTTTGCACAATCGTTATCCATATTGCATCTCTGCTGTAGAGGACTTCAGGCTCTGGGGCTCACATTCTGGGACCTTCCAAGAACACTTAAAATATATATAATAATTAAAAGCTCATTCTTACCAAGCTCTTGCAGGCTGGCTACATTCTGAGCAATGAATATACTCTTGGTCTTCACCGCAGAGGCTTGATCTGTGGATGTCTGATTATCACTTTCTCCTTCCACCTAATAAACAGGCAGATGTTAAATACAGCGGTGGTTCTCAACCAGGGATCCAGGGCTCCGGGGGGGGGGGGGGGGGGTGAGGAGGGGCGAACAGGAGCAGGTTTCAGGGGATCCGCCAAGGAGGGCCAGCATTTGACATGCTGGGGCCCAGGACAGAAAGCCAAAGCCCCAGAACATGGGGTTGAAGTCCAGGGCCCCGAGCCCCACCACCCAGGGCTGAAGCCTGAGCAACTGTAGCTTTGCAGGGACCCGTGTGGCGTGGGTCCTGAGGCAACTGCCATGATTGCTACCCACTAGTGCCGGCCCTGGCTTTTATATGCAGAAAACCAGTTGTGGCACAGTTGGGCCATGGAGCTTTTATAGCATGTTGGAGGGAGGGAGGGAGGGAGAGGGAGCTCAGGAAGAAAAAGATTGAGAACTCCTGAAATACTGGACAACCAGCATCTGAAAATGGGGTGTTACTGCAGGTCTTTTTATGGGAACGAGACTGATCTACAACTCAAAGAGGAGCCCCACCTACAAAGATGTTAGTTTTCCATAGTGTGAAAAATCAATCCCCCAAAAATGTACCATACTTTCCTCCACCCCATCGCCACTCACCCACATGCAAATGAGATTTAACCAGTGCAGAAGAGCTCCATCTGAGTATATATATTAAAAGCTCCCTGTTCATCTCCTATTGCCTTCTGCCCATCCCTATGCTCACACCAGTAGTATTAGGAACATGGCACTTCTATTCTAAGGCTGTTTGTTCACCTGGGTGTCTGGAGCAAGAGATGTTGATGCTGTCACTCTAGGGTTAAAAACGGATGTCAGCTGATTCAGGAAGTTCATCTGCACCTCTTTCTGTCGCAGTTCAGGGTTCACCGGAGAGGCCAACTCTTTCTGATCCTCCACTGCAGGGGCAGAAGCAGAGGGTCATTCCACATGTTCAAGGTAGGAAGAGTGCAATGCTTTGTATACCTATGGTAGGTACTGCATTGAAACAAGAGGAATGTGCTAGGATTACATTAAAGCACTTACCATCAGAGAGGGTTTTGATGGTCTGAGGCAGCTTGGCTGATTTCATCATTGCTGTGAAGGTAATAATTTCGGTTCTGTCCAGGCGGCTGCAACCAGTGCAGAGCCCCTTTATCAGCAGAATCAGGTGTTTCTACAACAAGGACACTAAATCAAATCCAAATGCTTTTGTTCCCTATTTTTCCCTCAACACTGGGATTGGTCCCGGTCAGAAGACAGGATACTGGGCTAGATGGACCTTTAGTCTGACCTTTAGTCCGGCCGGCGGCGGCCGCGGAGCACGCGGCGCGTCCCGGCCGCCGCCGGCCGCGGAGCACGTGGCGCGTCCCGGCCCCGTGGCTGGTTCCCGACCGATCTCCACGGGCCGGATGAGAGGGCCTTGCGGGCCGCATCCGGCCCGCGGGCCGTAGTTTGGAGACCCCTGTGCTACAGGACAGCACTTGGAGAAGCAATCTTTCCAATAGTGCACTCAGGCTCAGAACAAGTGAGTGATCTTCAGCACAAGTGTCTGAGCTTCAGAAGCCAATTTACCTTTAGGATTTTAATTGACTGTGAAACTCGGCAACCGGTTTTCTTTTTGTGGAAGAGAAAAACTCTCCCTAGAAGAGGAACACATGACCAGAGAAGAGTTTGTTTCTTACACAAGAAGAACAAATGAGTTGGCAATGCAAAAGCATCTCTCAAGATGACAATATTAAAGCAAAGCTGAGAAAAAAGGAAATCAGAATGGATGTTCACAGTTCTGTTTAATCACAAATCTGCAGGCAACACTCATCTTAATGCCTGCACCCAGGAATTCTGGAAAAAAGAAGGCATTAACAAGGAAGATCCAGTAGGTTACAAGTACCATGTGTGGCAGGTGGGCAAGAGAAGGTGGATTAGGTCACTTTCCCTCCCTGCAGAAGCATCCCCCTCCCCCCCGCAACCCTTACCCAACTGAGGATGCAGCAACAAGATGGTGTTACAAGTGTTACCCTTCTAGGACACTAAATCGTAAATATTTCTAGAATAACTTTGCATCTTGCAACAGCTCCCAGAACTACACTAGGGCAGACACTAAGAAGGAAGAAGCCATGCACCCCCTTTATCTGATACAGTTCTGCTTCTAGTCTCAAAATCCACCCGTCTACTCACCTGTGAAACAGCACATGCCTCATCTGGGTTTTCAAGTCGCAGAAGTGAAAATTCGATCAGAACTTTACAAGCAGCTGCCACGGATTGCAGCTGGTTCCTGGGTACTGCAAAAGTAAAAGGCTTGTATCACTTAACCCCACTTTCTGAGAGTTAAACCACTGCAGTACATTCTTAAAAACAGTACGCAAGGGAGAGAGAGAAACAGAGGAGAGGGTCTGATCCCAATACTCTTATAAATAGCACCTCACTCCACAATAGTCCCAGTAACTTCAACAGAACCACTTGCACAGTAACATATTGTATTGATAGAAATTACGTTCAGTCTATTTCTTTATTAGACAATAATATACAAGGAACATCTGTAAAGCAAAACTAATGATCTATACAGGTGTAAGGGCCACCATAGATACAATGGATACTATAATAGTATTTTGCATTACAACATTAAAAGGCTTCAATAAATAATGAGAAAAGTCATAAAGCGAAGAGTTCACCATTAGTTTTGTATTAGATTTCACTTAATGCCTAGGTCTGTGCTTCCTCCACACTCACAAACAGGCTGCCGAAACAACGTCTGGCAAGTGCCAGACCCACAAACTCTTCATTAACATCTGATTTAGAAAACAGACTTGAAGCAAGTACCAAAAGCAGGACATCCCTGTTTATTACATCCCAGGCACTAGACAAGAAATGGGACATGCTGAACACTTACTTAGGCCACAGACTGTAGTGATGTAATGAGTGGAGAGCGCAACAAAGGAGGAGTAGAAGGGCTCATATTGTTTGTCATGGTGCAGGATTTCAGATTCACTGCAATAAGAAAACATAGCAGGAAAGCAAGTCAGTTGTATAAAATAATAGTGAATGTTTGCGTGCTCTGATGATGTGACATATTTAGTTATTTTAATTCCAAATATAGATTCAAAATAAAACATGGGGAATAAAACTATTTTTCGCAGAGCAATAATAGCATCTCTGCTCTTCCCTATGCATAGGAGCTCTCCGACATCATCCTTGTGGACTGCTACATAAACAGTGAGAGGAAAATACCAAGGTCAATATCCATTGTGGATCTGAGAAGAGAATTCTGATGCAATAAACATTTTGCCCTTATGCCTTCAAGAGTTTGGCACATTTTGCCTTTACTCCTAAGATCCCCTTCTATTACTTTTAAACAGCGGATCACTCATCTTGGCTGCCCATAAGTTTTGTCCTGTTGGCCAGGGTTTGCTAGGATAGGAGGCATTAACGTTCATTCTCTGGCAGAGCACAGAACCAACCGGAGCTCAGGCAATTCTGCACAATGGAGGATTCAAAACAGTCAGTTACAGTGACAAATGACAACATACTTTGTGGAGAGAGAAAGGAAGGGAAATTTTGGCAGAGCTGCCACACACTTGGAGGAAGATACCTTTGCTGAAATCTGTCCCAGAGGCAAAGACATGTGGCCTCAAAGATTCATTTATGATTTTTTTTGTGCTCCCTATATAAAGCAATGTCAATGCTGGAAACAAACTGCTCACCCCCAGTGAAGGAAATGTGAATGCCAGCTCAAATGTGGGACTAAAAATAGTAAAATAAAAAACCACCCCTAGGTGCATGGAAGATTGTTAAAAAATAGTCACAGATAAGTTCTTTGCTTGACAGGGAGAAGGAAGACGACTTAACCACAGAACAAATATAGCCTGGGCAGTGACAGTTCAAGCTTCACACACTGCCCCACTGATGTGCCTCAACATTAGCATAGATAGGCCCCCTTGGAATAAGACGGTAGCTGAGTCTCAAGGGCTAATGCAGTCCTCAGCTTTTCCTGTGACTGACGTAGTTGTGCCTATGGTGGTGACACTGTGTGATGGGGATATCTGTCCATTAGCTAATGAATCATATCACCAGAGCCATCAGAAGGTAGTAACTGTCATTCAGTACCAGCCTGATTTGAACTAGTAATTTAGGATGAAAGACTTGCCTAGTGGTCATAGAAAAATGTGGTTTGACAGCCTACAGAAGACTTTGCAGGGAGATACTTCAGTTCAGACCTTGTAATCTGCCTAAACTCAGCAGAGGCAGGGGAAGCAGCTGAAATAGTTTCTAAACTTTCTGGCAAGGGCAAGCCTTACATTGTTTATAAATATAATCTGTTGCCCTGCTGACAAGGGGAAGAAGTCTCCCATCACTGCAGGATTATTAGTCATTTATACTCCTGTACCATCTAGAGTCCTCAACAGAGAGACTATCAGGATTCCACTACGGTGACTTGCAAAGACACATCATAAGATACAGTCCTGCCAGAAAAGCTTACAACTGAAAACAAAAGGCAAGAGACAAAGCATTTTTCACATTTCACAGACAGGGGAACTGAGGCAGAGAGAAATAAAGTGACCTGCACATGATAATACTGAGTCTGCAGAAGAGGCAGAACTGAACCTAGGTCACCTGAGTCACAGTCGTGTTTTAACCACAAGACTACCCTTCCTCTCGGTACATTGTTTTTCTTCAGTCTCTGTGCCTGCCTGCTGTCTGACTGCATGATTGACTTTAACCAGTTGCCACTGCTTTGGAAACAGACAGAGAACCAAGAGCAGTTAAAGTGCTCCAGTGTTCAGCAACATTTTCATGATGGTGTCTCTAGACCCTTGTGGAGTTCCATGACTGTGTTCAGTGGCAGACCATGCAGCAATCAGAAACTGACAAAGAATAATTTCCCTGATCAGATATGTAATTAATCAAATAGAGACAGTGAGGGAAATATTGGAGTTTCCTGACTCTAAACTCATTGGATGATCTGCCTTCCCCAATATTCAGCTGAAGAATCCCTATCTTACTTTTATTAAATCCCTGGAAACTTGCGAGGAAGTTTAATACTCTTTCATCCTGTCTACATGCCTGGTTATATGCTCCAGTGATTTCCACAGCACCACATTTATTATCGGTACTCTGCAGATATTTATTTTTAGAAAGTTCTTAATGTCAGCCAGCCACTTAGGAACTAACACTTTGCCATATCAGATTGAAACAATGAACCCTCAAGTTTGGAATCCTGTCTCCAGCAGGCAAAATACACCAGGCCCTTACCTTACCTGCACACTGGTGTAATCTTAAACATCCAGGAGGAGGAGACAAGGAACAATTCCCTACTGATCTGTGCAGTGATCAATTAATGACCAGTATTTTCCCCTTTTCTATTTTCCAGTCACATTTTGCAATCGTATTGTGAAGCTTATCTGAAATAAAATATACCGTGCTACATTCCCTCTCTGAGGGATGAAGAGAGCAGGTCTGTAGCTCTGAATTCAAAACTGTTTTCTTTAACTTTTACATAGACAAGACAGTCAGTAAGATTCTAGGGGCTTCATTTGATGATATTCAGTTATAGTGAACCCTAGAAAATCAATGTGTGCGTGTGTGTGTGTGTGTGTATAGCTACATGCTGCTCTAAATCCACATATGATTTCCATTTGTGTTAGTAAGAATTGTTGTGCTTGCATCTGAATTAGGTTTAGAACATGAGAGTAAAATACTGGCAAGAGTTAGGAGGGAGTGAACCCTAGAAAAAATCAGTGTGTGTGTGTATATATATTTTACTCTCATGTTCTAAACCTAATTCAGATGCAAGCACAACAATTCTTACTAACACAAATGGAAATCATATGTGGATTTAGAGCAGCATGTATCTCTTTAGTTTTAATAATTTGGATGTTCTCAGTACAATTTATCCCTGTAATTTAGGAATCAAACTGCTTCACCATAAATCCAAAGACAAGGGAGAGAGAAGCTCGAAAGTAGACCTCTCCAACATTCATATCCTCGTGTTCAGATTCAATAGTAGGTTTTGCTCTTCCACCTCCTTGTGCATAATTGTAAATTAGCAGCAACATCCATACGCGATGTATTTTAAAGAGAATGAGCAAGAGCAATCTGGGGATGATCGCATATCCAACAATTTGGAAAATACTCTCAGCTATTGCTACTGCTCTGTTGTGTAAGGCAAATTATGTGATATACTAATCCACCCAGGGTTACTTGAGGCCAAAGGCAGAGGAACTAGAATGCAGGGAAATGAAATGTAGCACATTTCAATTTGAAGATGAAAGATTTGATTATTTGTATTATTAAAAAAGCAGTCACAGTAAATAAGTAATTGGTATCAGCTGGATTGTTTTTTTTAAATAATGAAGCACAGTAAAAATATTCAACTGTGTAACTTGTGTTGGGGCACAAATGTTTGCATATTAAACATTCTTCACCACGTGGAAACCTTATTTCACACACACCCAGAACCCTCTGAGAGAAACACATGGGTCAGAAACAGACTGTAATCATTGTTTATATTCCAGTAGCACCCAGAGACTCTAATCATGAGCAAATTCCCATTGTGCTGTTTGGATTTGAGCCAGCTTCTGTTGACTTTAATGGTTCGGGATCAGGCCCTTTACGTGCAATAGTTATCACGAACGCCTCCCCCTTGAAGACGAATAGACTGACTCAAAAAAAGTTGTCTTAATGTGTGAACATCTGCCTCAAGTCTGTCCCATTTGACTCAAAGAAATTCTGTTTCACTGGATTCCAAGTTGATGGTGTAATTTCACATCATTCATTTCATAATTCTAAGTTAATTTTACAATACTTAACAAAACTTATCTGCCAAACATCTGTCATGATTCAAAATTCCTCCATTAAGCTGTTAATGCCTAAACTTAAGAACCAAAAGCAGCAATTCTCAGGAAAATAGGTCATGATCTATTTTTGAAAGTATTTAAGATCTATTATTTCAAAGTATTTAAATACATGCACTCTATTTATTCGGACTGCATTACATTATACTTATGATGACAAATGCGCACCTCGCGGATTTCATGAATTACACCTGCTGATACACCCATTAGAAAATTCAACAGTATCTTTTTCAAAATAACTTCTACCATGTCAAAAAGTTGAGCCTGGTTTAAAATACAATCATGCATTATCTTCTGTTTTCTTCCCCAGTTAAAGGTCCTCAAATCCATAGGGCTATGCAGCACCACAGTGGGGGCACAGTCTGAAACAGGAGGCCCAATCCTACAAAGTACAGAGTGATTTCAACTCCCATAAGCTGCAGTGGGCCTGCAGGGCACTGAACACATCAGATTAGGTCCTCCAATAACAGTTCTCACAATAATGATGAATCCCTGATCTAAATCCATAAATCAGGCCAATATTCTCATTATTTTAGAAAGAACAAAGGATCAAGGGCAGACATCAATCAATATATCAACGTTTTTGAAATACATATTTTATTAAGTTGGTGATGAATTTGCTTACTCATCAGCTGAGATCCACAAGAGAAAGGCTATGCTAGGGAAGCCTTCAAAAGCAGGATTTCCAAGAAGGTTCTTGAATAGCATCAACACATTGTTTGGGGTATTTTGTCTGATTTAGCAAAACCATGTTTTATTGTTACTTTTTTCTATTGTGTCAAGTTTGGGTTTTTTTTTTTTTTTTTTTTGCGCTAACAGGCAATTGTGAGTTATGTTTATCTGTAACTGAAAATAATGTGATGATATCCATACTTAAATTGTTCTTGTATAGCCTAAACATTAATAAACCAGTCATGCATTAATAACTTTAGAAAAGATTCCCAATGGCAAATACATTATGAGATGTGGATCTAGTACTAAAGTACTCCATTGTCCAAGGACCACAAGTTTGCATTATGCAACATATAAGGCAGCAGCACATTTTTAACCAGAGAAACATGAAGACAGAACAACAGTCTAAAAATGTGAAGTGTATAACTACCAAGGATAAAGCAGAGCTAATTTTTTTTTTTACAAGACACCAATTAGGCACGTAAAATGGAGAAGAGGAACATGAACCCGATCCCCACTTGTGGGCTCCCAAGGGCAGCAATCTGAGAAGCCCAGACTCTCAGAAGCTGGGAAGAGGCAGGGTGCTAGTGATCCTCCCAGGGTGCTGTCCCCTGGACACTGCTGAGAGTTCCATTTTTCATAGTAGCCTCGGGCTAGCATTTGCCGGATACATTTAAGTCCTGCCCATCCCTGTATGGAAAAAGGAAAGTGCTGACACCATCCCCAGGTCCCTTCATGCTGGGATCACCCGCCAATCTAGCCCTCCCCAGGTCTCTCAGGGACTGCAGAGGGTCCCATGGCTGTCACCCTGGGAGCTGCCCACAGCTAGTCAGTTTCAGTCTGGGGCCTGGTCAGTTTCAGTCCGGGACCGCTCGAGAAAGTGCTGAGCACCTAGAGCGGTGCCTGCCGGCAGGCTCGGGGCTCTGTTCAGACTAGACAGCCCTCGACTCCCCCCCCCCCCCCCAATCCCACCCAGCGGGGAGGGCTTCCCAGCCCGGCCAGGGCACAGGAAGAGAAGGGGGGAGCCTTGGGGTGGGAGAAGACCCCCAGCACCGCCCCTAGAGAACGGGGGGGGGGGGGAGGAGGCACGGGCGCGGTGCTGGGGGCCCGCTCCGACCCTGCCAGGTCCCCGCCCTGAGACGCGGCCCGACACGCCCGCGGCCCCGGCCCCGGCCCCACCTCTCGATGACCGAGGCCAGCAGCTGCGGCAGCTCCCTCATCTCGAAGGCCGAGTAGGAGGCGGAGAGCAGCGGCCGCACCGCCACCTCCCAGCCCGGCTCCCCCGGGGTCTCCGCTCCGCCACCCGACGCCGCCATCTTGTTGCCGCCTCCTCGGTTGGATGGTGGGGGGGTGAGAGAGAGAGAGACAGGAAACGCTTCTGCAGTGACAGGAAGTGACCTAATCCGCCTCCCCTTGCCTGCGCGCGACACAAGGTACCCCGGCTCAGCCGTGTGACGTCTACAGAAGAGGGGGCGGGGCGCGAGATGGGCTTTGCCGGAGCGCGTGCGCAGATGAGTCAGCAACATTTTGGCGCCTGCGCAGGAGCCTATTTTCGTCCCCACCAGCTGCGCATGGGCAGCAGATGCATACATTTTTCCCATCCCATGGGGGTGGGGGTGGGGCCAATAGGCTGGTTAGGCACCCAGAGGCTGGGCAGGAGAAACCAGGAGTGTTGGGCTCTCACTCTTCCCCCACCCACTGCTCTGCCAGAGCCAGAAGTCCTGTCTCCCCCAACCAGTGCCCCCTACTGTCCTAGGGCTGGCTGGCAGCTCACACCTGCTAAGTCAGCCCCAGACACTCATGCACACACCCACCCCAGGCCAGTGCAGTACTACTCAAAGTAGGGTGACCAGCTGTCCTGATTTTATAGGGACAGTCCTGGTATTTGGGGCTTTTTCTCATATAGGTGCCTATTACCCCCCACCCCCATCCCAATTTTTCACACTTGCTATCTGGTCACTCTCAAAGTGTCTCACCCCAAGCAGCTGTAACTCCTGCCCTGTTCACTTTCACTCTGCCTCCTGTGGCATTTGGCGCACACTCTAGTCAATGCTCTGTTTGGGGTTATTTAAAGGTTAACTTCCAGGAAAGGTTTATGGGTCTGACACTTGTGATATCCTAGGGTGACCAGATGTCCTGATTTTATAGGGACAGTCCTGATGTTTGGGTCTTTTTCCTATATAGGTTCCTATCATCCCCCACCCCACGTCCCGATTTTTCACACTTGTCTGGTTACCCTATATCACAGCGATGGACACTTAACAAAAGTAGACATAGTCAGTTCCTCCCTTTTAGCATTTGTATATCCGGTATAAAACTATTTTCTAAGCAATTAGAAAAACAGAACAAAAGGGGAGTAAAAGGTAAATACATACTAGCTCCTTGTCTTTGCCTTTAAGGCCCCTCACCACATAGCCCTGCTCTCTTGGGTAGGGTTTGTCTTCATTAATTCTTCTTGGAACAGTGCCTTGTGCAATGGGGCTCCTATCCTTGACTGGTATTCCTAGGCATTACAGTAATACAAATAAATCATAACACCAAACATACTTTTGTTTGGATTCAGAGGCTATGTGATGAGCTGCATCCTCACCAATGATAGTTTTCTTTTGTCTCCTAGAGCATAAACCTCTTGGGGCAGGCCTTGTGGTTTTGTTGGCATTCTTTTCAGCACTAAGCACACTTATTTTTACATTGTTTTCGTGGGGAATGAGTACTCTTACTGGTTCAACCAGGTACCACTGAGTCAGGACAGCTGGGTTCTACTCTCACACAGCTAGTAACATGCTAGGTGCCTCATACTATTCACGAAGTCTCTGCCTCAATTCTCCCTTCTTTACAACTGGTATGGCTAATTAGCTTTCTTGTGGGTGTATTCTGACCTCTAATTTATTAATCCATAAAGTAATGAGATTCTCTTACCTTTCATCTGAGATCTAAAGTATTAATTAGCTACACATTTTTAAAAGAAGTTAGAGGACTATCAAATTCATTTGGTTTTTTTTGTTTTGTTTTGTTGTTCTTTATGCAGTTCTCAAAAGAGAGGTACGTCCCACTACCTATGTCCAGACTTATTTGGTAGACACTGACAATTATGTGCAGTTGGGGTAGAGGCCATCACCACTACCTCTTGTTTACACTTAAGTGATTCAACAAGTGTCTTTGGATTTTTGTGCAGGGAGAAAAAGAGAAATATTTAAATTACAAGTAAGCTACAGATACCAATCAAAAAGATCTAACAGAAAATTCAAACACGCTTATAGATACTGATCAAATTCCTTTTATTTAGATGATGTGCTCTCCACTACGCAGAAATGACCTCATATTCCTCATCCTTTCTGCCCATACTCTTCCACACAAAACAACTGTGGACCAGTTTCACAGTTAAAAACAAGATCTAGTTTGTTACAGCATCTGGTTATCTGATCACATCTCAGCCAATCAAAGCAATAAAGCTTCCAAAGCAACAAAGCCCTTTGCTTCATGTGCCAAGTTGCAACCATTTCAGCACACAGGAGGTTCAAAACCAATGTTAGCACTTACAGGCCCAATGAGTTACAAATAATTGTAAAAACTTATTCCAATTTAAAATTAGATACTGAATATTAATACATACCAAGAATGAACATCCTTGCTACATGGAGGAAACACAAATTGCAGGCTTCTTTACTCCTAAATCACAGTATTTTTAAACCTAGTTTCAAGTTATCAACTTAGCTGTTTGGCAAAATAGCATAAAAGGTGGGATGTTTTTATATGAAACTTCACAGCAATTGGCGTCTTTCAGGTTTGCTAAACCCTTCAAAATATTTACTTTTTTACCAGAGAAAATCTTTCCCAGAAATATCCAATCGACGAGGTCTGTGTTGTGCAACCATTTGAAAGATTAAAAAAGCAGAAAAGGAACATACAGTGCAATCACAATAAATAAAAGAATACGGAAACCTTAGTAAGCATCATCTTTCCCTGAACTTCTTCCCCATTGCTATAATTTACTTTAAAAGATTTGATCAGTTTGCATGCATCATTTTGTTAATATTCTCGTCTTACTTACGAACATCCCCTCTTCCCAGGCCCCATGTACAGTAGCTTGCATTTACAAAATCTAGCTTTCCACTCAGAGCTGTGGTGAATCTAGGGTTCTCCTCCAAGATTTTAGTCATGGTTGGGGTAGGGAAGAAGTAAGTCATCAACTGGTCTCAAAATGCACCTCAATCTTAGCAAAAGGTGGGGAAGGTTTTTCATGGAAAGTGATGTGATCATCTTAACACTTTGAAGAGAAAAAAAAAAAATGGTAGAGGGTTTTTTCACACTGATTCAATGAAGTCCTGGACGTTCCTTTGTAGTCTCATTAATTCCTTGCCATTGGGTGGAATTCTTCCCAGGTGAGGCATATTTTTCTTCCACCCGCAGCTCCTCTCCCTTAAATGTTTCCAGCGGAAATATGATATAAATGCTCACCTCCATCACAGCAGTACAATTTACAACATAAACCCAGCTGTGGTGTGCACTCCAGCAGATGACCAGCTACTCAGCATCCCAGCCAGCCTGTCCTCCAGCCTCACCAGTGCCCTCAGTGTTCCCTTCACCCACGTGTTTACCGCCATGCACGGTTCAGCAGCTTCACCTGGGCAAGTCTCTTTGTAATCATAGTGGCAAAAATCAGTCCAAAAAGAACACTGCTTATCAGCACATAGTCATAGTCATCTTTCAGAACATCAAACTGCTTGGATGGGTAGACTCTGGTTTGGAAGATATCCAGGCCATACGCAACAACCTAAAGAAGTGAGACCACCAGTTGTTACAGCAGCTTCAAGCAGAAATCCAGATATATTAATAATAGATAAGGCCACGATTTTGTCACAGAATCTGTGACTTCCAGAGACCTCCGGGACTTCAGCCTCGGCAGCTGCAGGGTCCTGCCGCCTCCCGCAGAAGCAAGAGTGTTACATTAACTCATTAAGGAATGACTTTTAACAAGGCTTGAAGTTACATACCTTTCCTGAAAAGGGTGTGTGTGTGTATGCGTGCGCACACGGATGACATACTGTTGTGTCCTGCATCATGCTTCACAAAAAGAAACCCTAACTTAGACTCACCAGGCATGTGGACTCTAAGCCAGAGGGCGCTGTGTAAATCCCTCTCATTCGGGATATGGTTTGATTGTAGTTGATGAATCTCTCAGCATGGATCTGGACATCTGGGGAATAGGGAATCAAATTTTCTTCCCTGAAAGACATTTGAGAGATATCGAAACCCAACCAAACACAGCATAGTGGGTAAATCCCTAAGCAGCCTGTTATCTGGAACTCAAGTCTGGTGATACAACAATGGAATCTTTATAAGGATAATTTAGTCATTCATCCATGGTGCTTGGTAATGGCTATTAGGAAGAGCGAGACAAAACTGGTAGCCTAGGACATGCCATACTCAGGGATAGTGTCCACCATCTATTAAAGTCTGTGAGACCAACCAACCAGGTTCAAGGCCATAGGAATAAATCAGTTAAAGTATCCTTCTAAAAAACAGATAATTATGTGGACTACTAGTCACTAGTATGATGCTAACAGGTGCTTTTTGATAGCCATCTGGACTACTGTGTTACAGACTAATTTATTCACACCTTGGTGGCAGTAAAGCAGTCGAATTGCCAATGAAGACAACAACCTTTCTAAATTTAGACAGGTTTCGGAGTAGTAGCCGTTTTAGTTTGTATCCGCAAAAAGAACAACGAGTACTTGTGGCACCTTAGAGACTAACCAATTTATTTGGGCATAAGCTTTTGTGCGCTAGAACCCACTTCATCAGATGCACCGAATGGAACACACTAGAGGTGGGGAAAGGCTGTGAGGATTGGGGACAATAAAAGCATGCAACATATATTCCACTCTAGCCCACGAAAGCTTATCCCCAAATAAATTTGTTATAGTCTCTAAGGTGCCACAAGTACAGTACTCCTTGTTCTTTCTCAATTTAGAGTAAGAATTACTCTGAATCTGGCCAGACAGAACTGATAAATTAATCTTCCCCAGACTAACGCATTAACACACTCCTCCTTCCCCCTTCTGGCAGATGCTTGGGAACGGGGATTACTGCCATGGCATTTTGCTTACCTGCTTTGTTCTGTAGGGATCTCTGGGCGTCGAGGATCCAGCAGAGCCTTTGGAAGGGAGAGAATTGCCCCAGAGGGAAGCCCAACTGCACATTAAAAAGAATATTAGAAGTGACCATTTCTGTCCACACTCTGATGGCTAATCCAATGGTCCTCCTGATGCATGCCACAGAGAGCTTGCTGAGTCCACTACTCGGTGATAAGGGAGGGTGTGTGGAAGCAAGCGGAGGGCTAAGCTGGGTAGTGTTGTTGCTCTAAAGGCAGCTCATGAGAGAAAGGTGAAGGCACAGCCCCATGCAGACAGAAGCAATGTCTGAATGCACACAGAAGAGAATATCGCGCCCCAGGATTTACGTTGAGGGAAGGGCTGTAGCTGTTCTATTTCTTCAAATCACAGGCTAGCTTTAAAAATGTACTTTTCTCTAACGCAACCCCTGGGACGGTCATGGCCGAGGATTGCTCTCGCTACTGTAGTGACCTTTCTTGAATACAAAATTTGACACACGTGTAACCCAATCCCTCCACCCTGCCCTAACCCAATTCTTACTGAGCAAGTGACGGCTGGTGATGCCACGTTCAGTGATGGTGGCCTCCATGGCACTGATGGCAGATGGGAAGATATAAGACTGCTGGAGGACCTGAGGCAACAGCGGGCGGTCAAGGGAACTGAAGGCTGTGGCGTTATACTGCTCCGTCCCTTCGTACAGCTCCAGCACAGTGAACTCATTCCGGCGTGCCTTAGTATTCCAGTACTGGTACTGAGACAAGAAGGGAAGACACTGTTCAGGAGGGTAGGGCAGAATGCTCCAGCACAAGTCAATTCACACAGAGGGTGGCCGGACAGCCATTGGCATGGAGTCGCGGAGCGTCCCCTGGGCAGTGTAGGCAATTGGCAAAGGAGTACAAGCAATAACTTTTCCTTACCACCACCCAGTTCTCTGAATGGACAATGTGGACAGGTCCCTTCGCTTTCTTCTGCACAGAAGAGTGGATGATCCGGCCTGTGACTCCATCAATCAGATAGATTCCAATGAAGGTGCGTTCATGGTGTGTATCTGTGCTCTCTGTTACCACTGCCAGCAGGTTAGGGTTCAAAGACTACAACAAGGACAAGGAAAGAGATGCGAGGAAGCCCCTAGTTTATAACCATTGTGCCAATGGCAATCTGTGCAGATTATCCCAGACCTATGTAGCCAAAGATGGAGGCAACAAGATGTCTGTTAGCAGCACAAATCATCAGGACAGATTTATAATCAGTCACAGCTGTCCTGATACACCCCTGATCTTTAATAGCTGTCTGAAAATGTTTATAGAGGAACATTTCCTCTGACAAAATTCAGCTCCTCCTGTCTTCCAGTAAAGTTGAGAGACACTGGCATGTAAGCAGAAACTTGGCACCAATCGTCCCATCTTGGGTTAGGATTCAAGACCAGCAGTGTTCGAAATGGGCTTTGAATTACAAAGCTGTGCTGCCCAATCAGGAGAGAAAAGTTTTATCAGACACTTGTTTTAAAATCTTCCCCAAAGGCAAGAGTGTTGATATGCCAAACTTCACTTGCAATATCGCCCACATACGGCTAAACCACCCTGAACACGCCCAATCCCATCTGATCTCGGAAGCTAAGCAGGGTTGGGCCTGGCTAGTACTTGGATGGGAGACCTCCTGGGAATACCAGGTACTGTAGGCTTAACACCTGGCAGTAGGTATAAAATGCCTCCAACGACAGATGGAATGATGCATCGGTTGGAGTATACCACAGTCGTATCACGGATTGTGTCCAGTCTAAGCGGACCTTGCCATAGTGCGGGAATAACGCTAGGAAAAACACACTTGCAATATCGCCCACCCGGACAGTCAGCCCCTCCAACTTGGGAGGCTCCACCTGTCCTTGCTGGGATGCAGTTCTGCAAGAGTGCTGCAGCCAGCGACATCCTCCTGGAGACCACGCTCAATGGTTCTGTAACTCACTTGGTCTCTGATTACTTAGGGTCATTAATCTCCAGTCCAGTTCCAGACCAATCTCTCAGCTGGAAGTTCACATCACCACTGCCCAGCTAGAATTGTTTGGGATGAGGAGGAGGAAGTTGGGAAGCATGAGAAGGAGAACAGGACCATAGCAAATCCAGAATTAGTTCCTTCTGTCCTCCCCTTACCAGTCTGGTAAAAGGCCTGGAGAAGTGTGGATGCATCCCAGGATGGACATTAAGACTCGTTATTTCCCCCCCATCCCTTCTCCCTCGTTCTCTTGACCTCAGCATTGGTCTAAAAAAAAGGATCAAGAAGATAATAAATAGCAAGTTAGACTTGCTAATATATGGGCTGCTCCATAAAGAGAATTACCAGACAACTGAAGAAGACAACATAGCTGGCAAAAACATCTTTCCAACCAGTTTAAGTGTTGCTTTTAAAACATGCTTAGTGTCTACAAGCCCAGGAGGTGGGTTTCAGCTCCCTGATGCGTCCATGTCAAATTCCATGGAAACCTCAGCATACAGCTCACAGCTACCAAAGCTCAGCCAACCATGTCTGCAGTACCTTATAGAGGACGCTGCGATCACCCATCACACGGCCTTGGGAGTGTACATGCTCATTTGATCTCTTCCCCTTCACAATCTCTATTCTCTGCAGTTCAGCTGGGATGGTCATCTGCCAGCTCTCTTCTGTTGTCAGATCCTACAGCAGAGACAAGATGCAAAAGAAGGTTTCCCGACCCTCTAAAGGACACACACAGGGAGATTCCCCCCAGAACAGAGTTCCATAGGAATTACTACAGGGAATCAAATCAGTACTTCATCTAATCTGGCATTCTGCATCTGTCTTCAAAGAAGATACTGGAATGCAAGTGATCATGCAATTAAAGGGGGCGGTGAATTAAAAGGCAGCCTTAATTCCGTCTTTCCCAGCTTTTTAGTGCTTGACTTTGCAACCTTAATGTTCTTCCAGTGTCTTTTTGTTGTTGTTGTATGTATGTGGCGATATTAAAAAAACCCTGTCTCATGTAAATTATCCAGATACATGTTATCCGTTTTGGAATCCTACTAAGCTCTTGGCTTCAACGATATCATGTGGCATAGAGTTCCGTAGGTTAACAGAAATAGTATTTGAGACAATTATCGGTTAAATGCAACAAATGTATAAACTTCATTGGATTTCCCTTCATTCTTGTATTAGAAAGGATAACTAGGAAGGTTCTCAATTTATCTTCTGTATACCATTCATGCTTTTACGTGCTTTTGTTGGCCCCAATCCTCACAGCCGTTCCCCACCTCTATTCATTTTTGTCATCCATCTCTTGGCTCTTTTCCTGATTTAATCTTTCTTTAGACTGGGTGATCAGAAGGGATACACAGCATTCCTGTACCTTTAGCAGCCGGAAACCAGAGAGTTTGCCCTGTTCAGCATCCACTATATAAAAAAAGATGGAGTGGGCCATTTCCTCTAACTGGCGGAGGATGTTCTTAGTTTTTGGGAAAGCTGTAACCTGGGAAGATAAAAGAATTTAAAAAAAGAAATTAGTTATCAATTTTTAGTCTCACGTCCATAAGCAAGCTAGTCCAGTTAAGCTTACTGGGCCCAATTTACCACATATGTAAATTCCACTGATTTAAATGGCTTGAATTAAGGATGAATTTGGCTAAACAAGGGCAGAGGCACCCTGGGTAATAGGGAAGCTAACAATACCCTTCCCTGTTCACTACCCTTTTTGCCTGGCAAGAATATAAGCCATTTACCATCTACATAAGGAGGTCTTAGGGAATCTGCACTGGGGAGGGTGTTGTGGTCTGTGTCTGAAACACAGCTTCCGGCTCTGTAAACCAGCGACTTGCTATATTTTGCCTCTGCCCCAACAGGCCAAAAAGAGGGGTAGAATCATTCTAGTGCAGATTGAAAATTTAGTTTTAAAAACCACGGGGGTGGGTGGAGTGTTGGGTTCAAATCCTAACGTCATTCAATAGATTCTCCTGACTCTCTTTTTCAATTGCAATGAAAGTCGTCAGTTTTGGGAGGTTGCTCTCCCCTGCAGTATTAGACGACCACATGAACCAAAAGGCACAATGCCACCTAGTGCACAAGACCCAGAAAAGCTACACTGTCTAGAGCAGCGGTGTCCAATAGAAATTCCATGCTAGCCACACTGGTGGTTTTGAATGTTTCTTATTAGCCACATTATAAAAAAGCCCCATTATAAAAAAGCCACATGCATTAGCCACAATTCAATAGCCTATTAGCCACATGTGGCTAGTGGCCAACGTAATGAACACTGCTGATCTAGAGTCAAGAGTGAAGACAAGGACTTTGGTTTCATGGTACAAGCTGAATGAAATGGAAGAGGTAAACAAAGAACAATAAAGAGCAAAGAGTGTAAAGTTTCTGTGTTAATCGAATGGGGTTATTAGTGACAAAGATAAGGAAATGGCTTTAAATATGTGTTTTATCTTGATGAAGTCCCTTGAAGTCAGTCCACAAAGGGAATGAGACTATTACTGACAACGTTCTTATTTCTTGCCTTGACTTTATCATGCAGATGGAGATCGTTTTGTGCTAGGACCAAGATTACCTTGTATTCATCATCAATGAGAAGTAGCACTTTGGCATAATCTTGATCCATGATGGGCAGAAGCAAAGACTGAAGAATTGGACGCTTCAGAACAGGGGGAGCCACCTGACTCCACTTCCCAAAGATGGGGTTAAAGACATAGAGAGAGCTCATTTTGGTCTCCTGAAACAGACAACAGGATGGGAAACCAGTTAGGGCAAACACAGAGAAGGGTGGTGGTTCTTCTAGCATATGAAGTTGCCTGCTGGCTTGGTTTATATGTGGATTTAACTGTCTACATCTCCTTTCACTGTGTTCCTTACCCTACAGATGAACATGCTGTGCACGCAAATCACCTCATCTCTGCTGATCCCATACCGTTCACATAAGATGTAGAAAATTCTAATGAAATCCTACTGTCCAGAGCGTCACCAAAATAAGCGAGAGTTTTTATTTTCTGTGGAGTATATATTGTTGTGTGACCAGCGGAGGGAAAGTCTTTCCTACTTAACCAGCATACACAGGCCCTGACTCTCTACTTCATGTAGTGGACAAAGCAAGTGAGTGAAATTATTATTTTTTGTTGTCGTTTAAAGCATTTAAAAAACAAATCTGATATTTTTAACACTGGATTTTTCACTATGTGGAGGTAAAACCCATCCGAGGTCTATGTGCAAGGGACTCACCTTGTCCTTAACAAGCAGCGTACACTGTGGGGGGTGGGGGAAGTGGGCCGTTGTTCTCTGGACCATCAGTTTAAAGGAGGAGCCAGGCCTGACGTTCTGCAGGTATTGCTTCCACAGGATGGTGCCGGAGCTGCTTTCAATACCAAAGAGCTGAAGCAAAGAGACAAAAACAGCCAACACACAACAGCGTGTCTTTCACATCAAGATGTTGCATTCCGCTTTGGGTTCCTTCCTCTACTACAAGACACTTTGCCGGTCTCGCGACACCTTTCCCACCCCAGCCTCAACACTGACTCTCCCCTCGCCATTGCCAGGATGGTCTACTACTTCCAGGACTGGCTTCCCACTCCCCGCCCTCCTCACCTTTCCTGCGGCAGTGACCATCACCATCATTTTCTGTAGGTTGAACTCATCTCTCGCCAAGTTGTCGATATTGATCTCATTCTTAATCTGGCTCCGCGGCTTCCTGGCATCATAGAACATCTTCCAGAGATGTGCAGTCCAGGCCTGCAGCAGGATGAGCTGGGAGGAGAGGCGCTTCAGAAACATCCCCAGCAAGCCATCTGCAAACAAGTCAGTGACAATGGTTAGCACAAGCAGCAGTGGTCCGCAGGAGTGGAAACATGCCCCCAGCACAGCAAATCAGATCACTGCCTCGGTCTATAAAAGTCATGTGCTGCCATTCTTGAATACATCAGGTAAGAAAAGTTTGCCTCACCTCCCACGACACCTGTATCATATTATATCCCTTTACCACCGCAGAAGCGCCTCCGCCTAGCAAGCCCATAAATACACACCGCCACATCCCATATCAGCAGGCACTCTGCTTGCCTCAAATCAAGCTTTCCTGCAAGCCGCAACACTACCGCGCACAGAGTCTCTTCCTGATCACTCTCACAAGTACCCAACTAAAACTAAATAGTGTACTTGATCGAACGTCTCCTGCTTTCACTTCTCTCACTACAGAGGAACCATCTTTATGTAGAACCATCCAAATCTTGGCAACTGAAGTCTGAATTGGGTTCAGCATGTCCTATGCTTCATCTACCTCATCTCTGAGAAATAAACTAAACAGGGAGGCCAAAGATCCACCAGCAAAGAGGCTGCCACAAAAAAAGAGGAAAGGAACCGCATGTGAGTCTTTGGGTTACCTTGAATGGCTGGATCCGGACGGCAAGAAAGACAATAAAGGTAATTATATTTCAGTCTTCAGGGTAAGACAATACAGGGTAATCGAGCAGAATCGTTTTGGTAAGGGGGGGGGGCAAGCTGGCTGTAATTTCCCTATCACTCTGTGTCTATTATACCCAGAGAGATACGGAAAATGTATTGGTAAAGCTTTTATATGTGATCTCGTTTTAGGAGGAGGATGCAAAAATTAGAGGGACTACCCCAAAACCTGGAAGTCAAGCTTACTTTAGTTCGTTTTGATCATATTGCCTGCACAAAAAATGTGGGATGAGAGCTCACAGCTCTGGGGGGAGGGATATCGAAACTATACAAGCATGAAAAACAAAACCTAAAACTAGAGCCCCGCGGAAGTTCAACTCTATACTGGGGCCTAAGTTCCCTGTAAGATGGGTGGCCACACAGCAGCCTATTTAGCACCATGCAGGCACTAAGGAAACCCGCCCAGCCGGGACCTGCCACAAGAAGAAGAGGGGTGCCCTCCCTTGGCCCCAGCCCTGGACCTGCCGCAGCTGGGAGGGGAAGGCCCAGACCTGCCGGGGCACCCCTCCACTGGTCCCAACCCGGCCGGGGCGAGCCCTGATTGGTCCAAATTCTCACACCAACTCGGGCGCTGTTTGGTTTGTATTCTCCTGCCTCATGGTGGAGGGAGCTCTGATTGGTTTAGAGCCCTGAAGGAGCGGGGATTATCAGGCACCTCCTGCCAGTCTGGCACACCCACTCCAGGACATAATGTGTGCTGGGGCCTGTAGTCTGCACTGGCCCACACGCCCTGGCCCCAGCCCTTTGTGATTGGCTCTCATTGGGCGATGAAAGGTCATTGCTAAGGCAGAGGTGCCAGTGGGTGGGCTGGCCTCAACGCCACCTCCCCAAACCTACCCACGGAGCTGCTGCAGCAGGGAAGAGGTGCCTCTCCCCTCAAGCCCAGAGCTGGAGGCCTCTATCCCTGCACCCCACCTCTCTACCCCAGCCCTGAGCCTCCTCCCACACTCTGAACCCCTCGGTCCCACCTCCACTATATTGGCGTACATAACAAAATTTATTCCACGCATGTGGGAAAAATTAGAGGGAACACTGAGTAGAGTCCTGGCTATTACCTGCTTTCTTTCCAAATTCCCCTTCCAACTCAGCCTGGGCACCCGTCAGAGGTAGATCCACCATCTCCAGGCTCACCACTTCGGCCAACGACTCCTCCCTGCTCCACAGGACTTTTCCTAGAGAGATACAAAGAAAAGGCAACATGCCTTGATTCAAAGAGCAAGTGCATTTCCCGGTCTGTGCTCCGTTCATTCCCAAGAGCAATCGGGAGGCAGGAAGATCTTACAAATCCAATTCTTTGCTATACACCCGTAACACTTGGGACTGAAGGATCTTCTGTCTGGTCCTCACAAAAGCAAACAGCTGCTTCATAAATCGCAAAATGCCACATTTCTGAAGCAATTTGGATATTGATATTTATGGCCTACTACAACAACGAACACACTGGTATTTAATCACTAACCACCTCCCCCCTTCACTTTATTAAACTAGAGGCACTGTTGAAAGCACACACCCATGACTTGAGCACTGAAGGGCTTGCAAAAGGGTTGGAATCATCAAAAACAAAAGTTAAAAAACAATCACGAACACTCTTGCAAGGCCTCAAAGACACAAGCAACAGAAATGGACCCTTAGCCCCACCTTAAAGTTTACCACCCTATTTTGTCTGAGGAATTTCCCTTCTTTTCCAAAAGGGAACGGGGAATCGCTGCTACAGGTCCCTGTTCTGCACGAAGTTCTGTGTGGGCAGAACCCTGAAACCCTGAAGAGCCTCACGAAAGCCAACAGGCTGTGACTTCAACAAAGCCCAGTGCAGGATAAGATTCTCGGCTCTGGTAGTGAAGGAAAATTCAAGTTGTGGGGGTGAGGGTTATTCCTGGTTTTCTCACTCCTCTCTGGGATTTAGCTCAGGAAAAAATCATCTTGGCTAGACACAATGGAGACTGCATGTTCACTACTGCACGTGCCAAGAGAGGATACACTATAGACAGGGGTAACCAGCCAATCTGGTTCCAACTTACCTGGCTGCTGGAGGAACACGAGCATGTGATCTTCTGTTTGCACCAGTGCTCGATAACCCACGGAGTCATCTTTCTTCAAGAAGACTTGGATATAAAGCTGGAAAAGGGGGACAAGGAAAGAGGAGACTATTAGAATTATAACCTAGACAAGCAAGATGCAATTCAAAGGTCAGAAGAGGATTGGATTTAAGATCACTGTTACATTTAAGGTCCTAAAGCAGTGGTTCTCAATACGCAGGCCACTTGAGGCCCAATCAACATACAGCTGCGGTCATGTGACATCCTCAGGGACATACAGGTAATATATATATATTGTGTGGATGCGGGCCACATAACAGAGCGAGAGCTGCATATGCGGCCCAGAATGGGAAATAGGTTGAGAACCACTATTCTAAAGCAACAAAGCTATCTTCAGGGGTACACTTCTCACAAATCTAGAGGCAGACTCTGGTTTCATACAGCAACTTTCTTACTTCAGGTCTTTTAAAGCACTTGAGTTAGACATCAGCAGTGCCAACGCACAATGGCAAATGCAGCAGCTATTTTGTGCTTGGCAATATTAACCTACGGTGTCAAGCCCTCCCCTGCTATAGGAGGTCCCGTCCATCCACCCAATCCACCCTTGCCCTGCCCTTACAACCAGGCTCTATAAACCCAGGGATAAGCCATGCCGCCATATCTGGATCAAAAACATCATGGGTACATGGGTGGCCTTGCAGTCACTTCTCAGTACCAGGAACCCCTTCAGATAGCCCAAAGAGCTCTGACCGGCCTTGCCAGTCAGGAAAGGCTGACATCATATGCAGCACTTTTCACCTATGGAGCTTGTGTTTTACAGAGGTGAGTAAATTTCACTAACCCCCTTTTACAGCTGGGGAAACAGACGCAGAAAGATGAAGTGACCTGGCCACGGTCACACAGCAGTTTGTGGTAGAGGCACGTAGAAGCCAGATCTCCTTGACTCCCAACGTAATATCCTACCCAACGGATCGTACTGCCTTAAATCACGGGCTTATCTGATAAGCCTCAAGATACAGCCGAGTCTGATGTAAAGAGAAACTCCATGCACCCATCTCTGACCACTTTCAACGACAGGAGAGAGGCTAACTTACCTGCTCAGGCCTGGCACCACTCTGCTCCAAGCTGAAGGTAATCGTGGTATCCAGCAGCCTTTGCCCAGTTTCAGCCAAATACAGGTTAATATTGTAGGTGTTGTTGGGGCAGGCTGAAGATTCCTAGAACATCATAAGAGACAAACAGATTTAAACACACCATCTACTCACACTGCGCTTTTCATCATGATTCTGAAGTGCTGCACACAATGAACTATTGACAAGGATCAATTCACGCACCACCGAAATGCAGGGATTTCTGGAGCACAACACAGCAGCTGCTTAACGGTACACAAACAGCACACCAGTTTGGGATGGAAAACAAATCCTAGGTGATATTTGCACTCTGCACAAGCTTCCATGGAGTAATTACTGTAATCCTGAGCCCATAAGGACAGAACACAGCAGGGGTCTAGGATTCCTGTCTTTGGAAGATCTCAAAGCACTTTATAAACAATTATTTGAGGGTCAGCACTCTTTCAAAGTAGATGGTATAGCACACATTAAAGTGCAGAGCAAATTGAGGCACAGAGACACAACACAACTTATACAAGATCACACAGCAAGTCGGGGTAGATCAGGGAATCAGAAATCAAGAGTCCTGGCTCCCAACAGCCTGCTTCAAATACCAGGCTGCACTCTTTCCTAACGTCACAGAGGTGCTGTTTCTGAAATAAACTTTGACGTTCAAAAGGCAGTTTTCCATTTGGAGGTGGGGAAATGGGTGTCTACAAAGCAAAAGATCTTTCATTTAATGCAGTGAGGGGATAGCATGTTCATTCAGTTTCAGGAAATTAATCGTTTTAAGATGCTTTTGGATAAAGTTTCATGGCGCTGATGCTCAAATATGATTCTCCAGAGTATCAGTCTGTCCTGTTCTGCCATTCAGCCTTCCAAACCCAAGAGAGGGGAATAGCTTGTTAATTGCAAAGACTGCCTACAATTCCTGACAACAAGCTCCTTTCCATACCTGTCTACCGGAATATCCGAAAGTGCTGTCTGCCTTATCAGGAATTCTAGATTTCTGCAACGAACATGGGAATAGAAACAGAACTTGTGAGCATGACAAAGGCATGGAAAACATAAGAATGGATGATTTAGCTGGAGATTGGTCCTGCTTTGAGCAGGGGGTTGGACTAGATACCTCCTGAGGTCCCTTCCAACCCTGATATTCTATGAGTCTATGAACATTAAGTGTCTAATAGGTACAAGTTCTGCCTCCCTGCTCAGCAGTTGCAAACTTGGGCACGTGATAAGTGGTAAGTTGGGTACCTCCTCTCACAAGACTTTAGGTCACTGTTATAGTAGAACCTCAGCATTACAAACACCCAGGGAACGGAGGTTGTACGTAACTTGGACAAAACATTATGGTTGTTCTTTCTAAAGTTTACAACTGAACATTGACTTTATACAACTTTGAAAAACTTTACTATGCAAAAGAAAAATGCTGCTTTTAACCACCTTAATTTAAATGAAACAAGCACAAACAGTTTCCTTACCTTATCAATTTTTTAAAATTTCCCTTTGTTTTAGTAATTTACATTTAACACAGCTACTGTATTTGCTTTTTTATTTTTTGGTCTCCGCTGCTGCCTAATCCGGTTCCAAATGAGGTGTGTGATTGACTGGTCAGTTCGTAACTCTAGTGTTCGTAACTCTGAAGTTCTACTGTATATGGAAACTGTCAAGCCAAACGTGGCCCAAAATGTAGGTTGTGTGAAAATACCTTACACAAAACCTAAGAGCAATTAAAATATGTCGTGATTTCTTTCCTTCTCTATCCCAGTGGATTTTTTAAAATCCCCCTGCAGCATTTGCAACACAGATTTTGCGCCATGCTAAAGGGATGGGGGGTAGGGAGGGAGGAGATGGTGCCCTCATGGAAGGAATCTGTATCATGGAGCGATCTGATGCCACTGTCAATTTCTTCAGAATAGAAGTTTTCTTGTTCAATGTTTCTAGCCCTTTGGGTTGTGATGATAAATGTAACCTGAAGTAGTGCCATTTCCCTGTATCTGCAGACAGGCAGCCTGCTCCACTAACTTAGAGAGGCTGAAATGACCATATTCATTATAGCACGGTATTCACTCTGAAGCCAATAACCAATATTGTTTAATTCATGCTTTTGGCAGGAATATCCAGGTACCCTAGGCTGTCAGAAGAGTATGCGGAGTGCTTTTTCCCCACTTTATCTCATCCCCTAGTGCTAAGCACAGGAGAATCTGAAAATGAATGGGAGATTGACAAAACAGAGTTGAAACTGACTAGGATCTTTCATTCCTCTCAGCTTGAAAAATGAAGAATGAATAGCATTGGGTATAAAAAGAAAATGGATTTTGTTTTAATTCATCCATTTTTAATAAACTCTGGTCTTCATGAGAAATGGGTGAGGGCATTTGGTTATTAAAGCAGTGCAAAAGGTAGGATTTTGGTTCTTAAAATTATAGTGTCTAATCACCCATCACCATATCAGCTAGTCAGCAGATGTTCCTTTCCACCACTAAGGTATTTATTTTGATAAGGGCTTGTCTACACAGTGTGGTAAAGCGCATTAGAAGATTATAATTTACAGAGCACTGTAATGTGCTGTGTTCCAACTGCCCATAGAGACCCTGCTGGTGCCAACTAAAGAGTACTTAGTTCGTGTTAATGTAAGTGACTATGTTAACACAAACTTAGATACCTTTTAGGTCATGCCAGCAAGGTCTACACAGGGTCGTTAGAGTGTCGCATGTTGGAACACTCTACTTCTAATGTGCATCGTCACGTAGTGTAGACGATCCCTAAACGTCATCTAGCTCTGTATATTCATTGCGCCACGGTCCATCTTGAGTTTGCTCAGCACTCAGCACCTCTACAGAAGCTTACATACTGATAATCACAACAGATGAAATCTTGGCCCCATTGAAGTCAATAGAGGTTTTATCATTCAATGGAGACAATCAGATTTACCAGTCTGGGACTCTTGTGCCCTAAAGATGTTTAAGGCAAGGTGGTACAATCAGTCTGACAGTGGTAGAACACTGCTCTTCGGTGGCCCCTCAAAACCTTTGGAATAGTAAAAAAGCAATAACAAAACTAACTAATAAACCCCAAACATTATTAGAACTAGAAGCACATCTGAAATTTCCATCGTGCAACTGACTAACCATTTCATTCCTGCAGGTCAGGACAGCGGCCACAGTCTTCTCCCCAGTTGTTGCAAAGTTCACCAAAGCTGCCTGAAAAAACAGAGGAGGGGAAATAAGAACACATTTGTGCAGAGGACTTAATTCTCGTTTGGTCTGGAACTGTAGCCTTTTCTCCAGCCGAATTCCAACACGTCAGTTCATTTTCAGCATACCGAGCAAATCTGACCGATTGAAGGACTCTAGTAAGTTTTGCTACGAAGAAGTGAAGCAACCTCTGGTACAACCACTGAAAAAGTTCATGCTGGGATCCAGTAACATTTAGCATTTTATCATTGACCGGTGAGAAGCCTGGCAAAATTCCAGGCACTGTGGTGGTGATTTTCACCCTAGCACGCCCTGCCTGAGTCTTCAGAATTGAGGACTAACAGGTTTCCCACCCATAACAGTAATACTATTAAGTATGAAAGATGAAACTCAGGAGCATAAGAGATGGAAAGCTACCATCAAAGTCAAAGAAAGGACGAAAAGAACCAAATGGGAAAAAGATGGTCTTTTCCATCGCTAATTTCTAGAAACCCGTTAGATCACTGAGCCCATCCCCAATTGACCAGTCTCTTATACACAGTACTGCACTCAGTCTGAAATGGTCATTTCGTGTACTCCTGGTCCACTAGAACTACCACCAGCAGTATTAAATGTGTACTGGTCATTTAGGTGCTTTCTAGCAGAAAACCACCTCTTGATCCAGCACAGCCCTGCATTAGTAAACTCCCACCTTGGTGAGAATTGTCAGAAACTGGATCCTCCTGAACAGATGTTAAATAGTTTAACTGCTATTGTACATAGATTCAACCAATGCTATAGAAAGTCTGATTGAAACTTGAGCTTCAGCAGCCTGTTCATAATACTTAGTGCATGTTTTATGAAGGTTCTGGTTTTACTGGTGGATGGAGCCAGCCAAACAGTCAAATCCTTTGAATTTCTGCTGCAGAGCAGCTCTTCTATTCGGGGATCTGCAGCTCTATTCATTCTGTTTACCTGCTGGAAGTCCCGGAGGAGGCTTAGCAGCCCGTTTCTGTACTGCAGCAGCGTGAAGTGACTTGGAGCCAGCTGCAGGAAGAACTGAGCCCGCGAAGCACTGGCAGGATTGGGCTGAGTGGGCAAAAGCCTGGGCTGGAAACTGTCAGCAAATTCTAGGTCAAGGGCCTGAGAAGAGGAACAAGCAACCAAGGAAAGATGGAAACTTATTACACAATTTGATCAACCACTTCCTCACAAACAATAAAACTTTTATGAAGGGTTAGTCCATATCTGACTGAACTGCACTAGGGCTTCATGATGTCTGGGATGACTACTTCCCATGATACGACAAAAAACAAGATTTAAGGAGCTGAAATCATCACCCCATAAGCAACTATTACACAGAAGCCATGTGATCTCCCATTCCCTCCTCCAAATTAGTCTGATGTGGATTATGCTTCCCCCACCCACCCACAGCACTTAACTAGTGACCCAATACCCCTCCCCTCCTCGCTCCTCTGGGACTGGGTTAGACATGAAAGGCTATTTCAGGATCACTCACCTGCAGTGGGATCTGCTTCATCTCTTGCTCTGTCTCCAGGGATAAAGCATAGAGCGACTGTGTGTCAGAGTCTGCACACACCAGCACGGCCGCGCCCACCACACAACAGGCGCCACTTAGGCTCTTCATCCAGGGGGCTGCCACTCTTAGCTGCAGGGCAAGAAAGGGAGAGAGGCAGCGGTTGGGAAAACCCCACAAAGAAATTCCTGAAAGAGCCTTGCCTGTGTCCGTTTTCAAGGGGCCTGTATCTTGCCGGCCAGTGTGTGTGATCAAAGGCTTAACATTACATTACATTTCACTAAACTTAGTCACACTGACAAAGGCCCGTGTGAAAAGCAGGAGAATCCCATTTATCAATGACCAGTGGATCTTCTCCATGGGATCCCCATAAAGCCAGGATTTGGTAACCCTGGATAAACTGCCATCCATCCTAAGATGACCCAGGTTGATCTCAACTTTACTATGTTCTGCAAGCCCCGTGTCTGAGAGATACCGTTGTGAAGCCTCTTTCCAGGCCATGAGACATAAGAAGGAATGACATTTTGACCTATATGCCAGCAATGCAATTAACTTCCCTAGACATCACATTACATTTATCCAGATGGGAGCTTTTGTTAGATTGGATCCACACTCGAGCCAACACCACACACCAATGTATCAGTTCTACCTGTTTCGTAATTTCACCATCTTCTACGCTGAAGGTTACAATGTTCAAATGGCTTCGAGGAGCAACTCCAAGCGCATGTACCACCCCGGATCCATACGAATACACCAGCTGGTACTGGGTACTCTCACTGCAAGAGAAGCAGCAGCAATGAATCACCTGCTCCAATAGTTGCCCAGAGCTACCCGTAAAGCCCCCTGCTCTAGGAGCCTACTCAATGACATCACGGGTCTCACAAGGAAAGACTGGCTAAACTAGGTGCATCAGCCAACAGGAGAATTTTTGCCCATCAACACAAATAAATGTTTGAGGGACTCCTCCCCTCCAGCCATCACCTCCTGCAGTTAAACACATTGAAAACCCAGAGACAGTAGTGATGAAGATGACTTATCGGGAATGATTTTGTCCATCTTCCCCTAAGCCTTCTCAGGCCAGTGCAGGATAATAGGTGTCTCAGGCGACAGGATTTCCTCCATTTCCCTTGGGAGGCTATTTCAGAAGCTAAACAGATTCACCATTAGAAAGTTTCCCCCCCTCATCAACTCCATCTCCTCCCTTCAGGTAGCCTAGTTTCATCGTCCCTCTCCCACTGGCCTGAGTCACTGGAAGATGGTCCAATCTCATTTAGTGATCACTGTTTAGCCTAGCTGTAACTATTTTGTAGTTTTAATCTTCCTTCAGAAGTCAATCACATCAGCCCCTTTAAGAACATTCTTGCTACTAATAGCACAAACTGGTTTGTTTGGGTTAATATGCTTACTTTATTCAAAGACTGCTGCTGCTCCATAAGAGATGTCATCTCCTGATTATTTTGTTCCACTAATCTGAAGATTTGTCTACACATGGACTCAGGAATAGCTACTGCTCTTTAAATTCACTCCCTACCTTAATCTGAATTGGCTTTGAAGTGTACATAAGCCCTAAGATACCATATGGTCGCTTTATCGCAAGTCCATGTTAGTACCAGACAGTGCATAAATCACAATGCTGTCATTTGGTCTGTAACCTGCTGGCACTAAAATCAGTAAATAAAAATGGATGTGATTCTATCTCTATACAAACGAAGACTCTCTTCCCCCAATTACCCAAACAGTGCTCATATTTTCTCTTCATACTGTGCAGCGCAAGGTTCCCCTCCCAAGGAGTCTATATTCTCATACGTGCAGGGACTGGATGCAACCCCCCACCGATGTCATGCTATGCACATTTGCAGAAGCAAAAGGGTCCTCTCCCCCCCTTAAGACAAGTTTGTGAGTCAGTGATCTAGCCTTGTTTTGGATTTGTACCTTTCTGGTAAATGCTCCACCCATTTCTGGTGGCCGTTGGAGAGGTAATGAAGAGAAAGGGCAGCCTTCTTCAGGACAGCCAAATATTTCACGTTGTCCTGGAACCCCACCAAACTAGCCATCTGGAAACTAAGCACAGGTCAGAGATAGAGGGTGAGACGACACTATTTGTAGAGACTTTACCCAGCTTGTGGAGTCATGGCAACACCAGAATTACAGACCACAGCCCTGCTCTTCTCCATGCTGGTAGCTGGCACCCCACACATATTTTTCAGTTGGCACTGCCTACAGCCCTAACTGCTGATCTCTGCAGAGAAGGCAAGGATGGGCCTGAAGACCAACCATCCCATCAGGCCAAAGTGGCAACTCCAAGTCCAGAATGTTGCCCACTGACATGGAAAGCTTATGCATAAGTAAAGGATTTCAATCTTCTGCTTCCAATACATGTAGCCTATGGACAATCCTCTCCGCCCCCACTTCAGCATTGCAAAATAGTCATGAAAATTTCTCAGCCCAGATACAAAATGTAACCCACTAGTCACCCCAAAGAGGTGAGAATTTTGCAGGGTTACCAGAGCACTAATCCTGCTTGTGATAAACAACTTCAAAATTCAGCACCTCTACAATATTCCCACAAGGGTTATTTTCTGATCCTCATAGCTAATTGACATGGTCCCTAAAACACAACTACACACAAGGAAGGGAAATTCCCCTCTCCAAAGGGCATAGAGGGGCTTTCCGCTGAAGATTTCCCACCTGCCAGTGTCCAGTGATGTCTCCCAGTTCAGCCCTCCAATGTTTGTCTCCCAGGAACGCAAAATGTGCCCGCCATTAGACAGCGTGATGGCATCTGGCCAGGAAAAGAGAACAACAAATCAAATATTTTTATATTGGCTTCTTTATTCAATTCCCTGCTCATCCTCCAGGTTATTTGCTCTTCCACTGGTATGAACAGAATATTAGATATTAACCACACAGAAGACACCTGGTCTGTTTCATAGTCAGAAAGGTCATTTTATTTGTATAATGTGCAAAGGATTTCAAGTTTTATGGTTCACTTATACTATTAGCACTAAGAGTCGAGGATTCCTTATGTCATGCACAGTCACAAAAGAATCTTTGTGTAGTCGTAATCCTGATAGCACTAAGTGGTAAATTAAACAGAGCACATAAGCAGGAAATTATCCTCATGCGTCTAGAAGAGGACAGGCCAAGGAGTAAACCACACTATCTTTCATCCCGCACCTGTATCCACTACAGGCTCACCATAACTATCAGCCTAGCAAATTTAGCCCTCTGTCCAAACTTGGCTGGAGGTCTGTAATGGGAATGAACACATCACACAGGGAAGGCTAAATGCTTTTCTTACCCTGTCCATGGATCAGCATGGCATCTACTGCTCCTTCAGGAGTCCCCTTGTCCACATGACGCCACACTGAAAGGAACAAGGAATCAAGTGGGAATAAGATCCCCCCCCCCCCCCCCCGATTTATTTCATGCTGAAGAAAGGTATCAACTGGCAGTCCCACCGACTGACATCCTCTGTCTAACCACAGGCTAAGCACAGTATAGATAGTGCCAATGCAAGCTTCCTCAAAACAGCCCTTATGATGTCCCTCAACTCTTATCCAGGAGGACGAGAGAGGAATTCATTCTTCATGCCCCATACAGTTCTTGGCCCCACTGTATTGATCAAGAACAGCTCTAGATATAACCTAGTGCACAGACTAGTCATGCCAGCACCTAACAAGCTTATACTTGAAAGAAGGAAATGAAGCCACTAAGCCTGAAAAAAATTAAATAAAATTGATAAGTATATTGTTACAAATTCCTTGTCTTCTGGGAAAATAAAGTCATGTCTAGTTAACCACCCCACAATCCTTAAAATGGACTATGTACCGGAAGTTAGCTTTGGTGTAAGCAGGAGTAACTTTTAATATGTCAGCGCTTAATTTTGGTCCCATGTGCATACATGCAAATAGCAGAACCCAAGTCAAAAAACAACCGTTCACTCACAGATTTCTCCATTCCTGGAATTCAAAGCAGCCATCACATTCTTCTCAGTAGCCACAATCAGCTTCTTGGAGCCCTGTGAAGCTTCCAAGGAAGAAAACCTGAGTTTTCCCACATACTGCTGCCTCCTAAGGAACAGGGAAATCAAAGAAGGTGTGAAAAAAGAACACCTTCCATTTAACCTACTGAAAAATAGGGAAAGGATGATTACAATTAACGCAGGTGACCAGAACACGAACTATATGGTGGCACTGGTTGCAACTATTAAGGACTGACAGAGGGCAACCACAACACTACTATAATCCTTTGGAGTTGGGGGGGGGGGGGGAAGAATCATTGTAAATGAAAAGAGAAATTGAGTCTCAACAAGCAAGAAAGGAATTTTGTGATATTTTGGAGCTTCATGTCAAATCTGCTTCCAGGAAATTCACACAAAGAAAACAAAGTGTCTAATATTCTACATTCATTAGCAAGAAACTGTTACTGCAGTATAACCAGTCTCATTCTTGAATCTTTACTAAATACTACCAAAGCAAACAACCTGTTATCATCAATGAAAAGAATTTAACTTGGTGACCCCTAATTCTTGTGCTGTGAGAAGGAATAAGTAACATTTCCTTATTTACTTTCTCCACACACATCATGATTTTATAAACCTCTATCATATTCCCTCTTAGTCATCTCTTTTCCAGAGAACGGTGAGGGAAATGTCTTATTAATCTCTCCTCATATGGCAGCCGTTCCCTACCCCTAATCATTTTTGTTGCCCTTTTCTGAACCTTTTTCAATTCCAATACATCTTTTCTGAGATGGGGAGACCACATCTGCATGCCGTATTCAAGATGTGGGGGTACCATGGATTTATAGAGGCAATATAATATTTTCTGTCTTATTATCTACCCCTTTCTTAATGATTCCCAACATTGTTAGCTTTTTTGACTGCTGCTGCTCATTGAGTGGATGTTTTCAGAAAACTATCCACAATGACTCCAAGATCTCTTTCTTGAGTGGTAACAGCTCATTTAGACCCCATCATTTTATATGTATAGTTGGGATTATGTTTTCCAATGTGCATTACTTAGCATTTATCAACACTGAATTTCATCTGCCATTTTGTTGCCATATCACCTACTTTTGAGAGATCCTTTTGTAGCTCTCTGCAGTCTGCTTGGGTCTTAGCTATCTTTAGTAGTTTTGTTTCATTCTGGAAGGGATGTTAAGCCTCAAGTTTCATGTCTGCCTGCTGCACAGTTCCTACTCCTTCCTACAAAACTGGCCACTGTCAGACACAAGACTTTGAACTAGATGGATCTTGGGTGTGAGCCAATATGGCAATTCCTATACTCCTATGTCTTTGGGTTAAAAGCCACTGCTATACAAAGGTCATTTTCTTCTTCCCCATTGAGATGGGAAGCAGAAATTGACATCCTCAGCTATCCCTTAGAAAAAAGAGACAGGGAGCAGCTTTGTGAGGCAAGGGGCTCTAAATATTAGACAGTAGGACTTACAGCTGCCAGCTGATGCACCTTTCAGATGGTCAGTGTTTCTGGCTCTACAAATGTTCCCTACATCAGTTTCTAGTTCCCTACAGAGGTTTCTATAACTGGGGCTCACACATGGCCATGGCAAGGTTGGGGAACACATTCTCCCCCAGAGACATCAGCACCCAGGACAGTGAGGCAGGCGAGCTGGCCAGGGGCAGAGCTCAGCTCCCAGCAGGCTCCTGCTCACCCTGCAAAGCTCAACTCGGCTGTGGCAGTTCTGCCCACTTCAAACCCAGTCTGGCAGCGGAGTCCGACTTGGGCTAAAACAAGGCAACGCTCAGGACTCGCTTCTCCCCCGGCTCGCCCCAGGGATGGGCGGGAGATTCGGGGCCAGGGCCCCTCTTGCCGGAGAGAACGGTGGAGGGAGATGCGCAGGTCCAGGGGATCCGGGAAGGGGGAGGATGCGCAGACCCAGGGGATGGTGAAGGGGATGAATAGAGCCGGGGGGGGGGGGGGAGGGGTTCCCAGTCCTTTCCCCAGGGGACGGTGAGGAGGATGTTCAGACCCGGGGGGGGTGGGTGTTGTTCAGACCGGGGAGGGGGGGTTGGTTGTTCAGACCCGGGGGGGTTAAATGCCCGATTGTGGCCCCAGCACCCACCAGTCGAACTTCCCCACTTGATCCTCGTAGACCGCGGACGCCAGGGACGCCAGGAGCAGCAGCCACGGCCAAGCACCAGCCGCCATGGTCCGAACCCGGAAGTCGTTCCGAGTCCGAGCCCTCTCCCGACAGGCAGCACGCCGGTTCCGCAGGGCCTCGCCCACGGGGGCTGCCCTTCGCGGTGCCAGAGTGGAGAAAAAAAAATCCGCTCCCGGGCAGGGTCTGCTATTTGTGTCGGAACTAATGGGGGCGTAGGGCGCAGCCTCCTCGCGGAAAGGGGCGCGCTGGGCCGGAAGGGATTACCTCAGCGGCGAAGGCTGCTCTGATCAGGCACCTCCTCGGGCACCCCTAAGGGCTTCCTATCCCGGCAACCCTCGCGGCGCAGCGGGTCCTTGGAGCGCTCAGCTGGGCCGGCAACGTGCGAGCCATGCCTAAGTCCAAGCGGGACAAGAAGAGTGAGTGACCCCCCCTCCCCCACCTTCTCCACCCCCACCCAGGGACACCCCCCCCCTCCACCCCACCTCGCCCCCTGTCCGGGACCAAGGTCCTGGGGTCGGGCCGCGCCTTCCCTGCCCCGCCGAGGGGCAGCCCCCGCTGGGGTCTGCTCCACCCTCAGCGGGCACCTGGCTGCCGGGATACCCCGACTGCGGCGTGGGAGACGCCGGGGGCTCCCGACTGGGTCTCCCGCGGCTCTGTGCAGCCCCCAAACGGGGCGATTTAATTATTAACCGCCCCGGCTGCGATTCCTACGTTATTGACCCACGTGCAGGACACTGGGTCGGTCCGTGTGGTGTGAGAATCGTCGATATTAGTAAACGCGGATTTGGGGTAATTTGTGGCTCTTTGGGGCAATGTTGATTGTTAATGTGGCTACTGAAGGACCGAGGTCTGAGTTAGGGTAACCGGACAGCAACTGTGAAGATTCAGGACGGGGGTGAGGGGTAATAGGAGCCTATATAAGAAAAAGACCCCAAAATCGGGACTGTCCCTATAAAATCGCGACATCTGGTCACTAGTCTGAGTATCACTGCTGGGAGGTTGGGGGTTGTGTGCAGACATTAGGCAGAATAGGCTGCGATAGTTGGTCTGGGAATTATAGAACCAATTCTGCAGCCTCAGTAAAGATGTTTCTTTTCTATCCATGAGTTCCTTGTCTCCGGCCAGGGATGAGGCAAATATCTGGTATTGTGCTGTTCCATGTCAGTGCAATATGAACCCCTGAAATGTTTTATTTCAATGATGGTGTGTCGCTCATGGTTTTAATCAGTAAATAAAACCTTGATCCTACAACCATGAGGGGTTCCTAGCAAAGCATCAACACTAGAAGGTTGCACATGGTCTTCTAGGAGTGAGTCAAAAGTCTCTGAGTTCATTAAAGTTGATGTCCAGAGTGTATTTGGCAGCCACATTTCTGTGCTTTTTAATTGTACTTTCCCTAAACAATGCCCAAGTTCTCAATGATGCTGAACCTCTTCTTCTTCCTTTCAGTTTCCCTAACAAAAACCACAAAGAAAGGTTTAGAAGTCAAACAGAGCTTAATAGAAGAGGTAAGTAAGAACATATGTCATAAGGTGCTGCATTTAGTTTTCCATTCTTTATTGGAGAAAAACATAGATATGCTCTTTCCCTTCTGTAGAATCTCCTCCTGTGAGGATCTCACTGTACTTTACACAGACTAAGTCTCACTACATGCTTTACATATGTGGGGAAACTGAGGCACACAGGGGCAATTTGACTAGACCCCAGAAAGATAGTTTGAGAATGGTCAACTGTTATGTCATATTCATTATCGATCGGTTAAGGCTTTAAAGGGCTTAGGTGTCCCTACCACTCTCACATCAAAATATTTGTTGTTAGTTTCATGGGGTGCCTGATGTTGCCGGGGAACTAGAGATGCTCCCGGGAATAGAATTTTTGAACCATCCTCCCGCCCCATCTTGTTGCTGAAACACATCGGTATGCAATGGGGATTTCTCTCATGTTTGCTGTAACTGCTCAACCTCCTGTTCTCCTATAGTTGCGGAAATGTGTGGACACCTACAAATACCTCTTTATCTTCTCTGTTGCCAATATGAGAAACAACAAGCTGAAGGATATCAGAAATGCCTGGAAGCACAGCAGGTGAGCAGTTGTCTTCGAGATTGCTTCCCCTCATGGCTGCTGATCATGTATATTGTGTTATAGGTCTATACAGATCTTAGATTATTGTGCTTCTGGGGAAGGGGGAGATAAACTGCTAGAAGAGCTCCATGAATTTTCTTCTCTTCCACCCTGCAAGAGGATAGTTTCCAGGAAGTAGCTTGGGGCTCCTGGCTGCAGTGCTGGGGTTAACCCTTGAATTAAAAACACATCAGTGTTCCATAGCAGTTGCACCTTTCAGGCACTGGCACATAGGGCTAAAGTGATGCAATGACTATCCCCTTCCTTCCCTCTCCTGTTTGGGGCAGAACAGTAACTTTCCTGATTCTTGGGTTACAAGAGAGAAGTTTCAGGATCCCTTTCCTCAGCCCTTAAGCAGAGAGGCTGCGACTCCCCAGTTGAGAACCCCCGTCTTCATCCCTGCTTCAGTTCTGCAGACATATATGATGGATTCTTTTTGGGTTTTTTCAAAAGGTTTTTCTTTGGGAAAAACAAAGTGATGATGGTGGCTCTGGGCCGGGGCCCCACTGAGGAGTACAAGGAGAACTTACACCAGGTAGGTTCTGATTTCCATAGTTTTTGCATGTTTTGGAAGTAAGCCGCCTTTTCTGTAAATCTCAAGAGAAAATAAAGAAATGCTTGGGAGAGCCAGAATGGATCAATACTCTCACGTCCGCCGTAAATGCGGTTCAGATACTTAAATTGTCAGCTCTTTGGGGCAGGGACCATCTTTCTGCTCTGTTTGTACAGCGCCTAGTACAAACGGGTCCTGGTTCACGATGGGGGTGCCTAAGCACTCTTACAATGATGATGGTAAATCCAGTCCTTCACTGTTCTGTAGATCTTTAGGAAAGTCGCCTTTGACAGCAGTCCCATTTCCAGTGTGGGCAAAGGTGGTGGTTAGCTTCACGTCTTCCTCACCACAAGCCACCTTGGGGTGGCAAATCCAAGGGTTGGATCCTCTGAATTATCTGGGCTTCCTGAGTGGTCTTAGGGGGCTTTAGAACAGCCCAAGATAAGCAGCATGTGGATTTCAGCAGTGCACTTATTTTCCAGGTCAGCAAAAACTTAAGAGGTGAAGTTGGACTCCTGTTCACCAATCGCAACAAAGAAGAAGTGAACGAGTAAGTATCGGGGGGGGGAGGGGGAGAGGGACAAAGGGGCTTTGGTCTAATGGCACATTTGCCACCAGCGTTGCATCTTGACTGAGAAAGAACTAAAGTTCAAACTGAGCCTCGTCTCACTCAGTGAGAGCTGTTCTACACTACCCGCCGCATCGGCAGGCAGTGATCAATCCAGAGTACTGGAGTCGACGGAAGAGCGCTCAGCGCTGAACTAGAAGCTGCTATTGGCAGCAGTTCTCTTTCTCTCCTCGATGCTGGTCTCATGACAATGTTCAGCTTAAAATGCTTCTATGCATGCCTCCCGCTGGAGTTGCGATGGGACAGATTCACAGTAGAAAAGACAGGGGGAAGTTATAGCAGGTTATGCCATGATTGAAAAGGGAACGGGAGGTGCTACACTCTGTCTCACGTGGCTGCTTTCTTGGAGACGTTGAACGACACCTGTCCATTTAAACCATGTAATCTCCAGAAGAGTAAAATCGAATGCCATAGGGTAAGCAACTGCTTAAGCAATCGCCAACCCACCACCCCACAAACACAGCTGACTGGATGTTTCCTTTCCTGAATCTCATGTTCTAATATAACTTGCACTTACCTGTATAGTATGGGTCCAACAGCGGCAAAGCTTTCCAGAGTTCCCAAGAGTTCCCTACACACATGGACACTACACAAGTGTAAATCACCTTCTGGTGTTGCTGGCCTGGGCGAGAGAGTGTGGAAGCAGTAGAACATCTCTTGATCAGTTGGCCAGTCATCCATCCTGTAGACCCAGGCTAGCTGGAGGAAGTTTGATGGGGTGTGGTTTGGGGGAAGGAGAGGAAGT
Organism: Sternotherus odoratus; assembly: GCA_032164245.1. Classification (NCBI taxonomy): domain Eukaryota; kingdom Metazoa; phylum Chordata; order Testudines; family Kinosternidae; genus Sternotherus; species Sternotherus odoratus. The sequence continues at coordinate 11,836,544 of JAVMKO010000018.1, read as the reverse complement.
AATTGTAAACCTAGCTTGAAAAGGATGCATTTCTTTAATGAGGTAGCAGGATAAACTGCAATCCTGCCTACCTGTAAAGCTTTTTCTCCATCAACAGAAATTCACAACCTCACTCACTCCTTTTCCCCCATATTTCCACCCTCCCCAAGACACTTTCCTCTTGCAAAAATAATAATTATTATTATTATTCGGGGCTTTAACTACTGATCTGTTTTACATGGAAGGTGTTTGGATTCTGCAGTGATGGGGAGTAACACAGAAACCATAGATGCTGATTTCACAATGTCCATATCTCTTGGGGTAGGATAGATAAGCTCCAAGGCTGACCCATCCCAAATGAGGTTTATTCTGCAGGTGGAGGTTTCTTAAATAAGTAATACTCTTGTTTCCTTCCCTTCTCTCCCAGCTGGTTCTCTCAGTTCAAAGAAGTGGACTTTGCCCGTGCAGGTAACAAGGCAACATTCACGGTGAGCCTGGACACAGGGCCCCTGGAGCAGTTTCCCCACTCCATGGAACCTCAATTACGGCAGCTGGGATTGCCAACGGCTTTGAAGAAAGGTATGTGAGCTGCCTGGGGTATATGATCATCATTCCCTCTCTGCCACTAACATTATTCCAAATTTACTGGCTTTTATTTAATAAATGTTGCTACCATCTTGCTCTGCATATATGCAGAAAGGCCTGGCAGGGAGAGTGTTTGATGGAAGCAGAAGTCAGAGCATGTGTTCACCAGGAAATATCTAATATTAAAAACCCCTTCCTCCTCCAATGGTTGGCACTGGAATGGTTTATTTTATATCCTCAAATTCCTGTCTCTAAGAGCTGGTCAGGATAAGCCAAGCACCCGATGAAGGCCTCATCTCCTATGCCTTGGTTTTTCAAGTCACTCAGCTGGGCTTCACCTGCAAGTCAAAGATTTTTCATGGAGGATGTGATTTATTTACTTCATTATATGCCTTGGCAAAGCCTCAGGCAGTCATGTGAAGCATCTTGTTGTTTGTGTCAGAGGAACTGGGAGGAAGGAATCAGCCTGAGTTAGTAATTGCCTGAAAACGGGGGAGCCAGCATTTGGGAGAGGACAGGCATGAAGCAAACACCTGCTAAGAGATTAGAGAGAGTAGTAGAGCTTCATTACTGTGTTGCCAGCAATAGAGAACCAGCTGGGAGCTCTGATTACAGCAGCTCCAGTGTTCTCTAACTTCATGTGGTACTCAGCCTTGACTGGATCCCCGTCTTTCTCCCTGTTCCTGCAGGAGTGGTGACACTGCTTTCAGATTATGAAGTCTGCAAAGAAGGGGACGTTCTGACCCCTGAACAGGCTCGTGTCTTGGTGAGTAACATTAGCAGCACCGTTATGGAGCTATAGTTCAGGGGCAGCCTCTATATCCATCCAGTAACAAGTCCCATGGATCTGTCATGAAACTACAGATCTGTGCAGCCAGTAAATTTAATTGTGTGTGAAACGGTTTGTGCTCAAATCAAATGATTCCAGTTCTGGCTATTAACTTTAAGGCATAGCTGCTGTTCATTAGGGTTGTAATATGCATCCTTGAGAGCTGTTTTGGCTGCTAAGCAATAATGGTTGACTGGGGATTAATGACCAGCTGGAAGAATAGTCCAAGGTACAACTGAAGGAGCCCAGCTGATCCCTTAAGAAATACCCTGAGCCGAGACTGGTGTTGTCTAATTCTAAGAACACATGGAGAAATGATCAGAATGATGGACCAGGGATTGCTAAGAATTAAATGCCTTGCATGTTGAGATTTGAATCCTACCTTTGCATTCTAGTTTTATACTGTGCATTTTGAAACCAGCAGTAAAATCATAGCTGCCTGAGTGTGGCATAGTCTGAGGGAAGGGATCCATCTACTTGAGCTTGAAGGGAAAAGTCTGCATTAAAATAGCTTCGTGCTCTTGGTCTAGCTCAAGTTGAACAACCTATCCTTATATTAAAATGCACCCTTCAATTCTTGTTTACAATCCCCAGTTTTGTCATACACCACTTTAAAGGTGTTACTTCATGTGAGCGCCAGCCTTGCTCCAAGGAGGCTAGCGGTATGAGTGACAAGTTCCTATCTCCCTTTCAGAAACTCTTTGGCCACAAGATGGCAGAGTTTAAAGTGACCATCAAGTGCATGTGGCATTCTGAGACAGGAGACTTCCAGCAGCTGGTGAAAGAGACAGAAGAAGGCTCTGAGATGAAAGAGGAGGATGACGACAATGAAGAAAATGACAACTAACTGAAAGACCTGCTCTAGGATATTAGAGACAATTGGTTCTATTTCAAGAATAGTCCATTGAAGCCCATGTGTCCTCTCCCTCAGCTGCAGCAGGACAAAGTTGATCAACCCCCAGACTTGCTATTTATCAAAGATGATGCAAATGGTTTATATATAAAATTTAAGTAGAAATTTTGGATTCTTGCCTGTGCATCTCAACTGCCTCTTTGAGCATCCCTGGGCCAGGAGAAACGATAGAACCTGAGAGCAGGCTAAAGTTTCACGTAGGAAGTAAAACCCTTTTCCCCTCTGTGCTTATTGTTCAGACTTGAGCCATACCTCTGCAAATCTACTTCACTGCCCCATAATCCTTCCCCTTGACAGAAAACTGCTTTTGAATTAGAAATGACAATTGTATGGAGACAAGTTGCATTTACACAGTTGTGCTATAAAGGGGAAGGTGCAAATTCATAATGCTTTGGATGCTGGGTTTTGGCTTAAGAGAACAATCTGGACTGTATTCCTTTGAGAGCAGATACTGACTAAATTACCACTCAAGACAAAGGATGAAGTGTAGTGATTAAGCTAGTTTCCTCTGCCATCTTTTATTAAGTTCTTTCTGTCTTCACTGAGCCTGTTTAACAGTGCATCATCTGGGCTACTACAGCTTCCCTCAGGCATGGCATATTTGTCAGTGTAGAATGGTAACAAAGCAGCAGTTTTCAACCTTTTTTCATGTGCAAGCCCCTAAAAAATTTCAAGTAGAGGTACAGACCCCTTTCGAAATCTTAGAAGGCTGAAAACCACTGTTCTATGGTAATGCCAACCTTTTGGAGAACCCCTAGACCTAGTCTGCAGCCCCTATGGGTCTGTGGACTACAGGTTGAAAATCACTGAAATAAAAGAATTATCGTCATTCCACTGTCTAGTATATAGAATACCTGTGATTTTCCTGTAACTGATTCTTGGCCCAGTACATCCAAGGCTGTACAGGAATGAGGTTTGTTTGTTGTTTTTTTTTTTAAAGGGAAAGAGTCCTAAAAGTTATACTTTAAATGTTGGTGTAACTAACCTCTGAGGTAGCGCTGCTGTGGGCATGAGGAGTATGTGTACAGCAGGCAAAATCCTGCAGTTAGACTTTATGAAGCAGAACTGAGGTTGCAACTACATGACCAAGACAGAAGGGGGCACTGTTGTGGTAAAGCTGTCACATGACCAGTTGTAATTAGTGCCTATGGCACTTGCAAGTCTTAGATTGGTCTCCAACCTTTAAGCACAACATCACTTTTGGAATTTAAGTGCAACCCAGGATCTACTTCAAAGAAAATGTAGAAACAACAGTAATCACACAAACCCCACCACCCTTGCCCTGCCCCTTCCCTCTCCTCTGCTCTCCCCCCACTCTCACCGGGCTGGGACGAAGGGGTTCAGCATGGGAGGGACTCCAGGCTGAGTCTGGTGCCTACAGGCAAAGGCAGAGTGCAGAGACACCTCCCCCACCCCAAGAGCAGCGCAGGGCTAGGGCAGGCAAGAGGTCTTCCTGAGCCCCATGGGACTGTTAGTGGACAATCTCCCGGTCTGGCTGCAGGAGGGTTGGCAACCCTAGATCGAGATCAACTGTCAAAGGCTCCACAATCAACCAGTCCATCACAATCTACCGGTTGGTGACCATGGGTCTAGACTGAATCACAACTTTAGGTTACATATTACCTATGGAAAATTCCACCAGAGGTAGGACTAGGGTTGCCAGACCTCCAGGATTGTTCTGGAGCTGCCAGGAATTAAAGATTCATCTTCAGGTAAAGATTGTCATGGGGTGAAACCTCCAGGAATAGCCAACCAGAACTGGCAACCCTGCTTCCTTCCTCCAAGGAGCTCCATTGCTTTAAGCACAACTACCCTTGTAACTGCTAGTGCGAGTGAGGTTGGCTGTTATTAAAGCAGCCTGCAGCAGAAATTCAACACAAAACCCCAAATTCAGTTAAACAGGCATGACCTGAGTTAGAAAATGCTTTATTCTGACAGCTGATTGAAGACAAATATCCACATTCTTACTTGGAGACTTCAATTGGCCATATCACAGAGCCAGTTCCTTATATGAATTACATCACTGAATCACAACACTATTGTGTGCTAGGGTGAAAATGGGAGATGCCCTATTAAGAGACAGTCTCATGGCAATTATGGCTTTTAGTTTTGTTTAAGGAAAAATCAGACATTATGGCTTGGACACCATGTGCAGCTACCATTAAGTCAGCATAGAAACAGTGAGATTTGTGTTTGTATGGAGAGCTTCAATTCTACTGCAAGGAAATCCCAATGTAGCACCAACACGTTGGCTACCTGGAACCCCTGATCCAAGGGTGAAGTTTCCTCTGAAAGGCTTTGGGAGGGGTTAGGAGGTCTCAGCCAGGATACCTGGTTACCATCCCCACACTAAATTTGTTACCCCTGTTTTCTAGCGGAAGTAGTTGGGACAGTCATGTGCTACTAGGTCCCAGGCTTTATCAAATGCTTCCACCACACCTGGGAGCAGAGGGCCCTCTTCACTGCATGTGAGGTTCTGCTGCAGCTGATCCATGTTGGACATCCCAATGATCACTGCATCTCCATGGGCACCCTGCAGTGGAAAGAGGGGAGGAGTTACACCTCATGAGAAAACCACCTTCCCTCCCATCTTGTAACAAACAGACTTCAGCTCTTTGTTTGTCTTTCAGCTGAATGTTGCTCTTCGCAACTAATGGATATTTGGGGAAATATGTTGTAACTGCAGTCCTGTTAACAAGGCCAGAACTCAGTGCGCTGTCACTACCTCCAAGTCTCGCCAACCCCTCAAAGTCTGCCAATGCATGGTCTGTGGGTAGCCAGAGGGACATTTTGGGGGAGGAAGAGAACATAACCATTCATTTCCTGGCCATATGAAAAGCTAGTTTATCACCTCATGAGAAAGTGGCTGGCTGAGAAAAGTCAAAACTAGAGCAACTGGCATTTAATATCTTTCACTTTCCTTCAGGCCATGGAGACAAAATACAGAAGGAAGTGTAGCTCAGATTCACTCCTATACTCTGCCGTGAGAGCGCGCCTGGCATTGGAAGACCGGAGTAATGCTCCAAAAAGAACAGAGCAGTAGGGTCTAAGTGGATTAAAAGACAGATTTCACTCTGATGTACTGCAACTGGATTTTAGTTGCAGAGTTCCAGTTCTGTTGTACATAGCAACTGTCTATGTTAAAGTCAAGCAATCACCTGAAGTTTGGAGTGGTTGTACATCCAGCGTAATGCAGCTGAAGTTAGGCTGGGCGGGTTAGAGCCATAAGCCTCGCCTAATGCTTTCTCTACCAGGGCAATGGCTTGGAAATGATGCTCCTTCCAGTATCTGCAGCAAAGACGACATTATGGGAGGTCAATATCCCCCATTTCACAAACGGGGAAACAGCTACTTAAGTGATTTTTGCAAGGCCAGGTGGCAAAGCTGAAACTAGACCAACAGTTCTCAACCAGGGTCTGGGGCACCCTAGGGGGCGGTGATCAGGTTTCAGGGGGTCCACCACTAGACCCCCCTGGGCCCTCGATGGAAAGCAGAAGTCCCGCTGCATGGGCTGAAGCCCAGAGCCCTAACCCTGCCACCCAGGGCTGAAGCCAAAGCCTGAGCAATGTGGCTCTATAGGGCCCCAGGCAGTTGCCCTGCTTGCTACCCCCTAACACTGGCCCCCTGGCTTTTATACACAGAAAAAGAGTTATTGTGGCACAGGTGGGCCATGGAGTTTTTATAGCATGTTGGGGGGAGGGGACAGGAGAGGAGTTCAAAAAGAAAAAGGTTGAGAACCCCGACTGGACTATAGAAAACACCCCAACCCTGTCCTCTGCTGTAATAAAGCCATCACACTTGTTCTCTTTATGATCAGTAAACCATCTAACAAATTCCCACTCCCCCAGTGCTGCAGGGGAGCGCCAAAGCCCCACTGGACAGGGACAGCGTAAGGGTTGCTCAGCAATGACTGAGGGACATCACCTGCCCGTGGGCATAATCACTGAACAGACTTCACTCATTTCTATTTTCTCCTGTGTCCTCACTCGGGGATTCATCGAGGCTGAATCAAAGGTAACACTCTAGCCCAGGGGTTCTCAGCCTTTTTCTTTCTGAGTCCCCCCCCCGCCCACCCATCGCACTATAAAAACTCCACGGTTCACCTGTGCCACAACTGTTTTTCTGTATACAAAAGCCAGGGCCAGCATTAGGTGCTAGCAATCAGGGCAATTGCCGGGGGCCCCACACCACAGGGAGCCCTGCAAGGCTCAGTTGCTCAGGCTTTGGCATCAGCCCTGGATGGCAGGGCTCAGGGCCCCAGATTTCAGCCCCATATGGCAGGGCATCACGTCTGCCCTGGCCCCAGCAAGTCTAAAGCTGGCCCTGCTTGGCGGACCCCCTGAAACCTGCTTGTGGGCCCCAGACCTCTGCTTGAGAACCACTGTTCTACCCTCAGGAGAAGTCCGTCTCTCTGCCATTCCATCATCTGGATACTTACCTGTCCCTGTAGACCTGTGCCCAATCGTTTCCAAAAAACCTGCCAGTCGGCTGGCCTGTGTCTTTATCGTCATACTTGTACTTCCCTGTCAGCAGCCCTCCTGCAGGGGTTCAATGACATGCTATTGTTAGTGGCCGGGGTTTTGTGGTGGATGGAAGTTTACAACCTGCAAGAAGTAGAGTAGCAGTGTATACGCCTGACCTACTACAGCTCTGTACACAGGGCCTCTCTTGCAGCCCAGGGGTAAACCTCAGGATGGGACAGGGCAAGAGGAACCGACCCAAATGTAGGATGTAAAAACTCCACCTAGTCAGCTCTTACCAGCAGAATGACCCTTTATATGGTGAGCAGTGAGGCCTGCCCTAGTCAGAGCCCTGCTAAGGCAAGAGGGGCTCTTGGCATCAAGACACCTGAGTCATTACCACTGTGATTTGACTTTGTGTAAATATCTATGAATCTAGTGCCTGGGAAAGGTGCTAGCTTGGCAGCCCTGGAACCAGATGAACACAGCATGGGGAGCCTCTGCCTTGGCTTGCAAAGGATCAGCCCTTCATCTCTGCTGACACAGGGACTGTTTGTAAGGGTGGCATACAGGGTTACAGACATACAGGTAAACTAGAAAGTGGATGGAGATCAACTCACTCAATGGTGACTTACAGGTGGGGGGCTGTATAGCTCATTATCTGTCTCCTGAGCCACCCAGTCACCCCAACACCACCACTGTTACTCTCTTCTAAGCCCACTGCTAGTGGTGGTGGTTTGGCTGAAGCGGAGGGAGCCCTATTCAGAGAGGGGCAGGTCAATTTCCAGCCTGTTTTTGTTCTGTTGGGTTCAGTTCCCTCCACCCCGTTTAGCAGACCCTTCCTCCTCACCCCTGCCCAGCTCATACCAGCCAAAGGATTGTAGGCATAGAACCGCATTCCATAGTGTCTAAGGCACGGCAACAGCTCGGTTTCCACTTGGCGAGTGGTTGCATTGTACATGCCCTACAACAAATAAGAGCACTTAGAACTTCAGAGTAGGGCCTGGCTAGCTTATGGGGTGCTAATGCAAGAGGAAGGGCTCTCTATTTGATGGTGAGAATCCAGAAGGCTAATAATGATCAAGATGTGTTGCCATCTGATGGCCATTTGCCCATCTATATGAAGTGGCTCAGTCCCGTTCCTAGTGAATTGTCAACACTGTTGGCACCAGTTAGCTACACTCCTAATGTGTCCGTCACTGCCCTGCCTTGATCACCATGGGTGCCTGAGTGAACTGCAGCATCAAAGCTACACGCAAATTTTAACTTCCCACAACCAACTGGACCTGATATAGTAGTGAATTTCAAAGCCACATGTCTACAAGGCAAATTAACTAACATTCAGAAAAATGCAGTTCTGCTTTTCCTTTCACCTTGCCTTGTTTACAACTATGCAGAGATAAAACCAAGTGTTCTGGATCTGTGACCATGGCATTAGCAGGACTGTGCCTTTTCTATAGGCAGGCATCTGCCCAAATTAACCCCTTCCAGACATCCTGAAGAAATGTGTCTCCCAGCAGCAAGTTCCTCTGCAGCAGACTGACTCCCATTTAGCTCCATAATGTCTTTGCATTGCATTCAAATCAACAGTGCAAAATTCCAGTGGAGCTGGAATAGCCTTCTTCCTCCTCCTCTGTGGATACATTGTGGGTCACATGGAAGGAGGCAGAACAGAGTTTCCACAGGTCACACTAGATTGGTGCCTGCAGATGAACAGATTTCCTGGATCACTGGATGGAACTGATAAACATTACATTATTGTCAGTTTCACACCTGGGAAATTGTTGGAACAAATGACAGACACGTATCCTCTTAACTACCTCTGAGTAGTGACCTCACTTTGCTTTCTAATTGCACTTGTCCAAAAAGGTCTTACCAGACTAAATGAAACCTCTTTTTGTTCAGTGTTTGTACAGCAACTAGAACAATAGGGTCATGACATCATCCTGGAGAAGGAGCAGTCCCCACCTGAACAGCACTGGGACAGACCCCTCTAGCCCCAGGTTGGGTAAAGAGGGACTAGAGCTGCAGAAGTCTGAGGTGTATCAGGTAGACCATATTAAATCTGCAAACCTCACCTGGTACACAGTTGGAAGCACCCAGTTGTTGTACTTGCAGATGGTATAGATTTCTGCCACCTCCCAAGCGGCATAGTTTGACAGCCCAAGCTCCTTAAACTTTCCCTGTAGAGGAATACAGAGAGAATTTAATCCCAGTCTCTTGCAGCATGTATTTACACAAACAGTTTAAGATTAACATAGTGAAACAGACAGTTTAACTGATTTTAGTCCCCAAATTAGGTTTCCTTTTTTGATCACCCTCTTCTCCAAATGGGGATGAGTTACAAAGCTCAACAGGAATAAAAATGTTTCCCTTGTTTTGTTTGAATTAGAAGGGATGGATTTACATCCCTTAAAAACTCACTTCGCTACCTGTTAATGCAAACCTAGCACAGGACCAATTTACAGCAGGAGACGAAGATCAGAAATCCTAAAGCTTGTTACAATTTATGAGATCTTATTTATGTGACTAAATGAATCACCTGGAGATACTATATGGCACCAGCTGTTTAGATCTTACACAGGCCATTGCTTTTTCTTCTCCCTGCCTTGTGGAACTCTGTCCCCTCACTACTGTACTCACACTACTCCCTGCAATGGAAAGCAGGAGAAGACACACAAACAGAGATCAAACAAAACGAAAACCAAGTGGACAAAGCCGCAGGTTTGGGCCTCTGCCTTTACCTCCTTGTGCAGCTCATTGCAGGCATGTAGTGTCTGTTCGACAGGGGTGTCATGGTCAGGGGAATGGAGGTAGAACAAGCCTACGCTCTTCATCTGTAATCTCTCAAGGGATGTCTCCAGCTGAGACCTGACACTCTCAGGCTTCAGAGTCTTCCCCTCCCATGGATTGGCTTTGGTTGCCATCTTAACTAAGACAGAGACAGAACCAGATTGAAAATAACCAATTTTGTATTTCATCTTTAGTAACCAGGGTGAAGGAACGATGGGGGGAAAGAGTGGGCACAAACCACTTAAAATTAATGCATAACATGGTACAAGCTTTCAGAAGCCCCAGGCAAGACTAGTAACATCTGCAAATTGTGGTATACAAAGGGAAAGCCAAATTACTAGGGTTACAGAATTGCTAATGCTTATCTAAATATCCATACAAGGGAACAGGTAAAATCCTAGAGGCCCAATCCAGCAATCTACACAAGTTTTCCCCTGACACCTGTTCACTTGATGTATAGGGCATAACTCATTTATTTCAGAGAGAGTTCAAGGGATTCCAGCTTCCCCACAATGGAGCACAAAATTAACCTGTAGTTTTAGATTGTACACTCTCCAGAGTAGGGACTATGTCTTCGTGTGTGTATATATACAATGATCCTAAATGTGGCCCCTGCATACTATTGGAATACAGATATTGTATAACAACCACCATTCTGCACCCAAATATGGCTGCACAAAGTTAGGCACCTAAATCTCATCCAAGCCAAATGCATAAAGTAAACAGCATCAGTGGTGATTAGATTTTAAAGGGATTTTCCCCTGCAAACATGAAAGTGTTCCAGTAACACAGATGAGCAACTGTTTAGAGAGACAGTTTTATAAGACCTTGAAAGTGAACTCTGTCACCATCTCATGCAGAGCACGAGACTCATGAATGCAAAGGGCAAAATAAAGCTCACACATAAGTAAATAAGTAATAAACGGAAAGGGCAAAGGGCAAGTGACCAGGGGAGTGAGACCTGGCTCCAGTCCAGTCTGGGAAACCTGACAACACTGAGTGCTTTGGTGTTCCCCCAGGTGTGCAGCCCCATAAACGCCAGTCAGTGCTGTACCTTCTGGCAGAGGGGCCAAGGAGTGGGATGAAGGAGGGAGACAGTGTGTCCATAGAGACAGGTCTAGGTGTTTGGCAGTTCCCAATGCTCTGACTAAAACAAGGAGGAGTCCAGTGGCACCTTAAAGAGTAACAGATTTATTTGGGCATCAACTTTCATGGGTAAAAAACCCCACTTCTTCAGATGCACGGAGTGAAAATTGCAGATACAGGCATAAATATATATTGGCACATGAAGAGACGGGAGTATTGGGTTCTCCACTCATAAGGTAACTTCCTGCTGTGTTGCCAGCCCAGGTAAAGGAGATGGGATTCCACCCACTTCCCCAGGAATGTGGGGAGTCCAGGCTCCCTGCTCCGCTGACTCCCCATGGGGGAGGGCAACGCCTGCTCCTCCAGCTCCTCGCCCCCTTTCATGTCCATTTCTCCACACACACCCTGTGCCCGGACCCCCAGACCCTCTTACCCCACCCCCATGCCCAGCTCTCCAGCCCCCCACCCTCTCTTACCCCCTCCCCATGCCCACCGCTCCAGCCCCCACCCTCTCTTACCCCCTCCCCATGCCCACCGCTCCAGCCCCCACCCTCTCTTACCCCCTCCCCATGCCCACCGCTCCAGCCCCCCACCCTCTTACCCCCTCCCCATGCCCAGCTCTCCAGCCCCCCCAGACCCTCTTACCCCACCCCCATGCCCAGCTCTCCAGCCCCCCACCCTCTCTTACCCCCTCCCCATGCCCACCGCTCCAGCCCCCACCCTCTCTTACCCCCTCCCCATGCCCACCGCTCCAGCCCCCACCCTCTCTTACCCCCTCCCCATGCCCACCGCTCCAGCCCCCACCCTCTCTTACCCCCTCCCCATGCCCAGCTCTCCAGCCCCCACCCTCTCTTACCCCCTCCCCATGCCCAGCTCTCCAGCCCCCCCAGACCCTCTTACCCCCTCCCCATGCCCAGCTCTCCAGCCCCCCCAGACCCTCTTACCCCCTCCCCATGCCCACCGCTCCAGCCCCCACCCTCTCTTACCCCCTCCCCATGCCCACCGCTCCAGCCCCCACCCTCTCTTACCCCCTCCCCATGCCCAGCTCTCCAGCCCCCCACCCTCTTACCCCCTCCCCATGCCCAGCTCTCCAGCCCCCACCCTCTCTTACCCCCTCCCCATGCCCAGCTCTCCAGCCCCCCCAGACCCTCTTACCCCCTCCCCATGCCCAGCTCTCCAGCCCCCCCAGACCCTCTTACCCCCTCCCCATGCCCAGCTCTCCAGCCCCCCCAGACCCTCTTACCCTCTCCCCATGCCCACCTCTCCAGCCCCCCACCCTCTCTTACCCCCTCCCCATGCCCAGCTCTCCAGCCCCCCCAGACCCTCTTACCCCCTCCCCATGCCCCCCATGCCCACCGCTCCAGCCCCCCCTCTTTTAACCCCTCCCCCATGCCCCCCCCCGGTACCTTCGGGCCCGTCGCCGCCCGCCAGCAGCGCCCCCAGGATGCGCTCGGCCGCGCCCCCCGCGTACATATGGGCCGAGTCCAGCTCCCGGTGCCCCCGCTCCAGGAAGGCCCGCAGCAGCGCCCCGCTCGCCGCCTGGTCCGTGCGGCGCCCGAACTCCATGGTGCCCAGCACCGAGGCCGGGCGCCGGGCCGGGCCGCTCGCGGGCCGCGCCGCCTGGGCCATGGCGGAGCGAAGCGGCGGGACAGCGACCTCCAACCGCCGCAGCGTCAGGCGCATCCTACTGCGCATGCGCCTCGGGGCCCGCCCTAGGGAGCGGGAGAAAAGGACTCACTGCGCCGGCGGGCGCTAGGGGCCGTCTCCAAATTCCCCCCCGCGTGACAGGTTGTGATTCACTAGCGAGGAGAGGGGCTCACGCACTTGTGAACCGACACGTGCCCGGGCCTCGCCACTCACACGGACTCCTCGTGTTCCCAAGAGCTCCGGGTTTCTTAGTCTCCGTCCCCGGTGGTTGCAAAGGAAACGTCCCCAGTGTACGGTGGGGGTGAACGGATACCGCGGGGTTTGCCTGAGTCTGCAGGCAGCCTGGAACCAAGGAGAGCGGCGTGAAGCGGCCCCCATGGGGCTTTGGCCCCAAACGCGAACAAAGACTATGACTCCTCTGCAAACAAGGGGGGTTTTTACAGGCCCTGGAGTCGGGGGCCGGCAGGAGGAAACCGAAATCTTGATCTCTGTGGGCTGCCAGGGGATGGAGCTTCACCTTCATCAGACCCCTGTAAACTAGTAGTTCCCTGGGTGTTGTCTGGTTGATGCCCCCCACCCCCATCCCGTTTCGTATTTCTGGCTAGTTCCGAGGTCTGGTCCCCCCGCTCAGAGCAGGTCTGGATGATACCCGGGAAAGGGGGGGCAGGGCTCTCACTGCTCCCCTCGTGGGTAGAGCTGCGCCGGGTGCTAGAGTAAATGGGGGAGAATTGAAGAAAAAACCCTCCCTGCACGCAGACAAGCCCCCCCCCCTCCCCGCGGGCGTAGTTCAAACCCTTTTAGCCCCCAAGGGACCCGGTTAGGATGGGGGGGGATCAATCCCTGTATGGCCTGCGGGGCGGGGGAGGGATGAGTCCCTGGATTTTTCTTCCGGGGCCGTTACGGTCCCGGGTCCCCCCCCGCGCGGTGGGCGGGTCTGGGCGGTGCGGGGAGGGAAGGGGCGGACTGCGACCCGGCCTGTGGTTGCGGGAAGCGAAGCCGGCGGGTCAGGTGACCGAGCCTTACAAAGAGCCCCGGGGGCCCCGGCTGACTGGGGAGAGGAGCCGCGGCTCGGGGCTGGCCGCGTATCTCGCCCCGGCCTCCGCCGGAGAAGCCCGGAGCCGTAGCGGTGAGAGGGGCCCGGAGCCCGCCAGCCGGAGAAGGTCGAGGCGGGAGGCGTGGGGTGTATCTCGGAGGAGTCCCCGGGAGGGCCGGTGGGGTGCCCCTGAAGGGGGGTGGGGGTGCATAGGGGGGCATCGCAGAGATAAGGAGGTTCGGGGGTGCATGGGGGGGCGGCTGGCCTGGGGGCACTGCAGGCATAAGGTTAGGGGTCTGGGGGCTCGGGAGGCGCATCTCAGGGGGGGCCACACACACATCTTGCCCAACAAAGGACCTGTCCCTCGGTCCTGCCCCCGTGGCGCGCGTGCTCCGTCCCCGCAGCCCCAGGGAAGTTGGAGTTTGCATTTCTCCCTTTCCTTCTCCGTCCGGCTCCCGACCCCAACGAACACGCGTTCCGGTATTAACCCTGCCCTCTTCTGCCCCCCAGTGCTTTAGAGAGTGAAGGGAGCAGTGGCAGTGTCGTTACCCCACGCTCCAGATGGGGGAAACTGAGGCACGGGGAAGGGGGACTGTGGTTGGCTCGAGGTCAGACAGTGGTGGGACAAGAACCGGGTCTCCCGCTGTCTTGTCCGCTGGGCTATGCTGCCCATTACATACTGATCAGGAGGAAACTGATCAAGTTTAGAGAACTATCAAGTGCTTCCCAGTGAGGAGTCCCTTTGTCTCACTTCACGCCCTTCCCCGGGTTCCTTAGATGGTCTCTTCCCCTGTGCCAGGATCGAGGTGGCACTGGCACCTTGCAATGCCAGGCACAGTAGACTGAAGTGTGCGAGGGTGGGATGGAGGGAGGGGAGAGCTTTCACCAAACCAGGCAGAGAGAAGGAGAAGCAGCTGTGAGGGCGCATTGCTAGCCCAAGGGTAAGAGAGAGACTATTTTTTTGAGCCTATCTCCTACCACACTCCTCCTTCCTTTAGCCCCTGGACATCATGTGATTTCTGTCTGCCCTCATGTCCAGTTAAAATTGGCATTGTGGGTTGTTTTCAAATGTCCTGCTAGCTACAGTGCTGAACAGTCGGTACTGGGCTCTAGCTCAGAAAGCTGATCCTGAAGTGTTTAATTCACTGGAAAGTCCTGGAAAACCAACTAAATAGACACTACTGTTAACACAGGAAAAGTGTATCCTTCCCACCCGTGATGGGGAACAACTTCCTGTGGAGAGAACTGATGATCCAACAGGACTTCACTGTTATCAAGCCGTATCTGAACATAATGAGGTTTCTCATAGGCCCCCAAACTGACTTTTGTGGGCCTGTGGTGGTTGGGAAATGGGACGATGATCTCCCCTCCAAATTTCAGGATGGGTGATGGGCCCTTTGTGCCAAAACTCCAGTACAGAGTGCACATTTTGCCTACCTGAAGAATCTCTTACGCTGGTATTTCTGCCTGGACCTGCTTTACTGGGAAATACCTAGTGTTCCTGGAAGCACTTGGTACAATTGTAGATGGGAGAAGACTGCTCAGAAGGAACCGGATAAGAGATTTCCACCCTTATGGGAAGACCAGAATGACTTAAACCTCCTCTCCCAATTTATTAGTATTTAATACCCCCCTTTGCCCTTTTCTTTACACCAGTATTTAATGAAAGATTAATCTAGAAATACAATTAATTGCTATGTTTCATTTTGCTTTCAGGTTACTTTTTCTTGTCACTGTGAGGTGCTTATGGTTTGGGAGCTTACTGGGCAGTTCTGAATCATCAGAGACGTGATGCGGCTGAAGCTTCAGGTATGCTCATATATTGGGAGGAGAGATTTTAGAGGGGAAGTATTGTGCCAGTACAGAGGTTGCCTTTGCAGTCGCGGTGAGATCCAAGTCTGATTAGACCCCCACAGAGGTGTTCTCAAATGGAGAAGTGATTAAACTGTGACACTATAGGCAGCATACTTCTGTCAGTGCCAATTGATACCTCCCCTTTGCAGTTACTATTTTTCCTCTCTTACCACCAAATGTCTGCTTGATAGATAAAGTGTAGGCCTGGGACTTAAGGGATCTGGCTTATGACTGATTGGTTTTGAACAAGCCCCTGAGACTTGGTTTCAGTTTTCCCATCTGTAAAATGGGAATAGCAATCTCATAGGTATTTTTGAGGTTTAATTTTTTTTGTAAAGTGCTTTGAGCTCTTCTGATGGAAGCAGAGTAAGGTATTGGTATCATTAAGTGGGTCACTGTTGGCACATAATGATCAGCTGTTATGTGACCTCCTTCCACTCAAGGGGTGTAATTTAAGTCTTCTGCGTGTGTGTTTTTGTAAAGCATTACAAACACCGGGCTAAATGAGCTGGGGAGCCACCTCCGCTGTGTATGAAATGGAGACCTTGTGGTTAGTCATCCAGGCTTACAAAAGGTAGCCAAAGTGCAATATCAGCCGCTGTACTTCAAGGAACAACTTTGGGGGTTTGTAATAGAGAAACCTGCTTGGCTTGGGTGCAGTGGTAATAACAACCAGGGAAACAACTCACCCCCCCTTCCCTGACAAACAGAGGGACGCGCCCACCCATATACTTATTGCCTGCACCACCACTGACTCAGACCTTCACTACACCCCATGGGTGGCGTACCCGAACACACCTATAGACTGACGCTTTAAAAACTCCCACACCCCAATCTGGAGCTATGCTGGATATGTGATATGCATGTGCCCTGTAAAACCTGTACCTACTACCTACAATCGCCCATAACTCCAGCCTGACCCCAGATGTCCAGTACCTTACCCCTCAATCTGTGTATGTTTTCATGTTGAACATTAGCTTTAATAAGAATTTTAAATCTGTTAAATAAATGGAGACTTTTCTGACCAACATCTGCAGCTGAGTCGAATTGACGATGCACAAATGTATTGGCACCAACTTCAGCTGAGCTCATGTCTGAACATGAGTTAAAACTCTGAACAAAGATCCTTCCACATGGATATTTTGGCTAGAGAAGTCCTTGTCTCTGTCCTCCTTGGATGTTGTGTAGCTAAAACTTTGGGGGTGTCTCAGTGGCTCGAATGGCAGTAGATTGAATTGTTTTCAGTATTTTGAGAGCAATCTACAATTATCTCTCAGAAAAGGAAGGGGAGAGCCCTGCTTCCAACATATATCTGGAGGGAGAGAAGAAGCTTAGCTCTCTTCATTGTCCGAACACACTATCCCCACTAGTCAGTGGAGATCTGAATTAGTGTGTGTAGCTAGCCTACATTTATTAACATGCTGGGGAGTTAGTGGCAGAAAAAGAATTCCAACGGAAAAGTCTCTGAATTCCTAATTGTGAAATTTTCACCTTCCCCTGTTGCTTTTGGGGGTCCAGGAGCAATTTGGACGTGATCTGATGCACAATAGGGACCAGCTCTCCGCAGAGAATGTGATTGATAATATACAGTAAAAGCTGTTTTATCTGGCACCTCACCAGCCGGAAAGCTCTATAAACCAGCATTTCTGATCTTCATTGAAATTTCAGTTTATTGTCCGGTTGGCATGGGGCCAGCAGGGGGTTGGGATGCGGGAGGAGGTGTGGAGTACTGGCTCTAGGAGGGAGTCTGGGTGCAGGAGAGGACTCGGGGCAGCAGGTTGGGACGTGGGATGGCGTGCGGGGTGCTGGATCCAGGGAGCTGTCCTGGCTGCCCCTAGCCGGAGGCACGGCAGGTGGCTTCACGCGCTGCTCTCCACTCTGCCCCGAGTGCGAGCTCTGCAGCTCCCGTTGCTGATGTAACGCCAGTGCCAGCACCGTGTCTCTGCAGAGCCAGTGAATGTCCAAACAGTGGGCCCAATTCTCTTCTTGCTTATCCTGGTCTAACTCAGCTGGCTTCAGTGGGGTTACCCCATTCTGAGCCCACAGTGAGAAGAAGATGGGAGCTGATATTTCAATGAAGAGAAGGCGGTTCAGGTGTTCTGATTTGTGGCAGTTTGATCATGAGTCTCTAGCATGTGTTTTTGCATAGCCAGTCAGCCAGGCTAGCCTGACAGATTAGCTAGCAGGTGTCTGGACCTTTTTTAAAAAAAATCCCAAACCCTGCCCTTTCTTTTTTCTTTTCTCTGCACTGACTCTTTCTTTGTAAGGAAAATAAATGAGGTTATAGGGAGTAGGAGGAAGAAATAAATATTTTGTAGCTGCAAACCGCCCCCCCCCCCCCCCGCTGTCTTGCTGCAACTCTTATTCAGTCATTACTGATGATCTACTTCCTACAGTCACCTGACTCCTAAAAATCTGTTTTAAAGCCCCGCTATTAAGCATTTGCTTTGGTCAGAAGCACAAGTCAAGCGAGAGGATGTGTCCTTATCCTGTGTGCTACTGGAAGGAGACACCAGGTAGAGGTAGACCTTACACTTGTTTATAGTGAACTTTGTGCTGGCTTGACAGTTCTAGAGACTGGTCTGCTGATAAAGGAATTCAGTCTGTGATTACCTAGTAACTGTTTAATTGCCAGCTTTAAACCAGCACACTAGAGCTCAAAGGAGCCATCTGGTCCCTTGTTGTTGTCAATACGTGCTCTTTCCCTCTCTCCATTTATTCCAACAGGTTCAGTGTCTGGCTCTGGATGAAGAGATCCCTCCTGCTGTCTGACCGCTGCAGCCTCCTCCCTCAAGGGCTGGCCCCTTGCTGTCGGTGCTATGGACTCACAGCTTTGGCAAGGTTCCCTAGCAGGGAATTTCTCAGACTGTCCCAATGGCTCTCAATGGGTGTGGGATGTGTTCAGTGAGTGTGCCCAGGATTTCCGGGACTTCGCCAGTATTGTGTTGGGTCTGGTTTCCATCTTCTGCTTTGCAGCGTCTTCCTTCCCGTAAGTAAACCGCTTATGCTGCCAGGCCAGGTGCATGTCCTGGATGCCCAGTGGAGTGGGAGTCTAGATCTGCTGGAGTTTTGTCCTTCTCCATTTGTGATGGCTTCCAAACCATAAAGCCGAGAGCCTTCATTGGAGATCTTGAGTGCAGCCACTTGACTTGCCCCACTGAAGGACCTGACTGGCCTTGGGTTTAAAGGTCTTGGTTTAAAATGGGGAGAGGGCTAGTGGAGAAGTAAATTGAATGATTCTAGCTTCAGCTTTGTGATCCACACAAAACAAGGTGTAGTTCGTTGCTAGTGAAGCTGTGTGCCGTTAAACAGCTGTAGCGTTTCTTCACCTCCGTGGTTGAAATGGTTCCTTTATGTGTATAGTTTGCATAACACTTTGGACTCCTTCAGGATCAAAATTGTTAAAAGGAGAGACTGTAGATTGGGTGACCCAAGGAAAATGCAGATGCTCTGAGAGCTTTTTCCATTTCTAAATATACAGTGAGGTGGTTTCACAATTAGAGGCAGTTAGCCTCGAATGGAACTTCTGCTTATGCATAAATGGTGGTTAGCAAGTTAGCATATAGCAGATCAGCAGTGTCGTCTCCCCCTGACCTCCACACGTCAGACTGACATACAGAGCACACGTACACAAGCAGCTCTGAGGAAAGCAGTCTGGCGAGGCTGAGCTCAGGAGTCCCTTGGAAGATGAGTTTTAGTCTGCAGCCCACATGGAATAGGAAGGTGTGGGTAAGGCTGGACTGCTATATTAGGGCTAACCCTCTGTGACTGTTCCTAAACCAGGAAGTGACTCATTCTTGAGTTTAGGAATGCAGTCTGTCTACATACAATTGATGAGCATGTCTGTATCATTCCTGCTGTCCTAGACCCCCCGATCAGAGGCACAACAGTCAGTGGGGAGATTTGGAAGTGGGTCAAGGCTGGGTGCTCACTGTAACTGGAAGGCCTGTGTCCCTACCCTGCCGACTGGCTAAACCCAGTCTATCTGGCCATCTGCTCCCAGCTACAATGTCGGTAATAAACTACCTGCTTTGCCCAATTGGACCAGGGTGGGTAGTGATTGACTAAGGTAAATAATAGCTAGTGACTAATGGAAAGCAGGCTCTCATTCTCTGCCCTCCTGATAAAACCACAGGTGGGTCAGTGCCTCTGGCTTGTCTACATGAGGAAACCTACCAGCAGAACTGTCCCGTAAAGCTGTACTTCAGTTGTTTTGCGGGTAAATTTCCCGGTGTAGATAAGCCCTTAGCCTGGTGCTGGTTTGTACTCCTCTGCTGAGTTTAAAACTAACATCACATCCAGATCATCAGGGGGGTCCCACATTTGAGGAAAGTCTGGTCTCTGCTCCACTGGGGTACTGGTGAATTGATTGTGTAGAGCTGACTCGTTCTCTCTTTCCACAGCCAATTTTGCCAGGCCTGTAAAACAGGTAATATGGACCAGGCTCTCTCCATCTACTTCCTGCTGGGATGGCTAGGAGGAGATTCCTTAAATCTAATAGGCTCTTTCCTGGCCAATCAGTTGCCACTACAGGTAATGATTTAGGTTTTTCTATGTGATTTGAGTCTGGCTGGCAAGGATTAGTGTCCGTGGGTGGAGGGGAGGAGAAAACCTAGCTCAGTGGTATGATAGTGACTCACTAGCCAGTGGGTGTGGAGGGGGGGTGGATGTAGTGAGTGGAGTTAGGACACTTACTAAAAGCATGACCATGATTTTGCTTGCTGTTCTACCCCTTTTTTATAAGGCAAGATTGTTGGGCCTGAGCCATGCAGTTGGGATCTGGAGCCAAAACACTCCAACAGGCAGGTGTGTCTGGCTCAGGGCTTTTGCTTTGGACCCTTCTTGCTGTCTGATCGGTAAAGATCACTTTCTGATTGATAGGGGAGATTTGACCCAGGATAGAGGCTGGTGTGCAGATTGGGACCCTGTCTAAACTCTGCCACATCCTTCTCTAGCCAGTGTTACAAGCAGCTAAAATCAGCTGACTTACTTTCAAGTTAATTTCTTGAGCACATGGGCAAGAAACTCCGGGTAGGGAAAGTGCAGCCCCAGAGTTCTACATTATCCCCATTTTACAGATGGGGATAATGACACTGACCTCCTTAATAACACTGTAGCTGCCATTAGCTGCTCCTCTAATCAGCCTGAGGAAAGCTGCTCAGTTGAGCAGAGTCTGGGGGTCCATCTGAGGGAGGCAGTTCTGCCGTCTGACTGACAATTGTGTTCCCTCCTGCAGGTTTACACGGCCATTTACTACGTGCTGGCAGACCTGGTCATGTTGTCTCTCTACCTCTACTACAAAGTCAAGAACCAGAGTAGAGGCTGTGAGTTGATAGTTACGAATACAATCTGGCAACACTTACATTTTGCAAATGCAGCTTTGAAAGCTGCTTCCTCCTGCAGTGGCCCTAATGCTGATGGCTGTGGGAGGAGCTCAGGCACCAGCCTGCTGGGTTTAATCATCTTTCCTGTTCAGCCATGAGTCCAGAGCAGGGGTATGGTGGGTAAAGGACAACTCAGTGTAAATTCATGCTACCCTATTACAATGGTTAGCAATAGGAGGGCCCTTTCTCACCAGGGCAAGCAGCTGACTTCTCTCATGAGATTAAGATCCCAAAAAGTTTGCAAAGGGCCCCAGGCTAGAGACCGATTAAAATCCCCTAAACACTAATGTATTGAGAAAGGAATGCAGGCCTGGTTGAAAGGCCCTACTTACCAATGGTTTGGTATCAAACTGGGAGGATAAATCTAGTGGGATCCTGCAGTCCTAGGTCTGGCATTAGTCAGTATTTTAATTAATGACTTAGCATATTCTCCACTCCATTATCTATAAAATGTGCAGGACACCACACTGCAAGCATTTCTGAGGACCAGATTATAATTCAAAATGACCTTGACAAATGAGAGACTTTGGTCTGAAATCAACAAAATGTACTTCACTTAGGAAGGAAAAATCATAATGTACAACTACAAAATGGGGAATAACTAGCTAGGTGGTAGTACTGCTGGAAAGGATCTGGAGTTATGCTGGATCTCAAATTGAATTTGAGTCAATATGTGGAGCAATTGCAGAAAAGGTTAATATCATTCTGGGGTGCATTAACAGGAGTGTTGTATGTAAGACATGGGAGGTAATGTTCCACTCTGGTTGGCAGTGGTGAGGCCTCAGCTGGAGTACTGTGTCCAGTTCAGGGTGCCACCCTTTAGACTTCAATTTGTCCATATCTTTTCTGGAGGACTGTATAAAAGGTTTAGAAAACCTGACCTATGAAGAAAGGTATATGCTACCACAATATATATATAGTTGTGAACCCAACATGACAGCACTGTGATAAAGCAGGAGAAGCAGAAAGAAAAGTGCGTCTAGCCTTGTCTGTATCACAGGAACTGTGCAGAATCAGGGCCTTAAGTTTGAGTGGTATTAAGACTGTAAAACCTTAAAGGACTTTTTTAGCCTTGGCAGAGTTCCATTTAAGAATGTTAAACTCCGGACGATTTCCTTTATCATAGTTGGTGAATTGGACTTATCACCATGAGACAGCAAATGTGGTGGGTTTTTTTTTTTTAATCTCTCTAAAGTTACTTGGTACTAACTATACAACCGCAGACTTAAAACAGATTGCCTACAGACTTCCTGGTATCCACACTGGCACACTATTAAATAGACATGTAGGAGAGGCAGGAGGGGATACGCACTGTTTGCCTAGGGTTTCGGACAGGGTCATAGTTGCGGTGGCCAGCCGGTTCTGCACTTTCATTGTATGCACTTTCGTTTCTAGCACGCTGGCTCAATCAGAGCTCTGTGAGAGTCTTGCTTACCAAGGTGGAAGCTGTACCTTCCGGCTCCAGTGCAGACATGCTCACAATGAAACTGGATGTAGATATTTTTTTTTAGGATTCCTTTCATGCTAAAGTTTTTTCCTTTCTTCACTATGAGGTCTTGTAATGGCAAAAAAAGGAAGGACCTTTACTCTTTTTAACTTTTGATTAATCAAATCTCTCCACTGAAGGCAGGTGCTGCTAACCTGGGGGTTTAAATGTCTGCCACATGCATTGCATAGCCCTTCCCGGTGCCAATGTGTGAGCAATGGAACTTGGTTATGGAAGTCCGGCCTTCAAGAGAAATCTGAACCTGCCACTGTGGAACTGATGCCTCCCTCTTCTGGGGGGTGGCACTGGCTCTGGTTTTTCTGGAGGTGAAGGGATGCAGGTTTAACCAGCATCCAGGTTGCCTTGCATAGTGTCACGGACACACTCTCTTCCCTTTCTTTGGTGGCACATTGTAACTCACCTCTGCTTTCTCTTTCCAGTCTCTGCTCCAATTAACGCAGCCTTTGCCTTCATTTTTCTTGGAACGGTATCAACAACATCCCTGCTGGGCAGAGCCGGCAGCTCTACAGTTGAAACGGTGACATTTAAAGGGAGAACTCTTCTGTCTGCCGCAGCTGGATGCGAGGTGAGGCCCTCCCGATATGTGGGGGCAGGGAGGAGGCTGAGAATTTGTGGGAAAGACAAATAATCAGTTTGAAATGGGAATCTCCCACAGAGAGGGAGCACTGGCCACCTTGTCATGTGATAATCTCCAGCCAATTGCTAGCCGGGCAACTCAAAAGAACTATTGACCAGGTGAAAAGAAAGCAGTGCATACCCGGGTTTGGTCAGTCATGTGACCTCACCTTTGCCCCCAGATGCCTGTAAATCCAAGGGTACAGTTCTGCATGTGCCTGGTACAGTGCATAACTGTTCAGTGTTTTATGTCTTGCCCTGCAGCCTTTCACCAAGAAGGAAATCATCGGCTTCACTATTGGCTGTATCTCCTCCTTGCTGTACCTGTTCTCCCGAGTCCCCCAGATCTACACTAATGTAAGTGTCTCACTGGAGGTGGGGATGGGATCCAACCCGCTGCTGGGGCTATCAGCCCCTGGGGAAGGTGAAAGGAGCTGTTTCTGCTGAGATTCCAGAGCTGGGAGTTAGGGGAGTGTCCTTTATCCCTAACAGCTGCTGATGAGAGAGGCAGAGGGCTGTAGGCCACAAACCAGCTATGTTTCCAGAGCCTTCCCATGGGCCATCTTTCTGTTTTTTCACTTTGGGTCCTGACAGATTTAACCTCTTGACTTCCACCCAGCAGCTGTTTCTCCCCCTCTGGTTAAAATGTAAATATCCCATTGCAAAGGTGGGACTCTAATTTTGGGTAATATTTTACAACTAGAGCTGAAAGACTACTGCTATTGAGCCCACTCTATCATTTAGGGCTCCTGCTATGGTGGATATCTTCGTGGGGAGGGGTGATGAACAAGGGATGCAAATGCTGGCCAGTTCTCTGGGATACAATTCCCATTTTAATTTCCCTTGCTCTTGGAGCATCTATAGGGTCACAGCAGAGCATGGTCAAGTGACCCTAAGCACACCAACACTAAGGGTATGTCTACACTAGCCGCCAGATTGGCAGGTAGCAATCAATCTATTGGAAGTAGATTTATCGTGTCTAGTCTAGTCTTTGTTCTCCAGCCCCTTCTAATATTGCTTCCTCTTCCAGTTCAAAAGGAAATCTACCGAAGGTGTCTCGTACTGTCTTTTCGCTTTAGTGATGCTGGGGAACTCGCTATATGGAATAAGTGTGCTTCTGAAGAACCCGGACCCAGGGCAAGCCGAAGGCAACTACGTTGTTCATCACCTCCCCTGGCTGATTGGCAGCCTGGGGGTCCTGTCCCTTGATGTGATTGTATCCTTTTCTGGTAATGGTCCCTGCCCCACTCCCCAAGTTTCTATGGTGTTGCCAGCTCCAGTTATTTCTAATGGTCTGCACAAATAACCATTAAAAAGCTGGTCTCTTCTGGGATGGTGGGTGGGCAGGGTTGTTCAGAGGCAGGTTTTTGCTGATGCTGTCACACAGCCAACTCATGCTTTTCAGCTCAAGTCTTTCCCCCTGTGTTAGTGATCTCTTACAATAATCAGGGGGTAGCCATCTTAGTCTGTATCCACAAGAACAACGAGGAGTCCCATGGTACTTTAAAGACCTACAGATTTATTTGGGCATTAGCTTTCATGGGGGGGAAAAAAACACACTTCTTGCATCTATAGAAGTTGTCTTTTTTACCCCTGAATGCTTATGTCCAAATAAATCAGATGGTCTTTAAGGTGCCACCAGACTCCTCATTGTTGTTACGATAATGTTGGAACAATACATGTTTAGTACAGTTCCTAGCATGAAGGGTCCCTAATCCTCATTTGGGGCCTCTGGTCACTCCCTTAATACAATAAAATACATAGTCCTTATCTGTAGATCTCAAAGTGCTTTACCATGATTATCCCCAGCTTTCTATGGTAACAGATGCATGATTACCAGTGTAAGTACCAACTAACCTCTATTTTCCCCCGGCCCTAAAGGCTTTCTCCCTAGACAGAGATGCCTCATTTCTTCTATCTTGACCTTGCCGTAAAGGAAATAAGACTTAACACCTCCTCAGATCTCCTTCCAGTTCCTTGCCTATCGGACAAGAAGACCTCGCACTTCTGATGAGAGAGAGGCCCTGCTTGGCAAGCAAGACGAACCCCTTACCAGCTGATGAAGGAACGGTCCCCAAACAAGAATGGGATACTGGTGAGAACTCTGGCTTCAAACTAGGGCACAGCAAGTTGCCTTCAGGTTCCTAGACCTGTTTCTGGGCAACTCCTGGTAACCAAAGAGGATGTAAGCCAGTGTGCGGTATGATGCTTCCTGCGGAAAGTGCTGGGCCACCTTGCAGAGGACTTTTCTGATAGATCTCACCTGCTTGTAGTGAGGACTCAAAAAAAGGGATTAAATATTGTGAAATGTCTGTACCTGAATCATAGGCACTTTTAAAAACTAGCTGAAGTTGATTCCACTTTCCTTCCTCAACCCCAGAAGGCTGCCCTGAGCCAGCTCTGAATCAGACATTACCAGCAAGAATGAAAAGTATCTCCCCTCCATCCCCTAGATACGGCTGTCTCCCTTCTGTTTTAAGCCAATGAACACATGTTGGGAGCAGCTGCCATTTACCTTCACCTTTAAGGGTTTATCTACAGTGGCTCCCTTTGCCTAGATGAATAATGTTGCACATTTGTCTTCTGGCAGTTGAGGCAGGGAGTGAGCCAGTGCTGGGGTGGAGGACGGGTATTTTAATACACGTGTGTGCATGTATAAATATTTTATCTAAGTATTTTGGCAGCCAACTTTCTAGAAAAATAAATCCTTGTCCAACATGCCTCCCTTGGTTTTTATTTGCTTGACTCCCAAGGACACTTCAGTGTTGGCTTGGCTCCATTCTCTCCCCTTTGTACAATTACTCTTTAAAATGGTCTTGCGGTATGACTACCCCCTACCCACCGCCATTCACTTTCCCCTTGTGAACTTTCACTTGGTCCTGGCTGTGAGTTTATTTCACATCCGTTCTTGCCCTGGAGGTAAAGCTTTTCCCTTCGTTTCTGAAGCAGATATGCTGGCAGGGACTACCTTGCCCATCTGCCAAGTAAGATGGGTGGTAGATCCCCACCTACCCATGTCCACTGAGATTGCTGGGAGATAATGGCTCCAGGCAGCAGATGCCTTCTAGCAGAATAGGCCTACACCAGCATTTTTCACATGTGGCCACCAAAGGCTTTTCTTGAAGCCACAGCCTCCTGCTCTGTGATGGAAGGGGGCGTGGCTCATCTCCCAGGGCTGCCAGCAGGGGTTGGGTTCTGCCCCCGTCTGCAGAGAAAACACTGGGGGTGCAGGTAGTGGGTGAATCCCACACTCTCCCAAGGGTATTGGAGGACGGGGAGCTTCAGACTCCATCCATACAGTGGCAGGCTTTGATTCCAGACTCCAACCCCGGGCTCACCACACCCATCCTCGGCCCAGCTGCCTCCCTCCTCATCTCCCCCATCCCGGGCTTAATTTGTCCCTAGGCTTGCTGGGGCTGAGTACGTCTGCTGTGAAAAGTGATAAACAGACCTAGCACTTTTCTCGGCAGCAAACTGATGGCTAGCAAGTCTTTAAAAAAATCCCACCATGCAAAGCACCTTATTTGTGTTTCTATTCTGATTAGGTCCAGTAAAGACTAGACAACTGTATGACCTGAGTTGAAAAAAAAATCCTCCATAAATAAATTATATTTGTCCACATATTGTATATGACTATTTTAAGAAAAATTGTCAGCGTGGCCATACACCACCAAAACAAATTTGTGAAAGCCCCTGGCCTAGACTATATCCCTACTGAGGGGGCTGTGGTAGCACTCCAGGGCAGAGGTGATTCTCAAACTTGAGCTCTAGGAGGAGGATGCTCTTCTCCCCTTTTAAGGTGTTTTGAGGCTGAGAGAGAGATGTAACCTCATACTTGGGACTAAACCAGACACTAACTACCCCTTTTCATTTCATAAGCCCTTGCCAGTGGAATTGTTGGTGACAACTTGCAAAGACACAGGCAGTGCTGCTGTAATAATGCTTCACAGGATTTTACAGTTGCAAAGGGTGCTCCTGTCCCATAAGAAAACTGATTTGTAAAGGTGGAGGGGGGAGATAAAAAGCTTTTGGTGCTGTCCCTAATTCCATATAAGCTAAATGGAGAGCTCACTTTGCAGTGGAGTCAAACACCAATTCAGTAGTAGCCAGGGTTCTAGGATATGCCTCCAGAAGAAACAAGTCAACTAGCTGGCTGACCGAACCAGTACAGCCCAGCAGAGTGTGAAGGGGGGGGGAAGCTCTCACCACTATTAAACTAATTTGTTGGGTTTTTATGCAGGACTTAAGGGGCAAGATTGGGTATTGACTAGCAGTGTGACAAGCACAAGGGGTTGGGAGCTAGGCCTCTTGTACTCTATTCCTTGCTCTTACTATGATCTTGCCAATTACTTACCACCTTTGTGCCTTAATATTCACATTTTACAGACGTGTAAACCTATTTATGGACCCTGGACTTTTCTACATCTTCGAGATGAAAGCTTTGCTCCAGGCAAGAGTGGGCAAAATCCAAGCAGAACATCCCAAGCTGGCACTGGGTCAAAGTAGCTGGTCTGCGCTTGTGAGCGAAGAGCTTGCACCTCAATTCCATCCTACAATACACTCCAGAAGCCTTGTAAAACAAAAGGCAGTGCCTTCTAGCGAATCCAACACAGCTGTTGTGGCTACTTCCATTAGAGGTGGGACAGAGGCACTGCTACCACTTGAGCTAGGTGGGTTAGTTGGTTTGTTTTATTTTTAAAAGCAAGGAGGCTGTTGGGCTAGGAGTTGCCTCCTCAACACTGGTGGTCTTGCCCCCGTGTCCATGTTCTCTTTGGAGTGCTAGCTTGACCAGTGGTAGCACGTGTCTGTTTACCCCAACTAAGAGGTATGCTCCAGCTGCACTGTAGACACCTACTACTGCAACAAGCTTAGCTCAATGATGCCTCCTGCCATGGGGCCAGTATTGACTGCCCCTAAAACCCAAGTATGCTTTAATGTACAAGAAGCTGACTGACCACAGCTTATATTATCCATATTGGTTGTAAAGCAGCAGAGAGAAAGAGTCTGTTCACTAGTGTTACAGCAACTAGCACTTGCTTGCATTAATAGCTCAAGAAGCCAGTGAAACTGATATCCAGACTCAGCTGGTATCAGGGATGTGCACTATATTGCTGGATTTGATGGACGCAGGAGGAAAGGGAACACCTACCTTTAATGCTTCCCTACGAGAGAAGGCGAGGGGATCAATCTTCAAATCATAACTTTTATAGGAAGATGGGGAGAAGGGAGGTGTGTTTTTTTTTAATGGTTTCATGGTATACAGCAGAATATCTGGCTGTAGTGAGTCTGTTCACAGTACAGCTCAAACCCCTAGCAAACAAGTGAACACAATGACTTTAGTTTTTCATCATCTTCATCTGTTAAACCCTGGTTCATAGTCATGCACTTTTCATTATAAAATGGACCAAGGAATTAACATACCTACATCCCAAGAGCACTAAATTATTTTCTACTAAAGCAAAGCAAGTTTTAGCTTTTTGTTTTTTCTTTTAAATGAACAGCTACTTAGGGGAAAGAGTCACATATCCTGTCCCCATCTACTGTTTTATTTGGTGTCCTTGTTCTCTGTAAGCGCTAGCACTGGTTCAGCCATGAGAGGGCTGTATAACCCCACACAACCTCTCTCCTCTAATCACCAAGTAGCTCTTGGTAATCCCAATTCTACAGCTGCTACAAACCTTCCTCTCACAAAGTGAAGCAGCTTGCAGAAGAGTTCTCACTAACCTAGGGAAAGAACCCCCTCTGCAGTGTTTAGTGATTTTAAAAATGGAGGCGGCCAGGAGCATCATTTAAGTGTATTGCATGATTTTTGAACTTGGGCCAGGTCTCTGATGGAAAGAAATTCATGTTTTAGAAAGGCCCAATTTAAGGGAAATACCCTTGTAGGATTATTTTTCAGAGATTAGTTAATTACTCTCCCCTGCTTCATTCCATGCTAGCTTCTACTAAACTGATTTTTCCACATGTTCTCCAACTACTTTCCTACAGCGAGAGATTAGGATTTTCACCCTCATAATGACTAATTCATGGGTTTCATAATTCCCTCTTTTATATCTTTTAAAAGAGGATGGACTTTGAGTGTCAGGAATAGCTCCTGAACTTTCCCCGGCTCACTTCCTCTAAAAATCCTGCCACTTTAAGAAACTCTTCCAGTCAAGTCCATGTTTTAGTTCGAACAGGAACTACAAAACCAATTAGCAGCCAGTATAAATCAGCACATCTTGAAATTGGCATCACCCCTTGAAAGTGAAGGGAGCGATGCCAAAATTCACTGCAGCTAAGGCTCTAGGCCCATGTTTGTAACCAGGTTAGGCAACAATGCGGTGTAATCAAGTTCCCGGCCACAGCAATGTTCGAAGCACAGACAGACCTAGGTCAGAGCCCGATTATTTAGAACTACTTCAGCTTTCATGCCTAGCCCCCTATTTATTATTGATAAACAAATATTTCCTTTGAGGAAGATGGAAACAAAGTAACAGTTTCAAAAGGGGACGGGCAAAGCCGGACTCAAATTTCTGGACTGATGCCCCCTTCCGCAGAGTGCTTCAATGTACTTAACCTGAAGCCTCTTCATAAATATTTTGCAGAATTAGGGACCTTTCCACACCGCTATAGCAATGCTCATCACTGCAGGATCTGGCTTTACATTGAATGAGGTTTTAGAACGATGGGCTCTACCTACTTCCTGCTGTTGAGGGGCTCACCATTCCTCTGGTCCAGATGCATGATGCTACTTATCCAGATAAGCAATTGCAACTAGGAAGGGATGTAGTATACGCAATTAAAGTGTGGCCCATGTTTTAAAGCACCATGGAAACTTATTTAGAACCCCACCTTTTCTCCCATCTCCCCACTGAGAGGCTGAAAGTCTTATCAGAACTAGACACGATCATTTGCTAACTCCATTCATCAGCAAGAGGGAGATAACTCTTCCCTCCCGCTGCCCAAGATGTATTGACAAGGTATTAGAGGGGGGCTTGGCCTGTGCCTATTGGATGGTGCTGCTTCTGAATAGGTAGCGTGCATCTAATTTGACCATCTACATGTCTTAGCCTACAATAGTAGGATTTACATAACTACACAGGTATAGCTAAAGTAGTGCAACCACCCTAGTGTGGATACACTTATGGCAGTAGAAAAGTGCTTATAAGGCTACAGCTCATTTTCCTATAGGGGAATAAGCTATACCACTAACTACATTCACAGACTAATGACTGATTTTTTAAAAATTAGATCCCTCAGTAACCTAGATGTGTTAGTTCAATCTAGGTATAGAGCAGGCTTGTATTGCTCACAGTATAATCCCGCTAATGCATAATATTAGTCTCACTGTAGTTAAACGGGTAGGAGGAGCTTGTGAGAAATAAGCTTTAGAACAAGTAGAATTCAAACGTGGGGAGTTATTACAAAGTTAGCGCTACCTTCAAAAATTCCAGATTACAGAACCAAATGGCACCACCACACACTCAAAGTCTGCAATCCCAAGGGAAACATTGAAGGAGGGAGTATGTACATTTACGCCTTAGCTCTAGTCCTTTCATATGACCTGAATTAGAGACACCCAGAGGCCCCATGGGTAAACACTCAGGCATGGGGCTTTAATTGCATGCAGCTGTCTGAATGTTAAGTAGGTCACATTGGAACAGCATAATTTGAAGTACTTTTTTTATTCTATCAGTATTAATGCCTACATTTTCATTTCACATAGGTTCAACCAGAGGATAATTCTGCAGGCCAGATGCTGACAGGCATTTGGTCCCTTCTCCCTCTCATTGTATTTTAGGGGCATTAATCAGCACCCACTATAAACAAAAAAAAGAGTAAGCCTAACACCAGATAGCATGTTCAAAGCTGCTTAAAATGTGTCTCCAAAGACCAACTAAAACTCCTATCAGGCCCCATTTTCAGCTCAGACTGCTGGGAAAGCATGTCTAAACTCTACCACCTCACTATAGTTGCCTTAAAGTTTAAACTGAAGATTGACTATGGCCAGCCAGCTGCTTCAACTCTATATTCCTCTCAACCAAAGAGACTGTGAGAAGACCGTTTATATTCCCAATATCACCTTATAGGTCACTTCTGAGAATTAATGAGCAAAGGAGAGAGTTGGGCAAAATATTGACTACTTGTAATTACACCATTAGTGAGAGAGATTTGAAGTATCTGAACACCTTACACATATAAATGACAGGTTCAAGAATAGCAGCCGTGTGAGTCTGTATCCGTAAAGAAAGCCAGGGATACTTGTAGCACCTTAGAGACTAACTAGTTTATTTCAGCATAAGCTTTCGTGAGCAATAGCTCACTTCATCGGATGCATAGAATGGAACAGAAGTAAAATGCATTTATACACACAAAGAAAAAAAATAGTACATTAGCATACCAATTCTAAGAGGGCTGTTAAATGTAGATGATCCATTATCACTAGGCGATAAATACACCTTTTGAAATGGAGATCTGTTGTCAGTAACTCAGGAACTGCAATTAATTACTGTAATGAGAGAACCAATCTGAACTTCTGTTAAGCCCCTGGTTTAGTGTCTAATTTGAAAATTAATTCCAGTTCCTCAGTTTCTCGTTGGAGTCTGTTTTGGAAGTTTTTCTGTTTCAAAACTGAAACCATCAAATCTTTAATGGCATGGCCAGGAAGATTGAAGTGTTCTCCTGCTGGTTTTTGAATGTTAGGATTCCTGATGTCAGATTTGTGTCCATTGGCCAAAACGGCCAGTCTCTACGCAAAGGAATAAATGAATAAGAGGTGCTCTCCAGGAGGATACTGGCACTGTAGAAAGAAAGGAAGGTGAGGGAGATAGGCTAGCAAATATAGCCCAGAGCAAAAGGTGAGCAGATAATAGGGCAGGGGGTTGGCATGTGTTACCCAGCATCATGGATCACCAATGAAAGCTGCTAGCCAGCTGAGGATAGGGAAAGTATATGTAGGTAAGGCCAGATTGTTCTCAGTTCTGGAGTGAGAGAGATGAAGTCTTATTTCTCACTCCCTTGGCAGACAGTTGAACAAAATTTCTAAGGTGTTCATAATCACCTTAGTAAAGGGAAACATTGGCAGTTCCCTTACAGCATTAATTTAAGCTACTAGAAGTCAGTGTGTTAACAGAACAGCCATGCTGGGTCAGACCAATGGTCCATCTAGCCCAATATCTGGTCTTCCAACAGCGGCCAATGCAAAATGCTTCAGAGGGAATTAACAGAACAGGCAACAAAAGTGATCCATCACTTGTTGTCCATTCCCAGCTTCTGGTGATAGCTATGGGGAGCTGAGTTATGCCCCAATCTTCCTAGGAGTGCAGGAAGGAGAGATTCACTTTCCTATTCCTACCAAACCACCCGCAATCTTATATCCTAACCTTTCATGTCCCTGCTTCAACCTAGTAGCAAGTAAATACTGTCAAAAACTAGTGATGACATGTTGGTGGGCATGCTCATTTTGTGTGTGGCTATCGGTTCACTATGCACCCTTGCTGGTTCTCTCAGCAGACAGGCCTTGGACTGAAGGGACATGGAAGCTGATGGTCTTTTGGACGTGGTTCCTCCAAGAGAAAGGCCTTCCAACTGCTAATTGGAAGATATTCTTGGTGTGAATAAGTAGATTTCTGGCCAGAGCTATGCATCTTGTGTCTTGCTCCTTCCACAAGCACTAAATTTGCTTACATAAGTTAAAAATGTTTCTAGGTGGAAGTGAAGTGGTCGGACAACAGCTTTTCACTAGTACCATGCTTAGAATTGGCCACATTTAACATTGCCAAGTGTTGGTTAGGCCTCTCTTCTCCCCGAATGCTTTAACAAACAGGTTTTACCTCAACTATGTTCAACATACGCAATGATGCCAGATATTTTAATTCTTCTCAGAATACATCTGTTCCATATTTGCTGTATGCCTGAAGCTCCAATCCCAGAATGCAGCAGCCATCATCTTCATGCCAACATCTTGAAAGTATGGCAAGCTAATGAATAACAGCCACATAAAGCTGGCAAGATGCACCCCATCTGTGACTAGCAAAGTAAATCACATAGTCTCCCTTCAACTAAATAAGTTTCAGCTGATCTTGGTCAGAGACAAGAAGAGCTCACTTGCTTTCTGTGGCCATCCAGTATAGTGGTTGTTTGAATTACAAATGTCTGGGTGTAGACCGGACAGCTGCTCCCTCCTGCCATAGAAGAATGCATCATGAGTGCAAATGCTAAGCAACGCGACAGGAAGGAATAAGAAATAAAAAGGACACTGGATGCACACTGCTTCCCCGGATTTTTTTTATTTTTATTTTGTGGGTTTTTTTGTTTTTAGTATGGAGGCTCAAGTATAAGATGTAGATTCAATTTAAGCTTTACAAAAAACAAAATCAAAACAAAAACCCCTTTTGCATTCCATAAAAATTGACAGAAAGGCGCCTTGGAACAGGCTATAGAAGAGCAGAACTTTCAGCAGGTCACCAAATCAACGTTTCCTTGCAAGTCTGGTTTAGTCAGTATAGTACAACACTGAGGAACACCCTCTCTTCCCTCCCTCCCACCAGCCGTCCCCCATGCCCAGTCCCCACACATACGTGGAATACGTTTTTCCAGTTTTTCCTCTTTCACACACCACAGTATTTTAATAAATTTTGTTTTACATTTTTTACACCAATGTAACAAAAGGCAGGTGGGGAGGGGAGGAAAAGAAACAGAATGATTTGTGTTTATGCATATAAATGGGAGAAGAGGGGGAAAAAAAATGCATGACTTCTACAGAAATATATCCTAAGGTCTGGATAGTAAAATGTGGTGCAAAGTAAGCTTCAGAGACTGAAAAAGTTTGTACAGCTTTATTCATGGGGAGATGGCGGCGTATGGATAGTACTGGATGCAAACGGTGATGTGATGTAACCAAAAAGGGGGGTTTGGGGAGAAAATGAATTTTCTAAGAAAGGAATCTAATGAGTGCATGGCATGTCGTTAGCATGAAGAGTATTTTAACTTTGCTGCTTTTTCTTCAAAGCCTCCACCAGGTCATTTTTAAGAGCATCTTGTTTTGATTTGTCTGCAAAAGTCTGCACAGACCTGTGGGGAGGAAGGAAACAAATTAAAGTGGGACATTTGAAAGCAGTGACTTAACGGGGTATTCTTCTGGGATTTGAGGCAATAGCAGCACAATGATTCAGGCTTAGAGGAAACAACCTCTATTTTCCCGTTGCAAATACGGAGGACAGAAGGTAAAGTGAACACTTTTCTGCAAGTATAGCGAAACTCTAACAGGGAGTCACAACAGATTTATTTTCTCTGAAGTTCCACTACCTCCAATTCTTGGGGGGAGAACCCCAATCCTTTACATCAGAGCTTGGGAACATCGAGTTGTCCCTCAGACAGTGTGTTAGAGGGGATCAATCTCAAAGCAATCACGACGTTAAGGTAGATAATCCAGCAGTTATTCTATGCCAACTCTGCAATGGACCTGTTTTCAGGACCTAACAAATAGTCCAGATAATGAATATCTCATTGTGTGGCAGCCATATCATACCATGCCTTCCAATGCATTTAACTCATGGGAAGAGCAGAAGCTGCTTTACAGAAAGACCAAAAGCTCGCTCTCTTCTTAGGGCAGAGTTCAAGTTAGAGTTGTTTTAACTCTGGCTTGCACAAGCTTCTTTATGGAATAAATTACCAAGATAATGACACTCATGTATGTCCATGTGCTCTGAGACACAAAGCTTTAGGTTCACCTAGGCATTCGAGCAGCTATTGCTTTAAGTTTAAACAGAAAAATGTATATCCGAAAGCTAGATTTTTAGGAAAATACAAAGACTAGCTTCTTATGAACTATCATGTAGCTGTTGGAAGGAAAGAACTCTTTCATTATGGAATGGAGGCCCATTAGCTACAAACCCCATCATCATGTGCTTCTAGCAGAACACATCATATTAAAAAAAAAAAATCCAACTAGGAACTCTTGCGGCTTATGTTGTCACTGGTACCCTAAGCAGGAAGTGTTTAGGGATATCTCTACGGCTGCTCTGGGGAAGAATATTTTCCTTCTTAAGGAGTTAGCAGCTGCAATGAAGCAGACCACTAGAGAAACTGTCAATGTGGGATTGCAAACTCCAACAGGATGGTGAGCAGATCTCAAGGGGTTGCTGTATGGGAGAGGTTAAGAGCCACTGGTATTAAAGATGTTTCAAAAAGTTAAACTGCTCTATTTTTGAGCTGAAGCTATGGATCTATAGAATAGGTGGGATACTGCCGATATCTGCTGGCACTTCATGAGAAAATCATAAGATGAGACAATTCTGCTTTACTAGGGGTACAGTATGCCCCAAGATTTCTGTTCAGGCACTTATTTGCATCTCCAGTTTATTCTTTATCTATAGTAGTCATCAACTGTAGCCAGAGCAGCTGAAGAAGTAGAACAGATTGTGATAAGGGCAAAATATACCCTGGCTTTCTTGGTAAATTATAGAAAAAAAGCCACATATTTAAAGAATCACCTTGATTTTGCTTATTAAGACTTTCATGGACACAGCTAAAGAATCGTTCAGCTGGTACTGCAAGGTACAATAATGAACCCTGGTTAAAAAGGGATCTTGTAACTGATCAGATAACAGAACAATGACATTGGCCTTTTAAAGACACTAACACCTCAGGGAAGCCATTAGCATCCAATTTAGTAGACGCCTCTTCATATAGTCTATATTTTACATCCTGTGGTCAGGGCTATGTTATTCCTGGGTGCTTGTTTCTGAAAAGAAAGTCCATTTTTTGTATCAGCGTTATTTTTTTAATGTTATTAGAAAGTATTTCCATCCTCTTGTCTCTGGAGAATTCAGTTACTTTCATATAAATATATACATTTTATAGTTGCATTTGTCACAGGTTAAAGTAATGGTTCTGGGCCATCATCAACAAACAGTGCTCATTTTCCCCTCCGTCAGCTTAACATGTTTAAGAAGGCATCTGTAACTCATTAGGAATTGGAGTGGAAGGTTAAACTGGCCCAAGGTTAGTCACTGCCATGCATCCTAAGCAATCAAAACTCCAAGAGCAACCTACAGTATATGAGCAAACCCCTTTATAACAGACTGTGCATGGCACAGGGAAATGGAGGCTAGAAACATTTCATAGAGGGTGTGGAGCTGAATTTTCAAGCTCCAAGAAAGACTCAGGTATACAAGGCAAAAGGAGGATTTGGAGGAAAGGGGGAATCAGCATTGGTTACTATTGGCCTTGGAAGTATCACAATCAAAGGGACCTTTATATTTCATCATTTACAATTGAAAAGACAGCTATTTACTTCCAAAACCTTCCTTCTAGTCAGAGGGAAAGGAGTACTATAAAATTACAGAGAACAAGTATACTACGAGATCTGTACAGCTGCTGTAGAAAAATAAAAAGTGATGGTGCAACTGTAATGGAGCCAAAGGGTTTTGGGTAAAAACAATGAATACAAGCTAACATGACTTTGGGTATGTGGCCATCTACTGTATAATTGCCCCCCCAAGACAGAGTGCAAAACAAAACTGGCAAATCCCCCCACATTTAAGTGCACAGAACTCCACATAGTGGAAACAAAGATCAAGGCATTCATTGGTTCTATGAAGAAATAGCTGTAGGGTGAAAAAGTAAAAGTTGGTCATCAGTCTGCAGGAGTTACGGGTTAGTTCTGGTTTCAGTTGTCATGCATAGGTAAGACAGCCTGTTCTTGGCAGGGTGAGTCCTAGTTTAGTGTTGATTGTCACACCTCACAGGCAGGGGTACCTGGATTGGTTTAGTTATCAGGCTGGATGTAGATCTGACGCTGGGTCAACACTTGAGAAAGCTCCCTCTGCAACTGCTTATACTTTTGGTTGTCGGGGATAGCATCAATAGATCTACAGAGAGTAGTTCAGAAATGAGTGAAGTAGAGTAGGGAAAAGAACAGTCAGAAGAACCCAGTAACAGACAGCTGGCATTCTAGAAGCCACTAGGAACGAGTTCAGGAAGAACAAGTGTAAATACATGAGTCAGAGGAAACAGGAAAGGTGAGAAGGAAAAGCCAGACCCAGATACTCTGGGTGATAACGATTCCAAACAGATTACCTCATTGCTGCACAAAATAGTAACTCTTTTAGACTGAGGTCCTGGAGACTATACGGCATAGATTCAACTACAGGGATTTTCATCAAGGTTTACACAGGAAAAGAGTCAGTTACATATTTCCATGTGATGTTAATGGCAGCTGGCTGGCCAATTCCCCACACCCCACAATGAAAACGAGGGACAATTTTCAACCAGCACTTCATTTAATAAATAGGTCTGTCAAGTACCAGGTCCTATTCCAGCCAAACTGTGACTGGGAAGGCAGCAGAAGTGTTTTATCAGCACCATAATTCTACCTTTACAGGGCAGACCTGCTGATGTTTTCATACATGGAAACTGCAGAATTTGCATATTCACCTGTTATGTTTTTTGCATTATTGCACTATGCTGGGGAGTCCAATTTACAGGGTGGAAGAGTTTACTTAGCCCCAAACACCTCTCAGTTCTGCGCTTTCCCCCAAGAATTAAAAAACACCAACCCAGAGCTTGCTATGCAAAGTTCCTGATTGGACATGATCAAGGTTCAAACAACTTCCCTGCAGACTCTCACAGCAGGCTCAACTCATTCACTTGGTCTGCTTTAAGCAGCTACATTCCAGCCTTAGGGAGCGGGGAAGAAGTTACACATTTTAAAAAAAACCCTACAAGCTCTGTTTCCATGGACTCGTTAGTTCCTTATGATTGTTTGGCATTTGAGAATTATTGCAAGAAAAAGTTTAGGTCTTTGCATCAACATTTAGTTACCCTGCACATACAACCTTCTGCAGTCTGAATAATTAAGCTGCACATTAAAAAGTAATATCAAGCTACAGTACCTAATTGTGCTATGCTGCTCTTCTTGAGCAGGGAACAAGGGGTTAAAGTGCTGCAAATTCCTGTGGTCAAAAGGTGTAAGAAATGTTCTCTAAATACACCACTACTAGTGAATGTTTCCAAAATACAATGAGGTGACTAACTGGAGATAGGAAAGGGGAAGTTATAGCAAAGGAATGCCAGTCACTGTTTGACTGTGGAACAACACTGCATGTGCTGCTAGGAGAGGGAGAGGGGCTAAGTGAGTTCTAAGTGCTAGCTCTGGATTGTCCATTACCTCAGCCCATTAACGATGTCCTTTGTTTTTCCAAAATAAATCTCGTTCAGCGTACTTCTGATTTTGTTTTCCATGTCCTAGAAGAAAGGGAGAAGCCAGTCTATTAATCACTGCAGTTGTTTCTAGGGTAATTAGAAGTTACTATACTCTTATGAGTACCCCTTCACTGGCTCAGTTGAGATGCATTGTATTGAGATGCAGAGTGCTTAATAGATAATGCTTTCTGGGCACAGCATGATTTAGCCCTAGGGTGACCAGTCCCGATTTTATAGGAACAGTCCCAATTTTGGGGTCTTTTTCTTATTAGGTTTTGATTACCCCCTACCCCCACCCTGTCCAGATTTTTCACACTTGCTGTCTGGTAACCCTAATACACTGTATCCAGTTATTTAAGTTTTCATGTCAGACTGTGTGCCCCACTTTTCCCAACAGCTGGAGATTCAGCTCACATTAGTGTCGGAGCATTCTCCTGGTTACTGTGGAAGGCTAGATACACAAAATACCTGCCCAGGACCACAACAGGGCAGTTTTTGTTCAGGGATCCAACTCCTTGCTTGTATCCCACTGCAAACAGGACAGCCCATTCACCCCCTCTTGCTAGTTCCAATCCCTAACAGAACAAACTCCCAGGTTCGGACTCAGCCATTTAAGACACCCGAGAGGTCACGGGTTCTATAGAACAAAGCTAAATTCTCTGAGTTGGTGGCTAATGGAACAACTGCTGTGCTGCAATATGTTTGAAAGTGATACTTTCTCCCCGCAGCAGAACTTCAATCTGGCCTGAATCACCGGCCACCCCTCCTCCGCCAAAAGGACCAAAATCAAGTTTTATCCTTGATGCTTTGAGTGTCTCGGGGTCTTCAGCAACAGTATTATGTGCACACACTGATTTAACTACAGATTTTCTCCCCTCCTTCCAAAGTGACTATGAAGAGCTTCTTTCTAGAATATAGTGTAGTAAAACAGCAGCCAACCAAGTGTTGCTCCACACCGCTTTTCCAGCAACTAATGCAATCTTATCATTGACTCTCAATACATTGAGAATAAGACTGTCAATTGCAATGAAGTCACATGCTGTGAAAAGCAACTGCAGCACACTTAATGAGCACTTCCTATTCGCTGACATATCAGCTGAAAGGGCAGCTCTGTATACTATGGAATGGCTAAGTAATTCTGTCAAAAACAGGGACTCTAAGTGACTCTGGGTGGGAAAGTGTTAATACTAAGGACGTGCCCATTTAATTTCCAGGAAGGTTATTATAGTATTGAGTAGGGGAGAGAGGCAAGGAAGGCGTGACTAGACTTGTGCAGGAAGGACTTTTCACAGTTAAGAACTATTGTGAAGCACACAAAGGGTCTTAACTCATTAGACAGCAAAGATGGCTGGGAAATTTAGCCTTGGCACAACACAAGTTACTAGAGCGGTGATGGTCCCAGTGTACTTACCTCTACCAAGCGTCCAATATTGGCTATGTGTGGAGAGGAATCACTCACAGTTTCATCTTTCTCCATCTGGAGAGAAAAGAAATGGAACCAGTTGTAATGGAGAAACAAGATGGGAAGGGATACACGACAGCTCCACATACTAACATCATGGATGGGAGAATGTGGGTAAATGCCAGTGCTGTAGAGTAAATGCAGCCTTTTTCAGAATAAGATCAGGTATAAAATGCAGACTGTTTGTTAGCCAAATGGGAAACCCCAAGAGTACAAAATTCATTAGTGAACAGTACACTGGCTAACTCAAGCAACCATCTCATTAGAACAAGTCGTTCCCAGGCAGGAGACAGAGTCATGTTGGTGCTTACATCAAACATTTCTCAGTAATCCCATTTCATCTGCAGTAACCCCACAGTACCATGAGACCCTTTCTGTGTGCACCAGTCCTCACCTATCATCTCTAAAGGGGATGTGTGTATCCTGCAGAGTTGGCCTTGCACTGTCCATTATCTGGCTGCAGTAGATACAGAATGCATGGAATTACCCTTTGATGGGGACAGAAAGAAGGGGAACACAGAAGCCGTCTGGATTCATAGCCACTGGAGCTACTGATGAGGTGCACGTTGCTTGGCGCTGTCAGTCTAACATCTGGGGTCTGTCCCTGTTAAACAACTGTTTTTTAATTCTTCATCTCAGCGCTATTTCTACCCACATATGGGAGCAAATTCGGTATTTTCAGATCTTCCCAGTTATCTGCAGTTTGGAAATTTTTTATCTTCCAACAGAAGTGGGAGGAATACAGTGGATGTCCCAAGTTGCTATGGTCTGGGAAGGAAAGACCACAGCAGTCTGCTGACATTACTGATCATTTGGGTTACTGCCAGCCTTTAGCTGCTACCAAACTGCAAGCACACAGAAATAGAAAGTTCCCCCACAATTCATTCTATTAGAAAGAGCAACGGTGTTCTAGACACTAAGAAGTACTTGGCAGAGGGTTCTACTTTGCAAGGCACATATCGTTAACAGTCCGAACATCTAACATGAAGTTTCTGCAACCAAGACAAAGCTTAGCCCCACTATTGATGCTAGTGTTTTAATGAGTAAAATCCTGTTATGCTCTGTAGAACACTTGCTTAGGGAAGTCTGCACAGGGGACAGCCAATGAGCCAACTGAGACTTAGAACCCCTTTCCCCTCTGAGAGCAAGTTCGAGCCGAAACCCAAATGCCATATTCCCTTTACAAACTCTGCCTCTACTTAGAGCAGCCTAAGGCAGCATTCATCTCGAGACCACAGTGAGCCCTGTGTAATCTGCAAACCTGTAGTGCTAGTGAAAAGAATGGCTCCTCTGCTATTTTGGGTGAAATATTTTCTCATTAAATGCAGATATGCTACCAACCAGTGAGTATCAATCCTAGGACAGGTAACGGATACAGATGGGCTGAGAAGGCATAAAAACAAAGAAGGGAAAAAGATGATGTAGACAAGGGATTCTTCAGAGTTTCAGTAACACACTGAATTCTCTTACCCATCTGTTCCTATCTCTCCCTCCGTGTCTAGTCTGGAAATCTAGAGCAGCTACAGGTTTCTCCTTTTAAGTGAAGTGTCTAACAAACCTGGAGGTGCATTTAAATAAGTTGGAGCCTTAAAAGCAAAAAAATAACCTGGGAGATGAGGGGAAAGAAAAGTGTTTAATTTTCCCCTTAGATTATGCAGACAGATTGTTTACACACAATAGAGACATGTTGCCTAGAAAAAGGATCTGACTGAAGAGAGGATGAACATAAATCTGAATGATACAAGCACACATTATGGTGAGGGTGGGGGGGCCAAACAGTAAATTGACCAAATCTGAAACACTGGGGGCATTGGCAATGGTTGATTTACTTCCACAGGCTCCCCACTGAATCTCCTCCACACCTGGACAGGCCTCGCTCACTGGCAAAACACAATCTGAAAACAGAATTATTTTTGTAAAACGTATTTTATTACATCCCCATAAAATCTGCTGCCAGAAGGAAAACATTTTTATGTGCTGTAGAAGCCCAGATGTTATGGGAGGCTGTTTTAAGGGAGTTCGGAGTCAGTCCGCAGCCATGTTATACAAACAGCACCCTTTTTTTCTTTTAAAGGCTCCTTCAGTGGGCTGTTAATGGAAGATTTCAAGCAGAAAGCCTACAGCTGCTATAAAAGGAGGTTAATTTACTTTGGAGGGGAAATTCCATTCTGTAAGTTGATGTTAACAAGCAGCTCATCTTCCCACTGTCACTCCCCATCTGCCAATGAGCTCAGTCAAAAAAAGCTAAAACTCCAGAATGAGCCAAGTCCCATCTACATGTCTCAGTCACTTCTCTCCCATCTGAGATGCACACTAGCTGGCTTCCTTGCTTCATTTCCTGAGCCATCTGCTGCAAGTCCAACTCTGAGGGAAGTTCGCTCTTCTGGGTACATTAAGATCTGGATAGCTAGTTGGAGACTTGGGATGTCTCATATGCAGAATACATATTTTTGCAAGGCTATTTGCAGGAAAAGATGATAAGATGAAAAATGTAAGTTGGATAAGTATTTTGGTCCATCATAAGAATAGTAGGAAAGATATGAAGAAAATTAATCCATGTCACTCTGAAGAACCCCAATCAATGTATACAGCTGTTGTGGAATGGAGCAATGCAAAACTTCTCTAAGGGAATTCAAAATGACCAGTTTTGCCCAACGGTTCACAAGCCTGGGCCAGCAGGCAGAGCATGGGATTGAGGTGGGAAAAATGTCAAAATGTTTGGACACCAAGTGAGGCAAAACTTGGCAGTTTCCACTAAGTTTCCTTCTAAATTCAAAGCAGATGCCTCAAAGTAAAACTGAGGGTGTAAACTCCACATAGTCCAATACTGCCAGTTTTGCAGAACTCCACTGAAGATTTGTCTGTGCATGGCCTTCAAATGCATCTATTCAAGCAGTGCAGCCTAAACATGCTCTTCCTCTTTCCCCGAATTATAGATTCAAAGCCTTAAAACTACTCATCTTGTGATGGTAAACCAGTTCTGCACCCTGCTGGTCTATGCATGCTCTTCCCTGCCATCCCACTCCCATTCTAAAAGCTATTATGTGACTGGGGAA
Organism: Sternotherus odoratus; assembly: GCA_032164245.1. Lineage (NCBI taxonomy): Eukaryota > Metazoa > Chordata > Testudines > Kinosternidae > Sternotherus > Sternotherus odoratus. The sequence continues at coordinate 11,794,152 of JAVMKO010000018.1, read as the reverse complement.
CTGGAAAGTCTAACAAGTTCACATGAAGAAGCAGAAGGAATTCCCTGTGCAATTATGAGTGAATCTCATCCATTTTGTTGTACCCCAAAATGATACTCAAGTAGCAAACAGGGCAACCCCAGAGCAGGGACAATTAGATCAAACTAGTATTTTTACTTCAACCTATCTGAACTTGAACCATACATTTTGTCCTACATACTGAACCTGAACGGAAAAAAAAAAGTGTTACTGGTCAGAATAAAGGTTCAACATTTTTTAAGCTGAATATTTTTTAAAAAACAAACCAACACTACGGTGATCTTATTTTCATTATAAAATAATAAGTATGCATGAGATTGCCACCGGCAAGGACTGTCTCTGTATAGTGAGAAAAAAAAAAGCAAGGGCTACAGGAAGTTCCAGCTACCATCACTGGCATAAGAAGGAACTGAAGAGGTGGCAAGTCAGCAGGGCTCTATATTGAGCAACATGAACACGCAACTCCAGGGGGTGCCCGGACCGACCAGTTGGATGCTGCTATCGGAAAAATCTTTGGCTACCTGTGCATGTACACACATCTGATTGGAATCAACATGAACAAGCACTCGAAGAACAGAAGAGTCCAGCCCATGAATAGGGAGAGGGGAAGCTTAGGAGCTGCCTGCACACTACAGGAGGCATCCGGAAGGCACGAAGGTTGAATCATCATCTACACAGCAATGAAAAACCCACAGCCAGTCCCGGAGCCCAAGTCAGCTGGCTCAGGGGGCTGGGTCGGCAGGGCTAAAAATAGCAGTGTAGACATTTGGATCCAGGCTGGAGCCTGGGCTCTGAAACCTGAGGAGGTGAGGATCCAGTGGAGCCTGCATGTCTACACTGCTATTTTTAGCCCCGCCAGCCTGAGCGGTGTGCTGTGGGTCTTTTATTGCTGGATACAAGAACCCTCTGAGGCTCCCCCCTGAGGAGAGAAGAGGTGGAATGCTCTCTGTCCCAGAATACCTCTCCAAGCCCAAGGTAATGTGGTCTTCAGCCTCTCTCCCGCTTAGGACAGGCCTCTTCCCACCATCCCCAGTCCAGATACTCTACTTGAGGTACACCCCATTCCCCAAACCCAAATTTATCCATTCACTGCAGATGTTCAACATGAAAGAGCAAACACACTAGAAGCGGTTTAGTTCACTCAAATAAATACTGCATAGAAAAATAATCGTGTTTATTTGACAACAGAAAAATACTAGGAAAACTCATGTAACGATAAAGATAAAAATAAAGAATCAAAGATAAAAGTCAGAATCGTTTCAACTTTAAGTTTCTACTCTCTCTTTTTTGAATTTACTTCCAATGAGACTGAAATACGATTTGAACCAGTTCAAACCGGCAACTGAACTGATTTTTTTTGAGTGGCTTGAATTGAAACTAAACCCAAATACACAGAACGCAACTGAACTCAAACCTGAACAGAACCAAAATAGATACCGGATCGATTCCCTGCCCCGGAGACAGCACATTTAGGAAATCGGGCATCTGCTAAGGGGGAGAACAAGGTCTGTGACTACCACAACTTTTAAGATCCCTCTGGTGGAAATACATTCCCCTGCTTCTCACTTAGTTCTACAACATCTGGAAATCAGTGGGATAGGCCTTTACATGAAAGCTCTATTTGATTAAAATATATGACTTGCCTAATTGCAGAGCCTAAGCCTGGGAGGATTTTCCTATGATGATAAATGGCAGAACGTCTGTACTGGTGTTTTATTGCACAGCGATATATCACAGGGTACTTTTTCCTGAACACAGGGAAAGCTCAGCTTGCAACAGACCAGCCTTCATCCAGCAGTGAAAGTGTTCCACCTTCACTATTTTTGTATTTCAAATCTGAAAATCAACACATACATCTGCAGTGCTTTAATCTGAAATCCCAGGCTACACTTCCCCTACAGATTTATATTCTTCCCTTCCCACACCTCCAGATGTGGATAAACTACAGCTTGTGAGCCGGCTTCCTTCTCAGCAAACTTTGCAATGTTCAACTTCACTTAACAAAAAACACACAGGTTCTTTGTGCATAAGAAGAGTCTCAGAAAGGCACCTGTTAGTCTGGCCTCTAAACTGGGAGCACCAAAGCTTTGCCCCACCAAAGACTATCTGTCTATTTGCCAGGAGCCCGAAGGCTACATCTACCTTGCGTACACTGGAGCAGGATTGAGCAAGCTGCTCTTATCTTGAACAAAAGTGCAGACTGCTGAAATCATACCTCAGTTCCCCCCACCCCAAAGAAACATTTACTGTCACTCTATGCAAGCATTTCCAAGGTGTAAAAAAGGGCAAAGTCATGATGTCTATCAGAAACTGACATAACACATAGCAACTGTCCAGCATCAGACGTGAACACGTATGGAGTTTACTTGTATCCACTGGACGACAGCATTTGACCTAAACACAGCTGGTATCTTTTCTGTTCCCTGTCCCAGCTGCACTTTTATCTGCAAGTTAAAGATGGCCTGTTTCACTTTCAGCTGTGCACTACTTCCTTCTGTTGTTCCCAGTCAATGCAGATTGCATGTAAGTGACCAATTCACTCCATCCCTTTCTGAGCTGCAACTTCAGCCCTAATATTTACTGAAGCCTGCCAATGTCAGATGTGAAGCTGGAAGTTACTTCCTCCCTCCTGGCCTGCACTGCCTCAATTTGGAGTTCTCTTGAACTGCATCCAAGCTTGTCTTCAGAACATAAAGTGCCTGGGACAGCATCCTGGTTTAAGCAACTGCAAAAATAAAGTTTTCATGCTGACATTTCATGCCTTTTGAGGGAGAACTCCGGTGACAGAAGTCTCTCTTCTCCTTTCAGTCCCACTGAAGTCTAGTTCTGCAACAAATCAGAGTGTGTCTATACTTCCCTTGAATAAGCAGATATACATGTAGAAGGGCTGTTCTGCACAAATTTCTTTAGAAGCATCTGATAAGAAGTCACCTATACTTTTAATTCCCTTGAAACTTTCCACCTCAAAATTATAAACAGTATCATAGAACAGTATATGCTATGCAGGAAACTGTCTTCTTATCCCTATAGTAACATCTGTGATTTCAATAATTTTTCCCATCTTGAATCAGGAAAAAAGTAAAAATCTCAAAAAAAGTGTTGCAAAACGGAAAAGCCCAAAAAGTTTCTGCTCAAGTCAAAACATTATTTCCATTTCAATCTTCTTAAAGTAAAAATTAAATTTCAAAACCAACAGTTGTCTGAAACAAAATACAGTAAACCCTCGATTTAACGGACCCCGATTTAACGGACTTCGGATGCAACGGACAAAATTTCCGATGCATCCGAAATCCGTTATTCGGGGGCTGCCGGCTCCCGCCCTGGGGAGCCGGGCAGGAGCTGTCACTCCCCGCAGAGGTTGACAGCTCCCGCCCGGCTCCCCGCAGCGGGGAGCCCGGCGGACGAGTTGACAGCTCCCGCCGGGCTCCCCACAGCAGGGAGCCCGGCGGGAACTGTCAAACCCCCCCCCGCCCGGCTCCCCCTGCAGGGGGGTGGGTGGGTGGGAGTTGACAGTTCCCGCCCAGCTCTCCGCTGCGGGGAGCCGGGCGGGCAAGTTGACAGCTCCCGCCGGGCTCCCCACAGCGGGGAGCCCGGCGGGAACTGTCAAAACCCCTCTCTCCCCCCCCCCCCCCGCCGGGACTCGGGTGGGTGGGTTGACAGCTCCCGCCAGGGTCCCAGCAGCCGGGCTCCCGAAGGTGATAAAAGTAAAACCTGGACATAACGGACTAATTCGGGCGAGGGGGGTGTCCATTGTCAGCCGAAAGTCCATTATTTAATAATTTTAAAAAATTATTAAATAACGGACTTTCGGCTTTAACGGACACCCCCTCACCCGAATTAGTCCGTTATATCGAGGTTTTACTGTATTCCATTTTGATGCTTCTCAAACCACCTTTAAAAAAATCATGTAGTTTTCCACTCTCCAATCAGAAGCGAATTTTTAAAATTCATCTTACATAACCACCTCCAAATATAAAAACCAAACAGTTTGTAAATGTAAAAATACAGTTGTGGCATATGGAGAGGTGAGGGATTGCAACATGTATTTAAATAGCAAAACCTTTAGAATGGTCAAGGATTCTTGTTTGAATGGATAAGAACGTGTGTCACACACTCACAACGTCATGTAAATATATTTCACAGGGAAATTACAGTCCCACTAAATTCACACGGGTTACCTATTTATCGCCAATATAATGTTGCCAGAGTATAACATCCAGATTAGGGCACTCAGGAAATGACTTGGGTAAATTCACTCATAATAAAAATTTGGAAAATAAACAGTTATTCTCAAACTAGACATACATTTTACAGGGATAACCAAACAGTGACCCTTCAAATAGATAAGCAGTTTGGACTGCAACAGGATTTTATAGCAGAAACAGAGAACCACAACTGTGTTCTAAAGAAACACAAAAGAGTCCAGATGAAGGCAACAGAAAGAAAGAGAGAAGAAAAAAAAAGAAAAAGAAAGAGCAAGGAAGAAGTCCAGAGCAGGACTTATATAGTTTTTGTGCTGGGCAACAATACTCTACCAATGGGAAATGGCTGCAGAAGAGAGATACCATGTGAGAATAGAGAAAGAAAACTCCCTGACCCCACTGTCCAGGCACGTAACAGTAATGCTGAATTGGCACATCGAGAGTAACCTCAGGCACAGTACAGACAACAGGAATGGGAATTAGTGAGGAGCAAGTGTTTCCATTCCAAAACTGCACATGGTTCCCATATCATAGCACCATAACATAAATGTGAGACTTGCCCAGCAGCTATTTGTAGCTGCCAGAGCGGGTAAATTTGGAGGCATTACATTAGCTGTTCCTTTGCTCCCGCTTCTTCCACCAAGTTTGTTTACTTTTCACCAGTGACTATGTGTGACGAGACCAAACTGGGTTCAAACTACGACTCTCGGCAGAATTCCCTTTTGAGGCATCAAAAACTTCTCTGCCATCAAATCACAAGACAGAGTATTTTGGAGCTAGTGAACACTTAAAAGGTTGCAGTGAAACAAGGACAGATCTGCTATTCTTGTTTCAGGCCTCAAGGTGGTCAGTACACTACTAATTTAAATGGAGAGTGAACCAAAACAAACAAAATAGCCAAAATTATTTCAAAACTATACTGGTGACCCTAAAAGACAGTGTCTTGAAAATGCCAATGGAAAGATCCAATTAAGGACCTAATTAAATTAAAAACATGATTTCACGTGTTGAACTTTATGGTAGACTACATAAAAAGCCTACCAAGGAAAATATGTACTGCTGTTCCCAGGCATAAGATACCCCCTTAGGTGATGGGATACCCAGGGTTTAAAGCATGAAGAGAAAAGGACTCCAGCTGCAAACTCCAGCCACCTTAAAGCAAACGGCTTACGCCCAATACCCTAGACCAGGGGTGGGCAAACTTTTTGGCCCAAGGGCCACAACAGGGTTACAAAATTGTATGGAGGATCAGGTAGGGAAGGCTGTGCTTCCCCAAACAGCCTGGCCCCACCCTGTCTGACCTTATCCCACTTCCCACCCCCCTCAGAATCCTCAACCCATCCCCTATATAAACACCCCTGCTCCCTGTCCCCTACCCCTACCCAGATCCCCTGGGACTCCCATGCCCTATCCAACCCCCACGTTCCCCATCCACCTCCCAGAACCTCTGCCCCATCCAACCACCCCCCGCCTCCCTGTCCCCTGCTGACCGCCCCCTGGGAACCTCTTCCCCTTATCCAAACCCCCGGCCCCCTTACCCAATGCTGCTCAGAGCAGCGCGTCTGTCAACCACGTGGCCGCCCCGGAGCTAGACACGCTGCCCTGCAGGAGCATGCAGCCCCACCAGAGCCAGCCATGCCACTGCAGCACTGCCCAGGAGTGGCAGGCCAGAGTGCTGCTTGCGCACCACACTGAGGCTGCGCGCGCGGGGGGGGGGGGGGGGGGGGGGCGGGGGGAAGAGAGGTAGCCTCCCTGACCGGGAACTCAGGGGCTGGTCAGGAAGGACCCGTAGGCCAGATGTGGCCCGCAGGCCCTAGTTTTCCCACCCCCACCCTAGACAGACAGACATACAACTACCTCAGATCTCCTGCATGCTAGCTCTTTAGAAGAGCCTAAATAGTTGCTGATTATCCATTTGCTCTGGATTCTGACAACGCTATTTTCCATAAATAAAGCTACTATGGCATTTGCAGACCAAGAAATCTCAGACCTGATGCTAACTTAAGTTTCAGAGTTTTCCATTGTTTGTGCAGAGGTAGTGCATCATTTCCCTAGTGGCTTTTTTATAGTTACTTACATTGGAAGCAGGCCTCTGCTTTAATGCATCACATATGAATGACATGATCTGCTGTTAAAATGACGACAGAAGCATGAATTTCCTCATTAAAGCTCAGAGAGTGAAAGTCAAACCAAACAAAGCCTAATAGTGCAGACTAAGCTGTACTGAGGACAAGCACTCTCAACAGGCTATTGTTTTCCTTGGCATAAATTGTCATGAAGTTCAAGGACATGGCCGCAGTTAAATCCTTGGTCTCCATTTCAGGGTTAAGATTGAAAGTACTAAGAAGGTCTAGCAATAATTATTTGCCCCACTGACCATGAGCCAGGTATAATTACTATACCTGGGTAATGCACAACTGTCTCCAGATGCATATTTTTGCTTTCCCATCAGTGTCTTCTGTAGCATCAAAGTAGAAAAATTCATGCAGGTCTATGGCAATTTTTTGGTACTTCCAATAGCAACACAGTGCTTCAGTTCTGCTACATGGATTCATGTCCCTTTCCCCCTTCACACTTGGCACAGACTCTCAGCAATATGAATTGTTCTATTCATTTCAGAGTATGCGTTGTCTTCCTTATCGCAGGCAATGAGTGGTTTGGAGATTCTCGTTGTGGAGCTGAATTGCTGGCCACCACCAGTATTTCAATTAACCACTACTGCCCATAAAATGTTTCTTCGACAGCAACACTTACGGCTATTTAGACAAACTGGGCACCCTGCTCTCAAAAGATTGACCTTTTTCTGGAAAGGCAATGCAGTTAAAATGCTGGTGTGAAGAACCAATAATTACCGTATTTTTCGCCCTATAAGACGCACTTTTTCTTCCCCAAAACGGGGGGGAAAAAGTTGGTGCGTCTTATAGGGCGAATGCAAAAAAAAAAAAAAAAAAGCGCCTCGCTCTCCCGTCCCCGCCGCGCGGGCGGGCTGCCGAGGTTCCCCCCTCCCCGCCGCGGGCGGGCTGCCGAGGTTCCCCCCTCCCCGCCGGACGGAAAAAAAAAAAAAAAAAAAAAAGCGCCTCGCTCTTCGGGCTGCCGGGAGCGTCCCGGTTTCCCCCCTCCCCGCCGCGCGGGCGGGCTGCCGGGAGCGTCCCGGTTCCCCCCTCCCCGCCGCGGGCGCGCTCCCGGCAGCCCGCCCGCGCGGCGGGGAGGGGGGAAACCGGGACGCTCCCGGCAGCCCGAAGAGCGAGGTGCTTTTTTTTTTTTTTTTTTTTTTTCCCCCCGTCCGGCGGGGAGGGGTGAACCCCGGCAGCCCGCCCGCGGCGGGGAGGGGGGAACCTCGGCAGCCCGCCCGCGGCGGGGAGGGGGGAACCTCGCAGCCCGCCCGCGCGGCGGGGACGGGAGAGCGAGGCGCTTTTTTTTTTTTTTTTCCGGATTTTTTATTTAAAAATGAGGGGGCGTCTTATAGGACGGAGCGTCCTATAAGACGAAAAATACGGTAAAGGGAAGGATCAACAGGATTTCTTTTACAAGATTCAGGTACAGTAGTAGCCAAACATTTCTATAAGTACTGAGTGTTTGAAGTCTTCGGAAAAATGCAAAGAAAGTTATTCTAATCAACAAACAAAATAATTCTACAGAACATACAGGATTAATCTCACAGGCCAGGTTGGTTTTAGAGAGACATTTTTATAATGCAGCCTGATCTTGTAAGGGCAGGCAGGAGCAAAATGAACAAGTCCATCTGTAGTTATGCAAGATCTATCCTAAAGGCTATTCATCAGGAAAGCATGCAAGTAGAAGCTGTGAAAGTTCAACAAGGCCACTTCAAACACAGTATTAAAAGACTGACAAGGAAACCCAGATTCCTACTGAATTTTTGTTAAGACCGTTACCACCATCAAGAGAAGCTTCCTATGGTAACAGGATAACCATTGAAAAGTGTTGCTTGTCTTCATGAATTGTGATAGCTGGAGAATCCCACTGTGTATATAGCACCTAGCACACTGGGGCGGCTAATCCTGATTGGGGCTTTTGGATGCTACTGCAATACAAATAACGAAGGACATACCTTGAGTTTATAAGATTCTGGGTGTGTCTACAAAGGGATTTAAAAAACCCCAAAATGCTGTGGCTGGCCTGGGTCAGCTGACACTGCTCACTGGGCATGGGTTCCAGGGCTGAAGAAAATTAGCTGTATAGAGATTTGGGCTTGGGCTGAGGACCCAATAAGGGTGGAGGGGCCCAGAGCTCAGGCTCCAGCCCAGGCTTGACCATCTAACAGCAATTTCTAGCCCTCAACCCAAACCCCACGAGCCTGAGTCAGCTGTGGGTCTTTTATCCCTTTGCAGACATATCCTCTAATGTCAGTATATTGTAGTACCTGTCTGGTAAGGCTTCCTCCGAGGTTCATGGTACCGGAACCAGTTTTGTTAGTTTGCAGCCATAGCATCACCGTGGAGGTCAACTTGTAATGGGCAGTGCGACCACTGGACTTTTCCTGAAAAAGGAAGAGAGAAAGAAGATGGAGACAAGTTAAAACATAAAACCTAAAAGATGGCAAAGCATGGGGGAGTCACATCAGCAGCCACAGGATTGTAAAGCAGAGAGGAGGGGCCAGACTGAAGCCAATGTTTTATATTTTCACACACATTTTTCTAAAGGCAAATCTAGTTCAAGCAATTTACTCCTAATGCCCCATTTTTATTACTTAAATGATATTTATCTGCAGACCTTTAAATTAAAAAAGCTCATGGTTACAACCACAGAAAAAAAAACATTTTCAATCTTTCTGGGATCCTTTTGATTACAGCCCTGACTTATCTTCATCCAAATTGCTTAAGGGAATTTTCAAAAATTAATAAATAGAGGAAAGGTTTACACAGCCCTAACAATACTGCATTGTTCAGCTGAGCACCTGTACGCCTTTATTGTATAGAATTAACTGGCTTTTGTTTTCATTTAGGAATATCAGCTGCCCCACAGGATGTACCTGAACTTCCACCACATGAATGGAATCCCAGCATCCCTTAATCTTCTTTGATCCGTCTCCAGCTTTCTTAATAAGGATCACACCAGCAAAGCCATGATCCAGATCCCAGAGGTAGACAGAGGAGACTCCACCTTCAAAATACCTGCAGGAAGAGAGCCAATAAAGATCCCAGATAAGCAAGTGTTCCCAGATTCCAGAACATTTTTTTACTAGATACCCAAGAACTTATGTTTGCATAATTTTCCATCATTCATTTTAATAAGTGATTGTACTTCTCAAGAAAAATAAAAAACCTTACATTGTGAGAAACAGCTATTTATGGATGTCTATCCAACTTGAGTGAACAAGTCCTCCGATTCCAATTAACTGCAACAGCTGTTACAGAGCAAGCTACAAACCAGTCTTAAAGTAAGGCTGTATTTTATAGTGTAGTTTTTCCTTCTCACTACCGAGTGTGTCTGGGAGTTCTTTATAGCAAAGTCTGCTAATTAAGACAAAAGGGAACAAATAGGTGGCTTATGCTACAGTCTGAATGACGACATTTTGATTCATTGCTATCAGAGTTAGACTGAAACCAAAGTTCTTAGAGACAAAGGGCCAGTCAGTCTACAGAGGACCTATGGGCCAGCCAGAGAGACCGCCATTGCTGGTTCCACACCAGGCATGAAGTTTCCAGATTTGGCTCAATCCTCTGAATACACAAATCTTTGAAGTGACCCTGCAAGCTGGGCCAGTTGCCTCTGGACAGTCTGAGTGTATGGTGTGCTGGGATGTTTTGGTCCATCCCAGCAACATGGCTGAAAAGAACACACCTCTGCTTTTGAAGATGAGAAGTGATGGAAGGAAGGCCAGATGTCTGCGAGATGACATTTTACACAAAGTCAAACCAGTTTATATTCAGGATTTGGGGCTGACAGCCCATACAGAATGTCTCTAGCCACTCCAAGTCTGCTTGTAAGAGGTTTCTGACCCATGCAGCAACACAGACACTGATTTCATGCAGGAGACTGCTAACTCTGTGTGATGCCCACACTTAACAGCTGACGTAGGCCAAAGAGCACGGAGGTTCTAAGTCACCTTGGAGCAGCACAGGTGGAATATCATCAGGTCCTGCAGCTCACCCATGCCACAACTTTTGGAAGGATGTTGCACACTGAGTGGTGAAGGATTAATGTTTGTCCCTGGATCTGCAGCCATGTGCTTTGCCAGGTCTTGTAGCTCCAGACAGTCAATGGAAATGCCTGGTTCAGGATGTTTTCATAATGCATTTGTTGTTTTCCTTCTGTCCGGACCTTGTTCATAAATGAAAAGGGAGAGGCATCTGATTTCATGATGGGAATGTTAGAAGGCTGTTAATGGTTGCCACTCAGGCATGTGATGGCTCCACAGGTTGATGCAAATGGTCATACTTCAAGCAGTCCTCTGCTATCTTCCGGAGAGCTGATGAAGATCCCATGGTCAGGTTTTGTTGTGGCCCAGAAAATGCCTTTCAGCTGTTTATGTATTCGGACATCTTGTTTGTGTGCTTCTGCCTTTCTCGCTAATATATCAGAGACCTTTCCAGAAAGCCAAGGTTACTTACACGACCATCTGATGCTAACTGTTCCATTGGTGGACATGTAATATAGCATTATGTATACCACTCCAGATGGGCAATGTCCATGTTGTCAAAGGTATTGAGGGGCACCATCTAGGTTTAATATTAATCCACTTGGTATCCTGCTTGGGAGCTGGCATAAACCAGGGAATAAACCTAAAGCATTGAATCTCTTCTTCAGTGGTCAAAAAGTACATTCTTGCAAATGGTGAGAACTATGAACTCTGTAAAACCCCACACCTGCTCTTCTGCTGATCTAACTGCTTTACACCTTTCGTACCACATTATACATGTGGTAGATGAAACATCCACTGTAAAGTAAACAGATATAATAGGGATTGGGGAACACACGGTTTACTTTTTGCTTTTAGCAGACTGCAACTGTAATCCTATAGCATTTTAGCACAATTACAGTTCCTTCTTCCGAACTTAGCAAGTGTCTACAGTGAATCTCAAGCTCTCCTTATGCAAGAGATGTAAAGCAAGAATATTCTCTCATAGCATGCAGAAAATTGAGATTTTAATAATTTAACTGCTATAGCAAAGAATTTCAGTCCCTGCTTCTCTTAACTTTGTACTTATAGGTTTTTCCATGACTCACACAGCTGTAAGAGTTCAACACTCATATCATAAGACTTCAGATTTGTCACACCATTTAATAGCATGATTTTAATTTGGCTTTTGTTTCTGTTTTACTGTTTAACTAGTCTCATATGGTTAGCTATTAGTCATGACTGGACCTAATGTGTAAACTACCAAGCTGACTGTTCATAATAGTATGGTTATTTTCTGCACAAAGACTGTACTATATCCAATCCAATGGTTCTAATGCATTGTCTACTGTTCACTCACGCTGGTGCAAGTATAGACAGCTGAAAAAGCCAAGAGAAGTGCTCATATAGCTATAGACATCTAGTTTATTTTGTGAGTGCTCTATTCCTATGCTCACTGTATATACTTATGGGTGTACAAAATATCAGAATCCATGTTTTGAGGAATGCAAGAGCAGATCGCAAAAGCATCTGAGAAGGCAAACATCTGAAGCAATAGAGGCTAAGCAGCCACGGGAAGGAAATCATCCAGGTTAAACATTTTGCAGCTCTAACTGGCTTTTGAGGAGCATGTTCATTTAAATTTACAAGTGATTTCATGTTTCCCTTCAGCAAGAAAGGAAAATCCCCCTCTACCATCATCATGACAAAAAATCTACACAAGCCTGTTTTTATAATTGCATTTAAGGCTTGATTCAATGTGCTGTTCATTTTGGATCTCCGGATATGCTACAGGCAGTTCCAGAAGTAAAATGTGTCCTCCCCACTCAGTGCCCACAGAATAGTGTGAATAAATAGAAAGGTTATTGTAAAGGAACATGGCCTACTCGACTAATATTCTCTACACATCTGCAGGACACAAATCAAAGCTTTAAAAAACCATGATACAGACTCCAGTGCTACACAACTTCTTCCTTACTGCACATATGTACCATCATACCAAAGACGGCAAGACAGGTATAAGCAGTTAGTGTCCAATGAGGGACCGTGCCTATTGATCAGCAAGCACAGATTTGGCATTTAGCTACAAAGCAGCATATAGTAGAGTCCTATGAATTATTGTTATCCGGAGACATTACCCCTGTTAAAAAGGGAAAGCCTTTCAACTGAGCAGACATGCTGAAGCCAGAACTTGATTGGGTTACCAAAAAAAACAAAAACAAAAAAATACCCCACCCTCTCTCTTCTAAAGCATCTGGGAATGGATTGTAACTTCTGCATTGATCAGTGTGCCTGCACTTCCTCAGAAAACTGAAGTTCCAGCCTGAGGAAATGCTTCCTTGGAGAAGAGAGCAAAAGGGCTGAAAGGCTAGAGAATAGAAACGACTACATCTGCCTCCCTAGCAAGTGTGCAAAAAGCCGCTGTGGGTGAACTGGCAGTCAGTGAGATTACTGAAGGGTATACAGACAGTTTCCCCATTATACATTTTATGAGCTTACTATGAGCCTGAAACATTAATTCAGACAGGGACTGCAACAAGGTTTTTTGGAAATTTATTCTTACCTACTGTACTTTGATCCTAATGACATGAAACAGGAAAAAATAATTTTTATGTGGCTCACATTTATGAGATTTTACATAAAGGCTTTTGTGGGTATTTTAAGAATGTGCTAAAATGTTGTTTGAAACCACATAAAACCATCTGAAGAACCTCCCGCCAGAACTAACAGCACACACATGGAAACACTTTAACTAGTCTTTGTATATTTAATGAATCAAATATAGTATTAATATTGTTTTAAATACTAACATGCTATTCCAATAAAGTTACTTTGCCATAGCCAGCTTAGGTATCTTGAGACCCAAACGATAATGCAAACAATTGAATGCAGTTGTGTTCAAGGGATAAATGTTAGATGCATGCTTCACCAATATTTGATTACCTAAAAATTCATTGGTTTTCCTGAGAAGAAAGTGTATATCACTGATCAGAAGCACTAGATTTCAGTCAGAGTCACATGGAGACTAAATTTTAGGTTTCAGGTTCTATTCCTCCCTAATCAGTTTTTATAAATACATACACCCAGGACATCATGCTTAGATAACATTTCTTTAAACTTTTTTCTCCAGGAAAAATAATGATGCTACAGATGAATTGGCTACTATTTAACAGAAAATTGGACAGGGATTGGCAAGAATTGAAACCTACATTTGTAAGAATGGATCTGTTGCACAAAGACTGGACTATATCCAAGAACGCTTTGTCAGCCACAGATAAGACAGAGGCATTTCATAAAAAAAAAAAAAAAAAAAAAAAAAAAAAAAAAAAAACACTAAGCAGAAAGGTGGGCGACTGACTTGGAAAATTCCACTGTATGACAAACTGATGCCTTCTATAATGAAGAAAGGAAATGCATGGGTGAACTGGAAAGCAGGACCACATCAAGGGAACTAGACACAATGAAGAACTGGAATCTACCAAGAGGCTCCTAGACCTGCTAGAATCTTCTTTGAGGTAACAGTCTACATGAATCCCTACTCTTGATGTATGCCCCTCTGAGCTTTCTAGATTGCTGTACGTTTAACTGCAGTGTTGAGCAGATTATTGGTCATCTTCCTCAGAAGCATCTGGTTGCTAGCCACTGTCAGAGAGAGGATACGGCTCAGATGAACCACAGGTCTGATTCAATATGGCAATTCCTACGTTCCTGTGCAACTTCTAGTGCTTTGCAAGGCTTCCCAATGTGAATACATTTTTCCAAAGCTAAGAAGAATAGCCGTGAACTCAAGTCTTCTTTATTTTAAGGACTGGATATATCCAGATTATTCTTTGGCATGGAGGAGGGGGCAAGATTTTGCAGTAAGAGAATACTTATAGCTAACCAGCCACTACCCTTTATCAGAAATCAGAAGGCTGCACTGCTAGTTGACACACTCCTATATTATGGAGGCTTCCAGGGGTAACCAACGTTCAATAAAGACTGCTAAAACTGTTTCAGAGACAAAGTTACCTTTCAGGAAATATTTACTGTGATCCCTGGAGTTACTGAAAAAGGCATTAGACCCAATATATCAATAACTCTCGCCATCTAAAGTTCAGCATAGCATGCCATTTTTCACTGGAACCCCTTTATAGTTTGAATATCATGGTCAGGTACAGAGATTTTATGTCCAATACTCTTCAACCACAGAACTCCTGGGAAAAAAAAGTCTTTTTACATACACACACAAAAAATCATACTACATTTTTTTAAATGACCTACTTTATGAATGTGAGAATAAAAAAAATATTTAAGTTAAGAGAGATCCAAAGCTTTATGAAGTGTTTGAAGTTTAGATGGGTGGACACATAGGATGGAAACTTGTTTAAGGAACTCTAGAGAGTAAAAGCTTGGCAGAACAAAGCTATAACTTCAAGAGAGTTGGGCTGGGGAGGAAGTTTCCCTTCTCCCCAATAGCAGACCCTAAAAAAAGAGGGACAGATTGATCACTTTAGTTTACCATTAAAGACCAGATTATTAATGATGTTGTTTGGGGCCATTGGAAAGCTCTTTCCACAACACTTGGTATGAATTTTGGACTATATACTGGGAGAGTGAGTTTCCATCACACTGCAATGAAAACAAACTATGGCTCTCAATTTCGCTAGAACCAAGTCACATCCATAAAAACACTTGGGCATTTTCCAGTGGGTAATCCAGTGCCAAAGACAGCGGGTGGGTTTTTGTATCTGGCTCATGACTCTTGCAGCAGAACATTAAGCCACAAAACCGGATGCCAAGTACCAATACCATTTGCTCATGAAAACCATTTTAAAATGTTAAGTGGTTCTTTTGAATGGATTTGGTGAAGTAACACTGTTCACTTTGATTTTTTTCTAGATAATTATATAGGTGCTTCTTGCAATTGCAGAGTAACAGGAACAGCTGGTCAGCACCTAGAAGTGAGTCTAAGTCTCTTGATATGGATAGAGGAAAGAGTCGCATTTTCTCTCAAAAATGCTTTTGAGCACTTGTCTACAAGCATTAAAACCACCACCAAAAGGGCTGTTTTCTGGCAGTTCTAATGGGTTACTGAATACTACAGGAGGTCAATGGAGGAGCCTATTTGAAGGCAGAAGTTTAACTGGCTGGTAGGACACAACAGCACAAACCGGGGGAGAGATAGCTCAGCCGTTTGAGCACTGGCCTGCTAAACCCAGGCTTGAGAGTTCAATCCTTGAGGAGGCCATGTAGGGATATGAGGCAAAAATAGGGATTGGTCCTGCTTTGAGCAGGGGGTTGGATTAGATGATCTCCTGAGGTCCCTTCCAACTCTGATATTCTATGAATTTTCATCATGTACCTCACCCATCCAAACCCAACTGTTCACTTGCATTTTTGCTTTTTAAGTACAAAGAAAATGGCCAGTTTCAGCACGTCCATTATTCAAGTGAGTTAGTAATATGTAGTCCATGGATGGAAAAAGATTTGAAGGCTACAGAAATAACTTAGTTTTGTCATCAGGTAATTTCACCATTGACCTTCTCCTCCTCCTCCCAGATTTACAGCAGCAAAAATTACAGAATACTATTCAACAATAAAACAGGCATGAGAGAATGAACAGGACAGTTTGATATGGGGGAAAACGAGCAGGAAATAATGGTTTTTATTGGCTCAATTAGAGACAATTCAAAGTTTTTATTCCTTTTCCCTCCTGTGATACAACCAGGAATGTGGCCACATGAAGTTCTTTAATGATATTCCCTGAATGCTAGAAATAGCAAGATGTTGGTGTCCTCACTCCAGTTTAATGATCAGGTCCCAAAATACGCCTGTGGATTCTGTACAGGTATTTTACAGAAATTATTTCCAGCACACACAGGTGCACAAGTTCTATGAGCAAGCATACCAATAAAATTAGGTATGTGTAACTTCAATGCCAGTTACACTTAACTGCACATCTGGACTGCGGCTGGATGACAAACTGCAAGGAGAGCTATAAAGAGTAATAATGCTGCACGTTAAGAGAACAGCATTCAAAACAATGGAACAGCTAAAAGTCAGAAGCTGCCCAGAATCCTGGAGTTTGTGGCTTTCAATACATTAGCATTAGGAAAACTAAATGGGAATGTTCTTTTGACAAACATTCAACTGTACTTAGTGCTTGGAATCTCACGACCAAAAAAAACCTCTTTGAGAAGTCACCAGCAAACTACCATTAGCCTCCAACACAAAAGACTGAGTCACCTTGTAACATCATGGTCTATCTCCAGTTACAGAACAGGCTCATTAAACCACAGGAGGTCGAGACTTGCTTGCAGGCCTTTCACCTAGACCCATCAATGTGACCAACAGCAGGCCATTCTGTACAGAGCCCGCCACATATTTAATGAAGTTGCAGACAAGTTTTACATTCTGCAAACTACAATTGCTCACACATGCTGTTCCAAAGTAAACTAGAATTATGTCAGTCTCTTAAGAGGCAAACTGGAGAGGTAGACAGTGGAGTTCCAGACTTGTTTAAATAAGTAGCTCAGTCACAGAAAGGGTCTTCGTGGAGGCAGTGCCGTAATCAGGACAGGGTGAGCGGGGCAGCTGTCCGGGCGCAAAGCTGGGAGGATGGAAAAAACTTTAGGGCGCACAAATATGCTTGTTTGCCTCTGGGTGTAGGCCCCAAAATCTAAACAAGGGCCTTCATCCCTTCCTTCAGGGAAATGAACACAAATACAGTACAGGGGTAAATAAATTCAGATAGCAGTCTTGTGACAAAGTACAGCAAGATATGCCGAGTTACAGGTCTGCAATACATTGATAGGAATTAGATCTTGAAGGCTCTCAAACTATTTACACCCTTACAAAGTAGGCTAGAGAACTCTGGAGCACCACTGTCTACTCCACCTGCTGTTTGGGTATGAATCTTGGAGGTGCAGGACAAGTCACCCTGCTGCTATAAGGAAAGATGCAATAAAGCTAGAGTTGAGTCCCATTAAATTCACCAGTCATTCACTTTTACTGATCTACACAGAACAATCTCTGTATTTGCACTTACCACTTGGGAACAGGTTATTTTTTATTTGAAGCATAAAACTGAATATTAAAATATATTTGGCAGAAAAGATGGGAGGCCTAAAATAAACCATTTCTTGTGCATGCGGCATTAAATGTACTGAAATCATGCTTGGCACAGATATTGTATGGCATATTAATTCATACATCAAGTTTACCCTAGCCAGTCAGATTACAAGGACTATTATTCACTGATGAGTTAGCCTTCTGAGTAGGGTTGCCAACTTTCTAACTGATGAAAACCAAACTCCCTCCTTTCCCACCCCATCACTCCCCTCGCCCCCTCCCCCCCACAATGCTCCCTCTGCACCAAGCCTACCTGCTCATGAGATGCAGATAGGAGGCAGCCCTAGCTGAGCAGGGGCTGACGTGGGTTGATCATCTGGTGCCACCTATTCCCCACTCCCTCTTGGTAACCGGTCGGGCACTGCTAGGGGTCTCCTTTTTGACCAGACTTTCTGGGCACCTAGAAACTTCAGTCCTATACCAACTTATTCATTAAAAACACATCATACTTTAAAACACTGTGGGAGAGCTTTCAGAGAGGCAAATGGCAGCGTAGTACTCAATCTAAACTGAAAGTATCCTCCACCACTTTCTAGGTTCACGCCAGAGTCACTAGATGTGGATGGTGATGCTCGAGAGGAGATCCGAACACCAACCAGAAATAAGCCTACTGTTAAAGAAAGTGATAGAATTCAGAGAAAGAACCCAAAAAGTCATGAGGGACTGGAAGCATTCATTTGCTAAGAACAAAAAACCTGAAGGTAAATGCACACACCTTGATTAAAAGGGTGACTGATGGGATATGAAGGGAAGAGGATACAAGATAATCCATAAATAACTGAAGACTGAAATATACCAGAAAAAGGATTTCAGTGTGATAATGAGCATAGCCAGGAAGAACTGAAGAAAGTTAAATAGAAAATTTAGGGTGAATATTACAAAAGACTTCCTGATAGCGAAGTAGGAGACTATGAAACAGTTTCCTAAGGAAGTAGCAGAACGCCTTTCATTGCTTGGGACACTGAAACCTATGCTAGGAAGGTGTGCTAGGAGGACAATGGTGCATCAGCAGGGATGACCTAATAGGACTTCTCTAAGTCTTGTATTCAGATTTTAAGACGCTAAGGATAGTGCAGCAAGGAAACCCAAGGGAGAGAACAACTCTGATGAGCATCAGAATGCTCAAAGGTGCATTAGAAGGAATCGTGCATAGAGATGCACCAAAAATGAAGCACTGCAGAAGAGAGAATCAGGCCAAGAGCAACTGAACGATGTTTTCCCAACAAGCTCACCTTGCTTTCCTCTCTCACCCCTTTTAAAAACTCATCCCAGCCTGCATAATTACACAGACTAGTGAAAAGCTCTCTCAGGCTTTGAGCTGGTTAAAGGCAAGTTAAGGAAGGGACCCTGATTCAGCCCTAACTGCATGCTCTTACATCCGAAGAGTTTGTTGGCATAACCATCCTGTTTTTAATTCTGTAAGCATCTGAACATGAAAGTGACTAGCGTTTTGGTGATTGAAGCAAGTCTTGAGATGTCATCTTGTACTTATCAGTCAGACCCAGAGGCAAGACTCATGGGTGACATAATCCTGAAGTCACACCCTATTGTGCAAAGCCCCAGCCAGCAGTGGGATAGAAAAATCTCAGGTTTCCTTAGTGCTGGGATGCATAACAAACACATCTGGATTCAATCTGCAGAGCCCTCACTGTGAAAGCCACAGTAACTATCATGCCTGAAGAGAAAGCCATCACAAAGGGTTAGTAACCATTAATGAGGAACAGTGAGCTAATGGTAATAAAGTTACTTCAAAGCTTTCCATGGTTTTTAGTTTGGGCAAACGAGGTTTACATCTAAACACAGACAGAACTCTTCCATAAAGAGCTCACAGCTGCCTAATCACTTCAAGAGCTGAAAATTACACTGCAGGCTGGAGAAATCTGAGCTTCAGTGATGTACCCCCCACCTCCAATTCACGGTACTAGTACTTGATGTAAAAACTAAACACTAATTATGTCTCCAACACATGGTGTACTCTATTTCCTTAGCGGAATCAGGATCGTTCCTTATACGGGAAACTCAGCTGGTTAAGCACACATGTAAAAATGTTGCAAGTGGTAGCACCCAGAATGCATTAAGTATTTTCATTCAACAAGTTTCCCCATAGGCTTTACAACAAAGCAGTGCCTTGAGAAGCACTAAGTCAACAGCAGCACAGCAAATTAGCTCATACAGCAGGATAACATGGAAGAAGGTGCAGCCACGTATGTGTGAAAAGCTGACCAAGTAGGTTCACAAGGGCTGGCAATGCTCCCTCTAATTTTTTACATCCATGTGCAGAATGAATTTTATGTGCGCCAATATGGAGGTGATGTGTGGCCAAAGGGTTCGGAATGTGGCTCTGGGCTGGGGCAGAGGAGAGGGGGAGGACTCTGGGGTGGGGCCAGGGATGAGGGATTTAGGGTGCAGGCTGCCCCAGGGTTATGGTGGGGAGAAAGGACTCTTCTCTTTCCACCACTCCTCGCTGCAGCAACCTGGGGAAGAAGCGCCTCTCTTCACCGCCACCCAGCTTAGAGGGAACATAGGCCATAAGTAGAACAGAGTGGAGGTAGAAAAGCAGGATAAGATAAAGGAGTATGAGAAGTGATGGGAAGAGTTTTGAGGATACTTACAAGAAACTTGAACATGATGTGACAGTGATGGAGAAGCCAGCGTAGAGATTTAAAGAGGAGCTGATGCACAAGGTCAAACAACAAGGAGAACAGTTATTCGACTTCAGGAAATGAAGTCTGTACAATACAAAGTGATTAAAAACTAGACAAAAAGAGGTTGACACGACTAAAAAGAACAGGATAAGATATCAGCTTACCTAGGTCAATGGGATTTCACTGCTGTTTCTGACCAACAATTACTTCAATCCATCTACTATTAGTCTTATAGCTATGCAAGGTCATATGCATAGGGAAACTTGGTTGTAACACTTCTTCCTCAAGCTGGAAGGACACTTCACCTAGGCCATGTATACTATACTAAAGGCCTCTAAATCCATGATCTAGGATCTCTATGGCAGCAGTACCATCAGCAGCACAGTTAATACAAACTGAATGCTTGAATAACTTACTCCACTTTGGACACTTATCTAGTTTGCCATGCAACAAGATAGTGGGCACTATGGAGTGTTATTCAGCCAGTGCATTTTCAGAAATTAGATGATTAAGACTATGAGACCACTTTGGGACACCCAGAAAGAATATCACAAATAAGGACTTAATAAATCCCATTTAATTCAAGACCAAAAAGGTTCCCTCAAATTGAATGTCAATGTTTAAACTTCACCCAGGTTACTGAATTAGCCAAAGGCTGCCAAGACATATCTTCCTGAAATCATTTTTTTTTTTTTTTTTTTTTTTAAAAAGAAAAAGCCGGACAAGAGGCATCTTTCCACAAGGAAATCTATTTTAATTCACTTCAGAAGCCTCTTCTTCCTAACAATAAAGGGATGATTAGATTACTTTAAGCACTGATTATCTCCGACCCTAAACAAAAGAACATGGAATGTAAAATAGTTACATTTATCCAGAGACTCACTGATCCTCATTATGCTTTGATTTCAATCAATTGCACATATGCCTGTTAACTTAAGGGCAATAAATTACAACCATGTGTTTGAAGGAATATTCTTCTCACTGTGGAAAGTGGAGAGTCAAGGACTTAACCAAACTAAATAGGATGTTAGACTGCATATGGGAGTAATAAACTAATGAACAAAAGGATATCAGGGCATTAGCTTTAGGCAGTAAAAGTGTTAAATCTGGCAGCAAGACATCAAAATTAAAGTTAATATTTCGGCAAAAGGTCTGCATTTCTGTGAAATACATGGTTTTAAGATTATTAATTGTATTGTTGTTAATTCAATCCCTAGTAGATACAAGTTTACTTCTTCAGATTCAAGTTGAATCCCACAAGTGTTAACCCAACCCTACCCACCTGGCGGCAAAGGGTTCTTCCCCCCCGCCCCCCAACTCCATTAGTTTCTCCCAGATTTTATAGATTCTTGAAGTTAAGTTGCACCAACAACTATCTGAAGATTCCTGTGAGAATTTAAATTTAAAATCAAATGGAAGAAACAGGATAAGGTCATAACTGTCAAGGAGAGAGGAGTTTAGCATGGCTGAATGAAGTAAAGATATGCAGTTATGAAGAATTAACTACAAATAAGGCGGCTTACTGCCAGCAAAACTGGGAGACTGTTTCACAACAAGGGATGAAGGGCAATCCATGGAATTATTTAAAGCTAGATTGGACAGGGCACCAGGTATACATGTTTATGAACAATTCTGCAGTGGCTACATAGACTGAATATTCAGGAGCCTAGCAGTGTCTTAATGCTCTAGATTCTACTATTCTAAGCAATTCTATATGAATTTAACACAAGCGTCACCTAACATGTTTTCAGATTAAAGTGCTGACATCAAATGAATTACCAGTAAGTAGTCTAGGGAAGACTCGGACGCTAGTGAACAAATATGAATAGATTGTCTAACACGGGAGTTGGCTAACTTTTTGGCCGAGGGCCACATCAGGGTTCCAAAATCGTTTGGAGGGCCAAGTAGGGAAGGCGGTGCCTCCCCAAACAGCCTGGCCCCACTCCTTATCTGACCCCCTCCCACTTCCCGCCCCCTCAGAGCCCTCAACCCATCCAACCTGTCCTGCTCCTTGTCCCCTTACCGCCCCCTTCCAAGACCCCACCCCCCTACCTGTCCCCTGACAGCCCAGGCTCCTATCCACCTCAAGAGACCCCCAGGACTCCCACGCCCTATACAACCCCCCCATTCCCTGACTGTCCCTCCCGAACCTCCACCTCATCCATCCGCCCCCTGCGCCCTGTCCCTGCTAACCGCTCTGACCCCACACCACACAGCATGTCTGGCTCTGCGCGGCCTGCAGGAGCCAGACACACTGCCTGCAGGAGCATAGAGCGTGCAGCGCTGCCAAAGCCGCCGACAGGAGCTAGAGGCCAGAGTGCTGCCCAGGTGACGCACTGAGGCTGCGGGAGAGGGGCCAGGCAGGAGGGGCCCTTGGCCCAGATGTAGCCTGCAGCCCATAGTTTGCCCCGCTCTAACAGATCATATAAAGCCCTAACACTGGTTTTCCTGAACCACTCCCTTAGCCATTCCTGAATAGATCACACTTGCTGCATAGGTTCTGATGATTCAGTCATGTATCTACACCCACCCACATATATGGCATTGTTCCCCACCCACACGGCATTAGAACAGTATTCTAGACTAGGATCCAAGGTGTAGGCTGAGCAGCGCTGGTTCAGAGGACCCTGGGAGCAGCCAATTCTTTGAACTTCATGCAGTATTATTGTTACTTTATGTTAATAAAAACTAAACCCCAGGAAAGGGGAAGAGTCTGAACTCTACAGTGTGTTGCCTATATTTGAAAAAACCGGTTTGGAACTGAACCTGCTCACAAAAGCACTCAGTTCAAGAGATGCACATATTCCTCTTCCACCCCAAGAAAGGACATTGGAATAATCTGTCCAAAACCAGGAAATGAAGCCTATGCCATATGGAATGAACTCTGAGAGCCAAGGGCTAGCCTACTCAAGAAGAGGTTTGCTTTTAATCTAACCTATTATTCTTGTCTGCAGTCTCCCAGACTGATGCGTCAGCAGTCAAGCCTATTATATTGTCTGACAGCAATAATTCCAGACAACTGCTTACTAATGATACAAATTCAAAGTCGACAGATCTAACCCAGAATTCAAATTCAGAAAGCCCTCAGAGAAGACAATATAGTTTCCATTTAAATGATCATTCAACATCACAGAGAGAACTCTACAAGATTCTTCTAACCTCTGCTTCCTGGTATGGTAGCAGCATCCCTGGTGGGATTTACAATACAAGTTGTTTTGCAGTTTTAAATCATCTGACAATTGATTTATGTTGCCATGATGAACAAGTGCATTGTAACTTCTTACTGTCATTGGGGGCTATGACAAATGACCAAACAACTTACGTTACCTAGAGAATTGTGAGCAACTAATCAACAAAGGAAAGTGCTAAAGAACCAAAGTGCCAGTGCAAACCCCAAGATGAAACCTCACTATGGAAGACATTTAACTGCCTGGGGAACATATACTAGAGCCTGGAGTTCTCATTAAAATTCTTCTCTTTTTTTTTTTTTTTTATAAACAGCAAAAATTATACTTTATGTTTAAATTTTATATTAGCTGTTGGTAACATGTCTGTTACCCCTCTGGCATAAACACAACAGCACAACTGTTTCAGGCTGCACTTTCAAGTACTGCACATAAAATATCCTCTAAACTGGAAGAAGAGGGAGATGTTTACACTTAGCCTGTTCAATGACTGTTGCAATACACTCAGCATCTGCTCTACCAACCCCAGAGGTATTGAGGTCATCAAGGAAGTTTTGGGGTTTCCTTCTTCATCCGCAATGCAGAAGACAAGCATAACAGTGCAAGCAATGCAAGGTGCCTTCAGAGGTGTGGTTTTTGGGGTGGGATGGGGTGGGGGGGTTAAGTTTGCCACACAAAAAGTGTGTCTAAAAGTTGTATCACTTGAACAAAGAACCTGTCTGTTCAATGTGACTGACATTCTGAAGTGGTGAAAATGAGTTTCTAGAGTATCATTCCGAAGCATTTTTGTACATTTCCAGCAAAGTGAAAAGGGTTACGATGTGGTTCCTTTAGAGCATGAATTCCCCTCTTTTTAAAAAAATAAAATTTGCAAGAGAGGCTGTAACACATCATGAGACAGCACAATCAGCAGTCTAGTCAGTCTTCTAGGTTAACATACTAGAATTCCAAACCTGGTTCGAGACATTTTACAGGGCTGGGGAGGAGTCTGCTTTTTACTAGAAATTCAGAAGCACACGGATCCAGTGTATTGGAATTGTTGCACAATTTAGGCCTTGACCAGTGCCACAAAAAAGCACTGCCAAGCCACAGGGACCAGTGCCAACTTTAGTCAGGTACTTCAAGAATCAGAGCTACTTCTGGCTTTCTCATGGGTGTGCAGCATTTTGTTGAATTTTTTTTTCAGCTATGGCAGACCATCAGAACTGCATCACTGCAACTATCATACTGCTTTTCCCTTTTAGCTCTCCCCACGCTTAAATTCCCACAATTTCAGCAGCTGTTACAGTAGTAACTGATACAATAAATATTGCTTCAGACTATCTGAAAGCTTGAAATCCTGTTTTCCAGTAGAATGTATTGTTCACATCAGCTGCTAAAGTCATATGCAGCTGAAAAAAGACAAGAGGCTGTTTTTTAAAAAAGCTCCAGTCAGCCATGACTAGGAACATGTTGACAGGACCTGTTTGGTGGCCAGTAGGATCCATGAACACTGAGCAGAAATATTAATTTTTAGTTATGTATTTTTTAAAGTCAGAGCAATTGTGGATTGTTAACAGCCAAACCCAGCTGTGTATTTAAGGAAAATTCAGACTCAAGAACTACTGTAAAACTACCTATGCTGTTCACATCTCTCCATGCCTACTTCAGCTACAAAAAACAATTCCAATTTCAGGCATAATGAACATTTACAATGATCATGTTTCCCGATTCCCATTTGAAAAATCTCCATAGGCATAAAGAAATTTTTGCATACTTCAGGAAATGGACACCATACTTTCCTTCCTTCAGTGCGCTTCTGAGATGATCATAAAGTTCCAAGAGTTCTGCCCTCACAGCCACTCTTTAGTCCGACAGCTATGAATGTCAATGTCAATTTCTGACTGATGGCATAAGAAACAAGTCTGCATAAGGAATGCTCACGCATCCCCTCTAATAACATAGCCTCTCAGTTTGGCAGGCCAACTTTTAGAAAGATTAATTTTGAATGTGATTTCCTTTTATCAATTTTTTTACTTCTGTAGATTATGTTGTACTAAATTCCAAACCTGTGGCAGCATAGTTCACCTAAATATTAAAGAAGTTGATGTTGCTTCCTGCAGATTACACTAGTTTTGAAAGATAGCAAATCCATTTGATGAGACAGGAGTACTATTAGGACCACTTTAGTTCCACAGACCTATTCATTTTCATCTCTTTAGGACCTGGTCAGTGACCAGAGACTTTTTGCTAGAAAAACATGGGGATTCTAGTCTCAGGGCTTGGATACACTTGCACATTATACTGCAATAAAGCCACCCAGAGCGCTCTACCTTACTCCCTGTCCACGCTGGTTAGTCATGTAGAGTGCTCTGAATCCCTGGCTAGAGCACTCCTGGCACTCCACCTCGGTGAGAGGATTAATGTTTGTTGCATATTGGGTCAGACTCTTCAGCGCCAGTGTGGACCAGAAGTTGCATTACTATGCTCTGATTGATCTCCGGAAACGTCCCATAATCCCCTTAAGCCAAGTGGCCTCTTCTCATTGTTGTGATTTCAGAGACCGACAGAGACAGACCGACCGAGAGAGAGAGAGACTGAGGTAGGGAGTGTCTGAACTTGCAAGAGAGCATGCTGACACACTCAGCACCCGAAAAACCCACTCTCTCCCCCACACAAACACACTACCTGTCACACTCCACCCCACTCCGCACATTTGAAAAGTCAGTTGCAGCCACTTGAATGCTGGGATAGATGCCCATAATGCAGCTGCAAGTGCTGCAAATGTGGCCAAGCCAGTGTGCTTGCAGCTGTCAGTGTGGACACACTGCGGCACTTTCCCTAGTGTGCTCTTCGAAGGCTGGTTTAACCCAAAGCATTCTACAGCTACAAGTGTAGCCATACCCTCAGTGGATTGCTGGAATGGTTAAATATTGTAGTAATTAACAGCATCTACTTTCAACAACGTTAAGTCACAACTTGCTTTCATATCAAGTTAAACGTAGTAATAAAACTAGGCATGTGGTTACAATTTTAATCTTGGCTGCTGGGATGCATGGCTGAAGTACCTTCACCAACTCAAGCAATAAAATTCTTGAAGTTTTTTAAAATAAATATACAAGAGAAATGTGGTTAGTTATTCCCAATTTCATGAGCATAATGAATACTCCCTGTTAAAGAGCATGAGTTGCCTCAGTTTCCCCATATGAATGATGTGCATAACACAGTGATGTATACTTAAATCCAATACTAGGCTAGTCAAAATGTAACAGTTGTGCTACATCACGTTATTTCCCAAGCGTGAATATGATTGGGTATCATTGCATTTAACCAGCAGCATTGCAATATGCAATGGAACTAGCGAACGAAAACGATTAGTTGAATCAGTGGGGATAATCCCAAGCATTCAATAAGAGAGCTGTTCAGACATGATAATCTATGTTTAAAATAACAAAACATTCTCTTGCCTTCAAATTTAAACTACAGGGAGCAGGGATACATTTTCTGTACAATCTTGTTCCAACGGACAATTAATTCAAAGACTTTGGGATCACAAATTACTCCAGCGTTCTTCATGGTTATGCTCAGAGTCCTCATGATGAATAAAGAGAGCTCGATTGGTCACACTTACCTAAATAGCAATGTACGCATTTTCGTACCAGATACAGCACAAGTGCAGACTTTTATGTTTTTGCATTTTAACGGAGTACAGTCATGGCTTACATAGTGTATTATTACAGGAAGCACGGGTAGCAATATCTATAGTTAAGGCTTCCTGGTACTTCCCATTATAAGACCCTATTTTCACTTGCTAATAATGTACCAATTTAACTTTCTGGCTCAAGTTTCACACGCAAAGTGGTTTGCCTCAGGCAGATAATTTAAGTTTCAGGGGGGAAAGGGTTTAGCCATTTCCAAGAACAAAAATTAGGGGGGAAATGCCTGTCTTTACCCACATTCAAAAAAGTTTGTAACACTACAGTGCGTTAGACAGGACTTGAAATTTGGAAGGGGTTTACCTGCATGTCAGAGATGTGTTCTTTGTTATCCCTCTAGAAAAAGGGATTTGCACCAATAAGCCTCAGAAAATTTTCAGTTTGCACATGCTCAGCAGTGACTTAAGGAGTTTGGCAGCTAAATTCTCTGAAGATACTTTCCCAAGCTTGCTATAGGGGCTGAGACCAGGACTTTCACTGCAAGTGTTGCTCTCTACTTCCTAGGGTGTCTAATTTGGTGCGTGGGTAATAGAAAGGAGAGCAATGAGTGTGCTCTCAATGCTTCTCCTGCTGCCACCCGGGCAGACTGGAATACAGGGGGACAAGAATTTGACCAGGGTGGGGGGCAGCAATAGAGGGAAGTAGACTAGAACCAGGAGTTTAGGAGATAGGGACTAGGACTGGCTGGGCAAAAAGAGTGAGGGGAAAGTGGACTGAGAGCCAATGTTGGGGAAGGACAATGGAGATCAGACTAGGACACGGAGAGGAAAATAGTTTGTGATCACATAATTAAAGATTGCATACTAATACACAAGGGGGTTGAATTTAAGTTGTGCAGTCAACCTTAATTCTGGAATTTCCTAACTTTTGAGTACTTAACTTTGGAACTGTAACATTCTTTTGATGTAGTTGTGTGTGTAATATTATAAAAGTACTACAAAACAAAGTCAACACAGATTTAAGAATCTCAGT
The DNA here is from genome assembly GCA_032164245.1 of Sternotherus odoratus. NCBI lineage: Eukaryota > Metazoa > Chordata > Testudines > Kinosternidae > Sternotherus > Sternotherus odoratus. Next base: position 11,766,243 of record JAVMKO010000018.1, on the reverse strand, counting down.
GGTATTCTACAGAAGGCTACCCTTTTTTAAAAAGCACCAAGATTAAATATTTTGCCAAAGAAACATTTATAGCAGGTCAGATGAACAAAAGAAAGAAAGTGGTCAAGAACTAAAAATGTTTACTTTTTGCCTGCATTTGTTAGTGCCTGAGTAATCTAAATATTAATTATGGTAAATAACTACATCTAAGGCTGTGTTTTTATCACTGGCTTCTGGTAACACATTCATAAGCCACTGAGATTTGCTCACACACTTTTTATAGTAGTTAGAAACCTCCAATAATATAGCATTTATATTTGAGTCTATTATATATGCGTGCACTGTGAAACTAATAGAATTACTATTTACATCCCAGCAGTGACTAAGACCGTGGACTATACAAACCCCTTGCTAAATCTGATAATAAATCAGGCCCTATGATGAAAGGGGAGTTAAAACCCAGTCCAGCCTCAGCTTTCAAAAAAGTTATTCAGTAAGGAAAGCTATTCAGAAATGCTGCTGCTAAAACCTTAGAGAGACTGTCAATTTACTAATGCTAAAAACTGTCCGACAATCATTTTTCTTTATATGATCTGTTAATTCCCACTTTCCATTCCACATGCCTGGAAAGTCTAGTCTGCTATAGTCCAGAAAACAGGGCATTGTACTTGGTTTTAAAGTTTTTAATGGAATTCTGCCTCTACTGGTGTGAAAGAGTAGCACCTGCCTGTTTGGATACAAGTGAATGATCCTTGCACTAACAGCAAAGTTAAAAAAAACCAACCCACACAACTGAATAGATTTCAGTATGTCTGCAAATATTGTTTTACAAGAGGATGTACAAGTCACTAAGTCTCTCTAAAATGTACTCTGTTGGGATTCCCCCCCACCCCCTTTCTCTTCTCCCAGAGGACTTAGTTTTGGAGGGATGGGAGAAAGAGGAAGAACAGATGGCTTAAGATTGAACCTGGTCAAAACAAATAAGAACACAGGTCATTCCAGGGCAGGACTGCAGTTAGAAAAAGAAATGCAGGTGTGCCAGGAAAGAATTCTGCCCCTGTATCCCCCTCAGAGTTTGGCTTCAGTATCAGTTGACATGTCTGATCACTCCTTACTCTACTAATGTTACAAATGGATAAAGTATATCAACAGTCAATAAGCCTTTGTGTGCCCTTCTACCTCCAATGCATGCTGCAAGCCACTCTTAAAGGCTGCTAGTAAATGTATTTCCTAGACTCAAGATATGTGAATGAGAGAAGCAAAGAAAGCATTCTAGAAAGGGTTCTACATGGTAGAATTGACCTACAAGTCTCTGTACTGGTCAAAGGCATTGTTGGCTTCCACCTCCAGCTTGCGCAGGCGAGCGGATGGCATGGCACCGTCTTCTAGAGGAGGATCGTATTTGTTACTCCATGGTGATCTGTGAGGAGGCAAGGAGGAAAAAAAAAAGAAAAGAAACTTAGACAATCAAGGCAACTCTGAACGGCTTTACCAAGTGTAGGCTCAAACCACAGATGTTTGAACTTACAAGAAGGACTATTAATCTGTCAGAACTGGATCATAAACAGCCATTTCTGAACATTGGTAGAAAGGGCCCCAGATTCCTAAAACCTGTTTATAGCTTCTAACTTTCCCTATGGATCACCTCTTATCTTTGTGTTACCACTATATGTGCAGTCATGTCGGGGGCTCGGTTTGTTTTTTCAGTAGAGGCTCTTTGGAATTGGGGGGGGGGAGGGGAAGAGAGAACGAATATGTAATGCTGGAAGTCAAAATTACGCTTTAGTCATTAAAACTGCTTACTTGAAAGATTTTGTCTGTAACATCCAGTTGGACAAGGTAGTTTATTTGAGAGTTTTTGTACACCATGAGATTTATCAGGATTTCAGCCAATACTATAGCTTACAAATGAGATTCAAGTTCTCTTCCACTAACTGGTTTTATAAAACACCCTATTACTTTTGTGTAACTATCAGGAAAACATTTAAATAGTAAGCAAGAATTAACAGGATTTGTAAAACTGCAGGTTTTTTAATGAATTTCTGCAGGTGGCAGAGATTGCGTGCTCTCAGTGAAATGCTTGGTATTAAAGGGTTGATGGAGCGTTGTGCCTGCCTCGGAGAATTTCAGAATTCCCATTCTATAAGCGCACATTCTCCTTTGCATTTCCCCCGTGAACAACCAACCTGCATATAACCATTGCTAGTTTAAAAAGGTATCCCCCTAGCCTTTGCAAAGATGCTTTATAAAATGCTCCAGTCTGCTAATACACATCAGGTTTAATGTAGTCCACACGCAAGGGCCTTTTCCTTCAGTAACCGCCACTTGTTATTAATTTCTGTAAGAGGTGTCTAGCTTGACATCTGTTTAATGCAAAGCACAAAGAATAGTCTGTTCCCCTCTGGCCTCTGCTTCCACCACATTTCATTCCCCTCCTACTCCTCTCTGCTGGATTTGGCTCAACAGGTGAGACTAAGAAGAGTCAAGTCATTGTGTCACATACAGCCACAGGAAGACTTTTCAGGCAGCAACTTCCCATTTAAAAAAAAAAAGGGGGGGGGGGGAACCTCAGTTGCTTTAGTGAATGTTACAAGACTATACTACTTGTTTACCAGAGAATTCTGTCAAGTCAAAAAAGGTTAAACACACAAAACAAGGGTTCCCCACTCCCGAAAGTGCAAGCTTTGCAGCATTCATAAGTGAAACAGAAGCACATGTAAGAGTACAATAATAGATCTAACATCTCAAACCAGACAGCATCAGAGAGCTGCAGACAGGACATCAGCCTCTATCACGCACCCCCTGAGAATGAATAAAATAGAACCTCACCCTGTGCAACCTGGAAGTATCACATACAGTCTGCAGCATTCATATTTTTATACACACACACACACATATATATATACATACATATATATACACATACATATATATATGTGCCCATCTTTTTTTAAGCACGCAAGTCCTGAAAACTAAGTTGTGTTTCTGCAATTCCAGATGACATTTTGCTACTCCTCCCGGTGAAAGGGAATCAGTGAACAGGAAACCTGCATTGACCAGAAGTGCCCTTGAAGTCCCCTCCTCACCAACCATCAATTATGCATTACTTAACAGGGACAATGAACACCTTTTCCCATCAACAGTTGTTTTGCCCTTCATAACTGACTGGATCAAATATTCCAGCTTCCAAACCAATTGTTTATTGGGTGAAAAAGAGGTCAGATGACCACCTGTGAAGTGGACAAATGTTTTACTAGGACCAGCTGTGAGAATTAGGTTGTCAGCACCCTAGGAACATGTGGAAAGCAGCTATTGCAGAAGTGCACATGGTAAAATGCTGGCTGACTTATTTGAAACCCAACAAATTTATAGATTCAATCAAGGAAGGTTAGTGAAATGGGTCTCTGAAAGTGACTTTGTGGACAGGTTGATCCATTTTTCTTAGATTATCGCTGGATTATTTGATTTGATCTGGGGTAACTGATGGATCTTTATTTATAAAGGATTATCAAAAAGGTATTCAAGGTAGTAGGTGGGCATTCTTAACACACTGGTAAAAACTCAAATATACAGGGTAAAACTACTAAACAAGACAGCAGACAACTCAGAAATGCTATATACTTCTGAAGAGAAGTATAATTCTGACATCCAAAAGTTCCAACAGAAGTGAAACATTCCTCAAATCAGCAGAAAGTATCAAAGTGTAAAGGACAACAGTGGTCTGAACAAAATCTAATATGCAATTAATCCAAGCACGTCCTGATGGCTACTCCTTCAGTTTTTATAAAAAAGTTTCTTTACCAATTTACACAAAATGTACAGTTATTCCAAACAAAAACCCAACCACCTAATCTTCAAGCTACAAAACCTGGAACTATGTACTGAACATACCATCTCCTTCAGTCACATACGGAATGTTCTTACTATGGTGTCTCCCAGCATTTTGACTTCTCTAGTCCCAATATTTATTAAATACACGGATTAATCTAGCTTTAATGTAGCAACAATATACAATGGCACAAAAAGCGATGCACCCATTCCAACTCCTGCTGCAGATGGCACATGATAGCATTTCCTTAGTCTTTTTCTTAGTAATCTCAGAAGTGCTGAGTTAGAGATCCAAATTTTGTGGTGTTTGTTGAGTAACACCAAAGATATTAGTGGGGGTGAAACGGATAGCTTTTTCACTGACAGCAAAAGTGTTTATGCTACAATTGTAGATGCAAAACCAGTTTTGGCACCTGCAATTTCCATGTAACAGTGTTCACTTAGGCCCTCAGCCTTAAGGACCAAATTGGATCAACACATTCCAAAGAATGAGGGCTGTCCTGCATACGCTTTTATACCGGATTATAAAATACAGCCCTAGAACAGAGAAGCACCCCAATCTATTCTAGATCAATTGTCCCTTCTTTCTCCAGATGTTAGCTAATCCATTTATACAAGATTTCACATCACAGGCTATTTCATGGCCATTAACCCTTCCTTCCTGATTCCTAAATAGTCTGTTTATTCTTCATAGATATTAAGGCCCCATTCTTCAAAAGAGGCTTCACTTTTTCAGACCCCTGTGCCACAGAGAGCCCAATGAGGGTGAGAGAGAGACCAGGGGCCCTTGCAAAACAGTAACCATCACTAAGTAGCAGTAGTAGCTATTCGTTTCACTCACCTTCCCAGATGAAAACAATAAAATGAATACACAAAGATATGCTAGGACTTCTACACTTCACAAATAAATACCAGCAAGAAAAAAGTAGTATGCATCTCTACTTCATTTAAAATTTTAAGAGAGACAGGACAAAATTAATTTTCTGCCTTTCAACATTTTCATTTTGCCTCTGAAGCAGGTAATTCCTGTGCAAGTGTTCCAATTTTCCTTCAGGTGGGTATGATTTAATTGCAAGCATTAGATCTCTTTTGCAGACTGCAGGAATGGAATTTTTAAAGAGAAGCCTATAACTTACATTTTTTCTGGCTAGTAGATCGTGGCATTTTCAACTCATTACAGCTGGAGCCAGCAGTAATTTTATCTAAAAAAAAAAAAATTCATAACCCTGCCCAAAATGTTTTTGGTGGAAGAGCACTCAGAACACATTTAAAAGCTTAAATGGAGGCTATTTGAAGAAAGACAGATGGACAAAAGCACTTAGATTTCAAAAATCAGGCTTCTAATTTCCTTGTGAGAATGCTTTTTGTTTCAGCTAACAGGTTTCAAACTGTGCTGTTGGCACCAGCCTCCTCATAAGGATTCCATTTGAGAAAATGATCAAACATACTTCGGATGGAAGTATGTGGAGAAAGTCAGAGACCTTGAAGTTTTATATCAAAAAAGCTCTGCCTTCATGATCTGGATTCCACTGCCAGTTGATATCCCCCAGACACCTTTGTCATTGCAGGAGGGCGCAAATCAGTGCCTACAAGAATGTGCAGCTGCTACCAGAGTAAAAGCACAATAGTATAAGCAAAACAAAAAGCTGATCACTAACCTTATCACCACCAAAAAGAGATTATGAAGATGGAAATTAAAAAGTAATCAATAGTCTCCATGAATAAAGTTGTAACTACTTTAAAGTCTCAATTTTTTTCTAAAAATCCATTTAGAAAGATTTAGTTATTTTTCTACTTCACTTTATTTATAAAGTGAAGGGACCTTTTCAGCAAGGGAGAGAATCTGAGTAATTATACAGAGAAAATAATGAAGCTGAGCTTGCAGAAAGGACTGCCAAACGCACAAATTAAGCACACACAAAGTAATTGGGAGAAAAATGCCTTTCTTTAGTGCCTTTCAGTTACCAAAATCTCACATCTTTCCAGTAATTGGAGCAGTACAATTTTGTCACATAAGTGTCATTTTCAAGTGAACCGTGCCCCTTTAGTTTTAGGGAGAGTGAAAGATGCTTGGCTGCATTTTGAAGACTGCCATTCTCTACCCCTGGCACAGATGCAGCATTGCCAGCTTTCCATATGCCCTGCCAACATGCTTCAGCTCAGATGAGGAAGGACCTCTTAGAGACTGCACTTCCCTAGTCCCTCCATGATCTAATTCCCTTTTATTTTGAGGTTGCCAGAGAAGATGCCAATGTGGCATGACAGATGCAGCAATTTCCTGCAATATCGTTGGGAGATTTTACTGTACTAATTTTATACACCACTGTGGGCCAGAGATTGCACGCAATTCCATGGGGAGTTTGACCACAGCTCCTCCAGATGCTAAGAACAGTGGAAGGTGATTAAGCAAATTCACTTAGACTGTAACACCTCCACAGATGTACCAGAGAGCAGCAGACAGACAAAGAAAGGACTTTTGGATAAACAGCTCAAGTTTAAATGGACTTTGGGCCTTTTTTCTGATCCAGCAAATGGACAGAACCTTCTATCCAAGGATGAGTAGGTGTCCTTGGTGCACCACAAAGGGGGAATACAGGGACAGTTGCCCATAATACACAGGCACCTCTCCTCCTGGAAGCGAGGAGACTACAGGTTTGCTTCACTTAGGCCGAACAGGTAGAACGTAGCCACTTCCAGTCAGCAATCTAGAAAGGAAAGGAAAGGCTTCTCTAGCCTCCTCTCATGGCTTTTAGTTCTCCCCCTGCCCATACTGACCACAGCCAGCTTCCTTAGGCTACCTATTGGGCAAAGGAAATGCAAACATACTTTGGGTACTGACCAACTTGGATAAAGAAACCAATTAACATCCTGGAGTTTTTCAAAAGTTTCTAGACCCTCTTTTGTTAGGGGTTGATTCTGACACTCTTACTTGTGTTAGACAACACCTTACATGGTTCCACTGGTTCTGTTGGGACTACTTATATAGAAAGGTAGTCTAACTGAAGATGGCAGAATCAAGCTCTTCATTAGAAAGTTGAAGTCTATCTCAGCTCTGCTCAAAAAAAAAAAAAGAAGAAGAAGGGAAAGTGATGCTGTCTTTTAGTAATATTTGCATTGCCATCCTTCCATGAGATCAGCTGCATTCTTGGGATATGGGCTCACCTATATGAGTCACCATCTCTGTTGTAGTCACACAATAGATAGTCCTTTCCCACCACCTTATCTCGAGCAATCTTCAACGGCTGGTCAACAGAAGACAGGAGATCTTCACAGAGGCTTGGGACCTAATAATAAAAGAGGAGGAGAGGGGAAAACATTCAGATTAAAAGGGGTTTCTCTACTAATTACAGGTTGTATTTTTAAACTTTACCATTTAATATCTCACCTCCACACGGTTTAAAAAAATAAAAAGCCCAAATTGTTTTCTAAAAACTACCTTATTTATTCTGAACTCACCCCAAAGGAGTTGCATATGATTTCTTCTACTCTATTTCCCCTCTTCCCCCCCAAAAATTATTTCAGACTTCATTATCCAGCCACTAGTATGGTCTACTAAATTTAAATACATACATTCTCAGTGCTAGTTTCTTGCCAACAAAGACCAGTGAAGAGATTGTTGAGAACTGATGAATAACGGTAAATATTTATAATGGAGTGGAAACCAGAGAGCTGCTAAGAGAATAAGCTGTCTATGTATGAAGACCTATTTTTCAGAGGCTCCTGCTCTGGGTTGAGTTTAGAATATTTTCCAGGCAGCCTGCCAAACATCAGTATGCTGGCTAATAAAAATAAAAAATCAAAATCAAAATATATCTGCTACACAGGTAGCTTTTAAATGAATCCATAATCCCAGCTGCCACCCTGTGCTTTATCTAGAGAAAGCAACAAATCATCATCTGAACAGAACATGGCAAAGTCTTTTTGACATTCTGCAGGGAAGATGTGATGACATTTTGCAGCACAAAGCTGGTGTACGCCTCAGCACAAGTAAGCGAGCAAGTTCTTTCCCCTGGTCTCTAACCTCCCCCCCCCCCAAAAAAAAAAAAAGCTGACATGAGCCACACCAGCAATATTAACCTTCTCTGCTGCAGGCTTTGCCAAATTTAGAATAGTATCTGCCCACTCAAGTAGTTTCCTCAGTACACCAACTCCATCTCCCCTGTACCCAGTTTAGAATAGCGGTTTGTCACGCTAGAGTGTGCCATATTCAGTCTGATGGCTAACTATCAAAACACTTCCTACAGCCACTATTAAACTCAACTGGGGTATCTTGCATTTCATCTGGAGAAAAAGGAGTTCTAGAATTTATTGGAGACAGACAAAAGCATAACATTTAGATGTAAATACTGTCTGATGTCACATATATAATTAAGATAGACAAAATTTTAATTTTTGGAGAGATCAGAGGCATGTGTTTTGGGTTTTTTTAAGATTCTGCCATTGTCTTCTCCCTTATGTAAACATTTAAATAAACTTTAATGTTAAAATATAAACATGCAATTTCATGCTGGCATGAAATCACTATGTAAACTAATACATGTAACCTTCTGAAAGTATCCCAGACAGGATACATTTAAAATGTTCATCCAACAAATAGCTTATTTAAAAAAAGGTGACAGGCACATTAGTAACAAGAGATTATACAGGTTAAAAATCAGGCCTGTCTTGACTGTCACGTAAAATATATATAAATGTGGGGAAGGGAGTTAGGTGCACCAACATTAAATTCATAATGTTGTTTTAAACCCAAGATTGCAATATTTTAGTATGCTATGATACTATATTATAATCATTAGAAGGGAAGATATTAGCAAGTCTTAAAAAACCTTGTTGATATCTATAGAAAATTAAATTGTAAATGGAAGCATCATTGCTGCCGCTGCGCCAGCAAGAAAAATAATGAAATGAATGTTGTGTCAGTATACGCCTTCCATGCCCTTAAGGATAACAGAACAGCCGTGAAATCAAATAAAGCAATACAAGAATGACTTGCTCTAGCAGTATTATGATATATTTCCCATATAATGAGATATCACCTTGGCTTTTCCAGCTATAGAGGTATTAGAATTTTATACAGTTAGCTCCAACTTCAGTAAAAGTTACCTGACCGATATGTCCTTCAAACTGTTAACCATAGGATTCCAAAAGTTTGGAAAGATGCATGTAAAAAAGTGGGCTGGGATTTTTAAAGGAACCCAAGGGAGTTGGGAACCTAGCTGCTTTGAAAATCCCAGCTGTAACAAACACCTGTTTTCCTACTTCGAAGAATCTGAGGTTTGACATAGCTAATGTATGGAAGTTGTGGGAGCTATTTAGCTACATTATTGCCTATTAGCTTTCAATATTTGACACTTGAGTCAAGAGTTCAAATAGCATAAATATTAGATAATGTTTCCCAATGAATTTAAATGGCTTACAGGTTACTTCCTTAAATTTTAGATCAGAGTGTCAGCAGCTGCTCGCTCCTGTGTATACAGAAGATCAGATGTAAGCCCGTTTGGTATCAGGCCTTAGTTAGGTGATTTATCTATGTAGCTTGCCAAGTTAAACACAAAATGGATTCCATTTTTCTTTCTAAATAAATTTCCTGTAGAAATTCAAGGGAGGAAGTAAATCCAACAAGCTCTACTGGGCACCATGTACAAATTACCTAGAAGTTATGAAATTGTCATGCTCTCAATGGGACTATATACCTCCTCACATAAACAGGCGGAGTATTTAATCTCAGCAGTCATGTGCCTTGGTCAAATCCTGCAATATACAAATGTTCAAGCTAGGAGACTCAGCTACTTCTAGAGGACAAGGGGCTCAAAATTGCAATTTAAGAGAAAGGGTTTAAACACAGAAGTGAGCATTTTCTAAAAGAAACTTTAATTTTTCCAAAATTGAACCAATCCAATACTCCAAGGAGTTGGTCAGACAAAGGAGATACAAATCAGAAGTGTTATACCACAAACTACATGAAATGATGCATTTGTGTACATATGCCCATCTGGTTCTACTTTGTCTCTTCCTCCTCTTCTCCATTAGCTATTAGTTTTACAATGGTTATTCAAGCAGAGAGCAACTTGAGATGAACTCTTCAGTGAAATACACAGCTATTTCAGACACATGTACAATACGATCCAAAGTGCCTTTGTCTTCAGGAACTATACTCCCCCTACCTCCTAAAACTGGCCAGCTGAATACATTCCATCTTCTGATCTGCTTTATGGCCAAGTGCCCATCCCCTAGAGATAAGAATCTAGAAACACACTGTTCATTTCGTTGCCCATTTAGATGAGTAATAGTGATGAAAACATGATTGGGAGAAGAGTGGCGTTCTTCCCAGACTCCAAATCCAATCCACTTCTGTTCCTATCACTTTTGTTTGGAAAAAGCCCTACAATGCAAGTGCAGAAGAAGACCAGCAGAGGTCTCTACTATTTTTCAAACAGGCAAAACTGAATTTAGCTTTAAAAAGGACACAGCAGATTGAGTCAATCCCGCTGCAAAATAGTTGTTACATAGCCACCTGGATTCCACCTGGATTCCCCTTGCAAAATCAGCATAAGAGAAGATGTAACTACAATTTCTCGAACCAAAGAGGTAGCCGCATTAGACTGGAATTGCAGAACTGACAAAGCGTCCTGTGGCACCTTAAAGACTAACTAAAGTATTGAAAGCTTTCGTGGGCTAATACCCACTTCGTCGGATGTGCATATCTCCGCGCTGAAGGGGATGTACAAAGGCAATGCATTATTCTCGTTCAATTAACAAGACTCTTAAGTGTGGCCCAGTCATCCAATGGGGCAGTCATTTTTAATAGTATTTGTTACATCATTGGTTCTCAAACTGGGGGTCAGGACCCCTTGGGGGGTCAGGACCCGATTATGTGGGGGGGTCGCAAGCCCCTGCTGCAAGCAGCCGGCCCCGACCTTAACCCCTGCCAGCAGAGCCCTGAGCCCGACCCGGCCCCTGCCGCAGCGGGCTGCCGGCGGTGCCCCAAGTCCCGGCTGCACTGGCAGAGGAAAGCGGGGTGGCAGAGATCCCTCTCCCCTCCGGCAGAGTCAGAGTCAGGGAAGGTGGACTGCGTCCCCCAGCCGGAGAGCTCTCTGCCGCCCAGGGCATGCTGCAGGGGTGGGGGCCCACCATGCATTAAGGGCAGAGAGCCCCCCCTTGCAACCTGGCTCCTGCTGCCCCCTCCCCCCGCGCCTCCCCCAGCCTCCCTTTGCTGCCCCCTTAGACCTTCCACGGACGGACGGGCAGTCAGAAACCGCCCTTCTCTTCCCTGAAGCAACACATTGCCTCCCTGCAGCAACTGCCACCGCAGGGTCCTAGTGCCTGCCAACTTCCACTGTCAGTGACAGGGGTGAGTGAGTTTGATGCTGGGGGAGCAGGAAAGGGGGGGGGGGGGGCCTGCCCCAGAGCTTGCTGCTGCTGGCAGGGAAAGGGCTGGGGGGAGTCCTTCTCCCTGGCCCCAGTCCCAGAGCAGCCTGCCTGCACCCGTCCCAAACTCGTCCCCAGCCCTGCCCCACCCCAGAGCCCACACCCCACCCACCACACCCCAACCCTCTACACAGGCCCTGAGCCACTCCAGCACCCCAAACCCCTCATCTCCGGCCCCAACCAGAGCCCTCCCCCCACATCCCAACCCTCTGCCCTAGCCCTGAGCCCCTCCAACACCGCAACCACTTTATCCCCAGTCCCAGCCAGAGCCCCCTCCATACCCCAACCCTCTGCCCCATGCTACATTACATTATCTAATATTCATTTTAAAAAAGTTATAATAAGCAATGCTCTGGGAAAGGGGGGGTGCAAGGTAAATTTTTTGCCTAGGGTGCCAAAAGATCCTTGCACCCCCGCATTGCCCCCCCCCCCCCCCGCTCGCCCAACGTGTCCTGATATTTTGCTCTTGCGATCTGGTCACCCTACCCAAGCCTCAGCCCCTACTGCAGTGGGCTGCCAGCGGTGCCCCAAGCCCCGGCCCCCACCCCCACCGCAGCAGACTGCCGGCAGCTACCCAAGCCCCAGGTCCTGCCATGGTGGGCTGCTGGCAGCACCCCAGGCCCTGTCCCGGGGGGGGGGGGGGGCGGGTTTGCTGGCACCCTCCCAAGTCTGGCCCCTGCCCCGGGGAGCTGGCACCCCTACACCCCCAGCTCAGCCCCTGCCCCGGGGGGGGGGGGGGGTGTGCTGGCATCCCCCCCAGCCCGGCCCATGCCCCGACCCCAAGCCCGACCCCTAAGGGGGCGGGTCACGCTTAGAGGCCTGGTGTCCGAAAGGGGTCACCAATAGAAAAAGTTTGAGAACCACTGTGTTACATGGACTGTAATGGCTGCTATACTACTTTTCTCAGAGAGGATTACAGACCTACCTAACACATTGGCCTTCACTTTCCAGGCTGTGGAGCTGCTTATATTATGAAAGTGGTGTTCAAAAGCGGTCTGTACAAGTCAGTAGTAGCTTAAATGCTTCAGCAACACATGTTCTAGGAATGGAGTATTCCAATAGGCATGAGTCTTCTGCAGAATTCAGGCTAACTGTACCTTTAACAATATAAGATGCTAAATGTAATATGCTCAGGATAGACACTAAATAAATACAGCAATAATTTAGTCTTTGGGTTAGTATTTTAGATCCAAAAAAAAGCACCTTACACCTTACCTTAGATTTAAATCATTCTCCTCCCCTCCAACTTTGAGACTGTCAAATACCCAGCCCAGCCTGCCCATGTATTTACATGACAGTGCATATTCAGATTGCGTAGAATAAGTTTTCATTTGACCAGAAAGTTTTTCCAGCCATGAGGCTTGGAAAGAAACTCAACTTACACTAGAAGGTTAACCAGTCAGTCATCTGGAGTTTACAGACAATCTGAATCATTGGTTCTGTGCCACGAGAACCCCTTACCTAATACCCTCTATTCATTTTACTGGGTTATTAACTGGAAAACCTGATTATATCTAGTATTTCAGCAGACAGACAAGGAAAGCAGGTGGGATCAAAACATGCATGGAGGGAACTGGTATTGTTACAAGGAAGGAGATGGAGAAGAAAGTGGGACACGAAGGGAAAGACCGAATCAAAAGGGAAAAATAGTGGCTGTTTCCAAAAGTGATGCTGAAGGGGACAAAGTATGAAAACTAAATTTAGTTTCCACATACAGGTCAAATTTTACCCTTTACCTTTTGCAAACTTCCCCATTTATAACCAAAGAAGTTCTGCCAAGAACTGAGTTGAGTATGTAATCCTAACTTCCCACCCAGAGCCCAATGATCACAATTAACATTTAAATGTGGCTTCCTCTGCACTATTTGAGACTCCCAAGGTATCCTCATTGCTGCAGATAGGCATTCAAATAGGAAGGACTGCCCCTTCAATGTTGGTGTATGGAGACCACCCCCAAAGTAAATTAAAAAACCCACAAAAAGGCAGGTCTCCAGTGCCCAAATGTAGTTGTTCAAACAAGGCTTAAATGGCATTGCTATTCACAAACGTGTACCATAGAATGAGGTAGTGTTTTTTTTTTTTAATACATAAAAAGGAGTAGATATACAATGAATGAGTAGTATAAAGGAAAGGAACTGAAAGAAAAGGGGACCACCATATTACAATGCATGTTGGTTGAACAAGGATTCCTTTGTCTTCTGTGTAACAGTATTCTTCACTGAGTTAGTGAGCCAGGTATTTGGACAGAGTTTTAATTAAGTTAACAATTTTCATATCAGCAGTACAAGTGATCACCTGTGTCCTGGCTGAAATTGTATACCTTCTATAGCAGCCAGTCAGCCTAATAATTGTTCCTTCCGGATACACGGCTTGACCAACACAATCAACTGCATAAATCAAGAATTAGAAGGTTAAGAGCAGTTTTTACATCTAAATATGATCTAACAAAAAAAAATTAAGAAAAAAAAAAGAAAAACAACTTTTGTATTTCCTTCACTATGAGTTAGGAGTTGGATTATTATTATTCACTATCTATATACATATACACCACAAGTTTGTCCTGTGATATACTAAGGCAATGTCCATTGGAATTGGTACGTGACAATAGAATTCTGCCCCTTATGTATGAAGGATGTCTTCAACCACACAAATATTCATCTAAAATATTAAGTTTGCAATCTCTAGGTTGGGCTAGGTTGCTGCTAGAGCCTTAAATTGTATTTTTACAGGACTTCAGTGTTCACAACAGTAATCCTAATGTTAATTTGCATACAAATAGCATGACTGTCCATGCTTAAAGACCAAATTACAATGTGCAGCAGCCCTCCAGTAACCTCATTTTGGAAAGTATGTGCAAAATTTGGTGGTATTAAAGTCCGATGAATTTTGCCCAAGGACGAGAGCTGGAAAGGAAGGGTCATTAAAGTATAATAGCTCCAGCTTGATTACGTTTCCAAAAAAACAGTAGACTATGCACTTGGACCTGTCTGCCCTTTAAATTAGACTCAACATGCAGGTGTCTACAGAGGCGCAAGATGCATGCAGCTTTTTAAATAAAAAGCAAATATCTCCAAATTTTAATTGCATGGAAGTCTTTAAGGCATATGTTTATTTGAATTCTTATAAGACTTATGTCACTGAATGGAAGTGAAAAAAAGATTGTCAATGTCAATCAGAAAACCACTTGAATGCAAAAAAACCAGCCAACACTTAGCCGGCACTTTTGTAACAGTGATCATTTTGGCATGCCACCCAGTTCAGACTGGATTCCTTCCATTTTGGGCCAGCATCTAATAAAATGTCATTATAATTCTACTGAGTCATTCCGCAGCCTTAGAATTTCCTGTTCCAGCAGAACACAGACACAGCTTAACGGATGTTGCAGAAACTTAAAAAGGAAGCCTGGCTCCACTCATCTTGTGCTTACAAACCACCACTAAATTCACTCCCCCAAATCCACATATGCTGCGAAGCCTTAATTTGATCCATCATGTTTCCATGATCACAAATTCAACACAAGCTTTGTTTATTAAGTGAGACTCAAATGGACGCGGAGGCTCAAGACTTAGGTGTAAATTATATTTGCAACAGCCCACCTTTGTACATATGAGGTCGACTGGAAGGGTCTCTGTTAAATTTCAAAAACTGCTATATAGATAAAAATGAATTTACTACTATAGAAAGGTGTTTGTCGGACAACCCTGCAGACCTGATTAAAAGTTGCTCAGTGAATAACAGGTACATTATAGGAAGCGTGACTTCAGTTATTTGCAGGGCACTGAAGATGGATATTAATCTCTAGGGACCACATTTAAAGCGTTATGGCAGGTTACTCTTTATACCCATAAAATTCTTGGCCTTTTCCCTGTGACTAGCAATGTAGTGCTAGTTGTTGAAGCACCACCTCATTCTATGTAACCCATCGGATAGCTGAAGATTGCCATCTGGTAGGCCCCAACCAGCCTAGATTTTGACCAATGGCCTACAGGGGACGACCTCTATACCAATTAGCCATCCGACGAGCAACCACAGTGTAACAGCTTGATTTTTTTTACCACCTTACACATTTGGTTTAAGGACAATAGTGTAAGGCATCTGACTTGGTGCCACATGGCATTTTGCTTAAAACTAGAAAGATAAAATGAACACAGCAAACATTAAACACATTAAAAGCCCGCTAACTGCTAGGTTCCAAAACGTATCTGTAAGCAAGGAATTCCTGAATGAGTTTCTACTGCAATCCCACAGAAATCTACTCTTGCCTATGCTATTTAAAATTTCTATTAATGAGCAGGAAAAAATGACGTCACTGAAGGTTTGCAGAGGACAAAAATTGGGTGAGAAGTAAAAAAGGATGAGGACAGGCCACTGGTAGGAAGCAGGGCACAAACAACGTGTTTTAATGTAGCTAAAAGTAAATATACACATCTAGGAACAAAATATGTAAGCCATATATAGATACAATGGGAGACTATCGTGGGAAGCAAGCGACACAGAGTTTGAGGTCGTGGTGGATGATCAGATCTTCCAGTGAGAGGCTAAGGCACAGGAAGTGAGCTCTCTCTTTTGAATTCACCCTGCCATCATCAATGCAGTTCGGTTTTTCAAAGGGTTCATCGGGTGTCACAGAATGTTTAACATACCACCCTTTCCAGATATTCAGGTAACCATTTATTCACTTGCAGAGGCCAAAAGGGCTAATGCAATGCCTTGGATGAACAAATAAAGGGAACCTCAAGTAAAGGTAGATATTATTTTACCTCTAGATTTTGCACCATTAAAACTGCAACTGGAATACTGTGTCCAGTTCTGGGGCCCACAATTCAAGAAGGATGTCAATATATTGGAGAGGGTTCAGAGAAGAGCCACAAGAATGATTAGGACCCTATCAAAATTCACCATCCATTTTTGTCAATTTCATGATCAAAGGATTTTTAAAATCATTAATGTCATGATTTCAGCTATCTGAAATTTCAGTGTTGTAATGGTAGAGGTCCTGACCCAAAAAGGAGTTGTATGGGGAGCTGTTGCAGGGTTATTGTTCAGGAAGTTGCGCTACTGCAACACTTACTTCTGTGCTCCTGCCTTCAGAGCTGGGCAGTTGGAGAGCGGTGGCTGCTGGCTAGGAGCTCAGCTCTAAAGGCAGCAGTGCAGAAGTAAGGATGGCATGGTAGGGTATGTGATACTTACTTTTGCACTATTGCTGGGCTCATGGCCAACAGCCACTGGTCTCTAGTCACCCAGCTCTGAAAGCAGTGCAGAAGTCAGGGTGGCAATACCACGACACCCCTAAAAGAACCTTATGACCCCACAAATAAATGACACCAAAAGGGAGTTTTATTTAAATATTTTCCTTCAATTATTTGCAACCCAAGCACTGCAGTAGTAAGAAATTTGATAGTAAAAGTGACTTCATTTTTATCCAAGCTTAAAATCTAGAGTATAGAAAATGGAAGAAAATTAGATTAAAATGACAATTTAAATCTCAGATGCTTAGCAAACAAAGTTGCAATATAATTTAAGCTAAATGTCCCTTTAACCATTTACATAGATTAAAATCAGGTCTTTAATTACCATCAAGGTAATTTTTCCTAACTAGATGAGTTTCCATTCAGTCACTTGAAAGGAAAACTGGCTCATGGAGGATAAATTTATTCAGCGTGCCTGAGCCCCTTATTTTAGGCAAACACACTCAGTTTAGAACCTCAGCAAATACTTAAACATCTAGCTGTTGACTGCCCAGTCAACAGTTTGAAAGAGCACAGCATTCGAGATCTCACTTTTCAATCCACGCTGCTGTCAGCAATGCAGTTATGTTTTTCAAAGGGTTCATCAGAGGTCTCAAAATGTTTAACATTCCACCCTCTCCAGACATTTAGGTAACCAGCTATTCACTTGCTTACCTAAATTATGTTTCATGTTGTCTAGTTTTCAGGACTCCCAAGTTTCTAAAATGAGTCTCAAAAGGCTTCACCTATGTCCTCATGTTCTTTGCAACCTGTGCAGCCTAGGAAACAAGAGTCCTCTAGAGGCGATTTCTGTACCTACCTTTTTTATACCGCTTTAAAAAAAAAAAAAAATCAAAAGCACAAGCAGCTATGAGGTGCTTCATTTGTCTGAGTGCACTTCAGCTGCATTATCAAGCTAGTTCCAAATCAACATGGCTGATCTTCCAAAAATGGATATGCTTTTATGAATCAGTGACTTTTTATATATAAAAGGAAGAGTGATACAATGCATTAGACTACTGTGACCTGGGCCTTGTTGGTGCTAATTGGTAGAGACCCCAGGGGTGCACAAGGCAAGTATTAGCCTTGTTTCCCTGGATCCAAATTCTCTCCGTCTATTCATGTACAGTTTAGATGAAAGAATCCAGCCAGGTTAACATTCAGATTAAGTATTTGATAGGAAAATCCTTCAGAAACAGGGGCACTAGTGGAAAACCTGATTAGACAGCATGCTGAGTAGTAGTGAAGGTTAATGCTCCATCTTCCTGACAAAGCAAGCCCCCAAAAGTCTAGTCAGTCACCCCATTAAAGCAAGGAGGGATAACCTAGTAACAATGCTAAGGGGGAATCCAGGTTAATAACCATTTCTGCAAGGATAGAAACCTTAAAACAAATTTGCATCCACGAAATGTTCTCCTGCCACAAACACAATGACTCAGAAATGGGGTTTCATAATGTGACAACTACTCCTTTTCATTTCAATGGGCATCAACATTTAGATGGTCCTCATAAGGCTTCACTGTCATTTTTAGCTATGACTTTAAGTATGTTAAGATAACCACCCGGTTACTCTAAAACAGTACCAAGCATAAAGACCACTAGCTTCTTTCCCTTCCCTACCCAAATCTGATACCCTGTTTAGGTCAAATAATTTGATCCACCATACTCATGCTACAAATCAACTATCATCCAGAAGGTGTTTCATTCACTATCTTCCTTTTCTAGAGAAATCTGCCTGCCAATTTGGTGTGAGGGAAGAAAGTAGAGGCATGCTTGTTTTAAGGATTTTTTTTATTATTAAGAAGTTGAAGATAATTGTTGACAGTACAAGTTATTTTCTCACAATGAAAACATCAACCTAAGGGAATATATAATTGAGGCAATACAGGCTAGGAGTTAAAGTTAATACATAGCAGGTACCATTAAAAGAATTGTATTAATGTTTTCAAGTCATTCCACTTGGCCCATCATCATGGCAATTCAGTTTAAGTGTACACCGAACAGTTTAATGACAAATACAGTACCTCCTATTAAACATGAACATACCCCACGGACTGCTGTCAGGTACCCATTTCAAGGCTGCAGTTACACGGACTTCCTGCTTGAAAACTGTTCTAATGATCCTTAAAAAGGTAGCAGCTTCCTAACCTAAAGTGATTTTAAAGTTATCTTGTGCATTCGGACAGCCTGCGAGTCGTCTGCTTACAAATAATTACCAATTAAATCCTAAGCAGAGTGTTCCATGCCACGGCGCATTACCAGCACCGTGCACAGCTTCTTTCAGGCGGGACGTCTGGAGTCTCATGATTGACAAGGTCTCTAATGAACTCTAATTGTAGTCTCTGCAGTGGGAGAAAGCAACAGATGTGGCAAAAGGGTAAACCACAAACAGTTTTGCTAATGAATGAAGAGTGTTTGGTCTGATGAGGGTCAGTGACCCAAAAAAGTTTCACTTTTTCCTACCTTATTATTTCATGTTCAAGTCTGACCCTTTTCCCCAGTCAACACAACACTTGATGGCAGTAATATACAGTTACTTTTGAGGGGCTGTGCAAGCTCTTGTTGAATTAATATACTTACTGGATACAGATATCACCTTGACAGAGAAAAGAATTTTAAATGAGGGAATTTAATATTGGTGCACTTCTGAACAGTTAGACAAAGCATAAACCTATACAAGTCAGGTTTTACCACATTAAGTTACTGAA
This sequence comes from Sternotherus odoratus, assembly GCA_032164245.1. Classification (NCBI taxonomy): domain Eukaryota; kingdom Metazoa; phylum Chordata; order Testudines; family Kinosternidae; genus Sternotherus; species Sternotherus odoratus. The sequence goes on along the minus strand of JAVMKO010000018.1, from coordinate 11,747,072 downwards.
ATTTTTACATGCATGCAAAACCCAGATTATCTTCACCTCTGCTTAAATCTTGTGATTGTCAGCAGTATGTTGGCTAGGATACTGATCTGTATAAAACTCAACTGAAGGATACCCATGATCCTGGGGGTCTTAGATTGGACTGAGGTTGTGGGGGGGGCAGGAAGTGGGAGGGAGTTGGATGGGGGGGGGGGTGACAGGCTGTTAGGGGAGGCACAGCCTTCCCTATCCAGCCTCCATACAATTTTGAACCCTGAGGTGGCCCTCGGGTCAAAATATTTGCCCACCCCTGCCTTAGTGTGAACTCTCTTCCCCACATTAAAACCTACTATTGGCTTCATGTTAGAAAGCTGCCAACTGATAATGGCTAGGGTGGTGATCAATTCGGACAGATTTAATTTTTTAAAATAGCCTTGAATCTGCTAGTTGTGCACACAGCTAGTCTGACCAGATGTTCCTAATATTATAAACCTCTGCCTTTATCCCCAACCCCCTCTGATCACCCACTTGTTTTAAATTAGACTAAGCCCTTTGGTGGAGACTGTCTCCTGTATGTTTGCATAACACCTAGGACAACAGGGGACCTTGATGGGGCCAGACAGTCACTGTAATACAAGTTAATAATGGGATAATGGCTACATGTTAGATTTATTACCAGTTTGGTATCTTGCATTTTTATTTGTAGTTGAAGGAATGACTTCCAGTCAGCAACAGAAGTTCTATAACATTTCAGATTAAACCATGTTCGAATGAGGTGCCTCCGAAGTGTGCGGTGGCTATTTCCTTTTGGATAGTTCTGTTTTCTGTATCTTCTCTTCCTGCCTCCATAAAATCACTAAGCCAGTGCAACTCTAGAGAACTAACTTAAGTCACAGCATGGCATTAGCAGCAGTTTCCTTGAACCTTTTCACATACCCTGCACATGCAATCTAGTTCTTGGTCTGACCCAGATCAGCATCTGCATTTCAACAGATTGCAGCCCCTCTTGCAGTTTCTATTTCTGGAGGGCACCTCCGGTTGCTGAAGGAGGAATATGCTGAGAACATACCAGATCAAATATCAAAATCTTGGTCAAGTCACAAGGGCTCTTCCCTTTCTGCAGCACTAGTTCCCAAACACATACAATTGCACTGATTTGCAAGACTTGCTTAGACACTATGAATCGGAACAGTTTGTGACATACTACCTTACCCAAAAGGACCTGGGGGCCAGACATGATAATACTCTATAGCAGACCTGGTCAGTTACATCGGAGCAGCTGTCCAGACGGAAGGTCAGTAGAACCCATTACCTAAGCAGCTCTGTACATAGACATGAGAAGCAACTCGGACACTTGGATTTTTAAAGCTAAACACACTAGTTTAAGTTAAGTAGTGACTATCTGTAGAAATGTTAGCTTTGAGAAGTGAACTCCTTGGTGCAGGACTCAAAGCGTGTCAATGTCAATACACACTAAGACTGGATTCTCCTTGCCAAGGGATTAGGTTAAGCCTCCCCCTCTTAACTTTAATGTTATATTACAACAACATAGCCCTGGTCTGCAAGATGCTCTCTCAGAGTTAGACAGCCTTCCTCCTCCCCAAGCTCGCACTACAACCAAGCCTACATCAAAATATCAAACTCAAAGAAAGCATCTTGGGTTGTTGTTCAAGAGAACAAGCAGTTTTGCCAGCTATCATAGTAAAATAAGATGCGTGCAATATGTCCATATTCTGATAAATTGCATTTGCTTTTTTCCCTCCACAAATGAGATTGGGTATGGGGCACAAATCCAAAAAGTTTTCAGGGAGATTTAATACTTCAAGCACTGAGGACTCCACTTATAGAGTCCAAGATGAAAGAAAGTGACCGGATAAATACCTGTACAGCCTGGCAGAAATCTAACTGTTTTTTTTCCTCCCCTCACAAGGAATTTGTTTCCACTCATAGTAACTCACCAGGAAAGTGAAACATACTTTGGGGGAAGAAGAGAAGCCGGACCACTCACACAAAGTTTAAACTAGTTTTAAAACATTCTCTGGATTGCAGACCACATGGTGTGGAGTCATTTTTCGTTTGAAGTATTTGATACTCTTCGGAAATCCCAGGTTTCAAGTCTTCAGATACTAGCGTTACAGCAATTCCCTTGGAGCATGCACCACCATCAGCACATCAATAACTTGCAGTTCTAACACACGTGTAGACCAAAAACCTTTCTAGAGAAACGTTAAACTTCTCACTCATGCAAGTTTGTTAGAAGAATATTCCCACTACGTATTCACATTCACCCTCAAACCATCTAAGCATGCATTTGTCAGCAGCAGAAATAGACCCCTTAAAGAGTTGGCTGCTCTTCTGAAATTTACGAATGGGGTCCTCATAGCAACTTATACTGAATATCCAGTCTACAGTAATCCAATTAATTCATTGGCATTTGAGTATCTGACATCACTAACTCAGGAATTCTCAAACTGGGGGGTTGTGACCCTTCAGGGGTGCACGTGGTTATTACATGGGGGGGCACAAACAGTCAACCTCCACTTTGCCACCAGCATTTATAATAGTGTTTAATATAAACATTGTGTTTAATTTATTGGGGGGGGGGGGAGGAAGGGGAAGAAGAGTCACACACAGAGGCTTCCTGTGTTAACCAGTACAAGAGTTTGAGACTCACTGCTTTAACTACAGAAGAGGCATGTGTGTCAGACTGCATGCATCCAACGAAGTGGGTATTAGCCCACGAAAGCTTATGCTCCAATACTTTAGTTAGTCTTTAAGGTGCCACAGGACTCTGTCACTTCTGCAATTCCAGACTAACACGGCTACCTCTCTGATTCTACATTGCAATTCGCAGTAGCCCAAAATGCATTCGGAACTAGCACAAAGGCAGTCTGAGGAGTAGCATCCATTATACAAATATCCTCGTAAGCAGTGATGGGAAGTGAGTCATATGACGTTTTGATGAACTACAGCAAAGAAGTTACATTGTTGAATGTGGTCTTTTAAAATTGTGATGACCCTGCATTCCGGGTGTTGCTAATGCCTACCCACCCAGAATTAAACATACATACACTAGTGCCCCTTCAGAAGGCTCTCAATGATTAAAAAATTCAAGGAGGAACACCCACTTCTGATAAGAAATTAAGGAGTCAAGTGACCTGAGAGAGAGAAGTGGCTTTTCCAACAAGGTCAGGGACCTACCTCTGATGCACTGCCAAAGCCATATGTTCAGTTGATTTCAGAGAAGGAACTACAAAGCCACCACACTTCCAAATGGTCACATAATAAACCACATCTCTCCTGCCCCACCTACTGATGTTCTGTGTTGTTTTAACCCATTAATGCCACTTACCAAATCAATCAGGTCACTGAGGTTTTTCTCTATTTGCTGGGGAGGCAGACGCCTCATTAAATCCAAGGCACAATCCAGCTGCTGGTCACTCTGGAGGAAAAAAAGAAAATTGGTCACTTGCAACTAGTGCAGAAAAGTAGTGTTTGTGCAGTTTATGAATGCAGACAATGTATCGCAGCTAAACACAAAGAGAAGCACTTCAATTGCTTTCCATCACAATACTGTTCTACATATGGCTAGAGGATTTGGCTCCAGTTTCAAAGAGTTTGTCACATTTTAACTACATAATATACATAAATAACCCTAAAATAGAATTTAAAAATCTCTGGCTATATGTAACTTCATTCATATTACACTGCATGTTCCTACAGTACAAGGACTTACGTCTGCATTATTGATCATGGCATTGGGGGGTGGGGGAGAAGAGGAAGAGAGTGCTTGGAGGTTTTCTGTTCAAATCTTTAGAATTATGGGTTTCCTCAAAGCTAATGCCACTGCAAACTAACAAGACTTCAGCCACCACCTTAGGTCAGGGCTTAAAATGTCTATCAGGGACAAGTTCAAGCTCCATGCTAACCAAAGCTGACCACCATGCACTAACAGGTTCCTATCCAAGTGTAGAAGACTCTGATCTGGACTCCATCAATAAATCTAGTACACCAGTTCTTTTAATCTTTTTAGAAGACACCAATGTACCAAAACAAAGCAAGAAGGTAACGCAAAAAAGGTAAGAAGGGCCGCTTGATATTATTCTAAGTCAAAATAGGACAAACTGCCTAAAAGTTGCCCAGATCATTATTTTTATATAGGAGGAGTGATCTGTAGAATAGCTGGCCTTGCCCTGACCTCTGTGCATGATAATTACAGAAGACATTACACAAATTAAGCACAAAATGACACCCCAGCATTGTGAGGAAATAGTCCTTTATTACCATCCTTTACTAATGAAGGTATTAGGGGTGTTTCATCAGTCCAGATACACATGCATACTTTGATGCCCACCTCCTATAGTAGGGTCTGCAATTTAACCGGCCTGACAGAAAACTGACAGGATTGTGGATCTCCTTCAGGAGGATTTGTTAGCCATTGTGTGTTCCAACACTGCTTTGTGTGGTTTATCACGTAACACCACCGTATATGCTATTTAAACTGCGGGTGCACAAAATATCAAAGTAGAATTACAGCAAGAAATATATAGGCTGCTCCTTATATAAAGGATAGAATGAGACTAGATGCAACCATGTGTTTTGTCAAACAGCAGCACAAAAACACTCCTCTTGTTCTCAAAACGTCCTGTCTTCTAGTTAGTCAGTGATTTTTCTCCATATTACCTAGTTGTATTTATTGGCACCTTACACATCAGTTACATAGATGTCCCAATTTAGGCCTCAATTAGAATCAGCATTTCATCATTTGTACTAGACTGAAATGCAAGCCATGCATAGGGTTTAGGATTGGATTCTTAGATATAGAGTTGTTGGAAATCACAGCTCTCTCTGCAGTGTTTCCTCTCTGTTCTCTCCCCCCCCCCCCTTGGAGATTAATCATACTGTATTATAAAGTGTTTACTCTTTAGTGCAAGTGGAGGCACAATTCATTACTAGAAACCAGCAACTGCCAATGTTTTTTCGTGGTTAGAGCAGGGGTAGGCAACCTATGGCACAGGTGCCAAAGGTGGCACATGAGCTGATTTTTAGTGGTACTCACACTGCCTGGATCCTGGCCACCGGTCTGGGGGTGGGGTCTGCATTTTAATTTAATTTTAAAAATGAAGCTTCTTAAACATTTTGAAAATTGTATTTACTTTACAAACAACAATAGTTTAGTTATATATTATAGACTTATAGAAAACATTAAAATGTATTACTGGCACGCGAAACCTTAAATCAGAGTGAATAAATGAAGACTTGGCACACCACTTCTGAAAGGTTGCTGGCCCCTGGGTTAGTCATCCCTTTATAGGGATGCAATTAAAAAGCAACCAAATAGTACAATTAAAATGACTCTTCCAATTTATCCAATTCCTCTATTTAACTAATGCCATAGATATTAAGTTGTGATTAATAAAGTTCATCTGCAGCCACACTCAAGTGTGTCCTTTATTTCAGAACATTTCTGCAACAGTAAGTTCATCAACTGTACCCTGCTCCTACCATATCCTCAAACATGTACACTGGACCCTCGCTAGAACGTGGGATTTGGGATCCATGCCAAATACTGTGTTATAGCGGGGACTGTGTTAATATAAAAATTAATGACATTAGATTAGGGATCCATGGCCTCAATCGTTATATAGATGTGCATTCTAGCGATTGTCCGGTGTACTTCTTACTAGTAGGCACCCATCAGTAGAAGCTGCAGCACTATACAAGCTATATCCAGTGGGATCAGAGGTAATTGCAACGCCACTTTTGCTCATATTTTGGTTCACCAGGTCATAATTCCACTGAACTGTAGAATAGGCTAGTTCATTTTTATCATTCCCAGTGTCACTTACACTGCTGTTAGTTTTAGTTCTCTATTGCTTTCCCCATAGCCTTTGAGTTCCCATTTTCAAAGAGCATCTTGACTGTTTAAGTAACTGAGTTGACAGTACTAGCGCACCCGTACCATCTTAGAGGGAACAAAGAAGAGTTTCCTTTCTGCTACAGCAGCACCCTAGCAACTAGGAAGGAAGGGAGCTCCAAATTTAGCAGACAGTTACTATACACAGCAAATAAAAATAAACACCCCCCTCCATCCATAGCATTCACTGTCAAAAGCAGCGCTAGCTATTTCATGCACCTCTGACAACCCTGCTCTATATGACTGTTCTTTAGCTGAAGTTACAGCTTATTAGAGATTGCTTTGTGAGGTACAAATTCAACTTCTAAAGAGCATTGCACTACATCAGTGTTAGCTCTTTTGAGCATTTTACCCTAAAAATCCAAGTCTCATTTTCAAAAGCAACTGGTGTGTTCCACTAAAAGCCAATGGAGAGTACAGTTTGAGAGAAGAGGGAATGTTTCCACGCTAACCAATTAGAGGAATTATGCCATCTTACTTGACAAGTGGGAGACTGAAAACAGATTTGCTTTTCATTATGAACTGAAAACAAATCTTCAGACAATCAAGGTGAGGAGCACTACAAATCTAGTTAATAAACTGGGCTGTTATGGGGTTAACTGGACAAGTCAGACACTCACAAAAGACCCCAGGATGCTCCCATTTCTTATTGCTTGGATTTTCAGAGGAGCTTGAATTAGGCATCCAATTACAATTAATGGGATTTAGGCATTTAAATCCCTTAGGCTCTCTTGGAAATCCCAGTCTCTACCTTCACTGAGAGCAAACTGGTAACTAAAAGGAATACGAGGATTACATTTTAATGTTTCCCTTCTAAGAGAAGAAAAGGGTGTTCTGTTATGGAATAGTACTTTATTACCATTTATAAACAGGTTTCACTAATGCAACAAAATGGGACTGAGAAATATACTCAAGGGGAATCTACTTCATACTTGTTCTTTCAAATAGTAGGGTCTCTAAGTCAATCAAGATGAAACATTGCATATTGGGAGATGTAGTTTCCACCTATGTTAGCGATAAAATGGAGCAGATTTCATCTGCCATTATTTAAGTTACAGGTATCCAACTCTAGGTCTACAAATAGCAAATCAGTAAAACCAAACCACTTGTTTAAGTAGCAACTCTGGGATTTGAGTTGGACACGTAGTTCCTACTGAAAGCCTGATTTCCACCGTGAGTAATGAAAATATGGTAACTACACGGGAATGCTACAACATTTACTGGCATACCTAGTATCAATAACATTTAACTATGCAAGTAATAGATATATTCAGATATTTATTGTGAATGCCAGACACTATGCTAGTCTGTTTCAAGAGGATTCATTCACAGAATAGGGAACTAACATCACACAGAAAGGAAGCACATGGACAGTATCCCTTCAGTATTAAGGAACAAGCCCTTGCTCTTCAGAGGGCAAACATGGCAAGAAAAAAAAAAAAATAATCCAGTAATCTAGAGCAGCCCATTATCTTTCCATAAAGAAAAACAAAAGGTTGACTAACGGTCCAGTATGTGTTCTTGTTGCCTTGCAGGAAAAAGTTTTCTTTGGCTTTATGATTTATAGATCCACACTTCACATAAGAAGAAGAAAACCCACCACTACACATCACTGCTTCACCCCAGGCACAAGATGGGTTTTCCCAAGACTACATGAGAGCTTCATTTGTCTCTAAGTAGATAATCCTCTAACGGTGCCTTCCAGCAAGGAATCAGAGAAAATACACTTTTCACATCTCCATTATGCAAGCATATCCAGGCCATAGACAGAGGAAAGCCTTGTGAAGAATGGTATGAAATTCTCTTCTCTACAGTTGCACAGATTACAAAACCTAAAGATATACAATAGGAAGTGACATTCATTCCAAATACTGTGAAATGGGTGTCTTGCTGTGATATTACTCCCCTAGAATCCACTTCTCATTACTTTTACCCCTACAGAAAGAGGAAGAAATGCTTTCACCAGAGCAAGCTAGATGCTTATCAGCAGCTAAGAGGTTCCCAAACTTTTTTTCTGTGAAGCCCACCTGTTCAGCTGCAATAGAGGCTGTGGCCACTAACATGAGTCCATCAGGGAGAGGGGCCCCACAGGACATGTGCAGCCCCTGGCTTCAGCGGGGACCAGGGGCAGCAAGAAAGCAAATCAGCCAAGCAGGTGCCACAGCTAGCCCCCACTGACACCCTCCATCTCAGCAATCTGCTGAGTGCCTTGAGCTCACCACCTGGCAGCCCTGCCCCAGTCATCCACCCAGCACCCTGGTGCACCTCACAAGCTCCCCCCTGCCCAGGAACAAGGGAAGGACTTGGGGAACACCACTGCCAGGCAGAGGCAGGTGCTCAGGCTAGCCCAGATGTTACACCTTGAGGGTCCCAATCACGGCACTGTCCAGGCAGAAACACAACAGCACTGTCTAGTATTGGTCAGGCCATGGGGCTGATACTCCAACAGGCCCTATAGCCCCAGATTGCAGTGGCTTTGAGTAGAAACAGCCACAAATGCTTCAGCCACCCTGGAAACTGCCACCTCTCAGGGTCAGCCCCTTCTTTCCCTCTGCTGCCCACCAGGGATGCTGGGCTCCTCCAGTCCTGGGCACCACTCTGACAATGTATATGGTTTGTGGGGAGGGCAGCAATGCCCCCCCCCCCCACATGGTGGCCCACCCGGGACTGTCACAGCCCACCTTTGGGATGTGGCCCATGGTTTGGAAACCCCTAAAGGACACCTTTTCTCTAGTTTAAATTGACATTTCGTACCAAACGGGTCCAAAGTTCACAACTCAGCAGTGGAATCTACTATAGCTGACAAGTTGAGAGTGGTCTGGTTTGGTTCTCTTCCATTCTTCACATTTAAAGAAATCAATTTGCTTTCCCCTCCTAACCTCTCAGTCCCTAGAGGAAGATAGTGTTTAGATGCCCTACGAATGCCCAGCTCCAGCAGCCAACCCCAGGCAGGGGATCCTTCTAACCAAGTATTGTCTTTACCTCCCACTCTCTCATGTCAAGGGAGGAAAAGTGGCACATGGTTGCTAGGTCATGCTCCTTAGTTAAAGATCGTGGGAATGCTTATGGAAGAGCTTGTTCCTGCTCTGCCAGCTGGAATTGTTTAGAGGAGGCTAGAAAACCAGGGAGAGGCCATACTACATACCATCACTAAAGAAGTGACTCCTAACAAGCATTTTACACTGTGACTAGATTTTGGAATAAGAATATATTGAGTAATGTCTTGTCCATACGGTCTCTAATTGTGGATTAGTAATAAGGATTTTGACTCATCTGTTTGATAGCAATGAATTTCAACGAAGTTGTGTTGTAACAGACATGGGGGGATGGATAGCGTAGTGTCAAACTCAGGGTTGAGTTCAACCCAGTGAAAATGGCTTGGCCTTCAATGTCACCACTTGAGAAACAAAATGTTTGAGTCAGTTACACATATTGACATCCTGCTGTCAAAGTGTCTTACATTTATGTTCATTTCGATAAAGGAGTATTAGCATTTCTATCACAAAAAAGCTTTGATCCTTTTGAAGTCCAAAGAAAAGACCTACACGTAAAATGCAGGTGGAGAGAAAGGATGTTAATTAAGGTTTCTGATCCAAATCCTCATCGTGTCATAGCTCTCTCAAAATATGCCTTGTCCCTTACATTTTGGCCACAGATTATTTCAAAAGTGCCGTATTTTGAGGTTACCTCTTCAATCTTAGTGCTTTGGGGGGGGGGGGGGGGGGAGAGAGATATTGACATCAAAATGCTCTGGTAACATTTTGCAGATGTTGCTGATCTGTTGTTAATTCTGACAAACACAAGTCATGTTTTTAAGAGGTGCACTGAACTACGCCGGCTTTGTAGAACCACCACTGTGTTTCAGACTTCCGTTCCAGTTAAAATATCTAGGGAAGCAAGCAAACGGACTGTGATGTTTGCACACAAGGGTACATGAATGGTGTCTAATGATGCTATAAATGGTGGTGGCACATGTACCCTTCAGATGAGGAAAATTGCCTTTATTATACTTTTTTACATTAGTGAATTGCCAAGTGAAACTCCAAGGGCTGCTCATGGACACCATGAAAGTAAAAAATCTTCTCAACCTCTGTATGAAGAATAGTAAGGCGTACTCTGGAGACAATCAATATATGATGTGAGTCAATCTGATTATTCTATATTTGACATGGGGCAGAGTTTAGGAAATCTAAACAAGCTTATTTCCATACTTTCCATCTTCCCTGAATTTCCATTTTCACTTTATTTTCTCCTTAAGTTACACATTAACAGGAATCACATCTGAAGGATTATTGTCTAGAAATCTAGAGAACTCATCTTTAGATACAGGGAGGTACATAAACTCCTACTCAATACTCATTGAGTGGTGATTAGTCACTCCCTACTCTCTTCCCCCCTCCCGCCACCATGGGGGCTGCAAATTGAGTCGAGCTCTTTGAGGTTGCAGGACTTAATGAGTTTAGTATTTCCTAGATTAAGTATGAATAGTAGAAGACTGTCTCATGTCAAATAAGGACTCCTGTGAAGGAGTAGGGCTGCTGAGGAAAATTCTAAATGAGGTTTTGTTACAACTCAAATCACTGAAGGATTTAGCGATCATAGGAACCTCAAAGATTTTACTGAGAACATTCGCTTAGATTAAAGCTCCTTTAAGAAGTTTCCTGTGCAGATGTTTTGCTATCTAGGATCTTCTTGAGCATCTGTTTTAAGTGCTGTCTTACAGAAGAGAAAGCCAACAATAAATGTAAGATAAGTCTATAGTAGTTAATGTTTTAGTTTCCTTCTCCTGTGTCTGGTATTCTTTTCAGTCTTCCCCTTTCACCCAGCTTATTTCCAGAATAGAAGCCCCCTGCCAAGACTCACCATATTAGAAGTTGCAATGAAGTAGCAGACAAAAGTGGAATGCCTGCTAAATCCTATTGCTACATTCAGAAATACCATTCACCCAGTCTTTATTGGTTTTTACGCTACCATTAGGACCCTGTACATACAAAACTTGGATCACAAAAAGAAGTCTCACTGCAGTCATAAGAGAGGATGCAGATTGCACAGATCACACTGCACAAAAAACCATTATGGTTTCCCGGATTCTTTTGAAAGAGATTTTGCCCTCAACAGCAATTTGACCAACACCAGTTAATGATATTTGGCAAAGATATAGTAAGTTGCTAGTATCCTAGATTCAGCAAGAGTTACCAAAGATCAAACAACCACGTATGAGTAAACTCCAGCTCTAATTCAGCAAGATGTGCATTGGCAGCCTACCAAGCATGAGCCCTATACCTAATTATGTAAATTATAATGCAACAGTTTTAAATCAGAAACAAATGCTGGTATTTGTGGAGCCAAGACATGCACCTGCAGCCCTCAAAGCCGGAGTACCAATGGAAAAACTGTTAACACTTCTCAGAAATCAGCTTAATGAATTGTCTGGTTTAACTTTTAGGTGGTTACTCAGTATGGAATGTAGAATTCAGTCCGTTCCATGAAGAAATGAAAGCATTCCAGTTGCAGAAGACTGTTCAAATGTCTCCAGAGAAAATTGCACAAACGGCTACATTAGAACCACAAGGTTAAAACAACTTCAATTCCCCAGGTGTTTGTAACTCTGAACAAAACGTTAGGATTTTTCTTTCAAAAGTTTACAACTGGACATTGGCTTAATACAGCTTTGAAACTATTATAAAAACAATGCTGCTTTTAACTATCTTAATTTAAGGGAACTCTTTCTGTGCTTGTTTCATTGTCAAAAAATTCCCTCTTTTGTAGTTTAACAGTTCTGTGCTTATTTGCCTTTTTTGGGGGGGGGGGGGGAAGGGGGGTGTTCCTGCTGCTGTCTGATTGCATACTTCTGGTTCCAAATGAGGTGTATGGTTGGTCAGTTCATAACTCTGAGGTTAAACTATATCTTCCACAAGTGAATGCCATTACCTGCATGTGCAGAAAGTCAAAAGATACATTCACAAGATTTGGAGACCAGCCCACTGCAAGTCAAAATTAGTTGAGTTTTGGTCTGTGACTCTTTAGATTCAGAAAGTAGGTTTACAGACACACTTTGAATTCTACCCCTTTGACAGACCCATCTTTGATTTAAAAGCTAGGGGCTTCTGAAGAATCTGAAAGGTTTACGGTCTGCAGAAACTGACATGCCACCTGTGAGGAGGCAAAAGATACCTACCTCCACATCACTGGTTTGCTTAACTCTATTTTCATGCCTCCTGCCAGTTAGACTACATTATTGCTGAGCACTAACAGAATTAATCTATTCAAACAAAAATAAAATCAGAGTACTTTCAGTCCTCTATTGTCCATGTAAAAAGCCTCCAATCTAGTTATCAGAAAAGCAATTATTTGAGCTACCTATGTCATTGCTAAGTAGTAGGCTTTCCTTAATTTAACCCCTTCTGGCAAACAGTGCACTGCACTAATTTTCCAAACTAGACTACAGAGCCTGTGATAGGACACTCTAGTATAGGCAGGATAGCAACTGAGGGGCAGGGCAGAGCAATACAGCTTTAGGAGATTTTTGGGTGACCTGGACGGAAATAGCTTGGATTTCACTCAAACCCAGCTGCATTCTGTATTGAAAATGGTTAATTATTAGGCTGCATAGCCCCCCTCCAGCTGGATACACCTGGCAAGTCAGTAAATTGGTTTCAATGGAATGTCAATTCACCATTCACAATTTTGCAGATTAAATAAAGTACAGTAAAACCTCGATATAACGGACTAATTCGGGTGAGGGGGTGTCCGTTAAAGCCGAAAGTCCGTTATTTAATAATTTTTTTAAATTATTAAATAATGGACTTTCGGCTGACAATGGACACCCCCCTCGCCCGAATTAGTCCGTTATGTCCAGGTTTTACTTTTATCACCTTCGGGAGCCCGGCTGCTGGGACCCTGGTGGGAGCCGTCAACCCACCCGCCCGAGTCCCGGCGGGGGGGGGGGGGGGGGGAAGAGAGGGGTTTTGACAGTTCCCGCCGGGCTCCCCGCTGTGGGGAGCCCGGTGGGAGCTGTCAACTTGCCCGCCCGGCTCCCCGCAGCGGAGAGCTGGGCGGGAACTGTCAACTCCCACCCACCCACCCGGCTCCCTGCAGGGGGAGCCGGGCGGGGGGGGTTTGACAGTTCCCGCCGGGCTCCCTGCTGTGGGGAGCCCGGCGGGAGCTGTCAACTCGTCCGCCGGGCTCCCCGCTGCGGGGAGCCAGGTAGGGGCGGGAGCTGTCAACTCGCCCGCCGGGCTCCCCGCTGCGGGGAGCCGGGCGGGAGCCGTCAACCTCTGCGGGGAGTGACAGCTCCTGCCCGGCTCCCCGGGGCGGGAGCCGGCAGCCCCCGAATAACGGATTTCGGATGCATCGGAAATTTTGTCCGTTGCATCCGAAGTCCGTTAAATCGGGGTCCGTTAAATCGAGGGTTTACTGTACTTAACAGTAAGAAGGCCCTAAAATAGTTTGGTTTTGTTAGAAGCCAAATTTTAATAATTACAGGAACCTAAGATACATATTGCACCTCATTCAAAATTAAATATAGAAGAAGTAGCTAGTTGCACAGAGACATTACCAGGCAGAAAGTTGGTTTGGTCATATATGTCCATGAGGCACCCCAAGTGACCACACTTTATCCAGCAATACTGTCATTTTGACAGTCATTCTATTGAGAAAGGTTAAGTCTTCAACAGTTTTCAAATGTAATGATTCAGTCTAAAAAGTTCCTACGAGTCTTCTTACATGTGTGCCACAAAACACCTCATGAAGAGCTATAATAATGTTGGTCAGTGTAGTTATGCCCTAGTCCCATCATGCTCAAGTACAATTTGACTGGGACCAAAGTATGCTTCTGTGATACGCTGCAATACTTGTAGAGCACAAAACTAGCCCAGTTCCCAACAGATTCCAGCTCACTTTACTCTGAAAATATTTAAAATATCGACAAAGTCTTGTAGCACCTTATAGGCTAACCCATCTTAGGAATCATGAGCTTTCATGGGCTAAGACCCACTTCATCAGATGAATGTTGTGGAAATCTCCAGAGGCAGATATAAATATGAAGGCAAGAAAGCAAGGTAACTTCAATGAGGGGACAGGGAGGGACGGGGAATAGGAAGGTGGTGAGGCCCACTTCCAGCAGCTGATCTGGAGGTGGCCAATTACAAAAACAGTTTCTCCTCTGTGGGTGTTCACACCACCAGATCAGCTGCTGGAAGTGGGCCTCACCACCACCACCCCTGATTAATTTACCTTACACAGACAATAGTATCAACATGTGTTGCAGTTTAACAGTGAGAAGCCAGGTGCTCAATAAGATCTATTCCTCTGAGAAGACCTATAGGGAATAAGATTGGTAAATTGCGTGCCACCTTCAAGAGTCCTCATGTGGGAGACTAGTCTGTCAACCCTTCCCTTAAGAGGGGAGGAAGTGGTTCAGATTTCATGGCCATCAGTGTGCTGATGACACTCTCTCCCCATTTCAGATGGACAGTGCTGTCTGAGCTAGTTCAATCCAGGTGAAACAGAGGCAAGAATGGCAGGGTCTAATGTGGGAACCGAAGATAACCATTCCTTCATTTAAGCTCAGTAAGAGCTGTAATTTAATTGCTGTCTTCTGGTGTCCTATAGAAAAGTTCTATAAACAGGAAAGTTTTTTGCAAAAAAAGTAATAATTGCCTAATAAATACACTATTAAGATTAATAGTTGTATGCAATCAATTAACACTGAGAAATGGCTGGCCACCTGTTCTCATAGTGGTAGATCAGAGTTTGCTATCTAGGGGTTCTACTGGATCCTTGATGGTTTCTTCATGGCTCAGTGCAGTATGCAACTCCTCATCTTTACTTGGTAGGGATTACTCTTTAAAACATGTGGCTCCCACCAGTTACTCAGGCCTTGTTAATTTCAGATTAGATTACTGCAATGCACTTTACATGCAGCAGCCACTTGTAAAGTGCAGCTAAGGCAATTGGTGAAGTCCCAAGCATGGAAACAGCATCAGCTCCCACTTAAATGTCCTGGTGAAATTCAAGCTGTTTGTGTTGATTTGATAAGTGGTTTGAGTCACATATCTGGAGATACCACTCTCCTTGTAGTGCAACCCATTGGGAATAGATTTTCTAATTTAGGGATTTAGTTTAAGGGCATTTGACTTGAACTCCTTGGATACTAAGAATCCAAGGCTTTTTCTGAGGTAGGTTAAAAGTTTCTTTTTCTGAGGTAGGTTAAATCTGTGTGTGTGGTTCTGTGTAATTTATTTAACTTGACACATTGCCTATTTAAGCAGTATTATTAGCAGGCCTAGAGATGCATGTATGCGATCTACTGTATATTTTTGTTTGGTGCCTCATCATTCCTTAAAGTAGTAATAAACTTCAGAATGGGAATACTTCAATCTAATCTTCCAAATCAGTTTAACGTCTGCCAATATTTTAATTTATACAAGTTCAATGAGAGGTAACAGCTGAGGGGCGCACAAAAAGGAAGAGGAGAACAGCAAACCTAAATTCCTGCAGTGCAGTCACACATGGACCGGGAGTATGTTTTGGAAAAAAAAATGTTATTTCTCCTGACCTTACCATAATCACTACAATTTCTGCACCAGTGTTTATCTTTGGAATAATAGAAGGGATGGTTATTTATAAAACTTGTCATTAAACATGACAATGTAATTTAATTGCTGTCATCTGATGCCAAGAAGAGTCCTATAAACAGGAAAGTTTTTGCAAAGAGTAATGCTGTATTTATTGGGCAATGAAGATTTAATTGATTGCATACAAGCATTACATTGAGAAATCGTTGGCCACCTGTCCTCTCCCTGATGTCCCTCCATTACCACGTTTCCCATTTTATTCTTTTAGCTACCTATACTTCACCCTGACACTTTTCCAAACAATTCCAGCTATTTTCAATAGAGGTAAATTAAGAACTTTTGATAAACAGATGTAAATCTCTGATTTTAAAGCACGATTTAAAGTTTTGTGGGGGGGGGGTTTAAGTGCACTGGATTTAAAAAAAAACTAAATTTGAAAAATTATACGAATAAGCTTTAATCTAAAGTTGCAACAAAGTGCTGATTTTGTTAGATGCTTCTACTAGTACAAAGTCATGAATTTTGTAAAAGTGTGATAGTTAAAATCAAAACCAAAAAGTTAAGGCCCTGATCCACCAAACACGTAACCAGATAAATAAATATATTCATGTAAACAGTCCCATTGACTGAGATTAAGTCAGCAATTTTAAACCTCACTCTATAGGAGTAGATCTGTAGGGGCAGGGGCAGAAGTTAAGATAAACAGGTCACTATACCTCCTAATCCTCTTGCCCACTCTTTTTTGCCTTTCATGCTGCCCCATGTGCAGTGAACTATTATTGCTCATTTCTTGCCCATCAAACACTCCTCTTCATCCCTTCAAATCTCTGATTAAAACCTACTTCTTCTAGGAATCCTTTGCATTCTCACTTAACTGTTGCCCTATGTATTATCAGATGCAAGTTCTTTGGGTAGGGAACATAACTAAACTGCCATGAAAATTTAAGAAACAAGGTGGGTGAGGTAGCATCTCTTATAGGACCAACTTCTAATATCCTGGGACAACATGGTTACCACAACAACAATGCAAACAATTAAAATTTATGGCTGTTAACCAATGCATCTAGGTCTCATACACACCACATTCATAGGTATTTTGTGCAGGATATGAATTATGTAGCGGGTGATCATGCTAAATTGTATTTTTCATCCTCTTGCTCATTTATGCTAAGCAGCCCACAATACCTTGTGACAGTACATCTTAGTATTTGGCCGAGGTGGATAGGAAACCTGTAAGTCAAGATTCTTTAATGCTTTACCCTGCTATATGTATGAAGTACCTTCCAGTTTGGAAGTATGTTTGAAAACAAGAGATAGAAAGTGTATATCAGGTACCAGCAAAACAAGGCAATTGAGAAATAGTCTTGCATGATGTAAAAAATGATATCTAACTTGCAAACAGACACCCTATAGGTAAGTGGTTTTAGGAGTATAACCCAGCAGCACAATTTCTGTGTAAGAAAATCTTAACATGCTGTGAGAATCTGCTTCCTGGGTTGAGTTTACTGCTTTGTCTTCAGACTAGTTTGGCTGAGCTTGGTTATTTAGCCTCTTGAACATTAATATCAAACTGCAACTGTGGTCAATCAATTGGCTACATACTTTAACCAATGTAGCACTATATAAATTAACGCTGGATACGTTTGCCAGAACTCCATGTACACACCTTCAACATTACTCTACCATGCAGCACTCTACCAGCATCTGTTAGACCTCTACAGTGGTCCAGGACACTAGACCTTAGAAATTAAATCTATTACTCCTGTTGACTCAACTAGAGAACAACTGGACATCACAACAGTTTTGGAAGTATCTTCTATACAGAACATGGAACATTTTGCTAACTGCTAAAGAATATTTGTTCTCCAAATCTGAGACATTAGCCACACTGAACTTAAGGCAAAGGTAGACCAGAATGCCATCTTGAGCCAGTTCTTTTTGAAAAGCAGTATTTAGAACACCTGCAAATGCTTCATATATTTGCTAGGCTTTGGTATGAGCTAGCAGAGATCTGATGAGGTGTGTACCTATAAAAAGTACAAGTTGTTTTAGTTATGAGTATTTTGGTAAGGAGCAGCTGTTATCTATAAAAAGAATCCAAAAGCTGCAAGAGAGTGGGCTTTAGGAAGTCTCCTGACAACAAAGCTTTAGAGTGTTGCCTTCTAGGAACCACAATTGTTAACACTTGTCAGATGCATTAAGTTACTACAGCCAAGGCTGTCAGCACCACCAATATCAAGGCTGCCTGACACTTTTCCATGATAATACCCCATTTTCAGTTGCTTATTTAAAAAATTGCCAAACTAATCACTTGGGCTGAAATTTTCCATAGTGGTTGCCTACCTCAGGCTCTTTTTTAAATAAAAGTTATAGTCAGGGTACTTTAGCTATTTCTGAGAACAAGATTAGAGGGAAAATGGCTTTTGCTGATGTTAAATTCTGGTGACCTTCGCTTTGAGTCTCTTGTGCCTCCATACTTTGGAGCAGGAACTTGACATGTGGCAGGGAAGTAACCTTTGTGACAGGGATGTTTCTATTGACATATCCATGAAAATCCAACCAAACCTGGCTAAGTTGTAAGCCTCTGAAAAATAGCAGTTGGCACATGTTCAATACCACCAAGCTCTTTACAATTGAATTCCCTGAAGATTCTACCTGCACTAGGCAGACTCCAGCCCAAACAGGACTTTGACTGCAATTACAGCTCTGGTCTACTGAAAGCAGGGCCCTACAACTGAGAGCGAAGACCCAGTCTCAAAAGATATTCAAAAGTTATCTAATTCAACTACAGAGGGGACAAGAACCACAGCTACAGAAGGGGTGGGAGAACAGACTGGGAGAGTTAAGTAATGCCATAATTAAAGGTTGAGCTTAATTATACAGCAGAAGACAAAAGTGCTAGATAATGCAAAGTATTCAGGAAAAAACTCTGATTATATAAACCTCAGATTAGGGTAAAAAAATGCTTAAAATTTGAGTGCCCAGTCTATAAATGGGGATAAACTACACTCGTCTCACAGGTTTCAGAGTAGCCTGTATCTGCAAAAAGAACAGGAATACTTGTGGCACCTTGAAGACTAACACATTTATTTAAGCATAAGTCTTTGTAGGCTTCATCCCACTTCATCGGATGCACAGAATGGGACAGTAGGAAGATATATTACACACAGAGAACATGAAAAGGTGGAAGTTGCCATACCAATTCCAAGAGACTAATTAAGATGAGCTATTATCAGCAAAAAACACAACAACAACAAAACAACACAACACACTTTTGTAGTGATAATCAAGATGGGCCATATGTCTAATATAGACAAGCCCTAACCCTTCTATGACTCTCCCTCAGGAGCAGATTTGTGGGGTCTCCTCTGTATAGGATGGCTGGTCAGCAAGAGCATTAGATCAAAACCAAAAATATCTTAAGACAGTTTAACTCCACTACTGTTGAAGATGTGCCCCATGCTGTGTGCAGATGCTCAGGACTGATCTCATGCCATTATTGGGGGTAGTAGTTGTGAAGAGGTGTAATCTAGATCGGGGATTTTCAAACTTTCCGCATACGTGCTTTTTTCTGGGAGGGGGCAGGGGGAGAGGTAAGAAATTGCTTTGTGACCTGGGAGTCATTATAGACAGCTCAATGAATACCTCTGCAGTCAAAAAGGCAAACATGATGTTAAAAAAGCACAAGGAATGGGACTGAAAATATGGAAAACTATCATGCCATTATATAAATTAGTGTAACCTCATCTGGAATACAGCATACGGTACTAGTCACACCATCTTAAAAGGAATATTGCAGAATTAAATGGGGCTCAGAGAATGGTCTGGAAAAACTCAAAGAGATTGAAAAGATTGGGATGGTTTACTTTAGTAAGAACACTAACACAAGTATGTAAAATGAATGTAAAGGGAAAAAACCAGGAGCATCTGTTTTCCCGTCTCATAACACAAGAACAAGAGGACAATGAAATTAAAAGGTAGCAAATTCAGCAGTGATAAGGACACTCATGGGTAATTAGATTGCGGAACTCATTGCCACAGACAGTCATTGGTAAGCTCGTCTTCAAAATTCAAAGAGTCTGGACATTTATACTGATAAGAACAGAGTTAAGAGCAAATGTTAAATTCTGGAAGGGATATTAAACCTCTGGTTTCAGAGTTTAAGATAATCTCTATTAGAGCTCCAGTTGAGACCTTATGTGAAGAGCTCTGTGTAGCTCAAAACTGCGCCAATGAAAAATTACTTCTCCCACTTTGTCTCCCACCAATATGGCTACCTGAACACTGCAAACAAGGAGTGTGAATAACAGAGCTGATAAGAATTTGTTCCCCCCTATTAGTTCTGGAAGTTATCTGCCAAATTAGAATTTGTGAAGCATTCGGACAACAAATAGCTCTCTAATACTACATTGTACTGAATTTCTCTTTTCTTCTCCCCCATTCTTAAGGTCCCTGCTCACAAGGCATCACTAGATATCAGTTTACTGGCACTCATTGTAACAGCTTAGAAAACCTAATGATGTGGTTGACTACAAATACACAAAAACTTTGAAAATTAGAGTGGCATCACAAAAATCTTACCAGCTTTAACTTTAGCAAAGCAATGGAAATGTAAGAACTGACCTGAGCAATAACGGACGTGTTTAATAAGTTGCAAAGACATGAATTCCTCCCACTACTTCCTTCAGTCTCCTGATAAAGGAAGTTAATTTCTCAAACTGTCTGGTTTTGACTTAGCAATGAAATACTTATCAGATTTATGAATTCTACAATACTTAGCTATTGAAGTTTATACCAAAAAAATATTCTGAGATTTTATAAAAGCCATTATTTGGTTTTTACTGATTTTCATCTGAATTTTGGGAGTGCCGGAACTCCCAGGACCCAACTCTAGGATCCAAAAAGAGATGGCAGCTCAGTAACTCATCTCTCCCTGCAGAATGGGGAGAGAATCTGGACTCTGAGGAGGGGTGAGGGGGAAGAGAAACACCCATGATTCTACCCAGCTCTACACTCTGAAAGGAGATATGGCAGCTTGATAACCAAGGTGGCCCTGGTTACCAAGCCACCATCTCTTCCAGGAGCAGGGAGTCAGCTCAGAAGTACCAGAATGACTTCAGCATTAGTATTCATACTGTTTGTCAAATCTATGCCCATATACATCAGCTTTAAAGATAACTATCCATGCTATCAGCATTTGACCCATTTAAAAAAAAAAAAACCAAACAACCCACTACTGAGCTACTTTCTTGCTAAAATGGGTTGAAAACAAAACATGCTATCCTTTCAGAACATATGGGTTGGGTGTTTTTTGAAAGTTTACAAAACAAGTAACAGGAGGCGAGAGTGATTTACTCCAACACTTGCATAGAAAACTGCAAAGTTAATTTTTTGCACCTATTTTCACCCTTTAATTTTTGTAATAAACACTGAAATTCCCACAAAATTTTAAACAAACTGAAAACAAAAAGCAGCATATTCCTAGTCTTGAAAATACCTTTAAATGTATTCACAGCTCTGAAGATATTGGCTTATATTAGCTAGCTTGGCCCAGCTATTGTAGGCAGAATACAAACTTTCTCCTATCCCATATCCTAAAAGCAAAACAGGTTCTTGTTCAAAACCATCATTAAGAATAGAATGGAGATGCGCTTCTGGAAGGACCAGCATTTACTTTGTAAAACTGTTCATGAGTAAGGATACGATTTCATCCTGAACCTCTGGGCTGTCAGCATTCCCCTCTCCCGCAGATGGAGGGGGGGGGGAGGGGGGGGGGGAAGAGGTTCCAGAGTGTCAGCCCTCCCCTTGAACAGGTCACAAGCTTTTGTCAATTTGTGTTTATTGCTTGTAACCTGTGACTTTTACTAAAAATAACCATGACAAATTCTTAACCTTACTCATGATGTATTTGTTAACATATTATTCCGAGCTACATGCTTAACATTAGAATTTTTGTGTGTGCATAATTTCATGTTTTGACAAGTTAAATTAGAGAGGTAATCCCTCCTAGTTAAACAGATTTTCAGTTAATTTTCAAACAACTACTTGATGTACAGTTTGATCCCTGCAATGCCCTTACCTTAACTCCAGGACTTGACCTAGAAGGACTGCCCTTAACTACATGGGTTTCGAACAGTCATTCTGCAAGATATTTTGTTAAGTATTCAGCCACTTGTGTGAAAGTTGGTCAACTGCTAGTGCTACAAAGATTAAAGGAAGTGTACCCTGTGCATTTAATAACACTTCACCATCCACCCTGTTTAGTCTGCTTCCTGTTTTGGGGGCCTTTCACACAGCAGCAAAGGAGGGAAACTTCTATGTAAAGTGATTGTAAAACCAAAAGAACTGTCAGGGGAATTCATGTGCACATAAAGCACCCAAAATATTTTACACAAATTTCAAGCTGATGTTTTAAGATGACGTCCTGCTGGCTATGTTTTCTGATTTGAGTTTGCTATCTGGGTGTATAAAACATACTTTTGCAATGAAAAAAGCCGTTAGAAGTAAATGATTTCTAAACAAAGTATTCTGGATTTTTAGGCAATTTAATCTGACTGAAGCAGTGCAGGCTACTAAAGCTTAAGTATGAAAGAAAAATTTATGCTTTTTCTTCTCTCAATGCAAGAGATTGTGAACTTACAAGTTTTCTCTTTCAGACAATTCTGCAACTCAGTTTCCGTGGAACTCAGTTTGCAAGAAGCTTGAATACAAAGCATGTGCCTCCAAACACTGAGGGACAGCACTATGAGAAGCCATGAAATCTTTTAGGGTATGTCTACACCACAATTAAAATCCCAAGGCTGGCCCAGGTCAGCTAACTCAGGCTTGCAGGGCATGGGGCTGTTTAACTGCAGTGTAGGCTTCCAGGCTCAGGCTGCAGTCCAAGCTCTGGGACACTCCAAACTTAGATTTGAGGTTGGTATTTAAGACGCTGAGCCCGAAAGTACACACTGCAATCTGCAGCCCAAGCTCTGTGAGTTCAAGTCAGCGGCCATAGGCCAGCCACAGGAGTCTAACTTCAGAGTAGACGTGCCCAGAGAGAGCCCACTACTTTATACCTGCTTGGAGCCTCTCATTAAAATCCTTCAGCTTTAGGTCTTGTTATCTGACACTAATGAACCATGAGAAAGTTTCCATTGCTACAAAAGTCTGTGCTAAGCGATCTGACAGAATAGGGTCAATCTACTGCTTTTACAATAAATAGAATGGCAATGATATCATCTGCATTTCATATTTGGAACCAGTTTTCCACTGCAGGCTGTAGGAACAAAGGTCAACTTGGGTTTGCAATTCAAAAAGAAGAAACTAAAAGCAGCCTGACCTGCTGTTTTATAGGATGTTAGCTGAAGCACCCTTATGTTTGCATGACTTTGGATACCTCTATATAAGATCAGAACTAAAGACACAGAATCTAGAAAGAAATGGACAAAACTGAAGTCTAAACTAGAAATAATACCTTGAGTAGTGTTCTTGTTCAACTGCCAAGTTTATATGTAAAGGGCTTTTAGTGTTCCACTACGGAATGCTTTATTTCTAAGAAAACCTATCCTTACCATATCTAATTTCTTTTTAAGAAGTTACTTCTGGAGGCTGCTGGCTCTACTTACTACACTGACAGGTGTACAATACTGAGACCTAAAGAACACAAATCAGCAGACTAATCTGACTGGCAATCAAGTTGCTAGACTACCAACCTAAGCTTTTTGCAGTTCATAATGACTTACTTTATCTAGTGGTGCTTTCAACCAGGACTAGCAAGCACAGTAGGAGGTGTAGTTTGCTTTCACATAAGCTGGTAACTAGTCCACTTTGCAGTGAAGACACACAGACACAACCCCTCCAGAGGCCTGAATTGGAAGGGCCTTTCCTGAAGTATTGTTGCCCACGTAGCAGCTGCTTGGATGGGTGGAGTCAGAGACCTTCTTCCTTTGGTACAGACGTCACAAGAAGAGGGGGACCCCAACCTGCCCAAAAAGGAAGAGTGGCAGGCCCCTCACTCCCCTCCACAAACTCCATAAGTGAGATCATGTGAGTGGCATTTGTCACTACTAGTTCAAGTTGGAGAGAGGTCCATGGCTGGCTAGTGCAGTGGTTCTCAAGAACTTTTGTACTGCTGACCCCTTTCACATAGCAAGCCTCTGAGTGCAACCCTCCCGTATAAATTAAAAACATTATAAATGCTGAAGGAAATGTGGGGTGGAGGCCGACAGCTCACAACCCTCCCCCCCAATAACCTCATGACCCACTTTGAGGGGTCCCAACCCCAGTTTGAGAACCCCTGGCTAGAGCCACAGAAACAGAGCATGGCCATAGGAAGTCTTATATGGTGGTTTGCCTGATTCTCAAATCAATTTTTGACAATCAAAATTATACATTGGTGACAGTCTAGTCATAGTTATTCAGAAACATCATGTAAATACAATAAATCTTTTCAATGTAAAGAATGTTTACTATTAATAAGTTAAAAATTTTATAGATTAATAATTGTGTTACAAAATTTCATATGCCCCCACAAAGTCAGGGTGTCTGCACTTCACTGGACTAGGGCCCCAGATTGCCTTAGCTGAGCAGGGAGCTACTACGCCAGGCCCAGAGTGTAAATAAATCTAAGGAAATACTTTAAAAATACTTGCATCAACAATTGGAACGTCTCCACTCTGAAGCATTTAAATGAAGTAACAACCCAAAGTCTACAACTGAGATTTGACAATAATCAAATTACTAGAAGCAGCACTATTACCAGTTATATTTCACCTGCCGCAATTACCGTCTTAAAAGAGAACCCAAGTATAGTTCAGATTTCATCATATCTTTGGAAGTTCACTAGTATGGATTCTTCATTTTTAGATTAGAGAGGGGATTCAGTTTAACAATACCCAAGAAAATGTCCAGGCAGCCAACTCTGAGCTGGAGTTAACTTGAAACCTCTGTCTACATGACTTGGGCAGAGGTTAGGTTGTTTGTGTACATGAACCGTGTGTGTTTTCAAACATTTAGCTGTTTGTTTTTTTTAAAAAAAATCAGGTTAAAATTCTAGGTGCCTAACATTTGTTTTTAAAAATTATACAACTTTTTGTAATTGTGTGTGCACTCAAAACTTCAGCACAACTAAGCCTTTTGCCTGGAAATGTATGCAAGGTCCAGAGAGCACAAACAATGGAACAATACAGGGTTTTTCACTCTCCAGACTCCCTGGCAGGAGGCCATGGGAAAAGGAAGCCACCACTTCACTTCTAGACACTTACTCCTCACCACTATCACCTTATGAGGCTAAGTTCCCCTCTTGACTCTTCACATCACATTCTTCCTTCGGTTCTCCTCTCTTTCAACATAGATGATTTCTAATAAACTTGCCTGTCTACTCTTTAGCGTTAGTCCATGAGGAGTCCTAAAATATGTCTCCCGTGAGAGTGCTCATGGATTTTAAAAAAAACGTAGCCAATCCTGCAATATGTTAGTTGGATTTGATAGACTATCAGAGTTGAGCACTGCACACAACAAAACTATGAGATGATAGGAGAAATAAGAGGCAACTTTTGATAAAGTTGCATATACACGTTTAATTCTATTGCGCCAAAATTATCTGAAAAAGACATATACCTATCTTATTTTAAGCACTCTAATTTGAGTGAGCATCGCTGAGGTGAAAACAGAGCTTAGCACAGAATTTTGAAGCCCACCTTAACCACAAAGTCAATACAAACACCTTTCATAACTCCACAAAATATTAGCCTCAGCATCCCAAAATTAATGCTGTAAAAAATACAGTAGATGGTAGATGTCCAGTAAAA
The DNA here is from genome assembly GCA_032164245.1 of Sternotherus odoratus. Lineage (NCBI taxonomy): Eukaryota > Metazoa > Chordata > Testudines > Kinosternidae > Sternotherus > Sternotherus odoratus. Next base: position 11,721,810 of record JAVMKO010000018.1, on the reverse strand, counting down.
GTGCTGATTCTCTACTGCTTGCATCCGACAAAGTGGGTATTAGCCCACGAAAGCTTATGCTTCTATACTTTATAGTTAGTCTTTAAGGTGCCACAGGACTCTTTGTTACCTCTGCTATTCCAGACTAACACGGCTACCTCTCGGATTCTAAAAAAACAAAAACACAACACCAAACCCCACTCACATCCCTTTTAAATCAATTTATATGATCTGATCATCATATGCAACTATGGTAGAGAAATTCAGGTCCTCGTGGAACCTAGTTCAAAGGAGAATATGGGGGTATTTTTTGTTTTACAGTTTGTGCACACAAAACAGCACTAGAGTAAAAGGAGAATATAGATGCAGATGCTTAGACCATATTCAGAAGCAAGCATCTATCTAGTCAAACCTGAATTGGACTGGTATGTGACATGGTCAAACCTTGTAACAGATCCAGATACCACTACAGTAGTTCTGTGTACTCACAGCTCTCATCAGCTGTCCATTGCAGAGCAAAGCAGACTGACAGAAAGCATAGCTGACAACAGTACAAGTAGAAATTTAATAGGGCAGCAATGCCTCCCTCCTCCAAAAGAAGGCATTTCCCTGTGCAAGTACAGTACTAAATGGTCTAAAAATAGAGCTGAAACTCATTACATTGTATATTTACTTTTACAACTGTAGTGTAATGCCATAGGACATCTATACCAAATATGAGGAAGTTATGCCTGAATTGTCCTAGTTTAGAGTGTTATTCTACAGATCAGTACAGCAAAACAAGCTAAACAAGGCGGCATTCTGTAAGAGGACATAATGTCATTGGAATTAGGAAGACAGTATTTGCCATACATTTGCTTGGGTTTTTGAAAATCAACTTTTAGTATTTAAAATTAAAGTCACAATCTGATCAAAGGCAAATTTTCAACAAGTTTAAGATAGTATTCAAATGAAGTTTGTAAATTAATTAAGATCTCGTGCTGTCCAAATCAGAAGTCAATATTTCCCAAAGGATGGGGTACAAAGGACTAACCAGAGGGCATGGAAGACATAACCTATGACAGGTAGGCCTTCAACCTTAGGGGGGGTGGGGGGGAGAAAGGATAGCTCAGTCGTTTGAGCAGTGGCCTGCTAAACCCAGGGTTGAGAGCTCAATCCTTGAGAGGGCCATTTAGGGCTATTGGGCAAAAAATCTGTTGAATGATTTAATTAGGGATTGGTCCTGCTTTGAGCAGGGGATTGGACTAAATGATCTCCTGAGGTCCCTTCCGAGCCTGATATTCTATGATGGGGTTGAAAGAAGGGTGCACTTGGTTTGATTTTCTTACAGGAGCTGAAGATCAGCTTTCAAACATTTGGGAAACAGCATCTTAAGTGAGAAAAGAAAAGCTAAGCCATCTAACAACACTGGTTTGCTAGCAGTTCCACAAACCAAGACTTATTTGTCAAGGACCAATGTACCTGCACAACAGAAATATCTTAAGCCATTTAGAATAGCACATCAAACACACATTCCCTGGTATCAGCGTTATAACCAGGCATAATTAGCGATGCTTCAGTGCTTTAAAATTCTAACAGATGAAGTGCAGGCAGTGATTCATTAGACAATTTAAACCGATATTTAATTTGAGGGGTTTACTCTGATTTTTTGTTTACTTTTCTTTGCATGATGTATACATGACAAAAAACAGGATGTTTGTGAGCATAATCATCAACTACCCTGCAAAAGCTACCATTGGAGTTCATGTAATCTGGTAAGGAAGCTTTTTATTACACAAGCCATGATGGGATTCCATCCACTGACAACTTACAAGGGGTCTGAGTCTTGTTATGGGCCTCTAAAAACTATTTATTTGGTGTAGTACAGTATTTAAGTTGTAGAGCAAGTGCAAGCTACTTATTACCAGCTGCTTTGAAGAAAAATAAAAAGGATTATGCCTTAAAGTTCTTGAAAGTGTCAGTGAAGGTTTCAGATACCGATACTGCATAGAAGGAGTCCCCAAATCAAAGTATTATTCTACAATATTTAGGATAGCACATCAATAGTGTCTTCTCAACCAGTCTTCATACAGCAATATTAATTTCTTTTACACCTTCAACTGTAAGATCCAAACTATTCTATGACCACTTCGGGGTCTCAGTCTTACAATCTGCTGAATGCAGGGACATCCCCCAAACATAAAGCTGGATTGTCTTAAGTGGGGCTTACACAGAACCGAGAGTCTGACCAGGAAAAGCTGACTACTGCATCAGATCCTTGGTCACTGTTGCCAGTCTTGTGCTGGTTTACATCTGAAGTACCAAATGGAAGCTATGAAGAGTAAAAAAAAAAATGCTGTCTATTTTAAACAATAAAAATTGGAAGATAGAGGAAACCGGTTATTCTATTCACTAAACAGGCCTCAGCTTTAATTAATTAAGCTTTGCAATAGTTCACATGTGAAGAGCTCCAGAAGCTCATTCTTCTGTTACAAACTCATTTGCAAATTCAACACAATCTCGGATTGAATAAAGACCTACAATGGCTTGCTAATTACAGAAATAGTTTCTCCTCTCTCCATGTTCACACCCCCCATTCAAATGCTAGAAGAATAACCCACCCTCCCTGATCGGAGATAACAAGCTGGTTCAGCCTAATTGGACTAACCTTTTTATCTCCCACCTGGTTCTTGCCTACTTTTCTATACCTGCCTCTGGACACTACCACTGCTTGCATCCGACAAAGTGGGTATTAGCCCACGAAAGCTTATGCTTCAAAACTTTATAGTTAGTCTTTAAGGTGCCACAGGACTTTGTTACCTCTGCTATTCCAGACTAACACGGCTACCTCTGATTCTAAACATCATCAACAAGACTCTCATTCGCACAATTGTAGCTGACATCACCCTTCCAACTTCCTGAGGTCAAGATTTACAGATGTCAGACACCACACACCACCACGAGTGCAGTCCCTAGCCTATCATCTGCCATACACCGTTCAGCTCATGAAGCTCTTCCTTCCTCCTCCAAGCCTCTCCCCTTGCAACACCACGCAGCCCTCGAGGCACCTGCTAACACATCTTCCCCTCACCACCAAATCACAACAGAGCAGACCACCTGAACCCTCCCCTTTCCTTACCCCTCTCCTGTCCTGAAAGCAGACCGCCCCCTTTCCAGCCCCCCCCCCCCCCCCATCACGTAGACCCTGTAGCCACCTGTTCCCAGACCCTCCCCGAATCACCATCCAACCCGGTCACAGCCCTTCCCACACGACTCTCCAGCCACGAAGTCCGCCCTCGCTTCCCAGCACCTCCGGCTAAGAACATGCCCAGAGAACCCCTGCGCGCTCCGCCTGGGAGCGGGAAGCGCCACGGGGCCGGCCTCCCCGCCCAGAGCACCCATTCCGGGCCGGGCCGCCGGGGAGAAGGAAGGAGCCCAAGCTGCACGGGAAAGGACGTGAAGGGAGCGAGGGGGCCGGGCAGCAAGGGGCCAAGCGACAAACGGGACGGGGGAGAACATGCCCCCAGGGGCCGGGAGACAGAACCGAGCGAGGGGCGACAGCCACAGGGAGCACGGAGAGCTGGGGCCTAAGGTAAGCGTGGGGACTGCCGCGCTCCGGCGCGAGCCCCTTACCATGATGGCTCCGCTGGGCTGGGCTCTAGCAACAGCGGCGGCTCCCGGTCCCGTCCGGTCTCTCTCTGAGCCAGGCCGCGGCCCTGCCACTTCCGCCGTGCCCGTTGCCTAGGAGTGCACATCCGGGTCACTATCGTTCGGCCCCGCCCATCGCCGCACGCAACCAATCAGAGCGCGGTTCGCTGGGTATCGCCAAGTATGGAGCGCAGCACGCGTCCTGCGGGGGGGGGGAGGGGAAAGGGAGGAGGTAGGAGTGGGAGAGACCATTCTGTCCCCCGGGAGGAAAGAAGGGCTCGACCAAGACAGAATGGGGGGGGGAGGGGAGGCAAACCCGAGGATGGAGGGTTTGAGATGGGGCGAGAGGAACAAACGTGGAGGAGAGAGATCGGGGGTAGGAGGAAGACAGGGGCAGGAGGGAGCAACCAACTGTAGAGAGAGTGGGGGAGCCAGCAGGGAGGAGCGTGCAAAGGGCGTGACCAATCAGAGCAGGGAGGAGGAGAGGCCAATGGGGAAGTAAGGCTGCGAGACCCAACCCAAAGGCAGAGGTGTGTTGATAGAGTCGGGCTGGCAGAAAGGTGCGGGAAGTTTCACTGTGTAAATATTACCCCTCCTTGGGCTCTCGTTCCGTGGAGATAAATGGGCAGCCAATCACCTCGCTCGCAGCTGCTGTTTCAGGCTGTCTGCAGGCTCAGACAGACGTCACGGCGTGTGTGTTGAAACTTGGGGTCAGGTTTGGGAGGCTTTTCGCAACATTAAGGCGAGGTATAGCTACAAGCTGAAAAAGGGTGAACACAGTGTTGCAAAGTCAAGCCCTCAAAACTTAGGAAATGCAAGAATAAAAGTTGCTCATGCAACTGGGTTTTGGTCCCTTTGTGCATGTGCATTCTGATGCCATCTTTATATTATTACATACTATTTTTTCCACAGGACCTCTAGCTCAGTCAGGGGCATGGGATGGACTGTGGTTATCGAGTAAGCAGATATTCAGTATTTTGTTTTAGCCTTATTGTTTGATGTGTGGCTTTATTTAGTTAACACTATTCAAACTCTGCTCTGAAAACAGAAATATTAGTGGGCTTTTCTCTGGGGCTTATCCTGAGCACTTCACAAACATTAATTACTTCCACAACACCTCTCTGAAGTAAAGGAGTGGTGTTATTTTCATTTTACAGATGGAAAGCTGAGACAGCGATATTAAGGCCAGAAGAATGGTGTCCCTAGCCTCTGTTTGTCAGAGAGTGGTGATGAATTGCAGGAGGAAGATCACCTGTTAGGTTCACTCACTCCGGGGCACCTAGTATTGGCCACTGTTGGTAGACAGGATACTGGGCTGGATGGACCTTTGGTCTGACCCTGTATGGCCTTTCTGATGTTCTTATTTTTGGGTGCCCAGTCTGAGGGGCTTAACTCCTGATTTTTCAGAATACTGAGTATTATGAAGAAGTTCTTGTGTTCAAAGCATAGCGCCCGTTGACTTCAGTTGTGGCTGTGAGTGCTCAGCACTTCTGCAACTCAAGCCCCAGTTCAACTGCACAGCAAATATGACTCCACTAAAGTCAGGAGAGTAACACCAAGGGAGAATCTGACCCATTGCATGGCAGCACATTGCTCTCTATAGCTTTTTTGGAACAAGTCTTTGGCCTGTGTTTCGCAAGAGCTGGAGTGCCAGGTTCCTGAGGACCCTCTGTTAGTGCTTTTTGGCATCCAAATTGCAGACTTGGACCTAGCATAAACCAAAAACCCTTTTGTCGCTCCATTTACTTTTCTCAGCCTGGAGGCACTTGCTGTGGAAACTGGAAATGCTGATGAGGAGTCACAAAATGCTTCCTCGTCTGATGTAATGTCATTGGAGCTGGTATGAAATTCTTGGATAGGTTGTGTGAGTGCAACACTTGCATTAAGATTGTAACAGAAACTCTGCATTCTTTGGGGAATTGCTTCAAATTTTCCATGGACTTAATATGCCTATATACCCTCTGGCTGGAGATGACGAAGGAACAACTCTGATTTGACTCTACTTTGTTAACACCATTATTCATTGCTTGAACCTAAATGTCATTAAATATATCAGACATGTTACAGTATTTTTCCAAAGGGTAAGACCTCTCCCATTGTTCATTTGTAGTTTATACTGTTACATTAAATAAGCAGCTGCAAATTTCAGTTTTGAAAATGGATAGGTTTTCAGACAAGTTTTAGTGCACACTTACCACAGCTAGGTGAACTGGATAACAGACAAGTAGGTGACTATTAATGAAAAGTTATCCAAATTGCATGGATCATAGCTGTACATGCAAATTAGATATGCAGTTGTGCACATTTTGAATTTGCCTGGCAATCTTTTTCTAAGTCAACTTGTGTGCTTTTGGTCTCCTCCTCACCCCATGTATTTCTGTGCTGCTATTTTGAAAATAATGTTCCTTTCAGCTCAGTGACGGGGGCCCCTGGAAAGTGGAGCGTTATTAGGCTGTAGCATTGGGGAAATGTTGGAATGTTATGTTATACAAAGCACACAAAATCTTTTATAGGGGAGAAGGCAGCATGCCACATTTATTGAGAGAATACAACAGTTATATGCTTTTTAGTCACACATGCATACACACACACTATGCACACAGTCCTCCCAGTCGATGTTATAGTTACTATTTTAGAGTTTGGATCAATCTAGTGGCCAGCCAGATTGGTCTCCGAGGGGAGCCAGGCTCTGCCGGTCGCGATCCGGATGCTTCTGGAGTACTGGCAAGATGAACTCAAAGTCCCATGGCAAAGCACTTTTGTTTTTATAGTTTGTTGTTGTTGTTGTTGTTAAAGTTGATTGATTTTTGCTGTGCCAGTTCATGACCGGTTACTTTTTAATTGGTGTTATTTTTTTATATTTACATTTTAAAACATTTCTGAGAGGGTAATTTTGTTTTTGGATTGATTTAATTATTTGTTTTTAGGGGTGCCAGCGTCCACTCTAGGGTTGTCAATCTGCCCTTCCTCAATTATGGATGCACGTTGATGGTTTTCTAGTGTTGATAAGTTTTGTAAGCGTTTTTGCTTCTCCGTTTTTGACCATCTGGTTAACAATGGCCTTTACACTTTATTTTGATACATGCATTCCTTATTTACACAAACAGTCTTTTACAAGACCTTCAAAGGTATACAAACAGCAGTTTTTTATATTCAGCAAAATACATTGTAAATCAAGTTTTGCTAAATCTTGTAACTAAAACAATTCACATTGGGGCTTTAGGCCCTCAACGTTTCTTTAATCTACTATAGACTCAATAACTAACTAAACTTTTTAACAGGTGCTAATTGTACAGGATCCCATAGTCTTTAAAGGGTCATTGTTTTCTGATATTTAAAAAGGGCAGCTGACAGAATTAAAGCAAAGGTTACATCAATTCTTATAGTACAATTATAAAGTTCAGTTTCTACAGGAAGAGGTATCACTTGGGACATTTAAAACTAGACTGGGCAAAACATTATTACATGTACAGTAGGGAACAATCTTGCATTATCTTGTAGGTGGGTTATGGACTTAATACCATTTTTCTAGCTCTGTGTTCCATGGACCAGATCCTCAGCTGGTATAAAGAAGTATACCTTCATTGAGGACAGGAGTACTCTATTTACTCTAGGTGATGACTTAAAGGATGACTTTTTCCTCAAAACACCATAGGTTGGCCAGGATTATCAAGCTGTATATTTAGCTGGGCTCAGGCCCAGACTCCTTGCTTATATGCTGTAATTGCACCTTGCTGTTCAACGAAGGAACATTCAGCAGGGGAGGGAAATTGCCGCCTGGTGTATTTTAAACAATTTCCAAAGTCCAAATGAACTTTGAGGCCAAGAGGATGTTTTTCTTTGTGGCAGAAATACAAGCATCCTGGACTTTATTTTCCTGCTAGTAGGTATAAAGAAGAATAAACAGCTGCTTTCTGTTTTCCCAGAAATATTTGCATTAAGATGACCTGCAAATTCTTGCTCAAATTGATGAAACATCTCTTCAAATGAGGACCAGCTGCTTGGTCTGCTTGTTTATGGCAGGACATGTTAAAGGAACATTTTTTTGTTTGTTTATTAAGATGTGGGACCAGAGTCCTTCTGGTAAACTGTAATTTACAATGTGGATGATATCTTAATAAGGAGAGAGTTTTGTGCATGTAACTATAATTGCCTCCATCCCACCCTCTGCTGTGAGATCCTATCAGTTAAATAAGGCTTGGCTGGACCAGTTTGTGAATGGGAGACCTCCAAAAATGTGTAAGCATTGGAGGAGGGGGTGTTAGTGATTCCAGGAGTTCATATTGCATCAAGATAAGGCAGGGGTGGGAAAACTTTTTGGCCTGAGTACCACATCTCGGTATGGAAATTGTATGGCGGGCCATGAATGCTCATGAAATTGGCGGGTTGGGGTGCAGGAGGCAGTGAGGGCTCTTGCTGGGGCCGTACTCCAGAAGCATCAGATTGCAACCGGCAGAGCCCGGCTCCCCTCCGAGACCAGCAGCATGTCCCCCTTCCGGCTTCTATGTGGAGGCACAGCTCTGCACACTGTCCCGTCCACAGGTAAGATGTTAATGCTAAAGATTAATCATGATCCAGTGGCATATGGCTGTCTCAACACAGCTGTGCATTGATTACAACCACAAGAAAAACAAGACATTCACAATCTGGAAATCTTTGGGTGGGGGAAGGAGGGGGGATACTGGTGGCACTGGACTGAAGAGAGAGCAAAACAATGGTGGATTAGCTGCTTCACCATCTCCAGAAACAGCATCTTGCTCAGTTCCATTGGATCAAGCTTTAGTATAGTGCATACATTTCCCTCATATGATGATATAAGATCATCCACCACAAGAGAAACTGAATGCACTCCAAGGGGCTTAGGGTCAGGCACTGAGTGTCTTAAAAATTAGAGGAATATAAACAAAGGAGAAAAACAATGATGTCAGTTGACAGCTTAACAGTTCTACAAGGTCAGATTCATGTGCAATTAATAATGGCTTTTGATCTTGCAACCAGTGACTATAAAATCCATGTGCTTTCCCTGTACAATTGACTATATTTAAGGAAGCAAAAGGATAAATACTTTTTTATTAGCATTATGAAGTGCTTTTCACATTAAACCAGAACTTTGTAAAGCATTTGTGGTCTGACATGATATGCTTTTAATTTCATCCTCCTGCATGTATGGAATGCATGGTGAAATGCATTGTATTGTCTTTATTCCAGTGCTTAGCGTGGGTCATGGGAGCTGCATGGAAGAGTTTATTGGCTTTGTGAGAGAGGTCCTACAGAAAACTTTTTTGACTTAATTGAATTTTCATTTTTCTTCTTATGTAAAGAAATAAAATTAAGTTTTTGAGATTCAACCTCCCTCCCCACACATCAGCTATTTATTTGTTTTAAGCTGGTGGCAATTTAAAAGCATATGAGCTTTCATGAGGACTTCTCATAAACCCACTGTATTCTGAAATTCAGTTTACCACTGAAAGAGCCTCCATTTCAAGCCAGGGGACAGTTCTGTGGTTTTGATTGCTCAGAATTTGTAAACCAGTGACACTGGCTGGCTTGAGGCTGAGAATCTGCGTGCTTCTTGGAAATATAAAGAGCAAAAATGGTGTTTCAAAGCTACCCACAATGCTACCCAATGGTTTTGAATTCCACACTCAACCCCACAGATAGACACAGTATTCTAGCAGCAGTTGCACCGATGCCAAATATAGAGGTAAAATAACCTCTCTACTCCTATTTGCGATTCCTCTATTTATGCACTGCAGGATTACATTAGCTCTTTTGGCTACAGCATCCCATTGCGAGCTCAAGTACAGCTGATTATCCACCATGACCCGAGAATCTTTTTCAGAGTCACTGGTTCCCAGGATAGAATCCCCCATCCTGTAAGTATGGCCTACATTCTTTGTTCCTAGGTGTATACATTTACCTTTAGCTATAATAAAATAAATATTGGTAAACTGGGCACAAGCAAACAATCAATAAAGGTTACTCTAAATCAGTAACCTGTTCTCTTCATTATTTACCACTCCTTAAAATTATGTGACAAAAGTTATCCGCGGATATCCCTATCTGCAGATTTGAAGGGCTCTATCAATAAGGCCATTCTGATGACCCTCTGTGACAAGAGTCATGTACATTTGATATTGGGCAGGTACATAAGGTACGTAAACACATGCCTCACTTTAAGCATATGAGTAGTCCCATTGATTTAACATATGATTAAATTTAAGCACATGCTTAAGTACATTTCTGAATTGAGACCTGAGTCTGCCAGAATTTGGTCCTCTGGGGGTAAGTGCTAACTTAAAGGCAAACATGGATTTTGAAAGGATTTCTGACTTTTGCCTGCCGTCAAACCTCTGTTCTTTTACAGATATATACTGTATTCTGCTCACAAAACAGCCTAAAGGGTGGGGAAAAGGACACAGTGCATATTAGACTGTGAAATGCAAAAAGAGGTTTTTCAAACTGTATATTCTAAACATCACCCTGAATTCATATGATAAACAGTCAATATTGCATTGAAAGGATCTAATTGTCAAGTAACTGTGGCAATGGAGAGAAAAGTCTGCCTTTGGACATATTCCCATCTACATTAATTTTTCCCAGGAGATGGAATGGATTCTAGATTGTTAATGGATAAAGTTTTCCAGTGCCCTCACTGATCACTCAGCAACTCCAGTATTCAAAAGAAGCAGACGGAATTGTCAAAGGGAAGCTGGATGTTTGAAAGAATTACACTGAACAATTTAGAATCATGTCCTTAAAAAAACAGTTTTGTACATCAAGTTCCTGATACAAGGCTGTCCTCTACATTGAGACCCATTATACAGCAATCTGACCCGTAATAAAGTACACCTCACTCAGAATCCAAATGTTCAATATCTGTTCCTCCACCCTCGAAGAAACAGCTTCACAGTGAGCCTACAACATCTGAAAATGAGTGAGTGTGAAGTGAGACTGCACATTGGCGGCCTCTGTCAAGCATTTGTTTTTGCCAAGAAGAAGATTGCATTTCATGGTTATTTTAAAATATTGATTTCTGGAATTTGATTTTGGGGGGAAAAGGGCAGCTGGAGGCGCCAAGCATCTTCTCAGGATGCTTTCCAGAGCTGGCGGTGCTCAGAAATGGAGGGTGGAGTTGGAACATGGGATGTACCATTGAATCTGTGGTTTTAGAAAACACTTCTTTATTTGGGTAGGGAAAGAACTGCCAGATCCTACTGGTATTTTCAGAAGTAACTTGGTACACACCTCTATTTTGGATACGAAGGATAAGGCAAAGTTGTTTGATTTGAATAAATTTGCAGCAAGGGAAGAAATATTCCTTGGGGGGGGGGGGGACTAGGATACCCTCCTTCAGGAAAAGCTTTTTAAACTGACTGCTATTTGGGGCAATCTAATGCATTTCAAAGGCAAAAAAAAAAAGTGCTTATACTATTTATGAGATAAACATCACTGCTAACAGGGATAGTTAAGCAATTTCTGGGAGGGAGGGGGTTGAATAAACTAAACTAAATATAGTGAAATCTTTCATTCTTGTTTTAGATCAAAACCCTTCTGCTCTACCCCAGTGAAAATGAGCAAGTGAGCGAGAATGGGGGAGAGCAGGGGATGGAGTTAGCAGGAGTTGGTCCTTGGAAAAGAGGTGGGGGCAGATGTGTTCGATTTTCTGCAATCAGAAAATTGGCAACCCTATGTGTCAGTGAACCGCTCCAGTGACATTTTCCCCCTTGCTCCCAACAATTCTGTACCATCATATGATGTCCCCACGTCTGACCTAGTTATCGGAATCAGAGTGTCTCCCCCAGGGTTTACCCCATCCTCAGACACTCCCACTTCCCACCTCTTGTTTTGGGTCCTGTGAGTAGGATGCAAGATCTGCTCCACTCTGATCAAACCAGGATAATATCTCTCCCCCCCGCACCATGTAATCTGAGGGACTGGGGTAGACAACAGCCCTTACCTGCATGTCTCTGTCATGCGATGGGAAGGCCATATAGGGGTGATTGTCCTACAGGCTGTACCAGGTCCTCCCAGGAGAAGGGAGTCCATGACTGGGCCCTCTGCGAGACCGGGGTCACGTAGGAAAGACTGAACCCTCTACAGGATGGGAGGGGGGGTCCTTCAGGATCTGCCTGACCCTATAGGGGGGAAAGGGTACCAAGGGACAGGCAAGAGGGTGGGGGTGGCTGGCTGGGGCGTGGAGACCAGTCTCATTATTATGGGATGGAGAACTGGCGGGGCGGGGCGGCTGCAAGGCCAGCCTCTCCACCCTAGGCCTGGTCCCAAGGTCAAGCCCACAGAGCAGCCAGGGCCGGCCTAGCAGCGGTAACCCGGGCAACGCCGGCGGGGGGGGGGCTCCACGTTCTCGCGAGATTCGCGGAGCGGCCTGTAGCCGCTCTCGCGATGCTTGACTGAGCCCCCAAAGCGGGGGAGTTGAGAGTGACCGGCGAGCGCCGCTGCTAGCGCGAGGGGGAGGAGGGAACAAGATGGCGTCGGAGGGCGAGTTGGGCAGGAAGTGGGATCGGTGTCTGGCCGACTCGGTCGTCAAACTGGGTAAGGGGGATTGGGGTGCCGGGAGCAGCGGGGTCAGTCACGGGGTATGGGGCGTCCGACGTCCCCTTGCCGCGCGGGGGCTGCATTAGGCCGGGGGGTGGGATCTGGGTGGGTTTGTGCGGGGCCGAGATGGACCCTGGACGGTCAGTGAGCGGGGAGGGTACATCGCTGGGCCGGGCTGTGGAGCGGGGCCCTGAGTGGGTCTGTGGCGGGAGTGGGACGTGCACAGGCCTGGGTAGACCTAGGATCTCTGTCACTTCAGGCGGAGATGCGGACCCAGTTTCCTGCTCTGATGGTGACATGGGTCAGAACTGCAAGGTGTGGAACAGCTGCCGTGCAGGGCGCTGCCAGTGGCAGGTGCTCCTGTCCAGGTAGAAGAGTATTCTTCTGCACCGCCTTCCTCCAGGGGTTTCTTTACTTGATACTTTCATTACCGCATGACAAGTGCAAAATGTGAGTTTCACTCTGGTGAAATTCTGAGCACAAGCAAGAGAAAGAACTAGGTCTGAAAGCTGCAAGGTTTTCACGTGGATCCCCAGTGCAGAATGGTTCTTCCTGTGCCAGTTGTATATTTGCTTGTGCCTGTATTTTTATTTCATACTCTGTCCCTGTTGATTGAAACACTCATACCTGCTTTTGACCTCCTGGTGACGTCCTTTTTAAGATCAGCTTGTCTGTGAAAGACATGAAGATTTCCATTCATATTGTGCACAAGACCCCCAAACAGTAGCCTGATCCTGTTGAGGCTCCATGAGGCCCTGCTTTGCCGTAGATAATTTCTTTGCTCATTTCACTCAGGATGGGAAAATAATTTTAAAAATCTGCTAACATACTTCTGTCAGCATGCACGTAAAACAACATTTTTAAACAAAATTTTTGATATAATTTTATGCCCTGTTAATTTTGCACCAGCAATATACATGGGGCTGTATATTTTGTAGTATACATTCTATGAACAGCTTTCAGTCTAGTGTCTTCATCTTGCTACACAAAGTCACAAGTATTTTGAAACAGAGAAATCAAAGTAATGGACTACCTCAGTTAGGATTTTACTAGTAACACTTGGCTCTGTTAGATTGTGTCTTGGTACATGTGTTTGTGACATGGTGCCAAAACCTTATTGCAGGAAATTAAAAGGGAGCTTGAAGTATTACATTTCAGGATTGATAGGTTCTTGGTCTTCATCTGCGTGTGAGAATAAAATTAACAAATAGTCTTGGTGCTTTTTTTAATGGTTATACAGTATTTCAGGGATTAAATGTACTTCCACAATCCAAAGAAAGTTTGACAAATGTTTATCTTGTGTGTAATGTACATAAAATCTGCAGTAAGAGGTAGAAAAATTACATCTTATTACTGTGATATCACTGAGAGAACTTTGACTAGAATTAAATAAAACTCCTTAGAGTCCATCAAAGCTATGAATTGTAGCAGACTTGGTGTGAAAATCCTAAAAAGGAACATCTTTCATGAAAATTGATATCCAGCATACTATCCCTTCTTAAAAAAAAAGAATGATCTTCAATAAGCAATATAGTATTTATACAGTGAATATATACTAAATTGATTACTTGATAATCATTTTATTTCATTATGTAGCTTTCTTAAAACAGTGGTTCCCAAACATTAATAACCTGTGGGCCCCTTTCACTAAAATGTCAAGTCTCATGAACTTCATCCTAAAAATGAATATTTCCTCAGATTTTCTCCTTTACCTGAGCATAAATTATAAAAGCAGTGATCTTGGAAATCTAAAATTTGTCTTCATGACATGCTTATTACATACTATTAATTACTCTTTATTTTTGCCGTTTTCATAATATAATAAAAATACTGTAACACTCTTCCAAGAACTCACTTCGGTAGCTTGTATCACATTTGATTAAGCCTGTTATAAGGCAAGGCTCCTATCCGAGGTGCTAGTAGAAAAAAGGTGTTGGGGGGGTGCAGGTGGAAAAGTGAGGGCCATGGGAAAAAATGGGAGGGACCCATGCGGGGGATGTACTGATGCAGGTCTGATATGTGACCCTTGTCACTCTTCATACTGTCGCCTCTGGCTCCTATGTTTCATCAAGGAGTATCAGATGTGAAACCGAATGAGGTATTTAAGAAGCCAACTCAAAAGTTCCTCCTACACAAGCATTCTGGTCTTGAGCAGTCCAGGCAAACAATGCACATTACAACAAAGCTTAAACTAGTTCTTCATAATAATTTAAAAACAATACTAGCAGACTATTTCATTTTAAAAACAGCAAAAATATTCACCTCCCTTTCTATTTCGTAAAAGGAGTCTTGAAGTTTAAATCTCCTCAGTATGATAGAGATGCTTGCTTTGATCTGTTTCGCTCTTGGAAGTCCCCAAGGCTTCAGGCTGCTGGCCCTGTGCTGCCCAGCATCCCTATGGACAGCTCTGTCTGTAATTAGGAATTTTTTTCCTGAGAACCCCCTATAACATTTTGTGAACTCCAGCGGTTCACGAACCCCAGTTTGGGAACCACTGTTAAAACCACGTTAACTTCAGTCTATCAAAATTCAACTTGTGGAAAATGGGCCTGCTGCAGTCTGTTTAGCAGAAACGTCTCCACTTCCACTCTGCTCTTTACCCATTGCTGCCATCTGAGGTGTAGGGGAGCAGTTTACTATTAGGCAATTTTTTGGCAATATTTAGGATCATTTTCTCAGCTAATGACTATACTTGTTGCTGCTGTTTGGACGGGTGGTCAAAAGAAACTAACAGGATTATAGGAAGATACTTTATCTGAAAGTTTGTGGGGAAGAAATGAAATGTAAAGCCTTGATGCTGAGGGGGCAAAATTTTGCCCATTATAGTCTCTTGTGAAATATTGCCAAAATACGCACTGCACCCATCTGGGAATGAGTGGGTTGAGGTGCTTAAACCACTCTGAGATCTTTGCATTAAGGTTGCTATGTTAGTAATACAGTATTAAATATTAATAATGCAATATGAACTGTGAAAGCATAGGCATAGTACGTGAGCCATCTATCTTACTGATGCTTAATTGATAACTACTGACGGTGGTGGTGGCTGTTCAGTGTAAAATGATTGGTGGCCTTAGTCCATTGCCTGATGCCCAGGACCTGAATTCACAAACTATTACCACAGCTGACAGATGTGTTAGAAGCCCCGGCAGAGCTACCAAGGACTGGATGGAGATGGGGTTTAACAGACATTGCATTGTGGCTACCCGTGCTCTATCAATGGAAAATTTCCGCCTCTAGGGCTATCAGTTGGTAAACTTCCCCCCACCCCGCTCCACCCCCGGTACGTCTCTATGCACTAAATTCACTTATTAAAAACACTGGGTGGGTAGCTTTAAAAAAAATAAAACAGAGAAATCAAATGAATAATTCTCATTTTAAGATAATTTTGATAAAATTAATGATGGGCTACCCAAAGTTTCCTTTTAGTGGCCAATGGCTTCAGATCTCTTTTTAATATGATGATCCAAACTTAGATTGGAAATGCATGCTCAGGATAAGGTTAGCGTCTGTTAATTGTGGAATCTATAAATATATTTTTTTACTGCCCGGGATATTTTTCTAAGTGATGGTTAGGGGAAAAACAAATATTTTGGGTAGCTCTGTACAATTTTCCCATTTGACATAATTCAAATCAAGGCAAATGAATCTTCTGAAGTCTTAGTTGTTGGAGAGTTTTCCAGGTTCTGTTGTGACAAGAAGCCGCAAATGTCAGTCTTTGAACAGTGGTGTACTGAACATAGGATGCAATTTTCATACATTGGGGTGGGGAGGAAGCCAGCAGCAACTGTTGACATATCTTTATTAGCAAAGGTAAACTTTTGACTTATGGTTGGGGGCTTGCACAGCCCGTCCTCTATCCTGTGTAGTTTGTCATGCTTTCCTCTACAGTTGTTTTGAGACAGCTTATTTGTAATTATACTGTATTGTTTTACTTGGAGATTAAGTTCCTGGAACGATTCCAAGTAAACTGTCCAAAATATATATTTGTACATATCCTCTTGTACTTCAATACTTTATTTTTGACTTTTGGGTTGCTACTCTGTCTGCATCCCATAATTGACTGTTATTTCTGCTTCTTTAGACTTTGTTGTTTCCCATCACATTAGAACATATTTTCATTTCCAGTTTAGACAGTGGTTTATTTGAAAGAGCGAAGAGTGTTATAAAACTTTAGGTATATCTGCACAGGGCTTTAAAGCCACAATTAAGTATGGTTTAAATTCAGTTGTGATTGAAATTGATTTCAACACATTTTTCCAGCCACTAGGGATAGGCCAGGGTAGAGACCTAGGGTACGTCTTCACTACCCGCCGGATCAGCGGGTAGCAAGCGATCTTTTAGAGATCGATTTCTCGCGTCTCATTAAGACATGAGAAATCTATCGCCCGTGGCGCCCCCATCAACTCCATAACTCCAGGTTGTCGCAAGGCGCAAGCTGGAGTCGACGGGGGAGCACGCCACAGACTACCGCCGCCATGAGGACGGCAGGTAAGTCTGCTGAAGATACGACGACTTGCAGTTATTCACGTAGCTGAAGTTGCGTATCTTCAGTCGATTTCCCCCCCCCCAGTGAAGACCAGCCCCTAGAGTAGGATACTTCTTTCCCTCCCCCACCTGTAAATATAGTTCCAGCTGAGTTAAATCTGGTTTACTGTGGCAAACCAAACCATGTTGTAACCTTGGTTGCCTAAATCAATTCACCTCTGCCTGCAGAATGTCAAGAATATTTACCAGCCCAGGCACACATTCTGCTTGTCTACACTTATTATGGGGGGAAGGGATTTTCCTGCTTATCAAGAAAAAAATATCTATCAAATGTGTTAGTGAATGGAAGGGAGAAGGGGGAAATAGAATTTTGCAGGTCTGACTTTTAAAATGCAAAAGCACAACTTAAAACTGTATTTTGGCGTCTTTAGGTGGTTGAATTTTATGGGCAACCAGATTATGCACAGAAAGACACTAGCAACTTCAGGTTCTACATAGAGTAAAATAGTGGTAAACTTTCTGCTGCCAGAGGGAGGAGACTTAAATACTTCATAAGTGGTGTGTTAAAAGCCTTCTGTGTTGGAGTATTTGCAACACAATGAAGAGAACTTGCAATAAGCAAATAATTCACCTAACATATGAGCCAAAAACAGTATTGCCCTTTGTCCTTGTTCAGTGATGTACTATGAAAATAGACCTCTTCTAAAATCCAAGTGTCTAACATACTTTAATGGACCTAATTTCAGGGTAGCCTGCCAGTCATGCTAGGTGCTTTAAAAGCTATAGCATGATTGTTCAGTATATTCAGTGAAATAATCCGTGCAAAACCCTGAAGCAGGTTTCTTCTAGACAGAACTGATTGTCTCAGAGAAAATTTGTTGGGCCTTCACTCATTTTTTCAAATTAAACTGCGAGTGGTTGAAAAAAGTATTTAACCAAATAGTTCCTTGCGATACAAGGTGCATTGACAAGCCTAGCATCATATTTGCTTGGGGTTTTTTTTACTCAACTTTGATACTGGTGTAACCATAGAAATATAAAATGTCAGGTTTTCCCAAAGCAAACTGCCTTTATCAAGTTCAAGAATAGCAGCCGTGTTAGTCTGTATCCGTAAAGAAAGCCAGGAATACTTGTAGCACCTTAGGGCCGGTCTTCACTACGGGGGGGGGGGGAGGGAATCGACTGCAGATATGCAACTTCAGCTACGTGAATCACGTAGCTGAAGTTTGCGTATCTGCAGCCGACTTACCGCTCGTCCTCATTGCAGCGGCAGGCGGCGGCGCGCTTCCCCATCGACTCCAGCTTGCGCCTCCCGGCAAGCTGGAGTTCCGGAGTCGACAGGGGGCGCCGCGAGCGATCGATTTCTCACGTCTTCATAAGACACGAGAAATCGATCGCCAGAAGATCGATGGCTACCCGCCGATTCGGCGGGTAGTGAAGACATACCCTTAGAGACTAACTAGTTTATTTCAGCATAAGCTTTCGTGAGCTATTACAGCTCACTTCATCGGATGCACAGAATGGAACAGAAGTAAAATGCATTTATACACACAGAAAGAAAGAAAAAGAAAAAAAAATGTGCATTAGCATACCAATTCTAAGAGGGCTGTTAAATGTAGATGGTCCATTATCACTAGGAGAAGAAAAACACCTTTTGAAATGGAGATCTGTTGTCAGTGAAATTAACTCAGGAAATGCAATCAATTACTGTAATGAGAGAACCAATCTGAAGTTCTGTGAAGCCCCTGGTTGTGTCCAATTTGAAAATTAATTCCAGTTCCTCAGTTTCTCGTTGGAGTCTGTTTTGGAAGTTTTTCTGTTTCAAAACTGAAACCATCAAATCTTTAATGGAATGGCCAGGAAGATTGAAGTGTTCTCCTACTGGTTTTTGAATGTTATAATTCCTGATGTCAGATTTGTGTCCATTTATTCTTTTGCATAGAGACTGGCCAGTTTGGCCAATGTACATAGGAGAGGGGAATTGCTGGCACATAATGGTGTTAGGTAAAAATAGCAAGTCCTTACTCACTATCCAGCACCCGAGAAGTGCGGAGTTGGTATAGGGCACACAAGCTGTCAGAGACCAAGTACACAGACACCAATTCGTTGATCAATGGGCTCACACTATTCTTAGCTCAGAAGCTTCGGAGTAAGTGTGGCAACTTTATTAGGGATAAGCATCAATATTTATACACAGAAGTAAACAAAGTAATTAACAGGTCATAATGGTCATGCATAATCAATCAAGATTCTGCTGGGTAAAACAGGTTAAAACCAGCCCTACATAGCTCAGGAAATGTAAATCCCAAAGACAAAGGGGAGATGGCTACTTAAGGGGGGGGAGGTCAGGAGCTGTCTGTAGGTCAGAGCTTTGGTCAAAAGTTCAGACAGAGCCATCAAGCCAGGGTAAAGTTCAAACTCAACATTGGCATATATCACATTGGTCAATGTGCAGGTGAATGAGCCTCTGATAGTGTGGCTGATGTGATTAGGTCCTAAGATGGTGTCAGTTGAATGGATATGAGGACAGAGTTGGCATCGGGCTTTGTTACAAGGATAGGTACCTGGGTTAGTGTTTTTATTGTGTGGTGTGAGGTTGCTGGTGAGTATTTATTTCAGGTTGGGGGGGCTGTCTGTAAGCGAGGACTGGTCTGTCTCCCAAGATCTGTGAGAGTGTGGGATCATCTTTTAGGATAGGTTGTAGGTCTTTGATGATGCGTTGGAGAGGCTTAAGTTGGGGGCTGAAGGTGATGGCTAATGGTGTTCTGTTGTTGTCTTTGTTGGGTCTGTCCTGTAGTAGGTGGCTTCTGGGTACTCTTCTTGCTCTGTCAATCTGTTTTTTCACTTCCCCAGGTGGGTATTGTAGTTTTAAAAATGCTCGGTAGAGATCTTGAAGGTGTTTTGTCTCTGTCTGAGGGACTGAAATAAACACAAAAGAGTAAATGGACACAAATCTGACATTGGGAATCATAACATTCAAAAACCAGTAGGAGAACACTTCAATCTTCCTGGCCATTCCATTAAAGATTTGATGGTTTCAGTTTTGAAACAGAAAAACTTCCAAAACAGACTCCAACGAGAAACTGAGGAACTGGAATTAATTTTCAAATTGGACACAACCAGGGGCTTCACAGAACTTCAGATTGGTTCTCTCATTACAGTAATTGATTGCATTTCCTGAGTTAATTTCACTGACAACAGATCTCCATTTCAAAAAGTGTTTTTTTTTCTCCTAGTGATAATGGACCATCTACATTTAACAGCCCTCTTAGAATTGGTATGCTAATGCACATTTTTTTCTTTTTCTTTCTTTCTGTGTGTATAAATGCATTTTACTTCTGTTCCATTCTGTGCATCCGATGAAGTGAGCTGTAGCTCACGAAAGCTTATGTTGAAATAAACTAGTTAGTCTCTAAGGTGCTACAAATATTCCTGGCTTTCTTTGCCTTTATCAGATCAGCCAAACTGAAAATGGAGGCCATTTTGTTGACTTCCTGACTCCTGTGCACTATCATATTGAGATTCCTCTTTGCTGTTTTGGCAGTCTCTCTGCATTTGATCTGGTTGACCTGAGCTGCTACTGTCTTCAGAATCTTAATAAGCTTGCATGATCCTGCTTATGTTTCTTGTTTAGACATGCTCTGTTTTCCTGCCACACCAGGTTTTGGGTTTTTTTTACACGCACATGCGCCAGTCTCTTCCTCCTAATGCTTTTCCTCTCAGTTTGCAAATCTTTATATTCTCCCTTTTGACCACATTAGTCACCCCAATAAATTTTCTTTACTCCTGGTTTTCAGCAACAGAAATGTGCCTTGAGGGAAGGTATAAGAATGCTCCCTCTTTCCCCATCAGAATGGGGAAACACTTTAATGGTGTGTGAAATTAAGGTGTGCCACATGATCTGTGCTGCACTTGTGTGCGGTGTGTTTGAAACATAAATGCTTCTTAAAAACATAAATACTTCTTGAAAACATATAAGACCTCAGTAGAATGTGCTTGGTGACATCCTGGCCCATTGAACTAAATAGGAGTTTTGCCACTGACTTTGGTGGATCAGAATTGCACTTGCTGTCTTTAATATGTTAACTTCTGGCTTCATGAAGATTGTCTGGCCGTCTTAAAGGAAGAACTTAGGTAGTTTGAATTTAAAAATTTGCAGTGTTTACAACCCAAACCGTTGCAGTGTGGTACTTATGTATGACAGTTGCAAAATGAAAGCAAGAAGAAATACATTAGTCAGTTTCATTTCTTTATATTGTCAATGCTTATTTTCCAAATTGAGTGAATTGTGAGAAGAGAACTAGATGTTTATTCTTTCACTTCAAATATAAGGAGTTTCAAGTGACATTTAAAACTGTTCTAAATGATTAACCTGAATTTATGCATTTAAGATTATATGAGAAACATCACTTAATCAATTCTTATTAATTAATAGGCTGAAAATGGCATAGCTTCCTCCAATATGAAATTAGGAATTGTGGAATGTCAACACATACTGGCAAAAGCTCTTGCTTGGAACTATACTACAGGGGATTTTCACATGTCCTTTTTAACTTTTTCATCTAAGTTATGTCGTGAACTATTACAGTGACTAGGTATGGGAAGGTAAATACAGTGTCTTCTACTTCTGTACTGTTCATTAAACTCTATATCAAAACTTCTAGAGCGGGGTGGGCAAACTGCGGTGGCCCACAGACCCGGCCCCTTCCCAGCTGTCCCTCCTTCCCCGCAGTGCTCTGTGCGGCGGGACTGCACGCTCTTGCAGGGCAGTGCAGGAGTGTGTCTAGCTCCGCCTGTGGCATGGTAAGGGGGCTGGGGAGTTGGATAAGGAGCAGACAGGGAGCAGGGGGCGGTTGGATGGGGCGGAGGTTCTGCAGGGGCGGTCAGGGGAACGGGAGAATTGGATAGGTGTGGGAGTCCCAGAGGGTTTTCAGGCGGTGGGGTGTGGATAGCAGTCAGGGGGACAGGGATCGGGGGGTGGAGGGGGTTGGTTGGAATCCTGGGTAGGAGGGGGGATCTTGGGAGCGGGTGGTCAGGGGACAAGAAGCAGTGGGGTTGGATGGGTCTGGGTTTCTGAGAGGGGCAGTCAGGGGGTGGGAGGGGGTGGGGCCAGGCTGTTTGGGGAGGCAGATCCTTCCCTACCCGGCCCCCTATACAATTTTTCAACCCCAGTGTGCCCCTGGGGCCAAAAAGTTTGCCCACCCCTGTTCTAGGTAATGTGTATTTATTCTGACAATAATTGCTGAAAGATTGGCAGATTTTCTTTACTTTGACAAAAGGGTACTAGTTTGAACAACTGTTTCTCATTGTTGATGATCTCAGGAACATATAAAACAGAAAAGATCCCTCTTTGAAACTGTAGTATAAAGGATTTTAAAATGATTAAGTGAGGTAAATGATTTAAACACTATAATCCATTTGTCACTAACCCAAGTAACCCTGGGAAAGCTGCTGGTTTCTTGGCTTCTATTTCAGATAGCTCTTTTGAAATCCATTATTTGGAGGATATTTTACTATTTCAACATATGCCTGTACATGACCAAGCTGCAGCCTAAAAACTCATAAATAACCCACCCTGACAATAGTGATAATATTAATTTCTTTCTAATCCTGTTTGTTTCGACATCTGAGCATGAAATGCCTCTAATCTTCATTTAATAATATTTTATGAGAGGAAAAAAGCTACTTTTTTACTTCTGCAGCAGCTGAAATGTGATTTCTCTTGGCTCGCATCATCTTGTTTGCTTTGCATGTTGAAGGTAAAATCTCAAACTGTTCTGGTGTCAGCCTATTCTGTAGTCTGAATGATTTTCAGCAAGGTTCATTGTCTGTATTGCAGTGTCAGCAATTACTGGCAATTCTCATTATTATGAATGGGATTATGATTCTCTGTATTTACTGGTAAAACTTTATTGACCTTTCTGAAAACTGGGCTTGTTACACAACTTTTTATGAAGTGCATCTGGTAATTAATTGAATTAATATTTTACAGCTTTAGAGCATACTAAGTATGTTGCTTTGTATAACCACATCTGTAAGGCAGTCTCTACTGCCATGAGAGGCAGAAAGTTACTTTACCCAAGCTTTCCTTTCTTAATGAACAATATGCATTTCAGTGTAGGCCCTCAAATATATTATGTGCTGTATTTGACCCATGGTCCATATGTTTTAGCAACAGGCCGAGGATAGTAATTTGGTGGTCCCACATGCTTCCTTTCTGATGAAAAGGCAGCAATTTAACCATCAAAAAGATGGTTCATTATGAAAGAATGGTTGAAAGCTTTCAACTCTTCCAGCCATCTCATTGACTTTTGACTTTGGGTGTGTGTGTGGAGGGGGTTGGAATAGAGGTCTCCATATGTTATGGCATTATGGGTGGCGAAATACACGCACACAGATGCATGAGACTAAAATGAGGAAGGTGCATTAGGATAAAGATCCTGTTCAATTTTTATTCCATTGAATGGTTCTTCTAAACACTGTCCAAAAACATGTCACCAAGTGGATATAGTATTGGTAGGTTTGAAAATCTTATAATTATTATTGCATGATTCTCTAGAATTTTAGTTTATAAAATTGATGCAGACTTGGAAGGTAAACTAAAGATACTACTGAAATATAAATGTTAGAACAGTGTTTAATAGTAAAACTCACTCATGTAGCTGTATACTGTAGGTTTGAGAGCTCACTGTTTTCATGCCAGCGTCTCCCATTGTGGCTTGCACAACTTCTTTAAACAAAAAGTGCTATCTTGACTCCTTACATTTTTATTTTTTTGTTGCTTGATTTCAAATGTCATCTTGCATGTTAGCTATAATTTGGAGTAAAAGCCTTGTAAAAACTGTCTAACTGTATCTGGTTTTTTTGTACTGCTGCCTTGTCTTGTGTAGGGACTCTGTGTCCCTCTTCTCTTCTCTCCCCCCCCCCCCCTTTTTAAGGAAATCAGTGCTTTTTACTACTGCCTTGGATAACTACAGAAAAATTACTTTAAATCAAATTTCAAACCATCATTTGAAAGTACTTGAACGTTTAAACTGCCTGTTGATATGAGCAGGGACGTTGTGTAATCTCTCGGGGCTGCCATTTTAATAATAGCAACAGGAAGTGCAACTTGATATCCTTCAGGATGAAAGATCAGAGACCATTTCCACTCTTTTGATCCACAGGAGTACTGCTCTGTGTAGCATATGAATATATACAAAAAGGGCCTTATCTGTCTTCCATCAAAGTCAATGGGAACTGCAGTGGAATCAGGATTGGGCCCTAAACCAAAAATCCCTAGAAAAATAATTAAACTCAAATGTAGAAAATTCCTGCTCCCTGTTTTTCCCCTGGCTCTGATCTTCCTGTCTTGACATACATCAAACTGACTACACCTGCTTCCTTTGTAATGTCTTCATAACCAAAATTAGATAATGTAAAAAAAAAAATCAGCTAATGAGAAACTTTTTAGAATACACTACTGCATATTTCCTTACATCAGTCTCTGGTTTCCTCATATGTGTAAGTCATCGGAATCCTTGGCAAAGGCACAGATAAAGACTAATGTCAAATACTGCTTTCATTACCCTTAGTGGACAAAACTCTGTCCTTAGTTACACATGGGCAGCCCTGTAACCCTATTGCCTTAAATAGAGTTGCATGTGTGTATCAACCTTGTTAGGTACATTCTTGTTTAGAGGCTAGAATTATTTGACATTTACCTATAAACTACTATGTGATATTGTCCTTAAAGGGTCACATTTATCTTGTAAAAAGTAACCTACACAGTTAGTGAAAACTTAATCATTCCATATTTCTGTGCTGACTGCCCCCCACAACCATCTGGGTAGCTTGACAGTTCACTTGTCAGGTTTTACATCCTCACTATCTGTTGTTTAATCACTAAGTCACAACAGGGGCATCTCTAAGGTGTGCTGATTCCATCTATTGACGTGTACACTAACAGGCAATACACATCCTAGTGTAACTAAAGTAGCAAAACTTGCAGCCGTTGGAGCATAAATAACTTGTTTGAGTAGAAGTGGGACACTACTTTTTTTTTTTTGGTCCCTTTTGTTTTGAAAGCCTCTTTCACAGAGAGGAGAGAGAGCAAGTTAGAATGCTAAGAGGGGAGATCACTTTTCAATGTAATATAGACTGTGTGTCCATGAAGCCAATTCTGAGGAAAAAGCACAAAGTAAATTACAGATGCGCAATCTTGGGGTACCAAATGATCCTAGGAAAGATGTTATAGTTTCAGTATTTTACTTCAAGGGGTGATTACCCTTTCAAATGGGAAATTCAGATTTTAGTGCAACTCCCACCCTAAAACTAAGTAAGTGATTTTCGTTTTCCCTTCTTTGTCATCTCTTTTGGGGCCCTATCTTGTGGGAATTTTTTGGTCCTCTGAATTCTCTGCTCCTATGTGTTACTCCCTGCTGCTGTCTTTATTTGTGCTCTCTCTCCTTATAAGTGCTGCAGCTAATGGAGGACTTAACTTCAAACGGCAAGGGACGCTAGGGAACTGTCTTCTGGCTTACTTCTCATGCTGCTTTACACCAGGGCGAAGACTCAATACTCAGCCGGGATTCTCTTCCATCTGTATTCAGCCATTGGAGGTTGGAGTTGAAGTTGTAATTTCAGAACGGGGCTCCTCACATTAACTCCTGCAGTTCTGGGGGGGGGGGGGAGTTGAGGAAGCAGAATAGCAGCCTGAGTTGAGCTTTGTGTTCAGTTGTTTGGCCAACTGTAGGTGTCTGGGAGCAGCTCCGAAGATGCTTCCCTCCTTCATAGCTCCATCTGGTCAGATAACTAGCTGAAGTTGTGTGCAGGAAGAGAACTGAAGTTCCTTTTGGCCCTCACGTCCACCACCACAGCTGCAGGGTGGGACTCTTCTGCAAGGAGAGAAGAAAACTTGATGGGTAGTTCTGAGTCTGATTGTGCAGCCTATTCAAAAGCCTGGACTGAAGGAGAAGGTCTGATGGAAATGAAGCCAAATATACTGACATCCTGGTCCGCTGTATTTGTTCAGTGATGAGGCCCCAGCTGTGCATTCTTGAGGAGTTGGTACATAGCTGTGATGTTGCCAAAAAAGTCCAATCAGCCAGTGGAAAGGGACTTCAGCCAGTTGGTGTCCTAAACCATCCACTCATTTATTTTATCCCTGCGACGCCATGCCAGTAGGTGGGAATGTTTCCTGGCTCTCTAATTCCTTGATATATAAAACTTATTTTTGTAAGAAATTCTGAGGAACTAAAGGACTACTGGCACTTGTCCTTGTAAATGATAAATTCCTCGCTGGAGATTTGAGGAGGATTTAGGCTTCTTTCCATGGCATTTCCGTTAGTGAGTGAGACAGCACTGTAACATTTTTCCTTCTAAATTATCCATACATGTTTAATCTGGACAAAAGCCTTGGTGTAGTATTGACAAGATGCTGTGCTGGTCTGAGTTACACACAGGCCTCCACTCTTGTTCTCCCCCACCCCTTTTTTCCCCCCATTAGCAGAAGCAAGGGAATGAATGTTTGCCTTCCTCCCCACCAGCCTTTTCACCATTGGCTGTGAAATGAACTAATTCCTGTTGGAGCTACCTGCCTGTACCCTTGTATAGGCTTTTATCCAGGATGCCTGGAAAGCGTGTGGGTAGCATCTTTTTGTTCCATTGTGAAAGTCTTGAATAGAAGCCTTTGTGTATCTAAAGCCAGCCTTTGGACACCAGACAAACAGCAGTAGCAGTAGGGGTGCCTGGAAATCATGTTTGGGTTTTTTGGTTGATTTTTCTCTTGAAGGGATGACTTAATCACAGCTACGTCTGGAATTTTTAGGCTTACTTCAAGTTCTTCAGATCAGTATAACAACCAAATAAAAATGCACTTTGCTGTATATTTTTAGAGTACTTTGTGCATTTGACAAGACACTGTATATAGTCAGTTTCACTGTTTTCCCCTGTCATCTTTCAATTTTCCCTGTTTGCGGTGTGAACAACATCAACAGGGTAGAGGAAAAGTGGTTGGTGTTTTGTTTTTTTTGGTTTTTTAAGATGACATTGAGCACTGGCACTTGGGGAAAATCGGATTCCTGCCTCAAAAAGATTGAGCAACGTAGTTTGGAGTCTGCTTAACTGACTGTGGTGGACCCTAAGCATATTTACTATATTTCTAAGAACTAGTTTTCATTTAACTCCTGCTGAACTGCCCTGTCCTAATCTACAAAGGCATTTTTGTACAATTATTATATATAGGTCTTGCCAAACTTAACTTCTTCTTTAGGGGCATGATGAGGAGGGAAAGAAGATGAACACCCTGTCATAATTCTGATTAAAAGAATATTGCTTGTCAATAATATTTATGCAAAACAATGTTGTTACTTACAGTTCTTGTAAGTTACAAAGTAGAAGTTCTAACACCTCACCTAGCTACTGCATTGATATTTACTCAGAACTTATCAAGCTGAATTTTTAATCTATTTTTTAGAAAGTAATCTGTTTCAATAGCTTTTTAAGTGAAGGCTGACAGATGCCATTTTGCCCCTAAGTTGCTGGTACACCACTTTAACAGTGAAATTGTCTCATTGATAGGCTGACCAGACAGCAAGTGTGAAAAATCGGGACAGGGGTTGGAGGCAATAGGGACCCATATAAGAAAAAGACCCCAAAATCGTGACTGTCCCTATAGAATCGGGACATCTGGTCACCCTACTCAATGAGGTATACTGAAATTTCTTGACTTTCGACTGGAGCAATGGCCACCATTCGTTGGCTTTATGAAAGATCATTGTCCTCTTTCTCACTAGTCTTATCCAGGCTTGGATCTTCAGTTCCAGAGAGCTTACCCTGAACAGACTGATAGCTACTTAATTCTAAGAAAGTAGTAATCTTCCAGCAGCTTAGTCCTCATTTTGTGTAATATCTTAGCTCTTTATGCAAAAGAACAAAACCTGAAGGGAGAGGGAGATGCGCTTTGATATTTTTTGTGTGTGTCGTCTAATGAACCACAACCAAAAATTGCATTAAGAAACTGGAAAACTTCTGTGACACAGTAACAGCAGTTGCCATTGAGCATATTTAATACTTTTGCCTTTAGTCTCACACTGTCTTTTTAAGAAGAAAAACGTATCTAAGTGTGACTGTTAGTTTTTGTAATTGCTGAAAGCCACTGTTGCTTGGGCAGACTATTATAACTCATGATAACTATGTGCGTTGAAGGGAGCATTGATAAACTTATAGAAGAACCTTTTCCTGGATGTACTATTGAGGCATACGTCTGTTTCAAAGATTTGCTTATCTGAGACCCTCTTATGATATCCTCTTGGGTAGGAGGCACGTGCTCTTGTGTATATTAGATTGATTTGGGGTATAATGAGATCTCTCTCAATCTCTCAAAGTACATGAGTACATTTTTGTTTTGCTTTTTTTTTAAAAAAAGCACAGAGCCCAGGCTTAGAGACCTAATTCCAGTTCCAATATCTGCTAATTCCAGTTCCAATATCTGCTTGTCCATAAACAGTCTTTACTGTTAGGCAGGAATAGAATAAAAAGATGTACATGGAATCTTAATGTTCCCTGTCGGCATTGATTATAAATGGTTCGATCTGAAACGACAGAAGGCTGAAGAGGCTGCTTTTCTACTTACACATTTAAAGCTGTCCGAGAAGGTGAAAAATGCTCTGTACGCTCTCCCATGGCCTTTTCTTCCAAAGAGGCTCTGTTGGGCAAGAAGGTGGCAGGCTGGGGGAGGTGAGAGAAGCAACCCAGCACAGATCAAGCCCTTAGCTTTTTCCATGTTCGTTTTGTTTTTATTGTAAGATAAACCCTTCATGTTTTATTGTTACGAAGTTAAAGCCTGGCCCAGAGGTGCCAATCTTTAGTGGAAACAGCTGTAGAGTTAGTGTCTCTGATCAGGTGGGAGGCTCTTTGAAGCAACATGTTGCCTTTTTAAAAGGAAATTGAGCATGAGAGAACTCGAACCTGTAAAACTCATCAGCAGGCTCTCCCATTGTTTATCTCTAGTGTAACTTTATATAGAATTAAAGTGAAACACACTTTTTCCTTTAGTTTCCAAGAAAGAATGACTTAGGGCTCCGCTCCCTTTTTTTTTTTTTTTTTTTTTTTTTTGGAGACAGAGAGGAAATGACCACATAACCACAACTACTTCCTAGTGGGATGATGATGAGTGAAAAATTATCCACAGTAACAGTTTCTTAACCCGGCAGGATAAAAACTTAAAACCAGAAGCCTTTAGCTACTTTTAAGTTTTAAACCAATATTTACTAGCACAAACCAGCCAGGAAAAAGCAGACTCACCGTAAAGAGTGGTTTCTCTGGATGGGGAGAATATCTGAACACTTCTTGCTGTTCCTGATTGCAACATTTCCCTCCATTTGAGAGTTCAGCATAGGTTCTAGCCCATTCCCCAGTAGGGAGTGGAGTGAAGCTTGAGAGCCTTTGGTATTGGGAACAGGGTTCAGAAGAACTCTGAGATTCTGCCTCTTTAGCTTCATATTTGTCAAACTTCTTCCTTGTGTAAATAATAAAAAGCATTAACAGTAACAGACTTCTGCCCTCACCTACTTATCTCACTCCCTAGATCTGCAAGCTAATCCAAACCACCTCCATTTTCTAGTACTGATCTGCCATTTTATGCCTCTTCCAGATGACATAGGGTAGAGTAAGTAGCCTCAAAGATTGACAGCATGTTATTCCACGGGAGGCAGTCCTAAACCAGATCTCCTGTTCCTTCCCTGAAACCCAGGCTTGTCAACACTGTGACGTGTTTGAATTTCAGCAGCCCAGATAACTAGAACTCCTAGGTTTCTTCCTAACCCAGGTTACCTATTTAGTCTGCTGCAGTCCCACCAAAGCAGTGAGCTCAATAGGAATGAAATGTTCCTGCCTCTAGCAGAACATATTTTCGTTTCTGTATTAAAATGTCTAATATGGCTTAGCCTGACTGCATGGAAAGATGTGGGTTCCATTCCTGGCCCTGTATTGATCTCTACTTGCACAGGCAATGCCTTTGTATGTTCATTCTATAGTTTCCCTACCAGCCAGCTAAGAAACAGAATTGATGGCCTTCTGTTTAGGTCAGTGATCGAGGGGGGTGGCGGGAAACAGAGAGGAATCTTAGTGGGTCCAACAAAGTTGGAAGACTCCCAAAGGTGAGCGGAAATGTCTGATGTTATTTTGGGTTTATTTCTCCCAAATATATAATTTTTCTTATCACACCCTTCAAAATGTACCAGTTTGCCACAGGAGTGGCAAAGAGGACTATGGGTTTGACCGATAGCATGGAAATGTGGGGACATTAGTAACTACTTGGGCATTGCATGTGGCTGATGCAGAATTTGTCATTCTGCAAATAATTTCTCATTGATTACCTAACTGTTTGGATTGGCAGAGAGACTTCCTCTTGGACAGGAAGTATAAAGCAGTATCACTGCATGACTACCCTTCTCAGTTGGACAGTTCAAACAACGCCTAGTGCTGTCTGTCTGATTTCTTGAAAGTAATCACTTTCAGTTCAGATTCAGATTTTATAGTCCAGCAATCAAACCAAAACAAAAAGACAGCATAGCCGCATATGGTAGGAAAGGGTTGTCAGAAGGAGCCCGGGGTCGGGAAGCCAAACAGTTTGTCCATTTGATGAATACTTGTAGATAGTAATTATCCTTAATAGCATAAACAGTCTGTTGCAGCCAACACCAGCTGTGCTATTGCAAAGGTACGGACGAGGAACTCCAGTTGGGGAAAAGGCATAAATGAGACATTGCTAATGGTGACCCATTATTTATCTCCCAGATTTTGCATCACTGACCAGAGGTTTTATATACAGTCTGAATGGTTAGAGTTGTTTACACAAGATTCTAGTAAGTATTGTGTTTGCTCGTGTCCCCCAATTCCATAAATGCATGAAAGTCTGACCAGGCATCTAAGAGCTCTGAGGAGTTCAGATTATTTTTTTTAAGCTATGCAAACTGCACATGGTTGAGAAGAGTGAAAATTCGGCCTTCTGTGAAATGTTTAGTTGCTGAGATGTTTGGAGGTTTGAAGTCAGGACCACTTGGCAAGCTGTCATCAAACGTCTTTCCTTGCAGTTGCATATTTTGAAATCCTGCCCTGTAATAACCATAATGCCTTGCGATAATTGGTTCTGTTGAAACTCCGCAGTAAAGAGAGCTTTCCAAAACCATTCTTGTTTCTAGCTCTCCTTATAACAGGATAACGTAGGTTCTCTGAGAGCAAAGGCCAGTTGTCTCTGTTCAGACCAAGTCATTATCTCGCCTCCTAAAATGCAGTGTTTTTCTATAATAAACGCTCTTGTGATGCTTCACCGATTATTCGCTAAGACAGCAAAGTGCAGAGCTGCTTATTGGAGCAAAGAGTGATGAAAGAGTAGGAGCTATCATTACTTATTTTTTCTTTGCAGGCAGTGTAAATTGGCCTGGGGAGTGGAACAAAGCTAAAAAGGGAGCTCAGCCCACGCAGAAGTAGCTGTAGATGTATGTGATTTTTAGGGTTGTCCACTCTAGGTCCTGGGGCCATTTTGCTTGGCTATTAAGACCCAACCCGCAGTGAGAGTACAAGATGTTCCTTATTCAGTGATGCATGTAGGAGCCATTCTTTAGTACAATATAATCCTTCTAGGTGCAGATAGTAAATGATGAGATCTACTAATTTTTAAGTGGTGGTTTTTTGCTGAAAAAATGAACTAATTCAAGCCCAATCACTTTATTTTTTTACTTCTAAGTGTGTTTGAAACTTTGCTCATTTTCTAAATGAGTGCATATGTGCCTGGATTTTGCTATTGTACCGTTGCAGTCCCCTCTAAAGTCAGTGGCCTTGCCCAGGTAATTGAAGGCAGAACTTTTCCATTGAACTTGAATTTTTAGCTATTTTGTTTATTGGTTCTTGAAATAACAAAAATCTACTGACAACTTCCCCAGCTCTTCATGGAATTTGTAATATTCATCTTCCAAGGAAAAGAACTGAGATACAGAAGCATTTTTCTGAAACATGCTAAATAATTCCCAAGTGGTGATGGAGAAACACTGATTGGATCGTAACAGCTGAGAATAAGTTCAGATCCACTCCCTGGTCGTGGGACCCTCGGGCACATGAGACCCTCACAACAAGCTGGTGCAGAGTCTGTCGGTGCTACACCTGGCTCATGAGACAGCTCATGGTGTCAGACACCATCAGGTGGTCCGGAGACATCTACACGGAGCACATCAGGGCCCCCCCTCTCCCCCCCCCCCTCCTCCGCTCCCCTCCCATCAGTACTAGGATGAGTAAACGAGATAGCTGGTTAGGGAAGATAACCCACTTCCTCCCCTGATGACCCAAGGGACGCTCCCCACTCATGTACCCATTTGCTACAACAACACTGCTTGGATTCTAAATACCTCTATGGGTGGTGTACCCAAGACCACTTATTCACTGCCGTTTTAAAATCTCCTGCATCCCAATCTGGGTCTCTTCTGGTTATGTGCTATGTATGTAGGTTGACCAAATGTCCCGATTTTATAGGGACTGTTCTGATTTTTCCTGGTCTTTTTCTTATATAGGCTCCTGTTTTCCCCCTCTGCTCCCCACTCCCTGTCTTAATTTTTCACATTTGCTGTCTGGTCACCCTATATATATGTATTTGTGCACCTTGTAACCAATACTTCTTATAACTCAAGACTTACCCCAGAGGTACAGTACCTTCCCTCTTAACGTGTGTAAATTTGATTTTAAATATTCGCTTTAATAGAATTTTTAAATCTGTCTAGGATGTGAAAAGTCGTTTCTTCCCAGTTAGCTTATCGACACTGGCTAATGAATGCTGTGGATGTAAAAGAATGCAGCCCTGAGCTTTCTTTTGCAAGATATAGAATAATGGGAAGCATCATAAGTTTACTGCCCCGAGGACGCACATTGAAGTAGTTAGAGTAGTAAGAAGTACTTACAGTACAATAAGATATTAATCTGCAAACCTAAAAGGAAACTAATTTGGTTTTGAAACAAAGGTGGAACTAGCAGAGGTAACCAAGTCCTGTGGCACCTTAAAGACTAACTATAAAGTTTTGAAGCATAAGCTTTCGTGGGCTAATACCCACTTCGTTGGATGCAAGCAGTGGAAGTGGAAGGTGGAACTGTGTCTCCTTGAGCTTTCTCTTCTACTGACAATGAAGTCTGATTCAGTTGAAGTCAGTGACAAAATGTCCATAGATTTTGCAGGGACCAGGATTCACTCTATAGCAATAAGAAGTGGGGGATATGTCATGGAATGTGCTCTTGTATATGTATAGGAGGTTTCTTAGGTATGTCTGTATTTACTTAAATCTAACTTTTAAAGCATTTAAAAAAAATATTGCCTAGCCTATAACCTTATAACCTTTAGGTGTGGAGAAACCTAAAAGATGGGGATGGCATTCGTGAGCCAGAACAAGTAACTAATGAGAAGAATGGAATTTATTTCCATTTGTGCATACTATCTAACTTCCTCCTTTTTTGCAATTTTCTCTTTGCAGGTGCTGGGTTTGGATTAGGAATTGTTTTCTCAGTTATCTTCTTTAAAAGTAAGTGTCCCTATGTTCTTAGCTGGCTGTTTGTCATGATATTAGATTGTTTGGGTACACCACTTAAACAGAATTTTTTGAAGTGTGTAAATCTTAATTCGTGTGTTACGCCAACTCGTCCATTACTTGTCCAAATAGATTAGTTGAAGTGAAATTAGCTAGACTTCTAACTGTGATCAAACAAGGTATGAAACATCTCCAAACTCAGGCTGGGCATGGAGTCAGGCTTCTGATTGCAAAGCTCTGGAATTACAAGAGACCCTGCATCTAGATATTAATTCGTCACGTCTAGACATCCGCCCTAACCAGCCCTGCAAGGGTGTTAATGCTTTTTCTAGATAGTCTCTGCTCTGTGTTTCTCATTTTATGTTCAATATCTCTTGTTTGTCTGCTTCTCTCTCTCTCTTCCACACAGGAAAGACATGGCCTATTGCATTTGGGACAGGGATGGGATTAGGAATGGCTTATTCCAATTGTCAGCACGATTTCCAGTCTCCATATCTTCTCCATGGCAAATTTGTAAAAGTAAGTATTGGAGTAAAATAAATATGTATTTAGGCACCATTCAGTGCTTAAATATTCCTGCTCCTGTCTAAAACAAGTGTAGAAGTAATATGTTGCCACTAGCTAGAAGAGAGCTCCTATGTGTGGCATCTTTTTTGTCAAATTTTCAAATCCTTTCAGATATTTAATGTACTCTTTATGCCTTATGATTAAAGCTACACATCATCTTGTTTTGAGGGCACTGGAATCTCCACCGGATCAGCTTCGATGCTGCAGGTGGATTTTCCACAATGTAGAAGCGTGTAAGAAATATGGGAAAATTTAATCTTGCCATAAACAGGCTGGCCCCAGTCTTGCAATCAGATCTATGAGGGGAGGACTTCATTACCTGAAGGTAGCTCCTTTGACTCTCAAACTAATAAAGTCTCCTTTGTCTTCAAGGATGTTAGTGAGCTCTGGACTGTTTGATCATATGAATTTGGAATCATCAGACTCTAGACATGGCACAATTTAATTGGATGACTGTGGGTCTATCCTCTCTAAAGAGGGTTGTGTTGTAAATGGCTTTGGTGAATACTGATACTAGCAAAGTGGCTGGTACAATTTTTAATCTAGTTTTATATTAGGCATGGTTATGGTCACAAAATGTGACCACCTTAGAATGATTTTGCATTGGTGGTAAAAATCCCCCACTCCATCACATAGAAATTAAATATAAAATAGGGATTATTTCTGTGGGACGCACAGAAAACATTGTGAAGGGTTGTATCGGTGAAAGCCCTGAGATGACAGGGTAGCAGAGGTATGCTCCTGAGCATGTGTAAAGTGCTCACTTAAAACCTTCTGCCAGAAAACTTAGAAGTGACCTGTCAAAAGGGGGGGGGGGGAGAGGGAACGGTCCTGTACTTCTTTTGCTCCTTCATGATGGATAAAGAAGGCCTGGAAGGGTTTTTCTGCCCGGTTTTTACGTCAAGAATATAAAGTCCAACATCCTGGATTTATTGAAGGATTAGCCTTCAATGGGCTTTATAGTCCGAACAAACCCACCTGCATTAGAATATTGTACCAGAGACGTGCTCTGCCATTGGCTGTGTGCTTAATGTAAAGGGTTGGAAAACTTTTATATTGCGGAAGTAGATGATTATTGGATGAAAATATGGAGTAGCTGGCATCTTGTATGAGTGAAACAAATGTAACCCAGTAACATTCTAGGTCCATCTAGGAGTGTTTGCCGCAGAAGTGCATGAGAGTTGAACAATAAAACCATTGTGGGGTGTTGTCTTATTTTTGTGGACCTCTGTCAGAAATAAATTGGAATGAAATCTCTCCGGTTCAGACTCTGGGGTGTGAACACCCAATTCAGAAACTCTAGGAAACACTCTGTCCCTTGGAAGATGCTTGTTATGGCAAAATAACTGCCTAGGAACATTGAGAAATAGAAGGCTGACTTGAGTCTAGCCTGGCAAGGGTTTATATTTGTCTTAAGGGATAATCTCAGCTCTGTAACAAGGGTGGTCTCTCTGAGAATGAGGTCATCAGAGGGACACTGTACAGAAGAAGCACAGCTGCCTGCGTGGCTCTAGAGCTGAGGACAAAGTTTCCAGCATGGTCTCTGTTGGCTTTCCCTGGCACAGAGTGTCTGAGCATTTGGAGGGAGGGAAGGGAGAGATGAAGCCATCTAATGGTTAATAATATTAGTTCTCTCCAAAATGTACGGTCATGGATAAAAGCTCCAAGGTTATTAAAATGAAATTATTTCACTTCTGGTGGTTAGCAGTGTGGAAAATATTGTTGCATTATCACACTCATCTGTTTTCCTAGAAAATGATGTTAGAACTTGATTTTTAACTTTCTTATACAGCATTTGAACCCGTTCTTTGGGTTATCAAAATGAATGGGGAGTGCAATAACATCTGCACAGGAGACTACCCTTAAATCCAGACACTGCTCCACGAAGTAGCCCCGAATGTATTCAGTAAAGTTCTACTAATCATGGCATGAGACCAGGAATTGGGTGGTCTAGGTTCTGTTTCTACACTTCCTGTGTGAGTGGGTTGCTTAACCTTTCCTTGCTTCAGCTTTTCCATCTATCAAAGAAGGTTAAAAATTCTAACCTACCTCATGGGGATGCTATAGGCTAAACTGCTTGCTTTGAGCTTCTCAGGTAGAAGGTGCTGTAGGATACCAAATGTTACGGGAGTCTTCTTGCTTTACAGGAACAGTGACTAATGACTTAAGAACATCCCAGTGGAGCGAAAGGAGAAATCATGGTTATTCCTCAGGAATATTGAAGTGCCCCTGGAGTAAGCCAACGTTCTTCTGAAACATTTATCGGTTGCTCTTTATACTCCAACAAGCTGTTTATGTACATGAAACAAAGTTCTGCATCTTGTTTTGTATTTTCTCTCTGGAAAGTGCCAGGAGGAACTCTTCTGAGAAATAAATAAAACAAAAGTGGACCCCCGGTGGTGTTTTGGATTCTTTGCATGTGGGGGGGAAGGCGAGGACTCCCATTGTAATACTAGCAGCTGGGACCACCTGGTTAAAACCACTGTTCAAGTCCTTGTGAAATGACAGCTGTTACGTGTTCCTTCCCGCTCTGACAGGCTGCCTGCACCAAACATCCAGTTCCCAGAAATATCCCCACCTCACCTCACTGGCTGGCCACCCTGCTGCTTGGGCTGGTTTTAGGAGGCGCACAAATTTCAGTGTTCTGTCCTTATAATAATTGCTGTTAAGACCTAAGTTCTGTCCTCTCCAAACAGATGCCCAGGAGAGTGCAAATCTGCCTGTTTTACTGGGTCACCTAACTGCTGCTGCTGCTTTAAGGGTCTTGAAGTGAACTAGGCTATGAAACTGTCCCCTGCATAGTGAACTAATTAAACAGATGCATGGGCTATCTGACAGGGAGCTTTACCTTCTCTCCCCCATCTCCCCAATCTTGTCTGTATTGAGAAGTCTAAGGTTTTATATCTGGAATTGGACAAAGATGGTACTTACAGGTCTTTATGCTTTGACAATTATTGTTCCAGCTTCTCTCTGGAGCTTAACATGTAATTTAAGGTAAATACCTGTTTAAATGCCTTTTTAAAAACAAAACAAAAAACAACACCACTTTTTTAAAAAGTACGCTATTTGTTCTCAGTTTGCTCTCCTCTAGCTGACCTTTGGTGGAAGGGTCTCTTTTGCATCATCTCCACCCAGAAGATGTTAACTTCTCCTCCTGTGGATTTTTTTTTTTTTTTGGCTTTCACTGAACTCCGATCTAGTCTCTTCTTGTTGAGGCATTTGCTGCAAAATTTATCCTTTTGTAGCCTTGCTACTGGAGAGCTTCCTGCCCTGTGTATGTTCACTCCACCAAGGCATCCTGTATGATAAAGGGAGAATTTATATAGGGCTTATTTTATTATCCTGACTTGTTCCTATACTGGTAACCTTCACACTAATGTGAACGGCCTGTGTTGATGTATTTCCTTTTTGAAAATTTATTCTGCTCCTTGGTGAGCCAGGCAGAGGAAAGAATGATAACTTTCTCTCCAAAAAGAACACACATTGGAAAATAAAAATTGCACAATGCTTTTAAAAACCTTGCCAAAAAGGGAAGGGGGTGGACTTTGAGGAGGTGCTTAGAGATCAGAAAAGACTTTGAGAAACTCCTTCCTGATATTACTAGGCAACAGTAACTGGAGTTGGTATAGGCTCTACCGTAATCATCCACCCCCAAATCGCTTTGAGGGCTTCAAGTGCGAATCTCACTTGCCAAAGAAATATGCCAGGCTATACCCAGAGCGAGCGACGGTGAAGACTTAGCCCAGAGCAACACATTCATTGGATAAAACCGTTTCAGTGCCAAAGTAGAATTGGACTCTATCAAACCGTGATACCATCCAGCACCATTGCTAGAGCATGTCCTTGTTTTTCCACCACCTCCTCTCCCTTGTCGGGCAGCATTAATCAGCCATTAAAACAGTTTATTGGAAACGGTAATTTTTTTCTTTCCAATTTTGAATCATTTTATCTGGCCCCAATTTTTAATTTGAGCTGCGTACTTTGGAGCCACAGCTCCTCTGTGGCTTGGAGAGGGTTTTTTTGGGGGGGTTGTTATTTCAAGTTCTCTGTGTGCTGCAGCGCTAATAGGCTGGGAAGCTAATGGGTTTAGCCAGAGAGGAGAACGTCAGGCTGGGTAAACGACAAAAGAATCTTAAAGTTGTGGTGCACTAAAAAAAATTTACCCTGCCGACACTCGTGTATGAAAAGTGCTAGCTGATTGTGCAGCTTGGCCTTGAGTGAGAAATTGAACTAGTTTAGATGAACTGCTTTTGTAAGGGTCATCAAGTTAACGTCCTTTCACAAAACCGCATGTATCGTCCATGTGCTTTGGAGAATATTGCCCTTTTAAGCATTACTATCAATTTCACAACATACTACAGTGCTGACCTCTTTCAATCTGCGGATAGAAACGGTGACTTAAAAAGAGGTAAGGACTGGAAAGGGGTAGCAAGCAATTTAGATTTAATGTTCTCTTTTTTTCCCCAAAAGTGTTCAGGGTGGGTTGGTATTTTTTAACTAACCCCTAATTGGGCTTTGTTTGTGGTTTACTTTAAATTGTATTGGTTCAGAAATAGTCTTGAACCTGTCCAAATAAATTATGCAAAATGGCTTCATGTGAAGACGGGTCTCCTGTCTCACTCGATGGAGTAAGACTGTAATGTTCCTAACTGAGGCTGGGATGGGAATGGCTTCCTGCTGCTTGATTCCTAATTACATAAATGGAAGGAGAAAAAGTGGAAATTCTAAGTACCAAAAGGAATGTTAAATTTAGTATAATATGCTCATCTGGAAGCTATCACATTTTTCCTCCTTCCCTTAAGCCTGCTGAAATCATTGCTTCCCTTCAGACTCTGTAGCATAATTTGGATCACTATCAGAGTGCACATAATATGGGCCGAAAACAGGCAGGTATTCCCACTGAGAACTTAATAAGGTCTCTTAGTGGAGAAGTTACTCTGTCATCCCTGGTGCAATTTCAGTGTAATAGGAAAATAGATGGGTGGGAAGAGAAGAATAAAGAAATCATGTTTCCATCTCTTTTTCCTTTTAAATTGCTGACTAGAACTGTTTTTGACTGCTTAACAGCTCCCTAAGTGCCAAACCAGCCACAAATCTGACTCTTAACAGCTTGATTAGATGTCGTCTGAGGCTTTGAAATGAATAAACAAGGCCCAGAAAAGCAAAGACCACTGGAGGTGGGGGAAAAAATACAAATGCAGCTTGATATTGTTTATCTTGGTTCTTAGTGTTTTGATCACGATGCCGTCTTTTCTTTGTGTTTTGGTAGTGCCTAGGGACCAAGGAGCTTGCTGATACAAACTGTCCTGCACACTGACTGTTTTTTATAATCTTAATTAAAGCAGAAAGGTAGGCTTAGCCCCACTTTACAGATGGGGATCTGAGGCAGAGACTATAAATAATCTTGCCCAAAGTCACACACCTAATGTGACAGAGCTGGGAACAGAACCCAGAGTTTAGATAGTTGCCTGAACCATCCTTCAATTTTGATTTAGTATCAGGGACTCTCCGGAACGGCTGCTTACTCTTTGTAGCTTGGGGGGAGTCAAAGTGGGGTTACGCTGCAGCCCTTTCAGTCAGCGGATCTCGTTCTCCCCGATTTATCATAGTGAAGGGAGATACCTGACTGACACTGAGTAGTCGTGCGGTTTAGGGGTCGGGATTCTTAGTCTCAGCTCTCCCCCCACCAGCTGGGTGTGACCTTTGAGTAAGACATCTAACCGTTTTGTGTTTCTGTTTCTCTTGTCAAATAGGAATAACTATACTCCCTCCCACAAAGGCTGTGTTTGTGAAACACTGACCGCCTCAGGTAGAGATGGCAGTTGCATTGGTGTGCTTGGTTTTGTTGTTAAATGATTACCTAGAGATAAGGTGTGGGCAGAGACGGGGATGGTCAGCAGAGCTGGAGGTGTGGGGAGGAGGAGATGAGGCAGATTCTCTGAAGGACTCACTGAAGGCATGATTAGAGAGAGAAGAATACCAGGAGAGGACAGAGTCATGGAAGCCAGGAGAGGACAAGATTTCAAGAAAACTGGAGCATGGCTGACTGTCAAAGGTGGCTGACCGCTCAGGGAGGATGCGGGTGGAGAACTGCTTCTAAGTTGGGCAAGCAAGAGATCATTTGTGACGTTAGATCTGCATTTTCTTTGCTTATCCATACAGGTGTTACAGCTCAGGGGGTAAGCTGTAACTGTGGCCTGCCCCTGTATTTAGACACACCTGCAATCACACAATTTCACCCCACTTTTTAGATTGCATCACCATGCTAGAGCTCTCCCTGTTTCAAGCGGTGTTACCTCCAGCAGCTCTGAGTTTGGACTTCTAATGATAGCAGACCTCTTGTTCAAAACAAAATATTTATCCATACAGATATATGCTGGGAGAAAAAAGTTAAAACAATAGATGTGTCAATGCATATTATTTTACCTAAGCATAGCATTTCCCTTAAGCTGGTTCATATGACCTAGTTAGCCTTGGTGTTTCCAGCTATGCCTCGCCTCCCCCCCCCCCCCCCCCGCCACTTCTTGAAGATCAAGATGGAGCTTGCAGACTTGTCTCATCAAAAGCAGCTTTTAAGTGTTTTCATTTCTTACCAGAATGCCCATGTGGTTTCAAGGTTGCAAACAAGGATTACTCTCTTCCTCCCTCTTCCCCCACCCCCCACCTCCAGACTAGTGGGGATAAGCCTTAAAGAATGATCACCTCCACTGTCCCTTGAGTTCTGGTGGTGGCTGCTGTTTGTATCTGTTGCCTTTTGGTTCCTGCAGATCAAAGCAAGCAAAGATTGATTTAAATCTTGTTTACCCTTTAACCAGCAACACAACAATCCTCAAGCAAGCCATTCCCATGTTCTTCACTGCAGTGGCGAGGGATCCTGACCCACTCTGTCTCTACACTGTTTGGCC
Organism: Sternotherus odoratus; assembly: GCA_032164245.1. Lineage (NCBI taxonomy): Eukaryota > Metazoa > Chordata > Testudines > Kinosternidae > Sternotherus > Sternotherus odoratus. The sequence continues at coordinate 11,681,144 of JAVMKO010000018.1, read as the reverse complement.
TCTGTAAATCTGCTCCCAGCTGAAAATTGGCATGCAGGTTAGGAGAGGATTACTGTTTATCACTGGCCCTGAATGCTATAAACAATATCCCATGGACCTCTGTCAACAAAAGGTCCTCCTCCTATCACTCTGTGGCTACTACACTTTTGTCCATGAGCTCCTGCCCACTCCAGAAAACAAGAATTCAAATTGGATCCAACTTTCTCTCATTCTGGACCAATAGCTTGACCCACCTGGTGGTAGGGAAATAAAACAAATGAACTTGCCCCTATTCCCTGTAAACTACCAAAGACTGGTATTGAATTTGTCAAATGAACTAAAGTTTCAGTAGGCAAGAGAATGCAATGCAATGCTGACGGTGTCCAAGTGCTCTGCCTTCAGGCCACCCACAGTGAAATGTGCAACCGAGTCAGATCAAAACTAAATGCGGAAACAGTTTATGGAAATTCAGCTGTGGATTCCTGTTCTCTACTATGACGACTGGCTAGCGGCACACAGCACAACACAGCCAGCTATTTAGATCTGTAAGTTCCTCACGGCAGTGTCCTCTTCTGTAGCTGGTAAAGATGCTGAGAAAATTGGTAAATAACAGTACTCCACCTGAAATCTCTCCAAACAGCGGTATTGGTTGCAGAGCTTCTCAGACCAGGATTAGGAGTACTTGAAACGTCCTAGAGATGGTTGGGCACAAACCAATTCAGATTCCATTTTGTAAATCTTTTCCCCTTTCACGTAATGGGGAGTGATTGTTTATTCAATAGATTTAGAGTGCTCCCATTTGGATAACAGCCATCAGTTTAAAGTTAGAGAGAAGCCTGAACTGTGATGTTTGGATCCCAAGGCTCGTTTTGGCTCATTATGGAGTTAAGGGACAAACAGAATTCAGATGCAGATCTGAGCAAATCAGAGGGGGCTCAAATCCATCTTTGTGTAAAGCTGCCTACAAAAGGTTATTCTCTAAAGCTTTGTTTAGTCCGTCAATGTATTCCAGAGCAAAGCTGCTGTCCAAGACTGTATGATTAGATTCCATCTATTCTACAGGATGGAACCACGTTTTAACTAGCAGAGGGGACATCTAGGATGAGGGACACAGGCAGGGTCACCTGATGAGAATGAGTATTGTGGTATATGTGATCATAGACCCTCCAAAATCTGTAGGTAGAACCACGTGAAAGTATAAACTGGGTGGCCAGTTATGGCTACCACTGTCCAGTGTGTAACCAGATCTTTCTGGAGCATAAGAGAGACTTTAGACTCATGGGCTAAGTATCTGTAAACCCCTTTCAGTCCTTGGCCTTTCTGTTGAATCTGCCAAAAGAGGTGCCAAGCAGGGAAGTAGATGACTGTCCCCGGGGAAACTAGACCAAGTCCACCAAATTATTGCAGCAAAGCCACCAAACCGCCGTCAGATTCTAATAGTATTGTCAGTGCCGACTCAAGGAAGTTAGAAAATTGGGGGTAAAAAAAATAAATCACCACTTTGTTTTTTTCCTAGACTTTCTCTACTGCCAGTTCAGGGTTGGATTTGAACGAGTGACCTAAACAGCTTAGTGACCCAGAGCAGGCACCTAATTGCTTGCGATATTCACTCCTCACTACTTTCCTAAATAAACATGGAGGTCTCCAATTAGCCACACAGAAGCTGACATTTTTCTGAGAATAATATTCACATTCTTGGCTGATTCTTAGTGGGTTTGCCTTGGGTGAAGACCTCGCCCAGGTAAGAACGTACTGTACGATAAAATGACTGGAGCAGGCTGCACTGCTATTGGAGTACAGTAATTACTGCAAAACTTGACTGTTTCCTAACGACCCAGAGAGTTTTGCATGGCTCCCCTTGAGAGGCTGGGGTGGCATTGCTGTGGGGATATTGTATGGCTTTGACAAAATGTTGATGGTTAACAGAAATGACTTAATTGTAAGTCAAGTTAAATACAAATTTATAATTGGGAGCTAGAAAAACTAAATCCTAATCCCAGCTCTTCCACTGACTCAGTGTTTGGCCTTGGGTGCATCACTTAATTGCTCTGTGCCTTCATTTTCCTGTCTCTAAAATGGAGACACTACCAGTTCTGCCTCCCAGGAACATAACCTGATGGGTGATTATTATGGGAACATGGGTTATTTTTGTGTTTAGACATCTATAGGGCACCTCTCACTGAGGTGTCTAAATGCTTGTGGTCTGTGCTCTATTCCTGGCTCCAACACAGACTTCCTGTGACCTTGAGCAGCTCCCTTAATCTCTCTCTGCCTCCCCCATAAAATGAGCCTAATGGTACCTACCCACCTTGCAATGACATTGAGGTCTAGTTCACTCATGGGTAAAATTCAGCTTTGTGCAGTGAGCCAGCATAACATCTATGCACCACTTAAATCCTATTTTGAGTGTTAGCCATCTGCACGGGGTTGAATTTCACCCTAATGTTTATAAAGTGCTTTGAGCTCTCCTGATGGAAGGTGCTATAAAAGAACCAACTATGATGCGAGTACCGTGTGTGATTTTTTTGAGCCCTACTTTATAACCATTTCCCAACACTAGGCTTGACTCCCACAGCTCCTGTATAATAGAGCATTGGTGTAATTATTCATTATCCTGCCAGCAGGAATAGGGATATTGGGTCTCCTCTCCAATGTCACTTTTATAGAGTGCAGATACTAATGCTGCTTATTAGAATGGTGTCGGTTACAAATTACCCAGGAAGACGTGTGTCACCGGGGATGGAGGGCGGGCAGACGTTTGGAGGGTATTGCTTAAACAGCAGAAACTTACTACTCTGTGACCCACTTGTACAGAGGCAATGCAATGTGTTTACATGCAGGGGATCTGTTATCTGGTCTCATGCTTCCTCAGCCAGCTGGAGGTGCGAGTCCTGTGGTGGGAAAACTACTTAGCCCCTGATGGTGAGGAATACTGCACCTTCCTACCCCATTCACAGGCCTTTTCTGCAAGGTAGAATTGCCGCAGCAGGATAAGGAAGAATGGTATGGGAGTGGGAGAGGGTGGAGCTCCCGGGGCGCAGGGGAGGGGAAAATGGAATGCTCTAAGCAGGTGGGTTAAAGGATATAATGGGTTAGAAAAATAGGCTTTTGTCTTTGAAGCCCTCCTCCCCGAGATGAAATACTGGCTGTGGCCACAGGAAAAGAATTTAACATGAGCCCCCCCTCCCCGCCCCCCGTGTGATGCTATGGGCAAAAAGGGCCACTGCAGTCTCTTGGATGTATAACCAGGGGAGTATGGAGTATCTCTGTATAGGGCATTGATTAGACTAATGCTGGAATACTGCAGCCGGTTCTGGGGTCCACATTTGAAAAGAGGTGTGGAAATACTGGAGAGGGTGTAGGAAAGAGCCACAAAAAATACTTGAGGGCTTACAGTGAAAAATGTAAAGAGCTCAGTGGTGTATCTTATCAAAAAGAAGATTGGAAGGTGACTTGATTATAGAATACAAGGTACCTTCATGGGGAGAAAATACTGGGTATTAAAAGGCTTTTGAATCTAGTGGAGAAAGGTAGCACAAGAACCAATGACTGGAAGCTGAAGCCAGACCAGTTCAAGTTGGAAATTTAGGCACACATTTTAAACACTGATGGTTAGTCACAAACTACTTGAAACAAACTACCAAGGGCAGCGATGGATTCTCCATCTCTTGATGTCTTCAGATCAAGATTACATACCTTTCTGGAAGATCTGTGCTAGGCAAATATTGGACTAGAGCCAAATTACTGGGCTCCATCCAGGAGTAACTGGGTGAAATTTAATGTCCTGTGATATTCAGGAGGTCAGACTAGACGACCGAATATTCGAATTGTCTCTTTTGGACTTAAATGCTCATCAATCTTCCCCCAAGGCCATTAGAGATGACTGAGTTTTCCTTGGTCTCCATCCCCTGGTTTCATCTGAACTGAGCGAGAGGTAGGAGACTCAGTTCAGGAGTCCGATTTGTGGGACTCACTGGAGATGTCTTTGGCCTCCATTGAAGTTCAGTATAAGCTATTTCTATTCAGATCCATACTTGCTTTGTCCTCGTGAATGTTACCAGTTCTTCCCTTTTGTACCGTGCACTCTTGCCTGTTACGACTTCAGAGAATGTTGATGGCGTTTTTGTTTTGTTTTGTTTTTCTGGGCATAAGGCCCGGTTTTTAATTCTCTCTGAAGATTGTGTGGTATCCTAGATCATCTGCCTCAAGATGGAGTATTTCCTATGTCAATAAATGCACCAATGAATGAGAGGCAGTTGGAGAGTGAGGGCTGGCAGAGTTAGGTGGGTCTGCAGGTCAGGACTGGAGGTGCATTGCAAGGCCTGTGTGGGAAAGTTTTCACAGTGCCTTTCCCCCCTGCACCATCTAAGTCAGTGTGCAGCATATGAAATTTGCTGTGGTTTCAGGCTGAAGGAATAACACCTAAATACTGGGGAACGTGTTAGCGTCAGGAGGGCTACGGGGAGCATCCAGTTCACTATCTGCTGAAATGTGAATTGTATAGCCATGGTTGGCATAAGGAGAGGTAGATGGGCAGATAGAGAAAAGGTCATGGTGACTTCTCTAAGTACAGGAAGAACCTATGATCATATGTAACAGAGGCTTTCTTAAAGTAGTCCATGAAATAATATGGAATGTTAACTCTTGTCCTGCAGCAATCGGTTCAGCCGTGCCTCTGATTTTTAATTATTGTTGTGTCTGGACTGGGAACTGCCTTAATTCCATTTGGACAGGTTTGAGACAGAGCCACAAGTGGAAAGGGCTCAGTGGGAGGTAGGACAAGGCAACATGGGGCAGGAAGTAGTCTCTCAAGCCCCACCCCTTTGAAGATGTTAGCTGACCCGCTTGAGACATGCCTCATCACAGGGAGCATATATACTAGGGAAATACATGTGGGTTAGCTACCTTAATTTATGCCTCAACCTTTTTCCTAGTATCAGAGAGGTAGCTGTGTTAGTCTGGAATTTAACACTCAAAAGGCACAATTCATGAGACTGGTGTAAAAAATCATGACTTAAAAAAAAAACTACTTAAATTTGCTTTCTGTCTTTTGAGCCTTTACAGGTCACCTTTTTCAGGTTTTTCTCCGTAACTATGATGGCTAGAAACTAACCTTTTTTTTTAAAAAAAAAAAAAAGCTGAGATTCTCATGTAGTAGCAGGACTCTAGAAGCTAGGTCTTTAAGGAGAGCACCCAAACATTGTATGACTCATTATAAAATCATGTGAATTTTCAGTAGTCGTCGTCTTAACTTCCTGTCCTAATCGAGAATGTAGTATTTCTTGGGCCGAGTTACCAGGTTGATCCCCGTGCTGGCTGCGTTCTAGTAGTAGACGAAGTGTTCCTTGTGTCTAGGGATATATTATTAGTTTGCACAGCCTGCATATATTTTGTAAGCTCTTTGGTGCAAAAACGTCATTTTTCTGTGTGACCGGTGGCCAGAATGAGGCGGCCCTGATTCTGGCTGGGGCCTGTAGGCGCTTGTATCCTATAAAAATGTACTGTAACAGTAAAATGTTTTGAGAGCGATTTGGGAAGAAAGCCCTGTAGGAAAACTAAGATCGTGATCAAAAGAGGTTTAGCCTTTACTAACCGAGTAAAAGAGAAGATATTTTTAAAGTAGAAAGAAAGAGTTGCGCTCTCAGGCAAGAGGACACCTGTGAATTAATCCCAACACCCTATTCCCAGACCCCCTGATCAAAAGTGTCCCTGCCGCCATGGATTTAATAGAAGACAGATTCGGTGTGACCTGAGTTACTTGCAGCAGGGAGGAAGGAGGGAGAAAGGGGCCCTGGATGCCTGGCGGCAAGAGCAATTGGGCAAGGTGGAAAACGAAGTGATTAAACACACTTGGACTTGCTCAGAGATGGGAGGAGAGTTTAAAAAAAAATTCTGCCCCAGGGCCCCAAAATGTGTTGGCACTGCAGCACCGAGAAACCACTAATCCCAGCCACGAAGGGGCGGGAACCGGGCTTTCTCTCTCTCTGAGCGTTTGGACCCCTGTGGAAGGAAAGGCTGATGGGATTAGAGGAAACAGCTGGCTCGAGTCGTACCCTGCGGGAGCTCGCATTCTCAAGGCTCAGGAAGAGAGGAGCTCCCCACTGCTGGGGCACATTCCGGATCATTTGCCAAGCCCAGATGTTTTCTAATGAGTTCTAGGAGAAATCCTTTTAATCAGAACCAAGTCCAGCCCCGCCACAGGAGGGGGGTCTCCATATAGGTCAGACCCTACACCTCACCCCCCAGGTCTGTCCCTGTTGGTCAGGCCCTACAGCTGGGTCTGTCTTGCATCCCTGCTCCTGCCAAGTGGGTCTCCCTACAGGGCCCCACGGGCGAGGTCTGTCCCTATACGCTGGGCCCAATAACCCCTGCCAGGCAGTCTGTTTATGGAACTCGGGCCCTGCCAGCTGGCTCTGGGCCCCTAAGTCAGCTCCTGCCCCCACGCTAGCTGGGTCTGTCCCTACTGCTTGAGCCTTGATACTCAGTTTGCCCCATCAGCTCCGGCCCTGCCAGCTGGGTCTACCCATACCACTTATACCGGGCCACCCCACTGGTCAAGTGAGCCTGTACCACTCAGGTCCCCAGTCAGGTCGGTCTGTCAACAAAGATTCAGCTAAAGGCTTGTGTCTGTCTGTCCTAAAGCTCACAAGCCGGGTGAGGTAATATTTTTTTATTAGACCCCCTTCTGTTGGTAAGAGACAGGCTTTCGCGCTTACCCAAAGCTCCTCTTCAGGGCCTAAAGCTGTGCACTGCATGAGGCCAAGTAGCTCAAATGCCTCCCGAGGCCTCCCCTTGATCCTCTTCCCCAATATAATCTCGGTCCAGAACATTCAGTCACGTGCAGAAATGGCGGAAACACCTTAAAACTCGGGGGGGGGGGGGGGAGAGGGGGGGGACACAGGCACCTGAACCCATGGCCCTGTCCCCACACCGTCCCTTCTCCCCAAGACTTCTCCACCACCCCACCTCTCAAACCCCATCCCCGGCTCACTCTTCTCCACCTCCTCCCTGTGGCTCACCCTTATGGCTGGTAAAAAGTGTGGGTGTCCCTGGTCAGGTGCATTGTCGAGCCAATCTTCTGAATGGGCAGAGAAGGAGCTGAGCTGAGCAATACCGAATCCCTGTCCACGTGGCTTGGGGCTCAGCTAGAACCTTACAGCGGAGGAGGGGTGTTACTGGTGCCACGATCCATAAGAGTCTGTGATAAACACACCGTTCTCAGCTCCTAGATATGTGACTGTGTGTCTCAATAGCCACCCACTCCAGCTTGGTAGGGGCAGGGCACCCTCGTCCTCCCTCCCCTCCTTTCAGCCACCTGACCTCGCACTAGGAGATCCTGTCCCGTGCGATCGGACTCATTTGCTGCTCCGCTAAATCGGTGCCCATATCTTCCACCATGAATCCTTTCCCCTCACGGGTCTCTGATGCAGCATCCCGGGCTAATGTGTTGGAGCGATCTCGGGGGTTTGTTCTGACCCTAAGTTGGTGCAACTCCACTGATTTTAACGAGCTCCACACTCCGCTGGGAGAGAATTATTGGCTACTTGGATCATAACGCTGACTCCTGAAGGAAGCTAGCAGCTGTTAGGAGAAAAGACTGGCTGCATGTATGCTCCGTAGTTCGGTATGTGGAGTCTCTTGCTGCTGATGTCGGAGATTTTTGGCCGCAAAAGGAAGTTGCCTCTAGCTGCAGCAGATAATAGCCCTTGTGTGAGAGAACCTACGTTCTCAATGGATAGAGGGTGCGACAAAGGAAATAGGCTGTTATCCCCATTTTACAGATGGGAAATAGAGGCCCAGTGAGATGAAGTGACTTTCCCAAGGTCATGCGGGATGTCTGTAACAGAGCCAGGATTTGAGGCCAGATGTCTGGGATTCAGGCTCAGTGGATTAACCATAAACCCATCCTTCCTTCTGTGCCCTCTCTTGGACTGGCCGAATATCTTATATCCCTGTCTCATGAAGGCTAGGTGTCCTTTAGAACATGCTTCTGAGCAAAGTGCAGGTTAGTTGAGGGAGAAAAGAAGCACAACCCCAGCTGCTGAGACATCTAAGAGAACAATTCTTCTCCTTGCCACGCCCTGCTGCCCTGGATTCTCCCTCTTTGTAGCTGCCTTTCCCAGCTGGTATTTTCCAGAGTCCCAGCCATGGACGGGGAGTCGTAGAATCGGCATTAAAACAGAAATAAAAGAAACCATTGGATTTTTAACTTTTAATACACTCTTTTAACGCTCACGCCCAGAGCTCATGGTCCTGTCCTGACAAGCTGGGAGCCCCTGGCACTGCGGGTGTGGGAAGCGGCCCTGGCACAGCAGCAGTGGGCAAGAGAGTGAAGCTCCCCGAGGGATATAAACGTGTTCCTGGTAGATTTCCATTGCCCCACTGTAATGTCTGTCTGAGTGTGTGTTTTACAAGGCAGCGGCCCAGACGCACTGCAAAGGACTACCGAGATAAGGACTGGCTAAGCAACGTTCCCCAGAAAAAGACTTGGGGATTACAGTGGATGAGAAGCTGGATAGAAGTCAGCAGTGTGCCCTTGCTTGCCAAAAAAGCCAATGGCATATTGAGCTGTATTAGCACCACCCTGCACGTTGGAAAATTGGCGCCTGTAGCTCCAGTCCCGGCATCGGTGTCTATACAAGGAGCAGCATATTCACCTCTGAAGAGCCACGGGTGGCTCCAGAGTCACCAGTTGGCCACCCCGTCTTAGGGTGTGAGCAGTAGAGCAAGGTCGGCCTGAGTCTATCCACCTGCATTGGCAAGACGCAGTGCACAGAGAAAGGACATACCAGATATCAAACTGATCCTACTCTTGATTGTACCATAAGAAACCAGGGCGATCTCATCATCTGAACCATGAAATGATGCCAAGTGCGAAGAGGCTCTCGCAATCTCATTGGAAGGGATCCCTTATGAGGACGCTTCCAGAGAATTAGAACCGTAGGAATCACCATAGTGGATCAGGTCAGCAGTCCGTCTAGTCCGATATCCTATCTCTGACAGTGGCCAACACCAGATACCTCTAGGGTGACCGGATAGCAAGTGTGAAAAATCGAGACTGGGTAGGGGGGGTCATAGAAGCCTATATAAGAAAAAGACCCAAAAATCAGGACCGTCCCTATAAAATCCGGACATCTGGTCACCCTAGATACCTCCAAGGGAGGTGGAATAGGCAGCTATGGAATAACCTACCTCTACGAGGAATGTTTCTTCCTCACCCCCACACGGTAGAGAGGATGGTTTATGCCTCAAAGCAGGGCGGTTTATGCTCCTTCCAAACTTTTATTTTGAAAGCCTTGCTAATTAACAACTGGATCAAGTCGACTGGATCCCTAACACCCCGGGCACATTGGAAAACTGGGCCCCTCAGTAATCTACACCACCTTCCTCCTTAGAGGGGTCTCCTCTCCTTGCTGGAGCGAGGGTGTCTGAGCGGGGGCTAGGGAGAGGAGCATGAAGAAAGGACTGGCTTGGAGTTAGCTGGAGGTCAGGGAAGAGCATGTTCGAAAAAGGGGGGGGGGCGGGATAGAGGAGGTGGCTGGGGATCTCTACAAATTAAAAACAAATAGTCCAAAGTCAAATTAAAACCAACCCACCCTCCCTGTGTTTTTTGGAGTGTTCAGATGATCTCTGGCCCTGTAGCCTAGCTGCAGCTGGCCCCTCTCCAGGGTGAGCTGCAGAGGGGAGAGAGAGAGAAGCGTAAACCTCTAAGAAATTGGGTTGAGGGCACTTTAAATCTTTCCTGTCCCTGCTTGCTCATTCCTGTCTAGTACAATATAATCAGATCCTCTCCCAGTCAAGCCCCTTTCCTCACTGAAGGCAGGCTGCAATTGCTCTGTGTGTGTGTGAGAGAGAGACAGAGGGATTGTAATTTTCCTGTGCAGTGCTGCTGTCTCCATTCTGTGCCTAGCCAGGAGGGGATAGAGAGCTCTCTGCGCTAGAAGGGAGTGGGGTTTGGGGCATTTCACCGCAGGCAGATTATCTTTGGGGGAAGATGCCTTGGAGGGGCTGGATCCTTCCAGTCCCAGGCTGAGCGTCCCAAACCCCCTTACTTTTCTCGACTGGGTTTGAGGTTTGGCTGGGGGTTTCTGCAGCCTTTCCAGTCCAGCTCTTGCCTTTCACACTAGTGAACTGGAGTGAACTGGGATATTGGAGTGAACTGGGACTCCTCTGATATATTTTTTTTCCTGGAAAGTTTTTTTTCCCCTCCTCTTCCTCCTCCCCACCCCCAGTTGATTGTGAAATTCTGTTTGGATGGGCTCGAACCTTCCGCACCTTTTGGATTCTGTTGCCTGACTGAAGATCGCAGCCGCTTGTTGTTCTTCCTAATTATTTTTGCTCCTTTCCTACCTGTTGTCTGGTGGTGGAGGAAGTTTCTGCACATCTGGTTTGCGAGGATTTTGCCCTTCTCAGTCCCTCTGGATTCCCTGCGCTCCAGGATGCTGTTGCTGGTGGGGATGAGGATGTTATAAACTTCTAGAGGGGGGCAAATATTTGTTCTCCCCCTCCATTTCCCTATTTGGAGAGGATACAGATCTGAGGTGTTCAGTGCGGCTTCCTCCTTGTTGTTTTTTGCCCCTTCCTCTGAGGCGATTGAGGGAAGATCCCAGATCTTTTTAATCGCTGATTTGCTGGAGTAAGCTGACATTTCTGTCCTCGGAGAGTGGTCTGTATCGATCTGGCTTCCCTCGGAGCTTCTAGCCAAGGACCTTATGGGATTTTCCTTCAGTCTACTTCATGGTAAGTAATACCTCCCCCAAAAGCACTTTTCGCCCACAGAAAGTCGCAAACTGCTAGACATTGCTGCAATTGCAAAACTCTTCTTTGAATTAAATAAAAAATAAACCTGCTGTATTTTCTTCCCGATTTATCAAGACCAGATTTTTACTACTTCTCCCCACCCCATCTTTCCCCAAAGTGATTCATGGCTTCAAGGATGAGAAATTGACGCAAACAGAAATCAGTTACAGATGAGGAAGACTTTAGGAGATATGCTTTGAAATCATTAAAATGTTTCCACCACCAGCCTAGTCCTTCCCGCCCCCCAAAAAGTAAAGAAAAAACAAAAACAAAATACCCGTCCCTCCTCCCCCCCAAGAAGCAATTTAACTTTGTATCACTTGTAAAAGTTTGGTGTGCATATTTTCTGATCAATTTTCATATTTTTTGGATGCAGATAAGAAAAGTTGGGAGAGGGATATTTAACCAAAATCCTTAAAGTCCATTGATTAACCGGCGTATTAGAAAAATGTAATAGTTTGGGCAAAATAATGAAAGCAAATGTTCCTACTGGAAAGAAAATGATCGTATTGTAAACTTACCAACAAACATTGTATTTCTGTTAATTACATATATTGTACTGCTTTACATATATACACACCTGACAGATACAGTAAATTATTTATTTTAAAACCATTGAAATATTATACAAGCATTTACAAATGAATGCATCTGTTATACATATACCTATTTTGCATAGTAATCATAGCTTAATAAATTTCATATTTGATAGATGCCTTATCAATATTTATAATACTGTTCATTTGTTACCTAATTTCCACATCTTCCATATATGATGATTGCTCAGTTGTGATATTGGTGATATATTTCAAGGGCAGAATTTGCTGTACTTTATTTTCATGTCCTATAAAAGTTGACTTGGACAACTTCCACTTTAACATGTCTGCTAACATTTATCTTACAAGAGTAACATCCTCTTAAATACATATAGATTCTGAGCCTGTGAACCCATGGCCATATGTATAAGTTTTACTTACATGAGTACTCTCATCGACTTCAGTGGAATTATTTCATGAGGGGGAAAAAAATTACACACGCAGAATTGGGGAAATATCTTTACAGTATGGATTCCATGCGTGAAATCTTGGTCCCATTGAAGTCAATTGCAAAGCTCCCACAAATGTGACTGGGGCCAGATATTTCTCCCTATATCTTTAGATAAAGATCTATGTATTATCTGGAATTTCCTGGCCAACTCAAAATAAATTGCGTACAATCTAACCTTTTTGTAATGCAGTTTCCTATCTAGATGAGAGAGATTTGCCCCACATCTTAAACCTTCAGGCCGGGAAATAGAATTCAGCTTACATGTAGAAAATCTCACGTTTGCAAGTACCCCAAAGGAAGGGCGAGGATCGGGGCTTCACTCTGTGTCGTGGAGTCCAGTTTGGTAATTCATGGTGTTGCGGGGGTTGGGTTAGTTATGCTTCTTGAGGGCCCAATTCAGCCCTTGTGCAACCAAAGCCCCGACTGAAGTCGATTAAGGTTTTGGGCGCACAAGGAATGCAGGATTGGGCCCAGAACCGTAGTCCTTTTAAATCACACCCTGTATCTTGCACATTTCTAGGGCTCGTTCCTGCTCCTTTCAAAGTCAGTTAGTAGGTTCAATGGGGGCAGCAAACAGCCCCTAATGTCTCTCAACCCCAAGATTCAGGGGTCCAATTCTGCAAGGTGTTGAGCACCTCCCATGAGGTGCTGAGTGCTCCCAGTGACGTTGCTGCATGATCGGGCCTTAAACCTAACCAGTGAATAGGAGAGTGATTATTTTTGGGGGGCGGGGGTTGAGTGTAGTATGATTTACACACTGCAGCTGGGACTAGGAGCTAGTCCTTCTGGGCTGTCCATTAGCACTGCCGCTAATTGCTGTTTGCCATCTTCCTCAGGCCTTTGTTTCTCTTCCTTACCAGCTAAGCACAGATTGGCTTTTAGGGTTAGAATTAGTCCGGGGCAGACCCTCTGGTGGTGCAAATCGACTCCACTGACTTCAGAAGAGCGCCACTGATCTCCACCAGCTACAGATCACGGGCCGGATCTTGTTGGAGCAAAATTCCCCTTGAAATCATTTGCAAGACTGCGGGATGGGGCCCTCGCTTTGGCTGCATTCTAACGTGTGTCTTTAGCCTTCTCCTCAACTGTGAGGAGAAACCTCTCGCTCCGATGGCCATGGCAGTAAGATGACTTGCTCTGCTCGGAGGAGGTTTACGTTTGGGTTTGCTCCTGATCTCATTGTAGTCAATAGGCCCAATCTGGTGGATAGGGAGCGGACGGGAGTTTTGCCTGAGTCACGGCTGTGGCATCAGGCCCCAAGGCCTTTTTGGTAATGCTTGAAAATACTGCTTGGGTTGAGATGCTGGGGCGGCTTATTGACCCTGGGACTGCTGTAGAAATCCCTGGGCCTTCCTACCAATGCCAAATATTTTGTATAATCAGTCCCAGTGATATGACCATGAATAGCAAATCACTGCATCTAACGCCAATGCTGCTGTTTCAGTGTCACCGGCATTTCCCACAGCTGAAAAGGCAAGTAACTGAAATCTCCCCCATCCGCCCCCCCCCCCCCCCCGAACTCAATTAGAGTTTTGCTGAAGTCAGGATAGTGCTCTGGTTGTTGGGATGGGATGAAGGATCCTGAGACTTCTTTGAAAGGTCCAGACCTTTAGCCCCAAATTCCTTCCTCTGTCAACCCCTTCCCCTCCTCCCTGCAGCTGGGAGCGGATCCGGAGAGAACCCACCCCGAGTGAGCAGCAGGTGTTCAGTGCTGAGTTGAATCAATCCTTTATACAAGTTCGGTAATCAACGCCTGAGCCAGCTAAAGGCATCTGTGCTCTGCATCGGAGACCACATCTGTCTCCGACTTGAAAATGGTGTTCAACGGTGTCTATTCTGAATTTTTTTTAAAAAAGATCCCAGTGCCGTTATTTATTTATTTATTTAAAATATGGGTGTGATCGACTTCCAGTTGTGCTGGTTTCGAGCATGAATATGTGATGCCAGATGCCAGTCAGTTACGCCCGTGCAAATCCGGAGTAACTCGCTCCAGATTTCCGAGGTTGTAAGTGAGAGTAGAACTGGGCCGGGTGAGGAGTGAAAATCCCAACTGCTTGATGGATGTCTCTGATGTCCCATTACAAATCAACCTGTTGCGTGAAAGCAAGTGAATTTCAAGAGCATTACTGAAGGTGGTTTGGATTGTACCCCCAACTCTCTGGAAAGCTGCTGTCAGCCTGGCACGGAGGAGAGGGGGCTGTAACTTCAGCATGATGAGAAATGCTACCACAGGGCGCAACTCTGTGAGCTTCCTGCTGAGCCAGGTGCTTTGTGGAGACACAATAGGGTAATTGATTTATTGTTAGTGAGCAAGCCCTGGATTAAGGATTCAGGGGGAAAGGAATTTGCTTGGAGTGTCAGCGGAGTCGCAGCTCTGGAATATGGGGGAGAATAATCCTTATCCGCCTTTGCAAAGTGCTTTGCGATTTGGGCATCTAACTCCCTTGTGCCCCTTTGACAATTCCAGCCAACCCCCAAACGTAGCTCCGGCGTCCATCTTCATTCTTCACTTTGCAGCAGTGAGGGTTTGAATTGTTCCTTGGGAAAATGAATCTCTCTGATAAGGTAAAAGACAAGAGGAAGTTAGCTCTGATTCGGGGCTAGGCCTTTGCCGCACTACAGCTGAAACGATACTAGCAGCTGTGTTTAAAAATGCCTGTTGCTTCCCAGTGCAGAAACCTATAAAGCTGTATAAAGAGGTTTAGGGTTTCACACCATACTACAGCCTAAACCCCTCTATAAAGGCTCTTTAGCATGCATGACACGCATCCCTGTCCACAGCGTTCGTGAACCCTGATGCTACCAAACCGGGCGCCCAACCTCCGCTGTTGCAAGGTGTTTGAGACCGTACTGAATACATTTCCTATGTCTCAGACACAGGGTGTCTCTTCACTTCCATTGGAGACCGTGGTAGCAGGATTACCACACTAGCTTGGTAGGACAACAGAGCTTTCTTCATGGAACAGGTGTCGAAGGAAGAAAAAAATCTTTGAGATGGGAGGGGAGAAACGAAAGTATTTTTGTGTCACAGATTGATACAATGGACTGACTTTGATCATATTTAGTTTGAAAGAAAATTAGAAATTAAAATGAATTCTGAATGGTTTGTGTTGATCACAAATTGTATATGGCACCCTTCACACTCTGGTAGGCAGTTACTTTTCCACCATCTGCCTCTTCGCGTCTGATCCAAAGACTATCCAGGTCAGAGGAAGTCTTTCCAATGACTTCAGTCGGCTTTGGGGCTATTTTCTACAGATGCATGAAGCTAGTTTATTAAGTGCTCAGCAAATGCAACGAGCGGCGGGTGGGGGGCTCGTGTTTCAAAAGAGCCACTCAATCTATTGAGCTCTTCCCAAAATCTGGCCAAGTTGTGAGCGTTGAGCTTTCCGAAAATTCGACCTAGAATGCACCGTTTTCCTCCATATCTGCTTTATTGCTATGAACTTCCCAAGCTCACGTGGGTGGGAATGAATACGTTAAGGAAACTCGCAGAGGGATAACACTTCTGGGTTCCAAAGGATTGCAACCAACCAGCCCCAACGTGAGAGAGGACACAACACCCCTCCTGTTTCAAAGATTATTTTGGGGGGTTTCGTTTAAATAAAAAGAAGTAGACCTTCCTCAAGTTAGATTTTGTGTGTGTGTGAGTGTGTGTGTGTGTGTGTGTGTGAGTGTGTGTAAATTTCCTTCCAATCTTCCGCAGCTCAGTAGAGCAAGACCAAAGCTCCCAGCTCAAATTGGATTTCTGCGCTGGGTTGAGCATTTGTCTGTCTTGCTACCCCTAAGAGTTATTTCAAGACATTTCATGTATAACCCTCTCCCCTGTCTATTTCATTGTGACATTTATCAAGTTAATTGGGGGCTTGCAAAAACAAGTGTGGGATCGGAAAGAATTGGTCTCCTTCAAACGTTTGCATTTTTCTGCGAGGAGTTTGAAAAGTACAAAATAACTAAGTTTTAGTGAAAAGCAGATTCTTTTAAATTAAATAATGCAAATGTTTCAAGTGAATTCCACTGGTTTTAATTTTTGTTCAAAGTATTAGAAAACCTTTCAGTTTTATCAGCTTTCATTTTAAAATGTCGTATGCTCAGAATAGTGGTAAACTTGCCCTTGTTTTGTATGGGTAAGTTAGGGTGACCAGATAGCAAGGGTGAAAAATTGGGACAGGGGGGCGGGAGTAATTAGCACCTGTATAAGACAAAGCCCCAAATATCAGGACTGTCCTATTAAATCAGGACATCTGGACACTCAAAGGTAATGAAGATTATTTGACTTGGGATTTTTTTAAAGTCCAGCTATCTCTAATCACCAGGAAGCACTGCATGGCTAAGGTCCCTTATTTAAGAGGAGCCATACTCTTGAGCTTTCTGAAGCATATACATGTTTCCTCCAATGCCAGATTTTCAAAGAAGTGATCAGATTTTCAAACCGCTCAGCTTATTGGATGTGGCGCTCTTTCGAAAATCTGGGCATAAATGTCACAGGGGGACACTCACCAGTACAAACTGGTGGGTATTGAGCGCTTGTAAATCTGATACTGGGTTCCTGGAAAAGATCCCTCCCTAGGAGGAGAGCGTGGGTAACTTTTCCTATATAGTAAAATGACTGAAAAATATCGTGGGTCAGTGACCTGGAGTGGGCTAATCCATGGCGGAAACCGAACAGAATGTTTTAAACAATAGTGCAGTTGCTGGAAAGTCTTTCCTATATAACCAGGTGATAATCCGCTCAGGGCTTGGGCTCCTTGGTTCTGTTTTGGGAAGAACCTGATGCTTTAAAAAGGATTCATGGGAGTAATCCCATGCAAATCAATGTGAACGCAGAGGGCTTGGATGAGTAAGGATTTGCAGGACGGGGGCCCCTTAGATTTGAACGCCTGCTTTCTAAAGAATACATTTCAGCTGTTGCCTGCCATGGGACCCAGCCCTTTGTGGTGCAGAGCTGACTTGACTCTCCCGTGGAGGTAGGGGGAACTGAGGACACTGTATGTGTGTCTGTGTCCGTGTCTGCGTCCGTGTGTGGCCTTGTTCACAACTTGCCTGTGTCCCTGTTGTTATATATTTGGTAAAATCACAAGTGTTTGAATGAGATAAACCAACAGAAATAGAATCAGAGGGGTCGCCGTGTTAGTCTGGATCTGCAAGTGACAAAGAGCCCTTATAGACTAACAAACGTAGCGGAGCATAAGCTTTTGGAGGGCGAATACCCACTTCGTCGGATGCATGCAGCAATAGAAATAGGTTTTTATCCTAAACTGTTCTGCAAGTGGTACCTCCGCCCACCTGGCTGATATTTGGGTGTACGATTCCCTTTGGAAAAAGAGGGTGAAAACTTACGAGATCGTTTCATTTTCCACAAGTGTTGGATTTCCAGATGGCTCGGAACAGCTGCAGGCTGGGGGGAGGGGGGGAATGCGGCCTTGGGGGTCATTCTGCTGGTCACCCCTCAGCTGATGTTAGGGCCTTTGTTGTCTCATATGCTTCCATTGAGGGAGGGGCTGCTGCTGGGGGAGGGGAGAATTGCCTCCTTGGTGCTGTCCCTCTGCTTTCTTGAGGGATCTCAGGGGTGTAGGGTGGGAGGGGAGGAGATGCGTCCTGAGGCACTGAAGAGCTAGGCTTAAGTTACTGGTGCTTGAATTACAGTTAGTTTGGGCTGCGTGCCCGTAACCCTTCGGCAAGGGGAATTCTGCAGAGGAGCAGGGCGCCAGGGAGGTCAGAGAAGCAGCAAGGAGCTGAGGGTGGGGTGGTCCCACATTGTTATGGTCACCACCCGGCTGCGACTCCCTCAGGAGCCGGATGACCTGGCGTCCATGTCGGCCGGAGAGGTTTGGATGTGAAACATTCCCTGCGCCCAGGGCTTTGTCTCTGTAGCATGTGCCGCTCACGCCAGCCTGGGGAGCAGAAAACCGGTCCTGCTGCTCAGCTCCATGCAGAGCTTTGGGCCTGGACCAGGCTAGTATCCTCCCAGGCCGCCGCGTGGCCCGAGTGACGCAGCTCTTCCTTTCTGGATGTGCCGGTGCGATGTGAGTGTCTAGCCCCGGCGGGACTCGCAGGTACCCAACCGACTCTCCGGAGCACGCCCAGGGCTTCAGCGCCCATCTGCAGACGTGCCGGGTCCCATCTGCACCACGCTCCAAAAAGGAATCGTGCTTCCTGAACTACAACCTTGGTCCACTGGAAAATTGCACATTCCCAGGTGAATGTTAAATGCTGTATTTACGGTAGTAGGGATGAGTTGGTGGCTAGAGCAGGAAACCAGGAGTCAGGAACTCTGGGTTCTTTTTCCAGTTCTGCCATGGGCTCGGCTTTTGGGTATATCTGTTAGGCCTTAAAAGCGTCAGTGCAAGAGTGCAGGTCTCCAAATTCGCGTGTGCCCAGGAATTCACGCCCACTTCCGAAAACGTTGACCTGCTGGCTTTCTGCCTCAGTTTCCCCATCTGTATAATGACGTGACTTTCATGGGGGTTGTGAGGCTGAGCTGACCCGTGAAATTGATGAGCTCCTCCAGTGAAAGCTGCTGTAATAACATTGTTCACTAAGATTTAGTAAAATGTCTTGGTCTTATAAAGCTGCTCCAGCCAATGTTTTCAAAAGAGGCCGTAGACTTTAGGTGCATTGGGTCTGGATGCCAGTTTGAGGCACCTGGAGCCTGATTTTCAGAGATGCTAAGTCCCCGAATGTCCCATTGACTTCTACTGGACTGACGGATGCTCAGGTAATTGGGGTCAAGTTTGGCATCCAAAATCACCTCTGAAAATTTTGCCCTCACTCACCCTCAATCCATGGTGGTGTTTTATTCCCTCGGAGTCATTCTCCGTGAAAGATACTAACTGCATGTTTAGGAGTCTTCACTGAAAGGGTCTGTTTTCTATGGAGAATTCAAATGTGCAAGCTTCAGATCCACCTTCTGCCTCTGCTCGTGGGTAAGGGAAATGCAGGTGAATCACTCCCCGTTATCAGACACAAAAGGGAAGCAAACATGAGGCCAGAAAGTTAATGGACAGAGATTCCAAGAAACGTTTGCTCTATTTCTAGCTCCCACCTCCCTTCAGATTCGTTTGAGCATAACTTTGCCCCTCTCCTCTCCTTTGGGCTGATCTTTAAGGTGCTTCATCTCGGAGATGGTTTGATCCTACCTTTGTGAGAAAGTGTGAGCGATCCTGACATGTGCTCGGGAAAGACAGGAGGGTCAGAGACGCACTGAACCTAGCCCCTGAAAATTCTGATCGGGGAATTTGAGTCCCAGCTGGAGGTAGGATCATTCCACATGTGCAACCACATTACATATAGGCGGCTAGAGGCTCCCTTGAAGGCACGGCCCTATGTTTGGGGGCTCATTGAGGTCCTGTTGCAGAGGGAACCCCCAAACACACTCAAGGCGCAGTAGCGGCTCCTCCACACCGGCTCCATTGGCTGATGCGTGGAATGGGGCTAATGTTCCAGCAGGATCGCACCGCTCTCTGGGGAGGCTAGTTTGGGGAAGGAGGAGGGAAATTGAGTATTGACGAGAGATGGTGCCATTGCTAAATGTGCCCATTGCAATGGAAGCAATTTGAATGTTCCCCGTGAGTCTGTGGGATAATAAGAGCAACGACTCGCCCGTCGTGCCATGCGGCCCTTTGGCCACCTGGTTTTCCCGGACGTGCTTCTCTTTGGTCTCTCCATCAGTGCCGTTCTCACTCTGTGCTGATTGAAATGGCCGTGGAAGGTTTATTGATCTAAGTAGCCCCACGCAAAGGCTCTCTTGGGCCTTGTTCAGGCAGCTGGGGCTGGGCTGCTGGACGAAAAGCGTCAGTGTCGTTACGGGACCGTCAGGAGCGAAAGCAGCCTTGGCGCCTTCCTGTGAACGCAGCTGCGGTTGTGCCGAGCGGCTGCTGGACTTTCTAGGCCAGGATGAGCTGGGATCGGACGCC
Source organism: Sternotherus odoratus (assembly GCA_032164245.1). Lineage (NCBI taxonomy): Eukaryota > Metazoa > Chordata > Testudines > Kinosternidae > Sternotherus > Sternotherus odoratus. The sequence continues at coordinate 11,661,402 of JAVMKO010000018.1, read as the reverse complement.
TGCTTGTTGGATTTTCTCTGACCCTCCCGTCTTTCCCGCTCTGGGAAAGGATGAGGGAGTTGGGCTGTCATTGAGTAAAGGGGGGTTTATCTGGTTTCAGCACACGGTGCCAGGTTAACTGACCCTGGCTCCCGGCCTGTTTGGTCTCTTGGGGGTGAAATGCAGTGGATGCCAGATGTATTGCTTAAGACAGCATCTTCCTGATTGAAAGACGCTCCTTGGAATTCTTCTGCGTTACAGGCTCACGTCTGATCCCACAGGGAGTGGCCTGTCCTGGCGCTATGGATTTCGGTGGCGTTGCTCATTTGCAACCGAATGAGTGAGGTCCGCATCTGGCCCCCAAAGGAGGAGAAATGTGCTGGATTTGGGGATCTGCGTTGCCATAGCGACCGCAAAGGATGGAGAACGGTCCACGGTGGGGGGGGGGGGGGAGAGTGGAGATTGCGGTGCCCCCGAAGAGAGGGAAGAGGAGGGGGAAACCTTCACAATCCCGGAGAGCTTTGCTGGAACCGCGCTGAACTTTCTGCTTGAAAAAAGTTTGCCTCGGAGGAAAACACGCGTCCCGGTGTGGAAAGGAGAAAGAATCCCTGTGTGCAGGGAAGCGCCATCTCGCTCTTTGGCGAGGGGTGTGTGTGTGTGTGTGTGTGTGTCAGCGCTGCTAGGAACACGATCGTTTCTTCAGGGGCTGGAGCATGTAATTTAGCTTGTCAGGGAGGAATGTGGTCAATGTCTTTATTTAATAAGAAGATTGTCGACCTGCCGCAGTGCCTCGTCTTCCTTCCTCTCCACCCCTCCAGGCCCAGGGGAGGAAGGAACACGGCGCTTTTGTGTCCCAGCCGGGGGCAGCCGTCGGATGAGCGGGTTTAGGGGCAGCTCTGTTCGCATGACTGGCTTGAGCTATCCCAGATGCAGACGGGCCCCAGTTACGCGTTGGGCGCTAGTCCTCGACTCCTGCACATAGGATATTTTCCTACACTTTGAGTCAGCCCCGGTGCTCATGAGACGCTTGGGACTGGGGCCTCAAGGACGTGCCGAACAAATTAAACCCCCATGTGAATGTGGCCCGCTAAGGGTTTGATGCTCTTGCCGGTGAATCAATGGGATCCGAGGGCACTTTGCACCGTGCAGAATCGGGCCCTTGATCTGGACATGGAAATCTCTTGGAGTGAATCCCCGCCCCCCACTAGCTGACTAGGCTTCTCCAAGTGAGATTGTTTGCTGGGCTGTTAGGGGTCATGGGCCGAGAATGCAGCCCCCCTCCCCCCCCCCCCCGTACTGGGTAGGACTGGCCTTCAACTCCTGCTAAAGTGGGGGCTGGGGTCCTGCACGGGCTGGTCTTTCACGCTGTCCCGGAGTGAGGCAGGAACCTGGGCGCTGTGGAATTATCCCGGACCCCCCTGGTGACGGAGCGTTGATGCTGGACAGGTTCCGATCTGCGGCTGAAGTATTGTTTCACCGAACCCTGCCTTCCCCCCGCTCCTCCCGTGCCGACAGCGCTCGCTGCCTCGCCCCAGGGCAGGCTGGGGCTGGCCTCTGGGCAGAGAGGAGCCTGAGAAGCCTTCTGCGGAAAGAAGGAATCGTTGTTCTCTTTGGAAGGGCCACGCCGACCCCCGAGAAAATATGGATGCCCCCTTGGGGAGCTGCCTGCTGCTCTTTGGGTGTCTCAGGAGCTCTGGTTCTGCAATCAGATCTGCGTAGAACCCCCCCCCCCCGATAAATATCTTAAAGGTTAACATTGCTGCTGTGCAATTCTCATTGTTTTAAAAAGCATTTGTGTGTGGCCTTACGGCGCACTCCTTCAAGGAGCTGGCAAAGTTCCCACTGACTTTAACGGGAGCAGGATCGGGCCCCCACGATTCTGTTTGGTAGAACCCACGGTTGAGTCGGCGAAGGGATTTAGGCACCCAACTCGTCTTCAGTGTCAGTGGAAGCTGCGAGAAGGCAAGACACCCCCCCCCCCCCGATGCAGCTCACCCTGAGCCTACAAACTCTTGTGAGGTGCTCCGTTGAGAACACGGGGATAACGCATGGCGGTGAAGGCGGCTGTTAGTGACGATTCTAGACACCGGCCTGGGCGGCTGGAGTTGGGTTTTAAGCCTCCCGTGTCAGCGCAATGAGAACATGATGGGTTGTTTTTTTTTTTTTAACATCGCGGCTGGCACAGTAAGTAAATGAAACTCGTCATAAATGGTGGCCTAAGGGCTGATCGTCCCAGGTATTGAGCGCCCCTTCAGAGAGCACTCAGCCTGTCCACCCTCTTGATGTCTTCGGATCAAGACTGCCTTTCTGGGAGATAATCTCTGGTCAAGTTATTGGGCTCAATACAGCGGTAACTGGGTGAATGCCTATGGCTTATGTTCTACAGAAGGCCAGCTCAGATGATCTAAGGGTCCCTTGAATCCTTGAGTCACAGGAGCTGTTAAATAAGACTATTGTATTTTATAGACAACATCTGGGGGCTCTCTAATCGGGTACATTTCACCCTGGTTCTGCAATCAGATCTGCGTAGAACCCCCCCCCCCCGATAAATATCTTAAAGGTTAACATTGCTGCTGTGCAATTCTCATTGTTTTAAAAAGCATTTGTGTGTGGCCTTACGGCGCACTCCTTCAAGGAGCTGGCAAAGTTCCCACTGACTTTAACGGGAGCAGGATCGGGCCCCCACGATTCTGTTTGGTAGAACCCACGGTTGAGTCGGCGAAGGGATTTAGGCACCCAACTCGTCTTCAGTGTCAGTGGAAGCTGCGAGAAGGCAAGACACCCCCCCCCCCCCCCGATGCAGCTCACCCTGAGCCTACAAACTCTTGTGAGGTGCTCCGTTGAGAACACGGGGATAACGCATGGCGGTGAAGGCGGCTGTTAGTGACGATTCTAGACACCGGCCTGGGCGGCTGGAGTTGGGTTTTAAGCCTCCCGTGTCAGCGCAATGAGAACATGATGGGTTGTTTTTTTTTTTTTAACATCGCGGCTGGCACAGTAAGTAAATGAAACTCGTCATAAATGGTGGCCTAAGGGCTGATCGTCCCAGGTATTGAGCGCCCCTTCAGAGAGCACTCAGCCTGTCCACCCTCTTGATGTCTTCGGATCAAGACTGCCTTTCTGGGAGATAATCTCTGGTCAAGTTATTGGGCTCAATACAGCGGTAACTGGGTGAATGCCTATGGCTTATGTTCTACAGAAGGCCAGCTCAGATGATCTAAGGGTCCCTTGAATCCTTGAGTCACAGGAGCTGTTAAATAAGACTATTGTATTTTATAGACAACATCTGGGGGCTCTCTAATCGGGTACATTTCACCCTGCGGAGTTGCACATGGATTATCCCATGACGAGAGGAGGGACAGAGGGCTGGGACTCTCTCATCCAAAGCTGCCAGCAAATATGCTTCCAGCAAACCTTCCAGGGCTGGATCCATGTAAATTAGCGGGATTCTTTCCATTGGCTTCTCTGTGGGTTTTGGATCAGGCACTGGATAAATAAATAGATGGAAATAACAAATCAAACGCTTCTAACTAGTATTTTAAGTAGTCCAAATGTCTGACTCCAGCCACAACTCCATCCAAACCCTCTGAAGGGGGAAAAAATCTCTTATTTCCATGAAGCCTGCTTTTCGCCAGCGATTGGGGTATTAATAGCTGGCACGTTGGTCCAGGCCTCTCTCTCCATCTAGTCTGTGTTTCTAGCCTGGAAGGAAAACTGGTGGCAAGTAACATTTGTTGCTGATCAGTGGAGCAGGGCCATTTTGCACCTCCATGCTCAAGAAATCCTCCAGTTCACAGACCGAGTCCCGGTCCTCGTGGTTAATGTAAATCGAAAACCCCACTCATTACTAAATTTGGCTCCATAAAAACCAATTATATAGATTGGTCATTTCCCCGGCTTCCTTGCATGCAGCCTGAGGTTCCTAACCCCACTGCCTGGTGTTGCCCTGCAGCGACACCTGCTGGAGATGTCTGGAAATGAAACGGTCTATTAGTGTGACTGCTCAGGAAACCTGGAGTTTACAGTTTGGCGTAGGGGGTGTTCAAAGGTGTGATTTCGGCATCCCTAGCTTGTGCCTTTCGTTCTTTGCCTCCAGTGAACTGGTTGCATCTTGTTTCTGAGCCAACAGAAGAAGCCACGGAAAGAGGGCTCGATGCAAATGCAGGAAAACGGGGACTGTGGTTTGGCTTTTACTGGAGGTAGCAGGAACTGGGGAAAGTTCTCTCCCCCCATCCCCCTTCCAATCTAAATACACACTTTACAACTCTCAAACCCCTCTGGAGTGGGGAGGAGGCAAACTCTGCTCCCCTGATGGGGCACCTGGGAAGAACCTCTGGGACTGGAAACACCTGGAGTGTCTTAGCCTGACTGCAAGGAAACCTGACAGAGAGAGAACCCCTTTGCTCTTCAGAGGAAGGTCTGTAAGTGGTGCACAGCCAAACCTATGCAAGAATTCACTGTGTGCTTTCAGACCTAAAGGGGAGGAATTCCTGGTCCTGATGCTGCAGCTATCCGAGGCCTGGCCGGCGGTGTAGGTGGCCCTGGGCTGTAATAAGAAGCATTCGCAGCTGTAAAGGCCAGTTACACTAGGCTCTGGGCTGCATCCCCAACCACTGCAGGGCCGCTTGTAGCACCAGGAGTCGGAGAGGTTTCTTCACTTCCAGCTTGTGATCTCTCTGCTCCCTGGCAAGGATGACCAGGGGTGATTTCCTGGCTGGCCCTGAACAGAGAAAACAGGGAATGATGCACTGCACACTTACCCGCCCCGAGAGCGGCAGAAGGGGTCAGGGAAGTGGCCTGGCTAGCCCCAGAGGGAGGGGAGCGAACCGGTCACGGGATAATTAATATTGCCCGGCAGCTGGAGACCACAGATGAATATTAACAAGGAAGATGGCGGGGTGGGGAGGGAGGTTTGCAATGCAAGTGCTTAGTCTCGATAGACCAAGGCCCGGAGAGCGGCCGAACCTCCTCTTGTGATGTTTTTGCTTCTTCTGATTCGGGCACATTGTGAGCAGCGACCGCCACTGGCACAGGCAGGCATCAGCTGCTGGCCCTGAGTCGGTCAGCGATTGAGGGGGCAGAGGGTCATGGTGGGAAATGTGACGAGGCGATGGGGTAGAGCGGCCTCCCGTGCAAATCCCTTTCTCAAGCCAAAGGCGAAGGGTTCTCAGGGCACAGGGAGCCCTGCTCAGTGGTTTACCGGAGAGATCCTCGTCTCCCCAGCAATGCTGCCGTCAGTGCCGCTTAGACGCGGACTCAGCCTTGAAAGCTTTGGGTCCATTTGGATCCGGACTTGATGGTTCAGGCCCATCTGTACCTACTGGGCTTTCCTCTGGTTCCTTTCACTTGGATTTCAAGGCAATCTTGTAACCCGAATGAATAAACCCTCCAAAGACTATGGTGGTGAGGTGCTGAGTTTTCTTCTCTCTCTTTTAGAGAGAGAGAGAGAGAGTGTGTGTGTGTGTGTGTGTGTGTGTGTGTGTGTGTGTGTGTGTGTGTGTGTGTGTGTGTGTGTGTGTGTGTAAGATGTCTGCTCTTACCAGTAGGCTGTGCTCCCTCTGGGGCAGGGGTGGGCAAACTTTTTGGCCCGAGGGCCACATCAGGGTTGCAAAATTGTACGGAGGGCCAGGTAGGGAGGGGCTGTACCTCCCCATCTGACCTCCTCCCACTTTTCCGCCCCCTGACTCCCCCCTTCAGAATACCTGACCCATCCAACCACCCCCCCTGGGATCCCACCCCCTATTTAAGCCCCCCCCTGCTCCTTGTCCCCTGACCACCTCCTCCCGAGACCCCCTCCCCCAGCTGTCCCGCCAGGACCCCACTCAACCCCCCCTTCTCCCTGTCCCCTGATTGCCCCAACCCCTCTCCACTAGCCGATCTAGGTGTGGAGCAGACGGCGCTGGAGTCGGGGGAGGGTGGATTTTCAGGCCAGTAGGTGGTGGAAGAGGTGCTTGGCTTCCATTGCTGCGGTACCTCCGCCCGAGGGAAGGATTCATGAGGTCTCCTCCTAGCAGGAGCAACCCCAGCATCTGCTCTGCCGTTTGTTCCCGTCCCTCTAACCCGACTGGCGATGGCTAAATGCCTGGCTCGCAGAGAGGCCAGGACTGCAGAGGAAGGATGGACCAGACTCCAGTACTTATATAGGGCCTGATTTATAGGGTCTGTCTGGGTGGGATCGGTGGGTGCTCACCATCTGGTCCATAGTCTGAGGCAGGGCCTACAGGAACCTAAGCAAACGGGTATTACCCCGCTCCTTCCTCCCAGGGGGCTTGTGGGGAAGGTTCCTAGGGCGCTTTGAGATCTGAGGGTGGGGACGGCGCAAGGGAGGGGACGGGACTCACTCCCCCCCCCCCCCGCTCAAGCTTTGCTCTTTGGGTTCTAGGTCTAGGGTTTCAGTGGAGCTGGCCATGATGTTCCGGTTCCTGGTGGCTGCCCTCTTCCCAGCTGCGGTCCTGGCCGCGCCGCCTCCCATTAACAAACTGGCCCTTTTCCCGGACAAGAGCGCGTGGTGCGAGGCGAAGAACATCACCCAGATTGTGGGGCACAGCGGCTGCGAGTCGAAGTCCATCCAGAACAGGTACGGGGGGGGGGGGGGGGGAGGGGAAGGGGAGAGAAAAGGGCTTCTCTGGACACAACTTGTTTCCTTTACAGTTAAGGTGAGTGACTTTGCCTGATGCAGACTCCCTGCGAAGGGAGAAGATTTTTGCCCAAGTTGGCACCATCTGGACTTAGTGTGGGATCGATGGGCTGGACCGTGGAGCCAGAACTCGGAGGAGATTCCTAGGACAGGTTGTTACCACTCTAGGGCTGTCCTCTCCTGGGAGAGTCCGAGAGCACTGCCACAGCTCCTGGGTCCTGCTCTGTTCGCTGGCATTAGGGTACCACAACGACCTGGCTAGTGTGTGTACACCACCACCCTCTACTGGATGGATTTGGAACTGCTCAGCTGTGTCATAGGCCCCGCATTGCAATTGGTTTTTCCCGAGTGGCAAGCTGGGCTCTTGAGGCCCGAGACTCTGAGTTCTCCCCCTGACATCCCGCCAAGCTGTGGCGTGTGCCCCGTGTTTATTGCAATGCAGCGTTAGCGTGTTAACCTGGGTCACGCTGTGGCCTCCTTGAGGCCAGGGGTCACACGTGCAGGCAGTATGGGCCCCAGTATATGAAAGCCAAGGCCCGGACTCCTCCTTCCTCTCCTCACCACTTCCTCCAAGTCCTTCCGTCCCACCTCTGCTTCTCGTTGGGCACGCGGGAAGCTTCTCACAGGGCGGGGGAGAAGGCTGCTGCCTTGAGACGGTACCTGCTTCAACCCTGCAAGAGGCAGCTGGAGCAGCGCTGGTGGTGGGGCCGTGCTGTGCAGAGAGGAGCCCTGGCTCTCTCCCCTCTCCAGCCCCCCGTCCCAGCCAATGCCCTGCTACCTGGGCTTTACTCCTGCCTTCTCTCCACAGGGCCTGCCTGGGCCAGTGCTTCAGCTACAGCGTCCCCAACACTTTCCCTCAGTCCACGGAGTCCCTGGTGCACTGCGACTCCTGCATGCCCGCCCAGTCCATGTGGGAGATCGTGAGTAACGCCTCCTGTTCTAGTACCTGCCGTTCGGGTGCAGGCCTGGGAGTGGAGAGACCAGGATTCTAGTCCTGCCTGCTCTGTGCCTCAGTTTCCCCACCTGTGTCATGGGCAGGGGGGCGATTTGTGGATGGCTCTGAAGTGCCCGGTGATGCTTAGATGGAAGGGTGCTAGTCAAGACAGGTCTATTGTGATGTATAAGTCATCATAATAAATAGGACTATACTGTTTGCTGAGCCGCCCCCCCCCCCCCCATGGCGCGGGGTGTTATTCATTTCGGCTCTCACACCCACATGCCCCCTCTTCTGATCGCTCCCTTTGTCTCCGTCTCCCACGCGTAGCTTGGTGCCTTCTGCCATGCCCGAAACCGCCTCCCCCATCCCATCTGCCAGTCGCCTGCCACTCTCCTCGCCAGCAACGTCTCTGCACCCTCGCCCGCCCCAAACGTCCCCCCGTTGCTCCGAGTGAACAATGCAGCAGGTGGGGGGCATGTGTTGGAGGGGAGGAGGACCCTCCCCCGCTCAGTCCCCTCCCCCGCTCAGTCCCCTCCCCCGCTCAGTCCCCTCCTCTTCATCTGGTCCAGGTGACCCTGGATTGCCCGGGCAACGCTGAGATCCCCCGAGTGGACAAGCTGGTGGAGAAGATCCTCCGCTGCAGCTGCCAGGCCTGCGGGAAGGAGCCGAGCCACGAGGGGGCGCTGTTCAACGTCTACCTGAACGCCGAGGAGAACCTGCCCGCCGAGGGCCCCAGCCCCCATCACTACGCGCACCACCAGCAGGGGGCGGAAGAGGCTCCCGTCTCCAACCGCCACCGCGAGGAGGAGGGGGGCGGCGAGGAGTGACCCGCACCCTCCAGGACTGTCCTTCCAGGCTGCAGTGCGGATGGGGGGTGGTGGTGGTGCATGGGGGAAGGGGGCGGGGCTGCAGGGTGTCTTACCTGTCTACTAACTACCCATCATGCTTTGCTCTGGGGTGGGCACAACCTTCTGAGGTGCAGAGGGGGCTTGGACCATGCAGAGGGGGCTTGGGCTGAGACATGGGGCTGGGAGCGCGGGGGGGGATCTGAGCAAACCTACTTGCGCATCATAGTGGTAATATATTGTGTGGGGGCGGGGGTTCAGGGGCAGCGGCCGGGAGGGGCAGGGCGGGACCCCTCAGGGGCCGGCGGTTGGCACAGGCCCGCTCTGCAGGGTTTGGAACCGGGCTTCAGAGCCGCTTACGCCTTCTCTTCCTTTTCCTCTCTCGCTGGGGGAGCCGCCTCTCTGTGCTCCTCCCGGGGCGCTCCGGAAGGGTGAGCTGTCTCCTGCAGCCTCCTGGGAGGGGGGCATCCCCCCAGCCCTCTGGGGGCACAGGGCTGCGGAGCTTTGCCTCCCGGTCGCCCCTCAGGGTAAGGGAGACTCCCACACTGAGGCCTTGGCGAGGGGATAAGAAGATCTTTCGTGCTCCGTACCCAGAGGACTTGGCTGCTTGAAACTGCTCCCAGCTCTGGGTTCTCGCTCTGCCCCGAATGTGACTCCGGGAGGGAAAAAGGGGGACGCCCAAGGAGGGCTGTATCCCCAGGGCTGGTTATCCGCGGGACGAAGATGGTGTGTGCTGGGCATGCCGGGGGCCTGGGACAGGAACGACATGGGGGCATATCAGGGGCCAGGAGGGCTGGTGGAAGGCAGTGGGGCTGCCCCATGTGCTGAGGGCCCGGGGACTCTGCATTTCTCCAGCACTGCCTTGCTCCGTAGTCTTTGGATCCTATGGGTCTTGCCCCAGGTAACAGGGTGTTTCCACTCGCTCATGTGCCTGGGTTGATTGATGGACCCTGGCGCGCCCTCCCGTCCCTCGTCCTCTGGGGTGGGTCAAAGAGAAGCGGAGCAAAGGGCAGGCGGGACTCTCCTTGCTTGCTGCCTAGTCTGAGTCTGCTGCAAACCCGGTGTGCACCCAGCCGAGAAGGAAGCGCTCCCCCGGGAGAGGGCAGGGCCTGCTGGGGAGTGTCCGGGGGCTTGGGGAAGGCGAATATCACTCGGGAGAGGAGAATCCTGGCAGCACTGGCATCTCCGCAACTTGGGAAGGGGCAGTGATGGGGAGATCTTCGGTCACTCAGACTGGGAGCCGGATCCTCGGTAACCTGACTTGCTGGTTGCTCCCTTCCCAGGGGCCAGCCCGAACTGGGGCTCAAGGCCTAATGCTTTACAAGTGGACCCAGAAACCTCCCTTCCTCCACCGCCCAGCCAAACCTCCTGCCATAGGTGTTCCCAATGGTGCCGTAAGGGGCTGTGGGGCACAGGTGATGGTGGGGGTGTGTCTCTCTCTGCCCCGCCTGGTACCTGAGAGAGGGGCCCTTCCGGCTCGCCTGCACCTCACTCTCACACATGGGAGGGGGTCAGGGTGCACAGAGAGCACTGAGGGTCCCGGCTCAGGACAGCGCTTGGTTGAGCCAGCGACAGATTGGGTGGCCTCCCTGTACCAGTGAGTCTGGGCAGAGCCGGGGCACGTGCCATAGACTTTGCTCCAATCTCCCCCTCCTGCCTTGGCTTCTCTGCAGCACTTTAACCGATAGAGGAGGCAGGGGGTGAGTTGATTTCCCTGATGGGACGGGAACTTAGCTGGGAATTGCTCCTTGTCGCCCCCTCCGCACGGTCGGGCATTGGGAAGACGCTGGTTGGGGGCCTGGCGGCCGGCTCTACCTGTCTCGCTAGCCCCCCTCGCTCTGTTGTATAAAGCGGATCTCTTTGTTGCTCTTCTGACAAAAGCTTCCAGAGTTTGTAATCAATATATGTTGCCTTTTGACGGGATTTTTTTTCTTAAATAAATTAGTTTTAACGCCCACGCCTCATCCTTTCGGGGTTCTCGGGCCACAGAGCCGAACGCAACCCGACTGATGCCCAAGAAGTGGGGTGTCTGCTAATGCTGGGCCCCAACTGGCTTTATTCCAAGCCAAGCTAGGGCAGAAAGGAGACTGGTACTGGAGGGCCTGGGAAATGGCGGAATTTCTGCTACGCGTAGTTTATTCTGGGGGACTGTTTAAAAATCGTGCCTCAGTTTCTTAACTTCTGCCCCTTAAAGCCACGATTACACAGTGAGCCAGGGCTGCTGACCAGGAATGGAAACAGCCAACAGCCCACAACCGGGGAGAGCAGGAAAAGTCACGGCCACAGCTGGGTTATTTGATGTCCAATAGCGTCCCCTGAAGAAACAAGCCCAAGGGACCATCTCTCGACAGAAAACAGAGTGGTTGCAACTAGTTCACCGCTAGGTGGAACCCTTGCTCCACAATGAATAGCCATGGTCAAGAAAAGTTTCTGGGCCTCTTAGCTGGATAAGGGCATGTTTGAAATTCTTCTTCCAGCTGCTTCTTCCAGTAGGTTTGGGTTGAGATGAGTGGGATATTCTCAAATGACTCCTGTCCCTAAGGGGTTAAGTACTCAGGGGCACTGATCCTGTTGGGAGCTGGGTTCCTCCTCGGAGGGTATGTCTACACTTGCATGTGGACTAGACCTCACTGCCCGCAGCTCCGTGGCTCTGATCTCTCCACCTGGTGGGGGCACAAAACTGGACAGATCCAGCCCCTCTCTGCACCCTGCCTGGTTTCTTTCTGGACGTGTTCCTGCACCTCCTCGTGCGGTGCTCAGCAGGGAGCTCACGGTTATCGTGCGCCAGCGTAGCGGTGAACAGACTGACTGTGGGCGCAAGTGAGGCGAAGTACTGGGAGCAGTGGTGGGACGTCTGTGGCCCAGGGTGTGGCCGGAGACGGTGGCATCTGACACGTGGGCTCAGGCGCGAGCTTCACGCTAACAAAGCCGCTTGCTCCCTGCTCCTTTCCTGCTGCTAGTCTGGGCTGCCCATGCCCAAACAGGCTCCTGTGAATGGCCGGTTGGGCTCCCTTCCCGCATGCCCTGCCCTGCTCCGCACCAGATTTTTGCACCTGGACGGAGCAGGATCCAGGTCCCTGAGTGCCCAACCCCCGTGACTTCCAAGTGGGAGCCGGACGTCCCAGTCGCTCTGCTGGCTTGGTCAGTCTCCGCCAGGAACTGCCTGAGGCGAACCCGAGCGAAAGGGACGCCGTGGGTGAGGGACTAGCTTTTATTAAACCAACCTCTGCTGGTGGACGGGACGAGCTTTGGAGCAGCACCGAGCTCTTTGCTGGCGCTGGAGAAGGTAACCAGGGTTCTGTACAATCCAGGTATTAGCTCACCCACCTATCCTGGGGCCAACACCGCTACAGCGACACTGCAGAGAACCATAGAGTGCTTTGTTCCCCGAAGTATGGGAGTGGCCTGTCTGGCTAGGCTGAAGTCCCTCCGTCATGACAAGCCACTCCAGCCTATCCACCCAGGGCCGGTGACAGGGGGGTACAACGGGTACAGCTGTACCGGGCCCCGGACTTATGGGGGGGCCCCCTTAAATCCGGGGCGGGCCCGGTACGCTGCTGTACCCCCTTGTCGCCGGCCAGGGGGGGCCTCCCGCGGGCAGCGGGAGACCGGCCGGGGGGGCCCCCCGCAGGCGGCAGGAGACCCGGGGGGACCCCCCGCGGCAGCAGGAGATGGGGGGGACGTGGGCGGCAGGAGACCAGCTGGGGGGGCCCCGCACGATCTGCGTATGGGGCCCCCAAATTCCTGTCGCTGGCCCTGTATCCACCTCCAGGGCTGTTGGACGGTCGCTCTCCTTCCCAGCAGGCCATGGGGACGGTCCTTCATTATTGATCCATGATGGATGAACCCGTCCTATTGCGCTTGCAGCGAATGGGCTGGGTGTCAGAATTCAAGCGCTCTCAGGATACATACGCCAAGAGCTGCTCCGGAATGGGCCGGATTTTAATTGAAATCTGCGTGCGTGAGTGGGAGAGAACTCGGGATTTAAAGCAAGGGGTGGGAGGTTCCCAGCAGCTTCCCTCGAAACAGCCCCTTGGTCTCATTTACCGCCTGGTGCTGAATGATTGTGGCTGGATTTTTCCAAAGGACTCGGCGCTCAGAAGCTCTCAGGGGTCTCGTTTTGGGGGTGATAACGGGGGATTCTCCCTGGCCCGTCATGACAAATCTGGACACCTGCATTGGGCTTTCTTAAGGCATCCAGACGATAGGCCTGTTCCGATCCCTCTTGCACAGGTGTTATGCAGGTTTAATGCCACTGATGTCAACTCAGCCCTTTGGAAAAATCAGATCACTTCTCTGGGAGTTTAAATATGGCCCCAGAAGGCTAAGTTCAGGCGCCTACTTGTGAAAAGTCTTGGCCTAACCTGGACCATGCCCCGGTCTCCCCATCGGTGCTCTGAGCCTGATGATATTGGTCCTCAAGTCTATGGTGCTTTAGGATTCCTGGCGGAAAGGCCCCCTATTCCTGCAAAGTATGGGGATGTCCTCATAGCCAGGGATAAATCCCTGCAGATTCAGGAGCGACCTGACGTTCTGCCTCTTCTGCCGCTATTGTTCTCCGCGTTTCCTAACCGGTCTTGGGGAGGGTCTTTTAGTTCATTTCCTGGTTTCCCATTAGTTCCACCAGCAGCTGAGCAGGGACGTCCTAGTCCTGCAGCAATAATTCATCCAAAGTCCACTTGAAATTGTTCCTGCCTGGGGAAGACTGGAGGGTTTGCTTGTCTCTTTTTCCACTTTCCGGGTGAACCTCTTCCCCTCCACCCTAAGAGTTGGAGTCTTGAGCACAGTAAACACTGGCTGGCGTTTCCCCCCCCCCCCTCCCCCGCCGCCATCTGGAAAAGGGAGACAAACATCTTACTGGGAAAACAATGTTAAATATTGAAATCTTCGCCGATCCATCAGCGTGGCGGGGAAAATAGGCCAAATTTTGCTCTCTGCTCTACTGGTGCCACTCCAAAGTAACCCCGTTGGAGTCAAATGCATTAAGCTGGTTTATAACAGCGCAGAATCCGACCCCCACCTCTGCAACTGTGACTCCCAGGAAGACGTTCTTTTGAAGCATGAAACAGTCCAGCAGCTGGATAATTAAACAACGGCAGCAAATTAAATATCTTCGAAGCGCCGCAAGGTGAATTGTTCAAAACACACAGCTGTGTCATTCTACCCCCACCCCCTCCAGATTGGTTGGAGCCGCACTCGACTGTAGGCATTTAATACCAGTTAAAGATTTGAAAGGTTTTTAAAAAACTAAATAAAAATCTGATGCGCTGAAAAGACTCTAAGGTTTAGGGAGGAGAACAAAATCATCTTCTTATTCTTGATCCCATTACGCTAGGCCCTGTACAAATACAGAAAAAGACAGTCCCTTCCCTGAAGAGCTTCCAATCCAAGTATAAGATGAGAGACACCAGATGGATATAAGGAAACAAGGAGACCAGTTGTTCTCCATGTCCTCTGAAGATAGGACAAGAAGCAATTGGCTTACTCTGATTTAGGTTGCATACTAGGAAACACTTGCTGATTCTAAGGATAGTGAAGTTATCTAGGGAGGTTGTGGAATCCGGGCCATTGGAGGTTTTTGAGAACAGGTTAGACATACCCGGTTAGGGATGATCTAGGTATCCTGCCTTAGCATGGGGACAGGGGAGGCTGGACTAGATCAACCGTTCCAGCCGACTGTCCCCCTTCCAGTTGTCTGATTTGTCTTGCATGCCCCCCACGCTTCACCTCACTTAAAAATGATTTGCTTACAAAATCAGACAGCAAAATACAAAAGCGTCCCCGCCACACTATTCTTTTGCTGACTTCCTCATCTTTGCCCTCTACATCTAAAATAACCGGGTTGGAATACAACCTTTGTACTCACATTTCAGGGGACACTTGAGCCTGTTTTTCACGTGTGGGCCTGGTGTGATGCCTGAGCCACAGTGGGGCTGATGCATATAACTTAGCTTTGTGGGGTCTTCTGTGGGGTGTGACGCTCAGGAAATTGCCCTGCTTGCCACCCCCTAATGACAGCCCTGCACTTGTGACCCCCTCCCAGCCCCCAACCTGTCCTGTAACCCTCCTGGGGGGGGGCTGCAATCCTGTTGAGAAACACTGGTCTAGGGGAGCTAATGTGCCCCCTGGAAGACCTCTGAGTACCCCCAGGGCTACGCCTACCCCGGAGTGAGATCCATTGGCCGAGAGGACCTCTTGAGGCCTCTTCCTGCCCTACAGTTCTAGGATTGCTGTGATCTCAGTGCCCCAGCAGCCGGGTATCAGGATTTAGGAGGCGTTCGATGGAGGGATCTGAAGGTGGCTTACGAGGGAGCTTGGTGGCTCCTTAGCTTTGTTTGCAAACCCTCTGGGGTCCTGGGAATGATGTACGAAAATAGCCCCAGGCCGGCCCCAGCCCCAAAGAGCCGACAAACTCAGGCTCTGACCCCACAATTGGTAATTCTCCAGCATGTCACTGCCCCCACAATGGGTCCTGTTGATGTCCCGGGGGCTCCCCCGGCAGGCAGCAAAGGCCTGGGCTGTAAATGCAGGCGCCCGTCGTCACCCAGGGCCAGCGCCTCCGCGGGCGGCAACTGGGTTCCGTGGAGTTATCCCTGATTTACACCAGCGAGGCCTTGGCCCATTCACCAGTCCAACAGCAGAGGACTTGGAGGGGGAGGAAAATAGGCAAGAACTGGTTAAAAATCCAGAGTCACGTCTCCAAATTGCCCCAAAGAGCTTTTCCCTCCCTGGTCCCTGTGCCTCAGCAGCCAGCAAGTCCTCCTCTGTGTGCAGCCTGCCCCCGTGCCGGCTGGGTCCCTGAGCTCATGGTGTGTTTTTTGTGTTGAGTGCTTCATCGGGCTCAGCGACTTGGATGAAATCCTGGCTGCTCAGCAGAGCCCTGCACGGCTGGTTTTAGCCTCAGACCTGTTGACGGGCTGCCTGATGTTAACTTTACCCTCTTGTAATAGCTCTGCGTCTTTAACCCACATGGCTGGCTGGAGGGGGAGTGCTGGTGGAGACAGAGAGAGAGAGAGAGAGAGAGAGAGAGAGTGTGTAAGATAGTGTTTGCTGTCTCTTTAAGGACAGAAAAGAAAGCGCTCCAATTGCTACTCCATGGGATTTAGACTAGATCCCTGTTTCCTTCAGTGTGAGTAAGGGGGCAGGAGGATGCTCAGGGGAATGCTAAGGGGACAGGGGGATGCTAAGGGGACAGGGGGATGCTAAGGGGGCAAGAGGATGCTAAGGGGACAGGGGGATGCTAAGGGGGCAGGGGAAATGCAAAGGGGAGATGCAAAGGGGGCAGGAGGACGCTCAGGCACCCACCCACCTCTGGCCGAGGTGGGGACCTCTCTGGGCTGCCTTGACACATACCTGTGGGCTGCAGCTTCCTCCCACCAGCGAGCCTCTGTAGGAGCCTCTCGCCTCCCTTGCATCAGGGTTTATTCTGCCTCTTGCCTGCGGAGATCGGGGACACGGCAGCTGCCAGGAAAAGACTCCAGCAGCAAGAGCCCTACAGGTAAGGGAAGGAGGAGGGAGGGAGCAAAGCCGAAGAGCTAGGAGCTCAGGGGCCTCTGGCACCCAGAGGCGGCCAAGCAGGGGTCTGAGTGGCCTTTGCAGTTACTAGGAAGTGTCTCGGTATGAGCCAGGGGGTGGGGGTGGGGGGAACCTTTCTTCTGCTGAGCGGCTCCTGAGCGTGTCATTCCGCCCTGGTTGCCAGTGAAGCGAGGGCCGGAGGAAGAGAGCTCCGAATCACACGTCCTCCCTTGGCAATGAGCACCCAGTCCTGGGCTCCAGGCTGGGCCGAGCAGCCCCAGGGGAGTCGCTAGCTGCCCCCCCCCCATCTCCTAAATGGCGGACGATTTTGGGAGCCCTAATGCCAGTGTGATCGGGGAGCGGTCCCCGGCCAGGGGGAGCAGCTGGGTGGCCGCCTTCCTCTGCTCCATCATCCTGCTGACCGCCCTGGGGAACGTGCTGCTCATCCTGCTGATCGTCACGCAGCGCTCCCTGCGCAACACCTCTAACTACTTCCTGGTGTCCCTCTTCATGTCCGACCTGATGGTGGGCTTGGTGGTCATGCCCCCGGCCATGCTGAACCAGCTGCACGGCCGGTGGGTGCTGGAGGGCGCGTTCTGCTCCATCTGGGCCTCCTTCGACGTCATGTGCTGCAGCGCCTCCATCCTCAACCTCTGCGTCATCAGCCTGGACCGGTACCTGCTCATCATCTCCCCGCTCAGGTACAAGCTCCGGATGACCTCCTGCCGGGCCGTGGGGCTCATCGTCGCCACCTGGACCCTGGCCGCCCTTGCCTCCTTCCTGCCCATCAAGCTGGGGTGGCATGAGCTGGAGTTTGAGCTCGGGCCCCTCAATGGCACCTCCCAGGTGGACGAGGACCAGTGCCGGCTCCTGGTCAGTCTGCCCTATGCGCTGGTCGCCTCCTGCCTGACTTTCTTCCTCCCGTCCATGGCGATCTCCTTCACCTACTGCCGCATCCTCCTGGCCGCCAGGAGGCAGGCCCTGCAGGTGGCCTCACTCACCACCACCGTGGCCAGCGCCTCCGCCGGACCCCTGCAACAGGTAACGAGGGTTGAGCGTGCGGGGGAGAGGTTTACCCTGGGGGGGGAGGGGCGGGGAGAAGGGGCGGCTCGCTTCATGCCTGGGGATCCCACGGCTAACTCCCTGCCCTCTCCTGGGAAGGCTAGCCCAAAAAATAATCAGAGCCCGCCCATGAAACCAGCTGTGTGGGGGGGAACCGAGCTCTGTGGCTTTTAAACCCATCGGGGGGGGGAAGCTTTTAGGAAGCGAAAGTCGCGGGGGGGGGGGGAGGTGGGGGTGCTGTAGCCTTGGGCTGAGCGGCAGCAGGGCTGGGGGACAAATGAGGGTGAGAGTCCAGCAATTTATGTAGCAGAGGGAGGACTGCTCCCCTCCCCCCGTTCCCGGTGCTTTCCAATCCCTCCCCAATGGCCCCCTGCCTTCCCAAGCTGGAAGGATTAGAAAAGCTTATGCAAAACCGTGATTGCTGGGATGATTTAGTTGGGGATTGGTCCTGCTTTGAGCAGGGGGTTGGAGAGATACCACCTGAGGTCCCTTCCGACCCTGATCTTCTATGATTCTAGGATCCCCTGAAGTCCTCCCCCTCTCCCTTCCCCCCCCCCCTTGAAAAAGTTCCTTTGTTTATAGCTTGGAAAGTTAGACGTGAGGACAGTTTACAAGAGGCATTAAGAGGTGGTTTGGGGAATGGAGACTAATTACAGCCATTGGGAGAAGGGGTTTGACTAGGGAGAGATGCGGAGCGAAATTTCCCCCAACTCCTTCCCCAGAGCTCTTCAGGGGGGCTTAATATTCAATATCCTCCCAGGGGATCTCGGCCCCTGGCCTTACCTCTCCGGTGCTTTCTATGATCCCTTGTTAAATAGGAGCTTGATCCAGCGATGGGGGAGTCCCCTGCTGACTTCAGTGGAAGCTGGGTTGGGGCCTAGGTTCCAGCAAAGTGCCCTTGACCTGGGTCAGCAGCCTCCAGGCCTTGGGGTAGCCGCTTCCCCACAGCGAGGAATTCCACTGATTAACGACAACTGGACAGTAAATGGGGAGAGCCCGTGAAGGGACTTGCAGCATGATGCCAAGGGAGGAAGCAGCGAGTATCGGGGCGGGGAGGGTGTTCCCCCAGGCCTTGGGGGAACTCCTAGTGGTCAGTCATGGGGGGTACCCGCTCTTCTAAAGCACGGTGGGGCAGGTGGAGCGAGGCGGGAGGGGAGAGTCGGGCGCTGATGGGAAGGGGGGGGGGAGGAGAGATGAGAAGCTGGTCCTCATCTCAGAAGGGTGCTGGACGTGGAGTGAGGCCGACAGCCCAGAGGAGGGGACGGAGCGGCACCCTATAGCTTGGGGGTGGAGGCAGAGGAAAGGGTCACCAGAGGCAAAGGAGAGACTCCCAAAGCCACCGCGAACTACAGGGGAGAGGCTGGCTACAAACCGATGACTGAGGTGGCTTATGGGAGCGTGAGGGGAAGCGGGGGGTGGGCCGCCATGAGGCCCAGCGGCTGTGTCTTGAGTCACTCTGCCCGCATGGTCCAGAAGGAAAGAGCCCCGAGCTCCGGCTCCCTCAGGGTGCCTGGGGGAGGAGGGTGGCAGAAGGGGCTGCCAAGCTAGGACAGACGTGCCAACGGGTGTGAATTCAGAGACATGATTTTGAAGGAAAATGAGGCCTCCCTCGTGAGCTTGCGGTAGAGCACTCAAATCTCAGGATGTTTTTCCAGGCTGAGGTGAGCGTCTCTGCCCCTTCCCACCTCTCCCACTGGCCCTGGCTCAGCCCTCCGTCCCCCACCTCTCCCCATGGCCGTGAAGACACCGTGAAGATGGCTTTCCTGGCTATTCATTGTGTAGGGAACCTAGGCACCTCAGGCTTTCCTGTGATGATCTAGGCACCTAAAATTTAGGGGCCGCAATGTCTAAGCCCCCTTGTGGAGCTGGGCCTTTAGAGACCCCCAACTGAGCTGGAGGCCCCCATTGTGCTAGGGGCTGTACATGCCCATAGTGAGAGACAGACCCAGCCTCAAAGAACTCAAGGTCTAAACAGACAAGAAAGCCAGAGGAATATTTACCACCCGCATTTTACAGTGGGGCAGCTGAGGCCCAGAGAAATTAGGTGACTTGCCCGAGGTCACACACTGAGTCTGTGGCAGAGCTCCGTATCCAGCGCTGAATCCCAGTACGGTGTCTTCCTCTTCGGGAGCGTTGTGTTAGGTTCAACACGAGGGAGGAAGAGACTCGTTTGTGGCTGAGGTAAGAGGCCCCGCCCTCGAAGCACCATTTGTAAAAGAGGGATGGGCATGTACGCGGCCCGCCATTGGTATAAGAGAGAGAGACCCAAAGTCGGTACATGACTGGTAGCTATCCCAGTGTTTAACATAGCGACAACTTGTCTGTGTGTATGTGTGCGCGCACCTCTTGGCATACGGGACAGCCTCTCACCTAGGCTAACCGGGCACAGTTGTACTGACGGCAACGGTCTGGTGACACCAGCTGAGGATGTGACTCTCTCAGGTTTGTTCACACCTCGGCTACTAAAACCCTCCAACCCCTTCAAATCCACCCTGAGCATGTCCTGCCACCCGCATCCGCCAGTTGAAGGCCAGTTTCCTGACTTGCACAATGTAAATAAGGGACAAAACGTCCGTGCTGGGGCCTAGTCTTTTGGCATGTGGGACTGTGGTTCTCACAGCTGTCTGGTGATCTAGATCGTGAGGGGATTTCACAGTTTGGTCTTTATGAACGCTGGGGAGCCCAGGAGGTTTTCTGCAGAAAAAGAGGCTCCCTCGCTCTCGCTCTCTCCTTCTCGCTCATTCACGTACGAGGAAGGTAACGGCAGTCACCAAAATAACTGTACGGAGGAGGAGAAGCTGTCATGCCCATTATTAAGAATTGCAGAGCTTGATGTCACGCTCAGGAAAGGAATAATTTCCCATTCCCCTCAAATTGCTTGGGGTGGGAGGTGGGGCAGTGATAATGAGGGTGGGGGGAAGGGGTGGGAGTGGGGCAAAGTCTCTGGCTTGACAGCAGCTTCCAAGCATTTGACACCAATTTTGGGGGTTTCTTTTAAGAAGCACATGGTCCCATGGCTGGGAGGCCGAGCTTTGGGGGCCAGCAGTGGGGGTGGGGTGGGGATTAATGCAAAATAAACTTCCTTGGTGTGCTTTTCACGGACTCCAGTGCAGTCTGAAAGCTTGTCCCGGCCGTGAACAGAAGTGTGTCCAGTAAAGACGTTCCCTCACTGACCGTGTCCCTCTCCTGCACAGAGGGGCGGTGTGAGGCCTATGCGTCACTTAGCTCTTAGCTGAGCCCATGCACTGGCTAGGTAGACAGGGGCCAGTTCTGCCCTGTGATACATCGCTGGATTAGAGACGAGCGGAGAAAAATACCCCCCCAAACTCCAGAGTTCTGCAGCAAGCCTTGAGTGCAGCCCACTCAGCTTCTACGTGTCGCCATCAGGAAATCTCATTAACCTCAGCACGGAGGGCAAGAAGAGCTGTAACTAGGCATTGGCCAGCCGTACATCCACCAGATTGGTGAAGGGAATTGAAGGCTGAGAGGGGTCATTCAGCCTCATCCGCTGCACTTAGGAAACAATGCCAGAGAAATCACCCCCTGCTGTCACGACAGTTACTAATGTTCCAGGCAAGTGTATTGCAATTTGCCAACTTGTTTTTTTTTTAAAAAAGAGCATTTAATCAATAAACTAATACGTACACCTGCATTGATTTGGGCAGCGCAAGGAGACTCCCAGTGAGAAGGAATTGCTGATAGCACAGCGCACAAGGACCTGGGTCCAGATTCTGAAAGGCATTGCTGTGTGGTTCTGCTCAGCATTGCAAAGTCTAACCAACTGAGGAGCCCCGGGTCTCCTTTTCAAAATGACTTAGACATTTGGGAACTGAAGGTTCAATCATGGGACTGGGGAATCTAAGGGCCGACATCACTTTTGAAAATGAGACAAGCTCCTAAATCAGTTAGTTGTTGCAACGTTGAGCAGAGCAATACCTAAGCCCTTTAAAATATGGGCCTTAGTTCCTATGTGATGGGCCAAGATTCTCCTCTGAGTCATTCGTGATTTATACTAATGAAATTCCACCAAAGCCAATGGAATTACTTGTAATTTACCCTGGTGTGAGAGGAAAACGTGGCCCAGTAATGGAGGATTTCCAATTCTTCTCCAGCGCTATAAATCACTGATTCCCTAGCCCTGATATGTCATGAAACACTGGACTTTAAATCCACCTCTGAGCCAATGCGGAGTATTGGTAACAAAGGCCTGTGGCACCTTAAAGACTATAAAGTTTTGAAGCATAAGCTTTCGTGGGCTAATACCCACTTCATCGGATGCGGAGTAGTGTCCATCTATCAACTCAGCCCACAGCAATATCCGTGGGGAAAGCAGGACTATCTATATAGCTGTACAGATCAGCAGGCTCGCCCCGCCTCCACCAGAAGGGTAGTTGTTTGAAGCTATCTGGGATGTGGAAAGTTAGAAGCAGTCTGAATAGAAGTATAGCTGGATAATGGGAAGGTGAAAATGGTCAGCAGTAGGAGATAAACACAATTTATGGAGCAGTTCCACAATTTGTCATATGGCTATTACCATCACTATGGCTATGATTTAGGTATGGAGGTTGTGGACGTCACGGGCTCCATGACTTCCAGTGAAGTGGGCTTGCAGTGGTTGGGAGCTGCAAGGTCTCCTGCCGCCGCGGGGGCAGGGAGATGCAGGGTGCCCCCACTGTCTCTGGTGGCTCCCAGATCTCCAAGTTGCCACAAGTGGCAGGGTACCCCACAGTTCCCGGATGCAATGGGCAGTGGGGAACCCTACAAATCCTTGCCATGGTGGGGGGGAATCCCTGAGCTCCTGGCCACCATTGGCCCCCAAAGCTGTGGGCAGCAGGGGTACCCCACAGCTGTCATCCCTGGTGGGTGGTGGAGGCACCCCCACAGCTCCCACATGCTGTGGGATGGTGGGGAAACTCCCAAGCTCCTGGCAGCTGCAGCTCCTAAAGTTGCAGGTGGCAGAGGTACCCTGTGGCCCCCACTTGCTGCAGGTGGCTCCTAGCCCTGGTGCATCTGCCCCCCTTCAGACAGTGTGGGGACCCGCAGCTCCCCATTTCATCAGATATTTTCAGTAAAAGTGACGGACGGGTCACGGCCTCTATGAATTTTTCTTCTTTGCCCGTGACCTTTCCGTAACTTTTACTAAAAATATCCATGACAATCTTACCCTGAGCCATCACACCTGTCATATCCAAGCTCCTTTATCTTTTTTTCTAATCACAAATCTTTCTAATGATGGGTGGGGGTTTATATATGTAGATGTGCATCAGATGCTGCATACATATGGGAAGAAATTAATTGTAAGTGGTAGAGAATTTGAAATTCTACACTACATTCTTTTGCGTACCCTTCTTCTGATTTTACTATATAGGCTACAATATTAAGCAAGCTACAATCTAGACTCCTAAAATCACTGGTTGCACTGCTAGATGTGTTTTTATACATGAACAATGTCTTATTTGCCATATAATATATACTTCTGCAGGAGAAAATGATTTGTTACAAAATGTAACAGTTTTAATTCCCTAGGAATGGTTTCTATTGACCTAGCCTCCTACCGCGAAAAGACAAACTTAATTGCTTTTAAATACCTTGATTTAGCTTGCTGTTCTTTTTCTTTCACATAAGGAGCTGGGCGTCTCTGACCCAGCCAACTCACTTGTGGAGAAGGGCTCAAGTGTTTTAATAGGTGGAGGGAGAAGCAGAGAATAAACAGACAAAATACTGGAGCAATTTTGAAAGGCCTTTTCTGAGCTATCAGCCTTTGCTACAGAATGCATTTAAACATTCTAGGTCAGATGTTTCTTTAACTAACATCACACCGAAGAAGTTCGGTCTGTGAACCAGCGTTCCTCCTTGATCAAAATGGAGGGTTTTCAGCACCGTGGACAGCAGGGACTATACAAACTGTATTAGGCCTCATTTCCGCTAACGTACCGCTACAGCACATGCTTAAATCTTTGAAGTCAATGGGACCTAAGTAAGAAATCAAGTTCAGCATGTGCTCACCTGCATTGTAGAGTCAGGGGCTTAGACCATAAACATCCTGCTCCCAGTTAAGCCCATGGAATGTAAATTAAGCTTTCCTGATCATTCTGTACAAGGCTTGGTAGTAGCCGGTGTACAGCAGAAAGAGTCGTTACATCTCTAATAGTATAGCTGTCATTTGTCTCCACCACTGAATGAATTTAAATGGGATGATAGGTTAAAAATAACATGCAGAGCAGAGAGCCATCAGAAATCTCTTCTGTTCCTCGAAGGGTGGGCAGATCAGCAAGCTGCAATTTATTTAATTACGACGGGATAATTTAATTTGAGATTGCAGGGACGGATAGAAGACAGCGCTGTCTCCGAGGGCTGTGGATTGAAACACTTGAGCCCTTTCTCTGGAAAATGTAATTAAGCTGGTGTTCTAATCAATAGCTAGATATGCACCCAGAGACGAGGCTTCATCGTCACTCTGTTGGCAGGAGCTTGGGGCATTGGGATTTTTGCAATAATAAAAAATCCCTGAATTATATAGCCATTATGGGTCAGCCATTAGTCATTTTTCTGTCCACAATGGCTTTTTTTAAAACCACAGCGCCCCCTACAGGGCGAGTCTGGGCTGTCCCTGAAGGATCATGGTGGTTCCTTTCACACCTGGCATCCAAAGGTTGGTTGCACCATAAATCCCCCAGGAATTGAATGCAATACAACTCAGGTCATGGAGCTTGTGCGCACCCTGCGGCTCGTCGGTCCTTTCACTCATAGTTTCAGCGTAAATGACAGCAGCCCCAGGGCTGCTCTTAGATTTGCCAGCTTGGAAGGGCTCCCAAGGGCTGGTATGCTGGTGGGAATTGCTGGAGCAGGGCCTCCTGGGCTATAGAGGTTCTCTTACCGTGCAAATCAAATGAGTGCTTCGGGATGGGCCAGTGCTTTGTTCTATGTCCGTACAGAGCCTTGCACAGTGGGGCCCCAGGGGCTGACTGGGGGCCTCGAGGTGCCACTGAAGAACGAGTGAGTAGCAAGAGCAACCACTGCTAGAAGGTCTTGGATATGTAAGGCAGAGGCCCCCTTCCCTTCGGCCTGTGTTTTTGCCGGCTCCCTTTTCTCACATTCTTTCTCCTCCTTCGCAGGTCCCCGGAGCTCAGAGTCAAGCTGCGGCCATGGGCGAGAACAGGAAATTTGCCAATAAGCACAGCAAAAAGGCGCTGAAGGCCAGCCTGACCCTAGGCATCCTGCTGGGCATGTTCTTCGTGGCCTGGCTCCCCTTCTTCGTTGCTAACATGGCACAAGTAAGTCCTGGGCCGAAGAGGCCAGAGCTGCCCCTGCCCTTGTACGTCAAACCCACCCCCCGCCCCGGGAAGGCCGCTGACAAGGAGTTGGTCACTGGCGCGTCTGATAGGCCAGTTTACCATGCCCAGCCCCGCCTTGGAAATCACTTTCCTGCCCACCACCTCCCAGCTACCACTGTGCCAACGCCTTGCCGCTGGGTGCGTGCAGGATTAGAGCTCGCTAAGCTGTGTTGCAGCATGTCAGCCGGGAGAGGGTGCACTACTGGCAGCCAACTGCTGTAATATTACCTGTCTGGGACGTGGATGGGGTCCCCATTGCACCTGCAGCCAAACCCAGCTCCCTCGACATGGGGTTTGTCCTTTCCACGCTGGCTCATTCTCTGAGCAGTTTCTTTAGTTGCCTGCCCCAACCCTTGAGCCGGGTGGGCTCTGCCCCAAGGCCCTGCAGAGTTCACTGCTTGCTGTTCCTTTTCTCTTAACCCCCTGGGGCCCTGCCTCCTTGGAGACCAGGGGAAGGTTCAGACTTTGCCACCGCCCTCCATTGTGCAGAGCTGGGTGGGATGTGAGCAATGGCAGCAAGGTGTTGCCGGGCCGGTGCAGATGATGCTAGGAGGGACGGCCTATTCTAATCTGTGCTCCGTCTCCTTCCCAGGCCGTGTGTGGCTGCATCCCCGCCGGCTTCTTTGACGTGCTCACCTGGCTTGGGTACTGCAACAGCACCATGAACCCCATCATCTACCCCCTCTTCATGAGGGACTTCAAGAGAGCCATGGCCAAGTACCTGCCCTGCTGCCGGCGCTCTTGGGAAGGCAAACCGAGCGCCATCTCCCTCTCCATGCGGAACTCCAACAGCGGGCCCCGGCTGGGCACGTCCCTCAAGAACGTCCTCACGCTGCAGGGCGAGACGGACTCGGTGGATTCGGTCATCCAGGTGAACGAGCACAGCTCCCTGCCTGCCTGCAAAGACCCCCAGCTGGAGTCCGTCCCAGCCACGGCTGCCAACTCCGTCAACCTCTTCGACTTCGAACACCTGGACCAGGAGCTGCAGATCAACCAGCTGAACACGCCCATGGATTGACCACGCTGCCCCAACAGAGGTGGCGTGAGGTTAGGAGGAACCTGCTCTGGGTCCCCCTTCCTGCAAGCTTAGGCTTGTACAGACTCCTTAGTGGTACCTGCTGGGATAGAGGGACACCCTTGATGGGGAAGCCACTCCAGAGCCAAAGTGAAGCATTGCTAGACTACAGTGTACTCCCCCCTATACATAGAACCCTAATCGTCGGGAGGGAAAATGTCTCTCTTCCTTGTATGGAAATCATGGAGCATTTTTCATACTAGTTGGGATTGTTTAAATATGATGAAGCCAGACTTTGTTGCCAAGTTTACCTGCCTGGTGTCGCTTTCCTTATTCTCGACTTGTTTGGTCGCTGTCCCACTTCCCCCTCCTGCTCTGTAATGTAGAAAGCAGACCAGGCACTTTTACAGCCTGATCCACTCAGCATCTGCCCAGGTTTTAAGTGTTTTATGGTCCCCGCGTTAAGGAAACAGCGGCAACATTTTCTCCTCCGCTCGCCTAGATTTTAAAATTGGATTAAAAAGCAGCACATAGTAAAATTACAGCCAGAGAGAGCGAGAGAGCGAGAGAGCGAGAGAGCGCGAGAGCGAGAGAGCGCGAGAGCGAGAGAGCGAGAGAGACAGAGAGACAGAGAGCGAGAGAGACAGAGAGCGAGAGAGACAGAGAGCGAGAGAGACAGAGAGCGAGAGAGACAGAGAGCGAGAGAGACAGAGAGCGAGAGAGACAGAGAGCGAGAGAGACAGAGAGCGAGAGCGAGAGAGACAGAGAGCGAGAGCGAGAGCGAGAGAGACAGAGAGCGAGAGAGACAGAGAGCGAGAGAGACAGAGAGCGAGAGAGAGCGAGAGCGAGAGCGAGCGAGAGCGAGAGCGAGAGAGAGCAACAAAACCGACCAGGCCGTGAAGGCAGAGGGATCCAGAACAGCCAAAGGCAGCCACTGATGGCTATTGCCCCTGGCCCCCTAGCACATCGTGAGCAGGAGAACAGTAACACTCAAGTGCTCAGATGATACAGTGACGAGGGCATAGCATTATCTGACCCATAGAGACGTTGATAAGACATAAGAACGGCCATGCTGGATACAAGGTTTAGTTTTACTCTGTGTACAAAACCCTTGTCCTACTACAGCTGTGCCGTGTGAAATGGCTGCAGCGCTTCCACCCAGAAGTGGCTGCATTTCAACGGTGGGAGAAGGGCTCGGTGCATAACGTTTGTATAAAGCGTTGGAATAAAAGATTTGCTATGCTCTCAGTACTGCCGTGATGGCCTGTCCGGGGAGGGGACTAAGGGAAGATGGTGTGTGTCAACAACAGCAGCACTAGCCTATGCAGGTGCTTCCCGCCCACCGAACAGGCTTAGTTTCCTATGACGCCTGCATTCGGCGCAAGATTTTCTCAACTTCTCTTGTTTTAAAGGTAAAACGTGAAGCTGTAATTAGATCAGGACCATCCCTCCCCTTTTACATAGGGGGGGAAACCGAGGCAGGAACTTCGCAAACTGCCTTGTGCAACGTCTCACAACCAGCCATTAGCAGAGTCATGATGAATGAACCCAGGTTTCCTCCCTCTAGTGCCTCCGTATGAAAGGCTGGTTAACAAGAGCTGCGATGCACAGACCCAGGTGAACCATGTCCCACTGCACATGTAAAACTCCAAACATACCTGGCCACATTAAAAAAAAAACCCCACGCCCAGCAATGCAAAACAAATCAAAACTTTTAATTTCCTAATGAGAACACCAACCAGAGAGTTTCCCAGATACTCGTTCAAGTCCCCTGGCTCCCAGCGACTCAAAGCACAGCAGCATTTTCCTGTGAAGGTGTCAGTTGTTCCCCAAAGAATAAAGGCCAGGGCCTTAGCTGGTGTCTAGCCATCACTGAATTGAGGGGCGCTCTGCTGATTTACAGCAGCTGAGCATTTCCCCCAGGGTCCTTTCCTCCCCCCATCCCAAGTAGCTCTGAAGGTGTTGATCTGATAATGCTCCGATGCTGTACGCCAATTTCCATGAGGAGCTGGAAGTGTTCTCTCTGGTGTTCTGTTCCATGTGCAGGATTCCAGTGTAGGGAGACGGCACCTTGTTAAAGCATCTCTATGCAGCGTCAGTGACCTGGTCAGTACATTGGTATGTCAGTCTCTGGGCTAGTCTGTGCACAAATTCCCGGGGGGGGGGGGGGTTCACCACTGACACCTCAGTCCCACCAGCCAGCCATGAGCCACTCCTTGGGCAGCAGCAGATGCTAGTGGGAGAAGGGAAGAGAGCCCGATGTCTCACGTCCAACTCCCACGGAGTCATGGGTAGCAGGGGAGAGGCTGCAGGAACGGCTGTGAGATTTCAGCGCCGCCCTGGCACAGCAATCAATACTCCCCTCTGGAAAGCAGATTGCTGTGCCCCCCCTTAGAGCAAAGCGGCCTGGCTGACCATGTGCCTGCAATGGCAGGAGTTGGGCCTTTCCATACCAGCTCTTAGCATTAGCTGCCGGCGTTCCCCATTAGGTAGCATGAAGGGATGGGAAAGCAGGAGGGAGCCGGGACCATAGCATCTCACCCCCGTCCGCTGGGAAGCTCACTGTCCTGTAGAGTCATGGGAGAGGCTTTAATCCCAGCAGCCCATCCTCCCACCATAAACACACTCAGAAGGATCTCGGATTTGTTTCCCGTCAAGATAGACAACTCTGGGTCATTCGAGGGGTCTAGTGCCTCTCGAATCCAACAGCACAGCAGCTATGGACGTTAACCGGTTTGTCACGTCCACTTTCCGGAGGGTCCCATAGCTCCACAAGTCCTGGGATTCCCCTGGGATGGACGTTCTGTAGCCACCGCCCCTAGAACTGGCCAATAGCACCAGTGCTGTTTTGAGGGGAGGGGTTTGGTAGACGCCTTTCTACCGATCGCGTGCTGTGGCCATGATGCAGCGACCAAGGAAGAGCCAGGAATTCATGACGAGACAGGGATTCAGTCCAGACCTTGGTGTGCTGCCTGGTTTTTGAGGTCATTAGGGTCTGAACAGCCTGGGCAGGGAAGGAAGGTTCCTCCCAGGATGTGAGCAGCAGAGTCAGGGCAGGGCAGAGGGTTGGCCGGTGAAGGTTTTTCCAGCTCGGCCGGGTTCAGGTCTCTGCTGGCATCCAAAGAACCTGGAAATTCAGAAACCTCTGGGTGTGCAAGATCTGAGTTCCTATCACTAGGGTGCAGTCTGTCACTGGATACAGGCTGCCAGGACCAGTGATCATCGCTGATGGAATCATCTCCCAGGGTGCTTTCCTCTTCCTGACTCTCACTGTCCACTGTCGGCTGCCTTTTCTCACCCTGGTTGGAGAAAAGGCGGGGATTCCCCTTCTCTTCCAGACGACACTCCTTGGTTTTAATGCCCACCGCCTTCAGGATAGTGTCCATTTGCTTCATGTAGTCCAGGTGGCCATTCACCTGCAAAGAACAACATAGTCCCATTAACGCCCAGCGATGCCAGATCAGCAGAGTTCTGCACATGAGGGCCAGCAGCTGCAGGGAGATTCAGCCTCGGCCTTGAAAGACAGGGAGAGACTAGGTCTGAAAAATTCAGTTCTCCGAAACTAATGGTGATTAGTGCACCTGCCACATGCAGCTTCCCATTGGCTGCTCCGTTCCTGCATCGCTCCACACTCTTCATCATCTTTGCTCCGTGAGCAATATCTATGCTGCATGTTTAAAGGCTTGGAGACCTCTAGATTTTAAGAAAAAGTCTTGTATGTTATCAGGCTAAGAGGGGAGTGGTCTGTAGCGGTTAGAGCTCGGGGCTGGGAGTTAGGAGGTCTAGGTTCCATTTCTGGCTCTGCCACTGATTTGCTGTGGGCACCTCCTCACCTCTCTGTGCCTTAGTTTCTCCGCCTGTAAAATGCAGATAATTGTGTCTACATCAGAGGTGCATAGTGAGAATTTTTTAAAGGCTGTTGGATGGAACCTGCGATAAGACGTTACTGAAACACCGTTCTAGCCTTAAGAACATACTGAGCTAAGACTGTGTCTGGAGTACACATCTGGCAGGGCTCTCTCTTACATTGTGATCACATGTAATTACAAGATAATTACCTTCTGAGAGGCATATTAGACTCCTCCCTAAATCAATGCAAGCAAGAGAGAAAAAACAGTCAGATTTCCCGCTGTTTAATTATAATAATTATGTTTAAGTATAATCAGTTTAAAAGGAACAAGGGAACATTAAGGATCCTAATCCGCCCATCTGATGGCAGCCAGCTGCCTTTTCAGTCCAAGGTGCAGCGTCTGCCGAGTGAGGCTTTTGAAGTAGTGCAGCTAAGATCCTCAATAGAAAAGACTTGTCTTTAAATATCCCTTTCTCTTCTACTCAGCCAAACGTGGGGCTGCCTCTGCCGGCAGAAGAGAAACAGACTGGAATTACCAGTGGGGTTCTCCATTCAGATGAAAACGCCATTAGCCTGAGTCAGGCCTGCTTTCATGGCCCACAGTTCAGCGGGCACTAGAGATTTTAGCAGAGACTAAAGGGGTATGATTTTGAATCCCAGGGGTCCTTAGTGCCTGCAGTCAATTCTCTCTCTGACAGCTGGCTCAAAAAACGCACTGTGATAGAAGTTCCTTCCTTACCCCAGCTGGTAATCAGCAACACCCTGAAGCATGAACATCAACAGCCTTGTTGTTTGAATAAATATGTCTAATCCTTGATTTTCATTTTCCTAAGCTTGGTCTACACTCACTGGGGAGGGGGAGGAGGAGAAATCGACCTAAGATAGCGTATAGCGTAGCTGAAGTCGACATATTTGGGTTGACTTACCACGGCGTCTTCGCGGCACTGAGTCAACTGCTGCCGCTCTCCCGTTGACTCCGCCTGCGCCTCTTGCGCTGGTGGAGTAGGGAGTCGATGGGAGAGTGCTTGGGGATCGATTTATCGCGTCTAGACTAGACGCGATAAATTGACCCCCGAAAGATTGATCGCTACCTGCTGATCTGGCGGGTAATGTAGGCCTGCCTTAAGATATTTACTGCACTAGACTAATGTCCGACCTGCTAAGTCTAGGCAGAATGGCAGGGGACACAGACATTGGTGAATTTCCTTAGGATGGGGAGATCCCCAGCTGCATCCTTCGGCCACTTTTAAGTGCTGCAAAGGGGGATTTAGTCGGGATCAAAGATCTGGTCCGATGACTGGCAAAGTGAATAGAGTCTCCGGATACTAAACCAGTCCAGAATTATTTCATGTGAAGTCAAAACTTAAACCTAGCCATTTGTAGAAAGCAGCTTTTGAGTGGTAACATTTGGATGCACTTAGAACTTGGAGTGAATTGAAGGATTTAATCAGCACATTAATAATTCAATATGCATCTTTAATCAGCCCAGATGGCTCAACAGGCTTGTTATATTTTGAACAGATTAGTACTTTAATTAAAATAACCACCAAAGGTCTAATGGATTGGCTGTTCAGATGTGCACATTGTACTCAGAAAACGTATGAATCCTTTATGCATCAGCATGGGGGCTCAGGGGACAGTGAAATAAAGGATGTTAGTTAAGAGATGGATTAAGTGGAGAGGAACAGGTACTGGATTTACTGGAAAATAAAATGTTTAAAAAGTCTCCTGTTTGGCTCCATTTCCATCCTGAGCTGTGCTCCCTTTGAAAACAGCTGTTACATTTCCCCTTGTTGGGCCAGACTGCTCAGTGAAAGAACTCTTGAAACCATTCTTACTACAGGGCTGCTTCCATATGGTACAGAGTCCAGGGGCACATGAATTCTTACTGTTCCCCACCTACAGACCTTCCCAGATCCACCTTGAGAATTGCCCCACAGAGACATTCGTAGGGGAGAGAGAGGTAAATGCTACTGGCTCATATAACATGGTGATGAGTGGGGACTCACTCAAACCACTCCAGAGACACAGCCTCAAAAGCATTCCATGAAAACCCCCAAATGGTCAGGGGATTGCATGGACATTATTCCAGGAACTCACCTCTTAAAGCAATGCAAAGAGATCTCCAAAAGCCACTCTGATGGGACACCTAGCTAGACAGCAATACAGTTTCCATCACCGTAGCACCTGAGTGCCTCACAAACGTCCAACACTGTGCGATGTAAGGGAGATGGGGAACTGAGGCACAAAGAGATCCAAACCACGGTGAGAAGAAACTAAAAGCACGCCAAAGAAATGTTGTCCATCCATTCATAGTAACCACTTCAAAACCTTCTATGGAAACATTGAAATCCACTCAACCTAATCTACCTAGATTGATCTGTCCATCTACGGTATTTCTTTGGTGCCTCTCACTGTGTTATCCAATCACTAGTTAGTTAGAGAGAATTGGTTCTCTGGAGAGAGCTTAAGATTCAGATTTTCAAAGGCCTTCTGCACCCAGCAGCTCCCATTGAGAACAAGGAAGAATTCCTCTTCCCCCACTATTGAGAACAGTGGGAGAAGCTGGGCACTGAGAACGTTTGAAAAATTAGCTCCTTCATTAAGTTGCCTAAATGAAAAAAATGTAATGCAGATTTCCAAAGTACCATCAGAAACAATACCCTCAAGCCTCCTCATACACAATCCCCCCCCCACGCCCAATCCAATGACACTAACTTAAAGGCCACTCGAGACAACCTCAAAATGAATCACAAGAGAGATTTCAAAGTCCTTTGAAGATACACCTGAATCTATTCCAGGGGATGTCCTAGAAAGCTCCATGGTAGAACACGTTGAAAGCACACCCTGAACACCCATCTTAGACGACACCGCAAGTGTCCATCCAGAGACCTAGTTTGCTCTGTCTCCTTTCCCATGCCACTCGGAGACTAGGCTTGGTGAGATACTAAAGACCCACAAATGGATCAAAAACCTTAAACCATTGCATGGAGATGCCCCCAAAATATTCTAAAAGACCACTCTGCAAAGTCATTTTCAAACCACATGAGCACACAAATTGAGATGGTCTTTTGATAATTCCAAGGATAAACCTCCAAACCATATTGAGAATGATCACCCCCCAAATCACTGAGGAGACACGCCAAACAGGTCTCTTGGGGGAACTGCCCATTTTTCTGTGAGGAGACATTAGCAAAATGGGTCTATTGGCTATGATTGCTGAAAATCTCTAGGTCCTTGCTGAAAATGAGTGACTAATGCAGGTGTCTCTAGTCTCAAAACAGGAAGAGTTTGATGGGGTTTGGCTGTGAGCCCAAAGACCCAAATGATAATCAGAAGGAAATTGGAGGCATTTCCAGTTTCTTATCACACTGATGTTATCAGAGTTCAACCCCAATGCAGGGGAATGGATGAGCAATGATCTTGCCAAGTAAAGTTCATAAAAAGTAATTCTACCACCAAGTGATGCGTCTCCAAAATATATTGGATACAGAAGCATTTTCTCTCTCATCTTTTCAAATCAGCAGGCTATTGCAAATTATTTTGCTTTCAAAATAACGGACTAAACTCATTCCTGGTATAACTCCACTGAAGCTACATAATGTTTTCTTCAAGGATTAATTTACGCAAGCATCTTTGTGATGCCAACAGCAATAATACAAGAAAAGCCGACAGGTTAAAACGAATGACGTCTTGTGCACCCGCAAGTCAGAATTTCACTGCTAACACTTTATTTGAGTAGAGTCCAATTCCCTGCCACCATCACCAGGAGATGAAATGGCCCCGTTAATCTGGACAGGGCCACATTTGGAGGCCTGTTGAAATGAACCCGTTCTATTTCTAGGGTGGAGTGCTGTCTCTGCATTTCTCATCTAGAGTGACAGAGATAACCTTAGTTCTTGGACGAACACTCAACTCATGAGGTCTTGGCTCCTTCAGACTCCCACTGACTTCAGTGAAGCTTGAGGAGAAGCAGCGAATGATCACTGGCAGCCAGACTGTGCCATTAATGAACCTCCTAAAGCTTCCCTGCAGTGGGAGCACCCCTTCTATGCCACTGTGAAGAGACAACAGACCCAGAACACACCGTGGGCAGTGAGCTCTGCCTGCACCCTGCTTCGTTAGGAGGGGAGGGTGCAGAGACTGTCACTGTCCTCAGCCATGCCTGATGTGGAACAAAGGACCAGGGAGAGACACAATCTGGCCTTGCAGATTAGGCACTAAGTGAGAAACATGGATTGAAAGAAAAGGTGTGTAAGGAGTTGCAAAAACTGTGAGCAAAATGGAAGAAACCGGGGTTTCAGGGAAATTCCTCTGCCATCATGACTGGAAAGTGCAGCCGTCCTAGGTTCTAGACAGCCTGCTTTTGAAATGCAATCCATCATTCTGAAACCTTGGCGGCTGCACCTCAGCGGTTGCACAAGGAGAGCCTTAAAAACAGGGAAGGAGGGGGAATCTACAGGGAGCTTTCCAGAAAGCGTTATGTAGCAGAACAGAGAGTGTCAAATGAAAACACCTGTTCGATTATTCTCCATGGCCAGCTGCAGTAAGAACTGTAAAAAGAAAGGCAATTTTAAAAAGTGCTTTGCTAGCCAAAGTTATTATTTTATAGCTTATGGCAAGAAAATAAAAATCATGGGCCAGATTCATCGGTATGTACTGGGGCATTACCCTGTTAAACTGGGTTTTACAGTCGTTTGCATCACCAGAGTGGCACAACGCTGCTGGACTGTACCACTAATTCTGCCTGAGTAGCACAGAACAAGGGTGCAGAAAGATGCGAGTGTAGCCACCGACTTCTCTGAACTACAGTACAATTTAAAGGAGTCACCCTCCCAGACATTTTGGAAATGTTTTAAAATTGAGACCCATCCAAGAGTGCCAGAAACGTCCTTGTACATTCCCAGCTGGGCCTAATAAATTCAGGTTGAATTATTTCCGTTCAGTGTAATAAGTGCCTGGGGTTATGGCGTCATAAAAACGCAGTTCCATTTGCAGGAGCTTTTAAAATAAAACAAAACGTTGTCCCATACTTGAAACCAAACCAATGAAGGTCTCTGCCTGGATGGGCCTTCTGCCCTGGATGGAAGCAACAGGCCACTAAATGGAAAGTGGGAGTGGATCTGTCAGGCCAAACCCTGCAGACACTGAGGCCAGAGAAGAAGGAGCGAAGTGCCTGGTGACCTTCTGGTGGAAGGATCCAAGACTAAAGAGGAGGAGGAGGCCCCACCAAGAAGGCCAGATAAGAAAGGGGGACAGGAAGAATAGGAGGTGATGGGAGGCCACCCGGGGCTTCTCCCAGCTGATGGTTAAGTTCAAGACAGCGATAACACCCATTGGGGGGAGGGGGAGTTGGGTTTTTCCTGCACCAATTAACACCTGGTTAAAGAGAATGTGGTTAAGTGGGTCCCTGCTCACTCAGAGCTTCTTAAAATTGAGCACAAAGCTTTCCACGCCCCGGGTAAGGCTTAGACCGACTGATCCAGACGTGCCGACTTCGATGGGAGATGCGCCCCGGACATCCGCAGGGGCAGATCAAAACCCAACAGGCTAGTGAAGAGAGTGCATGAGGTGCTGGGGGGACCCCTACAGCCCTTTGTAATCTGAAACCACGCAGACTAAAGATTCCTTGGCCTCGCTTCTAATCCCGAGGAGAGATAAAGGGCAGAGTAGCTGAGTCAGCCAACTTCCCCCCATCCTGAGTATTCAGTGAGGATTACAATTGCAGCACATGGGCCTGGCGATGAACTCAGGGGCACCACTCCGCCGTTTACAAGAGCCCAGGACATCTGGGGGGGCTGAGAGTTTCAGTTCTTTGATTTTCTCAGTGCTTGTAATATCCAGGGAGCCGCTTGTAATATTCACAGAGCAGCTTTATCATGCGGCATAAACCCCCCAACTAAAATGACAGTCCAGGGCTGGTAGGAGCAGTACGTTTCTAACTGGGAGGAGCGACAGTTATAGGGTTTGCCTTTTTTTAAACAAACCATCTAAAATATTTATTAAATGTATTTAGGTGTGTGAGGTGGGTGGGGTTAGTGAAGGGAATTGCTGCTTCTGGAGCACAGACAATAATCATACCTTACTTTTATAAAACAAACGCTCTTCCCAAAGGACCAGCAAATGCTCTATTTGCATAGACAATGCTAATGAAATGCAACCACCGCTGGGGCAGAGCACCTCGGCTGGGGGGGATCAGTGAGCACCTTCATTCTTGTGAATTTGTGTATTTCGTTTATTTTCATTTCGTTTCCTTTTCAAACGGTGTCACTGAATCTATTATTCATGACAAGAGGTAAATGAACAACTCTGGAGTCTGAAGTCAATCTCAGCTGAGCGGCCACAGGTTTGCTGCTGCTGATAGAGAGAATGAAATGCAAAGCCACCCTCATAGTCTCCTCCTAAAATCCCCAGACAGTTGTCCTCAGTCCCACCTCAGTACCAGTGCAGCTCTGCTCTTCCAGCAGGAGGCAGCGAAGGCTGAGTGCAGGACTCTTGAGCAATGCCAGCCTTTCCAGTACCAAAATGCAGAGCATTAATCTCTGCCCAGTGGGAGGATTACTCCGGTCACAAAACTACATTTGTCTATAGCCCTGATCCCACAGGGTGTTGAGTATTTCTTGAAAGATGGGAGTAGAGGACACGTAGCCTATCCCAGAAAAGGCTCAGTACCCTGTACTCTGAACCCTCACATCGACAGACCTAGAAATGAAACAGCAAGGGCAGTGTAGCCTAAAAGTGAGATGCATGGGACCCTACCCACGAGAAAGCAGAGCTCTAGATGGTCAGGATCAAGGTGACCTGGAAGACTTGTATAGAATATATTATGGAGTTTCTGGCAGTGACTTCATAGTTCAGTTAAAGCATAGTTCAGTTAAAGCATAGTTCAGTTAAAGCATAGTTCAGTTAAAGCATAGTTCAGTTAAAGCATAGTTCAGTTAAAGCATAGTTAAAATTCTTTCGTTAGGCATAAAAGCAAATGTTGATCACAACCTAGATTACATCACTTACTGTTAAGACATGAAGTGACTTGCTGGAAAAGTTGAAAGTGAATCTCACCAGTAGTTCAGCAGGTGGAGTGAATTCTAGATGACCATTTAAAACAAATGTAGATCCGGTATCTAAATTTTTCCAAATTTAAAAATGACTAGTTTTAATAGTCAAAATGTTTGGGAGAAGAGAAGTTAGTCAAAAGCTCATGTACAGGGAAGTTATAGGGTTAAAGTTATTTTTAAAACATTGACGTTATTAACATTATCCCTCGCTATTGTTTCTCTCCCTAACACAAAGGTTGATGGAGTGAAAATCAGGTGGTCAAATTAATCTGTAGTGTGACTCATCTGAAGTCAAGGGAGCTACATCAAAGATAGACCCCCCCCCCCCGGGCACAAATTATTTTCTTTTCTGAATTGTGCTCTCCCCGGGATATATTTCTGATGCATTAAATAAACCACTCAATCCGTATTTTTTTCTCATTTAAAAGCAGGTTGAATTGTAGGTAAAAGTGGCCCTTTCATTACCAGGACATTTCTGGAGTAGGTGGAGATGGAGGAGCGCATAATCATTATGTGTAATCATCTGACCCAAGCCTTACTGAGAAAGTCGTTCTTAAGGAAGAGACACGAACTGATGGATAGTGTCCCCAGACGCAGCTCAGGTCAATGTCCCATGGATGCAATGGGAAGCCCTTCTCCATAGAAACAGATGGAAAGGGCAATGAGCAGCCCTGCCCCCGTGCCTCAGAGGTTTGCACGTCTCATCTCGGTGTCCTCTATGGCTGCTAATTAGGGGCTGATTTTGCAGAAGGGCTGAGGCCGGCTCATGCTTTTTGGCAAGTGTTGTTTGCACCTGCAATTTTATGCTTGTGAAATTATGGTGGGTGTGGCTATTCAGATTTGCACCTGAGGTTCATTCTCTGGCACACACATTGCCTCCCCCCGCAGAAGACAGACTGGACATCAGAAAATGTGGCTGCTGTTGCCGCAAAACAATATTCATACACAGCAAAGTGACTGGTCCCAGCTTCCTGCTAATTCTTTCATGCAAATCGGTTTCTTTCACTTACACCAGCTGTATGGGGTTGTAACCCAATTGACTTAATGGATTTAAATTAGTGTAAGTGAGAGGCTGATCCAGCCGGGAGATTGCTAGCTTTAATTCTAGCCACTCACCTGACATGGAACAGTGGAAACCATACGGAGATCTCGCTTTAAACTGTTTGATGGCTGCAGTGGGAATGCCCAAGGAAGGAGTTGGGTAACATCTGTGGCTGAATGTTTGTGCTCAAGAAAGAGCAAAAGGATGATATACATGTTGCCCCTCATTCTGGGATCTTCCCAGATCCTAACTTGAGAAAAGTCTTGGCTATGAAATGAGAGACACGGAAGCATTTTTCTGTCATGTAGAGTTTTCTCACAGCAGGCATTGTGGCAAAGGGCTAGTACAACTAAAGGCCTATCTAAACATAGGCATACACTTATGCGGGCTAAATTTAACCCCAGTGTAAACGGGTGTCATTCCCCTGAAATCAAGAACATCAGACCTGCTTACATCATATCTGAGCGTGGCTCAGCAATAGTTTCTCTGAATGCATGACGATTCAGTTTTGACCATTTTCAAACCTAAAAATTAACAGCATGAAATTCTTCAATTTGCTTTGATTAATTTTTTTCAACACCAGATCAAATGCACTCTCATTCCAGGAGTGAAATCTTAAAGCCAAGTTGAGCATTAATCAAACGCTGCAATGATGCACTCAGGTGACTTGCCACCCTGGCTGTTCGGAAATGCCACATCACTTTGACAGCACAGGACTGCCAAATGCCAGACATGGATCTAAATGTGCCAATTATCAGCCACTCCAACCAGAGCACCTGAGACATCCTAAAAGGGACCTTCTTACTAGACCTGGTTGGAATCTGGAACTTCCAATCCTTGGGAAATTCTGACATTATGAGGGGGAGGTGGGGAAAACACCATGTGACTTTTAAATTGAAACACAAAGTCAGAAATTTCTCATAAATAAATATTCAAAAAAACTGTAACTGACAGCGCGGTCTAGATACTACACATCTTTTCAACTTTTACTTTAAATGAAAATATCAACTAACATTTTATACGTGGTATTAAATATAAATATATCAACACTCATATTTTAATAGAATGTAAAAGTTGAAACTAAATGATTCAAAATGATGATTTTGAAATGAAATGTTTCAACTTTTTCCCATCAAAAGTGTCAAAATCAACATTCTGATGTCAACAAAACTGCATTTTTGGGTGGCAAATTGTTCTGTTGACAAATTTTGAGCTCTACTTCTAATCTGACATGTATTGTATCTAAAGTGGCAGTATGATGGAGAGGAGAAGAGAAGAAAGAATGGAGATGGAATATGACAAAGAAAAATTAGAGCCAGGTTTTCAAGCTGCTCAACACCCACCAGTTGTCACTGAGCTAGAGAGAGAGACTCCAAGGCCACCTTTGCAAAAGAGCTCAGCACACAATCTCTTGCAAATCTGGCTCTTATGATCTTTGTCTCATTCTGTTCCTGATTCAGGAGCACACAGGATCTGGCATCTGAACATCATTGGCTTAGGGCTCTCTGAGTCAGATCTTCAGCTGGTATAAATCAAAATGGTCCCACTGACTTCCGAAGAAGCCGTGCTAATTTACAACAGCTGAGGATCTGGCTCCATGGTGGAGAGCATACGTGAGCTCTCTCAGATTGTGGGGGGAGGATGGGTTGGCATCACAATCTCCTAGAAATTTCTGTCTCTAGCACAGGCACCAGCTAATGATCTGCTGACTCTGAGATGCGGCTAACTTTCTATGTATCAAATCATGACTCAAATTCAAAGATGCCAGGAAAAAAGAGGAAATTGGTAACTTCAGAAGGGTCTATTTGAAGCAGCCTCCTTCAAGCTCTTCATCTGCAGTTGGACCATAACAACCACTTCACAGCCACTGCCACTCCACCGGCAGCTGAAATTCTGCTCAAGAGGAGATTAATCAGTTCTACTCTCACATCTGCTTGTACTGAACACCTTTGCCAGTGCTCTGGATTGCATTTCCCTTGACTCTCAATCGTCCAAGGAAAATTATAAGAGAGAAATGATTGCAGATAGTGATAAGAGGAAAGCAGATGGTGGTTACCAGTCTGCCAACGGCTCTTAGAAAAAGTTACTGGAGTTTTAGAATCTCCTCCTGGCAGGGTCATGCACAAAAACCCCTTTCAGAAGCATCACATTCAGAATCCAAACTTCCCTGTTTCCACTTCCCTTTTAATAGCAAGGAGGAAGCTGTGTTATTTCAGCAAAATGTTCTTAATAGCTTGTGGGTTTTTTTAAAAAAAATCACCATGCATTAAAAACAGCTTCATTTCACTTCTGACATGTTGCTACTTAGTCCTTTGTGTGAATTGCTGCTTTTTGCTACAGCTGGTAACTGTACTGCTGTAATTATCAGATAATGAGCTTGCCTTTCTCTAGTGCCTGTCATCCAAATGAATCCCTTCACGTGTTACACATTTTGAACCGTGTGTACACTTTGCCCACTACTGCTAGCTAACTCTGCACAGAGAGCTACATGAAATCACAGAGTTTAAGGTTGGAAGGGATCACCAGATCATGTACTCTGACCTCCTGGTTATCACAGGCCACTGACACCGCCCCGCATCTGCACACTAAACCCAACAACCAAAATTAGACCAAAGTACCAGAGCCCACCGGCGACTAGACTGTTCTGTGCCATGGGAGAGAGACCAGGAAGGATTAACAGGCACTTGTGTTAGAGGTCCTCACAACAGCAGGGACAGAATTAAGTTTGATGCACCCAGATAATCCTGGCAGGTAACCTGTACCCACACGCTGTGGATGAAGATATAACCTGCCTTGAGTGTCACTGCCGACCTGACCTGGGGGAAAATTCCTTCCCGACCCCACATGTGGTGATTGGTTAGACCCTGACCATGAGAGCAAGAGCAGCCGGCCAAGCACCTGAATGAGAGAATGCTTGGTGTCACCTAGGAGCCCTTGGCCACCCCACCCAATGTCCCATCGCTAGCCATGGCCAGCCCTGACTCTTCAGGAGGACATAAAAGAAACAAATCAGAATACATGGTGGTAGTGGGGTAGTGAATCCCTTCCTGATCCCACTGGTGGCTGGCTGAAACCCGGAAGCCTGAGTTTT
This sequence comes from Sternotherus odoratus, assembly GCA_032164245.1. Taxonomy (NCBI): domain Eukaryota; kingdom Metazoa; phylum Chordata; order Testudines; family Kinosternidae; genus Sternotherus; species Sternotherus odoratus. The sequence continues at coordinate 11,621,040 of JAVMKO010000018.1, read as the reverse complement.
CTGGAACACAAGACATAAACCGGAACTGAGCCCCAAGGCGGCTGAATCTTACCCTCTACCATCATAATATAACCCGGTCATACAGTCCCACTCATGAATTTGTCCAGCTCCCTCATGAAACTAATTAAGTCATTTGCCCCCACAACTCCCATGAGGAGAATGTTCCAAAATCTCACCCCACCGATGGTTAGAAACAGTCTTCTAATTTCCAGCCTGAATTTGTCCATGGCCAGTTTATATCCATTTGTTCGTGCGTCTACAGATCAGGCCTTCTATCTACGTGTTTGCTCCATCCATAGATCTCCATACACAAAAACTGTATCTGCATCCGCGTTGCAAAAATGGTTCATAGCCATGGATGTGGCTGTCTGAGGATATAAAGCAGATGGATAGCCACGGATTTGCAGGGCTGTATTCATGCCCCTGTTTTTTCTTGCCTTTTAGATGGTAAGCTCTCAGGGGTAGGGATGGCCACTTGCTAGAAGTCTTTGCAATGGCTAGCAGGATGAAGCTCAATACAGAGGAGTCCTCTAAGCCTTACCACAATATAAACTATAAATATGACAACCCTACGCAAGGGTTTAGGAGAAGAATGGAAGAATTCCATACACAGTTGAAATTCCTGGGGGAACTGTAGGCAGACAGAATATAGTTATCCAAGCTGGAATTTGACCAGGAGGCCGAAAGCATCGGGCCCTCAGTGTTACATCTCACTTGAAAGATGACACCTTCCAACAACACAGCACCCCTAGGATCGCTCTGGGGACATCAGTAGAGACTCAAAGGGAGAAATACCACCCACTGTTAGTCATCAGTACCATTACTGACTGCACAGGGATTTCCCCCAGCTTTTATCCTGACCGGGCTTGAGTCTGCATGGCTTGTAAACTCTGATGAGATTACCACTGGAGGTAGCAGGAATTCAGAGGCTAACAGGTAGTGCTAACTTTTCCACGGTACTTTATCTACACTATGAGCGTCAATAACACGTTATGGTACAACTGTAAAATCTCAAACCCGGCTGGAAACTATGGGATGGGTGAAATACCTTGTGTAAACAGCGTGGCAGGGGAGTCAATTTTCTACTTCGCTGACATTTTTAATTGGCTTTAAAATCTGAATGTTCTTTTCAGACGTTGGCGTAAGAAAATAGAAAGGAAAGGAAACCCAAACGGAAATACTTTGCTGAAGTACCGTTAATGTAAACACAAGACAAAAATATCCAGGCAACGTACCGTGTACTCTGTCCTTAAAAGCACCTTGCTGTGATTCTTATGGGGCTTGATCCTGCTATTCTTATTCAGGGAAGACTCCCATGGATTTCGCTGGGAGTTTTGCCTGAGTGGACTCATAGACTTTCCGGTCAGAAGGGACCATCACAATCTGGACAATTGTTTGTAACATTAATAACTGTGTGACGATCTCAGTGATTCCTATACCCTGTGAGCCCAATCAGGGATGGAGTCTCAGCCTAGGGATCTACTAGGAGGATTTGTTCTCTAACGTTTAAAACATCTCCAGTGGGTGACTGAGGTGATGCAAACTGCTGCAGGGAAGAGAACACGTGCTCCTCTATCACATCAATACCTTTCCTGGTTACTTAGCTGAGAATCTCAGGGGCGAAACTGCATACTTTGGATTGTGTTGGTTATTTAAACTACGACGCTCCCCCCCCTTCAAAATCATTTCCACAGCGTTTTGTGGCTGGGCTAAGCCAACAGCCATGGGACAGACCATGGGAAACAGCAATGTAAGCTTCCCTTAAATTCCAAACCATGCCCTGCCCCTAACCAATGTGCCTCGTTCATGACCTGCATGGATCATGTCTAAGGGGAAAGTCCACATTCCCATTAAACCTTTGGCATCTCCACTAAGGATGCCAGCAAATTTGATGACCCTTGAGGAGCAGGACAAAACAATTACTCCCACAGTTCACTGAAGAGCTGTAGCTAAGGCTAGTCTGCTGTTAGTGCACAATCTGGGCCCTGTAGAATTAGTTATTCTAATTTCTTAATGAATCTATAGAAGCGAACACGGATACTTACGCTGTTAATTCTCCTTTTACATGTGGCTGTGGCTCTCTCTCTCTTTCTCTAACAAGTTCTGATGAAAAACCACTTCCCTTTCCAGAAGGCGTTGGACAGATTCAGAAGATGCTTGGAAATATGTCTTGCTTTAGGGGGGAAAAAAGGGGGAAATGCCAATGCCTACAAATGGACCAGCAATTACTTAATAAAGCCCCTGTAACTAGGATAACTCAGGCTTAGTGCACTACAGTATTGATAGCAAGATACTGATCATTAACATCCCACAGCGCTTTTTACAAGAGCAAGGGCATTAATACCAGCGTCCTACTAAACGCTGAGCCCGGTAGTTACTTTATGCCACCCTAAATTCTCCCTGCATTTTCAGATGGATGCAGTGTTATCTTTCACTTTCTGTCCTACCCTGCTCTGAAATGCTTGTTAAACAGCTTCCGCCTCTCATCCCAGAGGGGGCTGCTGGCTAGTGGCAGGTGAAGTGCTTGAGGATGCTGTAGGTTCAGCGCTCCTAGTTATTAGCTTGGCTGTGGTGGTACTGAAGCGCCCCTGAGGAAATGGGGCCGTACAGTATTTCTCTATTCTGCAGCCTGACAAAGGGACGAGAGATTAGTGGTGTGACGACTGTGGCTAAAGAAGTGTTTCCACTTCCGAGAGCTTAATCAAGCGGAAAATTAGAGCGAGAGCGAATTGTTCAACAGGTAAAAAGCTCAGCCAGGCCAGCTCCCTGCAGCCTGTGACGCTAACAACCTTCGCTCACACGTTAGTTGATAGCCTGACTAACTTTGCTCCTTCAGGCCTAGTTACCTGATGGCTTCAGCGGCTGGCCTCTGCCCTGGTAACTGGGGCCTGCCCTGAAGCAGCAGGGGAGAGTGACACGAGAGGCTGGTTTTCTATACAATAGAGTCTGAAGAGGGCACATCCGCAGCTGGAATGCGAGAGCCCACGTCTCTGCTTGTCTGTTTGGAGAAGCTCCAGATTTTGACCATCTAGCAAGCACAGCTCAGTGCGGAATTTCAGGGTGGAAAATTGGGAGCTGTATGGGAGGGAAGGGCCACCTGGGGAAGGGGAGGGCAGAAGAGGCAGTTTGCCCCGAGCCCCTGTTGGAGAGGGCCCCGAAACAGAGTGGCATTGTGACCTGACATGCAGGGTGGCAGCACCGCTCAGGTTGAGCTCAGATGACCCTCCGTGGGCCAAACCTAAGCAACGCCACAACTCCGCGTGCCAGGTTGCAATGCCCAGAGTCAGGAGCCAGGCACAGGCCCCCGGGGACAGCAGCCGCTACTGCCAGGTGAGTGGGGGCGGGTGGGCTCGCTCTCCAACCCCTCTCGTTCAGGGGCCTCCCCCTCCCTTCCTTCTCGGAAGGGGGGTCTGCTCAGTTTCAGATTCCGTTCCAGGCACCCAAAAAACTCTGTGGAGCCCTGAGAGAGAGTGACTACGGGGGGAGGGGAGATAGGGCTGTTTCGATGTATTCCTGTGAAAGTGACCACACATGCTCTATGGAGAGCCTGTGAGAGCTGCCACTCCCTCCAAACAGAACTGAAGCTGGACCGGAAGTTGATGGGACTTAATGAAATTTTCCTGGTGATGTTTTTTCCCCCGGTCCCTCGCCCTCCCACGTCACCTAAAAAGTGGTGGTTTTGGCTGCTTTTCCTTGCTGCAGTGTGATAGAATCTCTGCAAGTTCCTATCAAGGGAAATGTTTAGCTTCCGATTGAATCAAGTTCCCCTTCTTGCTTTTCTTCTTTGGATTGTATTCATTCCGGTCATACCTGACTATGGTGACACTGCTGATCTGAAACAAGTCATTCCACCTGGAGCAATGAGACCCAGGTATCTACTTCCATGCTTAGTCCCCAGGGTCCTTAATAAACCCGAATTTCAGCATCAGCGTTCATGCTTTGCTGCAAGTTTTGGGCCCACGAGGAGAACACAGTTTAATGCACCTTTGAGGAAAAGCCTGAATCACATAGCTGTGGTATTCACAAGTACCCGATCAATACACTGTTAGAAGACTGTCTTTTATGTCTGTTTGCTGCATCCAAAGAGCCGACACAGGTGGCGAACCAGACTGCCCTGGAATCACTTGAGATGCTAGTAACAAGGCATCACTTCTAAGAAAGGTTTTGGAGGGCAAGAGCGGGAATTCCATTTTAATCATCACTGTCACAGATCTGGCTTGTCACTGCTCCGTTTCAGCCGCAGAGAAAAGAGCAAGTCAAAAAGGTTTGTAACTATCTCAAGGGGAAAAGCCACAGCTCTGGTGATGGCTGGTGCAGGATATTCCAAACAGAGCTCTTTTATTCAGCTCTGTTTGGAATATTTTCTGGCTTCTCCAATTTTACAGGAACATGGGAGTGCAAAATGGGTGATAAAATCTCATCACTACATCTTATTGCAAAGAAGGGTAAATCAGTGCTTTTAAAATGGTCTTAAATTACAGAGTAATAATACTTAGTCTGACGTGCTTTCAGTCTTCAAAGCACATTAAACATTGATTATTTTTCATGAACTTCCTTTAAGGGCAGTGTTGTTATACCCATTTTACAGATGGGGAAACTGAGGCACACAAATGAGAAGTGACTTCCTCAAGGCTGAAGTGGGATTTAGGCCCAGTACTGGGATTAGAATTTGGGAGTACCTGGCTCCTAGTGTGATGCTCAGATAACACCTCTTTCTATTTTTTTATTACAATTATAGTTAAGGCTACGAATCCATCACAGAGGTCATGGATTCCATGATTTTAAGAGATGTCTGTGAGTTCAGCTTTCAGTTGTGGGTGGCAGGGCTCGGGCTTTGGCCTCAGCCGTGGGTGACGGGGCTCGGAGAGGGAGTGCCACCTCTACTTCCTGACTCACCTCAGCGGGTCCCCCAGCCTGTGGGTCAGTGTCAATGCCTCCGCGATACACAATACTTTATTGTTAAACTGTTACACGTTTTGCTGCCGAGACCACACCATGATTTTGTACATTTTTACCATGACTGTTCTGTGAATTTTGCCTAATTTTTGCGGTGACAAAATTGTATCCATAATGATATTTAACAAACAGCAGCTTAGTCCAGTGGATAGCATGCTGGACCACGACTCAGGAGACTTGGGTTTTATTACCACTGACCTGCTATATAACCATAGGCAAGTCACAGCACCGCTCTGTGCCTCAGTTTCCCCTCACACCCATAGTCTTGTCTTGTCTATTAACCCTTCAAAACTCTTCAGGGTAGAACCCATCTCTTTGTATTTACAGTGTTTAGCATAATGGGGTCCTGATCTCAATTGGGCATTCTATGTGCTACCTTAAGAGAAATGAATAATCATTATCATCTGGGAAGGTGAAATCTGAATGATAAAGAGTAGGACTAGGAGAATTCAGCTGCCATTTGAATGCATGGTAATTTCAAGGTAAATGAAAGTCTTAACCATGGCTAACGGTCTTTAAACTTTACATAAAGGATATTTTACAACCGGCCCAAAGGGGAAATTGGGGTTTGCTTATAGAGATATGTAAACCAGAAATTAAACTCTGTGGCCCTGGATAATCTGTGATTCCTGTTTTGGGGTGATATATGGAGAGACATATGCATGTCTCTCCATATACCCTATAAAGGCCCTTCTCCCACCTTTAACAATATGGCAGTACTACCTCCCTGCATCTTTGATGAAGTTCATCACTCGACCTATAGACACAGACCTTCAGATCTACTTTCATACCTATAAGCTCACCTCAGATTTTGGTTAAGTTAAAATTGCCTGAAGAAACCTAAGCAAATGCCTGTAACTTTCAAGCCCACATGAAAAGCATTTTGCCTACATTCCGACTCTTAGCAACATTTCTTCAATATTCAGATGCTAATGTAAAACAATCTCCAGCATCCCACTTGAACAAACAGCAATCAGCCTAATATGTCACAACTCAATTACTTCCTCAGTTTCAGTTACTGTCAAATAAATCTGCTGAACCAATCAGTCTCATTGTAAGTGCTCGGGAAGCTTTTATAACTGCATTTGTTGAGTAGGAGGACATTTTGTTAGTTTCCCCGCTGACAGATTTAGAGAGATGAGGCCTTAAAAGTTTGGAGGAGAATGCAAGGTGAGGACTCTGGCATGACAAACGGAAACTGGAAAGCAGATCATATTAATCAAAGCAGACACATGCTAAACACCTTGGGTCCTGATTCTCATTTATGCTAGGGCCCTTTATATATCCCTTATATCCCACACACTTTGAGACTCCTTTACATTGGCACAGCAGCAAGAATCAGGCCCCCTGGACTCCAGCATCCTTCTCTCCCTCACCTCCCCAGATTGAAAGTTCTCAGTTCTGAAGTCTGAAAGGACCCAGGGAGAAATGGCCCTCACCGTGGATAAACTGGGAGATGGCCTGAACGTGAAGGGTGCTAGAATGAATTTTGCACAAAGCACCTTCCTGAAGTCCATACTTTGCTCCTTGATAACCTCCCCTCCTTCCTTGTCCCATGGCCTTGTGTCATCATAACTAGAAACCTGCGCTGAACCCATCCCATGCAGCAGCTATGCTGGAGCCTGCAGAAGTCACTGCCGGCACGACACAGGAGACTCCTGCCCTCACCAGATGGAGAGTTCCCCGCTGCATAGCATTCCCAGCCTCCCCCAGAATTCTGTCATTATTATTTGCACGTAGTTTCTCTACAGGATCCTGAGGCACTTTGCAAGAGGGTGGGACAGAAATGTGAAATGACCAACGGCCTGAAAGGCCCAGTGCGGAGCTTGCTCGGCACGCTAGAAAGCAGACAACGTCACCCTTCTTCTCTAAGGCAGTGAGAGCTTAATATAAAAGCACAACCAGCTTCTTTGATGCTTAATATACAGCGATGATGAGGCTCAACGGTACTTTCTTATGCTCTCAGGAGCCACCACAGTGGGCTCTGCAATTACCTCAGTGGATCAAGTCCCTATAAGGATAGGCAAACACTCTGATGAGGGAAACCATGTATTTGGTGTTTGTTATCAGTGCGTCAAGCCAAGGATTGTGGCAGTACTCCAGGCACTTCTAGTTCCAGCACCAATGGGCCTTAGTGTTTGCGTTTAGGGCAAGTGCGGATAGCACACCAGGCCACACTGTCTTTTTGAAAGCGACACCACTCCTGCAGGATCTGATGGGATAAAAACATCATTTTCTCCAATACAGGGTGGCACAACTTTTTTTTAAAAAGCTACAATGGAAACAAAATGCTCACTACGACATTAAATAACATTCCGGTCTAGCTTCCATGAGGTGTCGGTCCAGACTTAAGGCTTGTCTGACATGGAGTTTATAGCAAAGTCATGGGGTTGCGAGGTTTGTGCACATATAGAGGGAAGAATAGAGCCTACACAAAGTCACTCACTCTTCTGAGGCCTGACCTAGCTACATCACCCAGGGTTGTGAAAAATGTCATGCCCCAAGCGTCCCTGGGTTAGACACAGCTGGGTGGACAGAATATGAGCACAAGGCTATGACTGGGAAGGACAGAGTGAAATACTAAGGAAATGAAGAGGGCTACTCACTACAGATGAAAGATCCATATTAACCATCCTCCTGTCATCCAGGCTGACTGGCTGAAGGCCTGCAACATTGAGCTGAGCAGAGGAGGTCCGGTAGACAAAACTCAGCAGCCAGTCTCCCCTAGGAGGAAAATGAAACAGAGGTATTAATAAGCCTTGCTGATAAAATGCATGAAGACATTCGGGGACACAGGAAGATAGAGATGACAGGACCAGGCAGCCCAGCTAAGTCTGTACCAATATCTGCTGCAGCTTCATCTGTCCTGGAATCAAGACCGGAATATCATGCTGAATAAAATACTCCCATGAGTAGTCCTGATCGAGTCCTTTAAAATTCCGGATCAAGTCCTTTAAAATTACTTCAGATTCGCAGGGAGACAACGCTGCACCCAGCTATTGGACAATCTCCTTGAAATACGTTAACACGCAGACGTTTGCCAGCCTGTAGCATCTGTAAACATGGTGAGCACAGGCACTGTGGCTGCTGACATACAGTAGACTCTCGATTATCCAGGATGATAGGGAAAAAAGTAATCCTGGTTAATAAAATCCTGGATGATCACCATCCATCGGAAATATGCGGGGGAGGAGGTTGGTTTACCAGCCACCCTGTGTTGGTTCACTGGCTGCCCTGTGCCCTGGTGTGTGTGTGTGTGTGTGTGCGCGCGCGCTTGGGGCGGCAACAAAGCCAGAGCCGGCCCTACAAGTTACACATTTTTTTTGACATCCTGGTTAACCCAATCCTGGATAATCGAGAGTCTACTGTATATGCAAATTACAAAGTAATTTAGGATCTTTCTGGATTAAAGGTGCTGTAAAAATATAAGGTTTTAATAGAAGTCGTAGTAAGGTCAGGCTTCCATTCTTGAGTGGTGGGGCAGAGATGGCCTGGCTAGTCTAAAGATTACATAAAATACTACACATTGTACCCTCTAGCACTCAGGAAAGGTGAAATTTTCCCCTGTGCAGAGAGCTGGGACAAAGCCTGTACATCACTTACATCCAGCTGAGCTCTATGACGAAGGCTTAAGTATGACGGCCGTGATGTATCAAACCATGTGCTGGCCTTCTGCACAGGTGAATTTTACTCTAAGAGCGGCCACTTCCGACTCTTCCTGTTCACTCTGACCACTGCCCTTGACTATCAGATGTGAATAAAGCCAACATGGAGCTATGCTCGATGTGTGCTGTATTCCCGAGGCCACATCACTTGGTTTTGTATTTGTTGCTAACTCACTACTCAGACCAGGTTGTTTGAAAAGTCTAGCCATGCAAACATGGCTTTGACTTATGATATTACAGGGAGATCACAGGACGCTGGAAGTTCGGATGACACAAAATCAAATGTAGCAGTTTCAACTGGCTTTGCCATCGCGATTTTGCAGTCATTCAAATGTCAACGTTGAGACGTGTGAACTGAAACTCAAGTAAATGGGTCTGATTCTGATCTCATACCCATTTTACACCCCTGTAAGTTCACAAACTTCTGTGACGTTACTCCTGATTCACGGCCACCTGGCTTGATATTTATGCAAACACCAAGGCAGGGAACCACCACGTCTCCAGCCCCATGTGAATGTCTTATCAGGCAATCACATATTTCCCTGATTCATGTTTCAGATACTCTCACAGAAATCCACCCCGTAGCTCTCCAATTAGAACCTGACATCCCCCTTCATATGGGCCTGGTGCGCCTCAGCCGCAGCATCCCCTGGGATTTTAGAGATTAAATGTCCTAGGATATTTATCTGGAATCTCATCCCCTGCTCACTCCGGTGTGTGTGCAACCAAGCTGTAATTAACTGCTGTTTGTTGAACAGTTGAAACATGGCCTGCCCAAAGTGAAGAGACTAACTTAAATTATACACACGTAGCCTGTTTTATTTCAGTAGCACAGTCAAACTCTGAAACGATAAGATAATCTCTCTTATATTACAGGAAATGGATATACTATGCTTTCTGCACTGAAATAGGTAGCTCTGTTTTGCAGCTCTGGGATGATCTATAGTCACTACAGGAAATTCAGTTATACATGTAAATTGCTAATCATTGATGGCTTCCTGGAGGAAAACAGAAACATCCCCCAGAAACTACAGGAGACAGCAGGGGACAGCAGTTGCTACAGGAGACAGCAGTTCCTTTTTCTACTATGTTACATGAAGAAATGCAGTAATTTGCATACACATCCTGCATCTATAAAACCTCAGCGATACAATATTAACAAAAGCAGCCTCTCTCAGCTCCGCCATACAGAGGGGAGCAATGAAGATTTCTTCTCTTACTCTCAAGTGCTTGTGATTTTAATTTCTCTCTTCTGATTGTTTTAAGGTATGTAAAATATTAGAATATATTGTATATTAACAAGCCTCTCCCCCCCGTGTATACTTGTAGAGAAATTTGCATCATTGTTAAGGTTTTGACAATTAGGTGCATTAACATATGTTAAAAACAAATAGTTCCATGAATTAACACTCAGGCCTGGTCGACACCTAAACATTAGATTGACCAAAGCTATATTGCTCAAGGCTGTTCGCCCAACCACCACTGTAGATGTGGCTAGGTTGATAGAAAAATTGAGAGGGTGAATTACGTACAATTGACGGAAAAAACCCTTCTGTCAACATAGGAAGCATCTACATTGCAGTGCTACAGCAGCACAACTGCTGTCCTGCACGGGGCTGCTGTACTGTAGAGTAGACCAACTCACTGTGAATTTAAGAGTTGGACTGTCATTTAGACTTTGGCACCTCTCTGGCAGTGTTAAGGGGCCTTAGAGTGGATGTAAGTTACATTTACACCTTGTCTAAGACCCTTTACACTGCCAGAGTGTTGTCAAGCAGCCTTAAGTGTAAATGAAATACAGTCCCTAAATACCTAATCCTTTAGATGGGCAGGCTTCCAGGCTAAGGTTCACCATAAACAGTAAATAGTTAATCAAAGCCCAAGACAGGTTTGTGTCCTGAAGACTTCCAAATCCAAGAAATGGACGCAATGACTTCTAAAGAAGATGGCTCTCCACTGAGAGCTCCTTAAGACTTCAATCTTTGGGGCTGTCAAAATGTTCAAAAGCAATAAGTAAAAGATCCACTAACAGTGACCCAGCCACAATGAGATGTCCGGGTTGTGCATGTACAGACCTGCAATAGCCATTTATGATCCTGCCCGACACCACCTTTGTGAAAGCTTTCCAGTACTTGGCCTCTCCTTCCACTGGAGCTCCCAGTAGGACCACATCCTCGATGATCCCCTCACAGTCTATAAAGATGGGAACAGACCCCCACAAGACAAAGGGTGTTACTTCGATTCGGAAGGCAAGCTCGGAAAATGCATCTATGTACATACAATACAGATCGGTGAGCTTTGCCCTCCGAGGGGTGAGAGTACATTTAGTGCAAATCACTTCCATTGGAGAAATATTTTATTTCTGTTGATTCATGTGTAAAGATAAACTAAAAAGATCTCGGGTCGGATCTGCAGAAGCCTGGAGAATCCACAGGTCCAACTGAAGCCAACGGGAGCCCAGCATCTATGAAAATCAGGGCCTTCACCAGGGCTGGCGACAGAAATTTGGGGGCCCCCTACTCCGATAGTTTGGGGGCCCCCCCAGCCCAGCCGGGGGCCCCCCCAGCCCAGCCGACAGCAGATGGGCCCCCCCAGCCCAGCCGCCCCCCCCCAGCCGACAGCGGATGGGGGCCCCCCCCCAGCCCAGCCCGCCCCCCCCCCAGCCCTGCCAGCTGATAGCTGGCGGGAGCGAGAGCGTGAGCCGCCCTTTCTCCCCCCTCCCCTCCCCCGGACAGCACTGCTGCCGCTGGCCGGGCTCTCTGCTCCTGCCGGGGCCAGGCGCGCTTGTCCGGGGGGCGAGCCGCGCCGCCTCCCCGCTCTCCAGGTCCGGCGACAAGGGGGGACACAACGGGTACAGCGGTGTACCGGGGCCCCCCTAAAGTCGGGGGGCCCAGTACAGCTGTACCCGTAGTACCCCCCTGTCACCGGCCCTGGCCTTGACGATTGTGAAAGGTGTCGGGCTGACAGCAATGGGGAGTGAAGTTCTCTTGTCCCAGAGCAGGTACAAAGTTCCTCCCACACGGCCAAGTAGTAGAGTCGGTATGAGATTGGCATTGTTGCACAATATACGGAATGAGGGGACAAGTGAGACCACTGAAGCAAATATATAATTAAGTTCAATAGACCCATCCACCTGACCAGTCCTGGAAGTTGCTAATGCATCTGTCCATTGAATGCGTGACAACTGAGCCAACACCAGGACAACAGAATTCCCAGGGGCAATTCCTAATCAAGAGCTCTGAAGCAGTTCAGCTCTTCATACTCTCTGGGTACAATCTGCTCAAAAGCTGTGTTGAGTGTGATTGAAATGAATGCTCCTCTTTTATTCTTAGTGGACAAAATGCAGCTAAGAAATCCCAGTTGAAGCAAGTGATGGAATGAGAAAGATTGGGCAGCGGTTCTGTGCTTTTCTATAAAAATCTTTCTAAAAAAATAAATAGGTGCCACGATACATTTACTATGGCCAGGAGAGAGCTCCACAAGGCAGTCTCTGTCTGGGGTGGGATTCAAAGATTTTGGTTTTTAGTTCACCTTCCAGAGCACCCCAGGTTAGAGAAAGTTGAAATCAATTCCTAATAATCAATTCAATTCCTAATAATCAATCAAAAATCAATTGAAATCAATTCCTAATAATCAATTCCAAACAATCAATCAAAAATCAATTCCTGCTTGCATTCGACGAAGTGGGTATTAGCCCATGAAAGCTTATGCTTCAATACTTTAGTTAGTCTTTAAGGTGCCACAGGACTCTTCAATTCCTAATAAGCAAACTAAAATCCAAAAGTGTGTGCATGCGTGCATATTAGGTCTATGGAAACAACAGATATAAATGTTTAATGATACACTATGCATCAAAAAAGAAGGTGCAATTTTAACAACGGGACTCTCTGTTTATGTAGAGTTGTGACAAAGAGACAGTAAAGTGCCTTCGGATACAGTAATTGTATGTTGATATGACTGGGAATTCCATCCATCAGCTAGAATCCCATCTATAGTATTATTATTAATAACTTGTTTTGTGGTAGGACTTAAGAGCCCCCGTTATGGCCCATGACCCATGGTGTTTGGTGCTGTACAAACAAAGAACAAAAATCAGAGAGGTAGCCGTGTTAGTCTGGAATAGCAGAGGTAACAAAGAGTCCTGCGGCACCTTAAAGACTAACTAAAGTATACTTTAGTTAGTCTTTAAGGTGCCGCAGGACTCTTTGTTACCAAAGAACGAAAAGACATTCCCTGCGCTGAAGAGCATATTTTGCCAAAACCAGAATCTTGATCTTTGGAGAGCGCAGCTCAGCAGATGTGGATTTTGGTAATTTACAGGAGAGTGTACCTGGTTTGTAGAATAGGGGGTTGGGATTATGAGGAAATAAACGTGAAAGCAATTAAATACCGTGTCAAGTCATGGCCAAGGAGATGCTGCCTGGATAGATTTTTAATCAATGCAATTGATATCCTTTCTCTACCAGCACTAATAAACCGGCGCTCCCTGCAGACAAGCATTATTCGACACCGTTTTACTATGATGTAAATTCCAACCCCCGATGACAATCTGAAATGAGCGCTGTTGGTTTTATTTCTTAATTATGAAGCAAATTTCACACACATCAAAAAAAAAAAAAAAGAACATTGATTTGATTTTGTTAGCTTAACTCGATGGGCAATGAGACTACTGCTTCCACAGTAAACGGGTAATTTAAAAAACAGAGCCATGTGGATAGGGGAATAATTCCAGCCAGGATAATAAAGTCCATGTCTCTCGAGTAAGGTCAATTGAAAGAGCAAGAAAAAGCAGCTCATATATCAGGTTCCTGAAGACTGGAGCTAACCACTGGACGGGTTGGTTTCTTTCCCTCCCTTGAACTATTCAGTTCCTGTCTGAAATGAAGACGCTCAATCTTGGCTGCATATTCATTTCTTTTGAATGATTATGGAGCAAGAGGGACGCTTAAGAATACAGATCATTGATCTGCATGGTTACTACCATGCTAGTTAATTATACCTACCCCAGGGCTACAAATTGTTTATACTGATAAGGAATAATAAAGCTCATGTGCGCAGGGAAAAGAAAAGAAAAATTAAAGAAAAAATTCTACCATCAGTCAACCCCTCTCGGGATTAAAACATTTCACAGCCGCCTTCTGCCTCTGAGTCATGAACATCATTAATTCTGGCAGGATGTGTAAAAAGAAAAAAAACCCAGCTTTTATTCCACTTGGCCATCTTCTTAGTAGATAAGACACAATTCTATATTGGGATTCGATAGGAAAGTAATGGGGCAGGGACTGGCAATTCCCAGTGCCTGCTAGTTACTAAAAAGGGTTTTTGCAATGAAAGCAATCTGGATCTGCTTGCTGTGAGGCAATAATGGCCAACTGACAGGGAAGTAATCTTGGAAAAGGCTCTTTGCGATGCACTCTGAGGCGGGGGCTATGACCAGCCTCTGGGAGCAGAGAGAGATATCCCCATGTTCCCAGGTCTGGAAGTGTTACACGCACATGGAACGACTGTGCCATGCAGGTGAAATCCACCCCTCCCTAGAGGGGCAGGTACAAGACTTAAGTGCTACTTAAAACCTCAAAACGGTGGGCATGAGGATAGCTCTGAAGCCCACCCCCTCCCTAGCCTTCAGAGCCTGAGCTCCAGCCGGAATCACAACTTCAACGCGCTGGCTACACAGCTATTTTTAGAGCACTACCATGAGCCCAGCTAGCCCGAGTCTCCTGTGGGCGGTGTAGACGTGCCCACTGACTTAAGTGGGATTTAAGTCAAGCACATAAATAAGTGCTGTCCTGAACGGAGGTCTAGATGAGCCAGAAAGTGTCCACCACGCCCCAACTCATTGACCCCCATGGTATGGCCGTCACAACTGTTTAATGTCTCCCGATATGGATGCCTTTCAATGCTTCTATGAATTTTCATCACTAGCCTCTGAAGCTCTTTACAACCCTTCACACACATTCTGTTCTTATATACGGTCACGAAACTGCCACTAAAATTGTATGCACAAAGGCCCGCAAGATGGGGCCTTGCATTTATTATGCATGCGTGTTCAGAGTCCAGACCCAGATGTCCCAGGTGGCTGCTCCATTCCTTCTGTGGCTTGCTGCTGGAATGTGCACCGGAAGGACGCAGTGGCAATGTGCACTAAACACGTTGTTTTTAGTCCCACAAGCAGCTCAGCTTTCATAATCCAATTAAAGGACTGAAAATCAATGAGCCGTGGGGGGGCTGCTACAATATGTATTTATGATGCTCAGATTTCTTTAGAATGGCAAATAACCACACAGCCCCTAATGATTCCCTTCCTCGTGTTACTTGGCTCTAGTGCTGTGCGGTCTCATTGAGAGAGACTGCAGGGCTATTAACAGCTAATGAAAGCCTCAAAACATTACAGCCCCGACATTTTCAGGGCACTGAGGCGAAAAGAGTAAATCGGGGGCCAGATTCAGGCCTCAGTTCTACCAGGGAAAATTCAGAGTGATTCTAATCAAGTCACTACTTAGGTGCTGCAAAGACTAGAATTTGACCTCTTGTATTTCAGGGGTACCTCACTCTGGGGGGCTGTGCACCTTAAACCAGAACTGAAGTCCTGGCATGCAGCTATAAACGTAAAGGAAGCTGACCTCCTCCTCTCCTGCTGGTTTAATCTGTTTCCACCTGCCAACACCTACTAATGAATGTTTGCCAGTGTAAAGCTCCTTACTTATTAGTTACACTCTGGGAGGGCAAATGTTAATTAATAAAATTGACTAGATGGGGGAGGGATGAGCAGTGCATACACTCAACTCCAACAACTAATTTACATCAACTGATCAGAATGACTTGATTCCTCTTCTAAATTAAGAACAGAATCTATTAATACACAGAACCACAACTAGTAACAAATTGACAGATGGTTTTATGCTCGACTTTAGGGGAAAATTACCATGAAAATAGCTGACGACAGTGGCATTTGAATGACTTAAACGGGAGGGACAACTCATGGGCTCAGATACAGTAGCTACAGAGAGCTTCCAATAAAGGCGAAGCATCTTCTGCCAAGTTCATGGCGAAGCGTGGGCTGCTCACAGACCGATTCACCACACAAGTGTCACAGAACATCAAGAGTGCTGTTTGCAGACGGAGGGCCAAATTCTGCTCTCAGTTACACTGGTGTAAAGATGAAGTAACTACTGAAGTCAGTGGAGTTACTCCAGGTTTACACCAAAGGCAGCAGAATTCAATTCTGCACATAGTTCAAAACTGTTTTGTAGGTTTCTATTTAGGCTGCACCTCAGGAAGTAAATACCCTCAGCCACATACTGGCTCGGAGTGCACATAATCCCAGGGCTGTGGCCAGGAGGGGATCAATGGGGTAGAAAATATCCATGCCGACTCTTGCTTCCCTCCAACCCCCCCCCCCCCCAAGATGCTACTCCACAGGCTCTCTGCAGCCAGAGCTGGGGAAGCTCTGTGGATCAGGGGAAAGCAGTGGACATGTTATTCCTTGACTTTAGCAAAGCTTTTGATACGGTCTCCCACAGTATTCTTGCTAGCAAGTTAAAGAAGTATGGGCTGGATGAATGGACTATAAGGTGGATAGAAACCTGGCCAGCTTGTCAGACTCAACAGGTAGTGATCAATGGCTGAGATGATGTATTTGGGGATTGGTCCTGCTTTGAGCAGGGGGTTGGACTAGATGACCTGCTGAGGTCCCGTCCAACCCTGAGATTCTATAATTCTAAGATATCCCAGGGCTGGGTGTAACGCCTGGAGGGGGGCCCCGTAGATTTCAGCATGTCTACATCCTTCCATTTGGCCACAGACCCCTCACAGGTTATTTCTGCTACTGACAGGAGTCTTCTGTATTGGGAGGCCAAAGAAGGGAACAATATGCTGCCTTTTAATGTTAACATGTACACAGCTGAAGACCATGTAATGTGAGTTTTGTGCCTGTCGCCCGAACGAGGCCTGTGCATTGGGATGGCTCAGCTAGGGTGTCTTGCTAGCTGTGTGCACTGGGGTAGCTCAGAGTGTTTCATTCATTCATTAGGGTGGCCCAATGGATAACGTGTATCAGCGGAAAAGACTAACCTGTATCTCCTCCAGCTTAACACAACCACAGCCTCTTGGCCTTTCATAATGAGCTGTCTACACAGCTCCACAGCCACCACTAACTAGCATATTTGTTGACTGTCTCAGCAAGGAGCCCTGAATGAGCCCTGGAGACTCAACTGCTCACTTAACCCCAGAGGTTGTCCACTGAGGTCAGGCTGTGAAGCACAAAGGCAATGCCACGTGGCTGCGCTGTCCTTCTGTGGCTATTCTAGAGGACTTCCAACTCCAGAGCTGTTGGTGTGATCACCTCTACCAGCACTAAATTCGTCAAAAAAGGCGATGGAAAAATAAATTAGAAGAGAATTAAATGTTTGGACTCTACCTTTTTCTTGAGCCATCTCCTTCAGGCAGAAGTAAATGACCCTTGCACCCAGACTGAAGCCAATCAAAGTGACAGGTCGTTTGCCCTAGGGAACAAAGAGGCACAGGCACAAATGAGGATGGTGTGGCTGTCAAACATTCTCCTAGACCTGGAAAGATAGAGCCGGCCACTGGGGGTGCCTAGGCTCTGATCCAGCAAATCATGTAAGCACTAGTGTAACAGCCCATGTACATGGGCCAAAGTGCTTAATGCTGTCTGTCCAGGCCATCTCTACGGCTCACGGCGGCGCATGCGCGGTGGCCATTTTGTGCCGCCGAACTACAACTCCCAGCATGCTGTTTGTCCAGGCCGTCTCTACTGCGCATGACGGCTGCGGACAAACATCCTCTGGCCTTTTATTATATAGGATTTGCTGAATTTTAAGTATGTGAGCTGTCCCATTGACTTCAATGGTATTACTGATGTTCTTAAACACAGTTACATTTAATTTAAACTTAAGTGCTTTGCTGGCTACGGGTCCAAATGCACTCTTCCTGCTTTATTAATATCAAGTTTCTCACATATCGTCTAAGGAAGCTCCTTTTCATTGAATGGTCCATTTGCTATTCATTGCACCTTATCGCCACTATTTTAATTTCAAAGAATGCAGAGCCCCCTCTAACAACATGGAAATGAGTGAGGTGTTGGAACACATTTTCAAGGCAGGAAACCCCAAGTCCAATCCCAGCCAATTAATTTCAGGGCTGTAAAATACCATGAGAGCAACTGCGGCCATTTTCCTAGCAAGGAGAGAAACTTGTTTCCACCTTACAAAAACATTCTCTCTCTCGGGGCTCCAACCACCAAGAAATGAAATGTAATGGCATCTTTGGCAGAGATGAAGATGAAAAGGCAGCGCCAAGCCTTTCCGATGCCTGCGGGGTTAATAGACCTGGCAGGTGAAATAGGTTCCCATGGCTTGTAACACTGCCAGCCAGTCAATTTTCCATGAAAAGGCAAACAGCGAGGTGTATACATATATAGCCTCCATTAGCAGATGTTTTACCAGCCCTAGCCAAGAGACAATATGGATGCAAGCAAGTTGGTTTAAACTTAATCCAGATAAGCCAGAGCTAATAATGATTTGATGGGGCACTGTTTATAGAAGATTCAGCTCCTTCTACTGAACATGTGTTGGACATTTGTTAAGGAGGTTCCCAACCCTGGTCTTGGGGATTTGTGATGGTCTGACAGATATGGCAATTTCCTGCAATATCATTATTTAATTAAATTTAGGTGTATCTGGGGTCCATTGTATAAAATGAATGGTGTATTATTGTGGGCTGGGATTCTATGTAACCCCCCGAGGGGGAAGATGTGAGTCCTGGGGGTTCCAAGGACTATTGTGGACAATGTGCCAGACAAGAATGATCTTTTGGAACAGATAATGTTAAAGGGATTTTCCTGGGGAATATATATATATTGGGAGAGCTGAATGCAAATTCCCCACCTCCGGTTACGCAAAACCCCCGCCTTTTGAAGCTATGCCTGGGGGAATGAGCCACTGCTCCTGTTCATGCATTACTTGAGGCCAAGATCAAAGGCCCAAGATGCATAAAGGGAAGACTGAACTGGTGGTTCTGATTCTGAATCTGAGACCGCTCTGAACTTGTAGTCACAGAAAAAAATGATTTCTGGGTTTTGAAGGACTGACACGTATCAGAGCGGAGGCTGGAGAGGGGATGACCTTTGGTAAAATTTTTAGCATGCATGTATGTTCTTGTATTGTTTTCAATGCAATGCTTTCACCTCAAGAATAAATGTAGTTGCTTATAAAGAACTGTGTGGTAACTTATAACGGTGGGCCAGTCTGCTATTCATAGCCTCTGGAGAGAAAGCAAAGCTTTCTATCTGGTTTGCTGGCAACTGTGTATAAGTAGGCAACTGTGCAGTGTAGAAAAACCCTGGTCAGGTGAGACACACACACACCTGGGTCTCTACCAAGAGAGAGAACAGCTAGGAGCCTATTTTCACTTTCAGGTGACATAAATAAGAAGCAGGCAGCATTATCTTCTGTAAATGGAAACCAACTTGTTTCTCTTAGTGATTGGCTGAACAAGAAGTAGGACTGAGTGGACTTGTAGGCTCTAAAGTTTTATATTGTTTTGGTTTTGAGTGCAGTTATATAAAACAAAATTCTACATTTTTCACAATAAAGAGATTGCACTACAGTACTTGTATGAGGTGAACTGAAAAACTATTTCTTTTATCTTTTTTACAGTGCAAATATTTGTAATAAAAATACTACTATAAAATGAGCACTGAACATTTTGTATTCTGTGTTGTAATTGAAAACAATGCATTTGAAAATGTAGAAAAACATCCCATTATAATATTTATAATACATTTAAATTGGTATTCTATTACTGCTTAACAGCATGATTAAAACTGGTTAATCTCAATTAGTTTTTTGAATCTTGCGATTAATTGCAATTATTTTTTTAATCGCTTGACAGCCCTAATTTAAATTAAAAAAACAAACTGTTTCCAAATGTCACAAAATGAAATAAAAATTTCAAAGGGAAACTCAATGAAATTTTTTCATTTTGGTTTGCTCTGAAATTTCCCATTGGGAAACTGTGTCAAAAGCAACATCTTCCTGCAAAATAATTGATGAAGCCCTATTTTTTGGCAGAATTTTTTTTGGTCAAATATTATTTCAAGCAGTATTAGCTGGAAGGGTGTATGGCTGCTACTGGAGGGATCATCATGAAAATGTGACGTGAGCATCCTACTTCAATGAGCAAGATTTGATCTTAAATAAATTTAACAGGATTTTCTATGAAATCGAGCAGGGAGGGATTTTAACAGTCAGAAGTACCTTCTCCTTGGGCTAAACCCACATCAGGTAGAATAGGGTTCAGAAACATCCTATTAACTAGTTTTAGGTTCTCCAGCACAGCGGGATTTTGTGTTTTAACCAGAACTAAAACTAAAAAACAATGTCACAAGCCCTTGGGCAAATCTTTACTTCAAACCAGGTCTTTATTATTGCCTTTTGGGCACTGTGTTTTTACTAGAAATCAACTTTGCTGGCTTACATTCCTGTTTCACAGAGTCATTTATGACATTCCAGTGTCTGGCTATGTCTCCCATTACCTCTCGGCCCTGAATAGTTCATCCACAATAGATACTGGACTAGCGCAGCTGTAAGATGAATAAAGAACTCAGCATGCCCTCATAGCAAGTAATGGCAGGACCTGGGCAGAAGTTTAATGTCAGGTTTCTCAGCTGGGGATGAAGACGATAACTTGGCAGGAAGATTGGCTTTACTGAGCTGTTTCTTTCAGTGCCAATCCGTCCCATGTGTCTATTTGGCTCCTTTTTCCTTCCTTCTTGTTTATTCTGGGTTTAGGCTCTTCTGCTTCCCCATCTCCTTTGGGTTTATGTTCTGAATCTTATTCCTTCAGAACCTGTTGCTTCATCCACTACCCCCCTCCTCCATTTTGTGAATTCATTTGTTTCCTCCCATCTCCTCCTCCCATTTTATTTCCCTCTTTTCCCTTGACTTTTATTCCAGCAGGAGCAGGCAATCACTTCACATAATTGTGCCTTGGCTCCTACAAAGCACTTTCCTGGAGGAGACAACATCCATCTGAATCTGACTAATACCCTGCAACCCCAGCCAGATTTATGCCACTGTCTCCGTGCCATGAGGAAGCAAGGATCATTGTGTGAGAACTTTTGGCTTGGGTGCCAAATAGAAATGGGGGATAGTGGAGGAGAATTCAGGCTAATGGGACCTGGTGCCCAATTTAATTCCTGTTGGCAGAAGGTGGTTACCTTTAGAAGCCAGTTCTTTACTCTCCCCCTTTCTCTCCACGGTTGGTTTTACAAATAATGATTTGAGAATGAAGCCTGGTGAATTTCCAGGTTTCTGACAGTTCGGGATTAGTAAGAAAGTAAGACCCAGTGTCTTCACTGGAATGACTCCAGATTTACACCAATATAGCTCAGAGCAGAATTTGGTCCTTGGTGCAGGTAGGTGCTATGCAATCTTCCCTCGCCCCACCCTGCCGATGCCTCTTACCTCTTGATGGGCATTTCAGCTGTCTGTCTTTTCTCTTCCTTTCTCTCCCTCCTCATCCTCTGCTTTCACTCCCCCCACTGTCAAGATCGGGCCAGGCAGTGTGGCAATTTTGTGAAGTGGACAAATCACACCCATTTGCACTTCTGACTTGGATTAGACCTGACTCCAGGTCTCGGGCAGGGAAAAACTAGATTTGTTATTACCCCAGCGTGCCACCAAGCTTCCTGGATTAAATGAGTGCTTAACAAAAAATAGATGCCATAGTATGTCTCATGTTAAATTTTCCCTGCAATGATTTTGTTTGTTGCCCTGGACTCTGCCTGTAAGCCCTGCTTGCAAGTGTAACCCACCCACCTGCTGGGTGTGGTGCTCTGTCCCATCTAGTGGCACTGAGCCCACTTAAGAGAGAGATAAAGCAATTAATGAATCTGTTCTACAGTTGGCTTTTAGCTCCTGCAGTAGAGAGGGGCTCATGCACTAAGCTCCAGAGGTCCCCGATTCAATCCTGCCCAATGATGATGTCTGTCAGCATTATATAAGGAATGGTGTATAAGCATTTCAAATGACTGCTACAATCTCTTTTGCTACCAAAGCTCTCTATCAGACTGATTGCTGCCTGACCTCTTCTACATTTAGCAAAGGTTTGGGTTAAATTAAACCAACATTTGCAGGCAGCCCCTCATCAATCCATGTTCTTCTCCATGCCCTGCATGGAAGAGTGAGATATATGCTGGTCTCCCTCATGCCTCAATTTTGCATTCTTGTTATTCCATTTCTTCCCTAGGCACAAATACCACCTGTAAAACATCAGACCCCTGAAGCTTCCCCAAGATATCAGTCCAGCTGTAATAACTTGAGCCATTTTTTGCACCATCAGCCAATTACCTGCTGTCGACTGAGCAATATCTGTGCCAGATGTTTGCCCACTTCCGCCGATCGATTCAGGCACACTCCCCAAGGGTTGTCGATGACACCGGCAACAGTCAGAAGTGAAGCCGGCCACGTCAGTGCTGTCACTATGCCTGAGAAGTACCCAGAAGACAGGAAATCAAAGTTACAAATCTGGGCAGCTCTGGGACAAATTTCAAAAAGTCAGATGGCTCGCTGGAGTAAAAACACTGCATCTTTGTCACTGTCAACTTTCCTTTCCCAAGGACTGATTTAAGGCGTGTTTTGCATAATAGGAAGATAGAATCCGTCAAATGCCATGTGCACAGGAAGATTCACTGCATTCAGGTGTAATGCATGGATGTAATGTGCTCAGACAAAACAGGAGAAATGTAATGCATTCAGATGTAAATTGGCCAGATACAGCATGGGGAATACAGTGCATGAGGTTATAATAGATTAATGTAATCTCCATAGGAATGTTGGACATGATGTGTCCAGGTATAGTGCATGGATGGTACATGTACATGCAGAACACAGAGAATACAGTGCATTCAGGGATAATGCAAAGATATAGGGTGCACAAGCAAAACATGGGCACTTAATGCTTTGTAATGTAGGGACAGATGTAACGGAAGCTATGGATGAAGCATTCAATGAGATGCAATAAGGATAGTCTTTAGTGCCAGTTGTATCCCAAAACTCCTTGCAGAGTAAAACAGCGTAGATAAGAATTACAATAATACATAGCAGAGGGAAAGAAACCCTGAGGCACACAGGTAAGGGAGGAAAGATGTCGTCAGCTGAGATTTGAAATGCCATGACAAACGGATGAGGTGGAATGATCCAGGAAGGCTGTTCCGCATGACCGGAGCTAAAGAGCAGGCTACCATGCTGACCCTGGTGAGATCGTTTGAAAGAAAAGCGGGTTGCTCTGGTATACTATGCATTCAATCCTGCTTATGGGTGGGCTTCACTTTGCCCACGGAGAGTATTTCCTTTGAAGTCAATGGGATAACGACAGAGCGTAAAATGAAGCAGGTACATGAATCTTTGCAGGACTAGGCTCGATTCATGTAAGGTTTGCAAGTGACACTGCTTCTCAGATAATCAACAAATGAATAGGAAAGATTCAGCTCTTTGGGGGAAGGCCCCTTTGAACAAACAAATACTGAAACCAGCAGATTCAGCACCCAAGCAGCCTCGGTATAACTCAGATTCTTACCTGATAATACAGTGAACTTCAGGGCTTCCTGAGCCATCATGTTCACAAAGCCATTTAGCAGTGAATCCAGAGCATTGCCCAATTCCATCAGGTACTTGGATTCCCAGGCCAGGCAGTACTGCTCACTGGACTGCAACATGCTGCTCCATGGAGCTGTGAAACTGCCTAAGAAAGGATGGGAACACAAAGAATTCAGTTTCACAGGAGGAAAAACAACTATTGTCTGGCCACAGGAGTCAAACAAGGAGCCAGAATACTTTAATCTGCTCAATGATTCAGGGATCATATTTTGAAATGCTATTAATGATGGACACGTCTTCATAAGTCCTTCATTTCAACGGGATTTCTTGTTGGTAAAAGATGGATTGACAGAATTGGAGACTGAAAGCTTTTGTTTGTCAGAAGAGCAGATCCTGTTCGGTCTCAAGCTGCTCTGCCAACAAGTTTAACCCAATATGGAGGGGCCACCTCCAGGTTCAGTCTCCATGGCCCTTCACACCTTGACTGCTGCGGAATCTGCCAAGAAGGGATCAATTGGTGCTAATTATGATGGGACTTAAGGACCTTCCTCCCCTCACCACAGATAAGACTAAATACTATAGTTCATACTGTGTCCTCATTAGGCCAAATTTGGATTGACCTCACAGGGCATGCAGCTCAAAGTAGTTGATGGCAGGATTTTGCCCATAGTGTTTTCAAATGCATTTGTTAGTCATTTCTGGTGAGTGGAGACAGTTTCCATCAGACTCTGATGAGAATAGAGGGTGCTCATTATCTGGCAGGAGGTGCTAAGGATCTTGTCAGACCCATTCCCATGCTCCTAATCATTTCCCTGCAGTTCTGGGGCTCTTTTCCTTTTCAAAAAAGGACTTAAATCTGCCACTTCACCATGAATGTCCTAAGTGCTATGCTATGGTATATTGTCCTCCTGGTACCTGGGTTTTGCAGGCTCTTAGACTGAATGAATGGACAGTGAGAATAAAGACCATTTAGAGACCCAGCCTGTGTGTTTACTACCCCTTTTTCTTTGGCTTAGTTTTTCTTAGATGCAAATCAAGAGCAGTAACAATTCCAGGCAGCATAATTTTTTTTGCGGCCAGCTGAGGGAGAAAGTGTGGGCTAAGTGGTCAGGAGGGGACGGCAGCAACTCTAATACATGCCAGCTAAACTGTAAAGAGGAATAGTATAAATTTAGTCTTCTAAAATACTAAGGTCACCTACTCCTCGTTCCCTTACTGAACAATATATAGCATACTGAAGCAGTCACACAATAAGTACAGCATTAGCAGAGGCCATGCAAGCTTCCGCCACAATATCCTACCAATGTGTCCAAAGATGTAGTTAGGTGCCTAGGTGCTTCTGAAAATTGCACTAGGCACCTCTCTGCATGTTTAGCCAACTAAACATCTTTAAAAATCTGCCCCTTAGTCTCTCTGTGCCTCGGTTGCCCAGCTGTCCAGTGGGGACAATAGCACCTCCCTACCTCATGGGGGCGCTGTGAGGATAAATACATTAAAGGACTCTGAGGCTCTCAGGCCTGGTCTACATTTAAAACTTACATTGACATAGCTATAAAACCCTCCAAGGTCTGAAAAATCCATACCCCTGCTGACCAACCCCACCAGTGTAGACATGGCTAGGTTGGTGGATTGCTTGGGGAGGTGGAAAAATGGAAAAAGGGCCTCAGATACTATGGTAACGGGGATCATATAAATACTTAAGATAGACGGATAAAACCATTTAAGGAGGCAACGGAAGGGTTGTTTTAGTTCTGCTGTTTTAAACAATGTATCATGTTTCTAGTTATGGAAATTCCCTCCCCGACTCAGATCCTCTCTAACTCTCATTTTAAGGACAAAGTGAGAGGAGAGTGATTGAATAATCTACCAAAAGGCACACAGTGACTTCGTAACAGCCCCTTGATAACAATCCAGTCCCAGAAAATGCTGAAACCCTGTGTGGCATTGTTGAGTCTGAACTATTGATAAGTTTAAACTGCAGCCAGACTTGATGTCTCTGTCTGAACTTTCAATCAAAGCTCTGACCTGCGAACTACTCATGACACACACACACCCTCCCCTTAAGTAGCCATCTCCCCTTTATCCTTTGGAATTTACATTTTAACCTGTTTTATCCTGTAGAATCTTGATTGATTATGCATGACCATTATGATCTGTTAATCACTTTGTTTACTTCTGTGTATAAATATTGATGCTCACCCCTAATAAACTTGCCACACTACTCTGAAGCTTTTTGAGCTAAGGATAGTGTGAGCCCGTTGATCAATGAATTAATGTCTGTGTAAGTGGTCTCTGACAGGCCCAAACCAACTCCGCACGAATCTCGGGTGCTGGAGAGGTGAGTAGGGACTTGCTTTTTACCTAACAGCATTAACAAGAGAACAACACGACGGGAAAGCAGAAATTTTAAAACCCCAGATTCTGATGGAAGAAAGGAAGTAACAAGAAATGGCCGACCGAAAGTGTCCTTATAGTATTACTGATATAGAATATTTATTATTCTATTCCTCAATGGAATGCACCAGCAGCTGTTCATTAGGGTCTCTAAACATATTAACAGCAGATGGTTGACATCTTTTATATGACAAGTTACAACTGTGACTGTATTTGAAATTACAATAGAATATTACAAATTTTCAGAGGTTGCAGGCTGTTAGCTCACCCCTTCCGCACTGTATGCAACATGGTTTACTTGACTGAGCCTTCCTGCCAATAAACCTCTTTAGCTGGCAGAGACTGGGAGAGAAGAAGAAACTGCATTCTATTAATTGCCTGCGGATAAATGTGGGGTGCAAAAAAAGCTTCAATAATTGGCTAAAGCGCTTTGTGCCAGGTACTAGGCATCATCCAGGCAAGTCAGATCATTTCTAGCAAACACGCAAGCAGGATATATTAATAGAAACACTTCCCTTTTTCCTATAACCGTCTCTATTAGCAGTTTGCTGTGCTTTACCCTTTCTCTTTTCTGGATGAGGCTACAGTCTGCATTTTAAAGGGAGGAAAAACCCTCAGATTGCTTAAATCTCACCTCTGCCAATAAGGGCACAGCTGCAAAGATACCCTAGCCCAGATAACTACATGCACTCTCATTACACTAATTGATTGCATTTCCCTTGTTAATTTACCTTCAATAGGTGTTAAATCCTGCCTGACAGATATCCATTTCAAAAGGTATTTTTTTCTCCTACTGATAATGGCCCATCTAAATTTAACAGCCTCTTAGAACTGGTATGCTAATATACAACTTTTTTTTTCTCTTTCTTTCTTTCTTTGTGTATAAATACATCTTACTTGTTCCATTCTATGCATCCGATGAAGTGAGCTATAGCCCACGAAAGCTTATGCTGAAATAAACTGGTTAGTCTCAAAGGTGCTACAAAGTCTTCCTCGTTTTATTTCATGCACTCTGATTTACAAGTGTAAAGGCTGATGGTCCTAGAGATAAGAGCTGAGGTAATGCCCCTTCCCCAACATTAAACACTGCTCACCTCTCAGAATATTCAACACTTGATGAAGAAAAGCTTTTAACTGGTAACTAAACTTTGTTCTACTACAGTTGAGGGGAGGAGAGCAGGGGAAGTTGGTGTGCACTATCATTCATAGAAGGCACCAATTTGGGTTAAACCAGAACTCTTGCAATAAAGGCCTCCCCAGAGACGGAGACTTGTATTTCACCTTAAAGCACTAGCAAATTCTTCTCTTCTGTCATTCTGTCCTGCTTCAGGTTCCAAAGAATGTCAGCTGGTATGGGAGTTTTTGTGATGTGAACACATCTCCAGAGTAACTGGACTGAGGCCCCCAGAGTCACCGGGCCTTGTGCCGAACACATAACTTACATCAGGCTACCCAGCAGCCCTCATGACTTTTTGTGACTACCAACATGGGATGGACTTGACATGATGACCAGAGGTGAGACTCCACAAATTCTATTCCAAACCTCCAGTGCCATCCAATGTTTCCTTTTACATTTTGAACCTATTCACACTAGCCTAAGCAGACGGGGATTTAAAGTTCCAACACATCAGCTTGGTCCTGCTATACTTCACGATTTATATACTTCCCATCTTTGACAATACAAATATGGCTTTCCAAAATTCTGTCTAGGATTTCTGGTCTTGCTCTTACCATATTTGCCAGTACACAACCAGCCAGTGATGGCTATGGTGATATGAAGTTGTTTCCCTTCAGTTAAAGGGAGGAACTCAAACTCTTCGATGGCTCCCACTCGTTTCTTCATCTTGTAGCCTGCATGTATAGAAAGCACAGAGTAATGGTAGGGGCTGCCGACAGCAGAAATAAATAAATTCTTAGCATTTTGCTTGGGGGATCGGATGGGATGGCAGCAGGAGGCATTATCTGCTATAATGAATAACTGTCCTCTATTAAACCATAGTTCTTAAAGCTAAAACTGAAAAGGTTTCCATTTACTGTAGTTAGCTACAATCCCCAAGGTAACTTGTCTGCATGAGGGTGTCTGTCTACACTGTCTAACCCAGTTGCCATTAACCCAGGGAAAACTACTGTATTGTCATCAGGGTCTCAGGCTCGAGAAGAGGGCCAGAGCAGGGCTATGAAGATCAGGGGCCGCTGGAGAACCACAGGTTGAGTTCTGCTGCTGTACAAGTAAACTGTTTAGTCCACAATTCCCTTTGCAAGCCTCATACTCTAGAGCTCAGCCATTAGTACCTGACTTTGCATACATTATCCCGTGGCTTGATGGTTCAGAATCTAAGTTTGTTATTTTACCGGTAAGGCCAGCTCCCGCTGCTCCAAAGAGTGATGCCATGACAGCGATTCCCGCCGTGGACCCTAAAGCTGCTGCCCCAGCAGTTCCAATGATAGCTGCAGTTCCAGCAGCAACGAGTGGGGCAGCAAGACCTCCCGTCAAACCTAAAGGTGCAGCAAGCAAGAAGTTCAGTGCATGATCGCGATGGAAGACAAACAGATTTTCATGTCTTTGTGTTGTGTTGTGTCAGCAGTGGGGATAGCGTCCTATTGTGAGAACAGCTAAAACACACCAGGGAGTGAGCTAACCCACTGTATCTCATGGAAGAACCTGAACCAGAAGCTAGAAGGGGTCACCTTCCCCTCACAAATCCAGTCTGGTCTTCCCCACACTGCTCCATCAACAAACCCAACCCTGATTTTCAGAGACCTTCCCCACTCGCTGAGTCTCCAGCCTGGATTGTCTTCTCACTATCACCAGTATCAAGGAGGATTAACTCCACGGGAGTCAAAGGAGAAACGTTGGTGTAAGTGAAAGTCAATTCCAGCCATCTCTTATTAGAAAATTCTGGGCCAATCCCACATTATCCTGATTTTGGGGAGTCTAGAGAAGATGATGTGTCTGATTCTCTCAAACACCCGGGTAAATGAGGAGAAATAAGTTAAAGAAGCTAGATACACAGATTCATGCCTGCTGAGGATCTCCATTAAACCCCAGGGAGCTACATGGATTTACATCAGTTGAGGAATCGGCCACATGTCTGTATACATCTGAATCACCAAACATTTCTGCCTAATAGACCAGCTGAGCAATTGAGCGCAAGTGTGCCCTGGAAAATCACCTTCTGAAGGCTGAAAAGTACATTTACTCCCATCTTCTGCATCTTGTAAATCAACAGTAACTCCCCAGAAGTCATTGGAGTCACATTACCTTACCACTGGCCTGAAGTAAAATGAGGCTTGACTGCCCCCCCAACCCCATAGGTTTTGTTATTGCAAAGCCCATGAGAATCTTCCTGGCTTTTGGAGTTGTCCTTGTATCCGATCAGAACTATAACTTGGAAACGTGACATTACAAGCAATGAACGTGTTAAAATTAGAAGTAGGGTGAAGATGGAGGCACAGCTGCTGTTGCTCAATGAATCATTTCGGAACTCCCACTCTGCTCTTGCCACCATCTGTGTAACCCAGTCAGGTCCCAGAAACAGAAGGGCAGCCTCACCTATCACTGTTCCGCCCCCTACTGTTGCCAAGCCAATCATCAAGTATCGCCTCAATTTCCTCTTCCTTTCCTTCTTTCTTCTTGATGCTTCTGCAGTTCTGGGTGGGAATAAAAGTCATGAGAGCCGACGTGAAAGCTTGACAGAACACCACAACACCCCGATCTGTTCGTGCGCTCCTGATTCACAGCACAGAATTTCACTCCTGGGAACAGTAAACACTGTCATGCAGGTGTGCATTACGGCAACACACTTAGATTTATGACCACAAAAATACAGCCACAAATTTAAACAAACAAGGGAACTGACGACAAACCCCAACACAGGTGACTCACCTGGAAAATCCATCCTAACACAGGACTGCAGCTTGTACAAAGATAAAAGCAAGCATTTGAATATCCATATATGGCTTATATTCACGTAACAGTGATCAAACAAGATCTCTTGAAGTTTGCAGAACATGCAACACCTTGTCATGTAGACAAGTGCCCACACTGAAGATTGTACTACTTGGCACCCTTGTCATGTAGACAAGTGCCCACACTGAAGATTGTACTACTTGGCACCCTTGTCATGTAGACAAGTGCCCACACTGAAGATTGTACTACTTGGCACCCTTGTCATGTAGACAAGTGCCCACACTGAAAATTGTACTACTTGGCACCCTTGTTGGCTGTCTCTGCAGAGACACCAAGGACTGAACTGTTCTCATCCCTAGAGAGACCCCTTCAGTTCAGGGCTGAAGGACATTTCCAAGTTGGAGTGGTGCACAGTCTGTGGTTAAACAGTCTTGAGGGTTGTGAATCCCTCACTATTCAGAAACACTCAATGCACTCTGAAGAGTATGTCTACATGGTAAAAAACCAAACAAAGCCCATGTCAGTGAGTCTCAGATCTACAGACTCGGGCTTGTGCCGAAGTGCTAAAAACAGTGGTATAGAGATGGTCAGGGTCAGACTGAAGCTCAGGCTTTGAAGCTCAGGAATGGGGGAAGGATTCAGAGCCCAAGCCCGAACGTTTACACCTTTATTTTTAGTGCTATCATAGGAGCCCTGCAAGCCCAAGTCTGTAAACCCCGGCTGTGTGATTCACTGACATGGGGTAGGGTTTGCCTTAAGGATACAGTATGGGCCTGTTGCTAATCCCACTGCAGTCAATAGTAAATCTCCCCCTAGAGTTAATGGCACTGACTGAGATTATTCCTTTTGGACCAGGCTTGTTAGATGCCAAGCAGAAACGAATCAGGATTCCAGCGAATGTTGTGGCTCAGTGAATGAAGTTTTAAACTAAGGCTACATCTGGTGGTGAGGCTGGAATTGGACTTACCGTATTTTTCGCCCTATAGGACGCTCCGGCCTATAAGACGCCCCCTCGTTTTACAATAAAAAAGCCGGACAAAAAAAAAAAAAAAAAAAAAAAAAAAAAAGCGCCTCGCTCTCCCGTCCCCGCCGCGCGGGCGGGCTGCCGGGAGCGTCCCGGTTCCCCCCTCCCCGCCGCGGGCGGGCTGCCGGGAGCGTCCCGGTTCCCCCCTCCCCGCCGCGGGCGGGCTGCCGGGAGCCGGCAGCCCGCCCGCGGCGGGGAGGGGGGAACCGGGACGCTCCCGGCAGCCCGCCCGCGGCGGGGAGGGGGGAACCGGGGCGCACATTCGCCCTATAAGATGCACCAACTTTTCCCCCCCCGTTTTGGGGAAGAAAAAGTGCGTCTTATAGGGCGAAAAATACGGTAACACCCTCCAACCTCCCCCCAAATAAAAAAACCCAAGCAGGCTCCACATTTGTAGTCTCATTTCCCTCTCTTCCTAGACACTGGCTGTAAGTCCATCTTATTTAACAGCCGCTTTTATGAAAGCGACACTTAAAAGAAAAAAGGGCCACTTGCCTGGTAGGCCCTTAGAGCAACACATCAAATCAAAGCAGAAAACCAGAGTCGCTGTGGGAAGTAACCTGGAGTGTTGCCGGCCTGATGTTGTTTTGTGGCTGCTGGAGATTCCCCGCTGGCTAACGGATACTGAGGTGCCAGACTCCCATTGGGGCCGATTGTAATATGAGGGATAGAAAATGTTACTGAAGAACAAATGATTGTGGAAAATGAATCATTTCCTTTCTCAGTGCTGCGGAAGAGTTGTTAGTGGAGGGTGTAGCTTTCTAGTCTTAGATCTGTTAAGCACAATCAAAACTCAGGCAGAGAGTGACCCCGCCACACCTTACTGGACAGAGAGGATCCAAACTGTTTCGGGCAACTGTACCAGTGTAGCTAAGTAAGATCTAGGCTGAGTCCGCCAGAGCCCATTGGTTCCTGTTTAATTGGGCCCACTCTAACCAGCAATGGGTCACAGGCTGCTCTGAAGTCTGGTCTTGCCAGTTGCAATTCCTCAGCTGGTGGAAATCGATTGATTTATACCTGCTGAGGATCTGGTGTTAGAGAGAATCAGTAGGACGGCAGGCAGTGGCAGCACATGGGTGCCTGGTTCCAAGGCTCAGCTTTAACAAAGGAAGGAGGAACTTAAAGTTCTAGTACTGGGATCGGTGTTTGGGAATCACAGTGCTACAGCACCATCCTAGACACCGCCCTTTCCAAATAACGTCAGACACCAGCAGTAGGTCTCAGGTTTTATGTCTGGAGGAAAGGTATTTGCTCTGATTTTTCACCAATTGCTATAACAATGATGTTACCTTGTTGATCAAACTCAAGCTTCAGAGGATCCTCCTTCTCGTTCCTTAGCCCACAACACGCCCTTATTGCCCGTGTGGCTTCACAAAACAACTCTCTCCTGCCAGCTGGAGCCCTGCCAGCTCATGTCTGATCCTGAAGCAAAACACTTAGATCCCAGATCCATCAAATCAGCTTTTATTTAAACTGGGCTCTGTAGCAAAATGCTCAGGATCAGTTCTGAACTCAACTCCCTCAGAGCAAATCCACTGACAGTGACGGTATTACTCTGGATTTGCATCCATGTAAACCGAGATCTGAACACGTGCCAGAGAGCTTAAGGTACCTGTAGCCAGACTGCAGACTGGAGGCTCCTGCTAGAGAATGAAGAGCAGTGTATGCATTTACCAGTAGAATCACTGGTAAATGCATACATTGCTCTTGCCAGAAAGCTGAGACAGTAGCAATTCATGGCTATGGATATTACCGGAACAAACAGCTCAAGAAAGATTCTAAAAAGATAAAACAGACCTGAATGAGTACAGCATTGGCAATGACATTCGTTAAGAGGAAAACTGCCGGGACTTTCAATTCTCATGTGATAGGGCCCAGCCAGCAGCTATATTGCTTTGGGCTGTGAGCTCATTAGATCTCAGCGTAATAGGCATTTATAATACAGCCTTTCACCTGAAGATCTCAGCATGCTTTACAAACATCAGTTAAGCAAGTGAGAGTTAGCTGGGGTATATTTTATTATACCCACTTTACAGAGCAGAAGACTGAAGCACAGACTAGCCTCAAAGTCAGAGGGAGTAGGATTGGGACCAGAACCCAGGAGTTCTGACTCCCTGTTCTTTGATCTAACCACTAGGATACAGCAGGGAGAGTCAGATCTTATTAGTACATGGATAGCAAGCCTCCAAAGAAAATCCAGGCACCGATATTGATGATTATCACGGGGTTAAGGGTGCTGTGCTGCTGTAGTTCAGATGAGATGGAAAACTTATTTCCTGTTCACTTGCGATGATTAAAGATCCTGAATCCGGTGCCATCGTGGCTAAATTCTACTTTAAGTAAATATATTATGTGCCAATCTTAAAATTCCTTCCAGGAGAAGGAGAGCTTTGTGTTTAAAGTATGAAACTGAGAATCGGGAAATCCGGATTTGATCCCTGACTACTGCCAAAGATTTCCTGGATGTTACCACCTTGGCCAACCCACCTACCCTCACTTTTCCTCAGAGGGGCACTGTCAGATGAATTCATTGATGTTAAAGGGGGCTGGACAGCACTAGTTAAGTTGTCCTTACGTGCCTGGTTGCAAGCTGTTGCATAATATTGCCACGTTCTTCCTCAGAGGTGGTTGCATTTCACTGGTAGGATAAGTGGATGTTTGTCTACGCAGTTTGTAAAGTGAATGAGATCCTTCTGGATGAAAGGCATGATCGGGAACCTATCTGTGGACATCACTCTTGCCATAATCTTAAACTCTGCCGTAACTAGAGTGCTTGGTCACATGAAAAAGTAATAAGATGGCATGATTTAAAAGAATCTTGCTTTACATGGTGGATGTGTCTTCTTGGTCACGTGCCTTCTTTCTGCACTTGAGCTGTTCATTGCCCATTGTGGGCACAGGGCTTTACATTTATTAGGCTCAAATCTCCTCACGTTACCTCCTCCTGTTACTCTGACCTAATTTCTTCAGGTCACATGCTGATCTGGTTCGATCTTTTTTTTTTTTTTTTTTTTTTGGCGTGGTTTACTTCTGGTCCAACTGTGCTATCTGTAAATTGGACCAAAATCCCTGCCCTACTCCTCTTGAAAAGCTCCAACAAACGTGAAGCAGCCATAGAAAGTGCAGAGAGGTGCTTTATTTTACAAGATGAATGACCATTGAAGTTGTTGGAATCCCCTGAAGATTTCTGGGCTGGTCTTCAAGAAGCAGGAAACATCACTGCTTGAATAGTGACAAATTCTTCATTACTGAGGCGAAAGAAGCTCCATCTGGAAATTCTCTGCAAACTACCAGTAGGACACAAACCAGTTTGAGATCCAGACTACACTTACTCCAAACACAACAGGGACAGAATCTGGTCTCATTTACACCAGTTCAAAATCAACAGTAATGGCACTGAAGACAACAGAATTACACTGCAATAACATTGGTGGTAATGGAGATTAGAATTTGGTTCTAGATTCCAAAAACTCCTTAAAACACATACAGGAATCTTTTGCTATGATCAATCAACTTGGTGTCTATTTGGAGGGAAAATATTGGGTGTAAACTGGCATTGAATTCAATGAAGCCACATCAATTTATATCAACTGAAGAGTTGACCTATTTCTTTTAAATGATACCTGTTGTGATCTTCAAATAAAATAAATCAAGTCTCTGAAAGCGTAAAGACTCAAGTTTGTCAAACTTTACTGAAGGAAAAAGCATGGCCATTCCTTGGAGGAACAAGGAAATAAAATGAGCTAACACAGGGGAATGTTAGCTCATTTAAATCAAATCAGCAAGTTGAGATGTTGTTTTGAACAGAACAGGGGTAAGTACCGCAATAAATGTCAAACTTAACTAAAGATGGGGAAGGGCTTATCTACACAGCGCTTTAGACCAGACGGCTATAAATTTCAGTCCGCACTAGCATGTTGCACAATAATTGGCCGGTGTGGACCTAAAAGCTTTCTAGAAGCCGTCAGGGTAGTAGTAGTACTGGACTAATGTGCATTAGGGAACTTTTAGTGCGTGTCAGCAGGGTTGACATGGGTCAGTTAGTGTGTGACATGCTAGTGTGGGCTAAAATTAATACCTCTCTGGTGTCAACTAAAGCATCGTATAGACAAGCCCAGGGGTCAAACTATATTTCGCGACAATGTGTAAATTCAGTAACTTCTGAATTACAGATCACTTGAGAAGAATGGTGTGACAGAGATGGCAATTTCCTAAAATATCCATAAAAACCTTCTTGAATTAAGTTCAATATCTTTGGAGTCCATTGTATTAAGTGCAAAGATTATGTATTATTGTGGGCCCGGATGATCAAAGGACTATCCTGAAAAATGTGGCAGACCCGAATGAGGAGGCGAATGCAAATTCCTTCCCTTGGTCACACAAAAACTAGCCTTTTAAAGCTATGCCCTGAGGAGGGAACCATTGTCTGCCGATTACCTAGTCACAAAGATTGGCGACCTAAGGCTCAAGAAACAGGCTGATCTGCACAGTTCTGAGCTGAACTATTATGAACTTGC
Organism: Sternotherus odoratus; assembly: GCA_032164245.1. Classification (NCBI taxonomy): domain Eukaryota; kingdom Metazoa; phylum Chordata; order Testudines; family Kinosternidae; genus Sternotherus; species Sternotherus odoratus. Next base: position 11,585,953 of record JAVMKO010000018.1, on the reverse strand, counting down.
TACCAGAGAAAACCCCCTTGGTGGGGTTTGAAGGTCAGATTCCTCCCAGAGCTTCGCTGGAGCTGGCGAGGGGGGGCTGATTTCTGGTAAGCTTATTAGTACTGTTTTAAAGATGTTTCCTCTGTCTTCTTTTCACCTTAAGAATAAATGTGCTTGTTTAGAAAGAGCCATGTGGTAGAGCTACGCTGTTCGTAGCCTTTGCAGAGTATGCAAAGCACAGGTTAGGCACTCTGGCTTGCTTCGAATAATACAGTGTAGACAAGGAACTGTGTAGCCAGGAAAAAAACCCAATCAGGAGGAAAGGAGGAAGATTCAGGTCTCCGCCAAGAGAGATGACATCTGAAGAGTCAGGAGACTAGGGTAGGTGCCTTTGATGAACCACAACCGGATCACCTTGAACTGTGACATACATTATTATGAAAATAGTCATTATTGCCCTTTATTGTATGCATTTAAACTGCAATATAGTAAGGTGACCATAAACCAGTCATGAAACATAGGGAATCTATCAGTTTTGTTAGTCAGTGTCAATCGGTTCACAGCCCTTGTTTGCAGTCTTTGAGGTCTTTCAGGAAATACTGAATGGTAAATAGGAGCAGAGGACCTGCTAAACTCACCTATTTCTGACAATGGCCAATACCAGCTTCTTCAGATGAATATATATATATATACATATATATATATATATACTCATCTGAAGAAGCTGGTATTGGCCATTGTCAGAAATAGGCGAGTTTAGCAGGTCCTATATATATATACACACACACACACACACACACACACACACAGGACAATTCTAGAATGGCCTGAAGATGAGGGAGTTTCTCCCAAACCCTCTCATTGTTTGGCTAAAGCCCCGAAGCATGAGAGTTTATATCCCTTCCAAACTTGGGATTTGGAGGGATAGTTGGCGGCTAAAATCCTGTCTATAAATACGATATCGTAAAACTATCATCAGCAGAACTTTAACCTTCACTGCAGCCTGGTTATAGCAGGTATCAGCTGCCTTTGAACACTCCTGCATTTCTGGTACTTCACCCTGCCTTTACAGTGGCTTGTACACTATGGTTCATAGTTGGGTTATGAGGTTGTTTTGTTTCCAAACGGGTAATTAACTAACTATATTTGGTCTTTCTATACCCTCAGTGACTTGATTTGCTACTACTTCTCCTGAACCATAAACTGTGTTCAGCCAGATTTTATACGTAGAATTATAGTTCATTCTCCAGTGATGAAAGGAAATAAGTAGATTTTATTAGGCAATTGATATATTACTTGTCACGCTTTTCAATTTCTTGTAAGACAATATTTAGCGCTCCAGGCAATGACACAGATGTTCACATTGGTCATTCAGACATGTCAGACACCGATAACACTGATTTAAATATTTGGAACATTGCTATGTGGATGCTGTGACAGACTGTACCCCTTTATCCATTCCGTACACACTCCTGAAATAATGTTTGCACAAGATATGTCTTGTAAGATAGCTGAAGACTCAATTTGCTAATCAATATTGTCCTGATAAAATGTGTATGGCAACCCTGTATGTGAAGTTATAAGATTTCCCAGTATGATGTTATTAACATCTGCTCCAAGCTGAGGTTGACAGACAGGTCTGTCTCAAACGCAAGAATGTGTGCTCTACTTAATGTGCATTTAAGCAGTAAACAGAGTCATCAAGCAGGAAGGGAGACAAAAGGACTTCAAACAGGTAGGAAAACCAGAGGGGAACAGATACTCTGTCTCCTGAATCTCGGCTAGAAATGTTTTCCAAGAGGGGACTGACACCATAAAAAGGAAGAATAAATGTGTCAAGGCCTCCCCCCTCTCCTTCTGTCCATCATTTCATGGCAAGAGATGGGACAAAGGAAGCAGCTATTAAACAGGAGAAGAGGTCCTTGCTAAGAAGTTTGGCCAGTATGACTGGTGAGAGCATGTGGTGAGAAAAACTCGGCTTTGAATTTAACATAGTTTGTTAATTTAGGCATTAGTTCAGTTTTATCTTTAGAGTGTCAAATTTGCAGATGAACTGGAGCTCAGCAGCAAAAAAACTTGGAAGAGAAACTGCTGAGCTCCAGTTTATCTGCAAATTTGACACTGTTAGGTGTGGACTTACCATTAGTTGTGAATGGCTCACCGATTACAAAAGCAGTTTCTCCTCTCTGGGCATTCACACCTCCAGATCACCTGCTGGAAGTGGGCTTCGCCACCCCCACTGATTGAATTAACCTTGCTTTCTTGCCTGCATATTTATGCCTGCCTCTGGAGATTTGCACAACATGCATCTGGTGAAGTGGGTCTTAACCCACGAAAGCTCATGATCCCTAATATCTGTTAGTCTATAAGGTGCTACACGACTCTTTGTCGCTAATGTATATAATGCAATTCTGCACTCAACACTGGCCTAAGAAGTCATGCACATGTGCAGCACCCATTGGGTTAGGTTGTGGTTCCTCTAAGGATCAGATCCCAGGAACTGAGCCCCAGTCGGAACAAAACAGAATTGCCCATCGTTGTAATACCATCTCGAAGGGTAAAGAACTTTGCAAACTAATCAAAACACGTCACCCTCACTACGTGCATTCTCACACACTAGTGCCCGAGACGGAGTCCATTTCTACCAGCCACAGCACAAAACCCCTCCATCAATACTGACCCTTGCTCCTGGATTCCAGTAAAACCCTGTCCCAGCTCAGCCATTCACAACCTTTGAGATTATTTGGACTTCTCATTTTTGCAATAAAGTCATTAACGTGAAATTCGTGAGACAAGCTGTTCAGAAAGCCCCCGGCGACATCTGAACAGCTCTGGGTCACAGAGACTGATTAATGAGTTTATTAGCAATTGATTAGATTACGCTAATACACGTGTTGTGTTTACGCAGATCTCCTGCAAGCGAACTAAAACACATTTACCATTCACCACCCCGCTGAGCTTCCACCTGCCCCCTATGGACGACAACTAAAGTACTGTCCACTCTATCCCCAAGCCAGCATAATCCATGGGCGCTATGGCTTTGGAAGTTTCATAATGAAGATCCTTATTATGAGGGTGAAATTAATTATCTTAAATATTAAGACCAAAGGGCCAGTTTTACAAAGTTCTCTGGGTGCCTAAAAATGCAGATAGGTGTCTAGCAAGATTTACAGAAGGGCCTAAACTGATTAGCGCCCAACTCCCATTGAAGTCAAATCCCACGGGCACCAAAACACCTTTCTAAACCCAGATCCTTAGCTGGTGTAAACCAGGGTAGCTCCATTGAAGTCACCAGCTGAGGAACTGAAGCTAAAAGTTTGTAGTAACATCAGAGTGGCAGAGGCATTACTGTAGAGATGGGGAGTAGACTGAGATCGAACCATGATAATACACAGCACTTACTCTGGGGCCTCACTCTTCCACCTTTACATATACTGATTAGGACCTTACTAGCAAGTATTCCAATTGAAATAATCAAAACTGTCTGTAAACCAGGGTGCTACACACTTTAAGTAAGGATGGCAGAGAGGTAAGGACCCAATCCTGGGAGGTGCTGGGCAGCCTCCAGTATCTTGCAGGGTTGGTCCCGAATGCTTGTATTTTCAGAGTGCTGAGCATTCACAGCTCCAACTCATGTCATCCAGACCTGGGAGCACCTCTGAAAAAAATCAATCCATAATTGACTCGCTTAGGGCCACAGAAGGGAGTGTCAGAGACCGGACTAAAATGCAGCCGATTCAGTGAGCTTACACGCTGGGAGAAGAGTCTGTTTTAAACCCCTAAACCAACGCAAAGCTCTATTAGAAACACTCTTACTCTGACTCTTCCTCCTTCTGCTCCTTCAGGCTCTCAAGTAGGGTCTCCTCCAAGACTTCCAGCTCCTCTAAAGGGATTCTCAGCAGCCAAGTGACATGGCAGATCAGCACCCTCGCTCGGGCGTCGTAATAGCCTTAAATAGATGGACACACAAGGAACCGATCAGTTTTAATCAGATCAAAGAGCAAATGTTGCACGCTGCTCTGGGTAGGGACTGTTTATACACTATTGCAATAGCATGGTCTATCCTTTCTGTTCATGCCAGCATATCCAGGGATTTGGGAGAAATGAAGGTTTACCAATTAGAACACGGTAAAGCACAGGACTGTGAATTCATTAACTTTACTGAAGTCAATGGACCGGGCTGATTTAGAACAGCTGAGGATCGGGACCTACGTGCCACGTAAGCCACCTTATAGTCAAGTATTCCTTGCCCACAAACCTCCTCACAGTCAACAGAGATTCACTATAACAGGCGAGTGCCTACGTGGCAAAGAATCTCCACCCTTCATTGCCGGAGTTGTGGCAGGACCTCTCTTTACTCTCTCACAGTAAGGAAGCACTAGTAATTGTAGAGGGGTGGGTCATAGCTTCATTCCCAGCAGGGAGAGGCTGCAGCAAGACCAGTGCCAACACCAACGTGAAATAGACATGAGGGGAAAATGAGGCAACCCCCAACATCTAAGTGTCAACGCAAGATTTATTACCGTGTCTCAATGCACCACCAGATAGAAGGTTTAAATTCAGTGCTTCTCCTTTGTTATAACAGGGAGACTGGAGTTTAATAATAAAAACAGATCCAGCTAGAAGCGAGCTTTGGTATATGTACATTGCTGACAGGTGTTTGCACTTATTCTTCACTGCATGAGCTGAAGGAATGGACAATGCAATCTGACAGCATTCAGTGGTAAAAAGAGTTTATCTGGGGCTGGGAAGCAGGAGCGCTAAAGAAAAAGATATTTTAAACAGATTGGATTTTAAACACTTTGTGCCAGATCTCCTCCTTGTCCTGTGCACATCTCCACAGGATTGTTCTCTTGTTTTTATAACGTATCCTGGGTGCACTCTGACGTGAAAGATGGCATTGCATTTTAAGGGTGTGCATGTGAAGATACCACTTTGAAACATCTAGTAAGTCTGTGAGAGCCCTGATATGGAGATAGCACTTCACAGACAGTTGTTAACCTATCTGTTTAGATTAGGTATTGTGGTAAACCCAGGGCTGGAAGGCTGTGGTGAGAGGGGAAAACTGCAGGTAAATTAGGTCCAGCTGAGAAAGGCTGCTGCAGCCAGCAGCAGGGCCAGCTGGGACCAGTTAAGGAGCAAGCCAGAGCCCTTTAAAGGGACTTCTCCCCAGAGAGGGGTGTGGGAGTGAGGAGTGTGTTTGGAGGCAGGAGGAGTTAGAAGATTGAGTTTGCGAAGCAGAAGGAGGTAAAGGCAAGTGAGAGGCAGTTACAGGGAGGCTGCCAGCAGGCAGGGAGGCAGGAAGGAGCCCCTCCCGGGAGGGAGCTAGCCCAGCCTAACCAGCGAGAGGCCAAACCCAGACGGGGGAGCTGCCCAGAGGACTGGAGCCTGGGGTGCCCAGGGGGGCCCCCTTGCCACAAGTGGTGTCAGAGGTGGGATCGTGAGTAGACGTGCTGGCAAGACCCCTCGACCAGGGCGAAAAGCCCCCCCCCCCTTATTCAAAAACATAAAAAGAGAGAGAGAAAATGGAGGAGGTGGTGAAAGCACTGGTTCAGGCCACTGCGGCCCAGCAGGAGGCTGTTCGAGTGCAGCAGGAAACCAACCAGTTACTGATGTCCCAGGCAGCCCAGGACCGAGCCACATTGCAGGAGTTAGTGAAGCAGGTGAAAGTCCTGGGCACCCTGGCCCGTGGGGGTCCCGATGCCCGGCCGCTGCGGGCAAGCAACTATTTACAGAAAATGACGGCGGACGACGATACCGAGGCCTACCTCCTCGCGTTCGAGAGGACAGCCCTGCGAGAGGCCTGGCCCCGGGAGCAGTGGGCAAGCATCCTGGCCCCTTTTCTGTGTGGAGAGGCCCAGAAGGCCTACTTTGATCTGGCAACCGAGGCTGCTGCAGATTATCCCCAGCTCAAGGCTGAAATCCTGGCAAGGGCGGGAATGACGCCAGCCCTGAGAGCCCAGCAGTTTCACAACTGGAGGTACAAGTCCGACAAGCCACCAAGGACCCAGCTGTTTGACTTGATTCACCTCGCCCAGAAGTGGCTGCAGCCTGAGACCCACAGACCAGAGAAAGTGGTGGAAATCCTAGTCCGGGACAGGTATATGCGGGGGTTGCCACCCGACATAAGGGGTTGGGTCCGTAAGAACGATCCCTCCTCCTATGACGAACTAGTAGCCCTCGTGGAGAGACACCTAGCCTCCCAGGAGCTGCCTCGGACTACCAAGGAAGGAGTGCGCCCGAGTAGGAGGCAGGGCACAGGGCCAAAACCCCGGGGTACCATGCCCCCAAGCCGTTACATAGAGGGAGGGAAAGAGGCTGGGGATCAGCCTGAAAGCATGGAGAAGCTTGGGGACTGGGGGAACGAGACTCGGGGGGTACGGCCTAACAGTCCGAGAACCAGGGTGCTAGCCCGAGCGGGTATACGCTGCTACGCATGTGGGGAAGTAGGGCATATAGCGGCCCAGTGCCCAAACCAGGCCGAACCCATGCAATGCGACCTGGGGGGGATGGAAGGTCCCTGTGTCCTAATAAGTCAGGTGGGGGTCGCGGTGGCCCCCCATAGATACACCCGGCCCGTTAAGATGAACGGCATTAGTACCACTGCGTTAGTAGACTCCGGGAGTGCGGTCACGCTGGTCTCGGGGAAGCTGGTCGGGCGAGACCAACTGTCGCGGGCCAAGCGCTCCGGAGTATCCTGTGTACATGGGGATGTCAATTATTACCCCACCATCCCCGTAAGTATAGACATCCTGGGAAACCCCACGAAGGTAATGGTGGGAGTAGTCCCGAAGCTCCCCTACCCGGTCCTGATCGGGCGAGACTTCCCAGGGTTCGATAACCTGCTCCCCGGAAGGGAGGCAGAAGGTGTTAGTGCCAAGATCCAGGAGAGGGTGCCAAGGGATTGTGGACCCCCGGCCTTCCGAGAGTTTGACCCAGGGCTATTTTCCCTGCCGGGGGGACCCAAGAAGTCTCGGAAGGAGAGAAGGGCAGCTAAGGAGTTGGGGACGAAGATTTTGACCCAGTACCGAAGGGTAGCGCTGGTAGGGGAACAAGTAAGCCCCAGGGGGAAGAGGACTCGGCGAGCTGCGGGGGAGCCCGACGCCGGACCGAGTGCCCCCCAGACTGACCCCGAGAGGGAGCCGGGGATAGATCCCCCGGAGCTAGGACCGATTGGCCTGTCAATGGAAAGCTTTGGGCAGGATCAAGCCAATGATCCAGCCTACCACAATATCCAGAAGGAAGTAGTGGAGGTGAATGGAGTCCCAGTAGAAGGGAAAGTTAAGGGCCAAGGACCGTATTATGTGATAAAGGGGGACCTATTATACAGAGTAGTCCGGATGTCGGACCAAACCATAGAGCAACTCCTGGTTCCCCAGAAACACCAGAGAGGCGTGATGGACCTAGCCCATAGCCACCTCTTCGGGGGCCACCTAGGGGTGGATAAAACCCTCGACAGGGTCCTGAAAAGATTTTTTTGGCCAGGAGTCTACGCGGCTGTCCGCCGATATTGCGCCTCCTGCCCGGACTGCCAATTGCATGCCCCCCGGCCGCACTTGCGGGCCCCGTTGGTACCTCTGCCCATCATTGAAGTCCCCTTTGAGAGGATCGCTATGGACCTGGTAGGCCCACTAGAGAAATCTGCCCGGGGCCATCAGCACATACTGGTTGTGCTTGACTACGCCACCCGATACCCGGAAGCTGTGCCCCTACGGAACACGATGTCAAAGACCATAGCCCGGGAATTGGTGCAGATTTTCTCCCGAGTAGGAATACCCAAGGAGATCCTAACCGATCAAGGGACCCCCTTTGTGTCGAAGCTGATGAAGGACTTGTGTGACATGCTCCAAGTGCGGACCCTGAGGACATCGGTTTACCACCCTCAGACAGACGGTCTGGTCGAACGCTTCAATAGGACATTGAAGAGTATGATGCGGAAGGTAGTGAGCCGGGACGGGAAGGATTGGGACACCCTGCTCCCCTACCTACTGTTTGCCGTGAGGGAGGTACCGCAGGCCTCCACGGGATTCTCCCCGTTCGAGTTGTTATATGGACGCCACCCTCGGGGCATACTCGATATAGCCAAAGAGGGTTGGGAGGAACAGCCGAAGCCGGAGAGAAATGTCATCGAGCATGTGCTACGGATGAGAGAGAGGATAGCCCAGGTTACCCCCATAGTGCGAGAGCACATGAAGAAGGCCCAAGAGGCCCAGCGGACGTATTATGATCGTCGGGCGGTGAGCCGGAAGTTCCAGGTGGGGGACCGAGTAATGGTGCTTGTACCCACGGCTGAAAGTAAACTGTTAGCCCACTGGCAAGGGCCCTATGAGGTGATCGAAGCCGTGGGAGACGTGGACTATAAGGTCCGACAGCCGGGACGCCGGAAGCTGGAGCAGATCTATCATGTAAACCTACTGAAGCCTTGGCAGGATAGAGAGGCTCAAGTAGTCGCGCTCGGAGCAACCCTCCGGGAAGGGAACCAGCCTAGCCAGGTAGGGATATCCCCCGAGCTGACCCCAAACCAACGAGAAGAGGTGATCAGCATGATCAGACGGCACCCGGACGTGTTCTCGGAGACACCAGGCCGAACCAGGGAGGTATGCCACCACATCCGCACGGAGCCTGGGGTAAAAGTGTGTGTCAAGCCCTATCGGATCCCAGAGGCAAAAAGGGAAATGATTGGAACAGAAGTCCGGAAGATGCTGAGATTGGGGGTCATAGAAGAGTCCCATAGCCAGTGGTCCAGTCCCGTGGTCCTGGTACCCAAGCCCGATGGCAGTGTAAGATTCTGCAATGACTTCCGGAGGCTGAACGACGTGTCCCAGTTCGATGCCTATCCGCTACCACGAATAGATGAACTGATCGACCGATTAGGAACAGCGCGGTTCCTGTCCACCCTGGACCTGACCAAAGGCTACTGGCAAATCCCCCTTGCCCCAGCGGACAAGGAGAAAACAGCCTTTTCCACTCCAGATGGTCTGTTCCAATACACGGTTCTCCCCTTTGGATTACATGGGGCCCCTGCCACCTTCCAGCGGCTTATGGACAAACTGCTGCGGCCGCATCGTAAGTACGCGGCCGCTTATTTGGATGATGTGATTATCCATAGCCCCGACTGGGAGACACACTTGGGGAAGGTGGAGGCAGTGCTAGACACCTTGAGGAAGGCCGGTTTGACTGCGAATCCCGCCAAGTGCTCAATTGGACTAGCAGAAGCCAGATACCTCGGGTATATAGTGGGGAGAGGCCTGGTGAGACCCCAGCTTAACAAGTTAGAGGCAATCCAGAAGTGGCCACGACCAGTCCGGAAAAAGCAGGTCAGGGCATTCCTGGGGTTGGTCGGCTATTACCGACGGTTCATTCCCCATTTCGCCGCCCGGGCATGCCCACTAACTGACCTGACGAGAGCCCGTGGCCCGGATATCGTGAAATGGTCGAACGCAGCAGAAGAGGCGTTTAAGGATCTGCGGACGGCCCTCTGCACCGACCCCGTGCTAATAGCCCCGAATTGGGAGAAGGAGTTCTTATTGCAGACCGATGCCTCCGAAGTAGGGCTAGGAGCAGTGCTGTCCCAGATGATAGATGGAGAAGACCACCCCATTCTGTACCTCAGTCGGAAGCTCCTGCCCAGGGAACAGAAATACGCCGTGGTAGAGAAGGAGTGCCTGGCAGTGAAGTGGGCCGTAGAAAGCCTCCGCTACTACCTGCTCGGAAGACGGTTTACCCTGGTCACGGACCATGCTCCGCTGAAGTGGATGCACCAGAATAGGGATAAAAACGCAAGGGTCACCAGGTGGTTCCTCTCACTACAACCCTTCCACTTCCGTGTACAACATAGGTCCGGCCTCCTGCACGGAAATGCGGACGGCCTGTCCAGGGTACACTGCTCAGCGACCCAAGTAGCCCAACCCCATGGTGTTGAGCAGGGGGGGGGGATGTGTGGTAAACCCAGGGCTGGAAGGCTGTGGTGAGAGGGGAAAACTGCAGGTAAATTAGGTCCAGCTGAGAAAGGCTGCTGCAGCCAGCAGCAGGGCCAGCTGGGACCAGTTAAGGAGCAAGCCAGAGCCCTTTAAAGGGACTTCTCCCCAGAGAGGGGTGTGGGAGTGAGGAGTGTGTTTGGAGGCAGGAGGAGTTAGAAGATTGAGTTTGCGAAGCAGAAGGAGGTAAAGGCAAGTGAGAGGCAGTTACAGGGAGGCTGCCAGCAGGCAGGGAGGCAGGAAGGAGCCCCTCCCGGGAGGGAGCTAGCCCAGCCTAACCAGCGAGAGGCCAAACCCAGACGGGGGAGCTGCCCAGAGGACTGGAGCCTGGGGTGCCCAGGGGGGCCCCCTTGCCACAGTATTTATCTAACCTCAATCACTATAGGATCTGAGCATTAATGTATTAATTCTCACAATATCCTTGTAATGTGAGGAAGAATTAGTAGCCCCATTTCACAGATGGGAACCTGAGGCACAGAAAGACTAAAGAGCTGGATAATGTTATGAGTAGGATCCTACCAAATTCATGGTCCAGTCTGGTCAATTTCACAGTCATAAGATTTTAAAAATAGTAAATTTCATTATTTTAGCTATTTAAATCTGAAATTTCACAGCACAGTAATTGTAGCGGTCCTGACCGAAAAAGGAGTGGGGGAGGGGTTGCAAGGTTATTGTAGAGGGGTTATGGTACTGCTACCATTACTTCTGCGTTGCTGCTGCTGGCGGGGTGCTGCCTTCAGAGCTGGGCACCTGGCCAACAGCTGCCGCTCTCCAGCCACCCAGCTCTGAAGGCAACACAGAAGTAAAAGTGGCAATACCACAATACCCCCCTACAATAACTTTGTGAACCCCTGCAACTCCCTTTTGGGTTAGGACTCCCCAATTTGAGAAACTCTGGTCTCCCCCATGAAATCGATGTAGTTTCGGCACACAAAAGACCAGATTTCACGGTCCATGATGTGTTTTTCATGGCTGTGAATTTGGTAGTGTCCGAGTTATGAGCAATGACAGCCTCTGCAGTTATACAGGCTCAGTTGCCTGACCCGGGATTCACGGGGATGAGATACCTAAACAGTTTAGAGGATCTGGGCCTAAGTGACTTGCTGAGGTTACACAAGAAGTCTGTAGCAGAGCAAGGAAGTAACCCCAGGTCTCAGGCTAGTGCCAAAATCATGGCGCCATCCTGCCTCTCTAACTCCCAGCTTGGTTTCTGCTTTTCCAGCACAGGGATAAATAAACCTGCGAGGTGATGACATGAAAATACTACTTTGTATTATTTCAGAGGGATGTAGTGACCTATCTTGTAATAGCTGCCTCACTCTCCAGTTTTCCATTAAAAATAAACTGAGAAAGCCAATGAAAATAAGCCACTTTGTCCTGAGGTGGATGAGGCTTAACAACAATAAATTAACAATAAATTAACTTCAGTCCTGTGCAAAGGTATATTGAAAACACAGTTGCAAAGTGCGGTCATTCGTCTGACATGAAGACTTTGCTACAGTTAGGCATTCTTTATAGCATTAGAAATTTCATTCTAGTAATGTAATCCACATCCTGGATTAAAACAAAACATTCGCTTGTTAAAGAAAACAAAAATTATCATTTGTTCAAAATAGGCTTCACAGGAGATCAAGAATTTATTCCCTGGAAAGGTCACCAGTACTTGAAGTAACTAGCAGAACAAATAGTTTAGGCTGAGATTTTCAAAATGGCCTGATTGATTTTCATTGGGAGCTGGGCACCTAAATTCCATAAGCCTCTTAAAAAAATAATTTTAATTATTTAACGTCAGATCTTTTCTGACACCAGACACATTTGCATGTTAAACCATGCATGATGTAAAAAGTTTTGGAGGTTAGAGTGAGATCAGGAGATCATCAAGCAGAACAGATTCATTAACTCTAGGTTACTATCAAACATTTATATTACAGAACAAAAATTGGCATTAAAAGAACTGAAATAACATTATAATAGTTGGGATCATAGAATATCAGGGTTGGAAGGGACCTCTGGAGGTCCTATAGTCCAACCCCATGCTCAAAGCGGGACCAATCCCCAACTAAATCATCTCAGCCAGGGCTTTGTCAAGTCTGATCTTAAAAACCTCTAAGAAAGGAGATTCCACCACCTCCCTAAGTAACCCTTGGAATAAGATTTTGTTTTACAGTCTGTGATGTCAATAAGTCTATATTATAAAAGCTTGTTAAAAACAAATTAGAACACTCACCATCCTTAAGAGAGAAGGACACAAGATCCTAAAACAAAACATGAAACAAGTAAGTTAAATTTGATGGCATTTTACCCAAAAATCTTAAATAAAATAATGAAACAGACATACACTACAATTGAGTGATTGCGGCATGGTCATATATGAATATGAGAAGCCATGGTGGATCATTTCAGTAAAACAGTATATATCAAAGCCAGATGCTTTAAACACAAAGGTATCCATACTCTGATATATGTAATTGGGCAGAAACAGTCACAAGAAGTGGTAGAACAATTCACTTGAGCAGCGTGTAAACTCATCACAGATTATCATATTACCATCTGATTGCCCCAACCAATTATCCAGGGCTTGTGAACTTGGAGATGTGGGTTCTGTCTCTGCCACAGACATGCTGTGTGACTGTGATTAATTCACTTAGGACCAAATTTTCAACAGCTGTCTCCAAGTTTGGATGCTTAAATTGACGCACCTTAGGCCAGATTTTCAGAAGCCCTGAGCTTCCATAACTCTAGCTAAAGTCCGTGGTAGCTATGGGAACTCAGCATCTCTGGAAAACCGGGTCTCTCAGGGTATGTTTACACTGCAGTTAAAAATGCACGGCTGTTTAATTGTGGTGTAGACTTTGGGGCTTTTGCTCCAGAGCTCTGACTCCAGTGTGAAGCTTCATTTAAAATTCAATTAAAATGCAGAGCTCCCCAGACCGGTGGTCAGGACCCGGGCAGCGTGAGTGCCCACTGAAAATCAGCTCATGTGCCGCTTTTGGCACCCATGCCATAGGTTGCCTACCCCAGATATAGATACTTTCAAACCCAGTGTAACTCCCTGGACTCTGTAATATTATTCCCAGTTCTGCTGTAGCATTCAGATGTGCAAATCAGTTACATGAATACAGATGGGGGAAGGAGCTTCTTGCAAATAGGGGGGCTGAGGGTTCAAAAGGGAGTGACGGGGGGTACTGAGACTTGGTGGAAGGGATGGGCAGCTGGCTTCAGGCTGGAAAGGATGATTCCCCCCCCCCCCCCCCGGTGTTCATCCCTGTTTTTGAGATGTTCCAGACCCACAAGGTCCCGCTCCCTGCTCCGCAGCCTAATCCCAGACCCCAGAGCGGCCACTCTAACCCCTGTGGGTCATGCTCTCGCCTCCCTCCTACCCCAGATGTGCATGAGTTTATACAGGAGTAGAGCCACCCCACAGTGTTTCCCGATTCTGCCACCCCTGCAGGAGTAAACAGACCGAGGAAAAGTCTTTCACGGAAGAATCGGCAAACAGGTGCCAATTTACTTTAAAATTGTGCACATAATTTAAGTGAATGATCAACATTGTTCCCAGCCATCATTTCGAAGTGGATGTTAACCGCTGACCCAGAAAAGAGAAGGACTTGAACAGCAAACCCTTGGGGAGATTGTGGCGGGATAACAATTCTTGGTAGGTTTGACCTAGATGGGAAGCAATTGGCAGAAGTGGCTTCAATGGGAGTTGGGGGAGGCTCAGCGTTTTTTGAACTAAGGCCACTTATTTAGGTGGCTACCGATGGAGCTTAACTCCAGGCATTCGAAACTGTCGGCCTGTGAGTTTAGAGGACTGAAGCAGGTGCAGCTATTCCGACTGACTGAGTGACGAACTGGGGCTAAGGCTTGGATCAGATGCTGTAGGTGTGCCCACCTGTTTCTGTTTGTCTCAGACTTTGAACTACACTTGTGTGTGCTGTCAACTGGAACAAAACAAAGTATTGGTTAGATCAAAAATAACAGTCTGTTCTTTCTCTCCCCCTTTCAGCAGCTGTTTTGCTAAGATGCTCTACAAAAGAAATTGGCTGTGTGCCCTTGTTTGCTTCTTTACGATGTATGAAGTTGGCATTAGAGGCTCTTTTACAGTGTTCTAACTGCTTGTTTTTTACATTTGAAATTCACATCCTGCTTCTCCTGTAAAACTCTATGGACAATTACAGCAGCGGTTCTCAACCTTTTCAGACTACTGTACTCCTTGCAGGAGTCTGATTTGTCTTGCGTGCCCCCAAATTTCATCTCATTTAAAAACTACTTGCTTACAATATCAGACCTAAAAATACATAAGTGTCATAGCACACTGTTACTGAAAAATTGCTGACTTTCTTATTTTTACCATATAATTATTAAATAAATCGATTGGGTATAAATATTGTACTTACATTTCAGTGTATAGTATATAGAGCAGTATAAACAAGTCATTGGCTGTATGAAATGTTAGTTTGTACTGACTTTGCTAGTGCCTTTTATGTAGACATTGTAAAACTAGGCAAATATCTAAATGAGCTAATATACCTCCTTGGAAGATCTCTGCATACCCCCAGGCGTACATGTACCCCTGCGTGAGATTCACTGAATTAGTAGTTTTGTGACACCACAGATACCAAACTTGTGAAAACCGATAGAGAAAGAGAAGTGATTTTTATTCAGACTCTCTGGATTTTGTAAATTTTTATTAATACTTATATAACCCCAAAATCCAATAACCAGCTGGAAGAGAAGTTGTTTTGTTAAAGATTCAACACCCTTTCCCCAACAAGAGAGCGCTCCTAATCCACATTTCAGGGTCACCCAAGGGAAGTCTCTTGAAGAAAAACTGGGTAGAACAGACATTGTAGATATTTCTAAGCCAAAAGTCAAGCAGGAGAAACAAGCTTTCAGCTCTTTACATACCAAAAAGAAACAAAAAAGGGCACAAGCCCAATTTTTCCCTTTCTTCGGATCACGTTTAATAACTCCCTCTCTAAAAAGTTTACTAGCAATATTAAGTTCTTTACAACAACAAGATCATTTGAACACATTCCAAGAGAGAGTTCACTAGTTTTCATTGAAGGTTTATTTTTCATTGAAGGTTTTATTTGTGCAAAGTAATCTCCATTCATAGTATTCCTGCTGTCTTACTTGCCAGAACTTAAAAGATTCAGCTTACCAACACTCAACTGGTTTAGTCACCCAAAATGAACATAAATAATACCCATAATCCTCAAGATTTCACTCAATCAACAGATTCTGCTTAAGATACACCGTGAAGATGGGGAAGATGCTAATGACATTGGTAAGAAATCAGCCTTTCTCCTCTCAGATTCAAGGACTGAGGAGAGACATCAGAGGGTTGGGAATTTAAAAAGAAAAGTGCAAGAAAGTTAGACCAGGGAGAAAAAAATGCAGCATTCAGAATTGAAAACAGAAGATGGCGTTTAATCTGTAATATCCACAAGAACATGTGTCTAGATATGGCTTATGTCCAGTCCTCTCTGCCACTTCACAACAAAGACAAGAAAAACTCAGCCCAAAGGTAGTAACAGACTGTGCCCATGTACAACAGAAGGTAAAAAGAAGTACTTCTGTTCATCCCCCATCGACTACTCAGCCACAATTATCAAGCAACAATCCTAAAAAAGCACACTCCGTAGCACTAACAGGAACTTGTCACTGAATTACAGAAGTCTATGATTATCGGAACTCAATTAAATAAACCATAAAAGTGAAGTGAGTACGTGCAGGATACAGAGACAACAGGAAGCACCGAATGACTGGGTAAAACCTGTCTCTTAGGTTGCTTACCTTCAAGCCACAAGGAAACGCTGATCTCGGTTTGAGTATATGACGGTTCCCACCCACCAGTGTTTTGTCAGTTACATCAGAAAAAGCCTTGGGTGTATCAACATATAGTGACCTTTTCCCTGAATAATTCCTCATGTGAACTATTTCAAGAAGTTCGGCTCTTCTTCCAGTGAGAAATACAACTCCTCTGAACCTCGTCTCAGAAACACGGAGAGAATCAGTAGCAAAAGGCAGGTCAACACTGCCTGCCGGATCGGTGGGTAGTGATCGATCCCCGAGCACTCTCCCGTTGACTCCGGTACTCCCACCGCCGCGAGAGGTGCAGGAGGAGTTGACAGGGGAGTGGCAGCAGTTGCTCAGCGCTGTGAAGACACTGCGGTAAGTCGACCTAAATATGTCAACTTCAGCTACGCTATTATTGTAGCTGAAGTTGTGTATCTTAGGTCGATTCCCCCCCCACACACAGTGTAGAGCGGGGGTAAGACTCCTATATTCTACTGTTCTCTTTGGACCAAAGACACAAAGTCCCAAGACATTCAAGAAGAGTCTCTGCTGTACACCCCTGAGCGACATAAGTTACACCGACACAGGCTGTGGTGTAGACATAGCCTTAAAGTAGGTATGTATGTAGGCTTACTTTAAGACCCTTTACACTGCCTGAGCTGAGTAAAGGGGCCTCAGTGTAAATTAGAAGCAGGCCCATCATGTGTAAGGCCAGGTCTACACTACAAACTTACATCGGTGTAACTATGTTGCAGAGGTGGACTAACCGCCAATGGGAGTTCTCCTGGTGGCAAAGTTGCGTCTTCATTAAAGTGCTACAGCAGCACAGCTGCAGCTTTTTAAGTGTAGACTGTCCTTAAGTGTTCCACTGATTTCAGTCAAATGTAGATGAGGAGAACAGAGCAGCAGTGTTATGGGAGCAGTAAAAAGGTTACCAGATCTCCCATGAGAAGGAAGGGCCCTATGCACTGGGTGTACAGCACATTTTGAAGCAGAGAAGGTATCAAAGACTCTAGGCATCACTTATTTAGTGGAATCTAGGCAGGTCAGATGTCTAGCACTCATACACTATAGGGATGAATGGATGGATGGATGTGGAAGTCAGTCACTCTATCACCGCCCCCTTTTTTTAAACAGAAGGTAACCTGATGTTTTAAATACATATAGATTTAGGATTTCCTATACCCAATACTACAGAAAGAGAATTTCAACAACAGACAGGCAGCTCTGACCACGTCTTTATCCACAAGCCAAACGGAAGAGGGGAAGGGATGAACTTACTTGTGTAATGACGACTGGATTCTTTTCCAAGACAGGATCCTTCAGTAAAATCTGAGCAAAGGTTTCTGTGCCCTCGCTGCCCAAACCGCTGGTGAACGCAGTCATGGCAGGCAAGACGGCGTCTGACAACTCAAGCCATTTCACCAAGCCTTCAATGAACTCCATCCTAAAGGAGCTGCAAGACAACACAAGCGACACGAGTCAAACATTCAGCAGTTCTTCTTTCTTAAGTTACCTTCATTTTAGATCTAGGTAGGAGTTGAAATGCTGATTAAAAGGCATTCAAAGCACAGTTAGCCTTCAGCTTCTCCGCTTCAGTTTATTAAAGAAAGATGGTGAAAGCAAAGAAATTTTTTTTTTAGGGATATAAAGAAGTCCTGAGCTGTCAAGTGAAAGTTTAACGTCACTGTTTAAAGACGACAGTGTGGTCTGGATATTACAGTGCAGGACTACAAGTTAGCACTGCTCTTTCATGTCACCTAGAACAGGCCACTTAACCTGGCTCTCTGTTTCAGGGGATCGTAACGCTTGGATTCTTCACAAAGATGGCGCAAGATATTATGTAATGCATGTAAAGCACTTTAGAGAACTTTACTGATTTTTCTTGGCCTTTCACCAGGCCTTACTTTCAACTTCTAAAGTTCTCTAGTTGTTCACCCCAAAATCAAACTGCCGATGAAAAGTCAGCAGAATATCTGAACACGATCAGTCTTTTGTGTAGACAATGAAGCAGTGTGGAGTGGACAGTACCATTACCTTTTGCAGGCCTGAGGCTTGGCATCACAGTGTTAAGAGACTCACTTTGCAGTGAAACACAAGGAAATTTTAGATGTAAAGGAACATAAATATGGCCGAGAAAATAACCAAGAAAATCCCTAATATCTCTCCTTACAGTTCCAATGCACTATGGAAGCACAAACTGATATGAATAATACCGTTACTTTCAGAGGCTCTGACTGTAGTCATTACAGAGAAAATTGGTTTAAAAAATATAAGTCAAGACCCCGCCAGAAATTAACATTGCCTAGGCATCAAATGTAGAGAAATGCTTGTAACTTGTAAGCTCTATATTGACATTCTGGGAGATGAGCTCCCCTTGTGTGTGTGTGGAGCTTCTCCAAAAGGGGATGGGAGTAAATGGCATGCTCACAGGGAAGAACAGTTAACCTCTGTCTCTGTACCAGCAGAATGCAGTGCCCATTGTCCTGACCAGAATCTGAAGACACAACTGAGGCAGCCTAATAGTCCAGGAGAGTAAGGGACGATTTGTTTCCATGTTTTATTCACGGTTGTATGGTGTATTCGACACTGTACGGAGAAAAGGTAAAATTTTCAAAAGTGCCAATGTGACTTGTGCCATTGTCCCATTTTCAAAAGAGATTTAGGATCTTACGTCTCATTAAATGCCTTAGGGCTTGTCTACGTGGGGAATTGTACGGGCATAACTATAGTGCTGTATTGAAGGTATACCGCCCCATGCGAACATGCTTATAATAAAAGTGTCCACACTAGGAGTTACATCTATAATTATAGCAGTGTAACCATAGTAGCATAGTTATGACAGTACAGACAAGCCCTGAGATTTAAGCACCCAAGTCACTCGGGCACTTCCAAAATTCTACCAAAAATCTCTTTCATGGATGCCCAGCTGATGCACATTTTCTTCATTTTGAGACAATCTATAGGCAGTTTGCAGGGTCCAGGTAAATGCAACCTCTTTGATCAGAAAAAACACAGGCCCCTGTTCTCTTGGACATGACCAACTCCTGCAAGATTTCACTGGGGAAAGCTCCCAAGAAAGCCTTTTCCTGTAAGATTTCATAGGGATCATCGGCTCAGGCGTCAGGCCTTTCCTGAATCGGGGATGTACCTTCAAAAACAAAGGGTCTGATCCTGTGTGGAACCTCAAGTCCCATAAACTTCAGCACCTCAAAGGATCTGGTCTAAAACCTCTGAATAAACCAGCCTGCCCCAATGGCATGCTTAAGAGTCCTTTTCCCTGGCCTTTGGAAGGACAGCCACATACAGCCACTAGTGCCAGTCTAGCGCTCTTTTTCTATATAATCTAATCTACCCCAGGCACATGATTGGCTTGTTATCAGAACCTCTCTCAGCTACTGCACAAAATTTGCTTTGTGCCCCATCTTACCTTTGCTCCTTTTCAGGAAACAAGCAAGCCAGAGATATCCCACAGAGAGCTGCGTATGCAAACCTTCCTGGTTCACCCAGCTGTTTGCCCACGAGTTCACGGGGCTCTTTCGTGTCTGTCTGTTCAGCCATCCTGAGTCGTCTCCAAGCCTGCCTGCTCCACTTCTGCTCCTCAGCCACTCTCACCTGCCATTTAAAATAATGAAAAAAAACAACAGCATTTGAAAGTAGTGAGGAAAGTGACTGATAGATTTACCTTTCCGCGCTTCCTGGCTCTGTCTTATGACCGAGTCTGCCAAGGGCAGCCTTGTGTGTTTACCCAATGGTGTGATATTGTACAAAACACATTGCTGGTGGCTTCAAGCTTCACCTTGCCTTCACCTTCAACAATTATCAAGTGTTTCCATAATACACTTAATTATTTACACTTTACACAACAGATTAGAAATCCACTTCAAGCTGAAAAGGATCAGGGCTCATTGAATACTAAGGAAGCATATACCTCACACACGCAAAACCACTAAATTAACATTAGTACAAAAGCCTTATCACTTATCACAATGACTAAACTTATTGTGGTCTGGGAATGTATACACCCACCCCTTCCCAAAACCAAATCACCCCTCTGTTCGTTATGCTGGAAGCATTTTATTCAGGTAAGAAAGTTCAGCTCAGAAGCAACTACTAATTAAAGGGGAAAACTTTTGCTTTCTAACTGACTTTCCTGTTGCGATTATTGGATTTTCTACATCCCATCCTGCTTCCTCTACACTGCTCAAGGCTCTCTCTTCATGGCTCACGTTGCATCCTTTGTCCGCTACCAACTCTAGTCTACTTGGCTCAACCTCCCAGTACATGTTTCCTCAAAATAGGGCCCAAGTGATGCACAGTCTTGTGCTGGCCCTCTGCACAGGGGTAAATTTCCTCCTATATTCTCCTTGCTCCTCTTTCAAATCCCCCATCTATTACCCCGCCATTCTCCCATCCACCTGTTCTACAATGCCTGTGTGTGTTGATTATACAGCCCTTCCTCCTCCCCCCCCACCACCACTGAGTGCTGTATGTGTTAATCATAACATACCTACTTTTGCTTTTAAGGTCCAACCCCGCACCCAATTAAGTTGATAGGGGTTCTGCTACCAATTTCATCAGCGGTGATTTCAGGATCAGAGTTTGTAAGATTTGTGGTAGCAGGAACTTTTATTCCGTTTTGACATATGCAACTTTGCTACCATAATGCTTCAGGCACATCCATGCTGCTAAAGAAAGGAGGCTAATAATTTTGGCAATAACCAGAATAAATAAAATCACAGAGTGGTGTAGATTTTCTAACATTTAGGGCATTTCACAACGGTAAAAGGGTGGGTTCGTATAATGCAAATAGGCTTTAAACTACCAAACAAGGCATTAGGGCACTGATTTGGCAAGAAAGTTGTACTCCTGCCTGGGACATGGTTAAAGTGAGGCATGCACTTAAATTCCTAGCTGGGTGCTACCTGTGGCTCCATGTGCCAGTCAAGGGGTGAAAAATGTTCCCTCTAAGCTCATTAGAGTCAACAGAGAGATTCCCATTGATTTTACCTGGCTTTGAGTGAGGATCTAAGCAGGCCAGGGCAAGCTTTAAGGCAGGCTGCTGTGGCAGGCATTAATCAGACTCGGAATTCAGAGGGGGCAGATGTGCAGAGACAGCATCCATGTGACAATTTCTCATTAAAGAGTGCAGAATGGGACCGATCATCATGGGTGGGGTTGGGAAGGAATTTTTCCCCAGGGCAGTGACCTTGGGGGTCATTTGCCAGGACTATATCGGTACAGCTCACCTCAGGTAATGGTGCACCTTGGTTCATCCTATTTTCTGCCTGAGGCGCCCAACAGCTGAGTTTCTTGAGGGCTGTAGTACTTTGGTCTAATTCCAGATGTTGAGTTTAGTATCTGGGTGGTATTAGAGGCCTGTGATAGTCTGGTCTGACTAGATGATCTGACAGTCCCTTCTGATCTTAAACTCTTGGTTTGAAAAGAATCATTCACTTCAATCTTTCTGGTCACTCAGTAACAGTCTTAAAAGTTGCAGTTCTTCAACAAAAGAACTTCAAAAACAGATTCCAGTGAGAAACTGCTGAACTGGAATTAATTTGCAAACTGGATACCATTAAAATAGGCTTGAATAAAGACTGGGAGTGGCTGGATCATTAAGCAAATTGAATCTATTTCCCCATGTTAAGTATCCCCCTACTGTTACTCACACCTTCTTGCCAACTGCTTGAAATGGGCCTTCCTGATTATCACTACAAACGTTTTTTTATTTCTGCTGATAATAGCTCATCTTAATTGATCAAATCACTTAAAGTTGGTATGGCAACCTTCACCTTCTCTGTATACATATCTTCCTACTTTATGTTCCACTCTATGCATCTGATGAAGTGGGTTCTAGCCCACAAAAGCTTATGCCCAAATAAATTGGTTAGTCTTTAAGATGCCACAAGTACTCATCATTCTTTTTGCCGATACAGACTAACACGGCTACTACTCTGAAAAGAATTCATCAATCAGTATCCCAAGGCAGCCTGGGTTTGTCTGCAATGGGGGAAGAGGGCTCCTCACGACTGAGAATTGCCTTGAAGTTATTATAGAAATATGCAAATTCAATTCCTATCCTATGTGATTGCTAAGGTTTAAATTCCAGGACAATTCATCAGGCTCTTCAAGAGCTGGTGATCGCCATGACTCACGCCCCTGTCTTTCTGGGAACTGAGGCTGCTCCCAGATGAATCTCCTGGTTCTGTGACTTGCCCATGCAGGTCTGAGGTATCCAAGTGCGTTTTCACGGAAACAACACAATACAGGAACCCAAAGTCCATGAACTAACAAAATAATAAAACTGCACTAATTCTCTGCACGTACTAAGAAGGGCAGACGCTGAAACATGCTTCCCAAGGGATTGAGTGGAGTCCTCAGCTCCATTGCTGGCCTTGGGTGAGGTTCCATCCTGGGCATGTGACGTTTGGGTCGGCACTGAGTCAGCCCTTACTAGGTTAAGCTGTAACTCTGAAGAAGGGAGCTAGACCTTCCCCGCTTGCTAACTGTTTTCTCTGAAATCTCAAATGATAAAAGAGCCCCTATTCGTCTCACCGTCTCACGTCCTTTTCCTCGTACGCTGCTGATCTATCAGTTCAGACAGCATGTCGCCTCTATGACAGGACATGTGTTCAGTCCCGGCTTTCAAATGCAGACAGCACTAGCTAGAGTCTGATTCCCCTAAAGTGTCATCTTGACTCCAACTTATTGAATCAATTGTTCGCATGCAATACCTCATATTTCAAGTGCCAGCAGTTTTTGCAAACCCTAGCTTGCCATTTCTGTTATCAGCCCTACAAGACGTGCAGATGTGAGCATATTATTATAATGGACACATGACTGGAAATATCCACTTGCTTCCAGCGAGAGCGAAGGTTTCCTTGGCCACAGAAAGGGCCCAAACTAGCAACTTCTGGAGAATTTAATACAAACCTATCTTTCCTGAGCAGCTCTTAGGATACTATGATGCTGGGTATTACAGGAAACCCTAAGGATGACAGATTCCAGGGAGGGGAGAGAGCATTCAGGTGTCTCTGAAGAGACAAAAAGCTCCTTCTTTCTGCCAGCCACTAGAAGGGTGAGGGGAGTCACAGGGTACCTCCATTCATAGGCTGACACCAAAAAACGGAGCAGCGCAGCAGGGTCTAGAGACGGTATCTTGAGAGAAACACCATCTGCAGAAGCTGGCGGTATCTTGAGAGAAACACCATCTGCAGAAGCTGGGATTCCACAGTAGGTGTTTTCACCTTTACATCTAATTCCAGATATAATGTGGCTGCTAATTTTTTGAGTGAATATACATTCCAGGGACAGGAATGCTCCCATTCTGAACAAAGTTCAGTGTACTCTCTCAATTACTCTAAGTCACTCTCCCCTCCTTCCCCTGTTTGCCCAGGAAGTTTCTGCACATTGTTTTCAACCTTTTTATGATCTACCTCATTCTTGACTCCAGAGCATATTACAGTCACCGGCACAATCTAATCTTTATTTCCTGCTAGTGTAACCAATTCCGCCAACTGTAGAAATGACACTACAATAGCTTCTTTGTATGGAACATTATTACATAAAACTCTACAAACAGATCATTAAAAAAAAATAGGATTTGGGAGTTTTGCACCAATGATGTTGAATTTGCTGAAAAGTTATTAAGGTTCTAAGAAGCCCTATTCTCTGTGCTCTCCCATCCGCAAATCAGAGCTTTGAGGTGATAAATATGGGCAATAATTTTCGAACATGGAACCTACAGTTAGGTATCTAAGTATGTATAGGAACCTAGAAACAGCTGGATTTTCTGAAATGCAGTGTCAGGAATAACAACATCTGGTTGAGTCACATTCAACATATTGGACCTACCCGATAAACAATCACATCCTGCTGCTATTGAAATCAACAGGTAGAGCCCAGCAAATCTGTAGATATCCGTGGACTATGTTTGCAGATCGCGGCTTGTATGCGGATACAATTTTGTATCCATGCAGGGCTCTATCAATGGGAACCGCAGGAGCTCGACACCTCGGAAAAATCAGGCCACTTAGTTTGGTGCTAAGTTTGAAAATATTGGCCTGGGTATTTATCACCGACGCCAACAGGAGTAAATTGGCCTCAGAGACAGGCTCAGATCCTGAGGATTATATTCATCTTGTTTCACTGAAGTAGGTGTCCCTGTCTCAGACAAGATAATCCGGCAGTCCAAAGCATTTCCCTTGAAAGACATTTTTATCACCAGCTTTTCACAGCAAGTGCCCTTTGTTGTCTTGAAAGGTGCTGTATTTTATATAATGACTTCAGCAATCTTATTTAAAAAGTAAAATTATAATCCTACATTTATGTTCCACAGCTGTAAAATACTTGAGTGTTCTCTACCGGTGGAAAAGCAAACAGAGGCATACTAGCTGCACATTCACGCCTGTGCTAAAATATAGATGCTTGGAACAGCCAACAGCAGAATGGGTTAAAAATCCTTGGAACCCTCAAATGCACCCAAGCCATTTCATTGAAACAGCGGGATTGCACTGGTGCAAAGGAAGACAATTTAGCTTTTAGTTTCTGAGTCTCATTCCCCAAGAAAAAAGAAGGAGCAATGATTAGTAGGTAGCAAGCAGGGACCTCAGGTGCTGGAGGGATGGACTGTCTTGCATCACACAACAAAACCCGAGTGGCTTTGAGGGGCTCTGTATTATCTCCCAGCCTCGGGTACTACTCATTAAGAGCCGACAGCATGCTCAGAGCTGTATGGATCTTGGAGGAAATCCCAACCAGTTTACAGCATAAGGCTCAAGGCCTGCAACTGGGTTGGGGTGGGTAGACTTTCTGACCATGTGGAGACTCACTAAAATCGGTGTGGTCTATGTGGCAGCAAAGATCTGCCCACATGGATCCAATTGCATGATTCGGATGCAAGACATACACTAAACACTATTAGGCACACAGAGCACGATGTGACCATCTGATGGATTCAATGCAAAGATTATTTAACGAACAAAATTACAACTCGATAATATATTCTTCTTCATGACCATTAAATACCTCCAGATTGCCTAGCATTGGGCTTGACTCTGCAAAACGTTATTCATGTAAGTCAGAGGTGGACAAACTATGGCCCGCGGGACCGTCCTGCCCGGCTCTTGAGCTAGCCCCCGGTCCCTCCCTTGCTATCCCCCATAGCTTGTCGCTGCCAGCACTCTGGGCGGCGGGGCAGTGAGCTCCTGCCAAGCAGCGTGGTGGCATGGCTCGGTCCGGTCGGGTGGCGCGGCTGTCAGTCCTACTGCTCTGAGTGGTGTGATAAGGGGGCAGGGAGCAGGGGTTGGATGAGGGGCAGGAGGTCCTTGGAGGGCAGTCAGGGGACAGGGAGCAAGGGACAGTCGGAGGGGGCGGAGGTGGTCAGGGGACAGGGAGTGTCGGATAGGCATGGGAGTCCCAGGAACCCATCAGGGGCTGGGGGTGTGCATAGCGGTCAGGGCAGTCAGGTGACAGGGAGTAGGGAAGGGTCAGATAGAGGATGGGGTTCTGGGCGGGGCTTTTAGGGGCAGAGGGTCCCAGGAGGGGGCAGTGAAGGTGCAAGGAGTGGGGGGTGGGGTTGGATGGGTTGGCGATTCTGAGGGGGTCAGGAAGTGGGAGGGGACAAATAGGGGGTGAGGCCACGCTCTTTGGGGAGGCACAGCCTTCCCTACCCGACCCCCCATACAGTTTTGGAACCCCAATGTGGTCCCAGGGCCAAAAAGTTTGCCCACTCCGATGTAATAATCTTTAATTACATGGGCCCCCGTCCAGGAAAGCACTTCAGCATGTGTATAATGGACATCTGTATCTTTAAAATGGAGTAAGATAGGATTGAGCACTTTCTTAAACTGGAATGTTGTCCTGAAATGTGACCCCAAGAGAGCTCTGCTGATGTCAATAGAATGAGAGAGATTTTATTTAGGGTTCCCTGATGTAGTCTTTAGGAGGAAAGGCACAATAAGGTTAATGGATGTCTTTGATAAGAGACTAGTTATGCCTTTTCAATGCTAAAACAAAAGCACTACTGTCGATTTCTATCACTCAGCTACTACCCGGATGTGTAGAAATACAAAGACTGACACACCGTATGAGACCAACAGACCATTTAGTCCACTATCCTCTTTCCAGCAGTCCCAGATGCTTCAGAGGAAAGTGAAAAACCCTCAGAAATGGGCAATTATAGAATAAACTGCCACTAAGGGAAATGTCTTTGTAACCTCAGGCAGTTAGTGATTGGCTTATTCCATCAAGCATGCGGGTTGTGTCCCTTATACTTTTTAATCTTATCTAATGTAACTGTGGATGCTCTTACTAGTCATACAAATACCTTATTATTCCTGTAAATGCAGTTTGGGCAAATGAATTAAAGGGACTTCTAATGGGTATTTTGGAAAATCTAATTTATACAACTTTTAGAATAGCAGTCACAGGAGTGATTTCAGATGCTGACAGAAAAATGCAATGCAACATTAAAAACATCTTAGCCAGAGGAAGACTGTCATTTGCTATAACACCACCTAACGCTTATCTTTCATCAGTAGATCTCAAAGCTCCTCATAATCTTTGTAATGTATCTGTTATCCTGAAAGTGAAATTCACTCCTGTGCAGCGGACAAGCACAAAGCTGAAGATAGACAAATTCAGACTTGAAATAAGGCCTACATCTTTCACAGAGGTAGGGTGACTAGATGTCCCAAGTTTATAGGGACTGGCTCAGTTTTGGGGACTTTTTCTTATATAGGCTCCCTGCCACGTATTGAAGACAATAGGGGACCCATATGTGATCTTAAATTGGATATAATTGAATCCATAAATATGTGATAGTGTTTATTATAGTGTTTCCTGGGGAGTTCTGTGAGAGGTTTTTATTTGAGTAAAATAAGTAAATATTGATTTAGATGTTATAAAATAAAGAGAAATATTTAAAAACAAAACAAACCCACAGCACTTCCTGGGGAGGAAATTGACATGAAGGAAACTTACTTTGAGGAGGGAGGTAAAAGGGAGGAGATGCCTGCCACAGGAAGCCAGGGAGGGAAGCACCAGTGCAAATACAGTTATTACCGCTAGAATCCTAAACGCTCAGATGGACAAGACTGCTTAAACACCGGATTAGATCCAGAAACCAGATCCACCCAGGGTGCAGGAGGCTCTTGTGTGCATGTGACTTGTCCCCCCCCCCCCCCGAACAGCTGCAAGGCTGGGGGTGAGGTGGAGTGAGGGTCCCATTTCCTCCATCTCCCCCTCCCCCCCTTCCAAAAACTTTTTAGACTCGCACTGAATTCCTCCTGCAGCTCCGCTCCCGACAGCAGCAGCTCCCAGTAGCCCCCTTGGGTAACGATCAGGGGGCAGCGGGGTGCACGGCTCCCCAAGGGGCTGAGTGGGGGGCGGGCTCCAGCATCCCCTCTCCCCCCAGGGGGTGAATCTGGGGCTGGCTGGCAGCAAAGCCCTGTGTGTCCGAACCAGAGCCCCGGTGGGTGGGGGGCGGGAGAGGGCAACTCCCCGCCCTGATCCGCTTCCCCGGGGAGCCCCCAGGCTGGGACCCCAGGGAGGGGGGCTCCCCCTGGACCCAGGTTTGGGGGACCCCCCCAACGCATGTCCAGGCAGACACAACCCGTCCCCTTGTCCTACCGTGCGTCTCCGCCCGCCAACCGTCGGGGAGGCGCCGTGCTCTGGTGCCGCCACCTCCCCGCTCTCCCGGCCGGCTCGGGGCTCGATCCCAGCCCGAGGCTCAGGGACGCCGAGAGGGCCCGACTTACGCAGATCGCGTAGGGGGAGCTATTGCCGTACGGTGAATGCGGCGGCTGCCTGACGTAGCCGGCGCGGGGGAGCGGAAGGTCTACGCAAAGTGCGTACCGGGAGAGGGGCGCTCCGGCTGGACTCTGAGCCCCGGCTAGGCTCCAGCTGGGCCGTGTGGCCCCCCCATTGTCTGGAGCAGGGCCAGGCCCATTAAAGACCATCGTGACTAGCATGAGATTACAACTGTCCATTTCTGCAGAGTCTGCAACAGGGGGCTTCTAGCCTGATCCTCAGGTACAGGTGGGGCCAGAAACCTCAGTGTCCCCTCTCCACCAGCTCTAACTCACCGGCCAGGATCCTCCCAGCCAGCCTGAGCTGCTCTGACAGCAAGCCAGGTCTGGTTCTGGGTGAGGCCATTTCACACAGCTTCAGGGGTCACCTGCCCTATGGCAGAGGGGCGCCCCGGATCACAAAAAGGGGTCGCGGTCTCAACTAGTTTGAGAACCGCTGCTATGGATGGTGATTATCCAGGATTTTATTAACCAGGATTAATTTTTTCCCTATCATCCTGGATAATCGAGAGTCTACTGTATTGAAATTTCTCAGCAAACTGGAAATTCCCCCCTAAAATTTCATATCAGAAACAGGGAAGCATTGTGTTCCCAAAAGGAAATATATGAAATTGACATTTTTGTCAGTTCCACCACTGCTAATCAGCTGGGGCTCCAGCTGCCTCTCTCTGCTATAGACTGTGTACCCTGTTTCAAGGAAAGTTTTGTTGACTCTTTAATAGAGTTGATGAATCAGTGTGCCTCAGCAACTTGGTAGTTTTGCTGGAAAAATTCTGATCAGCTGTACTTGATCATGATCAATTCATTCCTTAATCTTTGAATAAATTAAATAGTTTCAGCTTCTTAAGTCTTTCATGTTTTCCAGACCACACCACATTCTTGTAACTCGTCTGAACCCTTTATAATTTTTCAACCTTTTTTTTTTTTTTTGGTGTGTGGACACCAGAACTGGACTCTGTTTTCCAGTAGTAGTCTTACTAATGCAGTATTCAGAGATAATCCCTCCTCCCCACTCCTACTTGGCATTCCTCTTTTTATGGAAGCTCATGTTCAGATGGTTATCTACCATGATCCCCGAGTCTTTTTCAGTGTCACTGCATTCCAGAGTACAGTTCCCCATCATCCTTGTTCCTAGATGTAAGATGTTGCATTTGGCTTTATTAAAACTCATGTTGTTCAATGAGGGCACCCAATCAAGTTGTCTTGATTGGTCAGGTTGATCAATATTGTCCTACTTGGCCACATGCCAAAGGGATGTGATTTGCATCCCAAGGGTGTAACTGCCTATGGGACACAGTACAGTACTAGAATCTGGATATTCCCTAGGCCTACTTCCTCCTGTGACACTGACTCGTGGTTTGTGGAAGGCAATTTGAACTTCACTTCCTCAATTCCCTGTTATTAAAGTGGAGATGATCATATCTGTCTGTCTCATAGGTGCGTTGTAAGGATTACGCAAGGTTTGTAAGCGCTGAATACAAAAAGTGCTATGCAAATGCCCATGCCTCCTGCTATCTATCACCTTTCCCTTCCTTTTCAGAGGCTGGACATCACTGCTGATCCTTCTGCTTTTACCACACTTTTTTCATTGTTCAATTATTTGCACTTTCTTCTCCATGGGATTGTCTCCTGCTTTGCCTGTGGGTTTTCACTGTGCCAGGGGTTTGTGGCTTTGAACCCCTGCAAAGCTCATTACAAAATACCTTTTTTCAATCAATGTGACACACATTTCTTGGCTTGGCAAATTTAATACCCTCTGAGAAAGAGAAGAGTATATATTGCTCAGGTCGGACCCACATTTCCTGGTTTTCTGAAGTGAGAATGCAGACTCGAAATCAAAATGACCGACCTAGTGGGCATTTCTTATATAATACAACTCAGAGCCTTTGTACAGTCATTATTCTTGAGATTCGAGTTGGATGAGGAAATGTAAAACCCAAGAGGATCACTTAAAACAACGGTGTCAAAACTTTTTTATTAATCAGGGACCACAATGACAACTTATCAGAAGCCCAGGGGCTGTATCAAAGATGTATTAAGAGACAGATTGTGACCACCCTCATCCTTCAGCTAGAGGTAAAACCAAGAGGTTTAAGGATGAACTGTCCCATTTTGATCTAACTTGTCTTTTTTCCCCCCAGCTCTCAAATGATCTGCTGACAGATCTTTACAATTGCAAATAGGTAATTGAAATGTGTCATAAACCCCTGATTTACGTATTTCCTCAGTGAATCATTCTTGGTCTTTGGAAGATTCATGGTTAGTTATGAATATCCCAAACTTGCAACTGGTCTGTGTTGGGTCATTACACAATTCATGTGGTAAATCACATGCTTTCTGTTCCTTGACTAGATGAATCAGATAACTAACCAACACCGGAGGAATTGTGAATTAGAAACTCAAACATGTTACTCTAGTGAATATAGAACAGTCAGTCTTAAAATATATTTGTGATGAGAATTTATGCTCGTAAAACTTAGGTGCTCAACTGGCAGTAAGAAGTGACAACTTGTTCCATGTTCCTCCATGTAACTACCCCTTCTTCTGAGTTTCTCAGGCTTGTAGTGTATGTATATTTGTCATGGGAGATAGTAGGGCAGAGAAGGCTCTCTTGTATAATGCTCTAATTAATATAAAACATGGAACAATTTGAGGAACTAGAGGATCACAGAAATGTAGGCCTGGAAAGGGCCTCAGGAGTCATCTAGTTCGTGAATTTGTCTGAATAAAAATTTGCTTTTGAAACTGAACAGCTATTTGAAGCTTTTCAAAAATAGGCTCAAGTGCAAAGTTTGGATCCAGAGCCAAAAACCTGAAGCATTCAGATTGAGGCTTTTGGTGCGGTCCATTATATAACTTGATGCAAGCTGCAAAAAATTGGATCTGTATTTCACCAAAGTTAGGAGTGTTCCACTCTGAGATTTTTGTTTGGGCCCATCTCTAGGCAAAGCCATATATTAAAGTACATAAAGCACAAGACACAAGAACCTTTATGTACAGGTGGCTAAAGTGACTCCCAGAAACCAAATACAGGCCAACCACAGTGTAATCCAGGGTAGCTTTCAACTGAGTGAAGGGCTACTCAGACTTGTTTATAGTAGGGATGTAAAACAAACATTAACCTTTAACCACCCTCCAGCCCCGATCACACCACGACCCCAGACCTGCCTCCCAGCCAGACCCCAGACCTGTCTGCACCATGCTGAACCCCCAGCCGAGCAGTGCTGGCCCCATGCCGCGCCATGGCACACCCGACCCCAGCCCTGGCCACACAGCATTGGACCTGACCCCGCTGGCTGGACCCCAGCCCTGGCCGCGCCCTGCTGGCTGGCCAGCTGACCCCTACCCTGTGGCCAGCCAACCCCAACACCCACCTCGCCGGCCAGAGCAACCACAGCCCCTCTCCCATTAATTAGTTAACTGTTTAAACCAGTGGTTCTCAAACTTTTTGTAGTGGTGACCCCTTTCCTACACCAGGCCTCTAAGAGCGACTCCCCCTTGGGGTCAGGCGGGGGGGGGGAGGGGGCGTGCCTGAAGCCCACTGCGGCAGGGACTGGGGGGGTTCCAGCAGCCCCCCCGAGGCCAGTGGGGGGTGGGGTTTCCAGCAGCCCCATGGAGGCGCTGGCAGCCCACTGCGGCAGGGGCCGGGTTGGGCACATGGCAGTGCCGGCAGCCCGCCGCACCAGGAGCCGGGGCCCGGACCGGGCTCGCGGGGCCACCAGCAGGTCGCCGCGGCAGGAGCTGGGACCAGGCTCGCGGGGCCATCAGCAGCCCGCCGCGGCGGGAGCTGCGGCTGGGACCAGCCTTATGGGGGCATCGGCAGCCTGCCGTGGCAGGGGCACGGGCTGCCTGCAGCAGCAGGGGCTGGATGCCAGCAGCCCGCAGCAGCGGCATTGTTCAGGGCCAGCTGCTGGCAGGAGGGGCTCGCGACCCCCACAGAACTGACTCGCGACTCCCAGAGGGGTCCCGACCTCCACTTTGAGAACCAATGGTTTAAACGATAGCATTTTAAATGGTTAACTTTTTAAACAATATTTACATCCGGAGTTTATAGCCATAAGTTATAGCTGGGGATGTTGTAAGTGAAGAAAACAAAATGGAATGATTGTTGCAAGTGAGTATTTGATGTCATAAACTTTAGGGACATTATAATACGGTTTTATTATACTAAAGTAAAGAAAACCAACTTTATTACAGGAGGATTTGAAGTTTGTAAATAACGGAAAATGAGGGATCATGTTGTAGTTGGAAAGAGAACAGGCTGACGCCACGTGGACTTATGCTGCAGTAATTCCTCTACAAATAGCTTAACTCTGGTGGTCCAAAGCGGTCTGCAAAAGCCAGAGATTGCTTTTTTGTATTAACTGGTCCATTGATGGCTATAAAGGTAAATAGTTTTGTGCAATTATTACATTAGGAATTGGAGTCTGACACAAGGTTGTCCCTGTTGATAATTGGTGGGTTGCAAAGTGGGTAGTTAATTTAATACTGACCAATGATTTTAGTTGGGCTATAGTCTTTTCTTCATATCAACTCAATTACTATTTGGCCCTCATTAATAGAGGTAGCCCATAATCTCATCTTTAATTGCTGATTCTTATTTCAATACATTTCTTAGGTGTTTTATCAGCTCCAGTTCCCTTCAGGAAGAGAGCGGTGAAGTGTTCTGACAGCGAAATTATGTGTGAAAACTAATGAGACACAGAAATCAAAGAGTTATTAATGTTATTAAAGTTTAATGGACACATTGCATATAGAAATACCACAAAGTGTGTTTTAGCAACTAACAAATTCTTCTCTTTGACCCCTGCATAAGGAACCACACATCTCAGAGTATGTGAGTGAAGTCCTTGATCTGAAGAGGAGAGGAGCAGACTTGGGCAGGCATAAGACTGAACAGCGAGCAATTCATATTCAGGTTAGTGTTCTTTGTTCAAGTAAGTGGAACCATTTGCTTGGTAAAGAACACAGGAGAACCTCTATCAAGGCTATTGAAAAATTCCACATACCAGAAACCCTACTTAAAAAACAGACTCAATGTGCCCACCAAGAGCATTGTCTTTATGGTTCTTTTTATCTTTATCCCAGTACTCTCTACCAAGACCAAATATACACAAGCTAAGAAGGGTATCTACAAACACATTGGCAGATGTTATATTGGTCTTCGTAGGAAGCCAGCTGATAAGCAGGTCTGTCCAGTCTGTCCATGTGTTAATAATAAACATTCTGCAGTACAAGTCAAAATCCAATATGCCAAAACAAAAAACCCAAACAAGAAAAATCCTTACTAATTGTATCTCACATATCAAAAATATTCATTACAAATATTTCACTAGGTCAGATAATAAAATTAAACAATATTGTGTGTGGTGGCTACTCCTTCCTGGGATACTTTAAGGATGTGTTTTGAATTTATTCTAAGAACAATGGTTCCTAAAGATCTATATTGTAATGACCAGCCATTGTTTCCCATTTGGCAACTTGCAAATAACGCCAGTCCGCTGTCTCTACAATACATACCAGTCTTTTCAGGCAATGGATAGAACATGGTTCTCTTTCTTGTGGAAGAAGGGAATTGAAATCCCCAAAGAGCTGCAGTTGAAGTTAGGGTTGCAGCAAAGCACCAAAGACATGATCAACCCCAACATAAGCACAAGGCAGAGGAACCATTTAATCAGGCCAGTGTATACAAATGGGAGTACGAGGATGATCAAGATCACCATGAGCAGCAAGAGCAATACAAGTCTTTGGACAGCTGTTTGATTGATAGTGGGAACGTCCTGGTTTTCACAGATAATGGCATGGCTGGATTGCGTACCGCCGGTGCCTCGCAGCCGCTCAGGAGAGAGGTGTATCTCAGCATTTGGATAAGGGCTTTCCAAATGGCCTACGATATCTTCTTTATCGAGAAGGGTGCGGATAAGCCCTCCAAACACAACAGTGGGTTTTCTGCACAGAGGGCAGGTGACCATCCAGGTATTGTCCTTGTTCTGAAGGATAAGCTTGAGGCAGACTTCACAGAAGGCATGTTGACAATCCAGGAGCTTAGGTCTCCTGTAAATGTTGTACCTGTTGAAACAGATTAGGCAGTCCATATCAGCAATTGATGCTTTGGATGAATGTTGGTGGTCCATTTCTGAAACTAATACTTTACAGGAGTCTGGAGACTCCATTACTGTCACAGGAGGCTTAATTGAGCTTGGACAGTTCATTTCTGAAGCTGGTGGCTTAGAGGCATCTGGATTCTTCAGTTCTGCGGCTGGTGGTGAAGAGGAGCTTGGATAAGCCTGGTCTGCAGCTTCTTCTTTAGTGGACCCCAGTCTGCCCATGTCTGCAGCTGATGGTCCAGGAGAACTGGATTCATTTTCAATGTGTAGTTTGTCAGTTGATCCCTCCATGGAGCGAGATGCAGTTTTGCTTTGCTCAGTTAAAGCGTTTGCTGATTCGGTGGCTCTTTTTATACAGTGTTTTATTCCTGTTGTGTGTTTGAATAGTGACCGCTGGCTTCAAGCAGCTCGTACTCTCTGACAACAATGCCGTTTTTATAAGGAGGGAATCGGTGTTAATCAGTAACTTAACGGCTAAGATATTTTATAATGCCTGATAACATCAAAGAGCAATTCCTCTCCAAGAAGCAGACCTTGTGGCATTAGTAAAACTGAAATGACAAACTAGTCCTGCTATGGTGGTCAGACAATGGCAATAGAACCACTATAATCATAAAAGCAGTACTTGGTTTTTTGAAAGCAATTTCAATGAGTTCTCAAATGCCACTATGATAGACTGAGACAGAGTTGGAGGAATTGTGTTATTAGATTGATGGCATTATTAGTGATATTACGCAGTGCAGTCTTGTAGATAGACCATGGGACTGGAAGTCAGGAGAAGCATGTTCTACTTCTACATCTTATACAGTACTGCCTCGCGGGGTGGTCTTGGTTAGTTGCTCCAGTTCTCTATGCATCAGCTTCTCCATGTATAAAACTCTGATAAAGAACATGTACTAGACATGCCTCCCAGATGCTCTTTTCCTAGATCTTCAAATGAACGGTACTATAGAAATGAAAAGCATTACTATTAGGAATATCTCATCACCTTTACTATATTTATAGAAAGAGAATACATGGAAAGATGAATGTTTGCCAAGCCCCCTTCCTCTCCTCATCTAAACACTGAATTTGCATGATATTTGATTGGATCATAACTCATTGTGAGCTCTCTGGCAGGGACCAGGGGTTTCTGGTGCCCTTGTTCCTGGCAGCTTCCCACTTCTAGTATTTCCTGCCCTCTGGCAGTCCTTTAACTGGCTGGATTTGGCTCACTTTCTCTGACAGAGGTGAGCTAGGCCCAGTTTTACGCACAGGGACCAGTTACCTTGTGACACACAGTGAGAAGTGTCAACCTTAGCTTGCCCCATCAGTCCCGCTCTGGGGCAGATGGCTGATCTTATGCAGCACATTTGTAAATGCTAATTCCAAGGGAACGGACTCACTTTTTCTGCCTCAGTGTCCTTTTCAACCATTTTGAGCACTTCCCAGGGGTCCAACAGACAATGTCACTTCAACTTCCCAGACAAAGGGAACTAGAAACCAATCTGCTGTCAATTTAGCTGGAATGTAGCGGTCCTGAAAATATCAGCCAAATCCTGCTAAGGTCATCATAGTTCTAATAAGAAAACAGAGCAATAAATAAAGTGCAGAGTCCAGGGGTGATAAATAAATTGAACATGAGTTATTGATGTAGGGACAGCACATGATTGCACTGGTAGTAGATGGCCACATGTTCTTTGAACTAGTTGTCACTGACAAGGGTGGGAAGGATATTTATGGTCGGAGTGCAGTGGGAGTGCTGTTTGCTCTCAGCAGAATGAAAGAGGTCCTGATCACTCTATTTCACCATGGTAAACAACAGATGAGGGTCCCTCCTGCCTTTCATGCTTCACATCACCATCCACCCACCCACTCTGGGATCATCCCAAAGTGCTGCACCCCTACCAGCCCATTATCTTGTCTTACCGGTGGCCCAAAAGATCATGCTTTCAAGTACCATACCAGGAATTGAACTCACCACTTACATCACACTGTTGTATAGTAACAGCCCCCGACTTTGCAATATCACAGATATAATGTAAACTGTATTGGGGCAATTTCTGCAGAATGCCATCACCCTTTCCTGTAAAGTAATGCTTGCTGTGGAGAGTCAATACCCAGGGCTGTAGGGAGCTAAAGTACAGGATCAGAAGTTCTGTCGATTGGATGAGAATGGAGGCAGTATTTTTCCAACCAGGAAAAGCATAAAGAAATCAACCCCCCCAAAGCTGATGGCTATTTTATCCCTGAGGTAGAATGAGCAAAAAGGGGCAGAGAAAGGAATGGAGCGAAGAGGGAGAAGGGGACAGAGCGGTGTGAATAGTTAATTGTTTGGTTCATAGCCAATTCTGAAAAATAAATAAAATTGTTCAGTTCAAACCCGACACATTTTTTTGCAGGGGGAGGGGGAGATCTCACTGAATCAAATCAATCAGAACATTTTTAGTTTGAGCATTTTGAATAAAATCAAAGGAAATGACGGACCACATTCACAATAACCAGAGCAGAAGAAAAACAAGGTGCCAGGGGTCCTTATATAGGTCTCCCATGTCCCTGGTGAGTTCCCTATTCCCTAGGCTAGAGGTTACCAGGAGCAGCTCCATCTCCTGTGTTTTGCTGATGAATGCCAAATACCCTTGTGAATCTAGCCCAAACAAATATTTTATTTTAATAAAGTTGACATGGTTCTTTTGACATTTCTGGCTTTTTTTTCCAGTTCAACACAAATTTGTGAAATGTTTTGGTTGACCCGAATCTGCATTTTTCCTGCAAAAAAGAAAAGTTTTGTCTGAAAATTTTTGCCCACTTCTAGAAGAAAGTTGGTAGAGGAGAATGACAAGGGCTTTGGAGGCCTGATCCCAAGCCCAGTGAAGTCAATGGGAGTCCTCTTGACTTCAGTGAACTTCAGATCAGGCCCATGGAGACTGGCAAAGTGGAGCATTATCTGGGTGGCGGAAATATGGTTAAAGGGACAGAAACAAAGGAGAGGAGAGGAATGAGAAGGAGAGGGAATTAGACAAAGAAAGGAAAGGAAGCAAGAGAAAAGAGGAGCCAGAGACCTTGATGTAAATGAATATTCATCAGGAACTAAATAGAATAAATGAGTCACAAGTTTCTCTCTGGCCTCCTAAGCGGAGAATCTTGGGGACTGAGCTGTGGCTTGGCCTCCTCCTTTGTCCTTGTGTTTTTATCATCTCCTTGACCTTTTCTACAGCATTAAAGGCAGCACAGCAGCCATCAATACTGCCTGGGAAACTCCACTGAGAATGTTACAGCATGATAAGGGAGATTGTCTATCAAAAATCATGCCTTTGTCGCCTACAGTTCCTAACAGGGATTATAAAAGCTCTAGAGATGCCATAAAAAGCCTCTGCTTTCACTTGCTGTACTCTGTAGTTTGAATTTTGTGGTGCAGTTCAAGATGATTCATGGAGCGTTAGATGTCAAACTTCAGGAAGCTTTCTTTATCAAACCCTCTTCCAGAAAAGACAGCTAGTTTTCTAGCTGAGAAAGCTTCTTGGAGTTATAGCTTTCTAAGGAAACAGAGAAATCCACCCTCTGTGACCTTTGGGATTCTGGCAAGAGACACAATCATTGTTCTGGTATTTCTGGCCCACTTCCTAATTCTGGGAGGAAGTTTTAGAGCATGGGTATGGCTTATAAGAATGGTCTCTCAGGCAAGGATCACAATGGAGAGTGACCATGTGTTAATAATATCCAGCCTCCCATCTTTCACTCAAAGGATTTTTGCTGCTGAACCTCTCCTCTTGAGCCTCTCTGAAGGGGGAACACTTGCAGAGCTAATCAGAGGTTTCTGCAGTCCTGTGAGGAATAAGACATCTGAGGGTCCAGGCACCCAACAGCACCCACATAGCATGTTGGGGAGCAGCAAGGTTTCACATATCAGCAGAATAATAGGGTGTTTGTCACTAGAGGTCTACAACGTTACCAGCTAATACGGAGTGTAGATCTGCTTCCCAGTCTATGGAAGCTAAAGGTTGGTGAGATCACAAGAATGCAGGTTTGTTTGCTGGGAGGACATTGGTTCAGAGCAGGACCCTCCAAAGTGTGCGTGTGGGGAGGAAATTGATAACAAAATAAAAAAAACTCATAGGGGTAGGCCTCACTAGTAGGAGAGGCGGCTGCACTTTGTTGATATTGTGATAACTGGGTCTATACATTTATCCTAACTGTAAGCTCAACTGGTGAAAAAAGGGTAAAGGTTCATGAACTGTCACTATGATTTGTTATAGAAAACTGTTTAAGAAAAGGTGGAGACAGAAAGACTGAATTGATTTAAACTGAAAGGGCCAAATTATACCAATTAAAGACTGCGTAAAGATGATGACTGGTAAATAAGAGGAGCAGTGGTCCATTGTTATTAACTAAAGCGGATGCTGATGATGCATTAAGGGCTTGATTCACAGCCCACTGAAATAAGATGCTCACTGAACATGATGACAATAAACATTTTACTGGTAGAAATAAAATTCTCAATGTGGGACTTTGTATTTACCTCCATACCAACTCAGTTAATCCACAACTCTCATCTCACACCCTGGATCTAACTCTTAACAGTCCTATGGTCTCAGCACTATCATCATGGGATCACACCACTGTGTTATTCTGCTGCCATCTCATGGACAGTTTGCATTCAAATCTCTCGCACATGGATTTCATTAATCTGTTATTCTATCAAACTATGCTTTGTGGCAATATTTTATGGCTGAAGTACAGGCGGATAGCCAAATCTGCAAAGGGGTCCATGCTATATGATAATTGCAAAAGGAGATTAGTAGGGGAAGGGCTCCACCACCCACCTTTGCAAAGGTATGAAAGCAGGTGGCAGCTATGGATATCTAGAGCAACAAAGGGAGGTGCAGTGGACAAAGGCTTGCATCAAGAGCCCTTATCTACCATTAGGCCAGGCACATGGACTCCTTGAAAAGAGGCACAGTAGCAACTAAGAGTGAAAGAAGATAGTGGATTTGAAAAATTTTCTTCAAGATCAAGAATTAAGAGATAATGATATTAAATTATTTTGCCTCCCATTCTCCTTCACACCACTGCCCCAACTAGGCTCAGCATCCACCTCCCCGTCCTCTCTGGACAATTTCATCCTTCCACTCTGGTCACACCAATCAAGCTCAGTCTCCCCTTCTCCTCTGCCCCAGGCTCACATTTCCCTTCCTCCTTTCCCACGTCTCTCCCCACATTCCCCCAGGCCCAGCTTCTCCACCTCCTACCCTTAAGGCTCAGGCTCCCCTTGATCCCGGAGATTTATCCTCCCTTTCCCTAGTTCATCCCTCCACACCAGGCTCAGCCTCCTGCCCTCTCTCCCGGGTCAACCGTCTCAAGATGGCGGACACCATTGACGGCGGTTGGGTAAGAGCCGCTCTGGCCCCTCTTGAGCACCCTCTATGGTCCTACCGGTAAAAAGGCGGTCACGTGACAGAGGCGGAAAGAAGCCGGCTAGGGCGGCGGGGTTTCGGCGCAGGCGCAGTACGCACCACAGCCGGTGTAGCGGTGCCGGCAGCGTTGGGTTCTTGGGGCAGTAGTCGGGTCATGTCCCGCAGGCAGGCGGCCAAGGCGCGGCCCGGCGGCGGGGGCAAGAAGGCGGAGACGGAGCGGAAGCGGGACGAGCGGGCGGCCCGCCGGGCGCTGGCCAAGGAGCGCAGGAACCGGGCCCCCTCAGAGGGCGGCGGCGCGGCCCAGGAGTTCGTTAGCTTCGCCAACCAGCTGCAGGCGCTGGGCCTCAAGCTGCGCGAGGTGCCGGGCGACGGGTGAGCGCGCGGAGGCGAGGCCACGCCCCCTGCCGCCCCCCCTTCTCCTCGAGAACGAGGCCCCCCTCCCTCCAGTGCCACGCCCCCTGCCCTTCCCTGGCACCTGGGTCCACCGACACCGTGCCCAGCCCCCCCCCCTTCGCTGGTTCCTGCTGTCCTGGACCCTCAGCTCCTTAGTACTGTGCGCCCAGGTGCCAGCCCCCAAACCACTCACCTGTCCCCAGGCAGCCTGACCCAACCATCCAGCTCTTCCTCTTTCTGGCTCCCAGCCCACTAGCTCTGGCTTCCCTGATCCAGGCTCCCAGCCCCCTTTGCACTCAGTCCTTTCCCCG
Organism: Sternotherus odoratus; assembly: GCA_032164245.1. Taxonomy (NCBI): domain Eukaryota; kingdom Metazoa; phylum Chordata; order Testudines; family Kinosternidae; genus Sternotherus; species Sternotherus odoratus. The sequence goes on along the minus strand of JAVMKO010000018.1, from coordinate 11,546,178 downwards.
TGTGCCGCAACGTGGACAAGGGTGACCAGCTGTCCTGATTTTCTAGGGACAGGCCTGATATTTGTGGCTTTTTCTTATATAGGCTCCTATTACTCCTCCACCCCCGTTCCGGTTTTTCACGCTTGCTGTCTGGTCAGCCTAATGGGGACCTAGGTTTCGGAATGGTAGCCGTGTTCGTCTGTATTAGCAAAAACAACGAGGAGTCCTTGTGGCACTTTAGGTCACCATCAGATGTGATGAAGTGGAAGCTTATGCTCAAATAAATGAAAGCTTAGGCCCAAATCAATTTGTTATTCTCTGAGGTGCCACAAGGACTCCTTGTTATTTTACCATAGACCTAGAGGTTCATGTACTCTCCACAAACCATTGAAAATTGCTTGGACTTGCTTCAATTCTGCGGGCTTGTAGGAAGTGTTAATTCAGCACATAGAGAGGCTGAGGATTGAGTGAGGGTGTGTGTAGGCTGCCTTGAAGAATTAAGCCTGATAAATAGTCCAATTTTTATAATTTATACAGATACATGTTAAAGACACGTCACAACATGTACTTGCTGGAGGAGGGTGGCAAATTGAATGACCCCACCCATTAGATAGATTATCATGTTAGAGAGCATTTTAATTCTTCTTTAAAACATACCTATAGTTATCCCTTAATGCGGTAGTCAGCCCTTCCCTGAAGGGTTAATAAAATACAGACTTATTTGAAGTGTCTTTCTACAGCAACTGTTTGTTCCGGGCCCTTGGTGACCAGCTTGAGGGGCACTCCATAAACCACCTCAAATACCGCCAGGAAACAGTGGATTACATGATAAAGCAGAGGGAGGATTTTGAACCTTTTGTGGAGGATGATGTTCCCTTTGAGAGACATGGTACGGAATCTGTGGATTACTGGCAGAAGGAGTTATTGTGTAATTAATCCCCTAGCCAAACCTCATGCCCTTCCATTTCCCCATCCCAAAGCTACCTTAGAGTAGCTATTCATTCTTCAGATGCAGACACTCAAGAGTTTTCCACCAACAAGGCTTTAGGGGAGCGTGGGAGGCCAGGAAGGTGAGCTTCTAACTGGTCCTGCTATGTGCCCAAATATGGGAGCATTTTGGAGAGGCAAAAGAAGCCTAAAGGTATATTTACACTATAGGACTGCGGTGTAAGTCCCAGGTCAGATAAATATTGTGTGGCTGAAGTGGCATAGCTCAGGCTAGCTGCCCACATATGTGCCTAGGATCTTGGACTGGGTTGTACTCAGGCAGCTAGCCCAAGCTGCTCTTGAGGCCAGGCTGCTATTTTTAAATGTGCTTGCTTGATCAGAGCTAGCACCTGTATGCTTACTCGAGTTGGGAATTGCTCCATCCAGCTGCAATGTAGACTCATTGTGAGTTAGGTGCCCAACTTCCATTGAATTTCAGTGAGTGAGTGCCCAATGCTTTGGGTTCCTTTGAAAATCTCACCCTGAACTGCTTGGTTTTAGTACGACTTCAGATTAAGTGGAAGATATATATAATGCTAACTCTAGATAAGAGCAAAAACAGAGCCTTATCTAGACTTTGCTATAAGAGCCTGGAGAAACCCACAAGTAACACACAGGGTAGTGATTCAGTACAGGGCATGCTTCTTTCCGAGTTACTGCTGAGGTGATGACCTCACATGTTAGGGGAAATTGTTGTGGTAGAAGCATTTTCTATGGTGATTAAAGACCCTCTTAATCTTTTATGGCTAAATTACAACATGAATAATCACATTTGTCTGTCAGGCTTGTTGCTGAGGGGTGATTCTCTTTAGTCACCAGTATTTCTGTAAGTGTCCAATCCAAATCCCTAACCTCTTCTGCATCCATTCTGAATCTTTTTTTTAGTTGCCAATTTGGCGAAGCCTGGTACATTTGCTGGCAATGATGCTATTGTGGCATTTGCAAGGAACAATCAAATGAATGTGGTTATTCATCAGCTTAATGCCCCTCTGTGGCAGGTAAGAATCAACGCTGAACGTTCCTACTTTGGCCTGGCTTCCTGCCGCCTAATACGGATGGTGTTGGCATGTTGACCAACTTAAAAATAATGGAATGTGAATGGGGAGGTAAATGAAAAGTTGTTTAATTGGTGACTTGAAGGTGAACAGATGTTAAAAGAAAATAAATGGAGGACACTTGTTTGAGATCTCAAATCCTTAACAGGACAGATGTATACTTCAGCTACAGATATAGTCTAAAGCAGAGCAGGAAAATACTCTTAGTTGCTTTTAGAAACATGGAGGGGGGTGAGCATTCTTTGGGCATTGGTCTTCTGGTTTGGCAGGTAAGTAAAGGAGGAGCTGATTTACAAATATTCAGTTATGAAAATGGATCTAGTTCTCTGCATTCCATTTCAGAATTGGAATCTTAAACATCTTATGTAAAAAAGGTTAAGTAACTTAAAATATCAGGGTGCCTAACTGTACCTAGAGCTGGAGTTATTCTTGCAGCTGTTGCATTCCTAGATGCAACTAATTCCCAGTCTAGGGGTCTTTTCTATAGATATTGCTAAACATTAGCTGGCACAAATGAGAACTTTTTTGTTTTCTTTAATACTAGAGCAGGACTGGAAAACATTAAAGAGGAAATTGACCAGCACTGCATTTCTAAAGTCATAAGAATCAAACAGCTGATGTGGCTTCCTAGCACTACAGCTTGCATATTATTTTAGGTACATCTGGACTATTTTCTAAATGTTCCTTAGTTAAAGGTCTTAGCTATCTAGGTAGTTTCCTCCGTCAATGTTTTGTATTGGTCTTAAGCACTGCTTGAAATAGACAAATAAATAAATAAATCAAATGCTCTTCACAATGTAAAGTTGATTCAATTCCAAGGCCTCTTTGGGAATCTCTCCATCTTCCTCAGATTCGAGGCACGGATAAAAGCAACGCAAGGGAACTGCACATCGCCTATCGGTATGGCGAGCACTACGATAGCGTGCGGAGAATAAATGACAACTCTGAAGCTCCAGCACATCTTCAAACAGAGGTCGGTGATGATAGAACGACCTCCTTTGGTCTGGTGTGGGCATCAAACCAGAGTCTGGGTCTCCGGTTTCTGCCTGCTCAATTTGATTGACTGTGTCAAAAGTGATTGGCTTTGATGGGTGTGTTTGTGTGTGTGTGTGTGCACATGGCACTCTCTCATTGACTGTGTTGGTGTTGAGCATTGGGGCGTAAAAAATAATCCCTCAGTCATTCTAGTTGGTGATGTCCACTTAGCAGGCTGTTGGGGAAAGTTTCTACATTTAGGACTGGGATCCGGGAACTCCTGAATTCTAGTCCTGGCTCTGATCAGTGCCAAGGGCCCAAATGTCCTTGAACCGTGTAAACACATGTTGCACGTACACCTCCAATGGAAACAACCAACGGGGTGATGAAGGTGAAAGAGTCTCACCCTAGAGCCATCTCTGTCCCTCATTAACTATGGAGGGTTAGAAGGAGCTGTCCTGGAATCACTGTGCATGTAGTTGTACAACATGCACCTTCTAAATGAGATTAAGTACTTGACATTTTCTTTTATGAAGTCTGCTTGCTATACATAATCCTATAGCATCAGAAGCTTTTCACCATATAAGGTAAGACTCAGGCAACAGTGGAAGTGACAATGGAAAATTATCCAGTTTGAGGGTTTTTTTTAAACAAAGGACATCCCCAGGCAAAGATATTTAATTATCTAGCCAAGTTCAATGATCAGCACTAGGTTTCCTTTGTCATGTCTTGAAATGACAGTATCTTCATATGCTATGGGACCCTGATTTGACCCATGCTGGTACTTTTCATGGCTTCCTTGTCACGGCAGATGCTGTGTAAAAATGAATCTAACAAGGGGGAGAAAATCAAGCCACAGAAGGAGGAATATGAAGAGGAGTTAGAGGATGAAGTGGAAGATGCCGTACAAAAAGTCTATAATGCAACCGGGTGTTCGGTCAGTATTTAGTCTAGTCTTCATTTCTGTGTGATGCACTCAATGAAGGGCACTTCTTATATGAAAGTTGACCTGCAAATGCTTCATGGGCTGATGCTTCTGAGCAGTTTCAGCACCAGAGCTGCAAATCGCTGGTCAGGACTTTTGTAATACAGGTACATTAGCTACAGATGAAGTTTATTTCAGGAATGACTAGTTGTTGTTGTTTTGGGTGTCCAGCTTGAGGCCTTTGAAAGTGCCAGATTTTCCAAATGTGCTGAGCACCCATTCTTTGAAATTCAGGCCCTTTAAGGTATCGTAAGGTGGGCACCCAAAATCCTAATCACTTTGGCCATCATTGTTAAATAGCTGTAATTAGCAGCTGCACTGTCCCTGTGGATTATCAGTATTATAGTGTTCCTAGGGACCGACCAAAAATTGGGCTCCATAGTGCTGGGGTACATACAGACAGAGCAGAGACTCTAGTACTCTGAAGTGGGCTCTACCTTGGCACATCAGCACTTGTTGACTGCACAGTCATACATAAGTTTTTGGATTCGGCTGCTGAGTTTAAATCAGATTTGTCACTTACTCTGCCCTACTGAAAACTAGAAATATGCAAATTTATCAATTCCCCAAACAAGATTTGCTTTTAGCTAGAATGTGGAGATAACTGTTTCACAAGTCTGAGCGATTCAAATCTATCCCATATATTAACATCTCTGTGGCTAGGATATGGATTTAATCATCCAGATTCTGGAAGTGAAGAACTACGATATTGACTCTGCGATATTTGCCATTCTCCAAGTGAATGAGGTGAAAAGAATCTGTAAGTAAATGGAGAATTTTTAAATACTCGGGTGTTTCTGAAAAATACTGGCAGGAACGCACTGGAGACAAAGGTGGTCTCCTTATCCACATGACAGGGATAGCACTGGCAGTAGCAGTGCACACTTCTCCTCAGATGTCCCACCAGGGTGCTTCAGCCCTATCTTAAAAGCATCACCTGTGTGGGGATAAGGTTAAACTTCTACTCCGATCAATGCTTGGTGACTTGGCTGAGGCTTCCAGTCTGGTGCCATCTATGAAGCTGGTTTCAGTGACTATGCTGGGAACCTGAGTGAGTCCATCAGCTGATCTCATCCAGGACACTGAGCAGCTAGCCCCAACCAACCTGCGCTGACGACACAACACTTACAAGGCTCCGCTTCAGATTACTGAGGCCATTCAGTCCCTCAAAGAAATGGATTTTCAGTGTTTTACTAATTGATCTAATTGATTCTAATCCATTCTAAACTTGCTGCTTCACTCAGGCCTCTGGTGTCCCTTCACCTGAGACTTTCAGGTTCTGAGGATATCTTCCCCACAAAGTTAATAAAAGCATGCTACTGAAAGGCAACAAGGGTCCAGTACATATGGTCCTCTTTTGAGCCTTGCAATGGGTGTGACATTTGAGGGTACAAAAAAATCTGTATGGGCTCCATAAATTGGTTACCATGAGCAGCCCCATAACTAGCTAAGTAGTTTAAACAGTGTATACCGCCCCGCCCCCCCCCCCCACCAAAATTAAAATATTGCAGACAGCCCACTGGGAACCGAGTAACATTCTCTAACCAAGAGATGGATTGTATCTGTGTCTGAGTGAAATCTCTTCCCTTGAATAGATTCTGAAGAGGAATGCGAGACCCAGGCCAAAAGTCAGAAGTCACAGAGCTCAGCCTTGTGGGAGGAGAATGGAAGTGGTACTAGAATCTTTGGAAATCAGGGATTGCATCAGGATGGAACAGAAAACAAGACACAGGCTAGTCTGGAAGAAGAGAATCAAACCAACAAAAAACATTTCCCAAAGGTATTCCTCTGGAGGGCTGAGAGCACGTCAGCTGCAGATTCACTGGAACTCTGACATGCTGCTGAACTTGATTAAGGTTTAATCCTGGAAAAATTTTGCTCATGTATACAAACTTGCTGTATTGCTGCAAGAAATGCAGGGCTCTCACAGTCAGCAGCCACCACTCTCCGGCTGCCCAGCTCTGAAGGCAGAGCCACCAGCAGCAGCGTAGAAGTAAGGATAATAGTAGAACTCCTCACCCTACAATAACCTTGTGACCTCCCCCACAACTCCTTTTTGGGTGAGGGCCCCTACAATTAGAGCACTGTGAAATTTCAGATTTAAATAGCTGAAATCATGAAATTTATGATTTTTTAAATCCTATGACCATGAAGTTGACCAAAATGGACCATGAATTTGGTAGGGCCCCTACCTATGGATGTCTGGAGGTGTATTGATTGTTGGACTCTTCCTTTTAAGGTATCCAATAAACAAAGGAAGGAGCAGCAGCGGCTAGAGAAGAAGAAGCATCAAGAAGAAAAGCACCGGCAGAAAGTCCTGGCCAACAGGAGTAACAATGCAGATAACAACAGGACCGAGACAGACTCCGACACGCAAGTCACCCTGGTGAAGACTCTTGCAGCTCTGAACATATGATGTATTGTGTGTTCTTTGATGGACTAGGTGAATGGCAAATAAGACTGATCAGGAAGGGCACTGAGCTTTCAGACAAAGCCATCTTCAAAGCAGATTCCCCAGCACCCCTCTATTTTTAAATGATGTTCCTATGGGGTTCTCTTAGCATATGCTAAGTTGTCTTTGGTTCTCCAGTTGTGCGAACAACAACTCTTCAGTAACACTAAAGAACATCAGCCAAGCTTGTGAGGAATGGGTAATCAAGGTTAAGCAAAGCGAAGTCACTTGTTTTTACTATTCCTCACTGTCTATTCAGCCTTGATCCATCACTCCACACACCTTGTGTGAATTTTGCTTGGAGATTTCACAATATTACTTAAGTTAACTCTGACTACATTTGACTAAGCTCAAGCATGGAAGAGCTCGGATTTTAAATTGCTGGGCAGGAACATTTTAACTGCTCCCAACTCAGGAACTCTTCTTTCTGTATTTAAATTAAAACAGATTAGGACAAAATTCCCCAAATCCCTTCCAAAGCTAATCAGCCAGATGCTATACCAGACATTTTAGATTTCTTTCCCTCTCCACTTGTACCTTGATAACAAATTATAGTCCAGATAGAGCTGCTCTTGCTTTTGTTGCACTAAGGCAAGCCATATGCTGAATGCTGCTAATTATATTAGAGGACCTATGTATATGCAGGGAGATGGGGATGGTTGGGGCTGTGCTTGTTTTTTGAACAGAGAAGGTGAACTCTTGTTAAGTCTGTAGATGCTCAGATCTGCAGGCAGCTGAGTTCCCCTTCTGACAATGCTGCTCCAGTAATAATAGGGGGTGCCAGTGTGTTCCCGAGGCTGCCGATTCACCCAGTCTGGTGAGGTTTAATAAGATAATCTTTTACCATAAGCAGGTGTAAGATTTCTGTTGTACAGTAACAAAGATACGCTGGTGTTTGGACCATCCTCCACCTTGCCTCTGAGCATTAAGGGCTAGAGTCGAAAAAAGGAACTTCACTGTTTTGAATCTCCAACTTAAATACCTGTAGCCAATGGATCAGAAATCCTGGGAACAAGCTTCCAAGCAGCACTGGGAGACCTGCCTGCTTTATTCCTCCTAAATCGAGCTTTTCCTCACTTAAATTCCTCTTAGGTAAGGTCACCAAGCACCACACAGTATAATTGATAACTAGAGTCTGAACCCTTTGTTGCTTTCCACAAAGATTAGGAGCCTGGCCTAAAATAGGGCCAAATTCCATAGTTCTTAGTTTCATGGTGTGAAGCATTGGACATCATTCAAGTGTTTGGACTTGCATCAAGAGTTAAGCTTTAAAAAGTGAAGGATTGGGGAGGGGGAGCACCTCTTACTCAGAATAAAGTCTAAGCAGAACGTTTGAGTGAAATGAGCTTTGAAAAGTGATCCTAGATGTCTTAATCATCGTACATTGGTACTAGAACATGTATAGACGTGAAACATACAAATATCCTTTTGGCTTAATTGCCAAAGTCTTAGTGTTTCTTGGTTTCCTCTTACTGTATAGCAGTAAAATTTGAAGCACTAGAAGCAATGGTGCTCTCTTTGGTATGGCAGCAATATTAAAGGTTGCAAGAGAAAAGTAAAACTGTGAACTCTGACCTTGGAGTTTAAAAAGCCACTTGGTGGTAGTGACTATAATGAAAAACAGCCCTTTTGCTAGAGAGATGTCACTGCATCTAACCAGTCAAAAGGTACATTACTGGCAGATCAGTCCAAGTTTTGGAAGTCATTGTTCCATCTACCTGTCGGCTTCACTGACTCCAGAAGTGATTACGAACACCTAGCAACCTTGTGCTTTGCTGCCCTGATTGCTAGTGAGATAGGAGCCCAGAACGGGGGCGGAAAAAAAGCTAAAGCAGTGAATCTGACAAAGGGCATGTCACTTAACCAGCAGCGAATAAAAGGTATTTACAGAAGTTGGGAAAATGCCTTAGCAAGGTTGTATCTACAGGTCACTAAAGGGCTGCATCCTTGCTTAGCCCCACGGTTTTGGTATAGGGAGGAGAGACTACTTCTGTAAGTGATGAGACAAACCTCTGAGCTGAAGTGACAATGCTGGTTTGTCAGCTGTATAACTAGGATTTGGATTCTTGATGTTTTGTGAATTATGTAGCTTTTTCTTGAGTCAGAGCTGATTAGAGGATTGTTTGTCCATCTGATTCTGGATGAGGGATAGGGAGGAAGTTGTTGTGAAAGAAAATACTGTATAGCTACTAGATGAAGGTTGCTTCTACCATAAGCACAGAAGTTTCCTCCATCACTGACCCTGCAAAGTCCAACTTTGTTCTTGAAGAAATTAATTTTCATGCAGTGCTACCAAATCTCTAGTGGGAGGGGAAGAGTGATCATACATTCAAATACTTAACTATGGTACCTGAAACTGACTATGCAATAGAAAATGCTTTCATTTGTACGTGTAAATGAATTAAACACTGGGCTGAGTGTCTTGTTAAAGCACTCAACTTCACTCCAGCAAGCTGTGTGAAGAAATCCAACCTGTAGTAGTTGAGGGTCCCAAACTCTCCTGCCCTCTGTGGGACAGACTCTCTGGTCTGGCTCATGGAAATTCTCCTGCTTTTAAAATCTATAACATGTCTGGCAGAGGAGTTCCCTGTACTTTGTTCCTCCAGGAACTTGGTTTCATGCCTGTTGGCTAAATGAGATGGCAGTTGTCCTCTAGGTGGCAGGCTGTGACTAGCCTTCACAGGGAGAAGATCAGCAGGAAAATGAGCAAAGCAGGAGTTGGGAGTCATTCCCTTATAGCTTTTATTGTCAAGCTGTTTGGTATGGAGCCAACTGTGCTGCATAGCATTGGGTGTCTTTGCACTGGGGTGATGAGCTCAGTGATTTTCCCCCTTGCCATCATACATTAGTGTCCGTTCCCACCCATGTAGCAGACGCCATCTCCATCCCAAGAAGCCTTGCTGCTTGAGAATCCTCTGGTTTTATCAAGGTGGCTACTTTGTACAAAACTCATTGGACTTCATGCTAGCTGGGGACTTAAAGAGCTCGGGATAGGTAGTGATATATGGAGACTTCCAACTCTAGATCTCTCTGAATGTAGATACAGCTTTACGAGTGGTAGTTGATTAGAGGCCTACGTGAAGAAGAAGAAGATGATGATACTATCATGGGCATTTGGAGGCATGGGACTGGATGAATATTGATTTACCGCTGGAGTCTGAGAGGTGCTCCTTCAAGAGAAGTTTAGCAAGCTTTTAGTGTGGCTGCTTGCAATGTACCTATTTGGAGAGAGGGTTAGCTCAGCAGGTGGAAACTTGTATAGCGCCTCTGACTTTGATGGATTTAAATTGGTAATGTAAACCAAACCTAGCTCTTAGAACGGTTGCTAGTTATACTGACCTCTAACCCCCACTGTAGACCATGCTATGGGCTTCTCCCATCAACATAGCCTCTCAGGGAGGTGGAATACCTGTGCCGCTATGGAAGCTCTCGTGTCAGCCTAGGTAGCATCTTCCGTATGTGCTACAGCACTAAGTGTGGACAAGCAATTATTGCCAAACTATGCAGGTTGAGCATGTAGTCACTTGTTCTCTAATGCTACCAAGCCAGTACCTTTCTCCAGTAAACGTCAAGAGAAAATACCCCCAGAGCAGTGAAATTACATTGAAAGTAATCAACACTTGGCGGGAGGTTGCACATGGTAACAAAAGCAGCCTTGGGTTTGAGTGTAGGAGAAGGCTCCCTGCCACTTATCTTTAACTGTGCACTAATTCTAGTTCCTTCCTGGGGAGGCTTTAACCCTCCCTGGAGGGTGGTCAATCCATCTGTTGACTAACCAATGGTTTTACTTCATCTGCAGTGCCTGAATATTAGAAAAGTCACATGACCTGTAGTATTTGCATCCATAGTCCCCCTCCAGCTGCCCCTAATGTCCCTTGGATTCTGTTGAAATGGAGTAGGAATCTTCTGTTCCTTCCAATTCAGAGCGCTCTGTGGCGTTCCTGCCTCAGTCAAACCGAATGTCTCTTTTAATTTAACAGGTAGTGCAATAGATGCTGCAAAGATGTGCCATGAACTAGGTGGAGAATGATTTTTTTGTATATTGCTCAAGTACAGATTAAAGGCAACATTTTCAGATTATCACAAGCTGGCTCACTTTATTTTGTTGAGTAAGAATGTCCTCCCCAACACACCCAAGCAACCTGATTCTCATCTGGTCCCCATTACTGTAGTGTGGTAGGGCAATGGTATTATCTCCATTTTACAGAGGAGGAGCAGAGGCCCAGAGACACTAAGTGACCAGCCCAATGTGCAGTAAGCATGAAGTGTGCAACACCAACTTTATTCAGGTGCTGGTTAGCTCCATTTTGCCACCTTCTCCCCTTTCCCCCCTCCACAATGGTATTGTGCTGTGAAGAGGACCAAATTAACAACCCTGCAGCCGAAAAGCTAGAGCAGGGACCAGCCTGCATACACTTTCCCACAGTGACTTATTTCTAGGGTTACCACCTTCGTGGTTTAAACTACGCTCTGAATTCTATGTGGTTTGACAATTCTAAGTATTTCTTGGTGCTAACCTTAAAACAAGTTACTCTTACACTGTAGAGCCATGAAATTATCTATGGCAAGCATCCAAGATCTTCCTACATCTGCACCAGACGACCTGCTCAAAAACTACCATCATGGTTTACAAGCTAATCCATGAGTGGCGTTACTTCATTCAGTGAAGATACCACTAACCAGTTACAAGTGGATGCAGGTTGGAGGCTGGCCTGCCTTAGACAGCGAGCTGAAGCCATATAACCAATAAACGCTACTTTTAAAGGACCTTAAACTGACTCTTCCCTGATATTAATTTTGAAGATGCATAAGAAGCAGGAAAGTGCACCAAGCAAGCCCCAGCTCCTCTCAGCAGTCGTGAGAATGATGAACCCTGAGTTAGCCCCAATTTCCAAGGCGATGTGTATGGAGAAATGACTGATGTCCTGTAGATGAATCCCAGCTGGTAAAAGCATTGTCACCTTGAAAGCTGGGTGGTTTTAAAGGAGTCTAATGGAGTGTACCTGCCCGGATTTCTATACTACGACGGTGGGTTTTTTAAATCACGAGTCTTTTAAAATTGGTTTCTCTCGTCTGTCACTGTGCCAAAACCTATGAACAGGTAAAGTTGCCTGGATACAAAGCACAGCCAAACACAAAGGAAAATGATAAACCACCTCTTTGTAATCTTTTCAACTCATTTTGTTACTATAAGCAGCTAAAAACATTTCCTTAGCAGAGGTAAGGGGACTCCAGTATATGCTTAGCTGCAGCATGTTTGTAGTCCCATCCCTCTTAAGCACTTCACTGAAGCTGAGCCATAAGTCCAGCTTGTTTGACTTGCTTTCATTATCCATGCAGTTATTCTCTTTCGTTTTGCCGCGCTGGCGCCTAAAAGAAAAGAACTGGAGCCTTCCATCACATACGCAACACTAGAAGGCAATTGAGCCATCTAATCTTCCTCTGTGACAACTGTTGGCAATTCCCATTCCGATGAAATTTAAGAACTCACTCTAATGAGCGGAGCCCTGTCTCTAAATTACAACAGAAAGTGAAGGCCCTTCAGTGGCTCTAAAGAGTCTTGAGTGTTCATTAGAAGGAAAAGTGAACAAGTGGCTAAAGGGTAAGTTTGTGGGGAGGGTGTGTAGGAGATACATTAGTAGGGGCATCATTCCTGGAGAGGGTCTCTTTATGCTAACTAGAGGGGAGAGAGGACTGTACTCACTTAGCTGGTACACATGTAGTTTCACATTCATTTACTTCCTCGAAGCTGATATTGGCAAAGTCTGGTCTGCTAGATCATTGTGGCCAGGCTCAACAATATTATTAGCCTCTATTGTACAGAGCTCCTCCACCCACATTTACTATAACCACCCCAAATGCACGTCTGTACCACTTGTTAGCCTTCCTGTGAGCAACTCAGAGCCCGTGTTCCTAGCTTGTGTTCTCTTTGAAGGATGCAGTGGTGGTGTAGAGGAGAGGTGCTGGCAAAGGCAACGTCTCCTCCCAGGCTACCCCCTGTTGCGCCTGATCACTGCCACTGCCAGAATGCTGTCAAGCTGCCCCATCACAGAATCAGGTAGGCCTAGCATCAGCTAGGCCTGTTCTCAGCCCCCAACCAGCGGTAAAGAACACAGCAAATCATGCAAAATACAACCCTCTTGAAACAACAGATTAGAATAGATGTTTGGAGGGAGAAGCTGCCTGGGAAGGGCCCAGAGAGATGTTATCCTGCTAAGCAACACGAGAGGAACCGCAAGATCAGGCACAAAACAAGAATAGAACTATCAGCGACAATATTAACTACCCCTGCCCCGCATACACACCTGATAGCGCAACCAAGGGCAGCTTCTCAAACTCAGCTGCAATTATTCAATAAGACTAGAAGGGCAGTAAGCACAAACCACTCCTTCCTATAAGGCCCTTTCCCCTTGATCTCCGGGCAGTAGCTTCCTACCAGGTCTATTAAGAAGCTTCCTGTCGGCAGTTGCGTGTAGGGGTGGAGTAACCACACTGCCCCAGCTCTTCTCTCCTGTTCAGATTTTACAGTGTTCTGGATCTCTGAACACTTCTGTAATACAAACAGTTACTGCACTTGTCAGATCAAAGGAATTCCACACCGCTACAGCCCAGCGGCCATGTCCTAATCTCTTTGAAGCATCGCGCCTCTCCTGGAGAGGGTTCTACGCCAGCCACGCTTGCTGCTTCTACTCAGCTAGATGCTCCCTGCTCTGCTGCCCACCTGCAGAGCGGTCCTTGCAGTTCCCCGATGCAATCTCAGCGTGGAGATTGCCTCGGGGAAACTCATGAGGCAAAAAATGATGACCATATTCCGAGGGGAGAACATGCCAATGTTTGGAGGCCTGTATCTGCTAGTTCTATTACTATTTGTACTACAATTGTGACTGGATGTCCTACTGAGATCACAGTCGCAGTGTACAGCACCTAACACAAACACAGCGAGAGATCAGCCCCACTCTGAAGTGCCCGAGTCTGAACAGACAAGGCAAAGAATAGGTGGGAGGGGAAATGGAGGTCCCAGATCATCACGGGTTATTGAAGCGACAGAGTCCTGTGGCATCTTATATGCCGATGAGGTGGATATTAGCCCACGAAAGCTTATACTCCAATATGTTTATCTATAAGGTGCTACAAGACGCTTTTGCAGATCCCGACTAATACGGGTACCCCTCTGATTCTTGACAGGTCATTTAGGTTCTAGTTCTCATGGTTGTAGAGGAAAGCCTGGAGACATGAACCCTAAACGCTGAAACACCAGAAGGGCAATAAAAAGGCCCCAATTTAATTATTTTTAAAGTCTCTTGATTGTGATGCTAATCTCGTTTCTGGGGGATGGGGCTGACTCCCTATATCTGAGTGCTGGGAATAACACGGGTGATGATGGATGGGTCTGTCTGGACCCTGGAGAAGGGTACTTTTCAAATTGATTTAGTTCAATGGAGTTAGCCATGTGGGGCAGCCACACAGCCAGGTGACACAATTGTAAAGGTGTTAAACTGTATCCACATGGGTGTGAAAGGAGATTTCCAATCATGTGAAGGTAACTCGATTTTAAAGAGCACTTTTTTTCCCCTTCATGGGGACAGAGCTAAGGAGGTGGTTGTAACTGAGCTACCGGAATGTCATTTGTGTCTTTGCACAAAATAGTATAGAACTCGCCATGTCGAAGGACTGACTCACCCCTGGTGTGCCTCCTCGTGGTTGGGTGCGGAGGTGCAGACGCTTCCTCTCCGACACCTCCTGCTGACAGTTGCTCCTGGTTCTGTAGTAGCCTGCCTCTTTCTGCGACTCAGTCCTCTAGCCAGGGCCCGTTTTAGTTCCACACCCCTTTCAAGGTACTCCACTGAAGTTCCAGTTTCTTCGACCTGTCTCCTGGGGTTACCCAAGTCCCACAGGGTCCTCACCTGGGATCTTCTATGTAGACCACTCAAAGAAAGCTCAGGTTTTTCTAGTTCCACTCAACTAACTCCCAGTACTTGACCAAGCCCTGATTTGGGCTCACCATGGGGAGAAACACTCATCGCTTGGTGCTCCCGCGGTTTGTCAACGCTGTACTAAACCCTCTTTCAGGCCTACTTCACCATCTCCTGTTGCCCTGTCTCTAGCGGCCTTCCCTGACACACTCAGCTTCTCAGGCTTCCTTTCCCCATCCCACACCCTCCTGCCTCAAGGCGTCTTACAGGAGCTCAGCCTAATGTTCTTGCTTGCTCTTATTTCAGAGCCCCCCCCCCCCCCCCCGAGTTCCTCCTGGCTCAGTCATCTCTAGTTCTGGCTCCAAGCTTCTCTCAGCCTTTAGCCTATGAGGGGAAACTACCAGCTCGTTTCCTACCTAGCCTTTTTTTCCTCCCTGTGCTCCTTCTTTTATGAAGACCCCACTTCTCCCCAGCTGGGGTTGATCACCAGTTTTGCCTCACAGCCCTCCAGGTGCTGCCCAGTGACCTAACTGGGCCCAGGTTTCTGTTAACCCCTGCTAAATTAGTGTGGGGATTAGGCATCCAATCACACACCAGCATATAGTTAATCTCAGCACAGTTTTAGGCCTAGCTTGTTCATTCATCCTAGGCCCAGGCCAAAGCCCAGGGAAGCCTGATTTAGACGCACTTTGGCTCAGGACCTGGAGGCAGAGAGCGTCCAGTATTCCAGCCGTGCGGCTTTTCCCACTTTACAGTTGCAAACCTGCTCGGTCTCTGAATAATCTTTCTCCAGCTGGTCTTAAACAAGGCTTGCACTAAAACCAGGCCTCTCTGCAGCTGCCTGGCCATGCTGCCTGGTTACCGTCTCCCTTGGAGACGGGGGCGCGAGGTACCTCAGCGTGGTATAACAGGACACAAGAGGCCCAGAGCTATGCTAAGGTTTATTTCAGATATTCCACCAGCAGTTAAATCACACAGAATGGCCCGAGCCTGTAGGCAGAGCGGTTGGACTTTCACGCTGATTCTTAGAAGCTGAAAACACCGGTTGCACTTTAGAAGCGGTCTTTTATTTTGACTAGGAGGAGCAGGTTTTGCTTGTACTTAACAGGGCCTGGTCCAAAGTCCATTGAAGTCAATGGAAAGACGCCCATCGGCTTCCCGGCTGTGTTGGCTCAGAACCCTGCTGAGGAATGCTGCTAGAACTTGTAACATCTTGCTGAAAAAGGAAGGGAGACCTGTTCAATAGCACCCAGGGCTGGAAGGAGAAGGGGCTGGCCCCGCGGAGCACTGAGAGTGTAGCCATGGGCCTAGCACCGGGGAGCGGGTCCCTTGCAGAGCATGTTTGGGTAATAGAGATATCTTCTGTGGAAGGTACGGGCGGCCTTTTGGAAACACGTGGCCGCAGCCTTGTCACATTCACAGGTCAGCTTCTGGCAGACGGTTTTCCCACCTGAAAAATAAACCAGCAGGAATCATGAGAACAGAACACTAGAGCCCCGGGGCAATGAGCTTGAAGGCAGGGCTGGAGGATATGCAGATCCTCGCCTCGCATGCCTGAGTACTGCAGCCAAGCCACTGTATGTGTGGGGGAAAGTCACTTGGGCCCAATCCAAAAACCATTATAATCCCTGGGAACCTTTCTAAGAACAACAGTGGGTTTTGGCTTGGCCCCTTGCCTACCAGTCCTACTGCTGCTCTGCAGAGGTTTCTATGATAACAGCCAAGGCCAGGGGTCTCCAAACTACGGCCCGGGGGCCGGATCTGGCCCGCGGCTTCCATTTGTCCGGCCCTCCAGCTGAGCAGATATGTGGAGAAGCCGCCACTCCCCCCTCCCCCCCCTCCCCGCGAGCTGCTACCCGCAGCCCCATGTGCGAAGGGGTGAGTCCCTGCGGCAGCGGCCAGAGGAGCAAAGGGTGGGCCACGGCAGCGGCCGGAGGAGCAAAACGGGGAGGATTTTGCATATATTTGCATATATTGGATTTTTTCACAGTTGCTTCGGCCCGCAAAGCCCCTTCAAAAATCTACTATGGCCCTCATCTCAAAGTCTGGAGACCCCTGACCTAGGCGATGCCTAGAGCGTCTTCCCCAACGGGAAGATCACGAATCCATTGCTCGGTGCCGGGGGCCTGCGGTGAACGGCTCTCTGCATTTTACGTGGGTTTTGAAAATGCTGCTGTCGAGAAGGTTGTAACAATACGCGCTGGGCTGGAGCACCCCGCTTTGTGCCGAGAAACGCGCCCACTTCCTTCCTTGCACCAAGGATGAAATTCGCCCTGGTGCAGGCGGCTGGCACGTATCCTGTGCACCAGCTACGGCATAAAAGACCTTGAAATAGCTTCAGCGGGGCCTAGCCCACCTCTTGGAGCCCTGCACACAAGGGAATTTCACCCCACCGCACTATTGGGGCACAAGGTTGGGGTTTAGATTCTGCTCCCTGCCACGGATTCCTAGGCACCCAGTGACCACTGAATTTCCTGCTGGGTGAGTGCCTCCTGGCAACAGACATTAGTATCTGAGTAGCAAGCCAGAAATCACACTGCATGTGACACAGCTAGGGTGAACACAGCCTGTGGGTTTGCCAACTCCTCCGAGGTCCTCTAGAAAAAGTATCCCCCCTGGTGCAGCAGCTCTGGTTGAAATCACTCAGCTCTGGTTGAAATCACCCCAGAGCATGGGGCCACCAAAGGGCCTTTCTTCCTCTTAAGTTTTTTAAATAGGGCATAAGTGGGGCACAATTAGTGTGGAGGCCTGGTCCTGACCCCTCTGTGTGGGGTGAGTTTCCCCCGTAGGGGAGCTTGTCTTGCTTAAGCAATCATCCGAATAAGAATCACAACTGGGATTTGTGCGGCCTGCTCCCTATTTCAAGCACATTCCACTTGTTCACCAGTTGAACGGCCTTTTCCAGCCTGCTCGTCTCCGGGGTCCTCCGGAAGAGCGAGGCCTGGAGTGTGCGTGTCTGTACGGAGAGCGAAGGCCTTCTGTGCATGCCCTGGTCTCTACGTGCTCACTTACTGCAGGTTATCTTGCCCGTCTGGATGGAGTACGAATAGAATCCCAGTTTGGGATCGCAGCCCCGTGCCGATGTCTTGTCGTAGCAGCAGTCGTGAGCATGGCAGCACCTTGTATGAGCAGAGTCAGCGTTAGTACCGAGCTGGGAAAAACGTGCCTAGTTATTGGAATTACGGTAGCACACGGGGTCCCTCAATGAGATCAGAGAGCCTGGGGGGGCGGGGTAGATGCACTACGCACACAGCGAGATCAAGGGTTTCCCCAAAGAGCTCACAATCTACAATACATCTTCCTAGGAGAACGCCCGAGGTGTTTTCATTCAGGGCCCCCAGCGAATGTGGAGTTAAACACATGCCCTTGCCCGTCACCTTCCGTGGAGTGACAACAGAAGGGAATGATTCAATGCAGCTCACTGTTTGCCTCCCGACAAGGCAGCATTTGCTTTGATCGATTTCCTGTTTCTCTGCTGTAACTAATGTCTGGTAGCTGAGTCGTTACCCAGGGTTCTCAGGGGAGATTTGATCTCTGGTTGGAGGCCTGTGCTTTTTTAGGCTTGCTGGCATGATCAGGGCAGACAGCAGATCAGGTAGTGTTGAAAGATCTCATTTTTGGGCTGGAAGCGGGGGGGTGGGGGTGGGGGGGTGGAGGGGTCCTTGACCAATCTGCATTACCTTGAGCATCCTCAACTGTATGTGTGCAAAAGCCCAATGGAGACTTGAGGACGTGTGTTGACTACAGGAGCCTTAATTCACAGACCATTTAAATGAGCTAGCAACTTCCCCTCCGATCAGATACACTCACATGAATAAAATCCCAGGAGTAAAATAGGTGAGTAGTTTTGGTTTGGTATCCGGATACCGGTGAGGACTGAGCACAAACTGCCTTTGTGACATGCTATCGGTTGTTTTAATTCTGCAGCATGCCTTTTGGACTCAGGAACGCCCCAGAGGCATTTCAGAGGCTGGTGACTGCCCTTACCCAAGCTTTGAGAACTGAAGACATCCTAACGCACGTGCATGATTTCATTTGTTCCCACAAAACCCAGGTAGGCGTGGTTTCGGTTCTAGACCTTCTTAAGGGTTTAAATTTGTGCTAAACAAATATCAGTTTGCGAGAGGTCACACCACCTTGCTTGGACATAGAGTCAGCGAAGACCAACAAGGCTGGGCTATGAAGACACCTTTTGTTGTCTTTGCTTACGACACCTGATGACACTCCACTATCCATTACTCTCCTTATGAGATTATTTTTGGACTCCACAAACCTATGCTTCCCTCCGACTTGATGTTCACCCCCATGGCTGAGAGACATGGCGGAATCTCACATCAATGACAACATTCCAGAAGGCGGAAGAACAAGTGAGCCAGAAGCAGGTTTTGAAGCCAATCTCCCCTTGCGGTTCCTTGATTCCCTTGAAATGCCCCTCTTCTCTGAATTCCTAGCATGCCGCTGGGTTTTGAAAGTAAATGCCATTAGTTAAACAATGCACGCTGACGGACTAGTTACTCCTCAAGGGAGGCCATCCCACACTAATTGCTACTGAACTAAATCATCATTATCATAATGATCATTTGTGAGTATCTTCCAAGCATCTTAAACTCTTCGTAATAGCGGACATGCAGTAACCTCATTTTACCCATGGGCAGATTGAAGGACTGAGAGGTTAAGTGACACAATTCTTTGGTAGTAGAACCCAGCTCTCCTGATTCCCATTCCTGTGCTCTGACCACTTGTCCACATTGCTGCCCTCAGTAACAAATCAAGGGCCATGCTGAAGATTCCAGGTCCGGAGGGGAGGAGGGCAACATGGGCACTGAACGATGGGAGTATGTCCCCTTAGTGCCTGTGCTTTGACTTACCAGTCGGTCTCGTCTAGTGGCTGTTTGGATCCTCCCAGTCCACAGTAGCATCCGTAACCATTGTAATTCAGAAGTGCGATTTTCCCGGTCATCTGCCTAGTCATGTCCGCAAGCTGAATCAGGTTACTGCACACTGAGGGCAGGACTGCAACCAAAGAGCTGGGGATAAGTCAACTGGGTCTAAAGGGACATCAGGGAAAAACACCCCCTGCCTCCCATGTCCTACTGAATCCCGCTCCTGGCTCTCTGTTCATTTTGTAGGCAGAAATTGAATTACCTAACGTGTCTTTGGGGAGCTCCGTCCCGTCTCATCATGAATCTCACCCACAGCTCTCCTGTGTCCCTCCTATTTACTGCTCATGGACTCAGGGTAGTACCCACTGGCCCCCCTTTTCCATACCAGCTAGCCCAGGGCTGTCCGCAGAGTGAAGGGAGTGCCAGAGGTGAGAACCATTTCCTGACCTGATGCAGGTAAAGTGAATTGTGCCTAAAGTTGGAGCCCCGGTTGTGCTGCTCTCTGTACATACACAGCATCTTCCCTCGGTAGCTCCCAAGGAGACAAGACAGAGGCACAGGACAGCAGTCAGTAGCAGAGTCAGCAATAGAACCCAGCTCTCTAGGGTTCCAGCCCAGGGCCCTATCCCCTAGTCCACAGACATGCAAACTTTTCCAGTCACGCCCCCACCACTTACCATTCACCGCATTTGTTGTCTCCCTGCCCATTACTTGTAATCTGAAGGAAACCCTGACTTCTGTGCTGCTGCTGGCGGCGGCCCTGCCTTCCGAGCTGGGCAGCTGGAGAGCGGCAGCTGCTGGCCGGAGCATTCTTGTAGTTTGCGGGGTTCTTTTTTGACTCCCACTCCCGTCCCACCAGGCAATACCCACTCGATTTTTATCCCACTCCTGCTATTATGGCAGCAGGTCCTGCAGCACCCCCAGGATCCCTGTTTCTTTGTAACCCTCCCCCCCAAACCTCTTGCACCCTCCCAGTTTGCACCCCATTGCCCTCGACTACTTTGTCTCAAGCAACCCAGCAAGGCTCTTTAATGACAGCAGCATCTAGGCAATGCCAGAGTTTACAGGCATATCAGGAGAGTTAGGCTGGGGTATTTACTTACAGCACAGGAAAAGTAAAGGGATACCGGGCAAATACTTCATTTCAGTTGCGAGAGGTTAGAGAAGAGAATAATTGTCCAGCTGCAGAAAGCACTAAACATTAAAGAGAGCCCAGCATCAGTGCACAAGACCGACTGCACCTTTATAGCTGTTGGTTATGTGGCCATTCCCTAGCTCCACTCCTCCTTATTAAACTAAATAAAGAAAGGAGGTTCAAATATTGACAATTCTCACCAAAATGTATTTGTTATGCAGCGGCGTGTCTGGGATTCCCGGACGCTGATGCCATAGGGGTTTAGGCCCAGATCCACAAAGGTAGTTAGGCACTTAACTCCCCCAGAGGTCCTGTGAGGAACTGGGCCTTTGTGTTTTTGCTACGGGGTCACAGGGGGCAGGAGAGCTGCACTGTGAAATGCAAAATTACCCCACAGTCAACGTTTCCCCCACATTTTGAGTCTCAACAACGGGGCGGTTTGCACAGAATGTTTTGCATTCCCGGGATCCGTGTGTGTGACTTTGTGACTAAAAATGACTTCCCAAGGATCAGATTTTCAAACTTCAGTGCCTGAGTTTCGTATGCAAACTATTCCTGTGCCAATGCACAAGGCAGCATGCCAAAGCATGGATCGAGGTACCCAAAATGGGCATGAATGCCTTCAGTGTGCATGAATACAGGGGCCTTTTCCATTTCCAGCCCCCTGTTTTGTACATGCAATTACATCTTTGCATGGGTTCGTGTTGTTTTGCTATTGCTAGAGATCCTGCCAATGGGAAGGCAGAAAGGACGCAGGAGCTTTGGTTCCCAGAACATTTCTCTGCTGGTTTGGGGGAAATATTGCGCAGTATCTTCTCTTTGTACCTGCCCAGGGTAAAAACTGAACCACTCTGTGTGTGTGGCCTCACCCATCCTTGCCTGAGGCGCTTCCACAGAAGAGGGCTGATGCCAGGTATAGAAATCAGTCATCCCTATGCTTTCCTTCCAGAGGTCTTTTGGCTCCAGTGGTTTCCGACAATGCTCGTAACTGAAGGTAAGATTGGGCCAGGCCATGGCAAGGAGGGCTGCTTTGTGGTTAGGGTTGCACTAGCCTTCACAGCAACACCCAATCAGAGCAGTGCCCCAGGGTGCGACACAAACTCTGCTCTACAAAAAACACAGAGGGGAGGGATAAAAAAAAAAAAAGTCGGTTCAACACACCGTCTCGTGCTGCAGAATAAGGTGTTCTGCTCACCTTTATTTAGAAGCAAGGAGATAGCATGGTAACTAAAGTGAAGGAAATGAATCTGTACCCAGAATATTAAACAATGGGGAGCTTATGCCAGCAATCCTAGGAGAATCCCAGTTCAACCACATGGTCCCTAGTCACCATTTTTAGGACTGTAGTTATATATATATATATATATATACACACCAATAGCACTTCTGGGACTAACCAAGACCCAAGCCCTATCATGCTTGGTGCTTTACAAACACAAAGGAAGAGACAGTCCCTTAAACTCTACATACACCGGCAAAGAAAGGACAATTATCCCCATTTTACAGATGGGCAAACCGAGGCTTAGATCAATTACAGCCCATATTCATAAAGGTATTTAGGCACCTAATTCCCATAGATTCCAATGGGAGTTAGGTGTGTAACTGCCTTTAAAAATCTGCACTTGGCCAAGGTCACACAGGAAGTCGGTTTCAGAGCCAGGAATCAAACCCAGTCCCGTGTCTCAAGCATCCTTCCTATATTGGCTACCAGTCATCTGATGTGGTTCTCGTCTGTGCTAGTGACCCGCTTTAAGGCCGAGCTGGTGGACTATTTAAAAGCAGTTCCCTGGAATTTCTCTTGTCCTCTATAGCAAAGCACTCAGAGGTCACAGTCCATTCCTGGCTCCTCGGTCCTGGGGAAACAGCATGTGCAAGCTCTTGTCAGCTGGGTGATCAGTCCAATGATGGGCTGGGGACAGGGTGGCCCCTAGCATGTGGGGGTGAACCCCGTGCACTGGCTGTCTCGGTAGCGAACGTAGCGGCTGTTGAACGTCTTCAGGTTCCTTTCCAGGCAGAGAGCAGTGCTCTTGTCACAGTCACAGACTTGTTCTTCACACCAGCTCCCCAAAGCTGCCAAGACAGAGAGAGAGAAATGCACGTTTTTCATGGGACCCTCGCTGCGACGAGGAAGAAGGTGACTAGTTCTCAGGGGCTGACTCCCGGCTGGGCTCCTGACACCCCCTTGTAGTCAACTGCATGGACCCCAATTTACTTACATCCGCTGGACGAGGGGCCAAAGTCACTGGGTCAGAAGATGAACCAGGGCTTTCAAGGGATCAAGGTGTTGCAACTCCAATACTTATGGGCCCTTAATTCACTTCTGTGGTCCATGACATGAGGTGAGACAGCCAGAGCCCTTCCAGGGACCCTGGGGCTGCTCTCCCCTTCGACCCCTTTTCTTCTCGAATAGATCAATGATAAGGCCAGAGCAATCGGCCATTTGGAAGGAGGACCCGGAGCGAGAAAGGCAAAGAACCAAACCACTATGCTGATTAGAGAGTAGATGCAAAGCACGTCCCAACCCGACCAAGGGGAGAGAACTCACCACACAGGATGTCCCCGTCCTTGTAGGTGTAACCATATCGCTGTCTGTTCCCATAACATCCATTAGCTCTTAGCCTTTTATAACAGCAGTGATGAGCTCGGCAGCACCTCCAGGGAGAAGGAAGAGCAGAGGCACCGATCAAATATCTGCTTCCAGTGAAAGACTATCATCCGGTATCGCCGATCGTTTCTATGCAACCATGTCTGGCCATTGCCGGAGCATTTGTTGGGTTTACTGTACATATCCAGGATATTCCCACTAATGCACGTGTTTGTTCCTGTCTGAATCAGGGCTGTATCTGACCATAACGAAGGATCAGAAATGCCCAGGTGAGTAGCTGGTAGAAACAGAGATTTCTGCAGAAGCCAGTGAGCATCTTAAGAGACCTTCCATCCAGTCGGTCTCCTGCAAAGGACCCTTGATAGTAAACTCTACTACACTTTATAGGGATAGAATCAGAGAGGTAGCCGTGTTAGTCTGGAATAGCAGAGGTAACAAAGTCCTGTGGCACCTTAAAGACTAACTATAAAGTTTTGAAGCATAAGCTTTTGTGGGTTAATACCCACTTCGTCGGATGCAAGCAGTGGAAGTGTCCAGAGGCAGGTATAGAAAAGTAGTCAAGAACCAGGTAGGAGGTAACAAGGTTAGTCCAATTAGGCTGAACCAGCTTGTTCTCTCCAATCAGGGAGGGTGGGTTATTCTTCTAGGGATAGTTACACACCAGCCCTTTCTCTCACCATGACAGGCTCTGGGGGACTTTTCCCCCTTATGACCCCTTGGGGCTTGACTAGGGCAGTGTTTTGTTTGGTGGGGGGTTTGCAAAGGTGCATTTGACCAGTCCCAGGGGAATCACAGCACTGCTTGAGGAATGATATATTATAATAATCTAGTAGCAATTTACCAATCGGTCGCATCCTTTGGTTCCCCTCTGCCATCAGACCCGCAGTAGCAGCCGTACCCATAATAGCTGAGGATGGCGCTTTTTCTCGTGACTTGATTAATCATCTTTCGGAACTCCAGGAAACTCCCCTGGGCCCCAGACAGACCTGGAAACCAGCAAGAGCACCAGGAAGGATGGTTTCCTCTATAGGAAAGCTCACGTCCCCCTCTCCTGTTACTGCACCTGGTGAGCGCACTGCATCGATGGAAGAACATGGAGCTGAATCCTTAGCGTGTGGCTTTAATGCCACCGCCCTCTGCTAGGGGGCGCTGCTCTGCTCAACCAGGGGCGCCAGAGTGCTTGTGCCCCCTACTGGTGTGTTCCTTGCAAAGGGGATGCACTATTCTCATTCCAGAGTTTGGACCGGCACAGACGCTTCCCGCAATCGCAGTGCTCTTGCTCTGGGGACCGGCACAGGAGGAGGCAGGGCCAGGACATCAACTCTCCTCCCTGCCGCCTTTCTCCAGCTTATTCTCCCGTGGGAGAGCAGGAAGGCACAGCCCTTCCCCGGAGCACAGGGACTTGTATTGCACGAGGCCCCTTTGCAGCAATGCCAGGGGCATGGTGAACACGTTACCCCCTCCCCCTGCCCTTGCACAGATGTATGGGGCCGTGCATGAGCTGGCGCCTGAGGCTTTAATATCTCTCACTGGGGTAAGGCTCCCAGTGAGGGCCACCCTAGGTAAGGACTGAGTAAACCCGACCTCCAGGCCCCAAGCTGTGGCCAGGTGTGCCAAGCACTGAGCCTCACTCGCGCTGCCCTGATGCTGGGGATTCTGCGCCGAGGGGGGCACACTGCTCACCGAGCGGAGGGGATCACATAATTAGCGTCGGCTAGGGAGTCACTAGTTTGCTGTACTTACTGCAGGCGATCAGCAGGGTGACTGCAAAGAGATTCCTCATCTTCGTGCCGGCCCCGGGAGAGGAAACACCACAACGCAGCGGTAATTGATCTCTGGATCGGCACCACTTAGCAGGCGGGCTTCGGAGAACCGGCTGCTGCACAGGAAGCTGCTGAGAGGATAGAGAGGCAAGTCCGAACGCCTGGAGCACGAACCTCCTTGTCACAATGAGTCAAAGCCCTGTCTGGGATGCTACTATTTTTAATGATCTCCCTCCAGCAGAGCTAGTACAGGTGTATCTACCGGAGCTGGAAACCACACCGCCCACTGAGCCAACCTCAGCAGCAGTGAAGGGTGGGAAGTCGGTCTCAAGTACAGAGCGGTCTCTTCTCCTGTATGGTTACCTAGTTGGAAGGAATAACCTACACACAAGCAGAAGCGACAACTCATCAGAACAGGCGTCAGTTGCTTGATCCCATAATGCAAGACAAATATCAGTAAATAATCTCTCTCGCACCGATCACCACAATACCTAACCACTTCCCAGGTAAATGAAGTCCGTGTACCACAGGGCGTTCTCTTTTGTAAAGCACTCACCTCCTCTGGGCTTGGGAAAACCGTGGCAGCTGGAAGAACACCTGATGTGTGCCAGCTGCTGGTTTCTCTTATATTCTCCACTCTGTCCCTCCCACTGCTACCCCAGCCAGGTGGATCTTGTTCTCCAAGGTCCATCATCCAGGATGATCCAGATGAGTGGCCAGGTCTATGATAGAAGGCGTCGCCTCGTTCCTCTGGGTCCGAAGGACTCTTCCATTGTATTTAAGCAGGGCTGAGCAATAATGCTGAAGACCCCCAGTAGAGACTCCGGTCTCTGTCTGACGATTTCACACTGCTCCTTTCTGAATACTTCCACTGGGCTATGAATTCACAGGCTGGAGTTTCACACCCCTTTGGCAGAGTTTCTGCATTCTGAGGCCAACTGGGCAAGAAACACTTTTTTTCCCCCCTTCAGAACAATGAAGAATGATCACGTCCCCACTGAAATTACCAGGAGTTTTGTCATTGACGTCAATGGGCCAAGATTTCACCCCACGTCTTTAAGAGTAAGACCGGGCTGGATTGTCTGAGGGAATAACAAAGGAAGAGGGCTGGAATCATGGCTCGGAATCACCAACTCAGGGACTTGGGAGGTAAAATCCCATGGGAAGCAAGTCTAAGGGGGCAAACAATAGAAGAGAGTGGGCAGTTTTTCCAAGAGACATCATTAAGGGCACAAGAGCAAACTACCCCACGGTGCAGGAAAGATAGGAAATATGGCAAGAGACCAGCCTGGCTTAACCAGGAGATCTTCCATGATCTAAAGCTCAAAAGAGTCTTACAAAAAGTGGAAACTCGGTTAAATTACAAAGGATGAATATAAACAGATAACACAAGTATGTAGGGACAAAATTAGAAAAGCCAAGGCAAAAACGAGCTCAAACTAGTGAGGGACATAAAAGGAAACAAGAAAACATTCTACAAACACATTAGAAGCCAGAGAAAGACCAAGGACAGAGTAGGTCTGTTACTCAATGAGGGGGGAAAGACAAGAACAGAAAATGTGGAAATCGCAGGGACGCTTGATGACTTCTTTGTTTCGGTTTTCACCAAGAAGGTTGGTGGCGATTGGACGTCCAGCATAGTGAATGCCAGTGAAAATGGTGGGGGTGCTACAACCATAGGCCAAGAAGCGAAGGGGATTAGCACAGCAAAAGTACCCTTCCCCTGTAGTTATTTCAAATCAATTTGTACAGCACCGAGCACAGTACAGTCCTGGGCCTAGCTTATCAGAGGTATTTAGGTTCCCCACTCTCATTGATTTCAGCAGGAGGTAGGTGTCTAAATACCTTTAAGGAGCCGAGCCTTGATCCATGACTAGGGCTCCTAGGTGTTGCAACAATCCCAAACTAACTAACCCTACGAGATTCCGCACATTGACATGGAGTTATTGGCAACCTTTTCAAGCCCAAATTAGCATGAGAGTTTTCATCATCCATTCCCATGGCTATTACAACTGCTGATTTGTTCCACTGAATGTACTAAATCAAGGGGCCCGGCAATGGTCCGGGGTGGAGATGCCGGTCTTAGGAAGTCCAGGTGCACAGACAGTAAGCTCAGGCACTGTGGTCAGAGGAACTGAGACAGTTAGAATAGTCCAAGTCAGTATGTAGGTGCCGGCATCTGTAAGCTCTGAAACAACCACCTTCCCCCCATCACTTATGTCATGATTTACCTCCATCACACTCCAGGTGAGCTGCAAAGGATTAGCGGCGCCTTCCTATTGAGTTCCACAGGTCGCTCAGCTCCAGCGGGTCTCAACAATACTTGTAACGGGAGGCTGAGGGAGGATTTCAAGCTGGGGTCGTTGTAGTAATGGGATGGAAATAATCTACTTTGAATGCACGTCGGGACAAATTCACCTGCTCACACCTCACTAACGGCAGCGAGACCTGGATCCGGGTTCACGGAGTGGGCAGAACTGGCTCGTCGAAGGTTCCCGGAGATGACCGGAGCGGTTTGGATCATAGCCAGGTTTTTCTGCATCAGCTGTGGAGCAGATCTCATTGAAAAACAACAACAAAACACCGCTTAACCTTTAGTCCTGCCCTAGGTGCACTGGGTGCGTGAGCTGCATTGTCTAGTTTATGACGTCGGCCTTTACGGCTGTGCCCTGCGGAGCATGCTGGTGGCGTTCAAGAATTAAACGATAATACGGGCATCAGCATGTGTCCTCTTACTGCGGGAGATGTTGCCACGTGGAGAACCCGTCACTCCTCTCCTTTCTGTCCCACTGGGCTCTTTGCTTCAGTGCTTGTTGACAATGCTGGGGGCGTGAAGGTAAAACTAGACTAGGTCCAAGTGTTCACACTTTCCTTGCGCCGAGAGGGGGAGCACTGCTCTGGTTTCCACCAGGCACGCTGAACGTGGATACCACGGAGGCAGGGCCTCCAAGGAAGAGAACCTGGTTAAGGCAACGGGACAGAGGGTGCAGGACTTCTCTTGTGCTGGTTTAAGGGTAAAACGGTGCCTTTTGGAATGGGATGTGACCATTTGAGAGCATCAACACCCCAGTGGGGACAGGAGAGCTCGTTATGCCACCTACTCTCCCTGGGGGTGAAGCCTCCCTGAGATCCCTGCGCCAGAGATCACTGAACTCCGTCAAGACAGGAGTGTGATGGAACCCAGGGAAAACGAGACAATCGTTTCCAGCCAATCGGCCTCGCGAGGTGACTGAAGGGGCTCTGTGTCGCTATTGGTAGTATACCCCCCTGCATCCCCCTTACGCAGCTGGTGGCTGGGAGATGGGGGCAGCGTTACGGTTTGCATTTGAACCTGAACTGCAACTTTCCAGCCTTGGAGAGAGTCTTTTAAACCCCTTCAGCTGGTTTTTAGAACAAACTTAACTGAGAGGCTAACGAGCCATTTGGGAGGGTGGGGAATGACCCATGGTGGAGGAAATGTCCCTTTTGCAGACTCAGCTTCCAGCAAAAATACTTGGCCCTTGGGAGGAATCAAGAGAGCCAGCAGCTAGCGAGGACTCTTCCAATGGGCCTGACCACAAGAGAGGCCCTGGAAAACCAGACTCTAAACAGTAGAACCATAAAGAGGGGGCTAAGGATGGACTCACTGGCACGAAGTGGGGGTACGGAGTTAAGGGGGATGGCAGAGAATAAAGGGAAAGAAATATAGAGGATAAGAGAGATTTCCCAGAGCCCTGAGAGAAGAGGCAGCAAGAGAGAGGAAACCAGCACTGGCCTAGGACTTGTAAGAGGCGGTGCTGGCTCTGGAGCACTCCCTACTGGTCACGTGTGGCTTTGCAGAGGCCTGCTTCAGTTTCTCCTTAAACTCCGCAGAGGCTCTCTCCTGGCCCACGCCACCCCTGCCAAAACACAGTTCAACTCCAAATAAAGGCCGTCATCACCACAACAGGTCACACTCAGCTCCAGCATCTTCCCCCCACTCCCGGAGCGCTTCCGTTCCAGACGGCTCTTCGCCACGCCCAGCCCCGTCCTCACTGGAGCTCGGCCTGCTTCAACTCCGGCTTAGCGAGGTCAGGCGGCAAAGCCCCTCTGCTGCTCTCCTGGTTCCACAGGGTCTCCTGCTCATTCAACCTCCCCCAGCGCCCCGACCCCCAGGGCTGAGAGAGGGCAGTGGGTTGCCTTCCTGCCCCTGCTGCTGTCGTCCCTCCTTATAAGACCCACGATGGAGAAATAATGGAAGAGCCATTGGAGCAGCTGGGCCAAGCTAGTGGCCAGAGACAGCTCAGTGGTTAGCGCCCCAGGCGCCGACTCCATGGGTGCTCCAGGGAAAAAAATTACTGGGTGCTTACCCCCCCCACAGGCAGCCAGCTTCCTCCTCCCCACCGGCACCTCCCGACCACCAGCCGGCCCTGCCGATCAATTCCTCCCCCTCCCTTCCAGCGCCTCTCGCCCACCATGATCAGCTGTTCTGCAGCTTGCAGGAGGTACTGGTGGGGAGGGGGAGGAGCAGGGATGGGGCATGCTTGGGGAAGAAGGTGGAACTAGGCGGGGTGGGGGTGGAGGCTTGGGAGATGGGGGGGGGGGTGCAGGGCCTGGGGCAGGGGGTTGAGCACCCCGGGGTAATCCGGTACCCGTGGTTTGAGCGTTCTCCGATGAAAAGGGAGACCCCTGTTCAAATCCTCACACTCCTGCTGCCGGAGAGGGAGAGAAATGGAACCTGGGTCTCCCCCATTAACCACTGGAGACCGGCACCACCACCTCCTTCTGCTACCAGATTCTGAGTGGGCCTCAAGCTGGTAGGTGACCTCTGAGCACGCCTACTGGATTGGGCCCTGCAACTTAGGTGGAGGAATGCCCGTTTTCCAGGTATGAAAGGCTCTGAGGCTTATGTGGAAGATAGATGCCCAGATGTCTAGTGGAGTTAGGCACCCAAATAGCTGTGTGGATTGGGGCCTTAGCCTCTCCCTGTTTCTCATCTGTAAAATAGAGCTAGTGGCTTTAAGCTCAGAAGGGGTATTGTGAGGATGAGTCCATTCAAGATGATGAGGCGCTCAGATACTATGGTGATGGGCCCAGAGATGTTCCTAAGATAAGCCCAGCTGGCAGCATGGAGCTTATAGGTTCTGGGCCTTAGCCAGTAGCTGTGGATGGGTGTGATTTTTTTTAACCCTAAACAAAGATAAATGTTAGAAATGGGCCTAAACCAAAGACCCAGATCTGACCCAACCCGGCCATGGGATGTGAATCAGAACTTTCCAGTGAACCCTGTCACCTAAGGTGGGCTGAACCAAACCCCGGGATCATGGATTCTGGGAGTGAAACTTGAATCAGGATCTGAACGTTGTGGCTCAGAACCGTCAGAGGACTTGGGGAGATTCTAACTGGTAACCGTGCTCACGGGGCAGCTCCTTCCAGCGTTCTCGCTCACGCCAAAGGGGCATCGTTCGGTTCGGTCGAATGCCTCAGAGTCACAACCCGGAGAAGAACATGGTTACACGCTTCCGGTTTATTCGGAAGCAGCCCAAAGTGAATCCATACTGAAGCAAGAGCGAAGGAAATTGACATTTCTATATGTTCATTTATGCACCTGATCCAAAGACTTGAAGAGAATGGAGAGACTCCCCCCAGCACCCATCAGAATTTAATCACGGCAGAGGACATGTGCCAGTTCTCTCAAGTATTTTTTATCAAAAATGGGACGTGTGTTGCTTTCTCCCTCTAAAGTTTTCTTCTGATCCTGGGTATCGTGATGCAGTTAAGGCAGATTATTTAAGAGCAGTTCCTTGGATTCTGCCTTACAGTAACCTAGGGAGAGAGCTGCCAAGAACCACTGGATAAGAAGCAATTCCCAAATCCCAGGTCAAGCACTTGATTGCTTAACAGGGTGGAAATGCTGAACTCATGAGAATAGGGGATGGCTTAATGAGCATTGCAAGGGGCCTTTGCTTAACACCTTGGCTTTCTCCCGGTGCACTTGATGTTGGGGTAGAAGCGATACTTCTTGTTGTAGCTGCTCAAGTTGCGCTTCATGCACAACGCGGCAGCCTTGTCACACTCGCAGATGCTCCTTTTACACCGGCTGCCTGGACCTGGGAAGACACGGGAAGAAGCACATTGCTTAGGGAGTGGGGCCCAAGCTGGCTCACTCCACTGAATCCAAGGCTGAGGTTCTGACCCCACCGATTTTAAGAAAGTGGCCCAGCAAAGCAATAAGCTGATTTGGGAGCAAAGACAAAGGAAGTGCCTGTCTTCCTATGGGCAAGGCTACTCACCGCATGTTATGACTCCGCTCCTGTAAGTGTAACGGTATCGGTCAGTGATGACACGGCATTTCCTACTCTTCAGCCGTGCGTAACAGCAGTCATGGTGGAAGCAACACCTGTCGGGAGAATCAGGTTGAAATTGATACACAGCAGAGTATGTGGGGGGAAAAACCCAACCTGCCCTTCCCCACCCCTCCCCTCCATTACATAAAACAAGCAGATCCTGCAGCTTCACGGCGAAGCAGAGTTAAGCTGTTAGCAAAGCTTACTCATACAGATGGCACTGCTCCGTCTAATCTGTGCGCGGGTGCGTCCACACACCGATCCTAAACCCTGCGCACATGGCGAAACACTGCACGCACAAAAATTTGCACAGAAATTTTTTTTGCACACACAGTCTGTCAAAACTTTGCACAGAAGAAATTTTTTGCGCACACGGCCTGTCAAAAATTAGAGGGAACGTTGACAGATAGTCTCCCGGAAGTCAATGGATTTTATTCTCCTCTCACGCTAGACCTTCCAGGGACTTGCTCTTTCTGGTATCACGGTTCTCTTCTCTTTCTTTGCTCCCTCTACTGTTCTTCTTTCTGTTCTTCCACACAATCAGTCTGGTCTTGGTGTGAGAACTTTCTCTTCTGCATCTCCTGGCATCTGGAACAGACTTTGTGTCCCTTTGCAGTTCTTCCGTTCTCAGGGCCTGGCCCGCAGCTCCTATAGATCAGTGTAGCTCCATGAAATTCCTTTCATTTATCTCAGCTGGTGATCCGGAGCTCAGTCTTTGTTCAAAACTCACGTGAGCACATATCAGGTGACATGCATCCTTACAGTAACTCAGTTGACTTCAGTGGAGTTACAATAAGGACGAATTCCTCTTTTCTCCCTGGCTTAAACCTTTTTCCTTTCTCCTTCTGCTATTGCTTTCTATTTCCTGTACCCAAATGTTTCACTCTGCAAAGTCTAATGATAGGGCCCTACCAAATTCATGGTCCATTCGGGTCAATTTCAAGATCATAGGATTAAAAAAATTGTAAATTTTAGCTATTTAAATCTGAAAAGTCAGGGTGCTGTAATTGTAGGGATCCTGACCCAAAAAGGAGTTGAGTAAGAGTGTGTGTGTGTGTGTGTGTGTGTGTGTGTGTGTGTCACAAGGTCATTGTAGAGGGGGGTACGGTACTGCCTACCCTTACATCTGTGCTGCTGCTGGTGGCGGTGCTGCCTTCAGAGCTGGGCAGCTGGAGAACAGCGGCTGCTGGCCAGGAGCCCAGCTGTGAAGGCAGAGCCACTGCTAGCAGCAGCAGAGAAGTAAGGGTTGAATGGTCTGGTGTTGCCACCCTTACTTCTTCGCTGCTGCTGGTGGGGCGCTGCCCTCAGAGCTGGGCACCTGACCAACAGCTGCCACTCTCCAGCCACCCAGCTCTGAAGGCGGCACAAAAGTTAGAGTGGCAATATGGCAACCCCCCTAAAATCTTGCGCACCCCCCCCCCCAGTGGCCCACTTTTTGGTCAGGACCCCCAATCTGAGAAATGCTGGTCTCTCCCATCTCTACGGTATAGTACAGAGTAAAAACATGTACATTTGGTAGTGCGCCATTGGGACACTCAGCAAGATCAAGTTGCATGGCATCTAGAGCCAGGGTTATAGAACCCTGCAAATTCACCAGGGGTGCCTGCGTTTTTAGAACGCTGCTGTAATCAATAACTCCTGTACCAATCAGTCGCATCCTTGGGTGTTCCTTTGCCTCCTTTACCACAATGGCATCCATAGAAGGTATAATTCGGTAGAGCAGTTTTCCCAGTCGCTTGTTTGATCATCTTGCGAAACTCCCAGAGACTCCCCTGCACCACGAATCCACCTGGAAAATAACACCAGCAGGTTACGTCACCGTTCAGGGCCTCTGCACCTGTATTCCCCCCCTCCAGGGTCCAGCAAGGGCACCCAGTCTAGACTCCTGGCTCCCCAACAGTCCTCTCTCTTGAGCAGAGACGTGTCTCTCTCTCCTTCCTGTGCAGGGTATTTCTAGGTAACTTACAGGGTGCTATCGCCCTGCAAAGCAGCCTGCCTAGCGGCCAGGGCCTGTCCTTGGCTTTCTCAGAGGAGCTCTGTAATTGCCCACAGTCATGAGCTACCACACTGAGCTTTCTAAGCAATCACAGTTAGCCCTTACGGTACAAATCATGACAGAGAAAACATTAAAAAAAAAACAATCAAAGAACCTACCCGCATGCTGATCAGCTGATGGGAGATCACCCTTCTGGGTGCAACAGTAATGGGGCGCTGAAGGGGGGTCCAAGTGAAGGTGTTTGGGGCTCAGCAAGGCGGGGTCTGGGTGTGTGTGTGGGGGGGGATAAAGCTCGTAAGGGGGACCTGGGGGAGTGGGGCTCAGTGGGGTGGGGATCCAGGTGCAGATGATTGGGGCTCAGTAGGGTGGGGATCTGGGTGGCTTGTTGGGGTGGTCCAGGTGCAGGGGGAGTGGGGCTCATCAGGGGGGTCTGGATGGGTGTGGGGGGTGAGGCCTGGCAGGAGGGTCTGGGGTTGGGGGGTCTGGATGCACAGGGGTTTGGAGAATGGGGGAGCAGCTTCCTGTACAGTGATCCCTCCACGTGCAGCTGAGGAGCGATGGGTGCAGGAAGTGTGTGTGTTGGGGGGGGGGGGGGAGTTTGCAGAGCTTCCTATAGTCCGGGGAGAAATCTGGGGGCGGGTCTGACATGGCCCCGGATGCCTTACAGGGGAAGAGGAAGTCCCCTTCTCCCCAGCTCAGCCAGGACTAGCAGCTGATCCCAGAGCAGGGTAGGAGCCACCAGACAGGTCTTCCCCAGTCCCTCCCCCTGCCCTGTAGTGATTTACATGCAACAGAAGATGTAGACACAGTCCTAGGCTGGCTGCAAACAAGGATAGTTCCCCCAGCTGCTCTAACAAGAGACTGTAATGGACGGTCAGGAGGCTGGAAGCATGCCCCCCCCCTTGGGTGATGCCCCCTATAGTAGCACCTGGCAAGGGAGTGCCACCGGATCTGCAACACTAGCTCTGTCACCAGAGGATTCTCTGTGTGGCAATCCTCACCTAGCCGGCTGCACCAGCAGTGCAGGGCACACAGAGTCTGACCCTCAGGTTCTAGTCTCACACTAGGTCTACGCCGGGATAACTGTCCTGACTTCAATGGAGTTACACAGAATCTACTCCATTGTCAGCGAGGTCAGAATCAGCCCCAGCATGATTAGCCCGTGTTCGAGGGTTTGCAAAATTACTGCACTTACTGCAGGAGAACAGCACAGCCAATGCCAGGAGAAGCCTCATCTTCCTCTAGTCAGGACCTGGAAGAAAAAACAAATCCAGCCTGATTGCCCATTCAAGGGGTTTTGTAGCAGGCTTTAGAAAACAGGCTCAATGGAATGCTTTGCGAGGCATAATGCCCCGTGCTGGAACACTGAGCTGAATGGGCCTTTTACCGGAGTAAGAGACTTCAAGAGGAAGAGAAGCAGGTTCCGAATGAACTCTCCCCTGACAGCTCGCTGGGAGATGAAGAGACATCAGGAGCAAACAGTATTTACATGAACTACACCTACTCTACTCAGCTATCCAGCAGATAGAGCGGTGATGCTTAAAGTGATCAACTTTGGCGGGTGTTGGGTTACAGATAATTTTCGTACTGAATACAGGGGTAGTGAAATGCTGTTAATCTTTATTGTATGAATGAAGGGGAGCAAAACCTGTCCCAAATGAGGGGGTCACCCTTAGCTGAAAGGACCTCACTAAGCCGGAGGCGCCAATGCCAGACCCTTGTGAAAGTAAGAGGGGGTGGGGTCGGGTGGCCCAGCTAGGAGGTGTGGCTGAGGGTCCCCGCTCTGGTTTAACCGCTAAACATAAATATGGGGCTTTGTTATTTTAAGTACTTCAATGAGAGCTGACATCACTTGTGGTGGGACAGCATTTCTGCCCAGCCAGCTGAAAGCTGAAAATCACTAAGAGCGGACAACCAATAAGAGACTGACCTGCAGAGGTCACGGCAGAGAGGCAGGTGGCAGCAGAAGGTAACTGACAGTCGACCACCGGGAGCAGTAGGAGCGGAATGAGCAGGCAGAGCGGCCAGTGGAGGGGAATCATGGCTGGCAGGGTGGCCAACCAGATCAAGTGCTCAGACGATGGAACAAGCAAGGTGCTTTCTTCTCCTGGGGGTGGGGAGAGGTGAACTCACACCGATGCACCTCTGAACCCTGGATCCTCACTGACCAAGGACAACCTCTGTGATTGGGGTACAGTGAGGGAGTGGGGGGTGGGGTGGATGTCCTGCTCATAGTTTTATGGGTCACATGGCTTTTTTAGACTTCAAATGAATGAATTGAATACCGGGGGCCAGACCCTTAGCTGGTGTATATCAGTGCAACTCTACTGAAGTCAATGGAGCAATGCTGATTGACACCATCTGAGGATCTGGCTCAGGGAGTTAAAATAGAACAAAAAACCACCAAATCACAACAAATCTAGGAGGAAACTTGATAGTGACACACAACTGCACATAATGGACCAAGGCCAGATTCTCGCCCCATTGAAATCCGTGGCAAATCCTTCCTTGAATTCAACAGACATGCCATAGTGCTGGAACTAGGGGCGCTGGGGTGTGGCTGTACCCCGTGGCTTGAAGTAGTTTCCATTATATACAGGACTAGCATAAGTGCCCGGCGCTGCTCGGGTCAGTCGGAGGTGGGGAGGTGGCAGACAGCTGACACCCCCTGACCAACCCCAACACCCACCCCTCACCCACCCCGACACCTTCCCACCCCCCGAAGCAAACCCGAAACCCCCACCTCACCCCCCCGACCGAATCCGACACCCCCACCTCACTTACCGTCCCACCAAACCCAACTCAGATCCGTCGCAGGAGGGGAGGGGGCCCAGAGCCGAGGGATTCCGGGGACCTTCGCAGGTGGGGGAGGCACAGAGCTGATGGATTCTGGGGTTCCGTTGGGGAGGTGGGAGGGGCAGAGAACTGAGGGATC
Source organism: Sternotherus odoratus (assembly GCA_032164245.1). Lineage (NCBI taxonomy): Eukaryota > Metazoa > Chordata > Testudines > Kinosternidae > Sternotherus > Sternotherus odoratus. The sequence goes on along the minus strand of JAVMKO010000018.1, from coordinate 11,510,210 downwards.
TCCGGGGTTCCGTTGGGGAGGTGGGAGGGGCAGAGAACTGAGGGATCTCCGGGGTTCCGTTGGAGGAGGGAGGGGTGAGCTGAGCGAGTGAGGTGTCTGTTGGAGGGGGGTATTATGACATCATCACCACCTAACTGCCAAGCTGATGTGATTGGCCCTGAAAGACTTTCACCCCTGGGGGGCGTCAGAGGTGAGATCCGAAAATTTTTCGACCCTTACCAGCATCTAGACCCCAAGACCCCTCACTGTACCAAAATTCAAGTCTCTGGCTCAGACGGTGCGGGAGGACTTCGCAGTCATACGTACATACGTACATACATACATACACCACTTGACTTTTATATATATATATATATATATATATATAGATAGATAGATAGATAGATAGATAGATAGATAGATAGATAGATAGATAGATTTACAGTTTGGTTCAATGGCTCTCAGCCCCTTCCCTCCCCCCTCCCCCCGGTACAAATTGTTCCAGCACGGCACCATATAAGTAAGTTATTTACAGCATCATAACTCACACATTTAACTTTGATTAGGCAAAGGGCCACTTGTATACGTACCTTTCTTTTCAGCCAAGTCCTGGTTACTTGTCAAATGGAGGCACTGGAGGTGAACTCTCCAGGTCACGAGTGGCCTGGTTTAATGTGAGGTGGTATTCACAGAAGGGACCACTAGGGTAGTCTAGTCTGACCTCCCTCCCACTGCAGGCCAGTGGACCTCAGCCAGTAGTACTGTAAGGCTTTTTCTACTAACACTGAGGTCTTAAAAATACTATTAACTCTGCCTTTTATCTATGATAAGTCTTAGTTTGTTACCTGCACAGAGAGTCCTCAGCAGGCAGCTGATGGATCCAGGGTACTGCTCCAAGAGGTGTTGGCTATGGGGAAGCAGACTGATGATTAGGCTTATTTATTCCTTTCTGTTTCGGGGGGTGGGTCCATGTTTGGACATACTCTCTGGACTGTCATTTGATTGGTCAACATTGTTTTTTTTTTAAAATGGGGCCAATCAGAGTAGGGGTGGTGCGGTCTTTGCAGATTCCAGTCAGGGGAAACAGGGTCTTGCATTGGCAATTCCACAATGGTAACTGCACACAGTTACTGTGGTTTTAGTTCCAGAGCCGGTTACTGTCTCAAGACTCCTAAAGTGTAAGTTCTGCTTTCAGCATTTCAAGGGCTTAGGCAACTGATGTTCACCTTGTCTTGTCCTACATGGCTCTGTGGGCTTTAAAAAGATTTCAGGGTGATGCAACCTCTTGGGTTAGCTTTGCACAACCTCAAGTTCCTTCTCAGGCTGACGTTTCCCGGCCAACAGCTTTATTGCCTTTCAGTAACCTAATATCCATCCCACCGCATTCTCTGATGTTTCATGAGGATCTTTAGTTCCACAACCTCTCTCGAGGATGCTGTGTAATATAGCGCACCTTAGCTCTTTGCAGCGGTAACATTTCACTGCTCTGGTTAAATCACATCTCTCGGAAGAGAATCTCTTCTTTCACAAATTCCCCAGGAATTTTTTTGCTTCACCCTATATTTCCCTAAAACTCGGTTTTGTCCCCTCCAGCCTTGGTTTCCCATACTGATTTCACATCCTCCTTCCCCACCATCACTCCCCCCCACCCTCCACTATCTCATCAACCTGTTTTTTCTGTTGGCCTATAATATGCAAATAGAGTTTCCTTTATGTTGGTTTCATAATGCTTAATTTGCTAAGAGACAGGGTGGATAGGGGACTTCAGACCTTACTGTCTGGCAAAACTCCATGAGAGAGATTCTAAACAGATTTTTGGGACATACATTCAACTTCTCGCATGATGCCTCTACATACATCCCACCCCACTGATGAGGACCAACATCACAAGCTTTATGTTGAGCCCTTACAGGACATTCTTCATAGATAAATACTAGGACAGCAACGTGTTAGGTGTAGTGAGTTTGTCAGGTCTGCTGACAGAGTAGTGAACCACAATGGCACAGAAAGGGGAGCAGAAAAGAGGGCCCCTGGCATAGGTCCATGAGAAGACAGCTAGGGAAGGAGTCCACTGGCTGGTGGAATACACTGTGCGTGAGAGACGGCAGTTCCCTATTCCCTTTCCCCCGGTCCCTTAATGCACATTGGCCATCGCTCAGCATCCATCTCCTTGCTCCTTTCTCCATGTGTGCTGGCCTTTGCATTCAGCGTGCTATGAGGGTGCTGTATCTATCGGAGCCAATAAATATGGGTGTTCATTTGCTCCCGCTCAGTTAGCCTGAAGCGCTACTGGAGCAGCAGCACCTGTGTGAATGAGGGTCTGGCCCTCATCTGAAAATGCAAGATGAGTGACCATGGCCTTGACTAGACCCCCACCTCCCAAGGGCCATCAGGCCTTTTGGGGCCACCAACACCCTCTTTTGCACCTCAAGGATCCCACCCCCAACCCTTTCTATCCATCTAAACTACCAATTACTCCCATGCAGGCATCTGAAATCCTGGCCATAATCTGTGCCTCAGTTTCCCCTTCTTTAATTGGGGATAATTCTACTGAAAGAGAATTCTGGCCTGAAAGAGCTAGAGCAGTGCCAATTTTTTTATTAATGTAATTAGGTATTAATTACTGCAGTGCAAGAGGTAATTTCTACCAGTTCCCACAGTCTTCGCTCCTGTGACACTGGGGGACTGTGGGGTATGAGTGACTTAGTGAATCTCAGAGGGGTGTAGGCCACAGATCCCAGGAGCTTGATTCTCCTCTCGCTTACTGCAGTTTGACAGCAGTGTAACCCCACCAGGACTGATCCGCCCCCCAACAGTCCTACAGTTTGTGGCTACTGAATCTAACCACCAAAATTCTCCTCTTTCCCAATGATCTGGCAGAAAACCCAGTCTCTCCTCAGGTGAGTTGTTATGCTCCTCTTCCTTCTCACATGCTTTTTAATACTAAGCAACCTCTCCCCCTCCCCGCCTAGGCCAAATACTCTAAATCTTTCAAGAGCTGACCAATACAAAGCTGCGCGGTGGGACACACACATGCATCTCGAAATATCTGTGAATTGTATTGAAACTAGGCATGAAACCACAGGGCAGCTGAGACTGGAAGTTTCAATTAGGATGACACTGTCCGGCATTGCAAAAGGGGAACATACATGTAAAGAAGAAAGCAACTAACTAAGGGAACTGATTTTACTGCAGTGGGAGACATTCTCCTCCCATTTCCACATGTGTAAATGCAAAGTACTTCATCTCATTTACTCCAGATTTGTCCTGGTGTAACAGAGGACAATTTGGCACAGTGTATCTCCATGGACTTCCAGGGAGTCACTCCTGATGCAACATAATTAAACCAGAGCAGAATCGGGCTCATTAAGTCCCTCATTCAAGACATGGTTTAAGGTAGATCATACACTGGCGGTTCACAAGCAGTTCTTGAGATTTCTAGCCTGTCAAAAGCAGGAACAAAATCATTCCATTCACCAGTCCCAGTTCAGGCACACGATTGCTTTGTTTATTTCAATTTTTTTTAAAATACAGCAAAAATGTTGCTACATATAAATGGGATCAAAGTTTTCAAATGATCCAACAACAACATTATGAAAACACATTGAGCAGTCCATGCAAAAATTTATCTCTATAAATGTGCATCTGTAATAAGCAAATATTAGACTAAAACAAGCACATTTCATTGCTTTTACCTTGTGCAAATATAGAGCACGTGGATATGGCAGGTAGAGAATCTGTGCAGCTTTTTAACACGTGAGCGTCACACTCCCGCAGTGGCTCCTTCGATAAAAGTGATAACCCTTCCAGTAGCTGTTTAAGTGTCTCTTCAAGCAGAGCACAAAGTCACTGTCACACTGGCAGCTCTCTCTTTTGCACCAGCTCCCCAAGCCTGCTGGCAAACAGGAACAGGATGCATATTTGAAAGGAGGGCCTTGGGGAGAAGAAGGAAGGCGACCAATGCTGGCTGCGGAGACGGTGATGGGGCCATACAAGAGGATGTCTACGCTGTAATCTCAGGATGTGATGGACCCAAGCTAGCTTTAATCTAGCTAGTTCGGATCCAGAAGAAGTGAAACCATGGTAGTGTCACTTCAGCCTGGGCCAACCCAAGAACTCTAATTACTTGCAGGGCAGCCTGCCCTGAAGCACACACTGCTGTGACTTCACTGTCCTCACCACCGGAGCTAGCTAGACAACTGCTAGCTCAGGTATGTCTACATGAGCTACAATCTCACCCTGTGATTGATTGCGGTGTAGTCAGACCCCAAGATAGCACACGCTGACACCTCGGAGCTGGTCTACAGTGTGGAACTCCATCATGTTAGAACTTGGCCCTGTGGCAGGACGGTAATGGATGCAGCGTTAAACACAGCACAGCACTCACCGTGGACAGGGGCTGTCGGGTTTAACATCACGTCCATTCCTTTGATTTCACAGGGCTGTGCTCTAACGCAATGGAATTTCCCAGTTAGACAAGTCCCTAGGGAGTAGCCCTCTGCCCAGCATCCAGCTTCCTGGTGTAGCAGATTGAGACGCCTGCCCAGGGATGTGACTGATACAGCAGCCAACTATCATGACACGCAGCCGTAGCGCCACTTCCAGAACACGGGCAAGACAGCTGTGGTCAAACCTTCAGCCTGCCGGTTTCCTCCACATTGTAAAAACCAAGTTCCGTCTCCAACAGGACTCTCCTTTGATCCCGTATCCTATTCTGGGGGGGGTTAAGAAGGTGCATAGCCCCATGACCTATTTGCCCTTTCCACCTAAAGGAAGCCCATTAGAATGTCAGTGGTCTTCCCTCTTAAACTCATACGTAGACTACTCAGTCTTGCTTGCTTGTTGTTCCGAAGTGGCTCACTCGGAGGACTGAGCTTTAAGCACATTAGGGTATACCCGCATGGCAAAGAAAACCCAGGGCAGCGAGTCTCGGAGCCTGGATCTACAGCCTCGGGCTCGTGAGACTGGCGCGGTGGCACGAAAAGTAGCTGTGTAGACATGCCGGACCCAAGCTCCAGCCTGAAGCCCGGAATCTGGGTGGATTTCAGAACCCAAGGCCCAAACAGCTCTTCTCAGACTTGTAGCGTGGGCCCCCATCTGTTGCCTCGGGCTCGGAGACTCGCTGTGTAGAGATACCCCAAGGGAATAGCATCTGTTGTAGTCATTAATCCCGTGCGCAAGTTCCCTTCTCAGAGAGTGATTCAGTCAAGTTACTGAGTCAGATTCAGGTGAGTGTGTAAATTACATCTGCCAGGGAATCCCAGATGGGACCGAACACATTGAAAGGCCTTGAAGACCTAAATTACACTAGCTTATGCTTCTTGTAAATGAAATGCAGCAGGGAATCATGCCCCATCACTCCAATTTTACTCCAGACTCCCCGCTGAATTCGTCCCATTGATTTCTCCTCTCTCCACCCTTCTCGCGCTGGGAAACAAATGAAACTTCTATTGGTTTTCCCCCTGTTCTGCCTCTTTCTTGTTGTTGGGATTCTGAGTTTGGGGTCTGGTTGGGCTTTCACTCCCAACCCTGCCCACTGGTTTTGGGAACTCGTATTTGAGAGCAGAGGCTAGGAAGACACATCTCCTTGTAATCAGTGCAGTCTAGGGTCAGGGGGAGAGGGGGGAATCACTGTTCAGGACAGCATACAAGCATGTGTTTAAGTGTTTGCTTGATTCAGGGCCTGCATCCCCAGATCCATCCAGCCAATGATTCTGGATCTCTTGTCCTGTTCCTTACGTACAAGAACAAAAGCTCTGGCACCTGAGCTTGGGACACAGATTTTAAAAGCCAAGTAGCAAAGCAATTTGCTGATTTAGGAGAAGAAACAAAACCGAATCCCCATCTTTCCATCCAAGAGCCAACTCACCGCAGTAGATCTTTCCGTTCAGGTAGAAGTAGCTGTACATGTTGAATTTGGCATTACAGCCATGGACCCCGAGCCTTCCATAGCAGCAGTCATGCGAGTGACAGCACCTGCGGGAGAAGGAAGAACTCAGCAGAGAGACATGCACACGTAGGTTTAAAACACGAGGAAAAAAAAATCCCCATTGACACTTTTCCAATGCCTTTAAAAGAGAGACACTGGGGGCCAGAATCTCCTCTTACACTGGTGTAAATCAGGAGTAATACCACTAAAATTAACAGGTCTCTCAGTTTGGTTCCCATTTATATCCATTACACGTTCGGTGGAGGGGGTGAGGGGTTAACTAAACGGAGCACCCCGGAGAAAGCACAGCTCTCAAGTTTGCTTTCTTTCTTGTTCTTCAGACAGGGGTAATAGGAACCTATGTAAGAAAAAGATCCCAAAATCAAGACTGTCCCTATAGAATTGGGACATCTGGCCACCCTACTCTGACCTCAGCACGTAAAATAACTTCCCCAGAGACCGGGGGGGTGGGGGGAGTCGTAACCTGATTTTTCCTAATGCTCACGGCCTTTTCTTAATTCTTCATTCCATGGTAGGGGATGAAAAAGGGGCCCCATGCTCCTTTCTCCCTAAATCCACCCAGGGAGGAAGCCCCATTGCCTGAGATATTTAACACTACACGGGATGGTGTGCAAATAACTTGACAATAAGGAACAGCTATGCACAGGTCTGACCTTAGAGCGTACCTATGTGATCTAATAGGCCTTTTCCAGAGATACGCTTCTTAGGGGCTTTATTGTTCATCCTTAAACAGTAATATCTGAAACCAATGACAGGTTTCAGAGTAGTAGCCATGTTAGTCTGTATCCGCAAAAAGAACAAGGAGTCCTTGTGGCGCCTTAGAGACTAGCCAATTTATTTGGGCATATGCTTTCATGGGCTAGAACCCACTTCATCAGATGTACGAAGTAGGTTTTAGCCCACGAAAGCTTATGTCCAAATAAATTGGCTAGTCTAAGGCGCCACAAGGACTCCTCGTTCTTTTTGTGAAACCAAGAGAAGCTCCTCTTAAAAATCCAGTGGAGCACTATGGTTCCGATTCCTTAATTCTTCGATCCCAGAGGGGGGGGAAATGCCCTTGCATTTAAGCCCAAAGGAAGCCTTCCTCCTAACTCCAACACATGGGGGCACCCCATTCTAGGAAATATGGGCAGGTAGATTCAGCTGTCTCCCTTGGATGAGCTGGTGGAAGAACCTCTCTTTATGAATTCTGACTCTTTATTAACTCAAATCCATCTCTCCTTTGAAAATGCACTGGGTGTAGACGAACATGCTTCCAGTGACTTCGAGAGAGCCACGCCAGTTTGCACCAGCTGAGTATCTGGCCTATTGGCCGTACTCGATGGAGAGCATCTTGGGTAAATACAGACTAGGGGTGAAATTTTCAGATGTGCATAAGTGACTCAGGAGCCTACGTTCTATTTTCAAAAGTGATTTAGGCCCCCAGGGCCAGATTTTCTAAAGTTCTTAGGTGCCTAAAGCAGCAGATGGGCACATCTGAAAATCCCACTACATACCCAGGTGCTTAAATCCTATTGATTTCAATGGGAGTTCGGCACAGAGGCGCTTTTGAAAATTTCATCTGCAGGAACCTAAATGCCTTTGAAAATCTGGCCTTTAGGCCCTTTTTGCAAGTGTCATCACGGCCGATGTTCCTGGCAGGCTTTTAAAGACAGCAACTTACTGATCGGTGTCATCCTTTGGCATCCCTTTACCGCCCGGCCCGCAGTAACAGCCGTAGTTGCTATAATTCCATAAGGCAGATTTCTTAGTTACTTGCTTAATCATCCTTTGAAGCTCCAAGAGACTCCCCTGTGTCAAAACTGCACCTGGAAAACAGCCAAAGGGGATCCAGCACTGGGAGAGGAGGCATTCCCAAAAAGTAGTGACACCTATTCCCGTGCCTTTATTAAGCTGCTTTGTGAGCTCATGTGACTGGATGTCCCCATTATATAGGGACAGTCCCGATGTTTGGGGCTTCGTCTTATATAGGTGCCTATTGCCCCCTACCCCTATCCCAATTTTTCTGGTCACCCGATAATCAGGGCTGATTCTTCTCACATCGAAAATTGTTTTTAGATTCATATTACACAAAATTGGTCCCCACCCCTCTCTTCCTTACACCAGTGTAGACACAGAAGAGCTCCATTGTCTTCAACAGAATTCCACAACCCGCTGGAAGGAAGAGAGGAATCAGACGTGGTCGTTCTTTTCATCCCATTACACATGTGAGAGGGACAGTTAATGTGGGCAGGAAGGCTGATGGGGAGAGGAGATTTTAAGTGACTGGGGGCCTGTCTCTAATAAGATCTGTCATTAACATGTAGATCAGCTCCCTCCACTCCTCTCGGGTGCTGCCCTTACCTTCCCCTCCCTGGTCCTTTACCAGCTCTCGCTGCCGGTCTATATTGCACAATCTGTTTCAGCATCACGTGAAAGTTTGTATTGGCAGAGCTGCTGCAACTTAAGTGCTTGGGTCTGGGTTGAAGACTAATAAGATGGTCAGAGGGCTCCTGATGCTATAACGCAAATTCCATTCTCTACTTTACAGCTATTCGTGATCATCCCAGAGACTAGCACTGCATGAATATAGTCCTGTAGAGGCAGGCAGATCCCTGTGCCCTGGGAGTAGTATGTTGGTAACAACTCTCATAAGACTGGGACATATGCAGAAGAGACGTTCAGGAACAATTCAGATCCTCAGGCCCGCACTGGAAATCCTAGCTACATAAGGTCTTATATATCATGCCATTGAGTCATTAGAAGGCAAAGTGTTGATTAGCTGGCACGGGGCACATCTAGAAACACTGGTGGAAGGGATGGATCCCGCGGTGGGGAAGAGATTGAGAGCAGCGTTGCTACTCACAGAGCAGTACTATTAATAAGGTGGTGGGGTGCAGGCAAAGGTGCAGCAAACTTTCTCAGGCCTCTCTCCATTTCGGAGGCGCCCATCCTACATACAGATGATCCCTGAATGAATGTTTCCCACCAGCTTTGCTGTCTCTCTCATCCTTCCGACGTGCAGGTTTTTGCTGGCACAGAGTTAATTCTGCTCACAGCAGCACCAGCTTGTGATCTATTTTCTGTAGTAACTTATCTAAGGGAGCCCCTAGGACTTTTGCACTGACTCCTTCCACAACGGGTTGAGGCCACACCCCCATTTACAGACCTTGCAGATCTCTTGTGGATCTTCTCCATGGACCCCGTTGTGTGCTCCTTTGCTGGACATGGCAGCCAGACCCACAGATTTACCTGGTGGATCAAATTCTCCCTGCATTTAACCTAATGCCACCTCACTGATGTTAATGGCATTGGGAAAAGAAAAGTAGCGCCAGCTGTGCGGAATTTGGAGGCAGGTTTTGTTGCAAATTTTCAGCCCTCAGAACAAGCCGATATTACCTCCCTCCCCCAATTAACTGGAAAAAGTTAGAGAATGAGTGGGCCTGGGCATGTAGATTTACCCCCGTAAGTGAGATCAGTGGATGTATTCCACTTACCATAAGCAAGTAGCACAGCAAGTACTAAGAGATTCCTCTTCATCTTCATGCAGTGCCTGGAAGAAGAAACCCAAAACATGCTGATCTTCCATTCAGGCAAAGGATCAATGACACATATTAACATCCAGGGACGGGCAGCCCGCATAGGTCATTGCCTAGAAAGCAGCTGAGAAGAGAGCAGAAGGAAGGTTTTTCAACTGTTTGAATTAATGGTGCGTGAGCACCCTGGTGACAAGGAGCAGAGATTAGACTGGGACGTGGGGATTTAGCTTCAAAAGCATAAACCAGGATGGGTGAAATCCAACCACAGGGATATACCTACGTCGCAGCTGGGAGTGATCCTTCCAGCCTGAGCAGACAGGCTTTTGTTAGCTTGCTAACATCATCAGTGTGGATGGTGCATTTTGGGCTCCAGCTCACCCAGCCACCTGCCCCTGAGCTTGGCTAGCTAGCCCATGACTCCACCTGAGCCTCACCATCCACACTGCTAGTTTTAAGCATGCAGACTCGAGCCCATCTGTGCTGGTGGGAGGCTTGGCCCTCGTGACAGTGTAGACAGACTGCAGGAAGCCAGTACATCACAGAAGTCCTCTCTGGTCTTAAGTGGTGCATGGACATCTTGTAGGTTCTCTGCACGGGGCTGAATTTCATCCAGAGATTCTAAAGTTGTTCAGACTTTCTATATTCTCCCCCTTCCGGTCACTGTGCATGGCTGTATTGGCTGGTAGGAAGCCAACACCGGAGCAAAGAGACGGATGCCCCTTTAGGATTGTGACACAATTCACCCTGCTTCGTGCACACCGGCACTAGTGACTCCAGTGGGATTTCCCTTGGGGCATGAGCGAGGATGTTCATTTCTGCCCTCGGCATGAAGGATCCTATTTACTGCGCGGGGGGGGGGGGGAGTTTCACCATGAATGGATTCTCCTCCTGTCTCCCGCATGTGGCTTTTGTTTCATCCCGGGGCACAAAACACTTCACAGATCAGAGGACGAGGGGAGCGAAGGCTGAGTCAGGGTCACAGGCTACAAAGGTTCACAACAGATCCTGCCAGCGTAAACACATGGTCAGTTCCTCTATAGACAGATGATCCCCAGCTGCATCGTATTGGCTTGTGGATCGAACGGGAGAAATTGAAAAGGGACGGGGAGGGCAGGAGAGCGATGGGAGATGGAGACAGGCGAGGGAAGCAAGGGGCAGAGGGCATTGAAAACAAAGAGTGGATGTGGGTCACTATAACCTGGATTTCTCTCTCAAACAATTCCTTGCACTACAGGAGCCTCGGGCATTGGTGCATCTCAGTCCCTCCTGCTCTCTGCCTGCGGCACATCATAGCCGAATCTCCTAAGAGCCGTCTTACTTTTGTCTAGTTCTAGTTGTCGGGCGCGGTGTGGGGGAGGCTGGAGGGTGTTTAGTGGTCTCTGTTGCCCAGGAGGTCAGACTAGAGGAGCTGGTAGTTCTCTTCTGACCTGAAACTCTCCGAGAGAAGTAGCCGCCATCCCACGACGACTGGGCGCCTTGGACTGAGCTTTGCTTAAAGAACAGTGCAGCGCCGTGCCAGATGTCTCACTACAGTTCAAACCCCCTTCCCGGCAGACCAGGGGATAGGACCGACTGCTCAGGAACAAGGGGGGGGGGGGATCATCAAGGAGACGTCTTGCCCTAGATCTCTCTCTTCAGCTCTGCCTTTGAGCAGGAAAAGGGGAAAGTTCAGACCTCACTTTTGCACCTTCCCCTCTCTGTTGTTCACAGCCAGGACCAGAGCCATGACCAGGCAAGGGGGGCAGTCGCTCAGAGTGCAAAGCCAGGTGCCAGGAAAATGGGGTGGCATCCCCCCCCCCCGATTTCTGCCTTCCATTTAGCACAGAGGTGTGGGGCACGTCCCCCTAAGTGAGGGTGCACCCTACGATTTGAAAGCCATCGCCTTCTACCAGCAGCTGGTGGACCGGAAGCTGGTAAGAGCTGCCCGGCTCACCCGGGCCCCTGGCTCTCTATGCTGCGGGAGCCGGGCTGCTGTCGGTCTGTCTGGCAGTCCTTGCTCTGCTCCCCAAGCCGGGCGGGGGGCCCAGCTCCGAGCCGCGCCCTGACAGACTCTTTCCTCTCCCCTGAAGGAGCCCAGTACCAGCCAGAGATGCCCCCCGGAGCCAGCTTCTGCCCGCGGAGCCCAGCTGCCAGGAGAGGCTCCCCAAGGTGCTCACTCACCACTGCCTTGGTGCTCCTGGCTCTGCTGTGGCTCCTCAGCCCAGAGGAGACGTGTGGCATGGTCACGTGCCCCCCGATAACCTGGTCGTAATGCTCACTGTGGATCCCAAGGGCGACACACCCAGCAAGCTCCTTCACTGGACCGGGAGCCCCGCTAAGCTGTTAATTCTGCACTTTTGTCCATTCCCACATGCTGGATACACCAGATCAGATGCATTCCTAGCGTCATCCCCCCGGAACTTCAGCAGAGCTGCATCAGGGATGGATCTGGCTCAGGGCCAATGATGATTCCCATGTTTTCCCCATCTCCAACACAGCCTCTTGCACGTTTTAACTACTGGACACCAGAACGATTAGAATATCAGTGATCGGTCTCTACTCACCTCTCCTGGGCTTGGCAAAGTCTCTGTAGCTCAGGGTGACTCCTGATCGCAGATAGTGACAGATTTCCCTTATACAGACGGTCTGTCCCGCCCCCTTGGGAACTCAGTGGCCACAGTGATGCTGATCTCATTATCCAATATTCAGACTTCACAGAACTTCTGTTGTGTGGCTTCTCCATCCAACAAGGTTTCTAGACTTCCCCATTTCAAGGCACAAAAAGGGTTTCCCATGCAGGGCTGGGTGACTGCAGAGGCGGTGCTGCAAACAGATTGTAGATAATCCCTCATCAGACATCATGGATGATCACATACAGAATTCGGAGTTCATCTAAAGCCTAAGCCAACATCAGCTGATGTCAGAGTCCAGCCATTGGCTGGAAAGGCAGTTGTATCAGACCCCTGAAGATGCAAGAAGCTGAGCCTACGAAGGGTAGATAATGAGTAGCCCCCTTGCTAGTAGCGTTAGGCTTCTCCTGCTGCCCCAGTTCCCTTACCCATCCCTAAATCATGTGGTATTTGTGCACTGTGATACGGTGTTTTCAGAAGGGAGAGCAGTAGAATTCCTTCCTGATTCTTGTCTTTACCAGCTTATGCCCTGAAGAATGAAGTTTGATTTCTCTCTTATCCCCTTTGCTTGCTGGAGGTAGCAACCAAGCAATCACCTAGCCTGCCTATCCATTTCACAGCCAACATCTGTTGGCCTGAAATTTGAGCTTCAGAAGAATTCACTTTGTGCAGCAACTAGTAACAAGCCCCCCCTCTAGGTCCACTGTCGAAACCTTCTCAGCTTTCTCCCTCGCTCACCAAAGCATCCAGTCCCCCATCTGCTGCGAATAAAGCCCTTGGTCTCATGTTCCCTCCTGCTGAGGCACCCCAACCTACTCATCAGTGGAAAAACCCTTCTTTCTCTATATACTTATTACTCATTATCTCTAGCAACTGGAAGCTGAGATCAGTACCCAGCACCAAGCCCACCAACATCAATTCTGGGCCCCATGGGAGGCAGAAGAGTCAACGGGCCCCCTAGAAAGCATGGAAGAGGCCCAGAGGAGGTAGCTAGCTTCTTCTATACCAGGTGAGGGCCTGTCCCTTCACACAGGCCCACTACCAGCTGCTGGGTTAAACTCTCAATGGCTGGTGACAGAACATCCTTCTTGGGGGCCGGGGCTTCTGGCCCTCTTATCAATATAGCACCAAAAAACTGTCAGACAAGTTCCTTACAGTGCTGGAGACAGCTAGATTGAACTCTGAGCTCACGGTCACTGATATAAATGAGGAGTGACTGCACCCAACTCCATTGAATTACGCGGATATCAAGAAACACCTGGCAACGTGACCTTCAGGCTGATACCACAAAAATGGGCTACACCTGGAACCAGCTAGAGAGAATGGCCCAGGATAGAGGACTCTGGAGATCTGCGGTTGGTGGCCCATATCCCGATTGGGGTGACGGGCGTAACTAACTAACTAAGGAGCTCAGAATTAGGCCCATTGGGAAAGATTCTCCACCCTTCCTGAGCTCCATGTGTATGAAGTGTAGAAAGGGAGTTCCAGGCAGGTGGTGCGGCTCTCTGATCCCCAGCCAACTAGCCTTAGCACAAGCTAGAGTTGCACAGGAGCAGTTCTAATTCATAGTGGAAAATGGAGTGTAACGGAGCTAAGCTCTACTCCCTATTCCACTCACCCCACTCCCATAACATGCACCCCTCCTGCCCTTTCACCCGTGCGAGGGGGATAACTCTACAGGAGACAGCAGAGCCATCTCTGGCACTGAGTTGCTTTAAAGCCACTTTCATGGAGCCAAGTGGCCTTAGTGGACTGGAGAATCTGGCCCAGTGTGTGTAATTTATAGTGACGTTGCCTACTGGCCACATTAGTGCAACCAGAAGGAAATGATTTTTGTTTGAGCGAGTTGAACATCAGGAAGGGGGCTGTGATAGGGCCCACGCAAGAAAAGTACCGAAGTATCCAGTGAATGTTTTCAGCAGGGAGATGCAAACACCCCGGATGACCGACATCGTTCACCTTCAGCGCCATGAGAGCCAGCCTAAAAATAAAGCGAATGTGTCATTTCAATACTATTGAATTTACAGATGCACCTGTTAAAGGACAGCAACTCTGCACCACCCGAACGTTGGGAACTTTGGATCTGACTCAGCAAATCTCTACTTTTGTTTAACGTCGTCAGCCCTCCTTTCCCTTCTATCCGCACATGCAGAGGACACATGCATTCTGGCTAGCTCTTCGGGATTATTTTAATAAAGCAAGCACAAGCCAAGATATGGCCAAAGATTCGGAGAACTCCATAGGATGTACGCTGGGCTGCAGGAGTTCCCCCCGTCTTAATCAGAAGCCCAGACTTCCCTTTTCCTGTGCTGGATGGGTAAACTGAAAGCAGACAAAATCAAATAGTGGAAAACACCCAGTGCCCCAGAGCAAGGTAGTGATACGGATGTACGTTTGTGGGGCGGACCTGGCCACTGTATAGCTGGTTTTATTCCCCCACCCCACCCCTCTAGGGGTGGCAGAAGGTGGGGCCAGACCACACAGCACCCTGGTCTATCCCAGCCAGCTCAGGGATCCCTGTGGGATGGATCTCTGTTGGGTGAAACTCACCCCATGCGGATTCCATGAACACCAGGGCAGGTTTTTTTTAACCTGTTATCGCTAGGACTCTCTCTCCCCGAGGGAGATCTCCGGAAGGCTTTCAGCTGTATCATTAGTAACGTGTTTATTGTCATAGCAGGCTCTGACCCGGCCGAACGCTCCTGAGCAGCCAATCACGCCTGCCAGGAGAACGTCTTCCCCCCGGTGCTTTCGCATCAGGGATCCCGCACAATGACCCCCATTTTCCAAGTGCTCCTTATCTGCGGAAGCCTCGGGGTATCAATCTCCACAGCATGACTTTGCACAGAGAGGCTGTTGTTTCAGAGTGCCCCAGGCCCCAGCAGAGGGGACTTCTTCCTACTCCTTGCAAGACTGGTTACAGCAAGTCAGTGGTTTTAAGGACACAGTTTTTCATCTGACACAAGGGCCCAGCTTCTAGACTGCTCTGAGCTTTCGGCTGGTGCAACAGCCACATGCCAGATTAGCAGGGAAGTGGTTACAGCTTCCTGCCTCTCAGGGCAGACCTGCACTGACTTGAACCCTGGCATTGGCTAGGCCCATGGTTCTCAGCCTTTCCTGATGACTGTGCCCTTTCAGGAGGCTGATTTGTCCTATGTACCCCCACGTTTCACCTCACTTAAAAACAACTTGCTGACATCAGCCATAAAAAGTGTCACAGTGCCCTGCTACTGGAAAGACGCCGACTCTCTCGTTTTTACCAGAGAACTGAAATCAAATCAATTGGAATATAAACATCGCACCTGCAGTTCAATGCACAGAACATAGCGCAGTATAAACAAGTCACTGCCTGTACGAAATTTTAGTTTGGACGGACTTCGTTAGTGCTACTTATGTAGCCTGTTGTAAAACTAGGCAAATAGCTAGAGGAGGAGTTGTCACCCTGGAAGACCTCTGCGTACCCCGAATCACTGGGGTAGAGTGGCTAGGGCCGGTTTCAAGAAAGCCCTAATTGTGCACCAACAAAACTAGCAAACCCTACTGGAGAATGCTGTGTAGATCCCAGGCTGTATTCCATAGGCCCTGACGCTGTGTGCTTCGGTGAACCATTTCTAATCTACTAATTTCCCAACATCTCCACCATGCAGCCTGCCACACTCTCAATACTATGAACACAGCTTTACTATGCCATATAGATCTTCCTGTTGGATTTTCCACTCCATGCCTCTGATGAAGTGGGTTTTAGCCCGCAAAAGCTTGCCCAAATAAATTTGTTAGTGTATAAGGTGCCACAAGAACTCAGCGTTGTTTTTTCAAGGAGTAGGAGGATCTAAGCAGCCAAGAAGTTGGGGAAGCAGGGGGTTTCCTCTGTGGGTATATGAATAAAACTTCCTTTATTTCAAATTTACCCAGGTGCAATGGCCTGAAATGTTAGGTACTTTGGGGGCCAGAGCCTTGGCTGGTTTAAATTGGCCAGGCTCCACTGAAGCTTTATTCTTCCCATCCCTCCTCTCCGCTCCCTTTCCTCTGGGCACACAGTCAGGAAGCCCTGGAGCCTAAAGGCTTTCCTGTGGCCCATTTATGGGCAAGCCAAATCCTGCAGGCAACTCATCCACAGAGAGCCAACAGTCAAGCATCAATCATCTCACTCAGACATGAATAAAGAGGCCCATGATCACACATGTGTCTTGATGGCCATTTCTGACCCCAGCCCTGGGCCATTGCCCTGCTGTTGAAGGAGAATTCCCTGCAGTATGCCGAAGCATCTGGAGAGCATGTTCGTGGAAGGTCAAACTTTAATTGAACCAGATTTTGAACTACAAGTGCCTGAAATTCATACAGCTGGCTAAGGGCCTCCAAACTCACTTTCCGTTTCCACTTTATGTTCTCTCTTTGACTCCTTGCACAGACCTAGGGGGTGACCATTATGCCAGCGGATACATGTAGATTTACAGATTTTAAAGGTGAGAAGCAACCATTACGACCTTAATTTCTGCACAACACAGGCCAAAGAACCTCACTCAGTACCTCCTGCATTGAGCCCAATCACTTGAGACGGAGTATATTTTATCAAGACACGCTAGGGCCCAATCCAACTGCCCATAAAATCAAAGACTCCCAAAGGGAGCTGGCTTGAGCACTTTGCTATAGAATCCTGGGTGCTTGGCCTAGCCTCAAGCAGAAGGTCTTCCCTCATCTCCCAGGGTTGGGGAGTTTCCCACAGCGAAGTAGGCTTCAGCACTTGGACACTTCCCCAATCTTCAGTTTAGTTCTCCTGTGTTGGCTCTTTCTCCTGCTGTTCACTCCGAAGCAGCATTATTCTCCTGTTCCTCTGGGAAATTCCAGCCCTGGACATGTGAATGGAGACGTTCCCACATTAAACACCCTGAGCCTGGGTTAATCGGAGGACTCAACAAAAGACAGTGCTCACTACACACAACCTTCTGAAGACTTGTGTCGCTCACAGGAGAATGATTCACGGGCTGGATTAGAGATCAGGAAATGGACTAAAATAATGAAAACCTTAGACCTAGACTCACGTTTTCAGCCCTCATTTTTGTTTTACATCAGGCCAATCGGACACCATTAGACACATTTGTACAGTTCCACACAGCAAAGAAAAACCTGCCGCTGGTCCGTGCCAGACAACTAGGGTTTGCAGGGCTCAGACTGGAAGGCTGTTTCATTGCTGTGCAGACTTCCAGGTAAAGCAGACTTGACTGAATAACCTATAAATGCCACCAGATATTCCTAAATCCCTAGCAGTCTATATTCTCTCACTCTGCCTTGAGTCTTTCAGGTAACACAGGAACACCTTTCTAATAATACCCCACTTCCTAGATATTTTTACTAAATAAGTAAGTTTTGTTATCTTAAGACATTTGAATTATTCCTCAGAAAGCTTTTCCATTTCTTTATCCAAGCCCTTACATACCTATAAAAGGCAATTGATTGCTTCTTCAATTGCATACAGAGCTCACATAGGCCTTTTGTGTATCTACTTAGCCTAAAAAGATATTTTGTTCTACAGCAAACAGTCAGTTCTCTAAACAAAGTCACTTCATTTTTCCTTATCAGGCCCAGAAGTAGGTTGCTATGGTCAACTCTAGGATACAAAGAAAAACAACCCCCCTCCCACACACACTTTCTTCCTCTTCCTTTTTGGTAATCCAAAGTTTGTGTTATTCCTCTTCTTGATTTTTCTATATTAGGCTTTTGAATTCCTGTTTAGTCAGGATATTGCTATGGCAATGCCTTCATTTCTTACAACATTTTTAGGTGTTTTGTCTATCATTTTGTTCCCTGACAACCCACTATGCGCTGGGATCCAAGTTAAAGCTACATGTATCCCTAGCTGTACTAAGTCTATTCTAAGAAATAGAATTTCATTGATTAAATCACTTCTGCATACGAAGAAACCCTTTTAAATTGCCCTCAGACCTGAGAGGGAGGTTTGTTTCTTTTTTTAAAATTACCACTGCTATTGGGTGTACATCCCAGACCCAATGTAATGCCCGCATCATTGCAGATATTTAGGCTGTCATAACAGCTACAAAATCTGATATTATTTTAGATGAACTAATTCCCAGTGTTGGTATATAAAATGTGTCACTTCCGTTTTTTGTTTGGCTCCATTTCTCTGTA
Organism: Sternotherus odoratus; assembly: GCA_032164245.1. Lineage (NCBI taxonomy): Eukaryota > Metazoa > Chordata > Testudines > Kinosternidae > Sternotherus > Sternotherus odoratus. Next base: position 11,492,010 of record JAVMKO010000018.1, on the reverse strand, counting down.
TTTGAAAAAAAGTCTCTACTTGTCATCTATATACCAGCACACTTCCGTTTTAATATCTACTGCCTCTTTTTTCACCCTTAAGTGTATAAAATAAATCTGTATCCACCTTTGGGTATGCAACTTTCCATCCATAACTAATGTTGCCATGACTAAAAGTTTTGACTTCATTTCGCTTTTCCTTTTGCAATTTCTGCACACACATTAACTTGAGTGGTAAGTGGAGTTCTAACACTGTGTGCTATAATTCACCTATCAAATTCCCAACAATATATAAATTTGGCACTTTCGTCACTGTAATTCCCATCAACTTTGGCCCAGAAAATTAGGTCCGGAAGTTTCATTCATAATGTAACTTGCTTTTCCCTAGAAGTCACCTACGGTGCATTTATAGGCACTGCAATAATTACACTTTTTATAGTGCCTGGGCTTGTATTAAATCTAATCTTTTAAAGTTCTGATTTTGATGCGGACCTAGAAGCTTGGCAGCCGTAGTCAATAACCGATCTGATTAAGGCTCTGTATGCAATCAGTAATGTCTTCTTATCCATCACCCACCTTCCCTGGTCCTGTTACACCAGGACTGGGGCAGCAACGCTGATAGCTCGGATAACTTGGACGTGAACTGCAAAGCTAAATCAATGGGCTGTCACTTTATTGCTCCTTTAGGCCCTGATCTTGCAAGTGCTTCACTTTATGAGCGATTTCATTCATTTCAATGGGACCCCTCACTTTAGTAGTAAAGCAAAGCATGGGTAAGCATTTGCAGAATTGGAGCCTTAAAATACCTATTGCTTACTTACTTACGCCCGTCACCCCAGTCGGGGGATGGGCCGCCAACCACAGATCTCCAGAGTCCTCTATCCTGGGCCATTCTCTCTAGCTGGTTCCAGGTGTAGCCCATTTTTGTGGTGTCAGCCTGAAGGTCGCGTCGCCAGGTGTTTCTTGGACGGCCTCTTGTCCGCTTGCCTTGGGGGTTCCACCGCAGTGCCTGTCTGGTGATGTTGGTTGGCAGCCTCAAAAAGTTTATCCAGGGGTGGTTGGGTTTTTACACAAGAAATAGCAGGTGCTGACATTTCCCCCCGGAGGACTATGCCAATCTGGTGAGGACCTGAAATATGGGCACCAGAGCTGGAAGTGGACACCTGACTTTGCAGCCCTCTCAACCCCAATCTGAATGGGGAGGAGAAACTAGGCTGACTCTAGATGTAATAGCGATCCCCAAGGGCCTCCAGAAATTCTTAGCTGATGAAATAGGGGGGAAAAAAAAACACATTAGAAGAAACCCTCTGACCCTCCACAGTTGCTATGGTAGAAGGAAAAAGCAAAGACAAAATAGCCTCTCTTTTTTTATGGCTTGGCATTTCAGCCTTCAAGAGACTCACTACCACCACTGAACACTAAGCATTACCCCACCTTACCCCCCCCCCACCAAACCCAACACCCCCTGACCAGCCCCAACACCCACCCCTCACCCCTCACCCACCTTCCCACCCCCCCAGACCAAACCCAACACCCCCGGCTCACTTACCCCCCGACCAAACCCGACACCCCCACCTCACCCCCCGACCAAACCCGACACCCCTACCTCACTTACCCTCCGACCAAACCCAACTCAGGTCTGTCGGAGGTGGGGAGGGGGCAGAGAGCTGAGGGATTCCGGGGTCCATTGGAGTGGGGAGGGGGCAGAGCTGAGGGATTCCGGGGTCCGTTGGAGGAGGAAGGGGGCAGAGAGCTGAGCGAGTGCAGTGTCTGTTGGAGAGGGTATTATGACATCATAACTATGTCACAGAGAACAGCAGCTGCCCAGCTGATGTGATTGGCCTTTAAATAATTTCACCCCTGGGGGGCATCAGAGATGAGATATGAAAAATTTTCAACTCTTACCCTGATTAGGACCCCAAGACCTATAACTGTACCAAATTTCAAGTTTCTAGCTCAAACGGTGTGGAAGGAGAAAGCGCAAATACATACACGCACGCATACACACATACACCATTTGACTTTTATATATATAGATTGGTATTTGACGTCTAACTGCAAAGTGCTAATCAAAGCCCTGGCTCCGATAAATACATTCGCCAAGATCCTACGGTGCCATAGGACAGATCAAGAAAAATAGCTAATTATGGCCAATATCAAGATTAAAAAAAAGAAAAGGCCAAACAACTTTACACTAGAAATCAAGTCCCGATTCAAGTCTTTCCATTGACTTGAATGGGCTTTGGATCAGGTCCTAAAAGCCTGAGAAAATGTGGAACGAAATGCTGGCTGCACAGATGTCAATGGAGCAACGCTTCATCCGTAGGCTCTGCAACTTGTCCAGGTTCACAAGCCTTTACTCAGGTTAGAGCAAACCCTCATGTGTCTCTCCCCCTCCCCCTCGATGGAGTGGGAGGCTGTTGGAATGATGGGGTTCAGAATAGAACACAAACAAGAGGTTTTGGAATGGTGAGGGAAATAATGGAGACGACGGTAGCCGAGTGAAGTGGGAACAAGGGCTGGAGACGTGGATAGAAAATTATAGGCACGATTGTAATGAGGGACTGAGGTGTGCGGAGTGTCCTGACGAGGAAGTACAGGAAAGGAGGGGACATGGAGCCCTGGAGGGGGTGGAAATGGGGGGAGGGCTGGAATGGTGGGGACTGGAGGTTGGAATGTTTACTGTGACACTTCATCACTGAGGCAATGGGAGACCCAGCTTCACTGCCATCCTGAGCTGTTGCTTTGGTTACGGGGTAAGAACACAGGCATTCTCAGATTGGATCAGACTGCGCTTGCCTAGCGTCAGGCTCTCCCCCTCCCAATGAAAGGCAATTCTCCCCGCCCCCCGAAGGATTATTATGGCCAGTTGTGTTATGTTGTACGTTGCTATATTATCCTGAGCCCTGCCAGAGACCACTGTACACCCTGAAACATGATCGTTACCCTGAGCGGTCATAGTTACAGGAGTTAACGATGGTCATAAAGTTACCCAGACCTTTTAAAAATCCATTCTCAGCATTCCTCTTCCTGATCTCCAGTAGCAGCGTGTTCCACACATGGACCATACGCCGTGCGAACGCTCCAAGCATCAGTCCCAGTGAATCTCCGGGGGGAGGAGAGAGAACTAATGAACTCCAAGGATGCTTTGAGTTACCCAGCTGATGAGCTAAGGTCCCCCTTATCTCAGGCAGCTTTCTGGCTGCGGCAGGGACTATGGGAGATTCCTTTATACAGACCTGCTGCTTTAGGGATGAAAGGACAACACCACTGGGTACCTAGTGCACACTCCCTCGGTTACTGGGTGTGCTGGAGGCCTTGGGCTGGAATTATTCCAGGAACTCTCCTCTCAGGGTCATGCAGTCCCTTTGGTTTGCAGTCAGTGGGTTCTGGAGCAGCCATTGAACATTGAGCTGTAGCCGTGACAGGATTAGAGCTGAGTGAATAACTGATTTCCCCCCATTTGGGCTAGCAAATTGGAAAAAAAGAAGTCATTTTGGGTCAAATAAAAAAAAATTTGTTTGAACCAAAACAAGTTTGTTTGTTTTTTGTAAAAAACCAAAAATATTTAGTCAATCCAGCTACATTTCCAAAAATTCTAACCCCCCCTCTTTTCCTTCAATATTTTGTTCAACCAAAACTTTTCTCTAACTTTGCAAATAGTTCGTTACCCCCGACGGTTTTGGGGTTTTTTTTTTTCCAAATAAGCTCCTCCTCAGGAACATGTCGCTTGGCTCCAGACGTGACCCCAGAGTCGATTTCTTCCTCAGGTTCTGCAGGGACATGTGGAAACTCTTCCCAGTGGCAATCCTGGCATCCAGCAGTGAGTACCGGGAACCTCACATCCCCGGCCCCAGAGGGCAGGCCAAGTGGCACCTGTCAGCAAAGCAACCACCATCTTGCCAAAGCCCTACAGAGCGGCTCAAGCCATGAGTTCAGATTTTGAAGGCCCCAATGTTCAGTGCTGGGTTGGGCTCCGCGTTAGGCTCACAAACCTGCTCACAATTCAGGGCTGTTCAGAACAGAGGTTCTGGCCCATCTTTATAAAGAATTGCAAAAGCAACAACACTGCTGAGCCCCTCCTCTGGGGTTAAGGGTCAGTGCCACCCTGCAGGAAGTGGTCTAACTTTACGCTTCCCCCGCCCTCCGCATCGGTGCCTAACGCTCTGATGCTCCTTTCTGCTAGGAGATGGTCACATCCTCATCAGATGCCTTGGAACCGTGTCCTGGCAGACAGGACTAGCTTGTTTGTACTGCATCCAGCAGTGGGCATCACAGCCCCGCAAAAAACAAACCATCTGTTCACAGCTCAGCCCCTCCATATACCCGGGGGCATCAGTTTGAGTCACAGCTGCCATTAGCTTCCAAGCTGCCCCTGACTGGCCTGGTTGAGATCGTGGGACTATTTTAGTGACAGGCAGAAAGCTGTGCCAGGGTAGATGACCTACTTACATAGCCCCTATTACACCGGCCTCCCAGTGTCTTCATCCTCCCAACACCCACTTGAGGATGGAAAGAGCTAGGACCACTCCAATACAGACAGGGAACCGCCGCAGAGAGATTAAGGCCTGAATGCCAAAGAGGCGCTACCTGGGAGGGGCTGACTGGGGGGGCGGGTGCTAAGCCCCACCCCACTCACAGAGGTAAGGGCACTCACCCAGGAGTGCACCCCCTGCTCTATTGACTCTAGTTACCTACAGTGCCACAGATTCAACAGGAGAGATTCCCCCACATCAGAATATGCCATAGCCCAATGGTTAGAGCACTCCCTGTTCAAATCCTGTGCCCTGCTCCCTCCCCCTATTTTGTATGAACTTGTCTAAGGGGCCTGATCTGGGAAGAGACCTCTGAGCATCCCTACCGGATCAGGCCCCATGTGCCAATTAGGTGGCTGAATGCCCGTGGTTTGCGAATCGCTCTGGGGCTTAGGCGGGAGAGAAGCATCTGGACCCACCGGGGAAGCAGCAATGCACGTGCCCAGAGACAAACACAGGCGCTGACGGAACATGTACTGCAAAAATAAGACACCCCCCCCCCCGCGTCCCCTCCCCCCCCCCAAAAAAAAAAATATTCTTAGGCACCTCCAGGATTTCAGCAGAAGTTCTGTGTATCACCGTGGTTGTAGAACCGGGGTTTGGACACCTATCTCCTTTTGCACATTCAGCCCTAAGTGACTTGCTCAAGATCACACATGGAATCTGTAGCAGAGCAGAAATTGAACCTATATCTCCTGAATCCCTGGCAGCTATCTGACCACTAGACTACTCTTCCTCTCTGTGCTGGGTTACAGCTAATGTGCAAGAAGCAGCAGTACAATCCTCACGTAGTCACTAAATACTTAGTGATTCTAACCTCCCGCCATACGTCAAGTAAGGGACCGGGGAAATGACTCTCTTTGAAGGCAAAACATCTTCTTGGAAAGGCCTGAAAAGCCCTTTCTGCTCTTTTGCAGTTTTGACCATGATCCACAGCAGCCTCCTCGATTTCAAATTCATGATCCAGAGAATTACTAGGAAAAGTGCCCTCATTTCCTACAATGGGTACGGATGCCACTGTGGAATAGGTGGGAGAGGGCAGCCGCTGGATAAGACAGACTGGTAAGTTTTGGTTCATGTCAATATCAATACTAGAATCCATTATTACTACTGCTAGTGTCAATACTAATTTTAGCAATGCACTGATTGAGTTAGCTGGGCATCTAAATCCTAGGATTGTAACTGCACCAAGTCCTCTACCTCTCTGGGGAAGAGCACCTCAACTCTCCTGCTTATGTGAGAATGGAAACTCCTTTGTAGTCAAGGCACATTGAGGTGAGTCATCCCCAGGATCTTAAAAGGAGCAGTCGAACTGTGTGATCAGTAGTGTATTATACCACAGTGGGGTCCTGGTCCAGGATAGGCTTCCTTTGTGCTAGGCCCTACACAGAAGAAAGACAGGCCCTGCCCCAGGGAATTTTTTGGTTCGGTCTCTGCCCCCCGCAAACCAACCAAACCACATGCACAACCAGTCATTTCAGTCAACCCACCTCCAGAACAAACGAACGTTTTCGCAGATCAACAAGTGGTTTTAGGTTGAACTAAGTATTTTGTTTAGATTTGATTTTTGGCATGTTAGGGTTTCTTAAATTAAAATGGAAGGACATTTTAAAACATTTAGGAATCAAAAATCAGAACAGTTCATTTTGAAGTGAAATGCTGCAATTTTTCCTAGATTTGAAGGTTCCACCTAGGGTGAGCAGATGTCCTGATTTTATCGGGACAGTCCTGATTTTTGGGCCTTTTTCTTATCTAGGCTCTTATTACCACCCCCCCCCACACACACACACACACATCCACACCCTCGGTTCCTATCCTTCATATTTGCTATCTGGTCACCCTAGCTCCACCTCTGACCAAAACTATTCAGCAAATTCAACACAAACCACATCTGAATTTTTTTGCTGAAACTAGTTTTGTCCAAAAAGCGTCACCCAGCTTTGGACGGGAGCTAGATTTGAGGCGCAGAGCGGAGAATGGCACTTGGGGATAAACATCTGGGCTGCTGGGGGCTTTTCCAAATCAAGCCTAAACTGTTCTCTGGGAGGCTCACTCACACTCTCCGCTCTAGGAGTGGTGACGTTGGCCATTTCCCACCCTATTCCTGTGTTTTTGTCTCCCTGAAGGTGCTGTCATGCCCATGATTGCTGCTATAAGGAATTACACAACCAGAGCTGTCACCCATTTTTTGATCAGTATCAATACTCCATCATCAACGAGGATGTTCTGTGCTGTGAGTAGCATTTTCTGCAAGGCTAAAATGGCCACGGATACCGTGGTGATTTACCTGGGACCTCGTTCTCTTGCTTGAACCTTTTACGATGACACTGGAACAAATGTGTCCCAAAGAGATAGTCAGAGGGGCTTTGGGGAAGAAGCAAAGCACTTACAGGATAGCTAGTGTTAGAATCACAGAATCTCAGGGCTGGAAGGGACCTCAGGAGGTATCTAGTCCAACCCCCTGCTCAAAGCAGGACCAATCCCCAACAAAATCATCCCAGTGTTGGGGGAGGGCGAAGTACTTCAGGTCTGTCTGGTTCCTCCCCACCTCCCTCTTCTCACCACCCCCAAGGCAGTTTGACATCTTGCAGAGCATGTGGAAAGGCCAACCATCAAGGACCTCTGAGCTGTGACTGACTGAAACCTAGTTCCAGTGCAGGCAGCTGTAATGGCGGGGCAGTGCCTTTCCGTTCCAGTGCCGCAGTGCCAGAGCCCCTGGGCCTCAGTCACTGGATTTACACTGTGAAGATGGGTGTAAAATGCTAGAAAAATCAGACTGGCAACATTTTACACCCGCAACGCCCCAGTGGGCCTGACTGCAACGGTCATAGATGCCATCTTGGCCAACACACTGGGACCTGAGCGGGGGATCTCCGGAGGGAGATGCAGGAGCTCTGTACCTGGGGCAGTAACAACACGTAGCCTCTGGAGTTGGTACAGCGCAGGGACCTGTAACACGCACTCACCAGTGGGCTACGTGAGGCAGGGAGAATCGACTGCACTCTGCTGATGTGGAAAGGCACCTAAGCTGGCAACGGAGCAGCAAATCCAGTGCCGAGGGCACCACTGCAGCGTTCCCAGCTGCTGCCAAGACAATAGCAGCATCCCAACGTTCCTGGCAGTGTTACAGCAAAAGGGCTGCCTGGCTCCTCTTTTGCTAAACCTCATAGGTGCACCGGGAGCACTGAAGGTCGGGGAAAGAACAAGCAGCTCAGAGCCTGGCCTCCGAGGGGGTTCCTTGCCTTTTAGTTCCCGCACACGGGCTGTAGAGTGAGAAATGCTTTTGTTCCTGCAGGGGATACAAGTAACTCCACCTGTGCAACGGGAGCGTGTGAATGTGACCGGACGGCGGTCCTGTGTTTCAGAAAGGAAGCCAGCAGCTATAACATAGGATATCGTTATTACTTTAATTTCTTCTGCAAGGGATCTACCCCCAGTTGCTAAATAAAGTTTTACTCGTCATCCTGCTACACAACACATTGCAAAGCACAGATGCTTCCTCTTTTCAAAGTGCTCTAGCCCCAGTGGTGAGAGTTCAAACATGGCAATTTCAGCCCTAAAGGAAGGTATCTGAGGAAGTTCTGAGTGACAGAGAATCCTGCTATCATAAGGTACCGGTGGTGTGGAATAAAGGTGAGTGTCTTGAGCTTGGGAGGACTACACAAGCCGGCAGAACAGCTGCAGAAAGCAGATCACGGAAGGACCCGCAGACACTGAAAACACATTCTTCAGTTTTTAAAGGATTTTCTCTCCGGGCACAACTGGCTGTTCACACAAATCTCCTCCCACCCCCGTCCCAGTCTCTTCACCTCAGCCTCACTCCACACCTGCCCCACAGACCTCCCTTTTCTCCCCTGCTTTGCTCTACTCTCCTAGCTCCTAACTTTCCAGTTACTGACCCCCAACAGAAACCCACCTCCCACCACCAGATAAAACCCTGACCACCCGGAGCTAACGTAACATGTGCCACCACCACATGGCTTCCCTGCTGGAAGGCTTTGTCCTCACTGACAGCACCTCCTGGCTTCAGGAGAGGGCATGGCGAGGTTCTTGCTTCTAGCACTGATTGCTGTTTTCGTTCTACTCCAGTCAGTATCTTCCACGTCCCAGCCCTCCAGCCCCGTCACCTTTCAGCCCAGTCCCCTTCTGCGGTAACAAAAAGACATTCAAACAAAACCCCAGAGACTTAACGACCAGTTAGCAGGCCTTCCGCCCCTGTTGGGATCACTAGTCCTTGTGGCCTTTCCCATAGCTTACATTCCCCTCTCGCTGGGGGGTGGGTATAGGAGAATGTTTTTCTCTGGGTTCCTATCCAGGATTCCTCGGAGAAGCAGCTAGAGTCCATTGGTTATGAATCCACACTGGCTCCCCGGACTACTTCCCACCTTAACCTGCTTGCATGGAGTGTAACTCACCAGCTCCCTCTCCCTGCAGTTTCAGCTCTCCAGGCAGCTTGTCTCAGTCTGTGCTAAGAAACTTTCTCCGGGTGACTCCTAGCTTCTCTGGCAGCAGCCTAGACCCCCTTCTCCTTTCAGGGCCTGCCACAGGGTATAAACTCCCTTCCTTAGTCTCACTTATTGGCCCTGCAGGCCTTCTCTTTCAGGTTCTCCCCAGCTAGGTCAAATCCTTAATTAGCTGTTTCTCTTCCAGGTGCCACAGAATAGGTTAGTTGGGCCCTCAGACTCCATTTTAACCCTTCATTTGCCAGTGCGGGGCATATGCCCCACCACATCTACCCAGTATCTGCCTTGTCTATGTAGATTGTAAAGCCTAGATCCACAATGGTATATAGGCTCCTAACTTCCATTAATGTCAGTGAAGACCATCGGAAGTTTGTGGACATTCTTGGTTGGTCCCTATCACCGCCGTGATCAGCCTGACTGATGATAATACATTACTTACACGCACTGCACTCTGTTTTCTTGCAATAATTAAACTCTTTGTAATTTCTGAACAGTTATAAGCATATCCAATTAACCACAGCTATTGTATATGTGGATTGCTGCATACCCAATAGGGAGGAGCAGTACTGCATTTTGCAATGCTTTGACTGTCTAATGGTGAACAGAGCATGCTCAGTAGCCGCAGCTGTGCCTGGCTCCACAAAGAATAACTCGGGGGGACTGTGGGGCGTGCAGGTTTTATAATGTGGGTTTTGAGAAATGGGGGGACTGATGACTAACGTGAGGGATCTGTGCTGGAGGAGAGGAAGACTCATCCACCCACTCATTAGGACCCTTGCACCAGCCCTGCATTCAATTCCCTGCTCTGCCACAGACCTCCTGCGCACGTTTGGACAGGTCACTTAGGGCTGGGAGTTTAGGTGCCTAACTCTCATTGATTTCAATGGAGTGAGATACCTAAATACCTTTAAAAAGCTGGCCCTTAGTCTTTCTGTGCCTCAGCTCCCATCTGTAAAACAGGGATAATCGTGCAGGGATGTTGTCAGGATAAATATATTAGAGAGCGTGAGATACTCTGATATTACAGTTGTGGAGACCACATAACTACATAAATACAGGGACCTGGCAGACTTAAAACAGCTGGACTAAAGCGGAAGAATCTGTCACAGTACACAGGGGCTATTCACTAGTGTTGAACTGTAAGGCTAGGCCCTTCCAGTGATCGGTGCTCCAGGTTCTCTTTTAGACGATCGGCAGGTTTCCTTATCCATCAATGCCAGTGTGGGAGTCTTCATCCCAGCAGTGTGACTGTGTGCCCATCTCCATTTCTGTACCTCCTGGCAGGATGACTATCTGTGTGGGGGAGTGCCTGCTAGCAGAGTTGTGGCTAAATTCCCTTTGGAAAGATACACATGGCCTACCTATCCCCCACCCCCAAGTTTAAAATAAAGTCTGAGTGGATGGCGCCAAAGGCTCAGTGTTCTGCATCAGGCATTTTTTGTTTGATTTCTCCCTTAGAAATGAACACAGCCAATCAACCCCTGCAAACCCCAAGGGTGCGGCAGCCCTGCTTAACAGCGGGCTTTGCTTCCTGGTAGGACTTACTGTAAGGAACCAGGATCATCTGGAAGCAGAGGGCTGTGCTCTTGTGGCATAAACAGCCTCTCTCCTGCACTGGCTCGGACCACTGCCTAGAGGGGGACAGACAATGACTTTTAGAGACTTTTCCAATATTGCCATTGTTATCTTTGTCCATGTACTATGTTGTGATCAGTACGGAGCTTCCAGCTACAGGGCTGGCAAATGTTCCCAAAGAGAGAGTTCAGACCTAGGGATAGAGGGATGGACATCTAGAGGTCAACAGAGGCATCTCAGAAGGAGCTCCAGTCCCTGGTAGATCCTGCCCTGGTGACCTAGGAACTTGTAACTGGTCCTCTCTGAACACAGGCATATCCCACAGTGCGTTGCCTGGAACTTACCCTTAAGGGGGCAGGAGGTTCTGCTAATTGAGACTGATAAGTGTGGAGCAAATCTGACATCTAGTGGATTATTGGCATGAGGCCGTACTATGTGCAGAAGGATGGCAGACATTCTGATCGACTCTTGGAGCTAACACGTACAGTGTCACTTTACTAAGCAGCCTTTGTCTTGCTCTTTTTTGAATACATTCCCATCCACAGCCCCTTGCTGCCTTTGCTAGTCTATAGCACACATCATCTACATCCCATGTAAAGATATTTCTCCTCCACTCCCTGACTGCCCCCTTTGTGCAGTTCCTGGCCTCTTGCGTTTAGGACTGTTATTCAAGGGAAGATGTGCTGCATCCATCCACCTCCACTCTAATTCTTTCCTTTGCAATGCCTCTCTGAATCTTAAAATCATTTTTAACTGTAGGAGTTACTGAATAGCTAGGGGAGTTAGTGGGTCAGGACTCCTAGGATCGGATTCTCCAATACCCTGCACCTTGAATCCTCATTTCACACCAGGATAGAGTAAGTGCAATGATTGCACAAGGCTCAGGGCAGTGGAGAATCTGACCCCTGGTTCTGCCACTGACTTGCCCAGCCCTTCAAACAGTTTTCACTTTCTTGGCTTTTACAGCCCCCCCCCCCCCCCCCACATTAATCCAAAGATAAAATGGAGGTGGACTTCAGGGAAACAAAGAAACTGCAATGCAATTTGTCTGTGCAGCAGAAAAGTACTTACTGCAGATGATTTTTCCATCACTGATGCTGAACTTCTATTTAGTCAGGCATAAAGTTCTTTTCTCTTTGTTTGCCTTAACAGCAGTCAGGGATATAGCAGCACCTTGAGGAGAAACATACAATAATCAGGTCTGTGTCACAAAGTTTCAAAATTCTCTCTGCACTGCATTATATATGAGAATTGGGATATTTTACTCTTTTTTCATCTCACACCATCTCCCCCTAACTCAACCCTAAATTGGAGTAAAAAGTTATTTAAACCTTATAGGGAAAAGGCCACCACCAGGTAAGGCAAAATTAATGCCCAAGACAACCACAGTTCACATGCCTTACAAACCAAATCCCACTATACCCTTATCATTTGCACAATAAACCCTTTTTCAGTGCCGGCATACAAGTATCCATGATGCATACATCCAATCCCTCAGTTATAGTTAGACACTTTACACCCTTCTCCCTCCACCCCTGCCCTTTTTGGTTAGACATTTAAAGGGACTCCCAGCAGAGTATCTTAAATTTGCTAAGGTCAGTGGTAAGTTCGTGCCCTTGAATGTGCTCGTGAAGAACAGAGGTTTCAGGCAGAGGCCAGTACCAGATATTTCAGAGGAAGGTGCAAAAACCCATAAGAGACCATTACAAAATAACCTGCTCAGAGAGGAAATTTCTTACCCAGACAGTTAGTAGCTGTCTCTTCCCCAGAAAAATGTTTTCTGTAGCTAGATAGAATTCTGCTCCTCCTTTCAGTAACATCTATTGCGATTTCCTTTCCACCCAATCCACAGTAACATCCATAATAGGAAAACAAGGCACAGTTCCCAGTAGCAGCTTTAATCATTTTGTTAAACTCCAAAGCACTGCCATGTGCCATGCCGAATTCTGCAAAAGAACAAAGGGAAACATTAAATTCACTGGAAGGGAGGGAAATGTTCTCTCTATAGGACTAAGACCAATATTCAGAATGATTAAGCAGAAGAGATATACGTAAGTTGCAAAGCTTAACAAAAATAGTTTAAATTCTCAAAGCAATAGCAAAATGTACGTGTAGTCTGGGAAGTTATCAACAAACAAAAGCTCAAACGGAATCCTTGTAAATCAGTTTCCTCTTTACTTACCTGCTACGGTAGGATCTGGTTCAGGATTCTACTCTGGCACTGGTGTTGAAGATGCTGTTAGCATATAAAATAACAGCTCCCTTCTCTGGTTCAGGTGCTTGTGCTAGCAACCGTTGTAGTGAAAACATAGGAACCGGTCCGGCAGTGAAATGGAATTTACTGCTTTCCCTTTAAAATTAACTGTACCAATCTTTAGGTTCTTCATAAAATTTTTAGCAAAAGCTTTTCAGCCCTTTGAGAAGGGTATAACTCAGAGATCTGTGCACAGAATGGAGACCCAGGAACTCAGACACTGACACCTCTAGCGACCTTGGGCAAGTCACATGGGGCCAGATTTTAAGCAGTGTTAAGCCCCCCCATAGATCCCAAAGAATTTAAAAGGAGCGATAAGTATTCGGCACTTGTTTAAATCAAGCCCTTAACCTTTGCCCCAGTATCCTTATCCATAAAAATGGCAACAATACCACCTACTTCCCAAGTTGTAGAGAAGACTATAACACGAAGTATGAAGAAGAATGATTAGTTCATTTTAAAAAGAAAAACCAATATGAATTTTGTAAGGTGAAGCACAGGGACTACAGGTACCTGGGAGCTCAATGCATGTTCCAGTTTGAAAGACCTTATATTCACAGCAGGCAACACACATTGCAAATAACAGGCTATTCATCGCTATGATGGACCTGAAAATAGAGAGCAAATGAAATCAAACCTCTTCAAAAGTGCATCTGCGTTGAACCATTAGCTCAGTTTAAATAATATTTGGGGCTGTTTACTGATAACTGATCAAAGATCCTTTCAACACAGCAAGCAAACAGTGGTGTTAAACCTAAACATCTGCGTGCTGGAGATGTCAAAGTGAAGATGCCTGCTGAAGGATGATCAGTAAATTTGAATATGACAAGCATTCTGAGATGCTTTGATCTGAGATTAATGTAATCTGTTTGTTGTTAAACATAAATGAGGAAATATTGCTTAGTGTGCCAATACGCCTTGATCTTCTGACACTGGTTGGGTAGATGTCTCAGTTTATCTGTGTTTCTCTTCTCTTTAATTATTTAGTCATCTTTTAATTCAGAGATGTATGTTTGTTAATGAGTAAAGCATCTGGTTAACATGAAACATTTACAAAGGAAAAAGAAAATACAGAGACATCAAAATCACAATAATAACGAACAGATGCTTCTTCATGTATTGCAGCTGTAAAACTTACTGAGTCAGGTATCACTTGTATAGCCTGAGTGTAAGGGAACTGTTAGCCCCTTACTAACACTCAGTGAGGTGTTTTGATTATTAGCTCCCAGGACCTAAAGGGGGAGGGTCAATGCTCAATCAGGACCCTGAGACTGGCGGTCCCCAGGGGCAAGGGGGAGAGGCCAGCACTCCTGACTGACAAGGCCGGGGGACTAATCAAGGAGTCAGGAGGGCAGGATAGGGCCCGTCCTCCGTGTGTGAGCTGGAATTGCCTGGGCCAGAGGGAGAGGAGCCAGAGCTGAGCTGGAGACTAGAGCTGGGCCAGATCTGGAGGGGCCAGGGAAGCAGCCCAGAGAGACAGACTCTGTGCTGGGAGCAGAGCTGCAGCCCCAAAGCCAGAGCTCAGCCCAGAGGGACAGACCTGCCCTGGGAGCAGCTGCAGAAACCAGAGGCAGAGAGGTCAGTGCTGGGGGCAGAGACATAGGGGCTGCCTGCAGAGAAGCCCTGTGCTGGGAGCAGAGCTGGGACAGCCAGAGGGGCTGTTGTGGAGGCAGAGCAGCAGCAGTCGTCGTGCTGAGGCAGCGTGGAGCTGACACAGAGGGTGGAGCTGGGCTGAAGCCATCCAGAGGCTGGGAGCGGGTGTGGACCCCACCACAGGGAGCGTCCAAGTCACAGCAACCCTGCAGCACAGCTAAGGAGGAGGCCTGGGCCCTACAAGGAACAGACTGAAAACTGTCCTGACACTCCAGAGACATTATGTGTAATGCTCCCTGCCACGGGGCAGGATTTCCCTAACCGTTCTATTTCTTCTTTGTTCATTTTTAAGATAAATTGTTAATTAAATAATTTGCATTTGCTGTAAGTTTTATGTGGGTCAGTGAAGTGTCCAGTGCAGCGGGAGCACCCCGGAGTGGGGACACCCTAGCCTCTGACCTGGGTAACCCCAGCACGGTTTGGGGTTGAGCCCCCCAGAAATCCTGGGCCCAGCCTTGTTGGGGTTACGAGGACTCCACCAGACAGGAGAGTGGAAGGGGAGCCCTCAAGGTCAGGAGGCCTCTGGGTAAAGGAAGTGGGAGCGAGGACTCAGATCCTTCTGCTAGCCCATTTCACCGGGGTAGTATAGAAGCCAGGAGAGTTCCCCACAACAGCGGGACTATTCCCCCGCTTACATGAGCAACGGAAGAAAGAAACAACCTTAAAAATATACAATTCACAGTCATACCCATCCTTACAGAACAAGTGGAGGATACAAAACAAAGCTAGCTGATCAAACAACCCACTGACTGTACGTTATCAGACACGAAAAGCTTAAAGAAACATAGACAACAAGTACCTCCAGGTCTCAAAACTGAAGCTGTGTTGCAGTTTTTAAAGTTTTTTTTTTAAAGGGTTGAGCTTCATTTTTTTCAGTTACACATGTGTAAGTCAAGAATAACATAATCAAACTCAATAGAATTACGCTACATTGATGACATCTTCATCATCTGGACCCATGGGAAGGAGGCCCTTGAGGAATTCTACCAGGATTTCAACAATTTCCACCCCACCATCAACCGCAGCCTGGACCAGTCCACACAAGGGGTCCTGGACACTACAATGCTAATACGCAATGGTCATCTAGCCCAGTATCCTGTCTTCCGACAGTGCCAGGTGCCCCGGAGAGAACGAACAGAACAGGGAATCATCAAGTGATCCATCCCGTCACTCATTCCCAGCTTCTAGAAAACAGAGGCCAGGAAACTGTGACCAATGGGAGCTTTGGAGGGGGTGCCTGCAGAGAGGGGCAGCATGCCGAGCCACATGCCCCCAGCTCCCTCCCAAGGACCGCAGGGGTGCATTGACCCCTTCCGGGAGCGGTGCGGGGCCAGGACAGGCAGGGAGCCTGCCTTAGCCTCACTGTGCCACCGACGGGATTTCTGCAGCCCGTCACTGGAGCCGCCAGGGTCCCTTTTTGACCCTTTGAAAACCAGATGCCTGGCACCCCTAGCGCGCCAGGCGCTGTACACACACCTGGAAGATGGCCACAGAGGCCGTGCTAGCTCACTGGGCGCCCTAAGCAGGAATAGCCCCCCCCCCTACTAACAATGGGGGGAGAGGGTAGCAGCGTGCACTGAGCATCCTCACGTGACCCTGAGGGGCAGACCCCCACCCCCCCGGACTCCGTTATGTTGTGACACCACGGGGCAGGTGTTCCCATGGTGACGGGGGGCCTAGGCAGGGCCCACCCCGCTGAACCCGGCCCAGGAGCCTGGTCACTCCCGAGCGGAGCGCGGGCCCCGCAGAGACTGAGCCGGGCCCCCTTGAATTGATGGGGGGGGGGCGCTCTAGCTAGCCTTCCCTTGGCTCTCGTTGGTTCGGGCGTGGGGGGGGGGGTCGGCTTTGTTCCGGTCATCGCCGGAAGTGGGTGACGGGCGGGGCCGGTTGCCGTGGCGACGCGGGGCTGTTTACCGGCGGGGCTGGGCGAGGGCTGTCGGATGGAGCGGCGCGGAGGTGAGAGACGGGGATCCGCCGGGCGCGCCCTCCCCGGGGACCCCCAGGCCCCCCCCGTCCACCCCGAGCCAGGACCCCGCCCCCCCTCCCCGGGGACCCCCAGCCCCCCCGTCCACCCCGAGCCAGGACCCCCAGCCCCCCCCCCGAGCCAGGACCCCGCCCCCCCCTCCCTGGGGACCCCCAGCCCCCCCCCCGAGCCAGGACCCCGCCCACCCCTCCCCGGGGACCCCCAGGCCCCCCCATCCACCCCGAGCCAGGACCCCACCCCCCCTCCCCGGGAACCCCCAGGCCCCCCCCCGTCCACCCCGAGCCAGGACCCCGCCCCGCTCCCTCCCCCCCCCCCGGCCTGTGGGGGGTGGGGGGACCCTCGGGACAGAGACACTTCTCGGACTTCCTGCTCCCCCTCCCCCTCCCCGAGCTCCTTAGGGGGGCAGGTGTGGCCCGGGAGACAGAGCGCGGGACTGGGAGTCCGGGGAGACCTGGGCTCTGCCACGGGCCTGCTGGCGAACCTTGGGCAAGTCACTTCCCCCTCAGTCCCCCCCCCTTGTCAAGTGTTGTGGCCGAGGGATTCGGAGCTTGGCTTTGAGATCAGCTGAGAGCCCAGCGGGTATTCTTCAAAAATGGGGGTTCAGAGGTGCGGAGTCGCGGCGGGGATGGGAGCTCAGCATGGCTGAAAAATCCCATCCGTGGTGACTGAAGCGAGGTGCCCAAAACTTGAAGGCCTCAAAGTGAGTGGTCACTATTGAAAGCATAGGCCTCTCAGTACCACACCCAAGGTGCATCCTTTCCAGTCCTACATGCTGACCAGTGGGTGTCCTGCCTTGTAACTGCCGAGGACAAAGCAGATCAGCTGGAGGTTTGAGTCCTACTAATGCACTCAAATGACAATGCAGCTTCTGTTCACCAGTCAAGTTATTATGGTTGATTAAACCAACTGTGTAAACATATACAAAATGCATGTAGCTAGTTGCCAATGCTGCCCTCACATTAGGACTCCCCTGGACTAAGCTTTAGGTGCTGCACAAAGTCAAGAAAAATTAAGTCAAGTGAGTATTGGATTGCTTGCTCAGTAATTATACCCATTTGTTCAAAAGAACTCCCTGTCCTCTCCATTTTCTCTGCCCTTTGGGAAACTGCTCTCTTGGGTCTCCAGCTGCTGAAAATCTTATTAATAGACTGCATAGCTCTATTAATATGGGCCTCCGATTGAGCAACACAGGTTTTAAATGTCTCCTGTTTAAAGACTGGTGTGACAATTTTAAATGCTAGTCATTTATTTTGAAATGAAATGATGCTGTCCAGCACTCAGAAGATGCAAACAGAGAATTTCTTAGGGGATTAGTCATAATTTTGCTCACTGTCAGTATATTTCTAGACCGCTGGTAACTCTGATTTGCCGTGTTCAAGAATCCTTCTTTGAAGGGGTGTAAGACCATGGCTTTTAGCTCTTCATGTTGATTTTCCTTCCGTGGAATTTATTTGAAGCTATACTAAACCAAATAACACTCCTGCCCTTTTGATATACTCCTAGGAAATTATGACTTGGTGACTTAGATTTTGTGTCCTGATTATTATTGTCAGTCAGCTTGGCAGTAGATTTATTGTGCTGTAAGTAAACAGATCACTTATTCAAGTGTTTAAGTGATTATTGTACCTTAGAACAGCTTGATAGTGAAAGCATGCCACGGCACACCTGTACATTTAGACTGTACTTTGTCTTTGCTAGACGTTGTTTAATTTACTGACCATTTCCATTTCACTGAGACGAGAGGAAGGCAGAGAAACAAGGTGTTAAATAACACATCACTGGCAAAAGGCCCATGAGCATCTGGTTCTCCAGCTCTTGTTAATTTGATGAATACAGTGGAACATGAATGTTGGCATCCCCCTTGGAGTAACAGACTGTTTATGCACTTGAGAAGAGGCATTGGATTATGAAGGTGGGTTAGAATCTAACCGTTAGATGACAGGGGAGGGGAGGGGAGGGCGTAGCTTTTCTGGCAGAGAGGTGTAAATCCAAATAAATCTGCCATTGTTAAAGACTGGTCATTCCCAATGTTTTGTTTGGTTTTGGGATAGCCAGTGTGTGACAGTGGTCTCAAGGTACCTTTATGGCATCCAGGGATTTCCAGGTTATCTGAAAACCTTGCCCCTTTTCCCTTGGTCATACCATCCTGACCAAACGAGGGGGTGGGGTAGGCATCATTATCGTAACTCTAAGCCACTAGACTAGCCTCCTATTTGGGGTGATCCTGCTGTGGCTCTAAGGCTATTTTGAATTGTTGAAGCAAAGTGGTCTTGTTGCAGCTGAGGATCAGAGCTACTGCGTAGAATTCTACTCCCTCTTTATTAGAAGGCTTATATAGTAACACCCATAAGGAGATGAGCTTCAAGGTTTTGTGACTTGTCACAACAGGTTTCAGTGGATTGACTCGGCCATATTGGCTCAAAGAACTTAAATAAGAGACTTCTAAATTTTTTAAAAGGCAAAGTGCAGGCGATTTTACTTCAAAGTCCACATTGGCAACTTAATCGACACTGCAAACAGCAGTGATTTCACATCTGATCCTCCCCATACACTCGCTTGACACATTCAATAAGTGAACAACATGGTTTACACGTTTTTCACTAAAACCTTTGTACAACCTGACGTGCACAGTTGGCTACACTGCAGTGTTATCCTGGGTGTAGATCAGAACAGGAAGGTTAGTCTAGCCTGGGTGTGAGCATTCCCACAGCAAAGCCCTACCCACTGCAACTGTACCTCTTATTGAATGGTGTCAAGAATCAGAGAGGTAGCCGTGTTAGTCTGGAATAACAGAGGTAACAAAGTCCTGTGGCACCTTAAAGACTTAGTCTTAAAGGTGCCACAGGACTTTGTTACCTCTTATTGAATGTGTACCTGAATGTGTCAGAGCCCAATGATTTTTTGTGCTGAGACTCTCCAGCATCCTTTCATGGTTTTGTCAATTGCGGGAGAACTTCTGTCCTCCGGGGAGGAGAGAAGGGGAATTGTGGGAAGGACATAAAGGACTACACGTGTCGCATCCTTACTGCAAAATGGGCAAGTTCCTGCCTGAGATAAAGCACTACTTGGGCTATAACTCATACCCCAGCCACGCAAGCAAGCATGGGTTCAAAATGAAAATTAAGCACATGCGTGATGGTTCTGTATATGGATGGCATTGGAGCTTGGGAGCACAGGCTAAAGCTACCATGTAGACAGACCTTTAGAGAGGAAGGACTGTGGATAAAATGCTGGTCTGGGACTCAAGAGCTCTTGGCTCTACCACAGGCATGTGTGATCTTGGTTAAGGATAATACTACTTCCTCTCACCCACCCTTACTGTGTTTAGATAATGAGCTGTTGGGCGGTTGCTGTCTTGTAGTGCATGGTGCCTAGTGCTAGTGGGCCCCAACCCCAGCCCGTGACTTTAGTCTTGAAGTTACTGCAAGACCAATAATAAACACCACCCGCTTCCAGCTACTAAAATAAATAAAGGCTTCCCCTACTTTAAATTCTTGAAGAACAGAAAGAACACTTAGCACTTGATATACAGCGCTGTGCAAACATTCTACAGCATATACCATGTAAACAGACAAACCCTCTCTTTTGTTAGCCAGCTTTAATATTTGAACTCCCCAAGAGTCATGGTTCTTGTCCTACCAGGAGAGCCTCCCCCATTTGTCCTTCTGATCTCAGTGAATGAAGTACCATGCTGCATGGGGGCCTCTCAACCCACCAAGGTTTTATACATTGTGCTCTGTTATTAAAAATCCCATGGCACTTTTCACTGCTCTGGTGTCCTTTATCAGCATTTCCCTTCCTCTGTTGTGCAGCTGACCGCAGACCTTCATCCCAGATGTGGATGCATCGTGTTGTGAGTACGTAGCTTGCAAGGCACTTGGGGATCTTTCAGAAACCTATTTTTGTTTGTTCCTCCAACACTCCAGGTGAACATAGTGTTTTACAGACATACGGGTCTGTTCCCTACACCAGAGAACCTTGATCTGTTACAAAGCCAGCATCTGGGACTACATGCCACAAACTTGATACCTGACACAGCAACAGTGCTGTTGCATCATCTCCCTACACACAGTGAATCAACACATACCAGGATACCCTACTATCATGTTAAGCACAGTGCAGCAAAAAAATCAGGGGTCACTCTAGTGAAGTAAAATGTGGTAGAGATTTTTTGACTGATTCCTCTAACTTTTTTCTTCCTTCTACAGGTGTCTTGAGAAGCAATGGCCACAGTAGCACCTCTAAACATAGCACCATCTGAATGCACCACCACTTTGGGCACTGCGGGAGCTTTCATTTGGGGGTCAAACACCATCAATATGCATGTCACCCGTCCGAAATCTGCCAAGGGACGCACAAGATCAAGCTTGAATTACTCCCATAGTGTGGAGGCCTATTCTTATAGAGTGCCATCCTCCCCTCAGCCAGCAGCTCCCTATGAAGCAGCAAGCAATCAAAGAGCATCATCTACCAAACCATCTTACCAGCCAGGGCAGGTGTCTCCTGATGAAATCCCAGAGCTCCTCCAGCAAATGCCCTTGAGGACCTCATCTTCCCTAAATAAGTACAGAGTGCTCCCGTCCATCAGCAGGAAGGGCTTGGGGAAGAGTGCTGTGGAGACGGTGATTGAACAGACCAACAAGCTGAAAATGAGTAGTAGACAGGAGGAAGAGCAACCATCCAAAGCTCTTCTCAGACAGGGAAAATCTACCGGTGTAATGACAGAGAATGAAGGGGCTAGAGGGGAATACTCAAAAGTCCAGCCTCCCATTTCTGAAAAGAAGTCGTTAAGGAAAACAAGAGAAGAAAGCACTTCACCACCAGTTTTAAACTTGGAGGAGCCACTGAAGAAAGAGCCAAGACTTCTGCTTGCCGTTAGGTCTCCTTCTGGTCAAAGATTTGAACATCACTTCAGGCCTACAGACAGCCTTCAGATGGTCCTTGCTGTGGCAGAACAAAAGAACACAACCAAATACAAACACTGTAGTGTTGAAACGATGGAAGTGCCTAGGAGGAGCTTTCCTGACCTTACAAAGTCCCTGCAAGAGTGCGGGATTCCACACAAGTCAGTCTTGTGCATCCTACAGGAAGAGCACGATGGAGATCTCTAAATGTACGATGATTCTTACACAACTTCTGTCACCCCTTAGCACGTAACTCTTGGATGCCATGGACTTCCCTTTGATGAGTGGTCTAAGAACTGAACCAGCTTAAGCTGTTTCAGTGGTCTACTTCTTAGTCCCACTGTCTTCCAAGCGCTTCCCTTGAAGTTGACTTGTATATAAATGGAGTGTGCTGAAATACTTCTTAGTTATTTTAAAGTATGTACACACCACATTAAGAGTATCTATTTTTTTCATGTGTACAATCCCAAATTCACTTTAAGAGTGGGCACCAGCTTCTGGGCTTCGTAATATTTCTAAATGGTTTTTAAGAGTTTCTATTCTTCTGGGAAGACCCACTTTTCTGATGCCCTCCTCTGGTGGTGGGAGGCTTGTCTCATCTTCTCTGTCTTTGCTCCAGGAATGCACCAGTTCCCCCCAATGAAGTCAGAGTCAGAATAATCCATGAAGCTGTGAAGATACGAGCAGCACCGTTTTGATTCCTTAAAGCTACACTCATGATCTTCCTAATAAAATAGCTTATTAGCTGCAAGAACAGCGACAGTGGTCAATACACAGAAAATGGTCTCAAGCAGTAACTCAAACGGAGTTTGTGAGAGTAAATACGTTGCTGGGGGGTGTTCAGAGTATAAGGTCACGGGTAAAATACATTCAAGAATCAAACTATTCCTGTATAACTTCAGTGCCTCCAGAGTATGACTGCATTGTCTTCTCATCAAAGGAAAGTCATGATTAAGGTGGTTTGATTCCTCTATCTATGGAGAGAGAGGACCTTAAAAAAAAAAAACAACACACCACTCAGCTTTCTTTCTTCATTTAGTGCATAAGATTGCGATGCACACTTGTAAATCAGGAAATCCAGAGGTAAGGGTGGATTGTCTGTTGTAACTTTGAATTTCAGTGCTGTCTGCTACTGCAATTTAACCTTTTAACCTGAATGGCATTAACCTGAGCGATTAACGGCTGCTTTTGTGTTTTGTCTGAATACTTTACAGGAAGAGTTCTGCTGGGGCTGTTATTTACTTACTAGGCTGAGCCTCAAACTCTTGGGACTCTTCTAGAGCTATTTATTTTCTATAGTTCAGAAATAAATCAACCTGTTAGAGTAGAAGGGCTTGGTTCTGTGGTTCTATATTAATGCAGCTGCTGTGCATGTGCTAAAAAGCCTCACATTTTTTAGTGGAAATCCTTACTGCCCATGTGCAGTAGTTGAGTTTGAACACCCAGTATAAAAGAATGGATCAGGCTACCTGACTGGACAGCTTGCCAAATAATGGCTACTTTTGAGTATTACAGGTGAAACAAATTCTCTGTTTTTGCCTCATTGTAATGGCCAAACCAACCTTTTGTAAAGGGTGGTAGAATATTTGCTCTTGACTGTGATTACATATGCTGAATTTCAGTCAAAAGCAAAATAGTCATAGGCCAGTAATTAAGCACCGTAGAACAAGACATCTGCTGAAATACTAGCACTACATGATGCTGCAAGTGGAGACACTGGTCTGTTGACATCAATAGCAGCATTTAGAGGACTACACTAAGCTAGAAGCATTTGGTGGTACAACTGTATCAGAGCTTAGTTGTGATCCTCATTAGAAACCTATTTGGGAACATGATAGAATGAATGTTTCACTATGAAAATTGCCAAGAGCAGTGGGAAGAATGAACTAACTGCAGGATTAATGTGCGACATGGAAGAATACAGTGTATTCTTCTGCTTGGAACCAATGTTGGCGGTTAGTGAGAGATGGCTGGTTCAAGTGGCAGAACTGCGTGTAGGATTGTCGGCCAGTACACCACAGCATAGAAGAGCCCGCGAGTGCTAAAGAGTGCAAACCACCTCCATATGTGAAGTGTTCAGTTTGTTTTGAATAAACCTGTGCTCTTAACTGGTGCATTCCTAAATACTTTTTAGATACTTTGTTGTGAAATGTGACCAACGCTCCGTAAGATGTTACCGCAGTCATTGCTTCCTCCTCTACAAGTAGTCTAGATGATTTTGAAACATTTTCCACTTTAATGCACCTGTTCGAGTCATATCTTGGCCAGTATAAAGGGAATATAGGGATAGTTTCCTGAAGAGCTTTGCTATGAAAACATCAGTGAGCAACTTCACTGGAAACTATCGCTTGTTGCAGGCATTGTTTCAGTAGCTACTGCAGATTTTATGCATTGATACCATCTCTTCCCCCACAGATCAGCTAATCACATGACATACAGGAACAGGCTAAGGGAAGTGGTGGAAAAAAATCAGATTTAAGCTATAAAACAAATACTGGGTCAAGTACTGTCAATTTACTGTGAGTGTGTATGATGTTACATTTAAACAATGTTAAATAAACGGTTTTAAGTGTGAAGCTAAGACCAGCAAAGATTTCCTGAGTGTAACTTGGATTTGAAATCAATGGTTTGCATGACCTTTACACTTTCCTCATACTTTTAACAGCATGTTCAATTAGTCTGTTAACATATCTGGGCAAGAGTAATAATCAGCCTCGCTCAAGAAACAAGTCAGGCTTCCACAATTCTACTCACACATCACTGCACTCAAGCAGTGCTGCAAATGCTTAACCTGATTTTTCTGTCTTCTAGCAGGAAAGAGTTTTTAACCTGTTGTAGACAGATAATGAACTGTTTTGGAATTCAAATTAATAGGCAAGACTGTATATTTCATTGGTAAAGACCATGTAAGCAGGGAGCGTTAAGTTGAAGGACAGGACAGAGCCGCTAAAGGACAACCAGTGGAGAAAATAAGTGAAGAGAAGATGATCATGGTGACTGGCTGGAAAGATCTACCAGCAGTGTTTCGAGTGGCTCTCCAAGAACAAAGAGGTAGGTGCCTTAATGGCCATGCAGGATTTAAATTTAGCACCTACCTCAATTCAAGTTTTATCCTTTAGTGCTTAGTTACCACGAAGGCCTTTGCCAGGAAAAAATCCGGGTATCAAAAAGACATTAGGGAAGAACACAATTAATCTGATCTCATTCTTTATCCAATATAGTTTAATGATAAATGGCTGGTGGGTTGCTGCCATAACTTGACACTGAAAGCATCTCAGTTACACGAATCTCGTATTTCACAGTGGAATTCACCTGGGAGCCTTCCAATGGGAAGCACTGCCAGAGCTCCATCTGGTCCTCCACACAAGACATTTAAGAACAAACGGATGCCAGGGTCAAAGACTAAGCAAGGCACAGTTCAGTACATGTTCTTTATTCCAATTAAAAGTACATTAGAAACAGCACACAGGACCAGCAGCAGCGTTCATGACAGTTCAACCCCATGCACTGCTGTCCCAAGGTCATTCAGCTGTACTATTAAAGTAGGTGATTGAAACAAGTCTTCCACTCTACACGCAAGCACGCACTCACCTGCCACTTTAAATAGGTTTTCAACAGAATAAAAATAGATACACCCCAGAATACAAAAAGTTTAATTTTAACAGTTTTTTCACTAAAGACTTTATACAAATTGATAAAAGGGTGCACAATTTCCTAAAATTTTAGGTACATTTTATATGAGCCTTTTTTTACTTGGTAAAAGGATCAACATTCCTGTCTTTGAACAGAATATGATGGCCAAAATTGCAAAGCAAATTTATAGTTCAATTTACAATTTATACATTTGTTTTGAAGTGATTCCTGCACTGAGTAGTAGTCCGATGGCTGCTCACGCATGTCCACTTTTCCCCAAAACTGTGCACCACAAAGTTAACGTTTAGGAGCCTACTTCTCCTGGAATCAGGGGGAAACAAAAACCCACAAACTTCCATTTGTGCACAGTAAGTGGCCCCAACTCAACTAAAAGCCCAAACTTAGAAGTTCTAAATAAAACCTTCACTGGCAAGGGTCACACCTTTGGGACAAGGTTTGTAGGGACTGATGACCTGTCTGCTTTGCGATACAAGTACAAGGAAAGTGGAGTGCTTCCCATCAGTATTTTGGCTAAGTAATTTAACTCAAGACTGTGGTACTGAAACATGCTGTAACAGGCAAATTTGGTGTTCTATTTAAGGGTATTTTTGGTCAATACAAGCTATTATTTTTTACCAGACAAATATTTGTTTCCATTATTGATTGGTAGAGTCCAACAGCTCCTGAGACTTCATGTGGAACTGCCCAGACAACAGCAGCATTTTAAAACTAGCACCACCAAAAGGAACTATAACCCCTACCCCCCTACCAAGACACACCACCATTTGTAGGGGTGAATTTGGGATATTGATTAGTACAGTCCTCTTTACAGTGCTAGTCCCCCTCCCACCCACATGAACCAAGATTTGGTTTGGCGAGGTTAAATGCATCATATGACTTCTATAGTAGTTAATTAACACTTTCAACCACCGCACGGCTTTATGAATAGTGGCCCTTCTAAAAACAAACTAAAACCAAAATACTGCCAAGAAAAGCAACGCTGCACCACTACCTGAGAATATGAGCTAGTGGAGATCTTCTGGACAATCTACCTAAGGAAAAGCAGGGCAAATCCACCAGGAAGCCAGAACCTTTAGAGCACAAGGCAGTACCAGAAAAAAGTTCTATTTCAGGTACGTTTAGTTTTTAGCCCAAACAGTCTGCCTTGTTTTTTAAGTCAATGTCCATATATTTGGCTGTTGAGTTTTGTTTTACTGATCACTTATGTTAAAAATACTATCCCAATTAACCAAATAAAGCATTTGTTTATTCCTTTTAGATATTTCTGTATTGGCCATTTTTTTTGGCAAATCTATTTCTTAGAATTTAAAACAGGTTTCCATTTTAAGGCTAAAGAAATGTTAAAAGCTTCTGTAAACATTTCCTCTTCCACAGAGTGGCACAATTTTTAAGTCCAACTTCAATTTTTAAAGTGAGGTAATTTCTGTGTATTTATATTTGAAGAGTCCTTTTCATGATTGGCCAAAAGGTGTGCCAATCTGAACGCTGAGCCAATTGTAGTGGGAGAGCTACCACAGGAGGGCGTGCATCAGATTCAGCAGCTGCGTTTCAGTTGGCTATTTTCTCAATTTCATCCAAGTCGTCAGTATCCAGTTTTTCTATCTTTTTGTCTGCAAGAGAGGATTAGAAGGGAATGGGAACTAGGGCACTTTATACAATGAGAGAACAGAAGATGAAGCAAGATCCCACTTTACTGTGTTAAATCGCACTTCTGTTCTTGTCACTATCTATCACAATCCATGACAAACCCAACCGAATTAAATAAATATAAATCAAGTCCCAACAACATAGTGTCACGAAGTGGGAATTTTGGAAACGTTCTTATGATGCTTATGCATGCCTCAGTTTCCCTCTGTGCTTTGCATTGCTATGCATAGAATGTAAAGAGTGAAAAAGCTCCTTTGGGGACAGAAGGGAACATGAGGTGGTGGGTCACAGAACGATCTGGAGTGGTATGAAGACTAGGTCATTTAAAGAACAGGCTGAAATGGATCCAAATCAGTGGAGGATTCAGGAAGGCAATGGGAACCCCAACAGCCAAAGCCCCAGCTGGAGAACAAAGGCATTGGGTGGTGGGGTTAAGAGCTGGCCTTTAGAGACAGACACACACCTGGGACTAAGGACAGGAGGGACAGAGATGGGGAGGGCACACCAAGATGGCGCCTAAGTCAGCTCCTCTAGGGAGCCCTGACCCCACGGTGGTCATTCTGACCCAAGGACTTTCCGATTCTGTACGCCAGGTGACTAAGGGCTTGGCTACACTGACATTTTATAGCGCTCTAACCTGCTGGCTCAGGGGTGTGAAAATCACCCTCCTGAGTGCAGCAAGTCTGAATGCTATAAAGTACTAGTGTGGACAGGCTCCCAGCACTTGAAGCTAATCCCCTCGTGGAGGTGGAGAATCAGAAGCTCTGGGAGAGCTCTCCCCCTGCGCTCCCGCATGACCACACACGTACTTCAAACCACTGTGCTTTGAAGTTTCCAGGGTAGCCATGCCCTGAGGAAGTGTTACCTTGTTTTGGAAAAGCGGTCTGGGGTCAAGGCAAATACAGAGCATTGTGCTCTGAAGGAGTACAGGTCAAACCTCCTGCAGGAGTCTGGCTCAGCTGGATTCGCTGCTGGGAGCCAGAGAGAGAGGGTTCGCTGGTACCCAAAGGCCCTGTGTCAAAGCATTAGGCCTTGTCTATACTACCACGATAAGCTGACCTAAGTTGTGTTACTCCAGTTATGTGAACAACGTAACTGCAGTCAATGTGGCTTAAGTCAATTTACCGCAGTGCCTACACCGCGCTCTCCCGTCGACTTCCCTTACTCTTCTTGGAGTGGTGGATTACCGGAGTCGACCGGGGAGCCCTCTCCCACCAATTTATCGGGTCTTCACCAGACCTGCTAAATTGACACCCGCTGCATTGATTGCAGCAGCACCAATCTACCAGTACATGTAGACAAGCCCTTAGGGGCCAGTGGCCTCCCCCCAGTGGAACCGTGTGGGTACCTAGGGGCTGACCCACTAAAGTGGTCACTTCCAAGGGACTGGCTACAGGCTGGGGGCACAGACCAAACCCTCTGGATCGGTGACTTGTAGATCAATGGGTCACTCAAGTTTCAGACAGGAAGCAATTTCTTGGAGGGGTAATTGTCTTTATTGTAAGCTGAGGGGCAAACGTTATGGTTTGTGGAATATCATTTTGAATAATGATGCCAGCTAGCCAATGAGAACTGGACTGACATTGCAGGACAAAAGCAAGATCTTCCAGGCACTTCTGTCATGAATCACCTTGGACGTTTACAGTCTTATGACAGATGTAGAAGTTATTTAGATATACCAAAATGGGCCATCAGACCTGCCCTTTAAACGGCATTCACTGTTCTACTCTAAAATAAAGACCATCACAAATACCTGGCAATTCCCCCAGTTTTCTCAATGTTATTTTCAAAACAAGGTGCTACATAAAGTGCAGCTGCACCTGTGACAGACTGAATGCAGCAAAGCAAAACTGTGTTAAGCCTAATCAAAGACCAAGACCACAGGCAGCCGGGAAATCTGAAGTAGAATGAGGACGGTCTGATACGTAGTTGCTCAAAATTCTACAGAAATAATGCTATACCTACGCAAAAGAAATGAAGCTTAAGGGGACTTACTGAAATGTTCCTGAATTCTGTTGAGAATATTCATGCTGTGTTTGCTGTCTACCATGTTAACAGCCAGTCCTCGTTTGCCAAAACGACCCGTGCGCCCAATCCGATGCAGATAAGTCTCATTATCCGGGTTGCCATCTTTATCCACAGGCAGGTCAAAGTTGATAACAACAGAGACCTGCTCTACATCAATCCCTGGGGAGGAAAGTATTAGAGATATCACACCTCTCCCTTTAGCCCATTTTAAGCCAGAGCAGTTGTAGTCCAGGATTGTTTCAGTGTTTTGATCCCAGAATCTAGGGCTTACCCAGAGCCAGTAGTTTCAACCCCTTTCACAGAGCTGTACTATTCCTGCCTCCAAGTTTCATGGAAAGTTAAGCTACCTGCCATGCTGAAGCCTGCAGCAATGTCAAGAGTGAGTGCTGAGCAAAACTTACAGGGATAATTGGAAACGTACGTTTCCATAGCATATAGTGGAACCTTTAAGATATCACAGTGAGAGGATGCGATCCAATGGAAGATGGTTCTCAGTTTAAGTGCATTACCTAATGCTTTCATTTCAGAACTACATATTGATGTTTATGGGTGTCTAGAAAGACTAATAAATTGCAATAACTTCTAAAATACAGTCAGTTGCCCCCAGGGTGACCAGACAGCAAGTGTGAAAAATCAGGAGAGATGGTGGGGGATAACAGGAATCTACATAAGAAAAAGACCCCAAAATCAGGACATCTGGTCACCCTAATTGCCCCTCCTATTTCTCAACAACCAGGCTAGGAGAGCCATTCCACTTATTTCATTTCAGTGTTCAGCAGTGTCCAGAATGCCTCCTTTAGCTGTAACTTGCAGCCCAGACTGTTACTGGAGTTTATTCCTTTGCCTGACCTCTAGTGGAAATGAAGTTGCTGGGAAAATTCAGGGCATACATTTGTTTGCCCACAAGCCAGGGCAGGGCGCAGAGCCAGGGGATACCTCAACATGCCCAAAGGACAGAAAGAAATGAGACTTTGGTGGAAGGGAAGATTCTTCACCCTACTTCAGGTCACCTTTAAGGAAATCCTACGTTAAGCCATACCAGGAGAGACTGACCTAACCCAATCCACATGTCAAGGACCATCCAGAGGTGTTGGGGGACAGCACGTCTGTCCGTCTCCCCTAGAATGTTAGGGACCCTTTTGTACAATTCTAGCACACAGGTTACAAATTCTTCTCTAGGAGGTACAGCAATATTTTCTGTGTCTGTCACCAGACGGCACAGCTCCGTCTCAAGTACAACTACCCACTTCCCTTCCCTGAGACGCAGTGATGTATTCTACCTCTGGCACAGACATTTGTGGTCACCAGCACTTTCTCTTTGCCTTCTCTGAAACGCTCGATCACCGCAGCTCTTTGTTCCACCATCATCTCGCCACTTAGCAATGCCACCTGGTGACCTTCTTTTGACAGCTCTCCTGCCAGCCAGCCCGCTGTTTTACGAGTCTGAAACGGAAAGCAAGAGCAATTAAGATCTTTCTGGGAAGACAGGTTTTGAACGTCAAACAGGAACAGGCCTCTCTTAACAGAGGGGAATGCTCAGGGCTCTGACTCGGCTTGTTCCGATTCTAGCATCATTGTTTCAAAGGATCGAACCACCAGAACCATTCCCAATTTTGTTTGAAAGCCTAACACTATGATAAAGCTTAGAGGCATGTTTTCCATTTCCTGTTATATAGGACAGCTCTCGGTGTGTAGTCATTCAGTTCCTCTGCTTGTATGGGTCTCTCAGCAACAAAGAAAAAAAGACTTAATAGGAAACATATTGTAAGACCACATGCCTTGCACCAAGAACACTTGGACAAGTTCATTCATTACTATTCATTTTTGGGAACTGGCTAGATTTCAAGTTGAAAATGGCCCTTTAAGACCACCCAGTGAGACTCTCCGTTGAAGGGGTAGAGTCAAGCAGCTATAAAATTCAAGATGCCAGTTATTTTTTAAAGTCTTGACTACGTCAAACGTTCCATTTTAAAACTGAGGGAAACGGCTCTTTGCTTTAGTTTAGTGGACACTTTGGGTACAGAACATATGCCTTAACATACCAGTCTTCTATCTAGAGCTAAGCCTTGCTAGTGTGATCACCACGGGACTCAAAATTTGCAATACAGCAGCTTCCATACAAGAAGCTCAGAGTGCTACTACACGCCTGTGATGCATCACCACCGTTCTAAGAGAGGGAAACTGAGGCCAGCAGGATCACAAGCCAGTGACAGCCCTTTTACCTACAAGACTTAGTTTTCCACCCCATTAAAGCCTTTTTGCTTTGATTTTTATCATTTTGTTGTACTTTGTTTTAAGATGTATTTTACTGGTTTGCAGCACCCCAAATGCTTTGGTTTTGGGAGACCACTTTAAAAATCAAAGTGAGCCACACAACCACACGATGGCTGGAA
Source organism: Sternotherus odoratus (assembly GCA_032164245.1). Classification (NCBI taxonomy): domain Eukaryota; kingdom Metazoa; phylum Chordata; order Testudines; family Kinosternidae; genus Sternotherus; species Sternotherus odoratus. The sequence goes on along the minus strand of JAVMKO010000018.1, from coordinate 11,460,941 downwards.
CCATGTAAGCAACAAACATGTTTAAGACTGGCTGGGGCTAGGTGGATATCTCCAGTATGGTTGTCACGGCTCAGTTGGTCTAGCACAGTTTTAAGAAACCCCCTGTCCACAGGAGTAAGTGAAACTATACTAAGAACATTGTTTTTAATAACCGTTGTTAGTAAGGTTCCAACCTCAGCAGAGATAGGATCAACAGGTCGTTAGTGCTAGCAACAAACCGAGAAGGCGGATTCTTCCAGCCACCCTCCTGCATTTTTCCATTTCCAAGACAAGACGAGGATTGGCTTACTCCCCATTTGTGCTTTTAGAATGATCATGCCCTCAATTGTCTGTCACTCCTCGTGCACTTGCAGACACTATTTCAGAATGGGGCTGTTTTAACCAGAGCTCTCTTCTCTTTAGTGTGCCAAGGGCCATTTCATTCTCCAGAACAACTCACATGACAGAAGATCATGGCCTGGGCGATGGTGATGGCTCCATATATATTACAGAGAGCCTGGAACTTCTCATCTCGATTATTACATAGGACATAGTATTGCTTAATGGTGTCCAGCGTCTCCTCCTCTCGCTTCAGTTTGATGATGTTGGGGTCGGGAACAACTTTTTGGGCAAATTTCCATACAGAATCTTCAAAGGTGGCAGAAAACAGGAGCATCTGGCAATCTCTGGGGAGCATTCTGCAAGGCAAACCAAACAAGTGAGGGTTCCCTGATTGGAAACCATCAGCCCACTGGAACCTGTGGTAGCCCTGCAGCAAAGCAGGGTTCACAGTCACTTACAAGCCTTCGGAATCAGCCTTTTAAATCCATTAGGCTTTCTAAACATTAGCCTATGAATATCTAATCACATCCCACCTCAATTTGCCAGTGGCATCTAGACAAATTTGGACATTTTAAGCAATGAATCCTCCTCAGGGGAGAGGGAAGGCTCATATGTGCCTCGAAATAATTAAATGTGTCTGTCTTCAATGAACGTTTAGCTTTATGAACTGCCTGGATTAGAGTTAAGTGTATTTCTATTGTAGCCTGTGGCCTTAGCGGTTAAGTCACCAGCAAATAATCACGTCCTGCCATTTGGAAGAGAGCCCTTCCTGTAACCATCAAGAGGAAATGGGACATTAAATAGGCCAATGAGAGAAACCAACTGGCTGTGGTGGAAGGGAACTAGAATCTTTCCCCAGACAGTGCAGATGACAGCATGAGCCTGGTCCTTACCTCTGAATGCGGATGCTCTGATCTTGATGGCCTTGGGTTGCTATCATTACGTCAGCCTCATCCAGGACAAACACTTTCATCTTCTTGGGGTCTATGAATTTCAGTTTGGAACACCAGTCCAGGACAGTGCCAGGCGTGCCAATTACAATCTGCTCAGAGATCTTCTGACCTCTCTCCACTGTTAGCAGGGACAGACAGAAAGTCTTTCATGAGATGTGCATGCACAGCACCTCCGTGGGAAGATGAAAGCGATATCATTGTGTATGTTACTCCCACCCTACTCTCTTGCTCAGAGTCCTTCCCCTACTCTGGAGACGGACTTTATTTTTTTAAATAGCCCTATTAATGCCAGAGCAACAGATGTCATTACATCCTCTTTGGGCAGTTCTGCAGCATCCAGCATTGCTTTCCCAGTCTTGCCCTCCTCTTAACAAGGGAGGTAATCGGTCAGAACACAACCCCTTATGAAGCGCACAAGATCCACCTCTTCTCCCCCACTTCATGAATTCAGCAGTTTACACAGTACCTACACCTGAAACAAGTAGTATCTGTAATTAGCTGCTAGGCAGATTGCACTAGCAACCCCCAATAGGAAAGATCCACATGGACAAAAGAGATCAGCCACCAAAAGAGCTCGTCAGCCACTTCCACATCACAAATAGTTACAAAGGTCAGTGATTTTCTGAGGAGACGGAGGAAGAAACTCAAATAAAAAACCCAGAGCATGAACTGTCCAACTCCCACTCTATGCCCAGTTTAGGGCTTCCAAGAATGACGTTCCATACACCAGCTCACGTTCTGAACAGCACTCAGACCTGACAGAATTTGATTCTAGGCCTGTGCTAAGAGTATCTGATGTCAAACCCAATATAATCATCTGAAAATTTTAAGAGGAAGTTATGCATTACATTCCCATAACCACGCCTTACTAGAAAAGGGGGTATGTCCCCCCTGGTGAGATCTGCAAAAAGGGGGTGTATTTCCCCTCATACTCACATTTATTGCCTCGGACCGCATATGCTAGACTTAGCTCCGGATGAAACTTTCCCATCTGTTCAATTACTTTTCCTGTTTGAAGTGCCAACTCATATGTTGGGGAAAGACACAAACACTGGAAGGAAAGCAGATATGAGTATTTTAGATCATCACACACTAGATTGTCACACTTTCCTGTAAAATACACTTAGTTGTGAAACTTCACCTCTGTGCAAACAGATGGCCAATATTTTAGGATAAACACTTAGTATTGTAGGTATATGCTGCTTGCATCCGACGAAGTGGGTATTAGCCCACGAAAGCTTATGCTTCAAAACTTTAGTTAGTTAGTCTTTAAGGTGCCACAAGACTCTGTTACCTCTGCTATTCCAGACTAACACAGCTACCTCTCTGATTATTGTAGGTAAATTTCATTAACATTCATCAGCTGACCAGTGTTTTTTTAGTAATTCTCCCAATTAAAGGAAGTTAGTTTGGATGTGTAGTGTCATGTTAGTTTTGTACAGCTTGTATGTTTTGTATTGCCCGCATATGCATGTAAACAGAACACCCTGCTAAGAATGTCAGTGCTCAGTACTATGGTAATATAGCCAAAGTGCCATATTAACAAAGACAGATACGTTTTTATAAGGGACGTTTCTAATTAATATAGCTGGAAGTGAAGATAGCGCAGCATCCTTAAGCAAGGAAGCTCTTGCCTTGGTAAAAGTGTTGAGTCCACTTCTGCAGAACAGTTAACTGATGTGAATCCTGTGCTGCTGCCCACTCCCATTGCTTCGGAGTGGTGGCTAGAAACATCAGCTAGCGTCCCTAACTGAATTTGCCCAACTCCTGTACAGTGTGTCTAACTCCTGTGCAAAAAGCCCTGTTACCTTTGTGTTAGTGGGCTGGGCATCAATGTAAACTGGACGAGGCAAGAAACAACCATTCAACACCCCATCTACTGTCCACTTCTCAAGGCTCCTCAACCAAACGTGGCCCGTCAGTACAGACCCTCTCCCTTCCAGTCCAAACCCTGCTCCCGCCCCAACACCATATTCCCCATCCCAACATAGCTGCTCAATGTAACTCCAATTTGGCTGCTATAGGTACAGAGGGGGAGAAAAGCAGGGAGGACGGAAACTAGGCTGTCTGGGGAGCTGGGAGAACCCAGTACCTCTGCACAAAAGAATCAGCATTTTCAACTCTGCTCCCCAATGCTCAGACACCACAGCACACTGGGAAGTTGAAGCTATGTAGCTGCTACCAGTGTCTTATCAAAGGAATCTAGCTTCTCTCCATTAGAGGGCACTGCACCACAACTAAAAACCAGCCCAACCATTAGATTCCAGAAGTCCCTACCTGTGGATATTTGTTCCCCGGTTCAACTCGACTGAGCATGGCCAAGACGAAGGCGGCTGTCTTACCAGTACCAGACTGGGACTGTGCAATCAGGTTCTGTGGGCTGGATCAAGACACAAGGGGACATTTTAAACACTTTGGCACAAGGTGAAATAGAATCCATTATAGGACAGGCTAATAAGAGAGACAGCTTAATTTAACTGAATGGCAGCCAGAGAAGGGATTTTAATACATTCTGGATTAATTTGGCCCTGCATCTTGGCCACCTCCAAACGGAGGTTTCCGAAGGACAGGACTACACAAGGAGGAAGACGCGAGTGAATTTTCTGCAGGGCACATGCATCTTGGCACAAGCAGCTTCTGAGATCTGAAGGGAAAGCTGTTGTGATACTACAGTAGTTTTCCATATGGCTCATCTCCCCCTAGCGTTAGCTTCGCTACTCCATGCTCTTCGCCTAAAGGGCGCCGGGAAGCAAGGCGGACACGATCCGCAGCATTCTGACTGCTCGGACCTGTCCGGGAGTGACGCAGTGCTGTTGCAGAACAGTTTATCTCCCTTACATTGACAAGGGGATCGGATTTACTGCTGCCAGGAAGAACGGCACTGTCTTCAGTGTGGCTGAAGATGCAGTGCAAGCCCTAGGAAAAGGGCACCTATGGAAGTTTGCTGGGTAGTCAGGCAGCGTTCTAAAGAATTTCAGCAGCACAGTCCCCTAGAAATGGAGCCCCTTCAACACAGCACTCAGCCACTATCGGGTCTCATCACCACTTCAAGAGGGTCGTCCCCTAGTTTAATAGGAATAGTACACAAGGCTCTCCCACCCTCCCCGAGGGAAGTGGAAAGCATGGACACGTACGGTTCAGCAAGCATCATGGGCAGAGCATTCTCCTGTATTTTCGAGGGTCGGTTGAAGCCCATGGCATAGACACCCTGCAGCAGCTGGGGTTTCCTGGAAAGAGAAAGAGCAGGGTGTTTCTGAACTAGTAAAAAACAGCACTAGAACCAGGAAGTCAAGTCAATGTGGAATTTTGTTTTTGATTGCTAGTGAAGCAATTTTCAAGCAGGTACTTGAGAAGCAAACCCTAAGAACCAGTAGGCTGGGGCAATGCCTCTATTACTACATTTACCAATAGTAAACTACTGTGGCAAGCCATTTCTTCTCCACATTGCTAACAGAGAAAAAGTGGCCCATCTGTGACCCAATCACTATTAGCTTGTGCACATCCTAAAAAGAGAAATACAGTAGGACCCCATTTTTCTGGTCTAATTGGGACTAGGGCCAGATCAGAGAATCAAAACTCTGGATAAACCGGAGAAAGGGAAAACATGATGCTGCAGCACCTTCTAGCGGCCACAGGAAAGATCACCCGCTTCTGGCCCTGGAGTCCTGGCTGTTTGGTAACTGCAGAGAGCCAGTTCAGGGAGGGTCAGATAAACTGGGTTTCCCATCCACAGCACAGCTTTGTACACATGAAACTCTGGACGGCAATCCTCTGATAGGACCGGAAACACTAGATCAAATGTCAGCATCTACACTGACTGGGAAGTGAAGAGACACTATTTCAAGACTACGTGCCTTCTTGTTACATCAAGGAATAAACTAGTTCCTTTAAGAGCAAAATACAGTACTTAGTAGACTATCAAAGGATCATGTAGATATTGGGATTAACATGTGTGAGCCCGATATTTATTTGAACCGAGAAGATACAATAAGACCCTTTTTTTTTTTTTAACCTTAAGGAATATTAAAACACAGGAAGGACTCATTTGGCTACAGTGCAGACTGCTGGATTCTAAATTAACTAACCACTCAAGAAAGAGCTCGAAGCATCAATGCAGACAGCTCAATTAAAATTTCTGCTCAGTATGTAGCAGTGATCAAGAAAGGCAAGTATGTCGGGATGTACAAAGAACAGAACAGAAAACAATACGAATAGTGTGATCTTGCCTTCCTATAAAACAATAGCGCACCCACATCTGGAACACTGTGTGCAGGTCTGGTCACCTCGTGCCTAAGATAGCCGAGATAGGGAGTGTTCAGAGACATTCGCAAAAGGGATTAGAGGACTGAAGAAATGTCTTATGAGAAGAGATTAAATAGACCGAACATTAAAGTTAGAGGAGACCTGAGATATACAAGATAATGAATGGGTTAGAGAAGGTAAGTCTGGAAATTTTATTGACCCTCTCAATACAAGAGCCAGGCAACAGTCAATAAAAAGACAAGAAATTTAACCCACTGATAAAAAGCAACATTTTTAACAACACAATTAACATGTGGAACTCTGGAACACAAGATCATTGAGACGACGACCTTAATGAATTAAACATGCATATGAATGAGAACATTGTGAACATTGTGTTCAGTAAATAGGATGAAAACAATTTTATAAAGGATATAAACCTTCATGATTTGGGACTTACGCCAGCTGCTAAGGGTACATCTATCCTGCAAAAGACGACCATGGCAGCAAGTCTCAGAGCCTGGGTCAATGACTCATCTGACAGGACTTGCGCTACAGGGCTAAAAATGGCAGTGGAACCTGGCCAGAGGGGCGGGGGGTGTTTCCAGAGCCCCCACCCAAGGATCTACATTGCTATTTTTAGCTCCATAGCATAAGCCCCATAAGCCCCAGTTGCTTGACCTGGGCTCAGACACTCGCTGGCCGCAGACCCTTTTTGCGCAGTGTAGACATACCCGAACTAATGGAGCTGGGATGAAATGTCACCTATGAGCAGGCTGTCTCTGTTTGTGGGCTAACTGCACCTCTGGCCCCTCCTAGTCTCTGAGTGCACCCCTTCCATATTCAGGCCTTCAGCGGTCACCTTCCCCGAGATGGAATCGCGTTGTCATTCTCCTGCTCCCTGGGCTGCAGTCCCCTGTGTATCAACCGTGATAACCACAGCAAGGTCTGACTTGTGTTCAGGATCTGCAGTTTTCTGTTCACTCTCGGAGCAATGACAGTGGCAACCAATGACCAAACAGCTCCCGTGCAGCCAAGTATTTATTTAGAGCAAAAGTATTTAATGGAAAACACACTGTAAAAACAAACCAGACTAAACTTGCCTTCCCTAGGGCTTCCCATTCCCTGGGAGCAAGGAAGGCCTCATTTGCTTTCAGGCACTCCTACAGGACCTGTCTGTTCTCATCAGGAACAGCACCTGACAAATGACCCATTGCCCCTTCCTCTCTTGAGAGGAGTTTAACTGTTTACTGTCCTTTTAAGCTCTAGAAGCTGTGTCATTTTGCAGTGGTGCCCGGAATTATACCACTGTCTTGTCATTGTCTCCCAAGATAAACAACAGACCAAACACTTGGAATGACGCTGTTTTGCCTTTATGTTTGTTCTTTTCCTATCCCCCAATTATGCTAGATCCGTGTATTCATACAGGAAGTCTTATAGCCCAATATACAACTTCCCCTCACTGTAATAAATTACATAGCAACTCTACTTCAGTCACATTGATTATTCCACAGATGTCCATTATGGGGTTCCAGGCACTTTCCTGTAAAGCAGTGGCTCTCAACACAGCTGTGGCCATCACCCATGTGACATCCTCAGGGCCATACAGATAGTATAGATATTGTGTGGATGCAGCCCACATAACACTGAAGCTGCACATGCAGCCCACAATGGTATATCGGCTGAGAACCGCTGCTCCAACGTGGCTGTGATGGCACTCCTACCAGATACTGGACTAGACAGATACTGATCCAATCCAATATGGCAATTCCCAAGTCTCTGAAGCCCCATCAGCAGTGTCTTAACATCACAGTTTTCATTAGTCCAAAAGGAGATACTCAAACAAGATTCACGTGATTGTAAGGGGCATTTAACACTGAAGTTTTGCAAAAGTCACTTTTAAGATTTTGTGTTTTCGATGTTTGTCACGTTACTGGAATAATTTGGTACCATATAGATCATTGGGGTACCAAATATTATGTGAAGGGGGTCATAACAGGTGTCTATGACCATATGTGTGTATCTATTTTGGAACTGAAGTTATGGATATTGGATAAAAGGTGCCTGTACTTCAAACTTAGGCTTGGCTCCTGTGAAAGCTCAGACATGCTGGTGCTAACTCGAGCCCATTAAAGGGCCATCAACTGCACAATTAACTGTGTCCACACCCGAGGAGAGGAGCCTCCCCAGGAATGGGACATGCCTGGGCAAAAACTGAATCATTGAGAGTCTGGTAATTGGACCATGTGGCTGTGACCCTTCAGTTTGCAGCCAGACTCTGCATAAGGAGGAGGAGGGTCTTCACGCACAGGAGGAAGTCTATAAAGCCTGGAAGAACATTCCCCCTTTTGTCTTCTACCTCCAGCCTTCAGCCTGCCTTGTTTCCAGCTTTGGATGGAACTTTGCTTCTCAGGGAACTCTGGACAAAGGTGCTGACCCATCTCTGCAGGGGATGCTTTCCAAAGACTGATTGAAACCTGCAGTTTATTCTACAGCTGCAAGACTGAACCAAGAGATGTGCCATTACTGCATGTAATTGACTTCTTTTAACCTTTCCTAACCCTCACCTATACCTTTTTCCTTGTACAATAAACCTTTAGATTTTAGATTCCAAAGGATTGGCAATAGCGTGATTTGTGGGAAGATCTAATTTGTATATTGACCTGGGTCTGGGGCCTGATTCCTTGGAATTGGGGAGAACCGTTTTCTTTATTTGGGGGATTGGTTTTCATAACCATTGGTCCGCAGGACAGGTGGCTGCTGGTGGTGATACTGGGAATCTGGAGTGTCTTAAGGGGATTGCTTGTGTGACTTGTGGTTAGCCAGGGGGGTGAAACCAAAGTCTTTTCTGTTTAGCTGGTTTGGTTTGCCTTAGTGTGAAGAAACCCCAGCTTTGGGCTGTAGTTGCCCCCTTTGGAAGCAATCTGTCCTGATCTGAAATCACAGTTGGATCCCACCAGGAACAGCACAGTCACAATGTTCAACCTCTAAGAATGAGAGTAAACACTGATTGAAGCGAGAAAGTGGTAAGTTATGGCAAGCCCAGCTCAGCATCATTCAGGCTATTGATTTGTACACAGCTATACGTTGACACTCGATTTTAAGTGCAGCGGTGACACCCACAGTGCTCAGTTGACCGCTTCTGTTAACAAGGCACCTATAATTGTTAAAGAAAGCTTTCAAGTCACAGCAGACACTTGTGCATCTAAGGAGACTCAAGAGCAATCTAAAATTAAAATTCAAGTTCAGATACTTGTATCTGTCAACTCTTAACTGATGAGCTGATGACCTGTGTAACTGCTTCTTGTGGCTGTTAATGTTGCTTAGCAGCAATTTCCGGAAAGCAAATAGTTTTCCTGCCCACACTTTTTTGCGCGTTAAACCTTTCTACTCGATTCAACGTCCTTTTTAAGCAGCACGTATTGTTTGCAGTCTATGGCTCAAACAAAAAGCCCTTTGAATATGCTACCTTGTGTTAGCTCAAAAGCAAGGATCTACAAAGCCCAATTCTCTGCAACAGTTGCCAAGGATACAACTAGTTGCAGAGAACCAAGACTCAATTAGTCTGAGTGCTCCCATCATCAACTTTCTTTGATTGTTAGATCAATTCTCATCTTTCAAAAGCCAGACAGGCAAGGTATGTGATCTAAGGAGCCTGTGTGTAGTCATTCAGCGACAAAGCGGTAGCTTAGAAAAGTGAAGCTGTAACGTTTCAAGGTGAAAAGTCTGTCAGGGTGGTTTCCTTTCGGGACCCATTTCCAAAAAAGTGACGAACACAAGATCACCAATGCAATTAAGAATAGAACCTAGCACAGGTTTAAAAGTTTACCATTATACACCGTATGCAAATATCTTCAGCTGATGCCCAAAGAGCTCCATGAACAATTGGGGCAGGTATTTCATGGGAAGATGGAGGCAGGAAGAACAGTAAAGGTATCAGACTATTGTTTTGGGACTGATGTCACTGGCAGAGGAAGAATGGGTTGACTTCCTCCTCTGCTCTTCATTGGCACTTGTATCTTCACAAGGGATTTTAAAGGTGAACTGTAATAAATAAGTTTGAGCTCTTTACTTCTCCTTTTGATACACAAAACCAGAACTGCTTCAGTTTTCAAGAAGTGTTCTGGTTGCTTTAGAATAGAGACATTATAAGGAATACCTGGTCTGATCTTCCCACAATTTAGGGAAGGATCTTGGGAAGGAAAAAAATTGAGACTTTTATACAAAATGTTTTTGCTTTGCCATTTACTGTTAATGACCAGATCAGTCACGGAGCTCATCTAAATATCTCTTCCCATCCCTCCCCCATCAGTTCACCACATGCTGTTAAAGGCAAGCTCTGCTGTGCAGTCTAAGACAACAAACCTTGCCATTCTGGAACACAAGATTTAATGGCGGGGGGCGGGAGAATTGTCAGCACATATAACACTTGCAATGAGCTGGGATGAAGGCTAAACCAGAGCATGAAAAAGCGGCTCAAAATAAGCCCATTTCAGGCACCAAAGACCTGCATGACAAGCAATTCTTCCTGTTGCTTGTGTTTAAACTAGGAAAAATATATAATGTGCTAATTTACCAATTGTCTAAAAAATAAATTTGCAGTTATCTGAAATGCAAACCTCTGCACTTCTCAAATACAAGGGATACCCCTTTCCAGACTGAAAACCTCTTAACAGGCCATCAACAAAGCAAGGCTACTATTGCCTCAGTAGCTGGAATTTGAACTGTCTGCTCATGCATTACCTCCTGCTGTAGGCCACTTAAAAGTAGCTAAAGCAATAATGATCAGATATTATTTAAGTAAATTTGTCCTGACCACAATGGAATCAGAACAGTACCGGCTACGGCTACGATTATGTTGGCTCAATAGATAAATACACTGCAAAACAAACCCAAACCCAAAGTTATTTCTCCTCTGCAGGCTTTTTTCATTGATCTCCAAGCTAAACACTTAATTAGGACCTGTTAAGCTCTAATTAGCTACCAAATCAAGAGCTGTAAAGCAGACTGCTGGTGGGGAGGAGTGCTAATGAAATAGTGACTAAGACAGGAGCTGGAAATTTAAGTGGTTCTTCCAGATTCTTGGTCTTCCTCAGTGAAAGTTGGGACCATTTTATTCCACATGTATGGGTCTAAATGGAGACATCTTCCATTTTGGAGTCTATCAGAGGGGGAGTTTCCAGCTATAGCTGCTGAATGGTAAGTTTACCCTTTTATTCCAGAGTTGCAGGATTCCAAAACCTTATTTGAGTCCCCTTACAAGAACCTAGAAGAGGCAAAGAGTAAAAGAAAGCCCCAAGCATAGGTAAGGAGATAAAGATTCTTAGTTAGAAGCCTGTCCATTTGTGAACTATGACTTATTTAAAAAGGCAGCTGTTTTAATATCAAAAGGGATGTGAGACTACAAAATGCTTACCTATTTCTTAAAACATCTTAGAATAACTGATTTTTTTTAAAAAAAAATCTTGATTTATTATATATGCTGTTTACTTTTTGCATCTCTCAGCTCAGACAACAAAACTCTTGACTAGTGAGTTTCAGTTTTGTTCCTAGTCAGTTTCATTTTCATCTTAACATGCACTAGCACAATGCAGGAATGTTTAGATTGTAAATACTACAGGAGAATATTTATTTAACATACTAATTTAAAAACAATCAGTTTAGAAGTATAAGCTTCCAAAAAGACCTACACATTGAGACAAAATTTATCAGACAACATGAAAATTCTATGGGCAGGGAAAGATTTAGTAGATCTTTAACTTTAGGCTTTCAATATCTAAGCTTAAATATAATTTAAGTTTCAGGCCCATTCTGCTGCAGAGTCTTCACAAACTGAAGTCTTTCTGCCACAAACCCTTCATGAAGAGTCTCCATTCAATCCTAGCAAAGAGATGGACTCATCCCTCCTTCACTCTATTTAACTGAGGTGTTTGAAAGCCATTTCTATAGACAATCTAAAAAGTCAAGCCAGATGCAGCTGAACGCTGACAACACTATCTTGACCCAGCTCTCCACTCCTCTTTTTCCAGGCTAGAATTTCTGTATTTGTATTCTCGAAGGAAACTTCCTTGCCACGCTGCTTCAACAGGAAGGAGCTTAAGGTTGTCTTCCCTCTTCAGCCCTGGAATTTTCCTCTTTAGTTTCCCAGAAACTTCTCCCAAAACAACTTCTGATGAATGATGGCACATTGCAGATGGGGTGCTGTGGAGTCATGCAGCCTACATTTCACCTTAAAGACTTGCTGATAATGGGAGACCTTTGCAATATCCAGTCTTATTTGTAATAAGTACAAATTAGGTCAGTTTACCATACAATGGACTACAACTAGAGAAATTCTCAGTATTGGAGGACTGACCTTTCCCTGGCAATTTCCTGGCTACGCCTATAGGTCACACCTAGAAATTGTCACCAGAAGTCTAGAACTTTTCAGAAGAGTCAGTCATCTTTGATTTATAGACAGTTTAATATGGCATGGTGAATTTGGCTTAATGACTACAGTTATGGCTTTTGTTGCTGGAACACTTCTCTGGGTACCTAACTCTTCCATAGCATCACTCTCCGGTGAATCCACAATATTCAGCACCAGTAGGAAGAGTTCTGCATCACGACATTTCCAGAGACTATAATTAGTGGAAGAACAGGGACTTACAGTCGCAGCTCCTCAAAAGACTTCACAGAGTAGAGAGGTGATGTAGGATCCCTCTGCAACACCTCCACTTGGTTTGTTGTGTCCACCAGATTACTGCGAATCAGCTTGTTTAACAAGGATTGGGCAGCTCTGTCCTCTGTGAGGAAGGAAGCAAATAAAGCATTGTTTATACTTATAGAAGAGCAGGAGGCTCAAAGAACCAGCCATTCAGCTAAGAAGTTTTGGCTCAGCTACCATCACTGAGTTAAACAGGAAATAAGAACATAAGAAAGGCCGTACTGGGTCAGATCTCTTAAACTAGCATAGAGAGTCTTTACATGTGGGAGAGAGGGGTCAATGCAGAGGCCCATGGGGAGGGATACCACAGGCTAAGGACCACCTTAGCAAACATACAGAAGTCTGCTTTTCTAAGATATCTCTACCTGGAGCGTGAAAACTCTGACTGATAGGCGGTACAGGAGTACTACTGATCACCTTAAATACTGCTTTGGTGAGTCTCAAGTGTGGACAAGTGATTCTCTACTAAGGGTTTTAACACCAGTGACATGCTCTCAGTGTTAATACCCAGTTTAATATCTCTGCCTCTATCCAGCATAGCCACTGAGTTGCATCCTTGAGTTTCCCCATACAAGATAAACCTACTTTGGACAAGTTAAGTTGTCCTCCACAAAGGAGTCACAGGACCCACTCACTGACTATGAACAGTTTGTTTAATAAGAAAAAAGCATTATGTTCCAGAAGTCCCAAAGACTAAGGCGCGCTGGTTGTGAAGGTAATTCAGACAGTGTTATCGAACAATCCGCTCCTCTATCTCACCACTGCAGACAGATACAGACAACACCTTATTTCTGTTTCCCCCATCACCATTTAGCAATCGCCTGAGTCTATATGGCGTAGTGTATTTTCACACCTCTTGCACGGAGGACTCTCATCAGAATGAGCTCCTTTGGGCAGATGTCAAGACTGTCCATCCTCTGAAATGAAGTACACTAGCTTTAAACAGGTTCAAAATGAACTGTTTTCCCACTGTCCCTTGTCAGAGTGCTTCTCAGCTGCTCTTACCTTTTTCCTCATCTTCCGTCTTCTCTGCATTGTCATCTGTCTTGACAACAGCACCTACATTTGGACAGACAGCACGGTTACTAGGGCAATCTCAAATGGAATGGGACCAAACAGGCTCACATATCTCAGGCTCATCTAAAGAGGTAATGTTATTGTTACAGCTAGGTAAGAAACAAAGCCATAAACCAAATCAGTAACTGGAACAGTTTTGCTCCATCTCTAAAGGAAAGACTAAGCCAGGTTATAACATGATAATGTTGGCGGTGTAGTTTGCTGCCAACTCAGTCAAACAAGCCATAATATTTGAGTTCAATAGCAACCTGACTCCATTAGTTCTGGTCACTATAGTAATCCCTGAACCACTTTACAGCACTGAACAGTGAAAGTACAGTTTAAAAAGCTAACCACAAAAAATAAGCACTCAAGCCAGACATTTAGTTAAGGCTCGTAGAATTTAGTTCCTTAGCCTTATGCTTCTGGAAGGTGGATGCTAAACTGGATTTCCCACCTTAAAAGTCCAGACCGAATACCCATGAAATAATGTTCTTTTCTAACCCAGCATTAGTTCCTATGAACTCACCATTGGAGTCTGGCTTCTTTTTCTCCTCCTTTAGGTGTAAGCTGCTCAACTGTAAGTGTGGAAGAACAAGGAAATTGTAACAGTTATGCTCAGGAATCCTTCATTTGGTAAGAAAGCCCTCAGTGGAATCTTCCTCAAGGTTGATAATTTCAGACGCACCATCAGTAAAAGTGCAACATGGGCGGTGATAAAATTTTAAACTCTAAACATAGTAGGAAGTGAAACAAGCCACCCTCAAATTAGGAGGAGCGGGGAGGCTTACAGAACATCCAATGAAAGGACAGACAATGGTATGAGAGCTGCTATGCTGTATTTTTCAATCAAAGAAGTCCGAGCCAAAGAGTCACTAGAACCTTTAATAAGATTTTGCTGTTTTCTGTTCATGCAACATTCATCTGAAATTTGGGCTTCAAGATAGTAATTTGAGCAGACAGCATGCACAGAACTACTGACAGAAAAGGCTGCAGAGTGGTAGCTGTGTTGGTTAGCCCTGGATACTTCCACTGCATGCATCTGATGAAGTGGGCATTAGTCCATGAAAGCTTATGCTTCAATACTTTAGTTAGTCTTTAAGGTGCGACAGGACTCCTTGTCACTTCTGCAATTCCAGACTAACACAGCTACCTCTCTGATTCTTGATATTAAATGGTTAATTTAGTATTACAAATTAAAGACCATCATCTAATGTTGCTGAAGGGTTGTTTATTTTATCAGGAATGGAGAACAGAGTACACTTCAGTCCTAGGAGAATGTTCTGTAATCCTCTCCCACTGGCTTGGAGGTCAGCTAACTTCCCAAAGAATGATACTTTGTGGTGGAATAAAATTCTGCAGAATACACATTTTCATGTCTTGTCATCAAAAAGTTTGTACTCCCTAGAGCTAAAGAGACTTTCTTTAAATACTCTGTAACATATTAAAACAGCTGTATGTGCTTGAAGGGACCCAATTGTATCACAGGAGCAACAAAAGGAACATGTCAAATTTAGAATTTCTAGCAAAAGAGCTGGGCGCTAACATGGAAACTTGGGTTTGAATCTCTCTTGCTTGTTTCTAGGCTGGAAGAGGCTGGCTATTGCAGTCAGCGTGTGCAGCACTCTGGTAGATTAAATACCAAAGCTAAGTAAAAGCCATTCGCAAAGCTGTGCTCAATTAACAGAATTGTGGCTGTGACCCAGATATAAAAAGTGAAGAAGTGGTGAATCCTGCAATTTTGATGCGTCATTGGAGATTTACTAAATGCCGTATGCTGATAATTAGGTAAACACAACAATGCAATTCTCTGCAAGTAAATGGATGCACTCATGCTGTGTTTGGATTCAACAAACAAGTAACCCCAAGAACAAATAATTGGTGTTCCATTATCCTGGAACTATAAGAGCCAGCATGTGGTTCGTGCTTCTACACACACTAAATGCATTAGATTTACTGTCTGAACTCTGCCTCAGACACCAAAGAAATACACTCTCTGGATGCAGACATACAGGAATAGCCATGGTGGGGGGTCTTCTGAATCCTAATATACCAGGAGCATGCATATATTTATGTGGTCCAAGTGTCAGATTGAGAACTCCAGTTGTGTCAATCATTTTTCTTTTGCCCTCTCTTGGGAGAGGCAAATTAAGGACAGTATCACATCGCAGGTACAAGCTCATGTTAATCCAAGCTAGTACCTGAGTAGCAGGCTAACAAAAGCCAGTGTTTACCCACAGATCAAGAAGTCTCACCTAAAGGAAACCAATCTGAAATATTTTAAATTTCTGTTCATTTAGCACTTAAGGGACTAGCTTATACACAGCTGCTAGAAAAACTTCTGCATGGTTTTACTAATGTATTCATGTAAAACTCATAAAAACCTGCCTATCTTTAATGGTGATAATAAAAACTTAAGTATTCACCCTAAAATAAAGGGTGGGTGAGAACTTTGCTATGGTGAGCTAATACAACTTGATCAGGACCTCCCAAATCACTGCTATTCTAACTTCCACCAAGAGATCGTCCAATAAAAGAGATTACTTCACTCATCCGATCTCTCTCTCATCCTGGGACCAACAGGGTTGCAACAACACTGCAAATTCTAACCACAGACCTCTCAAACTGGAGGTGCCATTTGTTCGTTGTTTATGTGATGGTGGGGAAACTGGAACTGGGAAGCCAACATCACTTTATAGTTATAGCACTTTATGTCTTCACAGTATCCAGCATTAAGTTTCACTTCTGAGCTGAGTCAGGGCATGGCTACACCGGAAACTTCAAAGCCCTGTCGTGGGAACACTCCTGTGCAGTTGCATGCACAGGCTGAGAGCTCTCTCCCTCCTGGTAATCCACCTCAGGGAGGATATTAGCTCCACACTCAGACCCTGACCACACTAGCACTTTGAAGCGCTCGGACGTTTTATGCTCGGGGCGGGAGGGAGGGAATTTTTCACACACACCCCCGCCAAAAAGTTAAGAGCACTAAAATATGTAAGTGTAGCCAAGCCCTTGGACTTCGACTTCAAGAGTCCAGTAGGGTGAAATAAATTCATGCACACACCTGCCTTTCCCAGCCATCTGACTCAGGCTGAAAAGATAATACTTGACTTTGTGGGGCTCATATTTAGGACTCTAAATTAGAATCCTAGAAACACAACCACTCCCAGGGACTGGTCTAGAGACTAGAAATGGTAGCCAGGATTTTAGCCTCTAGCGGGGTCAAGGCCTCGGACACAGGCCTGCGAACTGCAGAGCGGAGCTGTCAGTGGGTCTCACGGCCCCCGCCTGGGGCAGAAGCCATTTCACGTCTCCGCCCGGCTCTAGGGCCGCGGTTTCCAGCCTGGGGTCCCCAGACCCCGGCTCAGATTTCCGGGGGGGTCCGCGCCCCCGGCTCAAAGTGTTGAGGGCTCGGCCAATGGGAAAAGGTCGAAAGACCCAGCGCGCCTGGCCGCTTCCCCAGGTCCCAGCACCACAGCCGGGAGGCGCAGCCCCGAGCTGGCCCCTGATCACCCCGCTCCCCACGCCGGGCTCGGCCCAGACCCGGGCTCCGGACGGGCCTGGCCTCTGCCCCCCGCCGAGACCCCGCCACTCCCCGCTCCTCTGCCCAGCGGAGACCCGGCCCGGCCCCTCTCCTCCCCCGGACTCACCGACTCGGCGGCCGCTTCCTGCTCGTCCACCGCCAGAGCCCAGGAGTCGGTGGCCATGATCCGGGGTGATGGCGGCTCGGGACCACTAACCTCAATGGCGCCGGCGAGGGACAGGAGACATGCGCAGAAGAGGGGGGGAGCAGAGCGTCGCTTTGTACCCGGCCGGCGGGAAAGGCAGCCCCGGCACTTCAGTTCCGGGAGCGCCACGTTCCCTCCCTTCCCCCCAAACATCAGTACAGGAACTAATGGGGTGTGGGTGGGTGAGGAATAACCAACACGACCCGGAAAAGATAGGCCAAAAAGAATGATCAAAACATGTGTGAAGCTACCTAGTGAAACCTGCCCTAGGACCTGCATATTCACTGGGCACAGCTGTTTGATGTGACTTCTTCAACCTCTCAAACTCTCCCCTTTTGTTTCGCTTGACCAATGTTAGGTAACTACACTGTCACCTAGCCAGGTCGGTATATTGTCACCCTTAGGCATTCACAGATCCTGGGTCAAGCTGCTAAAATCATGAGATTGGCTTAAGAGTAATGAGATTTTAAAAATAAAAGGTCTGGGTTTTAATAGTGTTAGGGTCTTTTTATTTACCGGCAGGTTTTTGAGCCTTTGCAGGTCACATTTTATTTTCAAGCTTTTCTCTGCAACCACGTATATTTCTTATTAAAATGGAGATTCCCATATAATGATATGACTCCAGGAGCTGGGGCTTTAAAAATAGCAAGTATCTTGAGATTTGTGATCAAAATATTAACATTGCCAGGTGGTAAATCAGGTGGAAAAAAAAGAAGATATGGAAAACTACCAGAAAAAAAACACACCCCCAAAACAACCAAAACAAGAAACAAACAAACAAAAAAACCCTCTGCTAATCACAGGCTTGGCAGTGCCCAAATTTCTGTCTCCTGGCACAATGTTAGCAACCTTCTACCCTAATTCTGTAGTGAACTACCCATGTGATTAGGGTCTTAAACTGGGTTTGTAGCATGTGAATACTGCTGTTACAAGCATCTGAGGACGATATATCTGAGTTTATACAATGCTCATCTCCATAGTATCTGAGCACCTAAAACAGAAAAGGACATTGTATGCATATGAAAAGACACAGTGCGTCATAAGCTTCCAGCCACCCAAAATGTAAAATAAGCTTTTCAAATTGAATGACAAAGGCACCATCTGATAGAGGATATGGGGGCGGGGGGACAACTTGAACGTATATAATGTGACATTACAGTTCTTGTATTGTTGACCATCTGTGCAATGAAGCTGAAATTCACTTCTGTGCAGAAAGCTGTAAGTGGTGCATGGCTTTGGGCAGGCTCTCCACAGAGGAGTTAATTTCACCCAGGAACCCTGGTTATAGAGGCTTTGGAGATGGAGAGGTACTTACCTGCCTTGTAAAGAATGGTGAAACAAGCATGCCCTTGTGATATCTTGTGTACCAGTCCATGACTAGGGCCAAATGGTGCTGCCACTCCACCATATAGGGTAATTGTCGGGAACTTCCAACTGACAACTTGTGGAATATTCAAGGGTGTCCTTGGCCTGGGAAAATGGTAACTGGCTGCTGTTGAAGATAACCAGGCGGCTCAGCAATCAGATGCAAGAGTGAGGTACAGTGCACAGTAGGAGAGTGGGAGAGCCCCCATTGGTCACGGTTTCCAGTCAGTGGGAGCCAGCGTGCGGAGACCCCCTGGCTGCACCTCCACCTAGGAGCCAGAGGGACAAGCCAAAGCTTCTCAGGAGCTGTGCGGAGCTGGGCATGGCACCTGCCTGCCCAGCTTGCGCTGCGTTCAACCAGACTTTTAACAGCCTGGTCAGTGGTGCTGACCGGAGCCGCCAAGGTCCCTTTTCGACTGGGTCTTCCAGTCGAAAATGGACTCCTGGCAACCCTAGAGGCAGGTCATTTTGGGTAACAGATGATCACCTCTGGAATTCATCCCTGCATGTCTCTCCGGTCCATGTCTAACACTGAGCGTGGCCCCATTTAGAATGCATTGTAAGAAAAACTGCTTTCCATACTCTGAAATCAACTTGCATCTAACTCCATCTCTGTCCCTTAGTGTTGCAATGCAGTGGAAGATTGTAATGTATTTGGTCTTGGCCTTAGGATAAATGTTAGCTGCTCCTAATCCAACCCATGTAAAATACATCTTGATGCTGGGTACTAAGTCTGTGTGATCATAATAGGCTGTAAATTGACAGCCTTCCTTACAAGTCTGGGAAATTGTCAGCCACCCCAAATCACTCTTCAGCCCTTCCTTCCAAGCTCCATTTATTGTCCATCCATCCAACCAACCAACAAACTCCCTAAAGGAAAATAAAACTTTCAGCTGGGGCTTTCTACGCAGCCTTGATGACTCCCAGGGCTTTTCACCTGGAATCTCCCTTTTCCAAAAAACTACTGCAGGAGACTGTTTCTTCCTGCATCTTCTCTCTACAATCCCCCATTCCTTTCCTGCAGCTCTTTACAGGGCTGGTTGATCTATCCCTCGCCTAATTAAGTTTCTTTTTTAAGCAAACCGCCCTCCCCGCCGTGTCTCCCGGGATTCTGAATCTCTGCCCAGTTGCATAAGTGAACTTGGGGGCTTTCGAATTTATTGGTAGATGTGACCTCATGGCCCTTTCCATGGCAACACATTGCAATGCCTGAGAGGGTGCTAAAGAGCGGTGCACAAGGAGATTTTCAATTGGAACCGAAACATTTCTAGGGTAAATAAGCAAATAACCAAAGGAGAGGCCAAGAATAATATAAGTAATAAATTAAAAATGCAAAAAGAAGAAAACAAACATTAGAAAGGTAGGAAATCACAGATGAGATCTTACCTTTGTAATCAGAAGGCTTCTGGTATTGCATGGACCCTTTGCAACCTCCTCTGCCTCTCGCATGCAAAATCTCATATCGCATTGTATTTTCTCCTCTGGCATTTGCATATTAATCCTGCTCCATCTCCTACACCTTTCCCAGTTGTTTTAAAGGTGAAGGGCAGAACTCTTAGAAGAAAAATACAAAAGGTGGTTGGGATATATTAATAGCACCTTCCATTTAAATATTCAATAATTAAGACTCACATTTCCCCATGGGGTAGGTAAAGGTTGTTATCCTCATTTGACAAGTGGAGAAACTGAGGCATGAGAAGTGAAGTGACTTACCTGAGGTCAGGTGGTATGCCTGGCAGAGCTGGGACCAGAACCCAGGAGTCCTGATCCCCCATACTCTGCACTATCTATCTATAGTTACTGGCTGAGATTTTCAAAGTTCTGAAGGGACTTTAGATGCATGATCCCTATTCATTTCAATGGGAATTGTGTATCTAAATGCCCTAGACAACTTTTGGTCTGTGTTCTCTCCTGCCATGTCAAAATGTTAGGTAATTGTTGGACCCACTGATCAGCTCAGTGCTTTTGAATGAACGCCCAAGAACATCTCTTCACAGAAGAGTAGCATGGAGGGAAAATTCACAGTTGGAATGGCAGCAGCTACCTGATGACCCACCCATCATATCTTTGATCTGCTGCATCTTACGGCAGAGCCAGTGCCCTCGAGAACATCCTACTCTGGTTATGCTGGCAATCCCTTGACAATAACCTTTCTCCTAATGCTTCAGCCACTTCGCTCCTACCTGAAACTTACAAGTGCCCGGAAATGTGCAATAAAAAGCATGTATCCATATATGGGGGGGGGGGGGGGGGAAGTTAGCTGAAGCTTTTCTGAATGGCCAAAGGCTCTCTACTGGGCATGTCAACACTGCAAGTGAAGGTGTGAGTGTAGCCCAGGTAGGCGTACCTGTGCTAGCTTTAATCTAGCTAGCAGGGGTAGCAATAGCAGTGTAGATGCGGTGGCATGGGTCAAAGCCCTCTAAGGAATCTGGATATGTATTTGGGTGCCTAGCCTGTGTTGAAGCCCATATATTGCTAGCATGGGAACGCCTTCATTTGCAGTCTAGACCCACTCACTGACACAGACTGCTGCTGGTGACATGTTTTCCCCTGGGCAAAGTCAGGTTTGCAGCTGGTGGTGGAGGTCTGGGTATCACGGAAGTGAAAACATTGGTAATGTGGCTCATTGCATTCCCTAAATATGGGACAGCGAGGTGACCCCCAAATACAGGACACAAGGACAAAACTCACCCAGCGGTCTTATACACCAATCCAGTGCCACATAAGCCCCGAACATGGAGATTAAGAGGGGCTGGCTCTTTGCGCAGGGGTGAATTTCATCCTCAACACACAGCTCAGGCCCACAAAGAGGGGCTGAAGAGAATCACTGCTGCAGAGAGCTGGACCTGCTGCCAGACTGTTAGTTCCTTTGCCATAAGTAACGTTGTCCATAAGCCCCAGTCATGATTCTGCAAATTTCTGAGGTTGATATTTACAGCAATAAAAGTGCAGCATCACCATATTTGTGAATGAGATCATAGAATCATAGAATATTAGGGTTGGAAGGGACCTCTGGAGGTCATCTAGTCCAACCCCCTGCTTAAAGCAGGACCAATCCCCAACTCAATCATCCCAGCCAGGGCTTTGTCAAGCCTGACCTTAAAAACCTCTAAGGAAGGTGATTCTACCACCTCCCTAGGTAACCCATTCCAGTGCTTCACCACCCTCCTAGGGAACACGGTTTTCCTAATATCCAATCTAAACCTTCCCAACTGCAATTTGAGACCATTACTCCTTGTTCGGTCATCAGCTACCACTGAGAACAGTCTAGATCCATCCTCTTTAGAACCCCCTTTCAGGTAGTTGAAAGCAGCTATCAAATCTCCCCTCAGTCTTCTCTTCTGTAGGCTAAACAATCCCAGTTCTCTCAGCCTCTCCTCACAAGTCATGCGGTCCAGGCCCCTAATCATTTTTGTTGCCCTTCTCTGAACTCTTTCCAATTTTCCCACATCCTTCTTGTAGTGTGGGCCCCAAAACTGGACACAGTACTCCAGATGAGGCCTCACCAATGTCGAATAGAGGGGAACAATCACATTCCTCGATCTGCTGGCAATCCCCCTACTTATACAGCCCAAAATGCCATTAGCCTTCTTGGCAACAAGGGCACACTGTTGACTCATATCCAGCTTCTCACCCACTGTCCCTAGGTCCTTTTCTGCAGAACTGCTGCCTAGCCATTCGGTCCCTAGTCTGTAGCAGTGCATGGGATTCTTCCGTCCTAAGAGCAGGACTCTGCACTTCTCCTTGTTGAACCTCATCAAATTTCTTTTGGCCCAGTCCTCTAATTTGTCTAGGTCCCTCGGTATCCTATCCCTACCCTCCAGTGTATCTACCACTCCTCCCAGTTTAGTGTCATCTGCAAACTTGTCCACACCATCCTCCAGATCATTGATAAAGATATTGAATAAAACCGGCCCCAGGACCGACCCTTGGGGCACTCCACTTGATATAGGCTGCCAACTAGACATGGAGCCATTGATCACGACCCACTGAGCCCGATGATCCAGCCAGCTTTCTTATGGTGGATGAATGTCAATTTGAGGCTGAAGTGAGAGAGAAAGAGAGAGGTCCCTCTGAATGAGGGAAGGTCAAGAAAGAGGAGTCCCAGAGGTGACTGGCAGTGGGATCAGCTGGGTTTGCAAATAGATGTGTATTTTCTTTTACAGTGAATTTATGTTTGTGAAAGGTACAAGACTGGCAGCCCTGGACAACTATCTTTGGACCTGACTCAGCAAGGTGCTTAAAGTGTGCCCCACTAAACAGCCACAATGAATACCAAACCATTGACTTCAATATTTAAGTAGCTTGCTGAATCCTGAATCCTTTATGCATGGAACAAGCACACCATGGGCAACAGCAGAACATTGCTTCACGGATGGACAACCTCTAGCGGGAGAAGATAGGTAGGTCTCCACTGTACACTCAGTATTTAGCCTCTCTGCAGAGACTGTCAACAAGAGTGACAGTTAGTGGTTATTTTTGTGATTGATGCTGTTATGTCTATTAGAAAATGAACAGAGACATATTCCACAAGGACAACTGGGGCAAAGATTGTGTCTACCACAATGGGGGTCTGATCTTGGGAAGGGTCTCTAGGCTTTACTATCATATAACTAATAAATAACTCCCATCCCTTGTTAACTACAGGCTACATTTGAACCAGTGAGCTAGAGGGGAAAGACTCCATAAATCACTCCTATTTCTGTGAGCTACCCAGGCTCAGTTGTTGGCTCTATCTATATGAACTGATTTCATTTTAACTCACCTTTGAGCTTGTAAAACGGAATGGGGGAAATCCCCATTCACAGATGTATCCAATGGGGAGAAGGGAAGCGAAAGTAGACCATGATTTTTCAGAGCATACCGAGACTAGAAAAAACTGCACTACATACAAACCAGAAATACTGTTGATCAGAATTACTGATTGCTTGTCTAGCCAGCAAGAGCCAGGAATTTTTGTAATCCCTCAAACCACCCAGCGATCTGACACAGATTGTGTTTGGAATATACAAACATTAGGGACCTATACAGATTATACATGTCACAGTGAAGCATGATTTAATTAAATGAGCACTGGGCAGGTAGCCAGGAAAGTCTGCATTCTAATTCTGGCAGTGACACTGACTCATTGTGTGTCCTTGAGACACTCATATAACATCTCCATCCCCCAGTTTGTAAAATGGGGCTGGATATGCTTCTCTACAAGGGGGAGAGTCAGGGCTTGATGTTCAGAGATACTCAATACTCACAACTGCCTGGGGCAGGCAATGGTGAGATAGTAATAATAATAATAATTCCTAGCTCTTATATCGAGCTTCACACCAGTAGATCGCAAAGAGCTTTACAAAGGAGTTCAGTATCATTGTCTCCATTTCACAGGTGAGGAAACCAAGGCATGGACAAGGGCCGTGACTTGTCCAAGGTCAGCCAACAAGCCAATCCACTGTCAGTTCTGAGTCCCAGTCCAGTGCACTATCCACTAGGCCACACTGTCTCCCCTACAACTTTTGTTTCCGTGCTAAAATCCATCCACTGTATTGTTACCTCATCCTCCCAACCCATCTCTACCCCATTTGGCCACCTATTGTGACCTCTCTGATACCGAGAGCATCCACTCTCTAGGACAGGACTGTCTTCTTTGTTGTTTGTTTGTACAGTGCCTAGCACAAGGAGCCCTTTACCCTTGATTGGGGTTCGGTGGCAATAGAAATAAACACTAGCAGTTATAAGCACCCAAGAGGTTCACATGAGTGATGGATGTTCAGTGCTTCTGAAAATAAGGACATGAAGGTTTGTCCAGAGCTTTGAAAGTGCAAAGTGCTAAGAACCATGATTGATTATTATCCCTCATTATGAAATCTCTGCTATGCCCTAAAATAATTTGTTTAACCCATTCCAGGTATAGGAATCAAATGCTTTTACCAGCTGGATTTCATGCCTAAGGAGGATCAGAAATACACCCTCTCCCTCGTCTCTCTGACACCAGCACACGCGAACGCGCCATGTTCCACTAGTAACAGAAGAAGGAGGAGAGCAAACAACAACAGCCCAGGAAAAGAAGGAGGCAGCCCCCACATCAAATTCCAGTCTGTTTTATAAATAAATATGGCGCGGGTGCCAGCTTTGTTGGTCTGGATCCCAGTGATTTTCTTCTGACATATGTTCGTTCCTCTGTTTGAGCCAATTTGTTAGTAAGCAAATATTTAGCAAGCATTTGGAACATGTGAGACGGGCTACCTCTAGGAGAGGACTTATTTATCTAATAAGGGACATCAGCTCTCATGCTTCAGGGCATACGCCAGCTTCTAACGGATGGGAGCTCGGAAGAAAACTTCCTCTAAGGGCAGTTTATTCCATAATTGCCCACTACAGTATTTGTTGCATTTTCCTCTGAATCATATTGTTCTGGCCACTGTCACATATTGGATTAGACAGACCATGGGTGTGATCCATTACCACAGTTCCTGTTTTCTTGTGATACAGGCATGGACACACACCTGGAAACAGAGGGGGAGAAAGCGAGAGAGCCCTGGAATCGGGGAGAGACAAGGAGTGCTGGGAAACAGAGACATGGGGACATCGCCTCAGAGAGATGGTGATGCACAGAGAACACCCCGGGGCATGCAGAATCAATCCTAGAGGGGGCCAATCAGTTAAATGGTCAGTAGGTGGCAAAGTGTTTTTATTGGCAAGGATTGTCTCATGCCAGAAGATATAATTTTATCAATTTTATCAAGAACATCCATGTTTTCCTTACAGTGTGAGCAGCATCCGTTTAAATTTGAGAGTTCTGAAGAACAGCATCTCATGGACCATTTTGTTGCTATTCCATCCAGGTAGCTCCAGCAATAGCCCCATGAAACCACAGGTGGATTGGAGACGCTAGGCTTGATCCAGGACTCACTTAGGGCCTGATCCAAAGCCCACTGGAATTAGTGAAACATCTTCCGTTGATGTCAGCAGGCTATGGATCAGGTCCTTACGCTGGTTTTTCTCCCCTGATTTTAGCAGAAGTACTTTTTTTAAGAGAGAAAAAACATCCCTTCAAGGTATCTCTGCTGCATTTGAGACTCTTAGTCCAGAAGGAAACACAGGGATGTTGAGGTAACATCATCCATGATACTAAAATTCCTTTCAATTTCCATCCTCTTTTATTTGTTTTACAGTTCCACCTAGGTTTATAGCGACACATCGTAAGAGGCCTTCCCTGCCCTGATGAGCTTGCTGTCGAAATAGTCAAGACATGCAAAAGGTGGGAAGGGAAAGAGAAGCAGGTGGGCTGCAACACTTTGTACAGTGGGGGTGCGGAAAGCCATTGAATCAAACCGTAAACCCTGGATATAATGGAAACCACTTCAAGCCAAGGGTGCGGCCGCCCCCACAGCACCCCTAGTTCCAGCCCCTATGAATAGAAGCACAGACAGGTGAAGTGACTGGCCTAAGGGCCATGGCAGAGTTAGGTCCCCTAACTCTTAGGCGGGCGGTCTATGAAGTGGGTCACCATTTTGGGCGTCTGGAGAAATGGGTTCTACTCGCAGCCGTACCACTGATCTGCTGCGTGATTGCGGGTAAGTCGCTTCCCCTCTCTGTGTCTGTTTCCCCTCCTAGCCTTTGTCTCGTTTGCCCTGTAAGCTCTTCAGGGCAGGGACAGCCTGTTTATACAGTACCCCGTACAGAAGGGCTCCAATCTTGGCTGGGGCCTCTAGGCGCTACTGGGATAGAACTAATTCCTGCTGATGGAGAGGACACCCTGGATCTCACGTGTGCCCAACAATCCTCTGCTTTGCCCACTGAGGTGCCTCCTTAGAGTAGCCACTGCATCGACACAAAGGATTCTGGGAAATGTCTAGTGCAGCTGACTGAGGTGTGGTGGGGGAAGAAGATCTTCGTTTTTGCCAAATGGCCTGGTCTCAGGACAGTCTCCGAGGAGGCCGGGAATGGCCGACACATCCAGTTTGGGAGGATTTCTAGCATTTTTCTTTTAAAAGGCTAAGGCTGGGGGCAGGGGGAACAGAACAGTAGAGAAATGTAATAAAGGGATGGGGTTTTTTTCCGGATAGATTGCTGTGAAATCTCACCCTTGGGAGAGAAGTGACTTGTCCCGCGATTCTAGTCTGGGCACTGCCCGGTAATACAGCCCCTTGGTAACTTTTCTATTTCAAGGGCAATATTTGCCTGCTATTACCTCCGCAGCCAGCCTGCCCTCTGGCTTCTCTTATCTTTCCAGAGGCCAGGAAGAGGAGCACTAGAGAACCCTGGTCCATTAGCTCTCTCGGCCTCCTCTCCTTCGGGTGACCAAATGTCCCAATTTTGTAGGGACAGTCCTGATTTTGGGGTCTTTTTCTTATATAGGCTCCTATTCCCCCCCTCCCCCAAACACTACCTGTCCTGATTTTGGGGTCTTTTTCTTATATAGGCTCCTATTACCCTCCCACTGCCTGTCCTGATTTTTCACACTTGCTATCTGGTCCCCCTACCTCTCCTCTGGCTACACAGGTGTGTGAATGCTGTAGAGAGCCTGGCCATTTCCACACACCAGTGAGGGTCCGGGACTTGTCCCTTGCAGCTGCTGAGCTCCATGCTCCCAACTCAAGCCGAGAGAAATGGCGCAAACGGGAGACTTGCTCCATGTCCTTAAGGGCTGGGGTTGTGGGGAAGATGCCGAGGCAGACGGCGGGGCGGGTGTCCAGGGGGATTGTCATGGTGACCTGTCTGACAAAACAACCGGCCCCACTTCGCGCTGGCCCGCGGGGAAGTGCGTGATAAGCCGCTGGCAGCCCTGCTGCGGGGCGCAGAAGCCTTCACCGGAGCCCAGACAGCCCCCGGAGCGGGAGGGGAGCCGGGGGGGGGGGGAGCTTCCGCAGCGGGCCACATGTTGCTGCCGCTTGCAGGGGGAGGAAGCCCCGGCAACCAGAGGACTCGGCCGTGGGATGTGGAGGTAGCAATGGAGCCCCCCCCCCCCCCGGAGCATGGCGGGGGGAGCTTGCGGGGGGAGGGGAGCTTGCGGGGGGGGGGTTTGCCTGTTAGCCGGGATAGCTAAATGCCACATGTTGCTGAGGTTTCTTCGTGCGCAGAGATCCCCCCCCGCGCCCCCCATGCCTGGCTGATGGCTCCGTCTCTCTGTCTTCCAGCGACACACGGAGGCTGGAGCGGTGCCGGCCCCGGGCGCTCTGGGCAGCCGCTCGCCCCGGCAGGCGCGTGTGAAGTTGAGCCCGGCCTCCCCCTCGCCTCCTGCCCCCGGCCAAGGTAGGGGAAGCAGCCGGCGACTCTCCGCGCCGGGTCCCGGGGCCGCTCCGCGGGGCTAGGGGGGGGGGGGGGGGGAGCGTGGGCGCAATTCCCAGGCGCTGCGCGGCGCCTCGTCGCAGCGCCTACGGGTTAAAAATCCCGGGCACAGAGAGCTGCGCGGATGAGCCCAGCCTGGCCAAGCGCCGCTCTCCCCGCGGCGGGGCACGGCCGAGCTCCCAGCCCCCGGGCGGGACAGGCGAGAGGGTGTCAACCGCCGGGGGGGGGGGGCAGGAACTTGGGGCGGAGAGGAAAAGCCCAGGGGGGGGGGGTCTCTTTGCCTCCTGCCCCGCTCGCCGGGCGGAGAACGAACTTCACTAGCCCCTGGGATGTGTGTGTATGGGGGGGGGGGGGGGGTTTATATTCACTAGCCCCTGGGATGTGTGTGTATGGGGGGGGGGTTATATTCACTAGCCCCTTCTGGTGTGTATGTGTGGGGGGGGGGGTTAGGATTCACTAGCCCCTCCTGGGGTGTGTGTGTGTGGGGGGGGTTGATTCATTAGCCCCTGCTGGGGGGGGGGCAGAGGGGGTAGATGGGGAGCCGCTGGGTGCTGTGCAGGGCAGCACCTGCCCTCCCCCCGGCGCACAATGACCTTGCCAGGGCGCAGTGCCCAGCGCGGCGGTGGGTTTGCATTACCCAGCGCTGGGGACGAGCCCGGGGAGCCAGCCCAGGGGCCAGGCTAAGGGCGGGAAGGCAGCCCAGCCCCCCCACCCAATGCTGCTGCTGCTGCTGGACTTGGCTTGGGCAGCCCTTGGCCATCAGCTCACAGTGGCCAGCAGTCCCCCCCCCCCTCCCCAGGGCCAAGGGCTTCACTTGTGGGAGGGGTTCGATTTGCTCCATCCTCCCTCAGGAATCCTCTCCCCCCTCCAGCTGCTGCGGGCCGCTGGGGCCAAGAGCTGGCTCCCCCCTGCAGGGACTAGGGCCTGGCTGCTGTGCCCCCCCACCAGTGCCCCACTGCCGCCCAGCATGGCGTGGGGACGCTGCCCAGCTTTCCCCCCCACCCCATGGCAAGCTTGCTTGGCAGCCCTGAAATCTGAACCCAGGGCGGGGGCAGGATGGGCACAGCCCGCAGGAAATGCCTGACGGAGCTTCTCCCCCCAGCGAGGGGGCCTCAGCTCTGTCCTGACAAGACCCCCCCACACACAAGGGTAAGAGCACAGGCCTGTCTCCTGGGCCCCACCAGGCCCCGAGCGCTTTGCTTAGACTAGCCTTCCAGGGGGCCAATTAGCGCCAGCGATGGTGGCTGCTGATCCAGGGGGGACGAGTGGCTCCCTCCTTGGTGCTAAGCACTGGTTTAAGGGGCAGTCTCTGGTGGGGCTGAGGCCCGGGGCTTTCCGCTGGCATCCCCGAGGAGCCAGCCGCACAGGGGGCAGGACGCACCTGCCTGTGTCCCTGCAGGATGGTGTGCGGGCGCCCGGCTCTGGGAACCAGGAGCTCCGAGCACCAGGCTGGCCCTGCAGGACAGAGCTGAACGACACCCACTGTGCTCGCGGAGAGCACGTCCCAGCCCGGTTGCTTGCAGAGAGGGCCAGGGGGAGGCAGCAGCCTAGAACCCTCCCCCCCCCCCCCCCCGCGAGGTCCGGACAGGCGGAAGATTACTCCTGAAAATCTGCTGGCAAAGACTCGCTTTCCCACCTACAGGCTCAGGCCACCCGGGGCAGGACTGGCACCCGCCCCGGGGCCTGCCAGCTTGTAACCTAACAGCCCTGGCTCATGGCTCAGCCGGCAGTCTTCCAGCAGGGCCTATGTCTGCCGGGGAAGAGAGACACCAAAGCCAGCCAGGAACTGGGCCTGCAGGGCTCTTCCTAGAGATGTTTCTATCAGATACAGACCAGAGCGCACCGCTTTTCACTCTGAAGAGGGGCCTGGGATAGATCTAGGGGAGAGGTGCCTAGGGTTAAATAATCCAGTGCTTCAAGCGCCTCTTCCACCAACCAGCATCACCAGCCAGCCCACCCAACACCATAGGGGACAAACTGACCCAGAAAACTTAAGGGAGCCCCGTGTTGTTACTGTTTTGTCAGCACAAGACCCCCGCTCCACTAGAATATAGCCCCTGCTGGGGAGGTGAAACACAGCAGCTGTTTTTAACAGCACGTGGCCACATAGAGATACCATATCCAACCAAAACTACAAGGTGAGTTTAAGGCTAGACCTATATTGCAAGCAAAGGCGTGATTATAGCACAAGTAGGCATACCCCTGCTAGCTCTAATCCAGGTGATGAGTAGTGTCGGCAGGGCAGCAGGGGCTAACCACAAGCCCACCCAGACGTACGTGGATGTCTAGCCCAAGCTGGAGTGGAGCCCTGGCTGCCCCCGGCACACTACCGTTTCCCACTCTAGCAAGATGAAAGCTAGCAGGGGTCTCTCCCCAGACTCCAATCCCATCTTCACGCATGTTGCAGGACTATCCGAAGGGCAGGTCCACACTGGAGCTGGAGATGTAGCTTCCAGTTGAGGTAGATATTAGCTAGCACGGATTGAGCCAGTCTGCTAAAAAGAGCAGTGTAACGGAGGCTGCCCAGGTGGCAGGACAAGCGAGCCGCCCTGGGCCAATCCCCGGGTAGGCACTGGGCGCTAGCTCATCCTGCTGCCCCTGTGGCCAGGGCTGCGCTGCTATTTTTAGCATGCTGGCTGGATCCGAGCTAGCACGGGTGTGTCCACCTGAACTGGAAAGGAGACTTTTCACTGGGCGCCCGGCAAGGCTTGACCTCGCCAAACTGACTTCTGACAAGGCCAAATGGCTGAAGGGAACATCCTGTGCTGACTAGCAAAGGCACCATTTGGCACCCAGGTTGGTGGCCGCAAGGGTCTGAGTGGGCCTTGGAGACTGAACTTCTCTCTCATCTCTCGGGGGTGAGGTTTCCAAGAGAGGGTGAAGGTGCATTGGCCTGGTAGCGGTGGGAAGCGTATGCAATTATTGCCCATGTTTTACCGGTTCTGCAGATGAACAGGGCTTCATCTTCCAGTTCCATCCCGTGGGAACTGCCACTGAATTCACTTGGACATGGTAGTAATAATGAATGGACATAATGCATCCGGTCCGCTCTGTCTTTAGTCTAGACAACAGAACCCGGGAGAGATGCTCATAGATCGCAAGAAATGCCCGATTGTAATCATCCTGACAAGCCACTGGATGTCAGTGTGGATTGATACAAACGGAGCTGAAGGAATATTTACCCAGCAGAAGAAAACCGGTCTCTCCCTTCATCAAAGCAGCTGGAATGTGGAGATCTGGAGGTGTGATCTCCTCCCATTGCAGGGCTTTGCCTGGTCTGTTCCTGGCCCAGAGACCGCCAAGGAAACCCATGTGGTACAGTTAATGAAGCCACCCTTCCCTTAGTCAGTATTGATCCAGTACCCCAATGTGGCATTAGAGAGGTGCTGTAGTACGGTGGGGTTCATCTTTCTGAATAGCTTTGCCACGGAGGTTCTGAGTGCTTGTGGTCATTAGACATCCCAGTGCACTTTTTGCAACAGTAGGAGCGATAGCCTTGGTATCTTGGCCTATTTCTGGCGGGGCAATTACATTCCACCCGGCTAACCCTTGGAGTTTCATTTGGATGCAGTATTTTCACCCACAGCCCTAAACTGTGGCATAGGATTCTTACGTGCTGCTAAAGAGTTTCTGGGTTCGACTGTAGAAAGGGCTGCATTTCTGTGATGTGGCACACAATCCTCCTCCGTTTAATTCCAACTGCGGGGATTCTGTTGAACTAGTTAATCCCGAGAGTAGAACTCTGGTTCCCAGAGCCCAGCGGTGGATCCAAGAAAAATAATCACAAAGGTGTGGCTATACAGTGGCTCGTGGCAGGGGCCATTCGGACATTGGGTGGCTTAGTTCATGCACAGAAACAGTTTAATGTCAGATCCGCTCTTGACCAGAAGCCAAGAGCCTGGTGTTCAGACTCTTTGACCTTGTTATTACTCATATTACAGTGGCACTGAGGAGTCGATCAAGATCAGGCTGCATTGTGCTAGGTGCGGACTAAGTGTACATGAAGACAAGGCCCTTCTCCTATCAGGTCTTTTCCATCTTTGCCTCTTCTGCTGCTGAAGGCAGCGGTGAGGAAATGTTGAAGGTGGCAGGATACATTTTTGGAAGGGGGATTGATTTAGGGTCTGAAAGTCCCACCCCATCCCATCCGACCTAGCTCAGACCAGCAGAATAGGGCTCACTTTAAATACTAGCTCAGCTGCACATATTAAAGTTATCCATTGATTGTTAACACTGCCATGCCAAAGCTAAGAAGTCAGCCTGGATGCAGTTACCACCAGTCCCCAACTCCTGGCTCAGTTCTCCCTGCCACTCAGACATTCTAGCATCCTCCCGACCACCTCCTTTCAGCTGCACTGGTGGCTGCCCTCAGTTAGGGGGCAGGACCCAGACTGGGGTGCAGAGTGGCTGGCTTAGCCTGCAACCAGGACCAGCCGTTCATAAAGCAACGTAGCAGCCACCACATCAAAAGTATAAAACAAAGGAATGTTCCCGCAAGCAATCCCATATTGGCTGCCCGAGGAGTCGCGCTGCGTTATATCTATTGGCCCATTCGCTAGGCTGTGGCATCTAAGAGGTATCATTATTATTAACTGTATTGCACTAGTGTCTAGGACCCATTGTACAAACATCGAAACAAAGAAGAGGCTAAGTTCTTTTGTGGGAGGACCAAGTGCACTTGTCTACCTGCAATCACAAGCCAATCGTTCTTTCTCTTGACATTTAATGCAAGCAAACAAGCTCTAAAGAGATTTCTCTACCCTGGCTTCAATAGAGTAGACATTTAGGAGCCGATTTTTAAAGGCTTAAAGATGCAGCTGGGATTTTCAAAAGTGCACCCATCTGCATCTGTAAGCAACTAACCTTTAAAAATCTGGCCCCTGATCCAAGCTCACCGCAGTCACTAGAAAGACTTCAGTGGCTGGAAAAGGCCCTCGCTGCTGTATAAAGTGGGCATAAAACGCTACTTTCAAGCTTATTAGGGTGTAATAAAGTTTATGCTTGAAAACAAGGCTCTGTACTTCGCACGTCACCGTTGCCCTTCTCACATATCAATTCATCAATTCACACTCCCATAAAACTCCCCCACCTGAGAAACATCCATCCACCATAAAACCATCCAGTGTCACCCCGCCACATGAAAAGCACAATTATTCACACCTCCATAAAACTCCTTCACCATTATGTACGCAGAGGATCAGATCATTAACGATACAGGAAAAGGCTCCTTGGCAACATCCCTACATCGAGGAGTTTGACTGACAAACTACAAGTGAATATTCACTTCACTGCCCCACCGGCAGTTCCTCACCATCAGTTTGAAAGCAGGCGCATGGAACATGCCTGATGTATGGCAGCATGCTGGCTGCGGACCAAGCTAGCAGCCTCAGACATAGCTGCTTATATGTCCAGACAGCAAGGGTGAAAAATTGGGGGAAGGGGGAGTGGATAATAGGAGCCTATATAAGAAAAAGACCCAAAAATCAGGACTGTCCCTATAAAATCGGGACATCTGGTCACCCTAATCTGTCCAGTCTTGTATAGGGAATGCCTGTCCAACTGCTGGAGCACTGTAATCTTCATTGTGCTTTCCCCTTTACTTTCTTTTATGCAAAACGTAGCAGGTAGATATGATGATCCCTGCATTAGTCAATGGACAGTCATTGCAGATCAGACATCCCTACACTATGTTTGGTTACAGCTGTGCCAATAGCTGATCTTTAATATATTTTTTTGCTGGGGGGGGGGGGGGAGTTTTTGGCAAACTAAAAAAAATGTTTTGGGTTAAATGCAATGTTTTTGATCTTTTTAAACAAAAGAATTACATAAAAATTGAAGTCAATCTCAAGACAAATGGATGTTGCAAATTGAAAAGTTTAGCTTAGAAAATGTCAAAACAAATTTTTTTTAAAGTTGTTTGTTTTGACTGAAACAATTCAGTGAATTTGATACAAATTCACAGAATTTTGCAGTTGACCCAAATCTGCAATTTCTGGCACCCCTTCCCAAAACCAAATTTGACGGAAACTTTCCCCCCAGCTCCACACTCAGATCTTCTCCATGCACCCTGCTGCATGCGTAAGTGAATCTGTATCTCCAGAAAGATGTATCATTAGGGGAGTCCGGTAAAAGGGCGTGTCCAGGAACACAACCAGCGCAGGGTTTTTCGGTGGCCTTTTGCTCTCTTGGGGAAGGTCTGCCATCACAGCTCAGTGTCTGTAGTATATAGGGTGACCAGATATCCTGATTTTATAGGGACAATCCTGATTTTTGGGTCTTTTTCTTATATAGGCTCCTATTATCCCCCACCCCGTTCTTTCCCATTTGCTGCCTGGACACCCTAGTAGTATAGACAAGGCCAGAAAGTACTAATCGTAGGGCTCAGACAGCAAAGAGCAGAGCAGCAGAAGCAGAGAGCACAGTGGGACACATGGCAGGCAGAGCTCCTAGCTAGCGGAGAGCAGGGTTTCTCATCCTCTGCTCCTAGCCAAGTCACTACAAAATCCCTTGCAGTGCTGCCTGAACTCTGAGAAGGGCAGAAGCATCCTTCCCATCATATAAAAAAAATCTCTTTTAGTTCTCCTAGTCTCCCCCTCTCCGGTGCACACACTTGACAGTGCGTTTGACACATTCCAGCACGCAGTCATTCTGTTCAGATGAGAGCAGCCGCACAATGCCTGGCAGAGCAGCTTGTGGCATTGTCTCGTTGCTGGCTTAAGGGCCTTTGAAGGTGAAGCAGTGGAAAGAGTCGTCGGCGCGATTCCTTTGTCACGTCGCCGCGTTTGTGCTGCCGGAGCCCGAGTGCAGGTCTGATGAGGTGCCCCTCACAGCTGAGGGCAGCTTGAGGCAGATAATAATCAGTCCCATCCTGGACTGGGTACGGAGGCAGCAGGGCCTAGTGGATCGGGCATTAGGTTGCAAGGGCTTGTCTTCACGTACCGCACTTTAGTGAAGCTGCTACTGCACCAATAGGAGAGCTTCTCCCGTCGGGGTAGTTAACCTACCTCCCCGTGAGGCGGGGGGGGGGGGGGGGTAATAACAACATAGCTCAGGGTGTGGATTTCTCATCCTTGTACCCATGTAGCTCTGCACTGCTCACTTAGCCCGAGACAAGAGACCCGTGTTCTAAACCTGGTTTTGCTGTGTACCCTTGGGTGAGTCCCTTTCCCTCTCTATGGTCTGTTCAGACGGTGAACTCTTTGGAGGTGGGGCTGTCTGGCACCATGGGTTTGTGCAGCACCTAGTACACAGGGGATTTCTAACAACAAGGCTGCAATGGACGGGCTGCATAAAGCAGGCCTGTGTTGTGGGTGTGGACCTGAGGTATTGCCTATTCCAAGCCACTTGGCCTGGCTAGTAAAACGTGTTCAAGTTTCAGTTCTGTAACTGCCGGAAAGAGGGCCTATCCCCTGGAAAAACAAAGCTCCTTGTAGCTACTGGTGTGACCTGGGAGGGAGGGGGATGGGACAGGGACTGGGAAGCCAGTAGGAGCCCAGTGAAAACGACACCGCGTGGGAGCGACAGATGGGGCGCGCGGGTTTGAAGCCGCTTACGGGAATGCTGTGGCTGCTGCCCACTTGACTGTGAATGAGCCCAGGAGTGTTTTGCTCTGCTGGGCCCTGGGGGATGAGACGTCCTCCTCTATGGAGAGCCATCGAGTCCCCGTCAATGGCACGGAGCGCTAGGAGCACTTCGTTAGCACTCGGCCGTCCACAGCGGCGGTGGGGAGCGGAGCGGCCGCAGGCAGGCGGAGTCGTGTCTGCTCCGGGGGGTTTCTGTCTCCTGGCTAGTAAGATTCACCAGCCCTCACGGCCACCAGGAAAGGGGGAAACAGAGGGGCAGCCCGGAAGCTGTTTCGTGCTTAGGAACAGAAGGGGCGTCCCTTTCATCACGGCTCAGCAACGGGTGTTCAGGGAGAGAAGGGGTGTGTGTGTAGTGGAGCTGGGAGGACACCCCCCCCCGGCCTCTCCTTCCCCCCCCCCCCCTCTTCAGGCCTGAGGTGAAGGCAGGGCCTGGAACGCAGGAGCTCACCTCAGCCACTGACTTGCCACACACGAGAGTCCCGTGCTGTCTGAGGGTGTGTACACACTGCGATGACACACCCACGGCTGTCCCATGCCAGCTGACTCGGGCTCACGGGTCCCAGAGCTCACAGTGCAGCCTGAGCCCAAATGTCTCCACCCCCATTCAACACCCCCGCGGGCTCAAGTCACCCAGCATGGGCCAGCCCCGGAGTCTAACTGCAGACATCCCCTCAGCAAGGTGGAGGAGGCTCTCTTGTGGAGGGGGGTCACTCACCAGCCAATCCACCTCTCACAGCAGCGTGGTGCAGCAGCCTCTTCTACAGGGGCACGTCCCATCAGAGACCCCCTGTGGCCGTTTGCCCCTTCTCAGGACTCACCATCCAGACAGGTCCCTTACAGTCCCCGCCCTGGAGTCCAATAACCAGACACTCAAATGACCTCCTGCCAGGTCTTCAGCCTCACCCTGGGCCCAGCAGCCCAGAACCCCTTGGAACCGGAGGGCTTTTCCTGGTGGCAGGGAGGAGAGCTCAGACCCCCCGCTCCTATGGCTCCAGCCCAGGGACCCTGTACTAAGCAGCTAAGATCTGCTGCCTCAGACTCATTGCTGCTTTCCTGGGACCCTTCTTACCTTCATCTGCCTCTGGCCCATTTCCCAGAGCAATTCCTTCCAGTGTTTTGTGGGGGGTGGGAGCGCTAGTCACCTCCTGCTCACTTCAGAGCTGATGCAGAGTCCATTTGAGGCTCCAGGGTCACTGCTTTGTGCTGCAGCTCTTACCCCAGCTGTTGATGGCCTGCCAATTAGCCACAGCTGAGAAGGTCTCTTAACCCTTTATTAGCCATTGCAGGGTGGGGTTTATAGATCCCATCACACCTCCCTTTGTCCCAGGCTTGTCTATATGGATTGTAAAAAGAAGAAGGAGTACTTGTGGCACCTTAAAGACTAACCAGGATTTATTTATTTGGGCATAAGCTTTTGTGGGCTAGAACCCACTTAATCAGATAAAGAGTGGAACAGACAGTAGGAAGATATATAGATATATATATATATACACACACACACACATACACAGAGAGAACAGGAAAAGGTGGAGGTTGTCATACCAACTTTAAGTGGCTTTATTAATTAAGGTGAGCTATTATCAGCAGAAGAAAAAAATATCTTTGCAGTGATAATCAGGAAGAACCTGAAAGAAATACTCACCACAACCACACACCAAAACCACTAACCCAGGAACCTAACCTTGCAACAAAGCTCAGTGCCAACTCTGTCCACATATCTATTCAACTGACACCATCATAGGACCTAATCACATCAGCCACACATCAGGGGCTCGTTCACCTGCACATCTACCAATGTGATATATGCCATCATGTACCAGCAATCCCCCTCTGCTATGTACATTGGCCAAACCGGCCAGTCTCTACGCAAAAGAATGGACACAAATCTGACATCAGGAATCATAACATTCAAAAAGCAGTAGGAGAACACTTCAATCTTTCTGGTCACTCAGTAACGGACTTAAAAGTGGCAGTTCCTCAACAGAAAAACTTCAAAAACAGACTCCAACAAGAAACTGCTGAACTGGAATTAATTTGCAAACTGGATACCATTAATTTGGGCTTGAATAAAGACTGAGAGTGGCTGGGTCATTACATAAATTGAATCTATTTCCCCATGTTAAGTATCCCCCTACTGTTACTCACATCTTCTTGCCAACTGCTTGAAATGGGCCTTCCTGATTATCACTACAAAAGTGTTTTTTTTTCTTCTGCTGATAATAGCTCATCTTAACAGATTAAGCTACTTAAAGTTGGTTTGGCAACCTCCACCTTTTCATGTTCTTGGTATATATATCTTCCTACTGTATGGTCCACTCTATGCATCTGATGAAGTGGGTCCTAGCCCACAAAAGCTTATGCCCAAATAAATGTGTTAGTCTGTAAGGTGCCACTAGGACTCCTCGTTCTTTTTGTGGATACAGACTAACACGGCTCCTACTCTGAAACCTGTATGGATTGTAAGCACCTAGTCCAATGGGGCCGTGCTGCTGCACGTAGCTTCTAAGTACTGCTATATTACACCTAAGAATAATTATGCCCACCAGCCTTCTCCCCAGCTGGGTTGCCATTGTTTGTTGCACCATAGTGCCTAGGAGCCCAAGTCCTGACTCAGGGCCCCATTGTGCTAGGTGCTATGCACAGAACCAAAGAGCCAGTCTTGGCCCCAAAGAGCTGACAATCTATGTGTGCCCCTGAGCCCTCATCCTCACCGTGCAAAGGGGAGAGAGGGAAGCTCAGCAGAATGAGATTAGGAACCAGTGGGGTTTGTGGCCCGGATTCCTGTCTCCAGCCCCAAGGCCTCTTCACTTCCAACTTTTGCTCTCAGCTCTGTAAAGGCCCCGGGAGGAGGGTCCCGCTGGGGAAGGGGCAGGCTGCCCCACTTACTGGTTCTGGGGCAGTTCTGTAGCTGCAGAGCCCTTGAGGCTGCAGCCACTGTTGAAAGGCGGAGGCCTCCAAGGGCCTGTCTCCAAGCTGCAGCTCTGCTCCCCGTCCCCAAGGCTGTCTGAGGCGCTGGGAGCGTTTGGGGCTCTCTCAGGTGTCTCCCGCCCTCTCTCCAGGCTGACGCAGATCCTGACACCCAAGCTACCCCGGAGACCATAAGCAGGATGCCAGGGCTCATTAACCGGACAAGCGGCTCCCCCCTCCCCCTCACAGCCTCCGAGGTCACCTCTTGCGTCAGCGGCTATGCCTTTGGGATGACCGCCTCTCTGACCTATGGCAACCCGGAGGCCCATCCTTTTGAAGGTAAGGTTCCAGTCCATGGATGGGGTTCAGGGGTGAGTCTGGGAGACTGGTCACTGCTGGTGTTAATGCCAGTCTCTGAGTCCAGCTCGGACAGGATACAGAGGGGCGGTGGCCAAATTCTGGCCTCTTGGAGCAGCAAAGGTGCTGGAGCGGGGAGAGGATTGGGCCCCTAGTGTTTTTTCTTACGGTTCCCGGCTTCTCGCCTCTCCCCGGGTTCGCTCCTGCCGCTGGTGGTGCCAGAGGAAGGAACCTTTAATAGGGTGCGGCTCCTCGTGGCCACCACACCAAAGCACGGGACTGTAGGTGGGGAAACCTCACCCCTAGGACGGCTGTTCTAAGAGCCTTCCCTCTGGCAGGTCTCTTTGTCTACCCGCTGGATGAGTACACCACCGTGGTCGGGTTCGAAGCGGTTGTCTCCCGGCGGGCCGTGACCGTGCAGATCAAGGACAAAGCCAAACTAGACGACTGTTACTTGGACTGCGGCAGCCTCCCCGAGGGACGAGCGCAGGATGGCGGCGGTAAGGAGACCCCTGTGATCTGAATGGTCCAGGGGAGGGCAGGGGAAGAGGAATCGCAGAGGGGCGGTCAGTTATGCAGGGTCCTGACGTGGCAGCGGGAGCATGCATATTGAACAGCGGCGGCGTGGTCACTTTGGGGACGGGAGAAGCCATTGCACGCGCTTCCTGCCAGCTAGGGTGACAATGTCCCGATTTTATAGGGGCAGTCCCGATTTTGGGGTCTTTTTCTTATATAGGCTCCTATTACTCCCCACCCCAGTCCCGATTTTTCACATTTGCTGTCTGGTCGCCCTACCGCCGGCAGCAAAAGGTCTGGAAATCAGAGGTGGCTTCAGTTGCTTTCAAAGGCTCCATCAGTTCTGGAAGCTCCAGCATACGAGTCTAAAAAGACTCATGAACTTCAGGAGGCTTTGAATCGGGCCCTTTGTGAGTCGCGACAAAGAGACAAGCGATTCTCCGTCCCTGATCTCAGCCCGGCTGCAGAAGCCCTTCAGCTGCACCTGACGATACTGGGATGTTGCTGTGGGTTGCCTAGTATTTGATTTTCAAACCCCAGGGGCTGTTGGAGGGAGAGGGAGCCTTGGACAGCGAGGTGGCCTCAGAGAGGAGCATCCTCTCTGGCGTCTCCCCAGAGCATCTCCCCCCTCCCCCCCCCCCCGACCTCTCCGTGCAGGGAGGATCGCTCTGGACGAGGATTTGGAGCGAATCATCTTTGTGGCTAACCTGGGTGTGATCCCGCCGCTGGAGAGCGTGTCCGTCTTCATCAGCACCTCCTCGGAGCTGCAGACTCTCCCGAGCGGGGCCGTGAGGGTCCTTCTCCCAGCCGTGTGCGTCCCCAAGGTGCCCCAGTGCAGCGTGGAAAGCGCCGGACTCTCTGGACACCAGCTCCGAGCGTAAGGGGGAGCCAGAGTCTCCGAGTGGGTTTGATTTTGAGGAGTGGCCCAGACTATGACCCCATCCCTCCAGCAGCCTTCTCTGGAGTAGCCCCGGCCCCTCCTAGCTATACCTGCAGGGGGCTGAATGGCTGGAGGGTTGGGCTTGAATTCCTCCTAGATTATTAGGAGCTGAAGGTCAGGCCACCGGCCATTGGAAGGTTTCTATGAAAGCCCATTTTCCCTTAGCTCTGTGGGCCCCACCAATTCTTATCAGCAGCCTCCCTTGCAACAGGCAGGTTGATTGGCAGACCCGCAGCTCCCCACATCTGGTCTCAGCTCCCCTCTTGTGCCCCAGCTGCCACTCTTCACCCTGCCCACCTCTCCTTTCCCAGCTCTCCTCTTCTGATCCCGCCCCAGCCCCCTGCTCCCCTAACACGCTGCTGGGGCTGAGTCCAAGGGGCTGAGATGGAGAGCTTGGTCTGGCAGGCTGGCGTCTAGGCCCACAGCCCTGCAGAAACGCGCTGCCGGCTGCATTAGAAGCTGCCGTGGGAGCCAGGAAAGCTGCGAGTTGCTTTACCCCCAGGCGCTGGGCTGTGTTTGCAGCGCAGGGCACGGGGCAGGCCCAGGGCTTGCAGCTTGGACTCGGTGTCATCTCCTCCGCAGAGATCGCCATTCCTGTGGAGCCGGGAGCCCGGATCCAGCTAACAAGTTCTGCCTGGCCCAGCTGCTGGAGAGCGAGGCCACCAACCCCACGGAGTACGAGTTCAGCTTCCACCTGGAGATCCGGGGGCCCTGTGTACTCGCGGGTGAGAACGCCAGCGCTTCCCCTCGAGGCCCAGTCCTCCTGACAACCCCCTCTAAACATTGACACCCGCCCCCCCAGACAGCACAATAATCCTGCCCTGGGACCAGCTGTCTGTCTGTCAGCTGCAGTGCTGACGGGCGGGTGATACCATCTCCCCGATTGCTAGTTCCTCCTGGGGCTGCACGTCTGCAAATGACGCTTCAGCACCCGGCCCTGTCACGTGGTACATTGGGCACCAGGGTGTAGATAGGAGACCAGACACCTTAGCACACACAAATCCCTTCTCCAACCTCCTGGTTCCCGCAGCCCCCCCCCCCCCCAACTCTCTCTGCTTTCCCCCGCTGGCCCCCTGAGCCCCAGCTCCCCCCCTGAATTCCAGCGTCTCCACCCACCTCGTGCCAGCGCCGCGTCCCTCTCTCCCGCGCAGGAGTCGAAAGCCCGACCCACGAGATCCGAGCGGACGCCGACCCCTCTGCCCGCTCAGCAAAGAGCATCGTCATCACGCTGGCCAACAAGCACACGTTCGACAGACCGGTGGAAATATTAATCCATCCGAGTGGTAGGTGGTTTGTGCTTTCTGTCCGTCATTTGCCCCCTTGCTGGGGGTCTCCCCCATTCTGTTGTCTGGGAAGCAGGTGCCATTAGCTCTGCCTTTGCGCTTTGGAGGTAAATGTGGCAAACATTGGGCCATCTCTGTGAACTAACCCTCTGAACCTACTGGGACGTGCCCATTGCTGTCCCATAGTCCCCAGGTGCCGGTGTAACCCACACACCTCCTGGGTGGGGCGTTATGGCCCATGTAGTGGCACCAAGACCATTAGAGAGAGTGAATAATGAGTCTGCTCTACCTGTGGCTTTTAGCTCACACAGTAGAGGTTCATGCACTCAGCTCCAAAGGCCCCCGGTTCGAGCCCACCCACCAACACCGGGCGCCAGTCAGTGTTACACCGGCTCGAACGCCGCAGCCTCCCAATTCTGTCCCTCGGCGTCTCTTGCAAACAGCCAAAGGCTGTTCTCTGCTTGTCCCTCTGACCTCCCAGAGCCCCATATGCCTCATGTCGTGATGGAAGAGGGTGACATGACCCCTACAGCGTATGAGCAACACCTGAAGGGGAGGAATGATTTCATTAAAGGGACCAAGAAGGACCCCAGCGCCGAGAAAAAGGTGAGAAGGAAAAGGAGTTTGCCCTTCACGAGGGGAACTGTGGGAAGGCACCGGAGGCTCTCAGTGCTCGAGTGTGGTTTCCAGCCAGAGTTAAGGAAGAGCCCAGGCTCTTAACACCCTCCCCCACAACCCCCCAAGCCGGATCAGCTGGCCGGGGGGGGGGGGGGGGAGGAGGAGGTTTTTGTGTGTGGACTGTAGAGAGCTTTGGCCCAGGATAAAGCCCAGGGAAGAGCTTGGTTTCACTCTGTTAAGAAGACAGGTCCTAACAGGGACTTAAGGCTGATGAAGGCAGAAAAATTCTGCAGCATTGTTGCTCAGTTGAATCTGGGGTGAAAGTCAGTCATAGTATTACTGTTTATAATGATTAGTATAGTATTACCGCATATTAGATCTAGTCAGTGTTATATTATTATAGTATTAATTCCATTACTTATAATTATCATAATTTAGTTATAATGACAAACACCTTAGAGTGCTAAATAAATAGTCACTGTACCTGTGGAGGTGGTTGATTCCGGTGTGGACTCATTAGAATGGGTAACAGCGGCACAAATAATGGCTACTTGCGGTCATTGCAATTCCTTGATTTGCATACACAGTGGTGGCACATTGACATGCAATGGAGCTGTGCAGGGGGGTGTCAATTGGAATCAGGGGGTAGGGTGGGGACTCAATGCTTCTGAAAACCAGGTCCCAGGTGTCTCAAGTCAAACACCTAACTCAAAGGCATCCAAAATCAGCGGCCACTTTTAAAAATTGCAGCCCAAGGCCACACAGGCACGGTCAGCGCTCAGCGCTGGCGTTGTAACCTATCCGAGCGCCCGGTCCCACGTGTCCTGTGCCTCCTCAGGCTGTCACAACCGCAGTTCGCTGGGTTGTTGTTGTGATTGTTCATTACATGTAAGATGTGTTGACAATTTTCGTGGAGTTCTTTCCCTTCCTTCGCAATTAGATGCAATGATTAGAGCCTTGTCTGTATTACGCTGCAGGCGTCTCCTGTAACTCCGTGCGGAGTGTGGCAGGTGGAAGGATATGAACCTCCCACGCTGCTGCTCAGATGCCTGCCTGATTATTCTGTGTCTTGAGCCTGTCAAATGATCCAGTGGGTGTCTGCCTCCAGAACCATTTTCCAATATGGATCCCACCTGCCGGCCTGGGGGGACTGGAGGCGTGATCACACTGGGAACAGAACAGCTGAGTAGGGGCAGTGTCATGGCAAAGATATAGCTACACAGGGCTTTCCGTCCCCAGCCTCTAACGGGGGAGCCATTGAATCAAGTGTCCTGGGTAAATCACAGAATTGCCGCTCCTGAGAGCATGACATTGAACTCCTCGTTGCTTCAATGAATTAATATGGCTGCTTCAGCAGTAACTGGTAATTAATTTCCCTTCTTCATTTTGTTATGCAAATGGTTTGGACGCTCATTAGTGAGCAGGGTTATGAGACGACTGCTCTGGAATCAACTGGCAGCTGACGAGAGCGGATGAGTTTATTGTAATTGGACAATGGCGAAGGGAGTGGGGGGAAGATATGGGACAGGTGAAATCTCTTTCCCAGCTCTGTCTGAGGGGGTGTCTACACTGCAGGGTAAACCTGGGCTCTGACTCCGGCTCAAGTCCTAACCCCCCTTCTGTCTATACACAAATCTCGCGGATTTGGGCTCAGACCCAGGGCCCCATGACCCCTCAAGGGTGGAAGGTTTGAGCCCAAGTCAAGGTAGGATCCAGGTTTCTATTGTTTTGCAGTGTAGATACAGGCCCCCCTTCAGGCTCAGGTCCCTGGAGTCTGCCAAAAGTATCCCACAATTCAGTGGGCCAACTTCCTTGGTCCTCCTTCCCCCACGAATTGCCCGTCGACTCCAGGGAAGTGGAAGCGCCCCAACCTCGCTCTAGTACAGCAGCTGGGCATTTAAACCCTCCATTTTATTCGGACCTCTGAGCTGCAAACACACTTCAGGAGAACCTTCGGCATTGGCAGTGGATCAGACGTCAACCCCACCCCTAACTGCCTCAGAAATCTCAGCCACCATTTTCCCCACCGTCGACTTTTCAATCTCAGACTGGTTGGCAACTGATCTGTAGCAGCGGGGGGCGAGCCAGCTTCCAGACGGTGACAGCAACCTGCTTCCGGACTGGCCAGACCGGTCTACATAGGGAGCGCGAACAGCCATACCAAGTGAGCAGCATCAGCCAGGTTCTGTCTGTATCCT
Organism: Sternotherus odoratus; assembly: GCA_032164245.1. Classification (NCBI taxonomy): domain Eukaryota; kingdom Metazoa; phylum Chordata; order Testudines; family Kinosternidae; genus Sternotherus; species Sternotherus odoratus. The sequence continues at coordinate 11,416,886 of JAVMKO010000018.1, read as the reverse complement.
CCCCCTCCATCACTGGATCTGTCCGGTACCAGAAAACGCTGTTGAAGTGCCCACTGGCGTTTCATGGAAGTTCTGCCCGCCTCCTGAAAGCCTGGGCAAGAGAAGTGCTTGTCAGGGCACCTCCTCCGTGTCGCTGGCTAGGGCTGCTGGAAGGGCGCAGACCAAGACGATGGCTGGGCAGGATGTGTTGGGCTGCTCAAACTTCCTGTAACGGCCAGCCGGGGCCACTGAGCTTCCCTATACTGCGCCACACTTCGGGAGGGTGCTAGCAAGTCTGGGATACAAGTGGTTGGACTCGGGGCTGCCTACTGCTGTGTAGACCCCCAGAGCCTCAGGTTCGGGCCCAGGTTCAAACATTCTTTACCTAGGATTGGCAATCAGCATAGATGCTGAAGCCCTGGGGGGTGCAAACCCAGCGTCCGCTGTCTCGAGCGCCGTTAACCCTGGCCTTGCCTTGCGGGGTAGATAGACCCTCAGTGTCCTGTTTACCGAGGCCTCCCTTGCAAACCTCCCTCTGAAGTGACTGGGAGTCTCGTGCTTATAGGGCTGCCAGGATTGGGCCCTGCTCAGCTGAGGCTCCTTTAACCTTGTGTGGTTCTGTGTGCCTCCCAGCATCCGCACCCGCAGCCCAGCCTAGCTCACCGGGCTCTGGGTCTAGACTCAGAGGACCCTGGTTCAGTCCTCAGCTCAACCCTAGGCCTTTATGTGACCACAGGAAAGTCACTTCCTCTACCCTGGGCCTGATTTCCCACAAGGGGGGTGACACTTGCCTGTAGCACAGGGGTACCGTGAAGAGAAGGGTGACAGGCTCTGTTTTTACGGTGGCCCAATGGGGCACTACTCCCCCTGTCCTGGAGTCTGGGACGGTTGGGCGTGGGTCCCGGGCAGTGGTGTTTTAGCTCTCTGGCCCTCTCAGGGTTTGAAAGTCCAAAGACAAAGGAATCTGTGATGGGTGGTTCAGACACAACAAATCCAGCATCTCGGCAGGGTTCAGACTCGATGACCCTTGCGGTCCCATCTAAGCCCGTGGTTCTATGCCACACTGAACTCAAAAACATCTTCAGCAGGACCTCTCCTTCTGCCCCGGGCTTGTCTCCCTGCAGCCCGGCCTTCCATTCAACTTTCCTGGGACGGCTCATCCCATCCACAGGGGACTCACCCCGGCAGCCAAGCTGCCTCCGTCTCTTGGCTGACACCAGCTTTCCCTTGTGAGGTGCTCAAATCCAAAGGTGTTATTACAATCCGGATACAGCTGAATCGCAGTTACTATGCAATGGCCCCTTTCGTCTGCTTCCTTCCAATGCTGCCTGCTTCAGAGGAAGGTGTGAAAATCTGACATTAGAAGGACGGCGGGGAGGGAGAGGGGGTGAGGAGAGCGAAATGACTTCCCAACCCCCGCCAGCCAGTGAGCAATTTAGACACCGAAGCGTGCAAGTCGATCGCCCTTGTCATTTATAGCCGGGCTAATGTAACTACAGGGTTCTGTACTTATTCCTGTAAATGGGATGTACTTTTCCACAGGGGGCGGGGAAGCAATTCTGCCTGTGTTGCTGACAAATGAAGCCTCTGGGTGCAGATCACCCCAAAGTGGGGCTGAGCTGGGGGGAGATCAGCAGTCGGTGCAGCCCCATACAGAACAAGAAGGGTCAGTAATGACGTTAGAGAGGGCTCTGGAGATGGAAGTCTCACTGACTGTATAAAATAAGACCAGTCATTCGGGCTGAAGGTTTGTAAACTTCCCATGAAATCAGAGAGAATCAGCAGCCTTGGGTTGTTTTTTTTCAGAGAAATTGTTTGCTTAAGAGTGTGTTTCAATACTGCCGAGCCGGGACGAGGGGCCAATAGCTCAGCCGGTGTGAATCGGCGTCGCTCCCTAAGTCAGTGGAGCTCTGCTGAGTCGTCTTGGTCTGGTGGTGTACAGCACCTAACACACAGGGAACAAGTCCATGAATGGGGCCCCTGGGCATGATGGTAACATAAATAAAGAATCATAATATACATAACAAAGAGGAGTCTAAAAGCATCATGGGACCTCTCTTTTTTAAAAAAAGTTCCATGTTATTGTTTTTTAAAATGAAGATTGATACGGACGCTAAAAGGAAAGAATGCAAAAAGCCAATAGGTCTGAGGTCTGATGTGTTGTAAAGAAATGATGAATCATGCAGTTTTGTATTGCAATTCCACCTGGAGTGGGAGGCCAGGTATTTTAAAGTATGGGATAAAATAGGATAAAAAGAACAGATGATAAAAAACAGAAGCAGCAGAAAATAACAGAGCCGGCCCTTGTGCCTCCTTTAGATGTGGAACAATGCTTGAAGTTGTCATGGGTTCTGTTGCTAGGTCTGCCATTTAATCACTGCATGACCTTGAGCAAGTCACTTAATGGCGCCGTGCCTCAGTTTCCCCATATGTAAAATGCACATGCTAAGAATACATACCGACTTCCTACAGAGAGGCTTACTTCATAAAGTGCTTGGGGATCCTCTGCCAGAAGGTGCTTATCCCAAGATGTAGGTTGGTGGTGCTCCCACTGTGCAGTTGTACAGGCGGTCAAGACACAGGTATTCTCTGATTGGGGGTCTCATGCAGCATTTACCCTCCAGAGTGCATCTTCCCTGGTAGAAATCAGACATGTAACTGAGCACTGGAGCCGCTCCACCTGGGGTAGGACTGGGGGAGCATAGACCAGGCTCAGGGTTTTTTACCACTGTGTCATCTGATTCATGCTCTGCTTCATGCCTAGAGTTAAAAGGTGGGGTGGGGGGAAAGGGACATGGAGGGGTTTTTACAGTTAAGCAGCCACACTGGTGCTCTTCCTCTCGAGTTCATTTCTGGCTCGTTGCAGACGGAAATCATCAGGAAACGTCTGAACAAGGACATCCTTCACCACCCCGTGATCATGCTGAACTTCTGCCCTGACCTGCGAACCAGCCAGCCAGACCTCAGGAAAACCCAGGGAGAGTTTATATTCCTGATAGACCGCAGCGGAAGCATGAGTGGCACAAACATCAACCGTGTCAAGGTACCACCAGGGGGCAAAACGCGACTCCCAAGGGTCTGCAGTTGAGGGGAATTGGCTGAGCATTAAACTCTGGGTAAATATTAGCTGGCAAAAGGGTTTCGTTAAGTGCTGATCTCTGCCCATCTCTCTTGGCTCTCTGGATGTCACGGGGTGTCCTCTCTGTGCTGGAACAAATCCAAAGCAGTTTTGTTTTCAGCATCTCACTGGTTTGCATATAATGAGTTCTTCAGCCATTCTACCTTTGGTCCGATTTCACAGCCTAACAGAGACCCCCCAAAGAAACTCAAAACACGGCAGGAAGTGGTTGGTGCTAGTCACTCCATAGGTAGCATTCTGCCACTGACCTGCTCTGTCACCCTGGTGCCTTCCTAGCTGTGAAAGCAAAATAACATTGACCTACCTCTGTGGAATGCGTGACGGACTTTGAGCTCTTTGGATAGATGGTACCACTATAAATAATAATCAATAATGTACCTGTTTAAATTCCCTTTGCAGCTTTGACTGGTAAAGAAGTTCTTCGTGGCCTGTGCTAAACTGTCTTGTCATTTTGCTGTGCAGTGTTAAAGAGCTGCCGCATTGCACAGAGACTATATCAGCAGAGGGTGACATTGAGCTGTCGAGGTAGCTAGGTACAAGTGCCGATGCCAGAGGATGTGCCGCAGGCACTATAATCCATAGGTACATCCGAGGAGGGCCCTACCAAATTCATGGTCCATTGTGGTCAATTTCACAGTCATCGGATTTTAAAAATCATACAGTTCATGAGTTCAGCTCTTCAAATCTGAAACGTCACCGTGTTGTTATTGTAGGGATCCTGACCCAAAAAGGAGTTGGGGGATGGGGTTTGCAGGGTTATTGCAGGGGGCGGGGTGGTCCTGCTCCCCTTACTTCTGCGCTGCTGCTGGCGGCGGCGCTGCCTTTAGAACTGGGCAGCCGGAGAGCGGCGGCTGCTGGCCGGGATCCCAGCTCTGAAGGCAGAGCCACCGGCAGCAGCACCACGGAAGTAAGAGTTGCATGGTCTGGTGTTGCCACCCTTATTTCTTTGCGCTGCTGCTGGCGGGGCGCTGCCTTCAGAGCTGGGCGCCTGGCCGCTCTCCTGCCACCCAGTTCTTAAGGCAGTGCAGAAGGAAGGGCGGCCCCCCTAAAATAACCTTTTGACCCCCCTGCAACTCTCCTTTGGGCCAGGACCCCCAATTTGAGAAATGCTGATCTCCCCTATGAAATCTATATAGTATAGGGTAAAAAGATACAAAAGACCAGATTTCACGGTCCGGGATGTGTTTGTCATGGCCGTGAATTTGATAGGGCCCTACATATGAGCTATAACCCTCGATAAACATGTCATATTGTTTTGATTTATGGCAACCGGCTTTGGCCAAGGCCCACAGAAGTCAATGGGAGTCTTTCCGTTATTTTCTGTGCATTTTGGATCAGTCCCTACAGGCTCAGTCCTGCAAATTTTACTCACATGCGGCTACTCCGTGAGTTCAGTGGGGCTATTTGTAGGAATATGGCTCGCAGGATTGGGACCCATGAGAGCCAAGGTGACTATTTCGTTCTTGGAGGTCCCATTAAGAGCTTTGCTAAATGGGGAGGAGGCTTGGAGATGACCCCTCTTGGGAGTGAAATGATAGAAGATGGACAGTAAGACAGGGGCCTTGGGTGTGGCTGGCAAATATTCATCCTTTGGGATGGATTCAGGGCCAGCTTCCCCCAGTGACTTCGGGGACCCTCCCCCCCCCCCCCCCCGTGGGTATGGCGGTTTGGGTAGACAGAGCCGTGCTAGGTGTACTTAAGTTGGCCGCTAACAATAGAAGTGAGTTTACCAGGCTTTTGCACCAGCTGTACAAGCAAGTACAGACCTGCCGTTCACCCGCCCTGGCTGTAATGAGGACACCCCCTGAAAAGGGTGTCGATCGGGACGGAGCCTGGCTGTGCACCACTGTCTGGAATAACTGTACAGGCCAGGACTCAGCCAGAGTTCCCTCCTAGAGACTCTGACAGCCATCGGTGGGCAAATCACTCTAGTCGCTATTTAATTATTCTTGTCTGCGCCGGTTGCATTTCAGGGGCCAGGTCCATGGTGGCCCTGGCAGGTCTCCGTGAGCAGGGAGGGGTCAGTTCAGCCCTGCATGTTACATTTTCCTGAGCCAGCTGGGGCCGCTGCATCCCCTAGCCCTGGGGAGGGCAGGGGAGGTTTGCAAAGCCACCCGGCCGCTGGAATTTCTGCCAGGAAAGGGCAGTTCTAAGTTGCACGTGGAGGCCCTGCTGGCAGAGAATACCTGGGAGAGCCACTGAATTAGGTTATCCCCAGGGGTGTGGCCACATCCTCTCTTCCCACAGGGTCACCCATGTCTGGGGATGAGCTAGGTGGATGGGGAACCCCTACTTATGCAGGAGCTCGGTCCTGGACACTGGACACCCTTCTAGGGTTGGCCTCTGTCCCTGGGACTTGCACCAGCGGCCTGCTGGCAGGAGCCCTGTTCAAAGTCTTTTCATTGCCAAGCTGGCTCTTGTTTCCATGGGAACAGGATTCGGAAGGCCCCCACCAGCAGAGAACGAGAGCTCTGCCTGCCGTGTGCTGGCTGTTGGCGGAGTTCTGGAAGGGCTAGTTTGTACAGGCCACCCGCAGAGAGCCGGTGGCTGCCTGGGGGCCGCTAAAGCCTTGTATACGTCCATGTGTGTTTGTGTGCGTGCCTGGATGCATACATGCGTGTTTGTGTATGCACAAGTGAGTTGACCAGCACTTCGCTCACCCTTGCAAGTGTGAGACCCACGGGCCACTTAGCTGACTGCAGAGCTAACTCCTCCCTGTGATGGTATCGCCAAAAGGCTACGCTGAGATGTCAGAGCCGCTGGAGATGAAAGATCACTTCACTGATGTGCGAGGTAACACTGTTCCTCCCTCCCCCACCCCCCCGTTTTACAACCTGATTGTTATTAGGAGCTTATGGTCTACTTTGTGTGCATTCCTTCTGACTCAGAGGAGCAGTATCTAGTGCTCAGAAAACCTAGATTCTATTCCCAGCCCTGCTACTGAGTCACTGCATGGACTCTGGCAAGTCACTTATCTCCCCGGCCTCAGTTTACCCACCTGCAAATACCTTCTTCCCGGGGGTGTTTTAGGCAAAGTTAGTTGTTACAATTTATTTTATATTTTTGAGAGTAGCTCCTAGAATCCCCAACTGAATTCAGGGTCCTACTGTGCCCGTGCTGTACATACAGAAAGAGCTTACAATCTAAATAGACAGGACAGACAAAGGGTGGGAGAAAGGAAGGACTATTAACCCCATCTGACAGTTGGGGACTGAAACACAGAGAGATTCAGTGACTCGCCTAAGGGCACACCCATATCTCCTGAGGTCTGGTCCCAATCCTTCCCCTCAAGAACCACGGCCCTAGAGAAATGTGAAAGATTATTGTTATTTAGTAACTCAAATAATCGGTGTCCACCTCTGTGTAGGGATGAGATGCGCTCTATCAGGGATGGGTGCTGTGTCATGTTATTTAATGTATTACCTTGAGCTATGGGTCCATTCATTCGGACAAGCCAAGCAGGTCAGGCCTGGTCATTATTTGCATGGGAGACATCCAAAAATAATTTCAGGCTGATGCAGAAAGCCGTGTCAATTACACTCCTGTTCCACACCCAGTGACTGCCAGGTCAGTGGAATTTACACAGTTTAGTCACTTTCACTATTTTCTGACACACAGGGCTTCCTGTGTAGCCCTACCCTACCAGTTACATCGGTGCTGAATTTAACTCATTATTCTTGATGGCTGGGATTTTTAAAGGAACCCAAGAGAATTAGGCCTCCTGGATTTATGTACCTAACTCACTTAAACTCCTGTGAAAATCCTAGCCTACAATCGCTGCTTTCTGGGGGTGGAATTCACCCTGGCAGCACAGAGGGAACCGTCCCTGGTACTGAAATGGGACTGCCCGGGAAGGCTTTGGTTCCGCCTGGCAGTTTAACTAGCCTGGCATGAAATGCCCTTGAAGATTTCCAGTCGTGTAGCCATCCTGAATGGAGGAAGGATGTTTCCCTTCTACTTCTAAAGAAAAGGAGAGTCCACCTTTCAAGGCAATGTATCTTGAGTGGGGAAAAAAACACACCACTCTCCTGTTTTCTCCTGGCTTCTGTCATTTGTAAATGTCTGAGTGCAGTTGCTGCTTCTAATGTATTCTGGATGGCTTGAACTTGATTGGCTAACATTTGCATAGTCATCAGCTCGGACTATAAATCGCCTGGAATGAACTTGGATGTGTTAGAAGGAGGAAGTGGAGCTGCAGGGAATGGGAAGCCCCGACTAAAATGTTAAGGGGGAAAGTTCAATGCTTTTAATTTCCTGCCGCTGATTTCATTCTGGCGATCTTGCTCTAGTGGAGCTCACCCTTTGAAAACCACTATATACGGGGCGGTGAGTGTGACTGCGTCAAGCATGTATATTGGCAAACATGGGATAAGAGGCAGAAATTGACTTCTCCTGAGGTGGACATCTAGGTTTATGGATCTGTGAGATAAATCTCAAGGGCAGCAGAACTGAGATCAATAGTTACCTCAAGGAGCGATAAATCTTCCTGCTCACTGAAACGTGAAGTCCATATTTGTAACATCCATTTGCATTGCTTCATTAGAACTACAGTAAACCCTCGATTTAACGGACCTCGATTTAACGGACTTCTGATGCAACGGACAAAATTTCTGAGCAAGTCTGATGCATCTGAAATCCATTTCTCGCGGGCTGGCTGCTGGCTCCCGGCTGCCGCCCAGGTCACAGCAGCGGGCGGGCTGGCTGTCGGCTCCTGCCCAGCTCCCGGCTGCAGGCGGGCTGCCGTCTCACGCCCGAGTCCCGCCAGCAGGCGGGCTGGCTGACGGTTCCCGGCTGCCGCCCGGGTCCCAGCAACGGGCGGGCTGCTGCTCCGACAGCTCGGTTTTTTTTATTATTAAATAACGGACTTTTTGATTTAACGGACACCCCCTCGCCCGAATTAGTCTGTTAAATGGAGGTTTTACTGTATCTGGAAATCTGTTTTTGAAAACTACTTCTAAACATATGAACTTCAAGATCCTGGGAGGCGGGGGGAATCACCTCTACTGAACCTTTCCAGAAGCAGCCATTTGAATATGTTCTCTCACTAACCTAGAGGGGAATAACAGTTTCCCTTAACTCATCTGCAGCCAGTCAAAACACAAACCTGTACACAGGTCAACATTGCTCCACATCTCTCTATTGTTTACCTCTCACAGAGTCTCCAATCCAAATGTATGGACTTGTCACATGACTGATTTCAGCCAATCATGAGCCAGGTGTGTGTGTGTGTGCGGGGGGGGGGGCCCTCAGGCATAACGCACCCCTTGCCTCCTCCCCACCCATTAAAGTCACTGGGAGTTCCAGACCCTGCAGGCCTTGAAGATGCAATGCACTCTTTGTAGGAATGAATTTGGGGTGGCCATGAAGCTACAGAGGTGCTATCAAACTTGTGATCAATCAAGTTCCCATGAGACTTTAAGGATTTGATCCAAAGCCTCGTGGCATTTTTCCATAAACTTTATGGGCTTTGGTACAAGCCCTAAGAGCTGAAGTGTTTAACTCTGGGGCTGTGGTCACGTTCCAAATAGGCAGTTACCGTTTCACAATCCAAAATTCCTCTTCAATTGGAAAGTGGGATATTTTTAACTTCCTGGCCTTTTGGGTCATCTAATCCATGCCTCTGACAATGAGAAAGTGAGGAGGCCCTTCCACTTCCTTTGACCTTCGGAGCTATTCTCTCAAGACCTGGCTTTTGGGTCTCTGATGCCCAAGGCAAACGGATCTCATCCTCATGTAAACACACAACCCTAAACCACTCTGGAACAACACAAATCACTGACCTGCACTTGGCCTTTAACCATCCTCTTCTTCAAAAGCGAACGCCATATCCACTGTCTCCTGCTTATTGTCAAAACGACAGCATCTTTCATCCCAAAGCTTTCCATTCCCACCGGGCACGACATGAGATCCCGGACATTTCTTGTCTCTAATAAAAAGAACCAGTCCAGAAGGGCAAGTTAAAGAGAATTTTTCAGGTGAAAAATCGTTCATTGGAAAATCAAGCCTCCTTCCCTGTGTTGCTATTCACACCTTGTATCCTGCAAACAGAGGGAAAGCAGCTTTAAAAAAAATTGATTTTTTTTTCCAGAATGTATGCTGTTTTGTTTATTTTGTGCACTTTGCTCAAGAAACGCCCTCCTCCCCACACCAGACACTTTCTCACACAATACACACGGCTGCATTCACAAATAAGATTTCTAGCCAAAAATTGTTTACATTGATTTTTTTTAAGTTCCTGAAAACAATTCTATTAAAGTTAGGTAAAGCCTTTTCTTAAACCCCCCCCCCCCCAATCTTACATTGTGGGGTGCATACTACCCGTCTCTGTTCCGAGGAACTTTCTTGGAGGAGATTAGCACTCAGATGCATGGAGTGAATGAGTGAATCATGTGAAAGCAAACTAGGAAGTTGTGGTCTAGATGAAATTACTATAAGGTGGGTGCATTTGGCTGAAAGACTGTACTCAAAGAGTCATTATCAATGGTTCACTGTTCAACTGGGAGGACGTATCTCCTGAGGTCCCGCAGGGGTCAGTCCTGGGTCTGGTACTATTCAATATTTTCCTTAATGACTTGGATAATGGAATGGAGAGTATGCGTAGAAAACTTGAGGATGACACCAAGTTGGGAGGGGAGGCTAGCACTTTGGAGAACAGGATTAGATCAGCATTTAAAATAACCTTGACAAAGTAGAGACATGAGCTGAAATCAACAACATGAAATTTAACAAAGGTAAGTGCAAAGTACTTCACTTGGGAAGGAAAACGCAAATACGTGACTACACAATGGGGAGTAACTAGTGAGGTGGTCGTACTGCTGAAAAGGATCTGGGGGTGAGAGTGGATCACAGATTGAATCTGAGTCAACAATGCGATGCAGTTGTGAACCAGGCTATCATCATTCTGAGGTGTATTAACTGGGGTGTTGTATCTCTCAGACACACGAGCTAATTGTCCCACTCTACTCAGCACTGGTGGGGGCTCAGCTGGAGTTGTGTGTCCAGTTCTGGGTGCCATACTTTAGGGAAGATGTGGACAAATCAGGAGAATCCAGAGGAGAACAACAAAAATGATAAGCGGTTTAAAGAACCTGACCTATGAGGAAAGGTTAAAAAAACCCAAGCTTGAGAAAAGAAGATTGAGGTGGGACCTGTTAACAGACTTCAGATATGTTCAGGGCTGTTACAAAGAGGACAATGATCAATTGTTCTCCATGGCCACTGAAGGTAGGACAAGAAGTTATGCACTTAATCTGCAACAAGGGAGATTTAGGTTAAAACTTTCTAAATTGAGGGTAGCTAAGCTCCGGAACAGGCTTCCAAGGAAGGGGGTGGAATCCCCATCACTGGAGGTTTTTATGAACAGGCTGGACAAACATGGAGGGTCTAGATTTACTTGGCCTCAGTGCTGCGTGCTGGACTTGGTGACCTTTTGAGCTCCCTTCCGGCCCCGCATTTCTAGGACTTTGTGAAACAAGCCGTGTTATTCTTTATTGCGTGCAGCCAAATGCAGGGTAGTGGTGAAGTTACCGTGGAGATGGAAAGCCAGGAGGGTAGTGCTGCTTATAAATCTTAGGCTGCCAATCTGATACCAGCCTTCCCGACCTGTGTTCACTTTTATTTCCTTCACCCTCCCAGGATGCCCTGCTGGTCATACTCAAGAGCCTGGCTCCGGCATGCCTCTTCAACGTCATCGGGTTCGGGTCGACCTTTAAGACCCTCTTTCCTGCCAGCCAAACTTACTGTGAGGTGGGTGAGGACGTTTCTGGACTCATTGGCATTCACAGCTCAGATGCTGCTGCGGGGGGATGGCACCTGCTGCCTTTGCAGGATGGTATCAGGGAACACGCTGCAGCTGATGCCAACCGTGCCCTGCCCTGGGATCGTCTGTACCAGGGAGCTGGTGGTGTAGCTCACTCGCTGCCCTGCCTCTCTGTGTGAAGTAGCTGCACACACCATTAGCCACAATCCTCTGGCCTTGTTCTGGAGTCCAGGTTCCTTCCCTTGCGCTGCTATGCTCCCTGTAACAGGTATTAACTGAGGGGTGCTAATACCCCAGATCCTTCCATTCTGGGTACCTGAGTCCCAGGGACTTATTCCGAGAGGACGAACCCCCTGAGACACCAGAACCCCTTTCTTTGCGGCCAAGATAGTGACCCAGGTTTGGAGGTTCATCACATGGCTTTTAGGAGCCCACCTCTCCTGGACTCTCTCTGCACTGGCCATACGCTAACGAGCACATGATCAGAAACCTCCTGAAACAGACAAGAGCTGCTCCTGCAGACTTCATCAACCCAGCCCCCTTCTCCAGCAGGTGCCAGGCCTTTCTGCCTCTGAGCCATCGCCATGCTCAGTAGAGAAGACCCCCATGTCCTCTTGCAGCCCAGCATGCTGCAGGGTGGGGGTTTGCGCACCACACAGCGTCAGACCTGGACAAACAGGGTCTAGCCTTTCCATAAAAAGGCTACTGTATGTGCCAGTCATTCACACCTCTAGTGTTACAGGCACGAGGCTGTTACCTCCTGATGTCCGGGTCGATGGCACCGATCACCCTCATCTCAGCCAAATCCATAGCGTTGGACTGGACAGCACTACGAGTTCCTTAGGAGGTGGATTAACGGGCACTGGCTAGCCAGCCCCACAAGCATGCACACAAAGTTCTGTGTCCGCCTTGTGCAGCCCCCGACATGCACACGGCTGTCACAAAAGATCCTCTGCGCTGACTTCCACTTTTCTCCCCTTCATACATCCTGGATCTTCACTGTTGGGCCCATGCACTCACGCACCACGGTCACATTGCACCCTGCAATGGTCTTGATTGCGATTGTTGTGTATTTACAGAAGGGCTCTTCCAAATCCTGAAGAAGCAGAGACCCTGCTCCAGGGAGCTCACTGTCTAAGGACAAACACACAATCGCACACAGGGTGAAACTACTCCCTGGTGGAGGGACAGCAGTGGCACCCGGCCCGGGCACCGGCCCCGTTTAAGCCCTAAAGAACCAAGCTCAAGTGGGATTTCTGCGTTGCATATGCCTTGCGCTGCCCTCCGCGAGGGGTGAATTTCACCGACAGAACATAGCTGCAGACGCATTGGGCGCGTGCCTTTTACAGAGGCAGCGCGGCTTGGTGGTTAGAGCAGGTGATCAAAAGTTGAGAAAGATGTGGGTTGTATTCCCAGCTCTCCCACTGCCTTGCTGTCTGACCCGCGGCCGGTCAGTTCTCCTCTCCAGGACCCTGTATCCCCCCATCCGCTAAACTGGGGGTGTAGTAATTTCCTCATATGCTTCAGGATACCCGGACGAAAAGTGTCATACCAGCACTCAGCATCAATCACAATATTTACCACAGTCCCTCTAGCTAGTGGGCGCTTCTGCTCCCTTTGCAGGAGAGTTTGGCCATTGCGTGTGAGAGCATCAAGAAGATCCGGGCGGACATGGGCGGCACCAACATCTTATCCCCTTTCAAGTGGATCATCCGGCAGCCCATCCACCGGGGCCACCCGCGCCTGCTCTTCCTGCTGACCGACGGAGCTGTGAGCAACACCGGGAAGGTCATTGAGCTGCTGCGGAACCACTCCTTCTCCACCAGGTACGGACAACTCTGGGGTCCTCTGGCATATGGGCAGAAAACCAGCATGTAGGGGACTCGGAATGCAATGCCAGCAGCAGGTGTCCATCTTACGTTTCACAGTCGTTCCACACGCAGAGTGAAAGGCAGGACGGTAGGTCGTAGTATCAGGGTTTGGAATGGATCCCAGAAGTTCAGGGGCTTTTCTGGAAAGTCATCCAGACAATCGGAGCCAGGGAAATTCGGCTGGTCTTTCATTAGAGCAGCCTCTTCTCTGATCATAGAATCATAGAATCTCAGGGTTGGAAGGGACCTCAGGAGGTATCTAGTCCAACCCCCTGCTCAAAGCAGGACCAACCCCAACTAAATCATCCCAGCCGGCCTCACAGTTCCCATGGTTCTCAGTGGGAGCAGACCTGAGCCCTTGGCCTATGAAGTGAGACCAGTGCTTGCCGGCCTTTCACTAGCCAGCCAGGTCCAAGCTCACACCCATGGCTTTTCCTGCCTGATGCCGACTCTTGATCGCAGGCTTCTGCCAGAAGCAACAGCAACAACCAAAAGGTCACTTTGGCAGAGGGGCCGGGGAGGTCAGGAACACACTTGGCGGCTCTCTCCTCGAGAAGGTTCATTTTAATCCTGAGCAGAGATAATCGCCGGGTCGTTAATGTATCGACCGCAGGACTCGGCTGGGGAAAACAGCCAAACCCCGTCCAAAAGCCGGCTGTTTGCATGCAGAGCAAAAGCCAGCAAGCGGAGGTAGAGGGAAGGGGGGTGCCCCAGGGCCAACGCCCAGCAAACCCGCATCCCTTTGGGTGCCACCGGGGAGGCATCCCCCTCTATCATTTTGCCCCCTTTCGAGCAGGGCCGAGCAGTTGAGCCTAAACATCTGGCTGACTCGCTGCTCGTGGAGGCACCTCACTGGAGGCTGATTTCAGAGGGGCTGAAGGCCTGAAGCTCCGGTCGAAATCAACGGGAGCTGAGACTGTCCAATGCTATTGCACTGCCCAGCATTAGTGGGGGGTTAGGGACTGATCCTACACCCAGCCTCCTGCTCTAACTGCCCCCGCTCCTCACCCCTGACCTGCATCCTCAATTTCCATCTTCCCACAGGTGCTATAGCTTTGGCATTGGGCAGAACGCCTGCAGGAGGCTGGTACGCGGGCTGGCTGCCGTGTCCAAGGGGAGCGCAGAATTCCTGGCGGAGGGCGAGAGGCTGCAGCCAAAGGTGCGGCTAACTCCCTTCTCCTTGTGGGGAGGGGGCAAAGCTTGGGTCGGTCTGGATAGGTGCCCCAAAGACTGGAGACTTCTCTGCACCCCAACAAAGCTGGGCTGGGGCAAGGGAGTCCGTCCTGCAAAGGGGCTGGGCTGGGACTGCGTAAAGACGAGGGAAGGAGGCGGATGGATTATTTGCTGATTTGACAGACCTGCAGCTGAGCAGGTGGGTGACCGCGGGGGTCACTGGCTGGCTTTGTGTCAGCAGGAGAGCAGCCAATGGGGCTGGTGCTTTTCACCCCCATGAGAGCAGAATGCACACTGAGCAAGTCCCCTAACGATGCCCCACGGGGAGGGGGTGATGGAGCAAGGGTACACGCTGGGCAGCTGGTACACTGGTGTGCTAACACCAGTACCCATCACGCTGACCCTGACTCGTATGGTCTCCTTGTACTTTGTCTATATCCACCTGTTGTCTTCAATATCGGGGTTAATAATACAGACACTTCCCAAAGAAGGTCAGAGGGCTAAAGATGAAGAGCCAGGGATTATGAGTCAATTATCAGCTCTTTGGGGGCAGGGCCCATCTTTCTGTCCCCTGTTAATTAATAAATAAAACAAAAAAGTACTGCTTCACACAATGCACAGTCAACCTGTGGAACTCCTTGCCAGAGGATGTTGTGAAGGCCAAAAGTATAACAGGGTTCAAAAAAGAACTAGATAAGTTCATGGATAGATCCATCAATGGCTATTAGCCAGGATGGGTAGGGATGGGGTAGGAAGCTGGGAATGGTGACGGGGAATGGATCGCTTGATGATTCCCTGTTCTGTTCATTCCCTCTGGGGCACTACCTGGCACTTGCCATTGTGGGAAGAGAGGATACTGGGCTAGACGGATCTTTGGTCTGACCCAGTCTGGCCGTTCTTATGCTCTTATGTGTTTATCCAGCACCTAGTACAGGGGGTTCCTGGGCCAGGACAAGGGCTACCACAACCCTGATCATAACAACAGGAGGCCTTAGAAGCCAAGGGGGCAATAGCCCAGTCCACTGGCAGCCATGTGAAGAGATGATGTGTAGCTGGACACGGGGATCATCTCTTCCTTGGTGACACGTCTCCAGAGGAAAGCCGGTGGCAAGGTGCCCGCTGGTGGCACCAGAGCTTTGTTCCCCAGCTAGCCAGGGACCTTCCAATCCACCTCCAGCCACCCTGCCCTCTTTCTGTAGAATGGGTCAGGGCAGAAGGGGCGGAGGGGTGGTGGGTTTTTATTCATGCTGAGGGACGGCTCCCTTTTAGCAGGTTTTTAGATGGTGATTTTGAAGGCGAAAGGGCTCCGGGTCCCGGAGTTTTATGCCACGGTGGGCTGATAGGAGATGCCAGAGGAGAGCCGCCCTGTGAGGGTATCTCCAGCCTGCTGCTATCTATCCCAGTCGGAGCCCAGCCATGCCAGGCCCTGCTTCCTGTTGGAGCGGTTCTGGCTGGCTCGGTGAACCGTAGGACGGGAATTTAGACTTGCCACCTTCCCAGGCGTATCTAACAGGACAAAGCCGGGCGTCTCCACGTTGTGGCCCATCAGCGCGCCACGGTGGGGCACCACTGCCGCACGACGGGCTCACGTCGCACCCACGGGACAGGTCCAAAAAGCCACCTGCTATTTTGTCCCACCAGTTTTGCACTCAGAACGCGCTGCCGGTGCAAAGCCTGGTTTGCGCACACATCCCCCCCCCCCCCCAACCCCATCGCAGGGGCAGCAAGCCCGGGGTGGATTTTGCAGCTCCAGGCTCCACTCTCAGAAGCGGGGGGATCACTGGCACCAACAACTGCCTTGCGGCACCAGTTACACTCCCCCACAGGCGCACGCCGAGGTGCTCAGGCAGCCGTGCACGCCCCTGCTCGCACCACGGGCCCGCACACTCGGTCCCGACCCCCTCCCCTCTGCTGTTTGACAGTCCACATGGGTCTGTGCTCTGTCCCGCCAGATGATCAAGTCTCTGAAGAAAGCGATGGCCCCGGCCCTGAGCGACGTAACCGTGGAGTGGGTCTTTCCTGAAACCACCGAGGTCCTGATCTCGCCCGTCAGTGCCAGCTGCCTCTTCCCCGGCGACCGGCTGGTTGGGTACGGCATTGTCTGTGACACGTCCCTGTACGTCTCCAACCCCAGAGCTGTAAGTAACCTCCGCCGCGTTTCCCAGCCCCATGGGCAGTGCGTGTTCGTTTGTGTATTTGTACGTGTTTGGGTGTGCATGTGCATGGCGGGTGTGCATACGTGGGGCATTAGACATGGGGTATCATAGAATCATAGGATATCAGGGTTGGAAGGGACCTCAGGAGGTATCTAGTCCAACCCCCTGCTCAAAGCAGGACCAATCCCAACTAAATCATCCCAGCACTCCATAAAGAGGTGTGGGGATAATGTACGAATGGCTAAGACTGCCAATTCTGAGCTCTTTCCAGACCCAGCAGGCCGGAGTGGCTGCAGCATTTCCCCCTCCTCCCCCCAATTCCTCTCTTTCCCCATTCTTCCCCAGGACAAGAGGCGGCGCTACAGCATGATGCGTTCCCAGGAGTCAGGCAGCTCCGTTTTCTTTCACTCCCAGGAAGAGGGAGCTGGCTCGGACAGCTGGAGCTATCCCAAGGACTCGGAGGGGGGGCTCCCTTCAGAGCGGACCCCGGATCTCTTGACGGTTGGCGAAGAACCGAGGAGAGAACCTGACCCAGATGCTGGTCAGTTTCCCCTGGTCGTAAAACCGATAGCATCACCCGCTCCTCTTCCTGAGCATTGCTTTTGGCCACTGGTTTGTCGCTTTCAGAGAACAGCCCCTTCAGCTAGATCTCTGCGAAGTGGGGAGGGGGGGGAGGGGCTCAACTCACCACACAAAGCTCAGAGACTCCATTTAGCTTGGATGCTTTATCCAGTCATGTCTGGGACTCGAACTGGGAACCCACTGAGAACAGGCCTCCCCCGAGATTTGCAGCACATCCTGGGCTCTAGCCCTTGGATGACTATTGCCACGTTTGCGCTCCCTCTCGTAGCCAAAACCATCTTCACCGAAAGGCTTCCTGGGCTCTTGGTGACCCTCTGCAAGGTCTGGATCAGGCCAGATTCCAACTGTAGGATCTTACCGAACCCCATCCCGCCACTAGGCAGATCCCTCTGGGGACATGCCGGGCCCTGCTGCTTCCACAAAGGGAGGGAGAGGGGTTAGATTAGGGGACTGGGAATCAGGACTCTGGGTCTCTATTCCTGGCTCTGCCACTGACTCTGCTTGCGCCATTGTGCAAGTCACTTTGCCTTTCCCTGCCACACGTTCCCCATCAGCGGAATGAGGTGAATGACGTTTACCTCCCTGCCAAGCGTGGGAGAGGACAGAGGTGGGACAACTCTTCGGCTAGACATTCCTCAGCCTTGCAAAAGAGTCCCTGAGCAAGGACCAAAGTCACACTCGAGAGTGAGGAGAGAGGAGTCTGGGGCAGATGGAAAACCAAGCTCCTGACCTCATGGGCGTTAACGAGTCCCTGGCACTTTTCTCAGGGCTAAGGGTATTTATCCTGTTGGCCCAGTCCAATGCCAACGGTGTCCCGGCTGCGTTCCATCCTGGGAAGAGCTGCAGGTCAGTCCTGGGGGCAGGGATCCCCGATTCGATGGGCATCCTTCAGCACAAAAGCCACTCTGTGAACGTAAGTCCATGGACTGTATTCCAGAGCTTGGCCCCTTCATGCCTGGGCCACAGCTGCAGATGAGCAGTCTGGAGGGTTTTTCCCTGGGGGTTTTCAAGCACACGTCTCTCTGGTGTCCATCCCCGTACCTGGTTTCTCTCTGTCCCGTACACGGTCCCGCTGAGAGTGAAGGGGCGGGGCTCTCTGCCCTCTGGAGGAAGGGGGCCTCCCACTCTCTGCTGCCTGAGACAAGGGATGTTAAAGACCCGGCTGGCGCTGGCTGGTCCCGCTGCTGATCAGCTCTTCCTTCCAACAGGGCTGGACCCTAAGTCCTCCTCCCGGCGCAGGGTGTACAGCACCAATCACATTGCCAGCCACGAGCCGTTCAAGAGGGTCCCCACGGCCAGCGATCCGAGCGCAGCCCTGGGGAAGAACCCCCTTCGCAAAGCCCACATACAGGATCTGTGCCAGCTCAGCCCGGACCCACAGCCCTGGCTGGCGGATTTCCAGGTAAGGGCCGGTGTTTGGCCTCGACAGTGGGATGCGCCAGCAGGGGCCTGGCCGGGGTATCCCCGCACTGCTGCCCCTCGTACGCCGGTGCAGCCTGGGCCTCGCTTTCTAGCTCGGAGGGGCTCTTTCAGGGGCACAGGGCGGTGCCCAGAGGTTCTGTACCTGGCGTAGCTCCTGCCCGATGTGCCACTTGCTTGCACTGGAGCCTAGAGATCCAGGAGTTACACTGTGACTCCCAGCCCCAGAAGCTGCAGGGTGAGAGTCCGTTTCACCCACTGTCCTCAGTGGAGCAGTCTCAGGGCCATCTCAGTTCCCCCGGACACTCTGTCCTCCCTGTACTGTAGTCACATGGGGCCAGGTTTTCAATGCGCTCAGCTCGGCTGGTTTTTGAGTGATCTCAGCGCGCGGGGCGCATGGTGAGTGGAAGGAGCCGAGCTCTCCTGAAAATCAGGTGCGAGTGCGGAGCAACTAGACCCCTGGCCCTGGGCTCTTCTGAAAATCTGGCCACAGTGGAGGATTCCAACCTTGCTTCCACCCCCCAGCGGCTTCTTTGCCGGGTGCTCTGCTGCCTTTCCAATGCAGCGGCTTCGCCGTCTCCTCCGCCCTCTCATCTCCTGCATGACACCAGTCCGGAGCTGGGGCTTCCAGCATTGCTCCCCGGCCCCAGTGCACCCTCTGGGGTGTAGGATGCTCTTCGGTGCGCCATGTCCAACGCCTCCTGTCTCCAAACCCACCGCTATAAGTTCTGTCCACACTCAGGTGACTACGTCCATACAATCAGGTGCAGGGGCAGCGTTGCAGCGGCAGGCAAAGCTCACCGGTTCTAGGGGCTCCGATCCGGAGCAGGCTTCGCGCGCGTGCGCGTTTTGTGCTGCAACGTGGCGCAAAGGAGAAAACGTTGCCCGCCAGAAATAAAGCCCAGAAGGTAGAAAACTCCTGTCTGGATTCCCAGCGGGGGCGCACTTCTTCTCATAGCCTGGGCTCACGTGTTTCGTCGGCATCTCCACTGCCGCCTTCATCAGCGGGGTCTGAGCTTTGTTTTGTTGTTTCTTTGATCCTAGTTACACCTTTGAATTCTTCTTGGGTTCATATTTCACTAGAGTTTAGCTAAATGATCTAAACCCTTCAGATCTGTAGCAGTGCCTGGGTGCCTCACAGCAGAACACAAAGTTAATCTTCATGCAAACCCCGTTAATATAATGCCGGGCCAAGGCCATGAAAGACTGGGTACAAAAGGAGCTGGAGCGGAAAGTCTGCCCCATGCAAGTTTCCAGAGAGATTTTGCTTTAATTCACAGCTCTTTCTTTTCACATAGACACAACAGGCTACATTATTCCCAGAATGAGTTTGCATCAGCGGCCCAGCAATTCTGATCACTCCCACACCTTCAGAACCGAGGGTCCAATTCATTCCCTGGTGGTACTCCATTGGGCCAGAGAGATTCAGGTGTGTCTGTGCTCCACTCCTTGCAGCTGAGGCTGGGGACAGAGGTGGCTTTGTCACTTTATTGCTTCCCCCACCATCCCAGAGGCAGCTGGAAGTTAATTCAGCCCTTTGTGCAAGCTAGAGCAGCCTCCAAGCTGTTCTAACTTGTGCCCGTTGGAACAGCTTCCTCTTGCTTGTGGGCTCCTAGGGCCACCCATGCTCCAGGGATAGTGACTTTTCACAGAAGGCCAGGGAGACGCTGGAAAGGGTCCGAGGTTCAGCCCACAAGAAGGCTGCTCGCTTCCCTTCTGAGGTCCTTATAAACGGAAATAACAAGGTGAGGTTAGCCGAAAGGGTGATTTCCGCGGTCTGCGACGAATCCAAGGCATTCAGTCCCCTCTGAACCCGATCTCAGCATGGCAATTTTCAGGCCAAGGGCTGGAATGGCTCACTCCGCTGTTTGACATGCCTGAGATGGTCTCCTTCGAAATCAGTGTCTGCAACAAGCCCGGGGCAGACCAGAACAAGAACAGCTGCTGCTGCATCCCCGTTCCCATGGCAACCCTGAACAGGGTATCCGAGGTCTTCGATATGTTTTTGATCTGCCACAGGTTACCGAGATTGGCGGGGAGGGGAGGGGAGCCGAGGGAAGGAATGGGGCGATGGAGGGCTGTGAAAGAGAGACAATAAGAGAGTGGAGAGAACAGAGGAGTAGGACACCGGGGAGAGAAATTATTCTCTCAGCCTCAGGGGTGAGGGGAGATGGAGGGTGCTGGTCTGTGGAATATCACTAAGTCCAGGCGTTTCTAAGGGGTGGTTAAGTACAGATATACCAGGGTGGATGATTCAGTCCTTCTGGGCTGTAGGGCTGGAGAGGTATTTGTGTCTTTCCCCCATTCGGTGTCTGCACCGTTAGGGTCAGCCAGGCCCCAGTCTCTGTGGGGATGATGGTGTTTAGAAGACGACTAGGAGAAATCAGCCCTCTTCAGAACGCAGCCAGTGGTCAGACAGGCGCGTTCTGCTTGGTTTTAATTGCTGCCGGTTCTGCGGCATCTCTCACGCGGTGAGGTCCCCCTAGGGCTGCAGATTGGATGTGTGTGTGTGGGGGGGGCAGCTTGACATATTCAGAGACGTGAAGGCAGAGTTCATCATCCCCTGCCCCCCGTGCCCGCCCCACAACTGGAAAGCAAAGGTCAGCGCATCAGGATGGATGGTTTAAACTCCCTGACGCTTCCCTGATCTCCACGGAGAAAGTTCCAGGAGGGGAGAGAGCGAGTGGACAGGAGGGGGGAGAGCGAGCGGACAGGAGAGGGGAGAGCGAGCGGACAGGAGGGGGGAGAGCGAGCGGACAGAAGGGGGGAGAGCGAGCGGACAGGAGGGGGGAGAGTGCGAGCGGACAGGAGAGGGGAGAGCGAGCGGACAGGAGAGGGGAGAGCGCGAGAGGACAGGAGAGGGGAGAGCGCGAGCGGACAGGAGGGGGAAGAGCGAGCGGACAGGAGGGGGGAGAGCGTGAGCGGACAGGAGGGGGGAGAGTGCGAGCGGACAGGAGGGGGGAGAGCGAGCGGACAGGAGAGGGGAGAGCGAGCGGACAGGAGAGGGGAGAGCAAGGGACAGGAGGGGGGAGAGCGAGCGGACAGGAGGGGGAAGAGCGAGCGGACAGGAGGGGGAAGAGCGAGCGGACAGGAGGGGGAAGAGCGAGCGGACAGGAGGGGGGAGAGCGAGCGGACAGGAGAGGGGAGAGCGAGCGGACAGGAGAGGGGAGAGCGAGCGGACAGGAGGGGGGAGAGCGAGCGGACAGAAGGAGAGAGAGCGAGCGGACAAAAGGAGAGAGAGCGAGCGGACAGGAGAGGGGAGAGCGAGCGGACAGGAGAGGGGAGAGCGAGCGGACAGGAGAGGGGAGAGCAAGGGACAGGAGGGGGGAGAGCGAGCGGACAGGAGGGGGGAGAGCGAGCGGACAGGAGGGGGAAGAGCGAGCGGACAGGAGGGGGGAGAGCGAGCGGACAGGAGGGGGGAGAGCGAGCGGACAGGAGAGGGGAGAGCGAGCGGACAGGAGGGGGGAGAGCGAGCGGACAGAAGGAGAGAGAGCGAGCGGACAGGAGAGGGGAGAGCGAGCGGACAGGAGAGGGGAGAGCGAGCGGACAGGAGAGGGGAGAGCGAGCGGACAGGAGGGGAGAGAGCGAGCAGACAGGAGGGGGGAGAGTGAGCGGACAGAAGGAGAGAGAGCGAGCGGACAGGAGAGGGGAGAGCGAGCGGACAGGAGAGGGGAGAGCGAGCGGACAGGAGAGGGGAGAGCGAGCGGACAGGAGGGGAGAGAGCGAGCAGACAGGAGGGGGGAGAGCGAGCGGACAGGAGGGGGGAGAGCGAGCGGACAGGAGAGGGGAGAGCGAGCGGACAGGAGAGGGGAGAGCGAGCGGACAGGAGAGGGGAGAGCGAGCGGACAGGAGGGGAGAGAGCGAGCAGACAGGAGGGGGGAGAGCGAGCGGACAGGAGGGGGGAGAGCGAGCAGACAGGAGAGGGGAGAGCGAGCGGACAGGAGAGGGGAGAGCGAGCGGACAGAAGGAGAGAGAGCGAGCGGACAGAAGGAGAGAGAGCGAGCGGACAGGAGAGGGGAGAGCGAGCGGACAGGAGAGGGGAGAGCGAGCGGACAGGAGAGGGGAGAGCGAGCGGACAGGAGAGGGGAGAGCAAGGGACAGGAGGGGGGAGAGCGAGCGGACAGGAGGGGGGAGAGCGAGCGGACAGGAGGGGGAAGAGCGAGCGGACAGGAGGGGGGAGAGCGAGCGGACAGGAGGGGGGAGAGCGAGCGGACAGGAGAGGGGAGAGCGAGCGGACAGGAGGGGGGAGAGCGAGCGGACAGAAGGAGAGAGAGCGAGCGGACAGGAGAGGGGAGAGCGAGCGGACAGGAGAGGGGAGAGCGAGCGGACAGGAGGGGAGAGAGCGAGCAGACAGGAGGGGGGAGAGCGAGCGGACAGGAGGGGGGAGAGCGAGCGGACAGGAGAGGGGAGAGCTAGGGACAGGAGGGGGGAGAGCGAGCGGACAGGAGGGGGGAGAGCGAGCGGACAGGAGGGGGAGAGCGAGCGGACAGGAGAGGGGAGAGCAAGGGACAGGAGGGGGGAGAGCGAGCGGACAGGAGAGGGGAGAGCAAGGGACAGGAGGGGGGAGAGCGAGCGGACAGGAGGGGGGAGAGCGAGCGGACAGGAGGGGGAGAGCGAGCGGACAGGAGAGGGGTAAGCAAGGGACAGGAGGGGGGAGAGCGAGCGGACAGGAGAGGGAAGAGCGAGCGGACAGGAGAGGGGAGAGCGAGCGGACAGGAGGGGGGAGAGCGAGCGGACAGGAGGGGGGAGAGCGAGCGGACAGGAGGGGGGAGAGCGAGCGGACAGGAGGGGGGAGAGCGAGCGCACAGGAGGGGGGAGAGCGAGCGGACAGGAGGGGGGAGAGCGAGCGGACAGGAGGGGGGAGAGCGAGCGGACAGGAGGGGAGAGAGCGAGCGGACAGGAGGGGGAAGAGCGAGCGGACAGGAGGGGGGAGAGCGAGCGGACAGGAGAGGGGAGAGCGAGCAGACAGGAGGGGGGAGAGCGAGCGGACAGGAGAGGGGAGAGCGAGCGGACAGGAGAGGGGAGAGCGAGCGGACAGGAGAGGGGAGAGCGAGCGGACAGGAGAGGGGAGAGCGAGCGGACAGGAGAGGGGAGAGCCAGCGGACAGGAGAGGGGAGAGCGAGCAGACAGGACGGGGGAGAGCGAGCGGACAGGAGAGGGGAGAGCGAGCGGACAGGAGAGGGGAGAGCGAGCAGACAGGACGGGGGAGAGCGAGCGGACAGGAGGGGGAAGAGCGAGCGGACAGGAGGGGGGAGAGCGAGCGGACAGGAGGGGGGAGAGCGAGCGGACAGGAGGGGGAAGAGCGAGCGGACAGGAGGGGGGAGAGCGAGCGGACAGGAGGGGGGAGAGCGAGCGGACAGGAGGGGGAAGAGCGAGCGGACAGGAGGGGAGAGAGCGAGCGGACAGGAGGGGGAAGAGCGAGTGGACACATACCGGCAATCGCTTCCACAGGGAGACTTTCCACTGAGCTCACATCAGCTGCCTCCTTGCTTAGGCACCGAAGGGGCATTTTCAGGGATGAGGAGAAGCCAAACTCCGCTGAGAAGAAGGGGGAGTGAGTGTCCCTTCATCACCCGGGGCTGGCCTGGTGTAGAGTCAGTGAGCCCTCCTCCAAATGAACCCCACTGGGTTGTCAGAGGAGCTTTGCGGGGTGGTGGCAGTGAAACACTTTTCTCCAGTCAAGGGATGTCGTTTCCCATGTCAGCGTAGACAGCTGGGTCAGGAAGGGAATGGGTCAGACACAGGTGGGTCTGTGGCAGGATCTCCCCTTCCTATCGATCCATCCATTCCCTACACAAACCTCTTCTTTCCAGCCGTCTATTGCCATACACACCCCTAACAGTTGTGGGGCCAGGTCTTTCCTAGCAAGACCCCCTCACCCCCTGTGCGCGGCTGGCATTGTCTCTCGCTCGCCGACCTTTCCCTGTTCACAGCCTTTCGCCGACGGCCCCTACGTCGCCACCCCGCGGATCCGAGGCACCGGCGCCAGGAGGCCCTCTCTGCTGAACCAGAGCTGCATGTCCTTCTGTCAGGACGCGGACACTCCCCAGCCCCAGGATGGTCTCCAGCCCCCGGGGCCAGGCCGGTGTCTGGGTCAGCCGGAGGCCAGCTCTGTCCTGAGATCCTCCTCGGGGAGTCGGAGCCCCGGGGATCAGGGTAAGTGACATCCGGCAGGTCGCTATGGAGAGGGTCCGCCTCTGGAGCACAGCTGGCCTCGCACGCTAACCGGTCTGTCTGTGCACCTCCCACCGTGGCACCTTGGTCCCTTTATAGGAAATGTTGGTCAAATCGTAGAGGCCAGCGGCTGCCCCAACACGCCCCCTTCTGGCTGAGCATGGAATTGCACCACTTCTTGCCTCAGTTTCTCTGCCCCACCCCTTTCTTTTGGCCTACTCCAGCCAGCAGAAGGTCTTAGCCCTTCAGCCAGACCACTTTGCAGAGTCTAGCTCCTTTTGGGGCCACAGTGTCCTTTACAAACATCCAGCAGAAATGTAAACAAAACAAACCTTCAGCCCCGCTGGGCTCCGCTGGCCTCCTCCTCCTCGTGAGTCCGTCTCATCCTCTAGCGTTTGCCCCATGCCTTGTCCGGGCTCCTGTGCATTCAGCAACCCCACTGTCAGGGCTGGCAAACTCCTCTCCTCACTCAGGGCTTCGGGCAGGTTCCAGTTCCTTAAGACCCTGGTCTCCAATCAGGCTTCCTGGAGTGGCTGCTCTGCTCTGTTTCCTCCGGCTGCTTCCCAGAGAAAGGGAACACGCCCTCGCCCGTCCTCTGGGTCTCCTCTCTCCAGCTGGGCACTCCTAGGCCCCAGTGTTTTCTGAGGAAAAACAAAACCCCATCAAAAACAACCCCAGCTCCTCTCCAGCTGGGCTTTATCCCTAATCAGGCCTGGCACCTCCTCCTGGTGTCCCCAGCCTGGATAGTTGGCTTCTGTCAGGGTTCCCTCCTGACTCTGAACTCTGGGGTACAGACGTGGGGATCCGCATGAAAGACCCCCTAAGCTTATTTCTACCAGCTTAGGTTCAAAACTTCCCCAAGGCACAAATTCCTTCCTTGCCCTTGGGATGGCTGCCACCAAGTGATTTAAACAAACATTCAAGGAGGGCCACTTGGAGTCCTAGCCCCCCAAAATATTCCCCCCAAACCCCTTCACCCCCTTTCCTGGGAAGGCTTGAGAATAATATCCTCACTAATTGGTTACAAAGCGAGCACAGGCCAAAACACAAGGGGAAACTAAGGCACCAAGCAGCTAAGTCACTTGTCCAAGATCACACAGTGAGTCATTTGCTGTCAGATTCAGAATACAGGAACTCCCTGACAGCAGTGGGGGTAACTGAGAGCAGAATTTGACCCCAAGTATCCTGACAGTCAACCCGGGGTTCCAACTCCTACTCTGGCATGTTGTCAAAGTGGCCCTCCTCTGGGAAGCCCCATGGGACACCAGTGACAGCGGAAGATGGGAGGACACCTGTTCTAGGCCTTGCTCTTCACTGTGATGCTAACTCATTGTGTGCCTGTTGCTTGCTTGCAGAATCTGCCCAGCACCCCTCCTTTGCCTTTGAAACAGAGACGTCGTCAGACTGGGATCCCCAAGACCTTGATCTCGGCTCCGCCCGGGGTTGCCTGCGCTCCCCCAGAACCCTCTGCAAGGCGGTGGTGAAGGGGTTAAGGAGTAATGAGCCTGTCCAGTGGGAAATCCCCTTTGACATCCGGCCCCTGTTCCAAGACAGAGAGAACGGCGAAGGGGATCTGTGGAACGAGACCTTCCACCACTTGGCGGCCAAGTCCATCATCCGGGACTTCGAGCAGCTGGCCGAGAAGGAGTGTGAAATCGAACACGGTAATGTCCTTGCCAGCCAGCCTCTGGGAGATTCCCAGAGCTGGTGTCAACCATTGCCACTGCCCTGGCCTCAATGACACCGTGTCAATTTACGGCAGCTGGGGATTTGGCCCTCAGTCCTAGCACGTGTTAACGCAAGGTCACATGGTGAAGATGCACCGTGGCCACGTGTTGATGCTCCATGTGATGATCTGAGGAGCGTCCACCAAGGCTGGCTTCCTGCCCTCTCCGCTTTTCTCCAGCTCTAATTGCTCATTAAATATCCCCTCCTGCCTGTCAGCACGCGCCTTCTCCTCTCCCTCTCACCTTCTCCCACACACCTCTGCTTCCCACGTCGGGCTGCTAGTTATATTTTTAGAGGGTTAGTCACGTTGAGTCGTGAGCCCAAATCAAACGCTTTTAGGCCTTCTGAGAGCCATAGCCCAACACCTGCCGCTCAGCCCCCCCGCCCTGGAGTCGCAATTCTCCGGGCCGGGCTTTGAATGGAACATCAAACGGTTCTGTTCAAAGAAGATTCCAGACGTTTAGACTCTACCAGGAAATCTGTCCCTGATTATTGCTCTTGGCGGAGCTGTTTGGGACACGTCTCTGAACAAGTCTGTGAATTAGCCAAACCTCCTGGGCTGGGGATCTCTGGATCGCCTGTCCCCTTGTAATATTTCTGCTACTTCCCCATTCTGGCACAGACAGAAGTGCTGTTTGTTCCCCTCTCTGAATGTCATTGTTTCTACCTCCAGTCCTGGCCCAGAAGCGCAGAGGCTTCGGACATGAAAATGAGTGGGCTGGGAAAGGAAACTGAAAGATTTGAGCCTGTTTGGCCATGGTTGGAGTTCGGCGTGTTGTTGCCATGGCTGGGGAGGGTTCTTTTTGCTTTGCCCATCCATCGGTGGGGGTCAGAGAGCCAAATTCTGCTCCGACTCAAACCCGTTGAACTCCGGGGACGTGCATGGGCGGTAACTCAGCACAGAAGTGGTCTGAAAACACACTCTCCCAAAGACACAGGAACCAAAAAAGCATCACCGGTAACTCTGCTGAGTTCAATGGACTTGCACTGGGGATGAATTTGGCCCTTGGGAGTTAATAAGGAGGCAGCCTTTTGCAGAACACGGCAGAGAGGGCCGTGGGGAGGCAGGCACAGGGGCCAGCTTACAACACTGAGCTCTGCCAGCTAGCAACTTCCTTTCCTGCAGGCATCTCTCCGCTCTTCATCCCTTTCTTGAAGTAACCCAGGGATGAAATTGTCCTGGAGAAATACAATCAAATGTAGGCATTAAGAGACAAAGAGAGAATCACTAGCCAGACTGGAAAGGGGCACACATGCCAACGAGGAAAGGAGGAGACGATGCTATTATTTAGATGGGAACCAGGTATGCCTGGGCAGCTACTGAAGAGCTGATGTTCTGTGGCTGCACTCGGTTGCGGCTGGGCGTGGCATAGCCGCTCTTCTCTCTCTAGCGCCCCCTCCTGTTGCTCACTCTGGTCCCGTGATGCTCTGACTCTTCTCGTGACTCCGTCCCCCAACCAGGTTACTCCCATCCCTTCTGGGAGTCCATCAAATAAAACTTCCGTGGGCTTACAAAAGGTTTTCTGTCCCGACTGGAGGCCCTGTGGTCCTCAAATCCATTATTGTCTCAGGGCTCTCAAAACTCCCAAGCCTGTGTTGTCCAGGGCTTCACACCACCTACCCGGTGATGGGTAGGGGAGCCCAGCCCCTCCTTCCCCCTTTACACTGGCTTCCAGTCCAGGGGCCCTATAATCAGCTGCCAACGGCTGCTCTGTTGGACACCTTGCTGGGCTTCTACAGACTGCAGCTGGTCAGCTGGTCTCTCCCACTGCCCCCCGAAGTTCACCTTTCAGGGCCAGGACTCACAAGGCTGTGCCCTGGAATCCCCCCATAAATCCCAAACCAAAAGTACAACTTAACCCAAGTTCTGCTCTCCTTGGGATTAACCTTCCCTCGCTCCTCAGGTTCCCTTCCACAGTTCCATAGTTAAATGCCTCCCAGGTCTCTCTTCCCAGACATCCGGATCCTGCCCTGGTATCAGGGCTCATCTTCAGAGCTTGGTCCTACTCTCTCCTGGCCTCCTGCCAGACTTGTCTCCTCACAAGAAGATCCCAGTGTCAACTCCTGCCCTGAGCTTCCTCCTTGACCCTCCCAGCCTCTCCACGGTCTAGTCCAGTGATACTCAAGATGGCGGCTCACATGCCATATGCCGCGCTTTAATATGTCTCCTGCGGCTCTTTGCAGCAGGGGATATTAACACACCGGGCGCTTTGACTATGCTCTTAACAAATGACGTTATCAACTTGCACTAAGTTCTTAACTTCTTTGCGGTGAGAATATTATGTATGTACAGAAAAAGGAACATATTTCCCCCTCATACTGTTTAAATATGACTAGACCGTATAGCAAATGAAACAATGAATTCATACGACGGGGACTCTTTTGGGCTTATCGCTAATTCGGCTCCTGAACCGCCTTTGTCTGACTATCGCTGCTCCAGTCCCAGGGAGTGATTGCAGAGTCCCTCCCGGCAGATCCCTTCTAGGCTTAACTTCCCTTCTTTATGGTCACCACCCAGCTCCTTCCGCAGCTGGGCTTCAATCTTTAATTAAGCCTGGGCCATCCCTTCCCCCCCACTGCATCCAGGGAGCATATTAGCCTCTCAGGTCCACATTAACCTTTTCATTGCTTTGCAGGGTACACCCCCCATCAAAGGAGCATAGCTGAAGCTGGGTTGGGCTGCTAATGGGAAGCACGTGAGGTTTGATACCTCAAGGCTTGGGCTGTCGACCCAAGTGGGGATGGTTTGTTTCACGGGGGCTTGGTTTGGTGGTAGGCTGAGGGGTGTTTTATGGGAATGCGTCGTGGCACATCACTTTATAGGGGTGTGGTACGGAGGGATACAGAAACATTCAAGGGCTTTTGAAAGGCCCAGACACCAACCGGTACCAGCCACAGTAAGCACTGCCTGGGCTACACCATCTGGGCTACAGTGGTGAAGAACCATCAGGCAATTCAAAGGGTCCCAGTGCCCCAGTTAAGAGCCTACAGCAGCTTGATTGGACACATCAGTCAGAGCTGGCTGTCACCCTAACGCTGACTCAGCGCTCCCAGCCTGCTCTGCTTCTGGGATGAAAGCTGGGGTGGGGTCTTTGAGGGCACACCGCGAGAAGGGCTCTTTCTAGCATACTAACCCGGGGGAGGGGAGGGAGAATGAGCAGCATAGGGGAATCTAATGGACACCCCCTCGCACCAAAGCAATGTCTCCTTTTTTCCCTAGGCTGTTCCCAGCTCTGTCCCACCTGGGAGGAAGCTCCAAGCTGGCCAAGTACCTGGAACGCTCCTCTCGGGGCTGTAATATTGGACTTGCTTTCTCTTTTGTGTGACGTTAGCACTCAGGGGCTGGACTGACAGCCCTGCAGCCTGCAGCGTCCGGCCCCGGAGAAGGGCACTGTCTAATCAGTCACCGAACAGGACTACGGCTTGCAGCCGCCTCAGACATTTCCCCGTGCTGGCCCATGCCACTGTGCCTTGAATCCTGCCCCAGAGAGACCACAGCTCTGGGCAAAGGGATACGCCAGTCCCCATGGTCAGTTCAGTCCTGGGTCTCTTGCTGAGGAGGTCGAGGAGTGGAGGTGGCTTTTGTGATCTAGGCCCCGGGAGAGGGACCGAGCCCACAAAACTCATGACTTGTAACCTGGCATCTCTCACCCGACAGGGTCTGGGAGGCGGTACCAGGTAAACGCCGTCCAAACCAGCAGAGCCTGCAACGTCATCAGCAAGTACACGGCCTTTGTCCCGGTGGATCTGAGCACCAGCGGCTACCTGCCCACCACGGTCGAATATGTCCATGCAGGTAACGGGACTCTCCAGCACACGCCTTCCCCACTCCTGGCTAATCTCCTGGGCCTCACTGCACAGGAATGTGAAGGGCAAGCCAAGGGGCGTCACACGGGAAACCTGGTTCAGCCAGCACCTCAAAGCTTGGGCAGGACAAAAAAATCAGGCCTGCCCATGTAGGTGATAATAACAACTCCATTCTCGTCTGTGAAGTTCAGGGCGCCTGGGCCCTGGATCTCCAGCTACTCCTTCAGGGCAGGTCTCCATGATGCTCATCTGGCCTGGTCTCAGAGGTTCTTAGTTCTGGGCTATGGTTGAGCTCTCCAGGATTGGAGCCCATGGATCTCTCTGCCCCACTTGGAGGCCAGGCGCTTTTCTCTCCACCATTTCTGACCACAACCGGCTTGGGGCCTGGAGGTGAAGGGGACTCTCAGCCTGGGCTGTTCTGAAGGCCCACAGCCTATGACAAAGTTGCAGCAGGCAAGGGGGTGTTCTTGCTTGGTGAGCAGGAGCGTGACGAACGTACCTCTCTTGAGAGCCCATGGCCAGTTACGGGACCGGTGGGCTTTCAACAGGCTCCAGGCTCTTAGCATAGAGTGAGGGCCACAGAAGCAGCCTACTGCTGAGGAAGGAGTTCCTAGGCCAGACAAGAATACAGTCCCAGGGCGAAGGAGGGTGCCATTGCTAGGCTTGGATGCCGTGAAGTGACTGATTTTGCCCAATTCACTTTATTGTCATTGTGTTTGTCTGTCCCTTGGGAACGGTACTGCTGGGAATTCCCTTGTTCGCATCAAGGGCCAGCGTCCAAACAAGGTGGCCAGCGGAGCTCAGGCTCAGGAAGCAGAAGGCACCGAGTCTTCTCCGTCGGACTCGGACGCACCCAGTCGACCTGCGGCCAGGATGGAGCAGATGATGGATTTTACAGCATGAGTAAGATTGCAGCCCTTCGGGGGCTTGGTTCTGTAATCACGGATTAGAACCTGGGCGTATGATCTTACCTGGGCGGGGCACTGACACATGCTATCAGCCCTCCCCAGTTTTTGCCTCTGCTCAGTTTTCTTCTTCTGGCCTTTTCTTTCGAACCGAGGCCTGTTTCTGGAAGGGCAGAGAGTTTAACTCCTGTAAGCAACGGCAGCATTTTCAGGCTGAAATCCTGACCCTAGGGAAGCCAGTGGGAGTTTTGCCATTTACTGCAATGGGGTCAGGATTCCATCTCAGGAACCTGTAATCTGAGCAGCACCAAGCCAACAGCTACAAACTGAGAGTTACGATGCCCTCGTTAGCTCCAGGGTAGATGAAGGCAGTTCATCCAGGCTACACCCCGCCTGCTATAGAATTGTCTCTGTCTTTCCTATGGCCAAGATGACTTCTCTTTGGAAAGGTACTGTCATATGAGAGGTCTGATGAGGAGCAAAGCATGAGGTCTGGACAGCTAACCCATGTGTCTAGCTGGAATCCATCTCTTGAAACAGGGCATCTAGAAAATAACATAGTCTGAAACTCTCCCATCACGAGAAGTAACTCTTGCTGATGCTCTGAGGTTAACCGGCAGCCACAACACAGGGGACATGAGGGGCCGCTGTAATTAGAGACATGGGGACTTCAGACATTTGACTGCCTCTGTAAATCTCCAGCTAATGAAGATAAGTTAGGTTGGACTTCGTCTTGCGCAGTCGTGACGGCTGCTGAATTAAAATGATCTTCTTGTTCAGGGACAAGGAGAGAGCTGGAATTCATGATTGTATGGAAAGTAACTGTGCTGAAAAATACATTTGATCTCTCAGAATAGATCTAGAATCAGCGGAGCTAGGTCTCTGCAGAGGGCTTGTCCAGAGGGCCACACACTGATGTTTTGAACTAGCTATACACCCAGATGTTGTTATATTGTAATGCAGGCATTTCTATGATCAGCCCCGGAAGAGAAGCGTGGCCATTTTCCAGCTCCTCTTATATGTATTGAAACATAACAATAAATACAAACAACCGGCAGGCTGGATCCTTAGCTGTGGAAATAGGCTTAGCTTTATTGAAGTCAGTGGAGAAAACAGGTCAAGTTATTCACATCAATTCCACACCACTGATTTACAGGTGTACACAGGTACATCCGATCTGTCAAGCTGGAACAAACCAATGATCCACCTAATCCTGAATCCTCTCTGTGGCCTGGGCACTACCAGATGGTCCAGAGGAGGGTATAACCTCCCCCCTATGCACCAAATTGTGCAGTCCTCTCCCACTGTGGCTCTAGAATGGAAGGAATGGGGTATGGCCAGAGGGAGGTGTCCTGATCTTGAGGCAATGTGGGTCCAGAGCAGAAGTGAGGACAGGCGAGACACCACCGCAGGCGAGCGCCCTGCGAAAAGACAGAGTTAATTCCCAGAACGACCAGCAGGAGGCGCCACGGTGGTGACGCGGCACCGTTACAGTGGCCAATAGAACGGTCATGCTGTGTAATCCTGACAAGGCGCGTTCCCTCTCCAAAGCTCAGTATAGCCATGGCGATGGTTTTGATGTGGAGACTGGTGTCGAAGGTAGCTACCTCCTCAGCTAGTGTAAATCAGCAGAACTCTACTGAAACCAATGCAGCTACCCAGTGTCTACCAGCGGGAGGTCTGGCCAAGCCATGGTAACCAGGAGGAGGGAGATGGTACCGTCTGTTGTGGTGCCAAGGGTGACGAACAAGCTAGCAGACTGACAGGCAGTGCTGGCTGTTCTGGAGGAGGATGGTCAGGCTGAGGGCGAGGGGACCGGTTGTGACCCTCACTCCCAGGCCAGGGTGATGCTGACACACGGTAACGATGTGGAGAAGGGTGACGTGGCCATTGTGCTTCTGCTGTTGCAGATGCAGATGAAACCAGCCTGTCGCCCGGCATTACACCCGCCTCTTCCGGCTGGGAGCGCTACAGTGTCCCGGAAGGTAAGAGCAAGACACGCACCGTATTTCTTAAGGTCGCCGTGGCACCGCTTCATCCGACCGAGGTTTCAAGTTGAGCTTAAAAGTTTTGTTTGTTTTTAAACCTGCCAGGATCTGCATTCAGGGTTCTGGGCTTTTCCGGCCACCGCTGGTCCCAGCCAATGGCAGGGCAACCTCTTTCTTCAGTGAGCCAGGGCTTGTGAACCTCCAGTTGTTACTGCAAGAGATCAGACTTCTGAAGTCAGATGTTGGCAGACAATGATTTCCAGCTATTGCGTTTGAAAATGTATTAGCTGGTCAATCTAGCGCCTACCCATGACTTTGGCTGGCGATTTGGGCTCTTAACTGAATTTTTTAGAACTACTTTGGCCAACATTTGTTTTTAAACGCCGGTGCCGAAAATTAGAGACCTAAATCCAGATTTAGGCCGCTGAATCAGTGCTCTGGTTTCTAGAAGTGCTAAGCTCTCAGCATCCCCCAGATAGCCTCTCCTATGAACATCTCCACCTTTGTTTTGAGTGGTGGATGAGTATCATTATCTCCGTGAGACGCCTGGAGAAACAGAAGCAGAGAGAGATGAAGTAACTTGTCCAAGCTCTTAAAGCAATTTAGTATCAAAGCCAGGAATAGACGCCAGGACCCAGCGCTCCCTGGACTCTCGGATTAATGCTTCCTTGAGGCCAGATGTTTCCTCACTTCAACCATGGCTCTGTATTTCTCCCCAGCTCCGCTGCAGAGTCTGTCTGCTTCCTCTGCTCACTCCCAGAAGTCCACTGATAGCCTTTTTTCTGCCAGGTAAGGGGCAGCAGAGCGTTCGGACTCAACGAGACCTCCTGGCCCCGGGACGGAGTATTCCCCTGCTCAGTGTTTTCTCCTGGCTGTGGGTTTGACAAAAGGGGTCCACGCGAGGGAAAGGCTGTAGGCTGTTTGGGGGGTGTCCACATCAGGCAGCTGCTTACACCGTAGAAATGGGGTTTGGTAAAGGGAGTTCACTGACCAATATGCCCTGCGGCTCACTCTTGCTTTCACACCGCGACACCCGTGGTTGGTTTACTGGGCCAGACAGCCAACACGTTGAGCCTGACGATCAGCAAACGGCCGCCTTTTTTATTCTTTATTTTAAATGCATCCTGCCCATTTGGTGCTTGTCACAGGAAGGGAAGTCCTGGGCCAGTCTCTGTGCCGCTGATGCGGCCTGTTGAAATCAGCGGGGTCCCTCTGAGGAGGACTTGGTCTGTGGAGGCTCTAGTCTAGACCCAGGCGTCACATGGCGGCAGCAAGGCAAGCTTCTTCGGAGTGCCCCACCAGGGCTCCCGAACTCGGACCTGGAAGGGCCACTAGTGAGGGGAGTGCAGGCGTGGTCAGTGGCCTGGGTGTCTCTGCTGAGAAGGGTGAGGAGTGCCAAGTGGGGTATGGACGCCTGCCCCCAGATCCCCAAATTCATGGCCCAGTGACCAGGCAAAAGATGGGAACATTTTGCTGTCTAGCCAGGCTGGATTTAAACCAGAGGCTCAGTGGTGAAAGATTCTCTAGCCTACCACCAGGCCCCTGAGCCATCCAGGGAGGGGAGAGGGGGTATATCTCCACGTCATCTGGTATGGAGAAACTGTGCAAGTCTAGGCCTATTGAAATCCAAGGGGATGGAGGCTCCTAAGTCACTTAGGCATTTTGACCAAAAAAAATCCTTCAAAATGTTTCCCTTTTTTAAAGGCTTCAAGAGATAAGGGATCAATGCAAAATGCCCCCTCTCTTCCCTGCCTACCTCCAGACTCCTCACCCTCTCTTCTGGCTACCTCCCTCATTCCAGTCCTTGGAAACCCCTGTCGGAGTCCCCGAGTCACATGGCTCACCCGGAAAGTGACAAGAAAAGGATCAGGGCTTAGGGTTCCCATGGTTTTGACAAGCTGAAGCTTGTCTGGGCCAGTCGGAAATGATGGTCCCTCCCAGTCTGATCTTTTGGAGAATCTAACAGATGTTCCCGGATGGAATTTGCCTTCCGATGGGCACACGCTAGGTTGAGGAGACTGATCTGTGCAGAATGGAGAGGATTCCCTCTACCAGAGGCAAGGCCACGTGACAGTCGAGTGCAGAAGAGAAAGAGGAGAGGGGGTCGTGTTTATTGTATGGGAAGCCAGTTGAACTGATGTCTCGCAGCCAGACCGAGCTGATGTTTCTCTGACAGCTGTGTCACCGCATGATGTAGTGTGGGACGGTGTGTGTCAGTTACTGGGAATGCTGAGAGGTGATTGGCTGGTGGGAGACCATGGGTCTGAGCGGCAGGTGTGTCAATGTCTCCTTTGTTACGTCTGTCCTGACGCAGGTTGACCCTTCATAGAACGAGACTGCTGACTCGAGCAGCCAAGGGTTTTAGGAGTAAATCCCCAAGTCGGGGGAATGAACCCAGCTCCGAGAGCAGCAATGAAAACACTGACTACCTACCCGTGGTAAGCAACCCAGCCAGACCTCAGGCACATAGGACTGGGATAACGGGAGGGGGCGGGGGCTCTGAGAGCATTTTCTCAGGCTCTTCTCCCTTCTGGCATATCACCATGCACACACCCGCGTGTGAGCTTGAGTTCTGAGCAGCAGGCATCCAACTCCCATCCCAGAATCCCCCAGTTGGGCTGGAAAACTTCCCCAAACTGGTCAGAACAGAAGAGGTCAAAGCAGAGACCACTGCACTGGCAGGGGAATGGGGTAAAAAGAGCCCCAGCTGGGGCCACCTCTCCCCCCCAGCAACCTTTTGGACCCAGAACTGTGGAAGGCACCGCCCTACTTTGGGGGCATGAGGGCCCAGGGGGAGCCCTGGGTGCACCTGGGGTGGATTCTTGGCGGGTAGGCTGCTCCAAAGCCCTGGCTGTGCACACACAATGCGCTCTTCCCCAGGGCCGTACATCGGCGCCTCCCTGAGGTGGTGTCGTTATCCCTCTCCACAGGTGTCTCTGCAGTTGGCCTGCGGTGCCTTCCTGCTGAACCCAGCGTTCTGCCAGGCAATCAGCATTCCCATGGAGAAGCTGAAGTGGACGTCTCCATTCACCTGCCACCGGATGGCCCTCAGCCCCTCCGCCAGCTCCTACAGCGCTCAGAAGTCAGGCCCGCCTCGGGAACCCAGGAGCCCGGGATGCAGCCGGCAGCTGCTGGCCCCGAACGATGTTCCCAGAGCGCGCTCCTCAGACGGCGTCTTCACTCCCGACGTGGAGTTGAACGGCTCCGGCGAGGGGACGGGAGACGCGGGCCGGCCTCGCCACTTCTCCGGCAGCGCGGTGGAAAGCCTGTCAAAGGCCCTGAAATCGGAGAACGAGCTCTCGCCCCCTGCCATCACCATCCGCCGCTTCTCCTCCCCCGGGAGCGCCCAGTCCCCGCGGGAGCCGCCGAGCGACGGTGGCAGAGGCTCCGCCTCGGACAGCTCCGACGTGCAGTCCCTGCTCTTCGACATCGAGCTGCATCAGTGGGCGGAGCCAGAGGGGATGCTCTGGGCCACAGCGGTCGCCCTGGCCTGGCTGGAGCACAGCTCGGCCTCCTACTTCATCGAGTGGGAGCTGGTGGCGGCCAAGGCCAGCCTGTGGCTGAGCGAGCAGGAGTTCCCGGAAGGCCGGAGCCTGGGGACCGTCAAGGCCGCAGCCCGGCAGCTGTTTGTTTTGCTCAGGCATTGGGACGAGAACCTCGAGTTCAACTTGTTGTGCTACAACCCCAACAACGTGTAGGAAGAGGGAGTGCGAAAGGGGGGGAGTCAGGCAGTCAGCTGAGAGCCTCTGGGATGTAGGGACTGGTCCTTAAAGGAACATGGTCTAACGGCTGCGCTTCACCACCACCGTGCCATGCCGTGCCCCTTTATTAGAACAAGCCTTTCTGCGGGCCAGAAAATAACCAAGGTCATTTCAAACCCCAGCACTAAACAATTATAAGCAGGGTCTGGTTCACCTGTAGCACTCACTGCTGCAGGATGTTATTGCGGCCTATATCTAAACGAAAGGATTATTCAATTCTGTGACTAGGAATAGCATCTCCAGTTACACGCGGTACTCGGCACCTTCCCCTCAGTCTGGGCTTCATCTGATCCCCAGCACCCATCCCAGACAGAGAATCTCAAATTTTCATTCAACCATTCCACCCTGCACGCTTCACCCTCCAGCCACGCCATTTCCTTTCCCCCCAGTCGCCATCAACCCTACGTTCATCTTTTCACACCGAGCATTTCCAGCCGCGAGTCATCGTTCCCCGGTCTCTATCGAGACTGTGTCATCGTGAAGATTAACGTGTGTCCCTTGTCTCAGGAATTCCTGTTTGAACAGCCGCTCTGCCTCATGGGTCAAGGTTATTGGAAATCCGGAGTGCGGTCCACTAGCCAAGCAGCTTAAGATGGAACAGCAACACTGGGGAAAACAATAGAGTGAATGGCCAGATCCTCCCAGATCACTTGTTCTCTACAGCTGTAGATTTGGACGGAGATTTTCAAAGGAGCCTACAGGATATAAACACCCAAATCCTATTGTAATCCCAACTGGGCGCATAACTCCCTTAGGCTTCTTTGGCTATCCTGGCCTTGGTTCCAAGACAGTCTTACAAGTTGGTTCACAGCTGATAATGTGCCCTAGAGTCTTTTGCATGTTGAGCGGGGGTAGGCCAGGGCCAGACTGCACAGCCAGCGAGAAGCCAGAAGAATGCAGGAGGATTAAAGCAAATCTATTCCTCAGGCACTTTCAGGCCCTGCGTAGCAGAGTTAGTTGAATGCACCTTGGAGTAGAGCAGTTAAAGCTTTTCAGTCCCCATCAGAGCCTTGAATGCATCCCCCCTAGGAGGACAGCCTCCTGGGAGAGGCTGTATCAGCGATTAGGCTGAGATGACATTTGATCTGAACCAGAAGGTCTGGCCAACGGGCCTGCATTGTATCTATGTTTTCAAACCCCTGCCACTTTACCCAGTGGCTTAGAAGCTTGTGTTCTTACACTTAGATGTTCTGACCCTCCTGCAAAGCAATCTGCTGCCCCATTGAAAGCTTCTGCTTGCCATACTTGTGGCTCAGGGGGTTGGCGGAGCTCTTTGGCTATTGCCTTTCCCCCCCCTTCCCATGCAGACTGAGTGCCACTTTCTTGTGCCCACTGCAGAGTTGTTGCGGGTCCTTTCATCATATCTCCCCGCTCCGAACACCCTCTTGAGTGTCTGAGCAAAGCAAAGCGCTGCCCAGAACTTCATCACTTGACTGTGTCTTTTGAACAGCTTGGATTCCATCACTCTTCCTCCAGCCTCACTGCCGAATGTGTTTCCATTCTCGCAGTGCTGTGTTTTGACTTGACTGCCATGGCCCAGAGTGGCGTATGACAAGCAGCATCTGTGGATACCTGGCTCCGTGCTTCGTAATACAAAGTGACAGCTGATAGCAAATTGTATTGACAGGCCTTTTTTCCGAGTGTAATTACTCAGCGGGAACCGTTTTGAATCGGTTATTCATAGTGGAAGGCAGCGTTAATCCAGAGACTCCAGCTCTCAGCAGCATCACCAGCACTGTTCCCATTAACTCCTGCTAATGCCAGTAACCCACTTTGGCTGACAATTGTCAGAAGCATATTAATTAAATGAAATACATTACAACCTCCTTAGCGCAGAATAGATTGAAAATTCAAGACCAGATTCTGCCCGGGGGCCCAGCGATTGAACTCACTGAAGTCAATGGGCATTTGGACACACATATCCAAGGGCAGAATGTGACCCTTCCATGACAAATCACTCAGCGCAACTTGCTTGTCCTAATAAATGTGCAAACAACTGTGGCTGTCTCATCGGTGGGGACAGATGGTGAGTGCATCCCAATTACCACGCAGGGAAGTGGTTGATGCCTTAACATCAGGGTGTCTCCTGCATTCAAATTTTAGGCTGCAGTTCAGGAAAACATCCCTATTCAGGACAACACTTAAGGATGTGTTTAGGTCCCACTGAAGTTAACAGAACATAAACACCTGCATCTCTGTATGTGGTCCATAGCCATTAGCTGCTCCTTGGTTACAGAGAGTTGGAGGTCTTGGGTGAAAGAAAGTTAAAGAGTGAGGGTGAGGAGTGGAGCTGGTCAAAATTTGTCACCCCAAACATTTTCTGTTGGAAAACCTGGTTTACTTGTAGTTGACATTTTGGAGGGAAAATGTTGATTTCAATGAATTTGGGTGGGGTTTTTTTTTCCTGACAGGAAAATTCTAATGTATTTCATTCCAGCTTCAAATTTTGTTTTTGGTCCCAGGAAACTGACCAATTTCACTTTCCCTTTTCAGTTTTTAGTTTTTCTGCCGCCCTCCCTTCTCTCCCATTTTTACCCCTCCCCACTTTTTCCCATTGGAAGAAGGCAGGAGAGGTAAAAAGAGCAAATGCGGGAGAACCCACTTTTCACAATTTTGGGGGCTGGTTTTGCAGCTGGAAATAATTAGAAAGCAGAAACGGTGGAAAGTGGGGATTTCCCTCACTTCCTTTTGAAAGCAAACCTTTCCTTTGGAAATTTCCCATGGAAAACGGATATTTTTCAACCCAGACATACTCAGTGGGCATTTGTTGCCAGAAAGCTGCTGGTTTCTGACCAGCTCTTGTGAGAACAGCTTGCGGGGGGGTCAGAGCTGCTTTTGTCACTAGAGCAGGTTACAAAAAACTCCCCATCCCTGTTGCTGTCAAATCCAGGACAATTAGGTCTTGTCCGCTCAGGGGGTGGGAGCGTGTTCCAGTTCCAAACCGCTCCAGGGTCTTTCCTGGTCCTGTTGCAAACGAGTCTCTGAACCTGCTGGCATGCCACGCCCGATGAGAGGGGCACCATCAACCCAAGCGTTGCAGGAGCCAACCCTGTGTCATTGGGTGATCTTACTTCTTCATCCAATGGGAGTGTCACATTCCCTTCTTCCAGCTGCTCCTCTTGTCTCAAGTCCCAGGTCATGGAAGACAGTGAGCAGAAGCTTAGCTGGTTTAAGAATAGCAGCCGTGTTAGTCTGTATCCGTAAAGAAAACGAGGAAGACTTGTAGTAGCTGGCTGTTCCTTAACCCTCTTGCCCTGTGATGTGGTATCAGTTTGCAAGGGCCTGGTCCAGGCCATGTGATGTGAGTCTGAGTGTCTTTTGGTAGGTGGCGTGACATGACCTGTTTGTGACGTGTTTTTGCACCGTCCTGTCCTCACCTCATGCCCTTATTCCCCTTAGCCAGCCCCAAGGCTCCGCTGTGTAAATACCAGAAGCAGAAATCAATGCAAAACATCCCGCAGCGTCTCCTTTGTCCCATAGGGGAGAACCGGGCTCTCTCAGCAGAGCTAGTGGGTAAGCGAGGCCCAGACCAGTAGCCCAGAGTGCTACAGTCACACAGGTGGTGCCCATGT
Source organism: Sternotherus odoratus (assembly GCA_032164245.1). NCBI lineage: Eukaryota > Metazoa > Chordata > Testudines > Kinosternidae > Sternotherus > Sternotherus odoratus. Next base: position 11,376,873 of record JAVMKO010000018.1, on the reverse strand, counting down.
GAAATGCAAAGGCACATAGGAGATGCATAGACCTGATGCACGGGTCATGGGGCGGTGTCATGACCGCTCTGTCCACAATGCTGCAGTAGCTGATAGGAGTTTATTTCTATGCACTTTAGACGCTTCCAGGTTATGGGCTTTTCATAATCATTTCAAACCGCTTTGCAGTTAGAGACTTGGCAGGTACTTAATACGTGAGTCACATTCTAATTGCTCACTTTACACAGCGCAAGAACTCCACACAGCAAAGAGACCTTGGAAGCGTTGCCGCGCCCATCGCCAGAATCCTCTTGATGCAAAACCTATGGCCTGGGACGTAGCACTCAGAATCTCCAAAGAGAATGCAAGCCTTGCTACCGGCAGCTAGTAACATGGACGACGGATCCTACTGCATAGGGTGTGTTTGCTACGGCATAGGAGGAATTGTGGCTTGTTTAGAACAAAACAGTGAAACATGCACCCTCTGTAACATGTTATGTCACAGCAACAGCCTTGACAAGCGTAGTTAGTGTGGCTCGGCCTTGCCCCACAGCAGTTCTGGGAATCCAATGTGTCATGCCTGCGACTTTTGGCCCCATATAACTCGATGTTTATTGGCAGCCCTGAGAGGATAACAGCCGGCACTCCCACTGCGCCGCTCAGTTCAGTCTTGAACCGCCAACTCAGCAGGTTTTAATGCATGTGCGGTCATTCGGGCGCCATTAACCCCCAGGGAAGGGGACCTGGAATTCAGCGCTAAGATAAGATTATTTGGGGGTAATCGGTTGGTTTTTTTAAAAAACCTACCCGCAAAACCTACCTCTCTCTTTTGCCTTTTTTCCAACCCCCCGCTCCCCACACCCCCACACACTCACACACACTTCTGGGCGGTCACTACTAAGATGTTAGCAAAGCCTTGAATCAGCTTTACCATCACGGGCCATGTCAGATGGACTTGACCCAGACCTCACCTTCCCTGACTGACAGTTAACGAAGCTCATTCCAATCGGTTCTCCGAAAAAAGATACCGAATCAGGGGAGATTTGAACCACTGCCCTTATGCAGCTTCCTACAGCTTTAAGACTCAGTTCTGGTGACTTCAAGCGACCTGCAGACATTTGAATGTCCCCCCTCTACAGGCTCCTTAAGGCAAAAGGCCGTCTGAGGTCTAATTTTGGTATCAAACCTTCATCCCAAGGTACCAAGACAACAGCTTTAGCATGGACAGGACATGCGGTGGCCCTAGCTGTTGATTGTACCGGTTGGGTAGGTTAAGGTTAGTGTTTCTCCTGGATGCTCTGGTGAATGTTTAAACTCTGCACCACTCGATCCCTCACTGGTTGCTGCCATGAAGTCCATTAGCGTGGCCTCCAGGTTTTGAGGTGGGTTGCCTGGGCCGGCCACCAGAGGGAGACCTCATTTCAGTCACCAAGAGACCGCTCTCTATTTGCCATGAACATTAAGGTAAAGTAGTAAAGGCGTGACTCTCATCCTTAGCGTCTGGGCGGCTCTGCGGGTCAGACCCTTAGAGCAGTTTACGTCATGCTCTCCCCTGCAGCACCAAGATAAGCCAGCTCCCTCTACCCTCACAGCTGTTCAGCTGCGAAAGATCCCCCTGGCTAGACTGTCTCTGGATGACAGGGGGTTAGTGGGATGAATCATGATTAGTGCTTTCCCTGAATCTTTTATCTGATCCCTGGCGTACAGCTGACTGGCTGATTTGTACTTCCCATGTTGCAAATCCTTTTATCCAGTGTAAAAACCCATGACTGTGCTGAAATTCTTCACATTTAGGCAATGCCGAGGGCGCCAGAGTCTTTTACAAACCCTATCTCAGCCTCGCTGTCCCCTGTAGGAGGGGTAAGGATGATGAACTGCATTTTGCAGGTGGAGAAACTGAGGCACAGGGGTTCAGCGACTTGCCTATGGTCACCTGAAAAGCCTGTGGCGGAGCCAGGAATAGAACCTGGGAGTCCCGACTCCCGGCCCCGCTGCTCTAAACACTAGCAAATACTGCAAGACAAGGTGGCAGTTCTCCAACCATCCTGTTGTCATCTGATCTTGGATTCAGTCCCTGTTGCCAGGGATACATCGACCCCCCCCCACCCGTGCTCCAGTCCGAGTTCTCTATAGCCGTATCGCTGCTGGTGAAGTGTATGGTGTAATGTAGCTGTCCAATTAACCAGGTGGCTTTCTGCAGTCCGCTGTGGTTCGAGTGACAGGGCTGGCGATTGTCCGCTGGATCCTCAAGTGCCTACGGACGTGACCTCGCGCTCTCGCATACAAAGCGACGGTGGTGCCCGTGACATTGTCCCGCTCCTTGGAGACCTGTTCCCTGGTGCTCACGTTCCCGATATACTGCTACATCCCCTGGCTCAGTGAGCTTTGATTTTCATGGTGGGAGGGGGGGATGGGGGGGGGGAGGGAACGCAGTGTTTCTGCTTCCGGCCTGGTGTTCATGTTGCCGTCCGTTTGTCACTGATTGGGGTCTGTCATTCTGCGGTGTTAGAAATGTCTCTGGGTGAGCCCGTGGAGGTCTGTCAGCTGGTTCCTCGTGGCGGCTGCGTTCTCTGTTACAGAAGCATGGTTATCCCAGTAAATCAAGGTTTGCTTGACCAGCCCCGCGCCCTCCTGAGTGATTTGTTTTGCTGGGCTTGCCCCCGGTTTTACGGGCTGCCAGAGCCTCTCATTTACTTGAACGGTCATCACTGAGGAGGGGACATGAACCTGGTCACTTCTTTCAACACTTTTTTGGGGGGGTTACGTATCGAAAAGTGAAATCAGACTTTGCACGTCCCCACTGCCAGCCAGGCTCACCTTGTAAGAACATAAGAATGGCCAGACTGCGTCCAACCCAAGGTCCATCTAGCCCAGTGTCCTGTCTCTGACAGTGGCCAACGCCAGGTGCCCCAGGGGGAATGAAGAGAACAGATCGTCCCCAAATGCTTTGTAGCAGCAGAAGGTCTCAGTGCGTGAGCCCTGTAAGGGATTCACGCTCAGAGGAGCGGCTGCGACCCCCAGCCCCTCTCCCTTTGAAAAGGGTGGGTCCCCCGGCTGCCACTCACCAAAGCCTTCAAGCACAGGGTTTCACTTAGCGTCAACGGGACGGGAGCACAAGCTTGTCTAAGGGTGTTGCTGAGCTGGGGTCCAGGCGGCTTGCTAAGGGATCCGGAGCCTGCTGAAATCAGTGGGCTCCGACGGGCTTTGCATCAGGCCCCAAATGAATTGATTTGCTCAGCCAGAAAGAGGCTTGGAAGGAGAAACAGCCGTCACCTTTCAGCGCCTTCCTCTCGTGGGGCCAGCTGAACAGATTTGGGACCCTATTGGATTCCATCTCCCACGCTGCATATTCCCACCACGGCTGCTTGTGGCCAGCAAGCACAGACCCATCAGGCAGAGCCAGTGGGGCCCAATAAATAAGGGTCCCCTCCAAGGTTGGGTCAGAGGAGGCCTGTGATCGGAGCGTTTCAGAAGAGACTGGAACGTGGAGCCGGGTAATTCTGGACTCTGTTTAACGTCCGGCCCTCTTAGCTTTTCACTTAGTCCAGGCGTCCTTTGCCAAGGCTTGCAGTTGGCTTCAGAGCAGCCTGTTCAGAGGTGGCTTTTTCACCTCTCTCAGCTTGTTTTGATTGTTTCACTTGTAGTTTGCAATGCCCCGGTCTCCTTTAAAAGTTCAGGTTCACCCCGGCCTCCCCGCGCCAGGTGTAAATGGATCTCCTGCCTCCTCTAGCATCCCCCACTCCTTCCTGCTAATGGCTGAAAGCACCATTTCAGAGAGTCCACTAAGTGGGTTTACCGCAGGTCAGGGAGGGGAAGCTGTAGCTCCCCACCCCCACCCCGTGCTTATCACTTCCTGACTATGAACTACAGTAATACCAGAGCATAGGAACTGGCATCCCAAGTATTATCAGCTGAGGCCAATGTTCTCTGACCCAAGCACCTAGAGTTAAGCTCCTAAACCCACTGTTACCCAATGAAAAACACTGTGCCGATTTGCAGAGGTGCTGAACACCCCCTGAAGAGTCCCTGGTCTCCTTTTCAAGTCCCAAAGGACTGGAGTTCTAACTTTGGGGAGAGGATTTGAGCCCTTAGAGCAGGGGTGACCAACCTGAGCCTGAGAAGAAGCCAGAATTTACCAATGTACACGGCCAAAGAGCCACGGTCATATGTCAGCAGCCCCCCATCAGCTCCCCGACCCCACTCCCAGCGCTTCCCACCCACTGGCAGCCCAGCCGATAGCGCCTCCCTCTCCCTCCATGCACCTCCCGATCAGCTGTTTCGTGGCATGCAGGAGGTTCTGGGAGGAGTGAGGGCACTGCAGTCTCAGGGGAGGGGGCAGAAAGGGGTGGAGTTGGAGGCAGGGCCTGTGGCAGAGCCAGGGGTTGAGCAGTGAGCTTCCCCCCCCCCCCCCCGGCCCACTGGAAAGTTGGCGCCTGTAGCCCCAGCCCCGGAGTCGGTGCCTCTACAAGGAGCCACAGATTAACTTCTGAAGAGCCGCACATGGCTCCGGAGCCCCAGGTTGGCCACCCCTGCTTTAGAGATTCACCCATGACCTGCTCCAACACCACAATGCCGAGAGCTACCCAGCAACATTTGCCCCCGTTTTAGCTGTCAGCTTTTGAAGCACGCTGGAGATCTGCCTTCAGCCCACACCCTCCTTCTTTTCTTAGCCTGGCAATTAGTGCAGGTATTTATAACGCTCTCATCTCCATGGTGCCTGTTAATGTTTGCAGAGTGCTTCGAAAACTCCCATCGCGAGGTGGGAGTGGAGTATTCCGACTTCTTTTCCAAGCCCGTCCGGGGCCTCATTCCCCTCTCACCCGCACCAGGTTATCCTGGCAGAACGCCACCAACATCAGTGCCGTCCCCGCCAATTGACTCCAGTGCCGCTGGGAGGAGAATCGGGCTGAGTGTTGCCACGGGGCACTGGGGTTTACACATCTGCAGCACCTGCCGGGCAGGCATCCTGAACCTCACCTGATTTTTGACACTGTCAGTTGCAACTCCACTCAGATACATGCTCGGGAATGCCCTGTCCCCCCCCCCCCCCAAGATAACCCGGCTTCCTTCATCTCAGCGCAGCCCCTGCGCCACTCCACTCTTAACAGCCCCTTGTGATGGGAGAACTTCCACTGGGAGACACCTTCTCCTGCAGTCTGTCTCATGGGCATGAGAGGGACACGGTCCCAGCACTACCCCTGGGGCTGGAGCAGGGAGGGATGGTCCCTTTTAAGGAGCTCCTTGGTTTAGTCTGAATTTCATGGCTGATTTCCTCCGGCCCCACGAGGAGCCGCAAGCCAACCCCTGGTGCACCGAGGGGAAAACAGCCAGCGATGGGCCCATGCCGCAGGCCAGGTTCTAGCCTGTTTGTCGCTATGATCAGCACAGAGCTGCTGGGAACACAGCTGTCTGAGGCTGTGAGAGAGGAGCCCAGCCTATGCGCTCCATCCTCAGAGTCACCAGGGGGTGCTCTCCCACTAGTCTAAGCTGCAGCAATCACCACCCAGGACGAATCATAAGTTGTTTGTCTCTAGGGTGAGAAGAGCCGCTGGGAAAAAGAGTGGCAATTATTTTTCAAGTGGCGCTTGAAAGCTACGGATATAATGAGGGTCTTCTCAGCAAGGAGGGGCTGGTCTCCTCTCCCCCTCCGCCCCCAGACCCTCGGTTTGGGCCAGTCTGGGGCCGGCTCGCTGGCCGGGACAAGAGCTAAACCTGGTGTTTTCTGAGCTGCCCCTTTCCTGGGAGAAAGTCCAGGGCTGACCACGAGAGCTGCATTGTCAAGAAGATTCAAACCCGGTTCCAAATCCAACCCCCAGGTGCAAATCCCGGCGTTCAGCAGACACCAGATTTCTACCCGAATTCTCACCAGGGCTCCTGCCCCGAGGCCGTTTCCCACGTGGCCCAGGGAGCGCCACATCTTTTGACCCCTCTGCAAACAACCAGGCAAGTGAGGGACCCGGCTTCACCCACCATTGGACCAAGCAACGGGACGCGAGAAGCAACGGCAATGCAACCAGTGGTGCGTGTCATCTCGTCCAAGTCCTAGCTCCGAGAGGCGGCAAAAACCAGCTCTGCAACCGGACACTGAAAGTAGCTGGGGCCAGATCCTCCGCTGGGACCCAGGCCCAGAACAAAGCTCCGATCTGCTCTTCCATTTTACGCTTTGCTCCCAGCAAAGCTCAATCCTGCGTGGGTCTCCTTTCACCCCAATTAAACAGGGGCAAGCCACCCGCCACCATCCCTACAGCACAGCAGGGGGAACACTTGCTGCAGGGGCTTGGGGGGCAGAGACGGGAGTGCGGGGAGTGGCAGGGACGGGGGTGAGGGTGGACAGGGTGCTGAGTGGGATGGAGAGGGTGCTCGGAGGCTGCAGAGAAAGAGCTCTAAGAACCAGGCCTGCCCATTTACAAAGAGCAGCAACCAGTGAACTAATGGGGCCACAGGGAGGCTGGGACCCCGACCCACGGATGGTGGGGAAGCTCAGACGTGCACCTGGCAGGAAGGATGTCCTTGGAGGTTCCCCCCAGAAAGGAGGGCACTGTAATGTCAGTGCATCAAAGCACCTGTAGCTCTGAAGGGCGCGATGGCGGGGGGTGGGCTTTGATGTGGGCAGGGGTCCTGGTCAGCTCAGGACCGGTAGAGGGAGGCCATGTTCTGAGCAAGGTGGAGGTCCTGCTTTCGCCAAGGGACTGTGTAATGGAGGGGGGAGGGTACTTACCGCCAGAGCAGCCCCTCACTCCAGGATACAGCCCAGCTGGGGTTCTCCCCTTCTAGCACCTCTGACGATCTGCTTCCGCGGGGGCCTGCATCGTCCGTGGTCCAGCCTTCCAGCCAGGTCTCTGGTCAGGCTCTATCCCCTGCCGGGGTAACAAACAGTCGACAAATAATAGTCCCAATCCTGATATCCAGTCTCCTGCCCATGGGCCTTACACGCTTCCTCCCTGGGCTTTCAACTGTCCTTAGCCCCTCCTTGGGGGCTTTGCACCAGCTTCCCAGTGACTGGTCAGGGAACCCAGGTGTTTCCACTACATGGGGTTCCAGTCCGGGGAGCCTATAGCAAGCAGCTATAGTCTCCTCTGCCAGACCCCTCACTGCTGCCTCCATAGGTGACAGTCTTCCAAGCTCCTACCAACTGCAGCCCTCACCTCAGGGCCTCCCAGCTAGGCCAGGCCTAGACCCTGCTCTCTACAGCCTCGCCCACAGCTTCCTCTCCTGACTATTCCCTCAAGCCTTTATCGGAGGCCCTGGTGTTGTTCACCATACTGACCTCTGCCCCCACTCCTCCCGCCTCTTCACGCGGAGGTCACTAATTCCGGCACTGATGGGGCTAACTGAACAGGGCGGGCTAGCCCAAGCCTCCTGGCCTTTATGAGGCCACCCATCAGGGCTCCTGGAATCCCGTTAATCTTTCAGCAACTCAGCAGAGATGGTGTCAGCCTGAGGGACCTAAACTGAGCTGTTTTAACCCCTTCCGGGCTGGAGCGGGTAACCACCCCGCTCCAGGGCTGCAAAGAACACGAGGCGGGGGACGGGGAAGTCAAGGGAGGGGCATTCCCTGGTTGGGGAGAGAGCTGCAAGGTCTCCATGTCAGCCCAGCGAGCATCCTGGAGGCTGTGGCCCCCGCCCCTCTTGCTTTGTGCTGAGCCTGCCCCACCGAGTGGCTCTTGGGTGGGGAGCAGGGGAATGTCGGGTGTGTCGTGCAATAAAGTCCCCTGTTCGCGGACTGCCGGGTGCTTGGCCCTGTTGTCGGTGGACTCCCGGGGAGGGGAGTCCCGCCTCTCACAGGACGGCCTGCTGTGCATTGCCACGCCGGTGCTTTCCGGGTCTTTGGGATCAGTGCAGACAGATTGCAAGCACCGCCCCAGCTCCCGGCCTTCCTTTCATCCTCAAAAACCAGCCTCAGACTCATCCGTCTGCTACCTGAGTCCTGCCAATTAAGCCTTTCCCTGCAGCTCCTGACCTGCGGCCAGGTTGTCTGAGAAGATGAAACGCGTCTCGGAGCGACTGTGTGGGGCACGTGTGTCTCCCAGTAACGGGGACGGGTGAACCGTCTGCCTGTCCATCTGTGGCCTTTTTGGAGGCCATGATGCTGTCAGCCCGGTACAGACAACCGCGGGCGAGGGGCTTGCTCCGTCGCTATTCTCCCCGTGCCAGAGGGGATTTTGGGGCGGTTAATTTGTTTTCAGATGAGAGATCACATTAACATGGAAACTACAATGCCGTTGCCATGGAGACCACCAGCGCCTTTATTAAGAGAAATTAGTTTGGATCCAGTTGTCAGGCCTATCTTAATAAATAACTCCCTTCCCGTTGTGTAAATAAATATTACTGTCTGCGCGGAGGGAGAGAGAGATGTTCTTTGCATGGGGTGGAGGGACCCCACTGAAGTCAGTGAGGAGGGAGGGCTCTCAGCACCACGTAGGATCAGTCCATCAGACTTGTTTTCCGGATTCTTAGGCCGTGTAATTTATTTGGAGGCCAACAAACAACTGAGACGGAAGCAAAACCAACCAACCCTGATCTCTCTGAGCAAGGAACTAGGGATTTAGGACAGCGGGAAGGAGGCTAACTGAACAGGGCGGGCTAGCCCAAGCCTCCTGGCCTTTATGAGGCCACCCATCAGGCTGTGACTAATGAAATAGGGGATTGGATGGCAATGAAGTCTTTCACCTCCAGCTTGCCTCAGGGCCACGGTCATCACCAAATGTTCCCACCCAAGGGCTGTTTGGTCTGCAGACGCTGATGTTCACCCACCTCCTTAGGCTGCAGCCAGAGCCACGGTTTCAAGGCACTGGCTACACGGCTATTTTTAGAGAGCTAGCGCGGGCCCTGCTGTCCCCCGGGGCTGGGAAGTTCACTCCTGCAGGCTCCAAAATTCCCGACAGACATACTCTAAGTGACTTCCGAGCCCGGTTCTCAGAGGCATTTAGACTTGGAAAAATCCCACTAGGTGCCTAAATATAAAAATCTGGCCCTGCCTAAATCCCATTTTCAACAGAGATTTAGGCTCTTAGGGGGCTAAGTCCCGCTGTATCTCAATGAGACTAAGGCCATGTCTACACTCCAGATGCTACAGCTCACAGCTACAGCAGTGTGGACCCTTGCTACAGTGATGGAAGAGGGTTTTCCATCAACAGGGTTGAAACACTGCCCTGAGCGGCAGCAGCTAGTTCAGTGGAAGAATTCCTTCCAGCTGCATCTAAGATGGGGGTTAGGTTGGCTTAACTACAGTGTTATGGGTGTGGATTTTTCACAGCCCTGTTATGCTAAATGTTAAGTGTGGACAGGGCCATAGGCTCCTAAGAGGGAGATTTTCAAAGGTGCCTAAAGAGGCAGATAGGCACTGAGTGGGATTTTCCAAAGCTGCTTAGGTTCTTTTTAAAATCCCATCTACAGATGCCCTTTGAGGATCTGGCCCTTTGTAAATGGGACTTAGGTCTGGTCTACACTTCAAAATTAGATCAACCTAGCTACCTTGCTCAGGGATGAGAAAAATGTGGCACTCTGAGTGCTGTAGTTCGGTTCATCTAACCCCTGTCGATGCAGTTAGGGCAGTGGAAGAATTCTTCTGTTGTCCTAGCTTCCGCCACTTGGAGAGAAGGATCAGCTACATCACCCGGAAAGCCCCTTCGGTCAACGTAGGAAGCATCTGCACTTAGGTACTGCAACAGTGCCACAGCTGTGCCACTGTAGCATAGACTCAGAATCATAGAATCATAGACACGCGGCCTCCTAAGTCACGTAGATGCTTTTGTTACCCGTTCTCATCTTTAGAGAGGGATTTTCACACTGACTGCAGCCAGTTCAAGCTGAAGGATTGTTTCTTCTTCCCCCTCCCCCACGAAATGCAGCGGGTGGATATTTTCCCAGCACGTTCTTTGCAATGATGGCAGCTTCGTTTTAATGACGGTTTCCCCCTTCCCTGCTCAACTCTCCAGGCTGCTCCTTCCTGCGGAGAACTTGTAATCCTCAGTTTAGACCCCCACGGCCTGGCCCGCTAGGGAAGGGGCTGGGACGAAATGGAATCAGCTTGTTAATGACCTCACCACAGGGGCACCACTCTATTATTTCGCAATTTATGTCCTTATTTATTAATGTATTTATTAAGAACCAGCCATGTGCTTAATAAATAAAGACTGGAGCATGTGGGAGGAGGGGAGACTGGGCTGGGAGGGAGGAAGCCGATGGAGCTTTGGTAATTAGCAAACAGCGTAATGAATCTAGGACTTCCAGCTTGTCACTGGAGCCGAACAAATAACTGGTTTGATGGATTTCCCCAACCACATTTGTTTTCAACTCAATCCGATTTACTGGACCTTTTTTGTTTTAATATTTAGAACTTGAGCTCTGCTCTTCAGCAGTGAGTGGCCAGAGACATTGTCACGGGGTCCTGCTTGTGCAGTCCCACTGGGACCAATCTAAGGCTTATGATCACATTCCTTGTGTGTGGCCACAGAGCACTCACTGTGTCTGGGCCCCAAATCACAGAATCTCAGAGTTAGAAGGGACCTCAGGAGATCATCTAGTCTAACCCCCCGTTCAAAGCAGGACCAATCCCCACTTTTGCCCTATATTCCCAAATGGCCCCCTCAAGGATTGAACTTACAACCCTAGGTTTAGGGGGCCAATGTTCAAACCACTGAGCTATCCCTCCCCCCACATGTATGTGACTGAGAACAAAACAAGCATGTGTTATCTTTGAGGTCCAGAGTGGGCGCTAGGGCATGGTCATTGCTCACCCCACAGCTCAGATCTGTAACTCAAGGATCCAGACTAATCCCAGCTTCACTTCAAGACACGAAGGCAGCTGGACTGGGACTGGGGGTTCACCCCAGTCCATTGGGCTAAGGGGAAACATTCACTCTGTTTCAGACAGGAATTATAGTGCGGACGGGTTGGATGGACATGAACTCAGGCCAGGTAGGAAGGGGGCTGACTGGGTGGAGTTCCCCCTAGCTCATGCAGGGTTAGGAGACGACGGGGAAGGAGTGAAATCCATGCAGAGCCGGTGGGTGGGTGGCCTGTAGATTTAAACAGGGAAGGGAATGAAACCTAAGGAGTGGCATGCGGAGGCTGGAGATGAGTTTTAACACCATCAGTGAGCAGAAAAATATCGTCGTTGTGCTCTTTGTGCTTTAAGAGCAGCATGCTGGGTCCCGCCAGCCGTGGCTGGTCTTCCTCTGTCCTAGTTACCACTCTCATTAGTCTTGGCAGAATATTTAATGCTAGAGATTTTCTGCAAAGGTTTCTCCCCTGCGTTTTAGTGGGATGTGTCTGCAATAGCAATTACCACACTGCAGGCTTTTCATCCCTGCCCTGCGAAGGATGCAGTGGGGAAGAGACAAAGGAAATGAGAATAATTAAACCCGCACCGTCTGCCAGAACCAAAGGGACTCCGCTTGGTGTCAGGGCGCTAAATTGGATGCCCAAAAAGGACAGCCAGCTAGGGAGAGGCTGGAGGGTGGCACCAGGTGCTGCTATGTGTGTTAAAAGCACAGGCTGGTTTCTCCCCCTTAGGCACCCCCCCGGGACGCACGGAGCAGCCCAGGTTCCCTATGCAGTGCCTTCCCGGAAAAGGGATTCCACAAGCTGCCCCAGGCATGACTTTAGAGAGACCCTTTCTGGCCACACTAATGAGGCTGGGAGCTAACGAGCCAGCAGGAGCACCAGTGAAGAATCCCTTTTACATGCGTTACACCCGGGTCCCCTCTCCTCCCAGCCGCTAGCAGTGCTGCAAAATACAGGGGGTTGAATTCAGCCCTGTGCAACTCCAGGGATGTCCACGCCGCAGCAGCAGGAGGGGTCCTTTCCAGCGGCGGGGTCTTACTGCGGCTTTAAGAGGTTGATCAGACTCTGGCGTATGGGAGCTGACGGTGGGAGGAGGCGGGTGGATTTAGGGTAGACCAAGATTGGCCAGCGTTAAGATACTCTGTCTACCTGTTAACGATGTATCTACTAAAGACTGGTGTGAGGTTACTAACAATGAAGAGTTATTAAGACCAATGGATTACTCCAATATAAAACCATGCAACACACACGTAGACAGAAGTATCGCGGCAGCCGTGTGCATGGCTACCTGCCCCCCGTATGATCCTGTTCAAGACCCGAGGCTCCATGCGGGGCCGCTCGCCCATCCCCATGTCTGCACCGCCACAGCTACACGTTTATATTTGGTGTGGGAGCGTCATCAGCTGTCTCCTTGCACTGGGATTTCTATCTCCAGCTCCCCCGGGTTAGTGAACTCAGTATCTGAACAGCACCCAAGACCTGCACAAAAGAAGCCAGCTGCAGTCTGCTACAACCAAGAGCTTTCGGTCCAACAAAGCCAGCAACTAGGCCGCCTATCCCTGACACCCTCTCCTGTGGATCTAGTAAGGAACCCTCTACAGAGCGAGTGCTCCTGTAACACCAAGGACCCCCAACCACCTGCCGTTATGAAAAGCACAACCAGGAGCCAGCCAGAACGGTGGATGGATAGTGCAGGGACGGGGGCTGCGCGGGGGAGTCCAAAAACCTACACAGAGCAGAGGAGTCTTGAAAGCAATGACATGCGCAGATTCCTAAGCAGAGAGCGAAAGATGGAAGCAACCCGCCTGCTCTTACAAGGGAAGAGTCAGGAAAGGAGATGGGTTTGAAGATGTTCATGTGACCAATAGCATCTTCAGTTGTATTCCAGTAGAGCCAATAGGCCCCAGTCAGGATATAGCCCAATTCACGCTAGGCACTGCACAGACTCAGTAAAAGACCTCACTCCCTGGCCAGTTTGGACAAACAATTTCCAGCCTATTGGTCATTTGCAAAGTGTTTACTTCATCTATTCACTACTTGGGGAGTGGTACCTAGGTCATATGGTATTGAGTCGTCCCTCTCATTGGATGACAAAGTTTTTACATTAGAGGGATGACTAGCCAATGGTAAATGGCACTTGAGGCATTGCCTAGTGTGGATTTTCAGACCAATAATAACTTGCACTCAAATTTATGAGACTTTGGCGATTTGTGAATGTTTCAGCAATGCCCAGCGGTCGTTAGAAAGCAGCAGAATAACTAATCATACAATCCCACAGATCACACTGCACTGAGCTTGGCAAAGAAAGTGAGGAATACTTGTAGCACCTTAGAGACTAACTAGTTTATTTCAGCATAAGCTTTCGTGAGCTATAGCTCACTTCATCGGATGCAGAGAATGGAACAGAAGTAAAATGCATTTATACACATAGAAAGAAAAAGAAAAGAAAAAAAACTGTATAGATGCATTTTACTTCTGTTCCATTCTGTGCATCCGATGAAGTGGGCTATAGCTCACGAAAGCTTATGCTGAAATAAACTAGCTAGTCTCTAAGGTGCTACAAGTATTCCTGGCTTTCTTTACGAATACAGACTAACACGGCTGCTATTCTTGAACCTGAGCTTGGCAAGTTAGTTTTCCCAGTATTCACCGAGCCAGGTTTCTCTTAGTAATCGCCCAGTTCTGTTCTTCTGGAACATTTTGTAGAGGTACTAGGAGAAACAACAGCTGAGAACATATTCCCCAAATGCACCAGCTGGGCTTTCAGAGGCAGAGAGACTAGAGAAGGACAAAATGAAGGGAGGTTCTGCTTTGCCAAATCTCCTGAGCGGGATTTTGCTTTTGCAAAATAAGATGCTTGTGTAATGCCGACAGCTCATGGTTGTCGGTGGACGGGATTAAACCTGGAATACCCCTGTCCCTAAATTACTCCGGCCTAGGCCCGAACGGCGGCCATGAGGCTGGGCCCAGATGTGCCTGTTTCTCGTTCAAACCAGCATGCTCTGTCTAGTAACACAGAGGAAGGGAACATGATCAAAACAATGCCGAGATGGCTGAAGCTAGGTTTTTCGTTTCTAATTGGTCCCTTTGGGAAGACTTTTGCCGTCTCCTCAGTGACAGGGCCAGATCTGAAACTGCCTCCCGGGGAGCAGCACACCCTGCTGCTTCCAGAGGACGCGCCTCAGAAGCCCAGACCCCAGGGCCACGCAAGCAAAATACCTCGCCCTCTTGTTTTACAAGCCCCGCTCCCTCTCCCACGCTCTCATCTTCTCATCCCTGCAGCTTTGTTCTCTGGCTTTTGACAGCCGGCGATCCCGGTGTGTGCTGAAATGTGAGGAAATGAGAGAGACTTTTAGCAGCCCAAATGGCTGCCCATCAGATAATGAACGGCTCTGCTACAAGGAGTGCCAGGTGTCCTGGGGGTCTGTCCCGGCTACCAGATGAGCATTTAGGCTGGAGGGTCATGGTGGTTGGACTCCATCACGCCCAATCCCCTCTGCAGGGAGGGAGCACAGAGGCAGCAAAGGAAAATCATTCACCCAACCTACTGAAACCCCCAAAACGGCTCATTTCGTGTTCACTTTGGTGAGGTTCACTTTGGGAAGGCTCCTGTGGCCTTTGGTTCAGACCCTTTGAGTTTCAGACTCAAGCCTGAGCCTGGGCTAATCAAATCCAAACCGGTTTGTCCATCTCAAGACTCCCTTTGTCCAAACCACTGTGGCTTGCGGTTAAACCAAGAGAGGCTTGAGTTTAACCAGGGTTTTCACACAACCTCTGGAGTGGATCATGTAGCCCAATGGAATGGGGTCACCACATTGTTATTTTGGGCCGTGGTGGCCCAAGGAGACCCAGTCACAGACCAGGACCATGCTGTGCTTGGTGCTGTACAAACACAGGACAGACAGACAGTCCCTGCCCCAAGAGCGTACCCATTAGAGATCAGCCCCTAAAATACAAGGATAACCATAAGGGATAACCTGTGGGAAATGCAGGAGAAGCTGCAGCTGAACTGGCTATTCACACCCCACAAATTGCAGTGGCTCATGCTGCATGAAATCTAGCACATACAAGTACCTCTTCTCCCCTGCCGCTAAATGTGTCTCAAACTTTTCCAGCAGCTCCTATTTCCTCAGAGAGATCGCCTATAAACAGGTCTCCTGTGGACCACCCCACGTCCATTGATGATCCTGTCGCACGCCGGTGCAAGCATTGCCGTTACCGGTAGGAAAGTCACTACTGTATTTATCCTGCCTATGGACACACCTCAGAAGCTGGGAATAAGGAGGAAGACCCAGTACCGCGTGACCTGTCCACAGATCTCCATCAAGGCCCCTACAGACCACCAAAGAACTACAGACCATAGCTGGGAAGCTAGTGGCTTACAGGGATTTTTCTGCAAAACGAACAAGGAGTCCCATGTGGCCTCTTAGAGACAAACATTTATTTGAGCCTAAGCTTTCATGGGCTACAGCCGACTTCATCAGATACATTGAATTTTTCTGTTTTGGATGCAAACACTTGGAGGGGTGTCTACACTACACTCAGAGGTGTGACAGCAGCAGGTGTAGACAGATCCAAGCGAGGGTTGATCTAGGTAGCTCCAATCACAATGGCAGCTGTACTAGCCCACCCAGGATTCTGGATACATAATTGAGTGGCTAGCCTATACTGCCACGGTTTCACTGCTTCTGTTATCGGAACTAGCTAGATGGAAGCTAGCCCCCGTATGCCTATGAGTGCTGAAGTCACACCTCTGATTGCAGTTGAGATGTACCTTGGGTGTGAATGAAGCTACCAGGCAGTACAGCTGGTTTCAAATGACGCTTATCAGGGCAAGTGAGACATTGCTCTTAAAAGAGATCCGCAGCGTTGGTCTGGGCCACGGCGCAGAGAGAAGGAAGCTGGAATACAAAAGGAGAAAAAGCAGATATGTAGGGAGGGAGGGAGGAGGAAAAAGGCACCGATAACATCTTAGCTGAAATGGGAGTTTTGCATTGACCACAATGGGGCCAGGATTTCGCCCAGAGAGAAGGAGAGAGACGGGGGAAAGGGGAAAGGAGCCAGAATGAAATAAGCACAGAGAGGGAGAAGGAGCATCTTGCTGACCAGTGCTTTCTCCCAGCCTCGCCCCGCAGCTCCAACAACCTGCCCTGCGCTGGGAGCTCGGAATTAATCTCTGAGGCTTTTGTGTGGGCATTGAGCCAGGATTATAATTCAACTGCCTCCAGATCCCGAAGAGAAAAAACACCTCAAACCCCACTTTGGTAATTCTGTTAGCAGTTTCTGCTCCGCCTCCTGCTGTCGCCGTGGTGCCAATAATGATGCTATTAACAGTGGTAAAATATGTCTATCAAGAGACCTCAAGGGCTGGGGAGAGGGCTGAACAAGTTTTTTATAGCAGTTAAATTATCTGGGAATATGACACCCCCCTCCTACTTTGCATATGCTACTAATGCCCCTGATTGATTCTTCTCACTGGCTCCTATATCTGTTGATTCTCCCCACCAGTGATCTCCTGGGTAGAGGATGCAAAGCAAAGGGGCGTCAGAAGCAGTAGCATCTGGGGCACAGTTAAGGTTGTTGAGGCTCAATAGCCCCATCCCCAAAAGTGGGAACCCCACAAACTGGATACACGAGGGAAATAGCTAGGTGGGGAAGTTCAGCGTCCCGTTAATTGATGTTACAGGTGATGACTGGCAATAATATTTTAATGATGAAGTTGGACGTTTCCCTGGGCTAAAGCTTGGCTCGCAAAATACCTGCTTGAGAGATTTTATTTTCCCATAAGAATCTCTTTGCCCTTTCACATACGGCAATAATACCCATAGACAAATTATAGGCGGAGCTGGTAGCATGTGTGCACGCAACCACCGGCTGGGCTGCCTTGTTCTAAAGACCTCTGTCCTCTCCTGCGACTTGAAAAGTTTTTTTAATAACAAACTTTTCATTTTCTTCCCTTGCTCCAGTGAAATCGCCCCCACATCTTAATTAAATCTGAGCCTTGGAGAGCGGCTCAGCTCACAACCATCCACCCTTCCTCCTCCTGCTGCCGGGGGCTGTGTGTGTCACTCTCCTCCTGGAGCATAATAACGGAGTAACAGCTGGGCTACAATTGCTAGGCTGTGTTCTCCACCGTGTTCACCTGTCAGGCTTGTTGAACGGCGCTGGGAGACAGAACTAGGTCAGGTAATGGCTTGTCCCCAGCCCGTGAACGACACCTGCTCACCGACAGACCGGCTTATTTTCCAAACATCACCAAAACCAAGAGTCCCTCAGAACACCCTGGGCTACAGCTCCTAGGGGATGTTTCCCTTTGGTTCTCTGGCCCTTGTGCTTCAAGGCCTGTTGCCAGATTCTTCCCTGTTCTCAGAGCTTTCTCCCTAAAAGCCCTTCTCTCCTGGCTCCCTCACCGCCACACCTCACTAGCGGATTTTTGCAGCCTTTCCCCCCAGACTCTCCTTGCTGTTTCTGGGTCCCCTTGCAGGCAATTGGGTTCTCTACAGTTGCTGCCTCGCCCCTTAAATGGCGAAACTGGGAGCATCTGTTTTAGCACACGGGAGCTGTGTCGGCTTCATTTAAAGGGGCCAGCCACCCTGTGACAGACCATTTAGCAGGGGAGTGTGGAAGGTGCCGGGTAGTGGACAACCCAGGCTAGGAGTTTTCAGCTCAGGAGGGCAATGAAGATTCAATATGTCACTCCCAGAAGGTCCTGAGGTTTGAAAAACTTCCCTTAATGTTCCCAGCCATTTTTTCCTTTGTGTGACTATCGCCTGCTTCCACCCGGGATCAAAAGCAGAAAGATCAAGATACCGCCAGGCAAGCTCTTAGCGTGGGATTTCTGGCCCACACGTCCAGGCATCTTGTGAATAAACGAGTTACCACAAAGCTTCCAGCCTGTTCTGAAGTCTTAAGAGCGATGGATATTTCCAGTAAGCTCTGGCTGCGACTCTAAGCAGCTGAGTGCTTCTCTGAACGGAGCCACAAATCCTTTGAGGCTCTTCCATCATTATTTTCAGGAACATGCACGTGGCTGTCCCAACCCCCTCCCCCGTACCCCCCCCAAGGAGCAGGGAAGCGTTCCCAGGGAAAGCTCAGTACATGTATGTGTTTCACCTTATTCCTGTTGCCATGGCTACCGCCCACAAAAATCTGGGCAGATAAAAATAAATAAATAAACAAACCTGGACCACATGATTTAACACCTGGAAACAACGTGAGATTAGTCATGGCACCATATGCACAGTTAGCTCTGGTCCAGGTTTGGATTTAGAATCTACTGCTGTCTCTGACTCAGCCTGGTGATTTCTGTTAGCTAGAGGGGAGCTGTGTTGTCCCCCCACCACTCCGTGTTTTCCATTTCTGCTCGAAACGCATCCAAATAAAAACAAATACGCCAAGTCTCCCGAAGTGACGCGGGACCTTGAGAGTGTGAGCTGCAGGGAAAACAGTTCCCGTCCGCTGCACCTGGTCAGGAAAGTGTTGCGTTAGGGCAGCTTTGCCTCGAGTCAGCTCTTCGGCGGGTGCGAATCGCCGGACAAGCCAGCCAGGTTAAGTGGCTTGCCTGTGGCCATACAGAGGAGGTAGTGTCAGAGCCAGGTGTAGACCCTGATAGGTCCTGGGCTCCAAGATGCCCTGTTTAGGCCATTATTATTATTTGTATTACAGGAGTGACAAAAGGCTCCAGTTGAGATCAGGACCCTCTTGCGCTAGGTGCAGCACATAGATTGTCCTCCATGCCTTAACAGAGAAGGCAGGCAAACAGCAGGAGGGAGATAGCAATACACAGCACAGCTGTTTAGAATGGCGGCTCGCAAACATCCTGTTGGCTCCACCTGGAGCTCTCGCGGGGGTTGGAAATCCATCACCCCCTCCCAAGGGAATCTCTAGGTGTCTATTTCCCGAGGTCCTTTCTTTCAGAATCTATGGCAGAGGAAGGTCCCTATTATGTTGCTACTTGTAAATACTCTGGTCTCTCACTCCACAAGCTTCCCAGCTGTCCAGGTGCACCACACCAGGGGTCTTCAGGGTATAATAAGCAGCTAAGTGAAAACTTTTACAAGGCCGCATGCCTTCCCTTAGCCAGCACCATACTAGAGCACAAGTGCCACTCCGTTGGGGTGTGATGTTGCAGCGCATTTGGTCTCGTCTGGGGGGATGGACATGCTTACAGCAAGGTCCTCACTTGGTTGGGTCCTATCCAACACAGCAACATGGGCACTTGACGGGGGGGGGGGGGTGTCTCTTGGGTGGGATTAGTGCGGTACAGGTGGCCTCGGGGTGAGAGTTTAGCTGTGGAAGGGCCTCCTGGCTGAGGATCCCTGCTGTAGAGAGGGCCCCGGAGCAGGCTGTGAATCCAGAGCGGGGAAAAGCGAGGCATCCTTTCTGGAGTGACTCACCCAGCGAGGCAGAGAGTTTGTTTTGGATACAATCCCAACCTTTCTTTCTTTGCTAGAACAGAACATTTCGGAGGTTTCAGTTACCAGACAGCTTGCCATTCCGCTCACGTTTGCAAAACAAGACTAAGCGGGAGAAGGAAGGGGGTATAATCAGACCTTCCTTTCAGCGAACGGCTGTCTTGGAGGGCAGATCTGTTGGTAACACGGATATGTTTGATTTAAAATAAATTGTATTTTGATAGGTTTGAATGGTGGGTTTTTTTCCTCTTTCTCCTTTTGATCATTTAGACAGAGAGTTTCCTCATTTATTCTTGGCTTCCAGCAGCTGCTGCCTGGGGGAGCCCATAGATGGTCTCAAAGCAGCGGGATGGATCTATGAGCTTAATAAGCTGCACTTCCTCATAAACGTTTGCCATGGGAGGCTCTGACCTGAACTGCTAATTAGCATTGGCTCTAATCGGCCTGGCCTGCTCACTTAATCCCCCGTCACCCTCCCCAGTCTCATTTTACCTGCCCGGTGTCTCCCTGCCCCTCCTCGCAGCCATGGGATTGCTCTTGTCATCGTGGGGCTCCTGGCCAGGACGCCAGCACAGCTGGAGGCGAAGGGAGATGGGGTTGTGCAGCATTCTCTGGCTGAGGAACCTTAAAGACGTTGTGTAGGTACCACAAAAAAACACCTGTACCTACTGCCGCATGCACATGCACCTCCCCCTCCCCCCAGCCACATCCAGATCTCAGATCTCATTTCAGTGAGAGGCCAGCTCGATTTCATTACTGCAAATCCCACTGGGCTATGGGACGTGAGGGGGTGGAGGAATCTTCCAGGATACCCCCATATCCCCTTTGTTCTTCCTCCTCTCCCTGTTGTGTGGGGGAGGCCACTCCAGCTCCCCCTGGGGTTCCTTTGGCATCAGGAGAGGAGGTCACTTGAGAGCAACATGAGACTCGCTCCTCCCAGGCCCCCTGATCTGCAGCCAGGGCCTTACCAGCTGCTTGCTACCGAGGGAATTCCAGCTCTTCCTAGGGCCCTTCCAGACTCCCTCAGCCTGCTGCCCTCAGGCTCCCAGCCCAGCTCAAGGAGTGGTGATTTTTGAAAAACCACACTGCACACACATTAAATGCATTTTAAAGTTCCTAGTCAATTGCCGTCGAGTGTGCTGTCCCTTTAAATGTGTGACCACAGCCTGCCTCCTCTCCCCCCCCCCCCAAAAAAAAATACCTAACTACTTCCTGGAGCCAGCCCCCATTTTCTCCTCAGAAGAGGGGGCTTCCCTGGCTCCAAAAAAGGGGGAAGCTTTTTTTCACGCTGGGAAAAGCTGGCCTGAGCCTCACGGCCCTGTAATAAAACCGTCGGTTCAATCCAAAGGAGTCGGGCGAAAAGTTATTTAGACTCCTACCTTCAACTGAAATCAATGGAAATTAAGAGCTTAATACCTGCGTGGCTCTGGTGACTTGACCAAAGTCACGCAGGATGTCTGTGGCCAAGCAAAGAATTAAACCCAGGTCTCCAATAGCACAGGCTACACCACCATCCTTCCTTAGCTTAGTCACATCTGGCTGAGGTATCTGCAGCTAGCAGTACTGGGAAGAGTAAGGAAGGATAATGACAAGCCACTACTGCAACTCACCCTCCTCCCTTCCAAAAGAAAAGATACCGAAGCCAGCAAGCCTGTCCCAGAACAATCAGATTCAATGAAAGCTCTTGAGTTCAGAGCTGGGCACGAAATGCATTTGAAGTTATTTCATCCACACGCGCTCCTTTGCTTCCCTCCTCGGTTGCCAGCAAATACTGGAAATGAGCCTGTAATGATCTTTACATAATTTTATTTCCACAAAAGCCTGCCGGGGAAGAAGCGGTGGCGCTGACCTCGTATGTTTTGCGGTCTATTATCTCCGTGTAAATATAAAAGCGTGAATAACACGGTCTCTTAAGGGGGTGATAATACTTTGGGTGAGTGCAGGGGAAAACAGCTCTGACTTTCCTCTGGTCTTTCTTTTATTTCCCCTGCCTTTGTTTGGTGAACATCACTCTCTCTCAACGGAGAGATGGAAGACAAAACCCAGCAGCATGTCTACTCAAACGATTCATATGCTTCACAACAAAACTCCCTGGAAGTGAAATGTTTATGCTCTAGAACAGGAATCCCTAAGCCAGGCAGCCACGGGATGAGTCAACGGCCAGGAATGAAACCCAACTGTTTTATGGGACATTTATTAATTAAAGGAGAAATGACCCTCTCTCCATCACATAGGCAGGATGGAGATGGGAGAATGAATTTTCTGACATTGCCAGAGCTTATCAGGACCATCCAAGACATTGACATCGGCAGGCAGATGAACTCGGAATGCATTGAGGCATGGGACTCAGCTAATATTGGCCAAGTTGTTATCAGCGGTTGGGAAAGATGAACACATCCTTTTTATTGTTTTCGAGTTAGTTTTTCCTAATGATTATTATTTTATTTTGTTAACATCCGTGGGAGCTTTAGTTGAGTGTTGGAAAGAAGGGGCTAGTGAAATGAAAAGCCGCAGACAGGGAGTGGGCTGGGAATTGGGTGGCCAGGAGGGGGGGTGTTTATATAGTTGAAAAATCTCTGAAACTGGAATTTTTGTGCATCTCGGTTTTTGGGACCCCCACTTGGAACACCCAGACTCCAATTTTATAGAGGTGCTGAGCATCCACAGATGCCTTTGACTTGTGTGGAAGGCAAAGCCACCCAAAAATTTGGTGGCCACTTTTGAAAATACTGTATTGGTCATACCTTGTCTATATGTCTGTTTCTTCATCTATGAAATGGGGCTGGTAATGATTGCCCACCTCTGAGATCCCTGGATGAAAAACCTTCCGTGACTGCAAAGGATTGTTTATGATTAATTATTCAGTCCTGAAAAATGTCCGTTTATTGCTGTTCACATGGGAACAATAAATCTGAGTGATGGTACAGTTGGAGGAATCAAGATCATCATCAAATCTGGGAAAGATAACTGGAGACAGAGGTCAACCTCGAACCTGGGCCCTTCCTTCGCCAAGTGGGAATGAGAAGACCTTCTGGAGACCAATCGATGGATGAACTGAAGGTGCGGAGAGGAAGGTCTGGGATTCACAGAGCACTGACAGATCTCCGGGAATACTGGGTGGCTGGTTTGAAAGGGTCTCCACTTAAACAGCCAACCTTCCGCATTCAAAAGGGGGCAGGGCTCATTAGGTGAGCTTTAAACCAGGTCAGGAGAAAACAGAGAGAGGAAGCTGGTTGGGAAGCACTGAGATGTAACTGAGAGAAGGGAAACAAGAGCAGGATGGATTTCCTCACCGTGAGACCTGTTAGAAAGTGGAATAGGTTCCCAAGGGAAGCGGTGAAAACCTCATCGCTTGGGTTAGTTAAAACTAATCTAGACAAGCTGCTCACTATAGACCATCAGGAGCAATCCTGCAGCGCCCCCCGGGGATTGACAAGATGTTGCCATTTCATATTCCTGCTTGCCAAAGCCCGCCCTCATTTGTACCCATTCAACTCCACCGAGGTGAACGAGGCTGCGTGGGTAGAATGGAGCACAGGGCGTAGCCTTCTCTGATTCTGTTGGTTAACTTAATTCCCCGTTTTTGTCGCACCGTTTAAAGCGTTGTCACCGTAATGCAGGTTAACGAAATCCAGAAAGTGAATTGTTCCTTAAAGTCTTGGAGGGAGTGTGATTAGATCTATGGCAGCTTCATAATCCTTGCTGGTTTCTATAGCGACGGGTTCAGCACCAAATTGGCTGCAGGCCGCCTGGGGGATGAAGATGAAAGGCAGTGGGGGGTGGGGGGGAAAGGAGGGAGAATTGAATAAAGGGCTAGAAATGGAACATCAAGGAGGCCTAAATAGATGGAATCTTTGGGCTTTCTCTGCACCTGCTCATGCAGTAAAATGATCTTTAGTCAGAATAATTCTTTGCACTCCCAGAGTGCCTTTCATCCAGGGAGCCAAGGTGCCGTGCAAAGGCAGGTGTCCTTGGCTCCTGTTACAGAGGGGAAACCGAGGCACAGAGTGCTTAAAGTGGCGTATGATTTTGAGTGCCTGACCCTGGATTGTTCCCATTGACTTTGGAACCTCTGGGGAAAATTTCGGCCGGGGTGTCTCAGACTGGACACCCAAAATCAGCGCCAGTTTTGAAAACTTTGACCAAACTCTTTTGCCCCAGGTGATGCTGAGGGCAAAATGGGGATGAGAACCCAGGACTCCGTGCACTTCGTGCCCTGCTCTACGCACTAAAGCTCCCTGTTCAGAGTTATGCAAGAGGGTGAGCAGAGAAATTCAGATATTTCTGTTCCTGATACAACAGGAAGTGAACACTGAGTCCCGGCTGGGCCGTTCCACCTGGCACCAAGGACTGAATGCATTGAGAGCCCGCTATGGGACATGGCACCTGGCACTCGGGTAGGACTACTCTTCTCTGTTTGTACAATGCACCCAGCCAACAGGTTGCAATGAAAAGCACTGCCCTGCCCTAACGGACGGTGTCACATTGGCTGACCAGGCAGACTCTGCACGGGGACTTTGGAATTGAAGGCGAGAGTGGACTCAGAATCCTCTATTTCTAGTTAGGTGCTGGTGGAAATACGGCCATATCCTTGGAATCTCTGATGCAGCCGGGGTGGACTGTGGTTCCTTAGGAAGAATATTTGTAAAAGGAGAACAGGGGTATAAGGGCTATAAATATATTCCTCCCCCACCCGGGCTTTGCTTATCCACACGCCCCATTCAAAGGAATGGTCACTCCATGGGGAACTCGCATCCAATCGCTTCTTAGACTCGAAGATCATCTGACGTTTGTCAGTTTTTATCATTTGGACCTACATATCCTGTACAAGGTGGCCACTGATTTGGCCACTGAGCCATCCTCTTGAACATGAGAGGACTCTGGCCCACATCCTCAAAGGTAAGCAGGTACCTGACTCCCACTGAAATCAATGGGGGTTAGGAGTCTAAATACCTCTGCGGACTAAGACATCTGCCTCTTCATCTATCTTTAAACAGAATCTAAAACCTTCCATGTCCTTTGCTGTCAGCCATTAGCTCGGAACGGCAAATTCTACCTGTCGTACGTCGTCTGCCATGCACCTTGCCGTGTTTTGGCATAATAAGGTGTGGCAGTACCGCCTCCTCCTCCTCCCGATCTGTGCGCATTGATCCAAACTGTTCCTGATCTCAATTCCTAGCAGAGGGCACAGTCTCATTTCTTTCCTCCTCTCTCCTCAGGAGCCTTATCCCAAGCGGTGCTCCGCGGTGAATGAATAATGGGGAGTGAAAGCAGCTAGCTTCACTGCCCGCTTTTAGTCCGGCCAGGATGGAAGGGGAGTGAGATGCCTGTTGTTACTGCTAATAATCGAATACTGATTCCTAGTCGTACATGAACACATCACCCTCCATCCCCAAGTCTGACAATGACTTCTTGGCCAATGTCCACAACAAGTCAGTGGCAGGGTCTAGAGGAGCCCCCAGGAGTCTTGATTTTCAGTTCCTTGCTCTACCTCTGGTGCATCACAAAGAGACAAAGAGAAATAATTGAACAACGCGAGCCGGACTGGCCCAGGGAGTGGAGCTGCCTGGGGGTTCCAAACCGGCAACCCTGCAGCCCGAGCACCTCCCCGACAGAGCCATTCCCAAGGAGGAATTGCAGCCGGACCAACAGGGCACCCGCACGGTGGCAGAAGTGGGCGCCCGTCTGCTTCTCTTTGGTGGCATTAGCATCCTGGGCGGGTGGCAGTTGGTGCACCTCCCACACCCTGGCAACCATTCGCTGGCTCTGCTGCTGCATTGTTATGTAACTCTCCTACAGATTACATAACCTGCTAGGGGCGGTGCATTCGCGGGAAGGGGACGCAGGCAGCACGGAGAGAATATATCCCGCTAATTGAAAATACATGGGCATCGAGTCATTACCATTGCTCAGGCTCTTGGCAAGCCAGGCTGGGGGTCTGGTTGCCCTCTGGGCACCGCACACGTGTCTGGTAAGGTTCTGGCTATGAGTTAATAGAGGCAGAAACCATCTGGCATCCTGAGAGAGCCAGGGGGAGAATTTAGTGCCAGCTCTTGATGAAAAAACAAACATACTGCAGTATTCTGCAGTGAACAAATCCTGCAGCAATCACCCCATCGGTAACAGCAGTGACTTGGACAAGGACTATGGAGTACTGAAGTGTGTGGAGTACTAAGGAGAATATTATAATGAGTGGAGTACCACAGAGTACTGGTGTGTGTTGTGAGTTGAATACCATAGAGCTGAGTGGAACGGGGGGCAGTGACTTTTTCCTGTCCCCGGTGCAAGAGGACAGGAACAGACTTCTGGCTAGCTCGAGTCTCCCACCTGCTTCTGAAGGGAGAGCATCCTTGTCCTCTCTCTCCCCAGTCCCCTGCTGGTGAGCTTTATGCTGGCCAGTGGATGGGCAGTGACCAGCTGTCCAACCTGAGACTTGAACACCAGCAGGTCTGTCCATGTCTCTGCCCTTGCACAGCTTTGCTGCCCCAGCCCCTCCGTGTGTCAACACTGGGTTACCAGTGACCACTGTTTAGGTAGACCCGGACTACCCACGTCCGCCATGTCCGGAAGGGATCCCAGTCCCCAGCGGTGAGGTAGGTTGTAGGTACATGCTAGGAGGGAATGCCAACAAAGCAGGAAGCCCACTGAGGTTCCATACACCACGTTTTCCAGGACTCTGACCTGCAGCCCCACCCTTCCCCACAAGTGGATTCCTGTCCGCCAAGTAGATCAGAACCAACAGAACAACGAGCAAGGGAACCCAGAGAATTCCTCTTCGCCATGCACAGGCCCAATCAGAGGTGGTTTCCAATTAAGCTGAAAGCACAGCTGGGACTGCCGGCCCCCATTAGCACAACAGCTACTGTCTGTGCATCTATGTGCTCTGGGATTGCAAGTAAAACCGAGAGAGACCTCCACGCACGGGGGTAGGATTCAGACGAGACAAGGCTCCACCGCGGCGACTGCGAATGTTCAGCACAGGTCTAACATGGGGTTGCCTCCCTTGCCCAGCCAGCTCACCATCCACCGAGTTAGAATGACAAAGGTAATAGATGTCTAATGCATTAAAAGGGATCTTTCCTCCAGCTGATCTCTCCTCCAATCCCATCCCTCCCAAGGTCACGCTCGGCTCAGGGACCGAGCTGAGCCAACCGGTTTTCATGGCAAAGGTATCAGGGCCCGTGTTTCCAACCTGGAGACATTCCAGCAGGAATCCATGATTTCAGAAAACTGGCGGCAAACACAGACGAGATGTGTAAAGTGTGTGTGTTGGGGGGGGGGGTAACTATTAAGTGGGTTAGATTCTAGATCAGTCAAATTCTGCATGGATTTATACCCAGGAAAGTCAATATGATTACGTAGGGTGTCATTCAAAACAGCATTGAGAGAGTCCAGAGGGAATCCAGGGCCCAGTTCTGTCCACAGTGACACCAGTGGGATCTCAGTGGGGCAAGAGGCTGAGAGAGACAGAGGGTGCTGGGCGTGGGGACTCCCTGCCCTAGAGGTCATATGTGATTCTGGGTGGAAGAACAGGCTGGAATGGAGCTAGATGCTTTCCAGCCAGCCAGAGAGGAGGGCAGCTTAGAGGACAGAGTTGGCATATATACGCTATGCCCAGAGGGCGCCTGGCTCAGCTGGCATGCAAAACCAACAGCTCCTGTGTGACCTATTCAATCTGTGCGGCAGGCCCCTTTACATAGTTTAGCTGACCGGTTCCTGGCTCCATCCTGTTCAGGTTCTTATACTGTTCGCAGATACCATGGTGATGGGCACGGTATAAGAGAGGAGATTTCCACAATTCCTTCTGATTCGACCCTCTGCTTGGACAAGACTCCCGGAGCTCTACTGAAAAGGAAACTATTTGATCACACTTGGAATCAGCAGCTCCCACCTAAGATGACTGGCATTAAAAATACACGGGACAACCTGCAGTCCCTTGATGTAAACTACCAACAAGTTCCTTCCAAATCACTGAAAGGTAAAGAAAAGAGACTGTCGCCCTTATGGAGGAAATCAGTCACTTGACATGTTAGACAAAATGAAGATGAATTGCACATTGCTCTACCGTGGTCTCAGTGCAGACTAAGGGAAAGGGGAGAGACCGTAGCAGGAAGAGCACACAGGCAGTTGTAGCCACGATCTGCAAACCTAACTGAGAAGAGTAACGCTCGGAAGATCCTGAGTAGGGAATTGCTCATCTTGGGACCATGAGATGCTTCCCACTCATCCCCGAGCATGTAGGGACAGTAGCTTCTTGGAACTAATTTCTGGCCACTGGACTACATTCCAGCTAAGCGACCAAGGGGCTGGATGCAGTGCTAACTTGTGGGCAGCAGTTTAATAGTGAATGAAAGTAACTAGGTTCACTAATAAATAGAGCCAAACTCAACTCTGGGACAAGTGGGTGCAACTCCACTGACCTCTGGGCTGAACTTTCCCCCCAAGTCTCCAGCTCCCAAAGCACCATCTCTGGATGAGGTTGGATGTGGACTGAGATACTTTACAGCCTTGGACTGCTTCTTCCAGCAGCAGTCTTCTCAAGGCATCACTATTTGTTCCACCGTGTGTGCCAAAGGCAGGAACAAGGGGTTCTGTGGCTGCATTTCCTCTGGGAATCGTGTAAGTAGGAACAGTTTGGAGATGTTGGCCTCTCGGGAGGGTGAAGACTTGAAGCCACTGACCTTTCCCACGTTGGGAGGAAGGAACGGCTAAGCCCTCACTCGCTGTAATTTAGCTGGGTGGGGGTGGAGTTTTAGCTCAGAGATTGCTACCTACTCTCAGCCTCTGGAGGTCAGGCTTAGAAGGCGGGGAGGGAGAAGACACACCACATGCTAACTAGTCGGTTCCATTTGCATTGCCTCTGCCCGTGCTGTCGCTACGGATGAGACCCCGATATTTTCTAGAACACAAAGCAGGAGAAGAGCCGGAGAGACTCCTGAAGGGCGGGAGAGGCTTTGTTATTGCCATTCAGATATGAAGGTCTTCAGCTACAACAGCCATGGGTGGCAGGACAAAGTGGATGGAACAGCAAGCAGGACGGGATGGAATACAGCAGCACCAGGAATACAGGCACCTTAAAAAGAGTGAAATTCAACCTCTCCACCCTCAAAATGAATGTACAGGCCATCAGGTGTGAACAGAGGCTCTGGAGAGTAGCTGGTTCCGACCCTACACTTCCCTGGATGGAGAGGTGGTAACAGAAAAACCAGACTTATTCTCTGCCCAGCTATTGCGAGCTGAGATCCCAAGAGGCAAGCCCACAGTGGGTGTCGAAGGATTCCCTCTCATTGAGCTGCTGTTAAGTAATTAGACTCAAGATCCGAAAAGATCAATTAGCAGAAAAAAGAAGGTGCTTAAAGGGCTAAAACTCCAGCCACAATCCCCTGGTGAGTGTTGAACTAATAGATCGCTGGAGAGGAACAGCTCTCGGATTAAGACTTGCAGAACAAGGCTGCTGGGTGAGTGAAACCTCACTAAATCCTTTTCCATTTTACCAAAAAGGAACATGTTTGTAAGAAGCATTAGGCCTGTTGGGAAAAAATAAACCACATCAAGGTGCTATAGCCCCCTGGCTCCACTGAGCATGCTACCGATTAATCCTGAAAGTAAATGGAAGACAGGCTCCACAGAGAGCCAGAGCATTCTCATTTGAAAGCAGCTTGGACTGAGCTTTTATAGATTTGTACCAGAAAATTGAAAGCCCATTGTTAATGGGGAATTTCTAAAGGGCTTCTCGTCCACCCAGGTATGTTGAGCCTCCAAAGCTCTAGGAGAATGGCCCACTCCTCTAGACATCAGCTTCCTGAGGGCCCACACAGACGGTGAAATGCTTGGGATCGATGCATAGGGCGATGGGGATTGGGAGTAACAAGGTGGCTAATGGAGGGGTTCACAAACTGGGAGGAGCGTGGAACCACTGGAGAATGCTGGGTGGCACCCCAGCACAGCGGGTGACACCCCACAGGGCCTAAATCCATCCCAGGGACATCAAGAATGTGGGCGCATAGGACTGACGGCCGCAGGAGATTGGAAACCGGGTGGGGCCATGGAATTGGGGACCGACATCAGTGGATTTAGGGGCTAACGGTCATAAAAAACATCACCCAGTGACATGAGTGAAAACAGTACTTGGCAGGTAAATGGTGTCAAAGAAAAGAAGAGTGACAACAATAAAATGCGCTCAGTCCATCTGGGCTTGTGATCAAGAGGAGGCTGATCATCCGGCCCTAATGGAACAGGAAGTCTGGGAGACCTGTGGTCACACTGTGCACTGATTTTTCTAAAGCAGAACTCTCCATTCAAGTCAATTTAGAGCTTGGCTGAAAAATCAATTGCATAATTTAGCCCCCCCAAGATGTATTGGCCTAAGCAGAGGTGTGGGGAAGAGATGGAAAACAGGCAAACTTTGTCCACACAGCCGGGTCCATTGGCAGGTGTATCTTTGGATCAGGCAATTGAGTACGAATTGCAATTCTTAACTTACTAAAATGTCACACAGCTCAGGGTAAGTTCCATGAGCAGATCCAGTTCATAGTTACCGTTGCTATAGCAACTGCCTCCTTGGTATCTATGCATGCAGCACATCACATGAGGACACCAGACAAGGGTAAAGATGGATGGGTCAGACAGATTACATTCCCCCCAGGGCCTGGTGCCTTTTGAGGCTTTTCGGCTGCTTTCTTCCAGGGAGGTGCCGCACATCTGCGAATCCCATTGACTTCACTGGGAGGTCCAAGTCTCAGGAAAAGGCTTTTTGCAGGGTGCTGTTCTCTCCCCTCCGTGTCCATGCTTCCTTACACGGGTCTAGCTGGATGCTGGAACCACCTTCACACCACGGACAAGGAGGAGCTCCATATGGGTCACTGCAGTCTCTCGTGCCCATTTGTCCTCCGGGTAGCCTTCCGACCGGTTCTGCTGCACTCACAGTAGACGCCTTTAAAGGCTCTCAATGATTGGTCGTGTTATTACATGCATCGCTTCACTGCTCCGGTGTGGGGTCTCAATCCTGCAAACCCTCCTTCACAGGGGCAGTCTTGCTCATGCAGTTAATGCCACTGGAGTCAACAGGGGTAGTGAGATCAGCAGGATCGCCTGCAACCTTGGCATGCTCTCTGGTCCCTCCCCATGATACACCAGGATTGGTGCATTTCTCATGCGTGCTTCTCCCTCTGTCTGGAAATCTCTCTCCCCTTCTAAGTCACAGGCCAGAAGGGACCATTGTGATCATCATCTGACCTCCTGTATAGTCCAGGCCAGAGAACTTTCCCCAAATAATTCATCGAGCAGAGCTTTTAG
The DNA here is from genome assembly GCA_032164245.1 of Sternotherus odoratus. Lineage (NCBI taxonomy): Eukaryota > Metazoa > Chordata > Testudines > Kinosternidae > Sternotherus > Sternotherus odoratus. The sequence goes on along the minus strand of JAVMKO010000018.1, from coordinate 11,346,397 downwards.
GAAAAACACCCAATTGATTTAAAAGTTGTCAGTGATGGAGAATTCAATTGGTAAATTGTTCCAATAAATTACTCTCAATGTCAAAAATTTACACCTTACGCCCGACCTGAATTCATCTACCTTCAACTTCCAGCCATTGGATTGTGATACACCTTTCTCTGCTAGACTGAAGAGCCCATTATTAAATATTTGTTCTGCATGTAGCTACTTAGAGACGATAATCAAGTTGCCCCTTCGCCTTCTCTTTGCTAAGTGAAATAGATTGAGCTCTTGAGTCTAGTACGGCAAGGCGGGTTTTCTAATCCTTTAATCATTCTCAGGACTCTCCTCTGAACCCTCTCTCATTTATCAACATCCTTCTTGAATTGTGGGCCCCAGAACTGGAGACGGTATCTAGCAGCGGTCGCACCAGTGCCAAACACAGAAATAAAATAACCTCTCGACTCCTACTGGAGATTGCCCTGCTTACGTTCCCGAGGATCGCCTTAGCTCTTTTGGTCACAAGGTCACACTGGGAGTTCATGTACAGCCACAACCCTCACATCGTTTCCAGTCCCTGATTCTCAGGATAGATTCTCCCACCCTGTATGTTCTCTCTTCTGCTGTCACTTGGTAACCTCTGTTTTCTCCGTGGCCTGTGAGGCGGAGACAATACATACCAATGCAATGTCTTGTAGACTATTTTACCAAAACTCTTGCTAAACAAGCACATATTTCTTTTGTATTTTCCCTTCCCGTCACTGCTGATTACTAAGGTATTTATATATAAATAGAAGCTGTCTCCTCTAATCTGCCCGCTTGTATTTTTCTGACTTACTCAATGATGGCCCAGTCTCCTATTTCTGGTGCCAAAACTGATCCCATGGTAAGGATCAGGGCTTGGATGACGCTAGGTGCATTGAACACTGAGACCAGGTAAATTGATCTGACTGATTATTTGATCTGTCTTTTTGCTTTTTCAGACCAATCAATCAGCATCTTCAAAGGTCTGATCTCTCCTGGGTACTCATATGCTATGGACTAATAGAAAACTGGGAATCTTGTCTAGCTTTGGTGGTTAGGTACCAGCCCTGAGAGGAAGGAGCAGGTAAGGTGTGGGATAAATCACTATTCTGATTACATCTCTCTTCTCTTACATCTCTCCATTCAGACCTGAATTTCACAGTCATCTTCAGATTTCAAATGGTAAAAGATTTAAAAATCAAATACTATGAAGAACTGCATCTCAGCTCTGGAAGTTTGCAAGACTGCAGGCTGCTAAAAATCGCAAAGGAATTAAGAGGAGGAAAAAAGCAAGATGGTCATTAGAATAGCCTGATTTAACAGAAGATGCCACCTAATTTATTCTGTTTGCCGTCCACACTGCTGCTCTTGTAATGTTTTCTTGCATAGGTATATCTTTAGGGTGACCAGATGTCCCGATTTTATAGGGACAGCCCGATTTTGGTTTTTGTTTTCTTATATAGGCTCCTAATATCCCCCACTCCTTGTCCCGGTTTTTCACATTTACTGTCTGGTCACCCTATATATATATCTTACAAGCAGTAGGTCTACAGGTGAGAAATTATTCCAGTCAGAGTGAATGATACAGTGAACAAACTTTACTCATATGCACTCATCTTCCAAATGAACCGTACCGCAACTAACAAGCATTTCTCCAAGATGCAACTGCCCATACAGTCAGCTAAACTGAACTTGCAAGACTATATGCAATGGCACTAACAGGCAATTTCCAATAATGTGCAAATGCCTAAGTCAGCTGTAATAAGAGGAGCTACAGCTGCTCAGTGAAGTTAAGTGGAGAAGATATTCAATTAACTTCAGGGAGCTTTTGTAACACATTTTGAATGTGGGTGTAGGAGCCATTTTAGATATAAGTGGCAGACGCATAGGATTCAAATGGCCATTCAGGCTTTGCTGGGAGATGGAATCACAGCTGAGGAGAAAATAGGAGTGTTTATTGAAACTTTCCATGTTTAATTTTTCTTCAACTTTTTTAAAAATCTGCCATTAACAATTTAGGTGACATGTTGACTTTTAGAGGGACACCATCAGTTTTTAAAGAATTACATCCATCTGAAAAACACTTTAGGAGGAATTCCCTGACCACCACTGCTCCCAAGAGGAGAGATGGGTGGTGGTGGTTGGGGACACCCTTCCAAAGGGGATGGAGTCATCCATCTACCTTCCAAAACAAGAAGTGTGCTGTTTGCCTGGAGTCAGAATTCAGAAAAGGACTTAGGTGTTACAGTGGATGAGAAGCTGAATATGAGTCAACAGTGTGCCCTTGTCACCAAGAAGGCTAACAGCATTTTGGGTTGTAGAAGTAGGGGCATTTCCAGCAGATCAAGGAACGTGATCATATCCCTCTATTCAGCATTGGTGAGGCCTCATCTGGAGTACTGTGTCCAGTTTTGGGCCCCACACTACAAGAAGGATGTGGATAAACTGGAGAGAGTCCAGAAAAGGGCAACAAAAATGATTAGGGGTCTGGAGCACATGACTTAGGCAGAGAGGCTGAGGGAACTGGGATTGTTTAGTCTGCAGAAGAGAAGACTGAGGGGAGATTTGATAACTGCTTTCAACTACCTGAAAGGGGGTTCCAAAGAGGATGGATCTAGACTGTTCTCAGTGGTAGCAGATGACAGAACAAGGAGTAATGGTCTCAAGTTGGAGACGGGGAGGTTTAGGTTGGATATTAGGAAAAACGTTTTCCCTAGGAGGGTGGTGAAGCACTGGAATGGGTTACCTAGGGAGGTGATGGAATCTCCTTCCTTAGAGGTTTTTAAGGTCAGGCTTGACAAAGCCCTGGCTGGGATGATTTAGTTGGGATTGGTCCTGCTTTGAGCAGGGGGTTGGACTAGATACCTCCCGAGGTCCCTTCCAACCCTGATATTCTATGATGTTACCTGCATGTTTGTGAGCAGCGCAGGCGGGAGCTACAGTAGCAAAGCACTGCAGGGCAAGGTTGATACAGCCCCTCACTGGTCTGGATTGCACCCAGGAATGTCATAACAACCTTTCAGCACATGCAAGGAATGTGGAGAAACTCACCTGGCTTCAAGTTTCCTCACAGACCCTAAACTCAGACAAAACAAGATTCTTCCAAAAGGTTGCAAAGTTTAAAGAGACTTTGCACCGGGCTCCAGAGCAGAACTCCAGCAAGCCTGAGAGTGGAGCTTGAAATAGACTGGGGCCCAGTTATGATTGTTTGGTAGAAATTATGCAGCCTTCGGCGATTGCAGCTGCATTTCTCTTGGACTCTGGGTTGATTGGAATCCATCATTGCAGGGCTATGCAGCCACATAAAAGGAAAACCAAGATACATTTAATGTTCTTGGGCTTTCCACAAAGCAGTGAGAAATGTATAATGGGTGTGTGTTTAAATGGCGTTTCTTCATGGAATACTACTCCCTCCCTAGGAAGCTTTCTAATTTATGGACTGTCTTGATTTTATAATTGTTATCATTACTCACTTTTTCCTTATCCTTACTTTGTCCCGGGCCTATCAGTCATTTTAATAACTATTTACAACATATAACATCTTGCAGAGCATTTGCATGACTCGTCTTACAGGACTCTTAAATCCAAAAGTTTTTATGGGATCTATTCTGGAAGTTATGAAAGCCAAGAAACAAAGGAAATGCACTCTCCGGAGCAGCCACATAAATTGATTAGTGACAGATAAGCCTCAGCAACTGTAGAGTTTGCATAAGCCCGCCAAACTCTGAGTATTTATTTCCACCGGTCACGCTTGGTGGGTCGATACAACTGGAGTCCCACCCGCGAATGTTTATAACCAAGTGCAGTCTGCCATCGCCGTCACTAGGAATGTTTGCACATGGTAGTCCTTCACCCACTGGTAAGTGTCCACACTGGTTAGGTAAGTGGGCTGGACAAATGATGGAAACAATCTCTCTTCCTATTTTTAGGACTGCCTGCTTCCAGTGAAATACCTCGCGAACAGGCTCTCTCAGGGCAGTCTGGCGCCTCTGCCGTTAGTCCTAGCCAACGTGGGGGGAGGAATCAAGAAAATAATGGGAGGAAACAAGTAGAACGGACTGGAGGACACTCCCCTTGCAAAGCAACTTTTGCGATTTCCAAATGTGTTTTCAGTCCCAAAAAAATCAACGCTTTTTGACCGATGTCACCCAAATGGAATGGTGTCAAAACGTCTGTTCTGGGACCAAAGCCTGCACTTTTTGAGTGGGGAAGAAGGGGACATACGTGGGGCTAGGGCACTGGTGTGGGACAGGGGAGACCAAATTCTTCCCAATATGGACCCTGTTGTTCGCTAAAGATGCCCCTCCAGCATAAACACCAAAGGTGTGGGGGAGGGAAACTGCTGTTATACCACCTACTCTCGCTTGGGGTGAAGCCTCCCTGGGATCCCCCTTGCGCTAGAACTCACGTGGCAAAGAGGAAAATCCCCAAAGAAAACATTAGACACTCCTTTCTAGCCAGCCAGCCAGCTACGGGAGGCTGTTTTGCTGTTCGCTGTATAGGCAGGATGCCCACATCCCCATTAGGCACCTGGTTGGCAGGGAGAAGGAGGTTGAATTACAGTTGGGGTTGAACCTGAACTGCACGTTTCCGGTCTGACAATCAAGATTTTTAAAAAAACCTTTTATACACTGGAAGGCCAAGGGAGCAGTGGAGTGGAGTTTCCGTACAGTTGGGAGCCCGGGGTGTGCATTGACATTGCTGTAATGAGTGATTTTTCCGCTTTTTCTTTTTTGGGGGGGGGACAGGAGTGCTGGGGGCCAAGGCTGAGTGTTCCTGAGATTTGGCCAGACCCCCAAGTGCAATTTGTTCATCACGCAGAAGCCGCAAATATCAGGCATGGCTGGCCCAGTCTTATCACCAGTCCTCCAGCCCCCCCTCTGTGCCAGGGCAGGGGGTTGGGTTCTCCTTATGGACAACGCCGCGGTGGAGCAAGGGTGTTTGGAAACTTCTTACACACATGCAAGTCCAGGCTGCGTGGCGGCTCCTTCTGGTCTGTTTTTCTCAACTCATTAAAAAAGAGCAGAAGACTGATGGACAGCAGGAGACCCCAGAATTTCAGATCCCTGCAGCACCTTGCTAGAAACATTTCAAGTGCCCCAAGTACTAAATCCTGTTCCTCCAAGCAGCCGGAACAAACATGGACAGAGCTCCAGCAGCGGACAGCCGTTCCAGGTAGTAACAACCAGTACCGGGTAGAGTGCAGAAAACAAGTGTCCTGTAAAAATAAATCAAGCTGGGATCACAGAACCCCAGTGGCCTCTAGTGGCTGTAGAATAAAGAGCCAAGAAAAGGAGGGTGAAGGCTCCAGCCCACTGCAGACATGTTGGGAAAGAGACGCCCTCAAACAGGTGGCTCATCTCTGGAGTCCAGGGGTGGGGGGACAGGACGGGGACACAATCCCTGCATTTCCATTCAGAACCTCCAGATGTGTTCAATTCTCATTAGCCAGAAAGTCCGGAGGGCTGCCGCAGATCCTGCCACTGAACACCCCCCCCCCCCCTGCCCTTGGGACGGGATGAGGAGAAAGTCCGCAGCGCAACGGAGACGGACAATTTTGGTTTCTTGTTTAATGGTGGCAATAGCATTTATTGGTGAGTGTTGGTGAGCCAAATGCATCACTCCTCTGGAGTCAGGGGAGTTACAACAAGGATGAATTTGGCCTGGGTTCGCCTCTCTTCAGGGATCAGATTGGAAAAAGAAAGGCTGTGGGATTCTTACAAGCTCTGCCCACAAAGTAAGCTCCACCTGCATCAGTAGACAGTGCACATGCTGTCTGGGCTCCTTGGATTTGGCTGCCCCCTGGTGAAACTGATATGCCCCACTGGGCTTCTTGAGATCAGCTCCCCTTTTGGGCCCTTCAGATGCCCCGTTGGGCTCTGCCAGGCTCCTCAGTTTGGGAGTGTGGAACGTTGGCTCTCCCAAGCCCACGCACTAGTGGCTCCACAATGACCCATCTCCCTGTCCATTTCAGATCATCCTCGTCCACCTGCGTTGAGCAGCGAAATAGTTAATAGTTTAAATGCCAACTCCCTCACCGCTGTCTCTGTGTGAGCCCCTCGTCAGTGGGCTAGGTGTGCGTGGCTTTGTCCATGCAGTTGGCAGGAGCAGCGGACAGGTAGGATGTTTTCGAGGCCTTTTCAGCACCACAATAGCAAGAGACCTCAGGGGTGTTTTTTAAATGAAAAAAACCCTTAGATTCTGGAGAAGAAGGTGACCGTGTGAAATAGGTACCGGTTCGCTGTAGCCCTGGGTGCCAGCTGAATCCAAGCCTTCCTCCGGTCATTCGCCACTGACCGGTGAGCGCAGTGCATCCGGTCTGTGCATCCCTCCCCCCCCCAACATACACACGTTTCAAAGATGTGATATGTTGATGCCTGCAGTGCTGTAAAGGCAGATGGCATTTCAGCGTGAGCTCAGAACGCCCCCTTCCTCGTCGCAGCTCGGTAAAGCTGGAGCCCAGACAGAAGATTCGAAAGCGATGTCCATGCAACGGCTGGGAGGGGTCATCCCCAGCTCAGGCAGAGGTACACGTGTCAATTCCAATCCAACTAGTGTGTTAGAATTAGCAGTGGGGTTGTGGTGGCACAGGGAGCAGCTCGGGCTAGCCACTGGAGTCCAACCCTAGCTATCGGACATCCTTGGTATGTACTCAGGTGCCAAACCCGAGCAATTCCCGTGTCACCACGGCCACACTGCTATTTTGAGGTGGAAGCTCCAGCAGAGCTAGCATGTGTATGTACTTCTTCCCAAGCTAGGAACTAAACCTCCTCGCTGCAGTGTGGATGGGCCCTGTAAGTGACAGGACTGGAGATTTTCACCTCTTGCCGCTGCTGTCTTGACCAGATTAGAACAAGGCTATGCCTAGTTATAGAGTTCAGCTTTGATTCCATGGAGCAGTCTATAATCCTTGTGCTTCACTGAGCTATCCAAGGCTCTAGTGTCTGCCAAACCGGGGCAGAAGTCTCAAGAGATTGAGGTGCTCTCATTTGAGGTCTGGCACCTCTGATTCTAGGCCTATTTGTAAATCCACCCCAAACACTGAACTAACTTTGCCCAGACTCTGCCTTCCTTGTTCTACTTTGTAGTTCCGGGTGGGACCAGAACTGGAATCCCTAACATGAAAAGTTTTCCTTGTGGCATTTTGTGGCTGCCCAACCCAGACAAAACGCACTAGCGTAGAGGGAGACAGCCAAAAAGAAAAAGAAAAAAAAAGTCAATCAATAAAGTTATCAGAATGTATCTAGTGCTAAAGGCTTCAGTGAGAATTTGGTTCTAAATGCAGGTGATATTTTGGGGGGAGAGATCTTATTTTATCGGAAATACAAATACTGTACACAACTCATGCAACAAAGAATTTTTTCTACCCATCGTGGGAGTTTAAAGAACACCTATCAGCAGAGCACGTAGGCACAGAATTGACGAGGACAGGTTGTAATTACCCACATTGGAGGCTGGCCAGGATACAAGGGTTGACGCACCTGCAAAAAATGCCCTGGGATAAGGAAGCATTTCTAGCTTTATATTTCCAACCCTAACACAAGAGTTCTTGAGATCCAGGGATTGTTTGAATCCATTTAGAACACAAAGTAAGAGACATAAGAACCCAGGATAACCTCAGTAAGTCTGTCCCACCTCAGTAGAGGGGGGGGGGGGGGGCGCACCATGTTCCACAAGGCCAGGCTGGCTAGAGTAGTCAGGATGGGGTTAAACTAATAGCAAAAAGGGAAAATAAAAATAGGGAAGATATGAGCACTCGACCAACACAAAATCAAGAACAAAGTTAATCAAGGAACCAAAGGACATGCAGAGACTATATTTTTTTAGTTGCCTACACACCAAGGCTAGGAGTCTGGGCTATAAACAAGAGGAATTGGAGTGGCTCATTCCCATGCATAAAATTAGATCTAGTTGGTATTCCTGGAGCCTGGTGGAACATTTCAACTTTTGCACAGCTGGAATGTTAAAATCAATGGTTATAACCTGTTTAGGAAGGACCAAGTGGGTAAAAGGGCATGGGGGAGGGGAACTCTGTCAAAAATGGCAGCACCCTTTTTGGAATCAGTGATAACTCAGAAGAAAATGATCTTGAAAGTTTCTGGATCAATGTCCTAACAGATAAAGCACAAGATAGGATATTAGTTGGGAATCTACTACAGACCACCAAATCATATTAGGGAACAGGATGACTGGCTCCTTATGTACCTATCTATAATGTGTGGGGGAAGCAATGTGACCATGGGAGACTTAAAATTTGAGTGACACATGCTGGAGGTCAAATGTTGCCAGTACTAAAACTTGCTTAGAATTTATAAACATTATAGAGGACAATTTCCTACCACAGAAAGTGCGGTAGTCAACATGGGGGATTCTATATTAGACCTTGTCCTAGCAGATAAAGAGAAACGGGTCACAGAACTAAAAAGGAATGCTATCTCAGGTACAAATGATTGTGACTTGATCACATTTATAATGTGCAAACTGAATAAAGTCCAGATCAGTAATATATATATATATAATACACACATATACACACACACGTATTGCTTTAAAAGAGCCAGTTTCACAAAGCTGAAAACAATTATGAGCCAAATCACCTGGGAGGAAGAATTTAATCAGAAAAAAATGTGAATGATAATTGGGAATTACCCAAGACTTACTAGATGCTCAAAAAGACACAATCAAGAAAGAAGACTGTGCTGGTTAAAAAACTAACCTGGTTTAAAGGGAAACTGAAGGCAGCTGTAAAAAAATAATATACTGAATAAGAAATGGAAGAATGGGGACACTGATAGTAATGAATATAAATCACAAGTTAGGAATTGAAGAAAACTGATAGGAGAAGCAAAAGGACACAAGTAGACACCTATACATATATTAGGAACAAAAACAATCCTGACCATGATATTGGTCCATTACTAGATGGAAATGGTAGAATTAACAATAAGATAGAAGCATTCAATACATATTTCTGTTCTGTATTTGAGGAAACACAGATGACAGTCTCATCATATGGTGATCACAGTCCTTTGCCCCAATATCTCTGGATGGCGTTAAACAGCAGCTACTAAAGTTAGACATTTGTAAATCAGCAAGTCCAGAGAACTTGCATCCAAGAGTTTCAAAGGAGCTGGATGAGATGCTCACTGGACTGATAGTATTGATTTTCAAGAAGTCTTGGAGCACTGGGGAAGTTGCAGAAGACTGCAAGAAAGCTAATGTCATGCCAGTTTTCAAAAGGGCGGGGACAACTTTAGAGGGGTATCATGTTCCTTCGGTCTGAGGCAGAAACAGACAGGTAGATTGGTAAAGAGAAGAACCGGGGGCATGGGAGTCCCAGCATCTTAGTCCCATCTGTTAGTTTGGGGCGTAGGGTTTTGGTGCACAGTTGATGTTTTAATAGGATGGAATTTGGCCTCAATAGGTCATTTTGTAATATTATAGTTCTGTAGGCTTCCTGTTTTGTTTTTCCTAAATATTGACCTGAAATCCTCTAAAAATGGGAAATTCCACCTGGTATTTCAAAATGGTGGGGCAGGACACTCTATCCCACAGGCTCTCCCCCATCATGTAAATGTTTCCTGCCTTCCCATAGCTTCTCCCACAGTCTTCTCACTTTTGATTGCCGTGCTACTGGCCTTAGTGATAGGTTGTGTGTCTGGTGGCTGTTTATATGTTAGAAGTCCAAGGGAGTTCATGGTGAACATATGGAGTTGAGTATATTTTGGGTGTTCAGCAATGTGAATGGATGATACTGTACTGTAATGGGTGTTATTTGCAGCCTTTTAGTTGTGACCTATTTTTGGTTTGGGGGAACATTATAGTATGCAAGTCTTAACCTAAATCTGAGCTTCTCCGAATCACTGCTTGACTTCCTTGAGCCCATACGAATTTGTCACTGCCCTTCATGAGTGATCCCTATCTGGCTAGTTTTCAAACCAAAATATTCCTGGTGGTGAACATATCCTGTTGTAACAGAGAGAGAATTCCAGTTCACTAAAAGCTTTTGTCTTGTTTCACAGTATTTATCAATATCTGGACATCATCAGTGAACCCACTGGGCATTACACATCAGAGCCTATTAGCACGCTCAGCAGCCTACAATTACCGATCATCACAAAGGAAATTCCACCCAGAGGAAACAGATATTATCAAAACCCGCTGGAGAGAATTGCCTTTATGAACCACGCTGTGTCCTGCTCACAGTAGCCAGAGGATTTCTCAGTTGTCCAGGAGCCTTTTCTTCAACCCTCATCACTCCCAATCTTACTCTAGTGCAACAAGCATTTTCCCCTCTTCAGTGCCCACTCAACGTGGTTCTTTCTTCCTAATCTCTCCCCATTTCTCCCAGTATCTGTCTCCATTTATCTCCACTGCCTCCAGTATTTCCCCCCCATGTACTCTTGATTGCTGTCCATTGGCTCCCATATCCTTTCCCCATCACTGTTGGTCTCATAGAATATCAGGGTTGGAAGGGACCTCAGGAAGTCATCTTGTCCTCCCAGGACACCCACTGCCACCACAAGTCTTCCAACAAAACCAGAATTTGTATTCCACATATTTCAAGAGGGTAAAAAAAAATCATCATAAACACCAGGCTCTTTTTGTACAGCAGAAAGAAGCAAAAGGAAAACAAACAAACAGAATTCCATGTGTTGTTTTTTTTAAATAAGCCCTTTGAAAGGTTACCTTTTATATAATCTCACAGGTCTTTCCAAAGAGACAACAATATAGTGCAGAATATGGAATGTGTCACATTTATTTCACACATGCCTTATCTTGGGTTAATCATCACAAATTAAAATTTCAGCAAATCAGCCCAAACAGTCGATGGCCGTCCCAACTGTGCACTAAGGATTTTAGATTGATTGCAGTAAAAATATATTCTTGCTATCTGTGCAACTGTAGCAGAAACATTTTAACTGCGGTTTTAAAAGGATACTGCCAGTATGAATATTTTTAAAATTGACTTGTGCACAAGCATTCCTTCCCCTCCCCTCGGCAGAACCTCCTTTTAAAAAAAACCCTTAACTCTATACTTTGCATGTAACTTCCTTTCTGTAAAACAATAAGGTTGTTATTATATTGGGTGTTTACACCTGTGTGACTACACTGGGTGCAAAAACACCGCCCCCCCACCCCCCCGAATAGCTAGGGACTTTGTTGTTATTTGCAAGAGTAGGTACATTTTCAGACAATGTTATTTCCAAATTAACTGTGTCCCAATAACTAGCTTTCCTGCAATGTAATCACATACTCACGTACTGCTCAGGGGATGGCCAATAGATCCACTGAGTAGCTGAAAGGACTTTGCTTCTCAGATAATGAAGCAGCCCCAACTGGGGAAATAACCGTGCAAACAGCATTTATACTAGGGCTCAGTCCTGCTCCCTTTGAAATCAATGAGAGTTTTCAATGGAAGTGGAATCAGGCCATATACATTGCGCATGGCGGCTCATTTGCCTTAGTGACCAGGAGCATATCCTAGGACTGACTGACCGTCCCTTCCAGAGACACTCAGGCAGGAAAAAGGGACTCCATGTTAGGAAGGACTGACCGCTGTTTCTCTTTGCTTTCCACATCACGGAGCCAGAGCTGAAGTGTGGAATGTCATTCTCCATTTCATTCTACTTCCCTATAAATAGACCCCCCCACACACACACTGTCCATTTTGCATTCAAGAGGGGAATCACACATTTATTTCTTATTTATTAAATGTCTCTGGGGCATTTGCAGGAAACCGTAGGGGTAGGTTTAAAATATGAGAGGGCTGGGATACAAATTAATGCACCTTCATATCCCCTTTTAAAGCTCACCTCCGCTGGGATACGTACAAGATGCTGTTGGTTGTTAATAGGCTTATTTTACTAATACCTCATCCTCTGTTCCTTTTTGCTTCCTGACACTATTTGTTTTGTCCACCTGCTACCTACACTGTAAGCAATTTTGGAGAGGGTCTGTCTTTTTAATACATGTTAATACAGTGCCTATTACAATGGAGCCCTGATCCCAAATCAGAGTATTACAGTAGCGCCGAGAGACAAGTAATAAAGGAAGTTACAAGTTATTATGGCCTCTGTGGATCCCTTTGCCAAAAAGGTAGTTTTATCCCCAGTAAGACAGAGCAATGCTGGGCCTTGTGGATCCTAATGATCTATCTTTTCCCACACTGTCATAACCCTGGTCTCAGAAAGCAACATTTATATACGCTGGACAGTCAACATAAATATAAATAAGCACAGCTGAGCAACAGAGATGGTCAGAAAATGGAGTTTCCAGCCCACAGGAAATTCCAACTTTCTAAATTTTTGGTTCTCACTGAAAACATTGGAGTTTTTTTATTTCAATGAAACTCCATTTTCAATAGAAAACGGCACTGGACATTTTTCAACCCACTTTACTGAACAGGTTCTCCTGGAGAAGAAATGCAAAGCACAGGGCGAGTCCTCAAATCAAATTACAGAGATTCACAAGCTGACAGTGTGGCCAACGCTTGAGACCATCACAGATCTCACTAGATCTGGTGTTTCTTAAAGTCCCAAGGCCTGGAATTGTGAGAATGTAAGCGTTCTTTAAAAATATAAATTTCTAACCCCCGGGGTTGCGAAGAAAAACTGGAAAATACAAATCCTAAAGGCTTTCTTTGTCCTCTGGTGCCGAAAAGATCCAGAATGTATTTTTTTTCAAAGTCTATTTTTAAGCCAATCTCAGGATTCTGGGGGCTGCCTAGCAACTGAGGAATAAGACCAAGACCCTCAAACTCATGTCATATAGGATACGAACTAGTGATGGGCACAACTTTCTATCCCTGGATCTGCTGATCACCTAGTGGAGAAAAGCTCTAAAGCCCACGAGGGACTTTGCTATTGATTTTACTTGGATAGCTCTCCAGTACTCGTGAGATAAGCTAGATCAGAGGTAGGCAACCTATGGCACGCTTGCCAAAGGCGGCATGCGAGCTGATTTTCAGTGGCACTCACACTGCCTGGGTTCTGGCCACCAGTCGGGGGGGGGCTCTGCATTTTAATTTAATTTTAAAATGAAGCTTGTTAAACATTTTAAAAACCTTATTTACTTTACATACAACAATAGTTTAATTCTATATTACAGACTTATTGAAAGAGACCTTCGAAAAATGTTAAAATGTATCACTGGCACGCGAATCCTTAAATGAGAGTGAATAAATGAAGACTTGGCACACCGCTTCTGAAAGGTTGCCGATCCCTGAGCTAGATAACCAGCCTCTGAGCCACACTACTCCCACTAACCAGTGCCTCTTGCTTTCCCAACTAGCAGAACACAGATTGTTTGCATAAAGTTACTACCTCCTTTCTCCTCTGTATTATTAATAAATCATTTCACAGTAAAATGCTGGCCTAGTTTAACGTGCCCTAGTTTAGTGGGAAATGAATATTTATTTCAGACTGTGCTACATTCGAGCGCTCGGCAGAGAGGAATCTTGGAATCTGAGTTTTGAATAATCAACCCATTTATCTTTGTTCCGGTTTTGCCCAAATTCCTTGAGCCCGGCGGAGAGGAATGTGTGCGGCCCCAGCAAAGACGAGCCTTCCCGTCTCAACACAACACACTGACCTCGTTTTTATGTGGGTTATTCAAACTGCTAATTGCCACGGCCACTTCTCAAGCGGGCGTCGTACTATGCGTAGGAAGCACGGCCAAGGGAGGGGGAGCTGGAGAGGTACCTGCTGGAGCTACCTTCCATACAAAGCAGACCTGCCCACAGGGGCCGTCTCAGACACAGGGACATTTCTAGACCTCCTTGATGGCAAAAGAAACTTTGGGCACTATTGTAACATATTTCCTAGCCCATCCCCAAGTGCTTTACAGAGTCAAACAGGATCGGGACAGGAGCTCCCCAGATCTGTGGAGATGCTGCAAGTTCGGTGCGCGGATCAGCGGACATGTTGTATGTTCTGTAGTGCCATGGGTGAGGTAGGGGAGGGTGAGATAGCTGGAAGGGAACACGGAGAGAAGGAAATTAGGGGTAATTTCCCAGAGAAGGGGCCTGGGCATTGTGTCCAGGAACAGCATGGATCAGATGTGTGTCACCACAGCAGCACAGGCCTCGTTCTTGAGAATTCCACCCCCAAGATCCACTGCACTTGATTGCAGTTTCACGCAACCCCAATTCTTTCACTCCGGCTTCTCTCCCTTTAAAGGGGGTGGGCCCAGCGTCCAGATAAAAGCTCATATGCCCCACCCCCCTGGAGTGGACAGTGGCAGCCAGGCAGCCCACAAGAGAAGGGCGAAGACCCTGGCCAAAGACGCAAGAGCAAATCCTGTGTCCTCGAGGGGTTGAAGGTCCGTGCTGAGCAGAAAGTAATGAAGGGCTCATCAGTTCATTATAACCAAAGAGAAACCAGAGGACGGGGAAGGCTTTTAGTGGGGAGATCGGCACTCCCGAGGCTCTGGCTGCGTTCTCCAAGATGCACCAGCTTCAGCCTGGTCACCACGGACACAGAGGGGTAGCTGCCCACGTGAGATCAGTGCTAGGCTGAGACAGAAGAGGTTGCTTCTCCTGCACTGGCTGGAAGGGGTCCCCTCTAGTGGCAAGAGGAGAATGAAGGCTTCATGACCCATTCAGACATAGCCTCTCTGTGGGGACTGTCAAGAAGAGGGCCAATGGCGAGGGGGGGGGAGGGGGGAAGAGGTCTAGTTTGTAAATATGGCCATCTGCCCATTAAGACCACCAGCTCCTTTCCCATAGGCTACCCGACATCCGTCCAATGATTATAGGATATTGAGCAGTATGGACCTAGCTTGGATCCTAGGCACCTGTTACCTAGAGGATGAAAGGATCTGCACCTGTGCGCCAGCCTATCTGGTGCCCTGATTGTCTGTGGGTGGGTGTTCTTGTGCAGAGGAGAAGGCTTATATTTTTATACCTGGTTGCTATGCTGTGAGCAGGGAGAATCTCCAAGAACTAAAATACAGGCAGAGCAGCATAGAGGTGCAGTGGAATTCACAGATGGGCCCTGACTTCAGTCATGTTCATGCTAGTATTAAAAAATAATCCACTGGCTTTACTAAATATTAAACAGCAGCCGAAGCCCGGGGGGTGTTTCACTGTTCATCCCTGCCCCTTCTGAAGACGTCCCGCAGGGAAGCCGGTGTGACTCCTGGCCTGATTCCAATGGAGAAATGCAGGCTGGAGGGAAAAGGAGGTGTTTAGAGCATTTCCCTGGCCTGCTGTCTGGGCAGACTCCGGACAGCTGGGATTACCCATGTGCAATTCCTGCCAAGTGTGTGTGTGTGATGCAATCAGCACTTCAGTCTGCAGCTTGCAGTAATTTGAGAGCTTTTTCCCCCTGGTTTGCCGAACGGGGTGGAGTGAGACGGCCAAAAAGCTTTGGAGGAGACCTTGGCTGAGCGTCGTTCGGTGGCCTGCACCCACTGCTTCAAAGTCATACGCCAGTAACATTTCCAGTAGCCCTCACTGTGCATTTCTAAAGTGCATGTGCACGCAGACACAAACACACACGCCTCTCTACCACAACCAAGTTGTTGTAAGGAAATGCTATGCACTGTGCATTACCAAAGCAGCAATTCTCCAAGTGCTGCAAGGTATCAGCCAAATTATTCCAATTCTCTTCCGATCTCCGTTATATCCACAGCCATCCACTGGCCTAACAAGGGAATTGAAGGTCCTGAGCTACTGGACCACTCAGCAAATTATAGGAAAATAACTTGTGTGGCTTCACCTGACCTGTTACACTGATATTCAAACACAAGTGCATTGGTAGGTTACCATAGCAACTCCAGCATCACGTGGTACCAGTGTGTGCTCTACATACAGCACCTCAGAGAGAGAAAAATATCACCACAAGAACTTGATGTTTTAGCAGGTCTGGTAACTTTGATTTTGATCTTCTTGTCATGAGACTGAACTAGCATGACATGGCAGGCAGGACGCATCAGCTGTATCCTCATATCAGTGATATGATAACACCAACCAGGACAGGTCACCAATAAGTCACTGGTCTCATGCCAATTGTACCAGGAAGGTGGCCCTCTTGTGCCATACCTGGGTCAGGAGCATGTTTAATTAGGACATCCTAATCATATGGCATGGGCCATGAGATCATCCTATCATCTGGGCCATGATAGTCCTGACACAACGGATTTCAGAGACAGATCCCAAATGTCACCCAATTTCGGTCGTGTTTGGAGCTAGGGTTTTTATTTGGACCGTTACACAAATGGTGAGAAAGCCAGATCTTGGTCAGCATGTTTAGAGGCTGGTCCATCCCAACAGGGCAGCATTACGTCAAAGGCACAAGAGTGAGGCCACGTTAGTCACATATGACTAACATAACTGTAGCATTACCGTTACTGGGCCATGATCATTTTCAGCTGCCTGCTTCACACTTCATCCTCAGCTGGCTCAGAGCAAACATACAGAGACAAAGTTTTCTATATGCCTGTTGATGTTCCCTTTGCCGGCTCATAGAAGTTATTCGCCTCTTGCAGGAGGGAGATGGAAAACAAAGTCCCTGCATGTTTTAAACAAGCCTTGCATGGCTTTTTTGGTTGGTTGGATTTTTGTTCGTAGAGTCTAAGGCAGTTTATATAGACAGGGCACAACCACAAGTCACACAACTCCCCCCACAGAGTCTATTAGGACCTCTGCCTCTAGCAGCAGTCCACTTCTTGCCTGGGTCTCATGAACAGTTAAGGGAGGACAGATCTCAAGAGCACTCCTTATACTGCCTAGCAGTCACCAGGCAGCATGGAGAGTGCAAAGCAAATGGATTACTGGTGGACTAAGCCAACCATCCCACCCAGAGTGTGACATAAGTAGCCAAGTGCATCTCTTTCCCTCCCAGCCGTCAGCTGCGGAAGTGGAGGGATGCCCGCCACCCTTCCAGCCTCCAGGAGGGGAGAGAGGCAGAGAATTCTTCCCCCTTCCACCAACTGGGGAAGGGTCGTGCAAGTTCCATCAGACTCCCAGTCAGCTAAATACATTAAACGGCACCCCTGGTTATTAGGGATTTCACAAAGCATTTGAACGATGCTATTTTTGCTTTGTGGCAGTACCCTGGAATGCAGACCCCAGCCGTCTGGGACGTTTGACTCACTCTGCAGTCAGCTTCATAGGAAAGAAAGTAGACAGCCGTAATCTTGACCTTTTTGTAATACATAGCAAAATAAATATACAAGCCAAAAATACCTTTCCGGGGATCCAAAGCACCTTGGACTCTGGTCTGATCAGTTGGGTTAGCAGTAGCTTACTCCTCCCCTGTTCGTCCAGTGTTAAACTTCTGGGGACCGCTTCAGAGCTGCCCCCATCCGTTCCAGAATGCATGGCTTTGGGAGAAAACATTTCTGACTAGCCAAGCCTCCCTGCACACTGTCTCAATGACTCAAGTCAGGCAGCAAACTGAGCCTTCACCAACATTCCCACTGGCAAAGTGAAGACTCACTAACAGTGATCCCCGAACACCACAACTGATGATGATGCACCATCAAAGAGTGATGCAACCTGGAGACCCACATGTTGCGAAGGAATCCCCTTTTGCTTCAGTAACTGTCCCCAGCACTGGATCCTGCCCTGTTTGGAGTGATTATCTCAGCATCCTTTATAAAAACAATACAACAGTAATCATGCCCTGATTGCTTAGTGACTCCTTATGCGGCCACTGAATGACAAAGTGACTCTACAGCTGGTAAAGGTTGAGAACCTCCGCTCCCGCCCGTGTCAAGAGTGAGAGCGGAGGACTAGTTGTGTAATGGTAAATTACACTGTACCTTACACCCAACCCTGATATTCTGTTTGAACTATTTTGCACACATTCAGGAAGGTAAGGAAGAGGAGAGACTCTATGGGTACCCAGCAATTATTATCACGAGCAATCAGGAAAAGACAATAAAGAACTAATTTATTACATAAAAGGATACCCACACACCTGACTAAGGACCTAATCTTGAGGATTTCAGCTTAACATACCAGGGCCAGATTCTGATCTTACAGATACTGGTGTAAAACTGACACAGCTCCATTAACTTCCATATGAATCCTCCCTATTTAAACCAATGCAAGACCAGAATCAGGTCCTTAACCCTCCCTCTTAAACAGAATGCAAACTTTTCCAGGCCAGTATTATACCACCCAGTGATGTTCAGTCCAGGGTGACCAGACAGCAAGTGTGAAAAATCGGGATGGGGCTGGGGGGTAATAGGAGCCTATATAAGAAAAAGACTCAAAAAATCAGGACTGTCCCTATAAAATGGGGACATCTGGTCACCCTAGTTCAGTCTCTCCAGTGATTTCCACTTCCTTAGTATGGATCTCTTGGCCAGGTGATTCTTGTCTCTACGCCTTGCTCAATTACTGGCTGCTTTGATCGGTGATCAATGATTCGCAGCGGAGGATGCTAAGTGGAGTAATTGCATTTGAGTTGACACAGAACAAAGATGCCTCAAAATCAACAGCTTCCAAACCCATCAACCTGATCAGAGCCAGCCCTAGAAAGCTTCAGAAGTTGTTATAGCTCAGACCCCCACAGGCTTTTTTCATCTAAAAAAAAAAAAAAAGACCCCCTCAAAGGTCCCTACCCCACCCCCCATCCTTGCAGGCAGTAAGAGCATTTGGCTCAGAAGTGATTGCAATAGGCGGTTCCATTTAGTTACAGATGGAGTCGGTGAACTGGTGCAGCCAATGTAGACAGAGGATTCCCCATGACAAGATTATTAATAAATAGGCCTTTGTTCTGCTTCCTCCTTCCTCACATTGGGCAAGAGTCTCAGGCCTTTCCTGACTGTTCATGCCACTTCGGTGAGACTTCTGGAGCACAGAAAGCCACCTCTATTCTCATAACAGCCCTAGAAACCAGCCACTGTCCACTTCAAAGGCTTGGTCTACAGTGGGGTGGGGAGGGGGTCGACCTAAGATACACAACTTTGTGTACACGAATAGATGAACTTCATCTACACGTCGACTTACCTGGGCGTCCTCACAGCGGCGAGTCGACCGCTGCCGCTCCCCCGTTGACTCCCACCCACAACCCGCTATGATGCCTTGCCCACATACTGCAGTTAGAAGCTGTTGGAGTGTTTAGTGCATTAGCGTCCCACTGTACAAGGCACGGGCTTGGGAAAAGAGTGATAATTAGGGTAGCAGGGAGTGTTGCCCCTGCTGTTCCTTACTGGCAACTGGAGGACGTTACAGAAAGTCTGCCTAACTTTTCCCAGAAACTCACAGACAAGGAGCGTAGAAAGCACCAGTCAGGATGTTAGACCTGCAACAGAAGCATGCTGCTCGGGACAACTCTTCACGGCATGGAGCACCTGGGAAGGTGGCCCAGGCCTTCCAGTGTTTGTGGTGGTTGGGGGGTGATGTGTGGAGGGGTTGAGTCCAACAGGGGTCACACAGGGGAGCAGTGCTCAGCAGGGAGGATGATTTGGGAGACCTGTTTCTGGAAAAACTGGACCAGAGCTCCTGGTTATCACGTGACAATGCATGCAGAGTCCCCTCACCCTTGCCAGAAACCAACACTATAACTGGCACGAGCCGGCAGCCTCAGCTGTGAAACCACTGATTGAAGGAGACCAGCCTGCTCTGACCCTTGGACTGGCAAACCTCCCTCCTACACATGCTGCTGTGCTCAGAAGATTGCAGGCTCCGGGGTGATTGTGACGCTGCACCCCATATTCTTCACAGTGATATTATGATGTGGTTATGACATAAAGGCATTTTGTACAAGACAGGTCATGTGAGGTGGCACTAGAAAAGTTCTGATTTGCTGAACGTGATTATCCTATTTGTATGCATGTATCATTTTTATATCTAAAGTTATGAATATTGACTATGTATCTGTATTTCAAATGTGCTTACTCTGGGTGACACCCACAACTAGCCTTTCAGGAACAACAAGGAAAAGACAATGGACCCTGGAAGAACTTAACCTTCCTGTAAATGTTCCAGGCAGTCTGTAAGTAATGGCTGCTATGATTCAGCAAGGTATGCCAGGGCATGTAACCAGGCCACATGACTCTGAACTCCATCTTGGGCTGTTTGTATTTTTCCCCAAACTGGTCTGGGAACCAAGTTTAAAACAAAGGTTTCCCGCACCCTATACTAAAACTATATAAGGCAGGGAGTGACATCATCTGATGTTCTTCACTCCCCACACAAGATGACACCTGAGGAACAGACTGAACTGGGGAAGTGCTGGACCCAGGCTAAAGGAATTTCTAGCCTGTCTATGAATACTTGGGATCCCAATCTGCAAAGAATGCAGCTTGTCCCTTATGAATTTGCAAGCCTACTTATACCATCTCTTGGGTGAGAAACTGCTAATTCATATTCTATCTATCTAGTATGTTAAACAAATGAAAACAAAGATTATTTGCTAGGTAATCTACTTTGATCTGTTTGCTATCCCTTATAATCACTTAATTAGGGCTGTCAAGTGATTAAAAAAATTAAGCATGATTAATAATGCTGTTAAACAATAATAGAATACTATTTATATAAATATATTGGATGCTTTCCACATTCTCAGATATTTTGATTTCAATTACGACACAGAATACAAAGTGTACAGTGTTCATTTTTATTATAAATAACAGCACTTAAAAATAAAATAGTATTTTTCAATTCACTTAATCAAGTCCTGTAGTGCAATTTCTATCATGAAAGTTGAACTTGCAAATGTAGAATTATGTATAAAAAATAGCTGCATTCGAAAAGAAAACAACGTAAAACTTTAGAGCCTACAAGTCCAGTCAGTCCTACTTCTTGTTCAGTGAGTCACTCAGACAAACAAGTTTGTTTACCGGTGCAGGAGATAATGCTGTCTGCTTCTTGTTTACAATGTCACCTGAAAGTGAGAACAGGAGTTCTCATGGCACTGTTGTAGCCAGCGTTGCAAGTTACTTACATGCCAGATGTGGTGAAGATTCATCTGTCTCTTCATGTTTCAACCACCATTCCAAGGGACATGCGTCCATGATGACAGTTTCTGCTTGATTCAAAGCAGTGCACACCAACACATGTTCATTTTCATCATCTGAGTCAGATGCTATCAGCAGAAGGTCGATTTTCTTTTTTGCTGGTTTGGGTTCTGTAAGTTTTCACATCAGAGTGTTGCTCTTTTAAGACTTCCAAAAGCATGCTCTACACCCTGTCTCTCTCAGATTTTGGAAGGCATTTCAAATTCTTAAACCTTGGAATGAGTGCTGTAGCTATCTTTAGAAATCTCACATTGGTACCTTCTTTGCGTTTTGTCAAATCTACAGTGAAAGTGCTCTTCAAATGAACAACATATGTTGGGTCATCTGAGACTGCTATAACATGAAATATATGGCAGAATGCAGGTAAACACAGGGGAGGAGACAATTTCTTGGGGGAGAATTGTCAGCCACAAATTTAATAAACACATTTTTTAAAAATGAGCATCCTCAGTATGGAAGCATTGTCACGTTACAGGAATTATTTGGGATCATATAGATCATTGGAGCAACCAGAGTCCTATAGTGGCACCGAATCTTATGTACAGGGGGTCATAATGGGTGTCTATGACCAGGTTATAGATTGCTAATTGTAAATATGGCATTGGTATGTGTGTATCAATTTGGCAGTGGAAGTTATGAATATTGGCTCTGGACTGTCTGTCTTTCCAAATATTGTACTCTGCTGGGGAAGAAGATTCCTGAATACTGGGCGTCAGCTTGGCTTGGGCTGCCTGATGGCCCATTAAGGGACTATCAGCAACACAATGGACTCTGGGAGCTTGGAATGCTCCAATCCAGACAAAAAGTCTACGAGAGAAAGCCTGGGCATAATGGCTGCTGCCTGCAAATATGAGTCATGCATGGTCATGTGATCTGCCCATGTGGCTCCAGAACTCCATGGGGCTGGACTTTTCACAGCAGGAAGAGAAAAAACTATAAAGGAAGCTGCTACAGCCCTCCATCTTTCGTCTCTACCTTCAGCATGCAGCCTGTCTTGCTTCCAGCTCTGAATGGACTTTGCTACACAGGTGAACTCTGGACTAAGGTGCTGACCCATCCCTAAAATGGGATGCATTCTAAGACTTTGATTTGAACCTGCAGTTTATTCTACCTTTGCTGCAAGCCTGAACCAAGAAATGTGCCATTACTGCATGTAATTGATTTCTTTTAACCATTCTTAACCCTCACCTATACCTTTTTCCTTGTATAATAAACCTTTAGATTTTAGATTCTAAAGGATTGGCAACAGCGTGATTTGTGGTAAAATCTGATTTGTATATTGACCTGGGTCTGGGGCCTGATTCTTTGGAATTGGGGAGAACCGTTTTCTTTATTTGGGGTATTGGTTTTCATAACCATTGATCCCCAGGACAGGTGGCTGCTGGTGGAGATACTGGGAAGCTGGAGTGTCTAAGGGAATTGCTTGTGTGACTTGTGGTTAGCCAGTGGGGCGAAACCAAAGTCTTTTCTGTTTGGCTGGTTTGGTTTGCCTTAGTGTGGAAAAACCCAGCTTTGGGCTGTAGTTGCCCCTTTGGAAGCAATCTGTCCTGATATGACACTCACAGTTGGATCCCACTAGGAACAGCACCGTCACAGGCATGTCCTCTGGAATGATGGCTAAAGCATGAAGGGGCATATGAATGTTTAGTATATCTGGCACAAATACCTTGCAATGCTGGCTACAAAGGTGCCATGTCTGTTCTCTCTTTCAGGTGACATTGTAAATAAGAAGCAGGCAGCATTATCTCCTGTAAATGGAAACCAACTTGTTTCTCTTAGCAATTGGCTGAACAAGAAGTAGGACTGAGTGGACTTGTAGGCGCTAAAGTTTTACATTGTTTTATTTTTGAGTGCCGTTATATAACAAAAAAATATCTAGATTTGTAAGTTGCACTTTCATGATAAAGAGATTTCACTATAGTACTTGTATGAGGGGAATTGAAAAATACTCTTTTGTTTATCATTTTTACAGTGCAAATATTTGTAATAAAAATATAAAGTGAGCATTGTACAATTTGTATTCTGGTGTAATTGAAATTAATATATTTGAAAATGTAGGAAAAACATCCAAAATATTTAATAAATTTCAATTGGTATTCTATTGTTTAACAGTGCACCTAAAAACTGCAATTCATCATGATTCATTTTCTAATTGTGATTTGAGTTAATTGCGTGAGTTAACTGCGATTATTCGATAGCCCTACTTAAAAATCTGCCTTTTGTAGTTAATGAACTTGGTTTATGTTTTAATTTAAACCCAGTGTGCCTTTAAGCAAAGTGTCTGGAGGAGGGGAATCTCAGCTCAGTTTAACAGGGGCTCGTTGCATTTCCTCTCCACAAGGATGGGGAGGTGAACTGGATAATAAATTCATACTGGTTGGGGTTTGGGCAGGGGCAGGATAGGACAGCTCTGTGGTCCAAGGCTGTGAAGACAGTGGTTATTTTGGCTGTAGCCTCTCTCTTGCTGGCTTATGCTGTGGGGCTGGTCAGAGAGCCAGCATGTAACTGCAGCTAGGTATGAACGCTGGAGGAAGTGCAGGGCCAGGAGCGGGTCTGCAATTTGTCACAGCAGCACAGTGTGAGAGGGAGCCCAGGCTGGTGGGTCAGAGGGCTCAGGGGTACCCCAGGTCCAGGTGGCACCCCCAGGAACAACCCAACACCAAAATTCATCATAAAATACTATTTAAAACCCCAGCCCCAGATGTGCCATTCTGACTGTAGGGATGTCTCCTGCTGGGCGACTCTTTAAGTGCGCTCGGTGCTGCATGAGCCCCGCAGATCCTAGAGTATGGCCGATACCCAATGCCCGGGAGACCCAGAGGGGAGTTTGCCGTCTCTGGCTCACTGCCTCTCCTTACAGGGACCTTTGTTCCAGGCTCTTGCCTGCTTCTGAGGGTGCAGCATGAACAGACCCCCTCAGAACCCCACTTTTTCGGCAGTAAAACTGCTCCCGCCCCCCACCCCACAAATGCATCAAAACAACCAGCCACCAGGTTTGTGGCTGCCGTTACCATGGAAACGGGGCTCTGGAGATGCTCCTCCTGACAGTGCCGGAGCCCCTGCTGTCTCTCCAGGAGGGTATTTTCCTCAGGCTGCTTTACCACCAGGGTAACCGGAGCCCTGGTATCACATGCTTCTAATTGCCAGACTCCATGGGCTCTTACAGAAGGTCGTTTAGGAGACAATGGGCTATCGACAAGCAGCGCTAGATTATCTTCCCTTCTCTTCACAGAAGAAACCAGGCATCTTGTTTCAGGTCTCACCCTCCATGCCCTCACGGCCCAGAGGCTGTCAGAAAGAGCAGAGGGTGCCCACCACACAGAGGAAGGAGACTGGTGCCTCACAAGTTTGAGATCAATTCTACTCCCTCTTCCTCCACCCCCATTTGACCCACACAAGTTCCTCGGGATGGGTGGTATCTACCCAGGTGTTTGTACAGTGCCCAGTTTAGTGGGGCCTTGAGAAAGGCCTCGGGGCAGTAAAGATAGACATAATAATTGGTTCGCAGGCTTCCCAAGAAGCACACCTTTTACTAACAGTCCTGGTTTCCTATTCAGAATATCCTTCTTCCCATATGACCTCTCATAATCATGAATCAATTATGTGAACCTATGACCATCCACTTTTCCAAAAGAAGCCTAGTAGACACCGCCTAGGACTGGAAGTCAGAATTCCTGGCTCTGCCACCAACATACGGTGGGAGCCTGGGCGAGTCATTTCACTCCTCTGGGCCTCCGTTTCCTCCCTCATCCATAAAGTGAGGATAAATACTAACCTCGCATGGATGGGAATGAGCCAGTCAGACGGCACAATGTTCCAGCAGTTCTCTGATGGGCCCCATCAGTTTCTAAATAGGAGTTTGAGGGGCAAACAGAGGTCTTATCCTCAGGCTATGGACCCTCCCGGCTGAGGGCCCTGTTGCCTCCAGGGGCATTTTGGCCAAGCGATTTGCCAAGTCACAGATCAGCTGGGAACAACTACCTCTCTTCTAATCCAGGTCCAGTCGGGGTATGCTATGTTTGTACCACCTATGCAACCTGTCCAAGCATAACATTTGCCTCATGCTTTTGGTCCCATGTACTTCTCTGTACAAAGAGAGAGTGATTAGTATAGCATGAACATTACTATTCTAAACAAGTCAGAAAGGAAGGCTATCCTAGCAATGCTAGCTCTCATCATTATCTGTGAGGTATCTATGATTATTTATACAGCGGCCAAACATTTAAAACTTGGACTCCTGTAATATAACTACTTCTCCATGTTAGTCATGGGCTACAGGGCAGTTGGGAGCAGAGGGTCTTTGTGTAGTATCTTTTGGCTGAGTGTCTTCTCTGTGCCACTTAGTTAGTCCTTTCAATTTCTAGGTAAGCATCGTCTTTTTCTCTGCCTCAGTTTACCTGTCTGTGAAAGGAGGAGGTGGCTTCCTCATGGCCCCTTGGTGAGGCAACAGTAGTAGCAAAATCAGGAACAGAACCCAAGCTTGCTGACTCTTGGTCTCGTGCTTTAACCAATAGGCCTCATTTCCCTCCACACAGGTTTCTCTGTAGCTACATTTTACGGTGCAGATTAGAGTATCCCCCTTGAGACAGGAAATTGCAATCTGCCTTTTTGTAATACCACTAATAAAATAAAATCAACGGAGAGAGGATTTATCCTGTTAGCCTATCTGTTTGCAGCCTGGCCTCATTATTACTTAGCCTAAAACATAGACTCCTAAATCCATGCTTGGGCACCAAAATAAGTGGCCTGATTTGTCAGGGATGCGGAACACTTCCCAATCCCATTGACATCAGTGGGATTTGCAGGTGCTCAGGAAGAAAAAGAACCAGCCCATTGCCTATGGATTTAGGAGCCTGAGTTTAGGTCTCTTAGCGTGAAAACTCTGGCTAACCACAGTACATCCTGTTTATATACAGAACATGCATTTAATGCCCTGAACAACAACAGATTAAAGATTGATTAAGCAAATGAGTAGAAAGTGTGATCTGCACAACATAGTCAAGTCAACGTGATGGGGAGAATCTTGGAACTTGGTTTCCTGAGCCTTTTCTCTATTTCTCTCCCACCCTCCCCCAATTATTAATGGCCTCCTTTCTCCTGATTTAAGTCACTTCAATGCATTTTAATTTGGGGGAAGGTCTTCCCTTTAAAATAAAGTGGCAGGAGGGGAGTTGAGATTGGGAAGGGAAAAGAAAAGCTAAAGAGTGTCACACAGATGGAGTCCAGTCCTGGGAGCTGCTGTGCATTTCAAAATGTGCATTTCTAACTTTGCCTCCGAGCCCCTCTCAGAAGCACACCACATCCTTCAAATTCAGGAGCATCTGGCCAAATCCTGCCATCTTTACTCACTCGGCCAAGGCTCTTTTGGACTTCAGTGGTTCAGCACCTCGGTGAAAGTCCACTTATTTAGGGACCCACGCTTTTACACAACAACGTTTGAAAATTTCATCTTTGATACCTAAAGATTTTCCACACTGCAAGCTTTGAGCATCCATCTCCCGGGAGCACAGTCAGCGAATCACAGTCTGTCTGGGGCAGAGAAACACCTCCACATACCAATAGGCAGCTTCACAACATGGTCAAGGCTGGGGCTTCTCATGCTATTTTGCCAACATGAGGCCTTGATGGCAAAATCTGGATTACGCTCCGAAGCTCTTCTGGGCTTCAGCCCTGTGCCATGTGGGGGGTCTAGAAATTCCTCTGGCCTGCAGAGTTAGGAACCAAACTCAATCCCTGGACCAGCTTCAGAGATAGCACTCTCAGCTCCCACAAGCAACCTGTATCTCTTCCCCCATAGCTTCATCCCTGCCGAACAAGCAGTGGCAAAGGAAGGAAGTTCTGAGAAGGGGTCCTCAAGGAGTTTGCCTTCCCTGGTGGGTTCTTTCACAAGATGGGACAGTGGGGGCTACAGACAGCAACTGGACATCTGTTAAATGTTCTACGGAACAAACTTTTACCAAGTGTTCAGTCTAATCCTTACAGTTCAGGGAGGACCAGCTCCTCATGTCCTTTCAATTCTCATCTGAAACCATTTCCTTTCTCCCTCGCCTGCACATCTTCATTTCACTCGCTCAGCTGTTACACCCATAGAGTGGGAGAATGTGTATTATTTATCGCTGTAACTGAGCCAAGTAGAACACCAGGCTCTGTTACCCCATTATTTATTTAGTTCTCTGCAGCACTTTAAGAGGCACAGTTTGTATAAAAGACACTTTTAGAAGAGATGAGAAAATTCAAACCAATAATACAACTCCCCCCTCCCCCCACACACACCTTTTGGGCCCCAATCTTCTACTGCCTGCATCCGACGAAGTGGGTATTAGCCCACGAAAGCTCATGCTTCAAAACTTTATAGTTAGTCTTTAAGGTGCCACAGGACTTTGTTAATCCTACTCCAATTAAAGTTAACTGCAGACCTCCAACAGATTTCAATGAAGGCAGGCTCAGGCCCCAGTGTACGAATGGTTCGGAGTCAAGTTCATGCCAGCTCATGTGGAGGTACGCTAGCTGTGCCCTAGACTCAACTGAGATCACCAGTCTTTGGACCTAAGCTAGATTTGCTCCAGGAACATTGTTGGTACCGTTGCTAAGGTTCAATTCTCCTAGCAATCTTACAGACGGGCAAGACCATGGAATCCGACGGGTCTTGTGTCCCCAGGGTACCGCAAGCCCTGGGTAATAAAAGACTCCTCCCATCTTCAACCTGAACCCAGATCTGCTGGAAAAGCAGAAAGAAAAAGATTTGCCCTGCCTTGTCCGCAAACATGTGTATTAAAAGGTGACTTGCTTCAATCCACAGTTATTCTACACTGAATGATCGAGACCAGAACATCCTCACGTTGCTCACGCACTAGGGACAAGCCAGAACCAAAGCCCTGAATCCAACCAGCCCTGAGCTTTATGGTAGCATGGCCCAGTGGCTAGGGACTGAACTGAGAGTTAGGAAACAGGCTCTGATCCCAATCCTGCCACCAACCTGCTGAGTGTCTTTGGGCTAGTCACTTTCTGTCTCTGTACTTGTTTCCCCTCTTGCCCTTTGTCTGTTTAGGTTATCAGTGCTTAGGGCAAGGTCTTATGGGCATGTACAGCAACTAGTACAACAGCCCCCTAATCTCAAGTGGAATCTCAAGGTGCTACTGTAATACAACAGATGCTGAATCCAAGTCTGCAACTCATCTACTATTGTTGGGTGAACCTCTAAAGGTCTGGTTTACAGGAACACCTTCCCCCCTCAAGACCCTTCTCCACATATTCAGCCCCCTGGAGTTATACAATAAGAAAGCTTCCTCCTGCTCTTTTGGGGCTGTGGCTTCAACTGCTTCCCCGTCGGGAAGGGCCGAAACAGGCACAGAGATGGAAAATCATTTTGCCTTTTTTTTTTTAATTTCAAGTTAACCCAGGGAGCCCCAACGCATCGGTTTTGTGCACCTTTAATCTGTCATTACTAATGTCTACTTTGCATGCCGATAGTGCTTTTCACACAGGATTTTGAAGCATCCCTAACAATACACTACGCTTTGTACAGTGCCTCTGTGAGGTCAGCAAGTACTGTATGATCCTCTATTCACATAAAGGGTAACCGAAATGACACAGGCCTCAAGGTCACAGAGCAAGTCCTCGCTCCCAGTCCTTTGCTCGAACCCCTCCATACATGGCCTCTCAGAACACCCTGTCTGAGGAAACATTTGGGTCATGTCATTAACTCTTTCCATTCTCCTGCATTCCTCCTCACCTCACCCCCCAGCAATCTGTCCAGGCCCCACTGGATACCAGCCACGTATGGTTAGTGGTCTTTGGTGGGATGGTCAACCTCAGCACTTGAGACCTGCTTAAAGTTCTTTATCATAAGCTGAGCAGCATTGTCAAGAGTGCTTAAAATGCACCCATAGCAACTTGGCTCTAGGTTTTAGGAGACTGTGGTTTTTTTGGCTGGGGCTGTGAACCCCCACCCAGGGAGGGAAATGTAGAGGTGAAATCAGATGCGTCCCCTTAATTTGGCTACAGGCCTTGTGCATTCATGCACCTATTTCCCCCATCTCACTGCAGTTATGTGGCTGAACCTCTGCCATCTTATTCCATCAACCTGCTTCAATAGCGTATTCTGTCATGCCTTGGAATGGGTTAACTCCCCCAGTTTGTTATATTCTGCACCTGTTTCTCCTCCCACCTCACACCAGTGTAGCTGCACCAAGCAAAACCTGAATTACACCCGCATAAAGTGGGAAGAAAGTCAGGATCTGTGTGCTGCTGGAGGGCCAGTCTCTAAGAAAACCCAATCAAAATAAAACTTAAAGATTCCCGGCAAGACTCTCCCTGGAGGCTCCGGCAGGGAAAGGTATGCAATTTACACCAGCTAGCTGTAGATGAGAAATGAAGTCTAATCAAAATAAGAATCACTCCGTAGTGTAACCTTCCCTGTGCCACTTCCTATGTAGATTGGCTTCTCTGAATATTATTCATATGTTAAGGGAGAGAGATGCTGATGCATTTCAGAGGCAGTAAGTAATAATGAGGCCAGGCTGCAAACAGATAGGCTAACAGGATAAATCCTCTCTCCGTTGATTTTATTTTATTAGTGGTATTACAAAAAGGAAGATTGCAATTTCCTTTCTCAAGGGGGATACTCTAATCTGCACCGTAAAATGTAGCTACAGAGAAACCTGTGTGGAGGGAAATGAGGCCTATTGGTTAAAGCACGAGACCAAGAGTCAGCAAGCTTGGGTTCTGTTCCTGATTTTGCTACTACTGTTGCCTCACTAAGGGGCCATGAGGAAGCCACCTCCTCCTTTCACAGACAGGTAAACTGAGGCAGAGAAAAAGACGATGCTTACCTAGAAATTGAAAGGACTAACTAAATGGCACAGAGAAGACACTCAGCCAAAAGATACTACACAAAGACCCTCTGCTCCCAACTGCCCTGTAGCCCATGACTAACATGGAGAAGTAGTTATATTACAGGAGGACCTGATCGTCCTGCTGCTAAGGCTGCCTGATACTTTTCATTTTAAGACCCTGTTTTCAGTTGCTTATAACTTTGCCAAACACTGGCCATTTCGGCTGAAATTTTTCACTCTAGGTGTCCGCCTCAAGCTGAATGAAGGTTGCATGGGAAAGCTTAACTCTGTTACTTCCTAACTATTGAGTGCTTAGTATTGCAATCTGAATCGTTCCCTTTTAACATAGTTTTGGTGTATTATAAAGTAGGAGGCACCCAGCTGCTCAAACGAGTCCCCCGGCAGTTCTCACCCTGATCTTCAGTCTCTCTCTCGAATATCATCTTTGTATTTTCAGTGTCTGTCTCCCTTTAGCTCATTCTCTGCCCCTCACACTGTTCTTCTCACACATGTTTTGTGTAAACGAGGCCTGGAAACCAGTCTCTGGAGGGGTTAGTGTCACGGAGTGCCCGGGCGATGGTCTGGAACCACTCCCTAGGAAGCCAGACAGGACTTCGGGTGAAGGGTCCCTTCTCCGTACACAGCCTGTTTCCCCGGCCAGGAGCTTCAGGGGTCCCCACTTCCACCTTCCTGTGTCTGACCTCGGAGCATTCAGCACCTTCTGCCCCTCCATGCGCTTGCCCCAGCAAGCCCGCCTGGGCAGGGTCCTGAGGGAGCCCATGGATTCTGCACCCCAAATCCACAGTCAAACGTGACTCTTAGCCAGCCAGTAAAACAGGTTTATTCGTCGACAGGTACATGGTCTAACACCGAGCTTGTAGATACCCGAACCCCTCAGCTGGATCCATTTTGGGGGCCCAAGGGAAGCTAGACCCTGCCTGGGCCTGCCTCCCTTCTGCCCACACAGCTTCAGACTTCAAAACCTCTCTCCAGCTAGCTGCAGACTCCAAACTAAACTTCCTCCCATCCAGCCCCTCCTCCCTGTATTCCTGTGTGTTTCCTTTCTCCTCCTGGGGTCAAGTTACAGCTTCACCTATGGACACCTGCAGAGAGACTGTGCTTTGCATCAGCTACACATTCTTATCTCTTCACATAGATGCTCAAGAAATGCATAGGGGGAACTGAGGCACTCACACACAGTATTCCTATTTCGTCACAATTAGACACAGGGTTTTTGTTTGAAGACTCAACTTCAATAGACAGAGCCCACCCTTAACGGACTATTATCATTACCTCCCCGATTTCTCTCCCCTTTGAAAACTGCTTTCACTACCCGTCTCCTCCTCCATCCAACCTGCAGGGAACTGAACTGGTTTTGTTGTTAAAGTGACAGCAACCAAATATTGTTTGCTGTCCCTTGCCTCTTTGTTTAAGGCAATGCAAGGTGGCTCTGCACACCAGCAATCACCGGGAACTGAACTTAGGCACTCTAACAAAGACACAGCTCTCCACCTCTTGAATTAGAAGGTAAATCTTTTTCCACACAAGTAGCAGGCTACTATAATTGCCGATACCAGCCACTAGGGGACACAATCCCATATCCCCATCCAGTATCAGGTCCCAGTCTTTAGCAGTACAGCCATAAAGGGCTTAGGGTAGGTCTTCACTACCCGCCAAATCGGCGGGTAGCCGTCGATCTTCTGGCGATTGATTTCTCGCGTCTTATGAAGATGCGAGAAATCGATCGCTCGCGGCGCCCCCGTCGACTCCGGAACTCCAGCTTGCCGGGAGGCGCAAGCTGGAGTCGACGGGGGAGCGCCATGAGGATGGACGGTAAGCGCCATGAGCGCCATGAGGACGGACGGTAAGTCGGCTGCAGATACGCAAACTTCAGCTACGTGATTCACGTAGCTGAAGTTGTGTATCTGCAGTCGATCACCCCCCTCCACCTCAGTGAGGACCAGCCCTTAGATGCGAAGGACCAAGGTTCAATATGCCCCACCCTGGCATCTGTTTGCGCCAGGAACAGTGAAGTGGCAGAAACCTGGTTAAAACTCACTGAGGGCAGAGTCAGTGAGAAGCCCTGGAGTGCATGGCTGCGAGCCTCCCTAAAAAATAGGCTCTCGCTCAACCTTGAGACACGCGCTTGGTGCTGGAATTACAGGGTGAAATCTTTAGGCCTCTGCTATGCAGGATGTCAGACTGGATGATCATAATGGTCCCTTCTGGCCTCAGATCTAGGACTCCTGAGACTGTTTATTTCATGAACAGGGGACACGGCCCGTGCCGCCTGAGGGAGGCAGATAATAATCCACTTGACCTCTCCAGTAGGTGTCCTAGGGACAAACATGCTGCTTTTGCTAAAGCACAGGCTTTTGTTTGCATTAGCACAGGTGCCTCCGAACTGCAGAGTCGAGAACACAAAGCCTGGAGTGCACGGAGGGCAAAGTCCTGATGAAAGAGATTGTCATGGTAAGAGTCCTGGAGACACGGAGGTAATTAGAAAGGAGAAGTCAAAACACAATACCGAGCGCCAGCCCCCTTGCCAGCTCCCCAACGTGGGCACGTGCCATGCCCTTCCCATCGTATCATTCCAGGGAAGGAGAGGTCACCAGGGGCGCATGATATCAAGTGACACCAAACAGATCCAGTTACACCACTTCCCTGCACTTACAGAGGCAGAGACTCATTTATGAGCCCCATGCAACTCCGTGACCCTAAGGGTGCTCACACCAGGGATGATGAACTGGGTGTCAAGTCTCTGGGTGGATCGCACTGTAGTTTGTTCCCATTTACACTGGCAATGGAGTAGCTGGAAATACAGCTTGGAAATACAATCTCGGCTTGGTTTAACCCCGGGTTGAATAGGGTCAGAAAGCACGAATTGCTACAAAATCCTGCAGGAGGGAGAGCTACAGGAGAGGAGAAATAGAAAGAATCTTCTTCACCCAGATGCGCTCAGAGGAGCCACCCCCCTGAGGAGGGCTTGAATAAGACTATGTAAGTCACCAACAGATTGCTTTGCCAGGGCTCCTGAAAGATGATTACCAAGTTCCCCCAACAACCAAACCAGCTTCTCACAATGAAACCTCTCTTCCTTTGCCCTGGCTATTATTATGAGAATGAAGGTGCCACTTTCAAGGTCTTTCACAGAAGATTAAAAACCCTAAAACATGTCGGTTCTGTCTCTGCCCCTTCAGGGAGACAGGCCCCAGACACAGGAACATCAGCTCCCCTTCACCACTGCTTGCATCCGACGAAGTGGGTATTAGCCCATGAAAGCTCATGCTTCAAAACTTTATAGTTAGTCTTTAAGGTGCCACAGGACTTTGTTACCCCTTCACCACAAAGTCCCCCGTCTCAGCAGCTCAGCATGGAAAGCAGGCAACCCAGAGTTCTATTCCTGGCTCTTCAACGGCCTTGTTGTGTGGGCAACCCGTTTCAGCTCTCTGCCAGACAGGGATAACGATGCTTATTTACCTGCCTTGTAACAGCAGCAGCACCATGGTGATTATTAGTTGATATTAATAGAGTGCTTTAAAGAAACTAGATTAGCAGAACCTGCTATGAAGCACCACGTCCAAGTGTGAGCGGTGGGACAGAAATGCTAGAGGGTGGAGGGAAAATTGAAATTCAGCCAAATTCAGAGCTTGTGAAGTCAATGGAGTTGCACCAGGGTTCATACCAGATCTGTTCATGCCTGCAGCAGGCTCCCTTTGAATACGATCCATTGCACTCCTTCCCTGATCGCTGGGAACAGCTGAGAAACGGTGTCCGCTGCACCCCTCCCCTGCTCACACCACGACGGAAGCTTGCAAAATGGGGCCCACTATGCCTAATGGTCCACTAAAGAATACCGAAAAAAAGACAATTGGGGGAAGAAAGGAACCTGGCCCTTCCAGGTCTGCACTATCTGATTAAAATATTCTCCAGGGCACTGCTGATCCTTCCAGCTGGAGGACCCATAGTTTTGTGACGTGGAGCCCTGTCCAGCAGCAAGCGAACTCACTCTCAGGGCTCAGGACACCAAACAGCTGCGACTTTGGGTCACTGACAGCCTGACCTACGTTTGCACCATTGACCTGCACGGGAACATCTCTAGAGTCCATAATCCCCCCAAACCACCCGTGTCTTTTACCTTAATCTGTCTGTGCCAGGGTGTGGGGCCCCCCCTCCCCCATCTTGCAATGACACAGGGCTTGTTGCTACCACATGAGCAATATTTTCCAGCACCTTGGTTTCCTGTGTCTGTATTCGAGAGGCCAGTTTGATACAAATAGACAGGTTAGACAACAGCAGATTTCTGCAGCATGGAGTTGGATGGGCACCTAAAATGCAGGGTGTGTCGCAAACTGTGGGGCAGATCCCCATACCTGCTCACAGTGCTGTAATTCACTCCAAACAGCTGTTTTATCCCTCGTGACCGTACAAGAGATCAGCCAGAGGCCCAGGCAGGTTTTCACATGGCGTCTATTCCTGACAATGCTCAGAGAAGCGCTCCCAAGGCAGCACCTTTGCCAGTGTAAAGGTTTTTAATCAGACATATCAACATTTCCAGCAGGAGAAAGAGCTGGCTGTTTCCTCAGATTTCAGAGAGATGCTCCATTGCCCTGTGGCCCCTTCTTGCTGCCATTTCACTCCCCACCCGGAGAGCGAGCTACTTCCTGTCAGAGGGTAACCCTGACGGGAGCATGTTACAGCAGCAGGCCATAGCATAGTATACACACACACCTTCCTCAGTTTCCCCTCTGAAGTAACCCAAGGACTCCAGACCATGCTCTCTTACCCCTTCGTTGGGGTGAGTTTAGTACAAGAACACAGTGTAAATAGTACAAAAACGAAGTCCCAAAACATAGCCCATTTGTCTCCCCAGCACAAGTAGTCCTTAAAAGTCACCTATCCCCTCAACCATTGATGTGACACATTCCAGCGCCTGGTCTGTTGGTCTCTGCTCTATCCCCCTGCCAGGACAGCCATCCCACTGAAATGCAAACCCACTCTTCCCAGTGGGCAGCCCCACAGCCTCTCTGCTGGGAGCTGATCCTCACCAGGGGAGCATCCTTTAGTCCCCCACCCCTCTCACTGTTCCCTGGGCCCAGCTCTCCAGCAAGGAGACAGCAACAAATAGCCCCTCTGGCCCATGCTATTCCCCTCTCTGGCCCTCGACTGCTGCTGAGTCAGCAATTAGCTCCCTGTACTGCTGCTCCTGCTTCTGCTTCTCCCCACTGCAGCCCTGGCTCAGGGAGGTCAGCCAGAAAACCCCTCTTGCTGCTGTCCTTGCCTTTAGCCTTCCCCCAAGAAACACGTCCTGGCTCTGGAAGCTCTCACCTGCCCCTCTTCCTGACTCTCACTCAGGAAGTTCTGATTCACCAGGTCGCTGGGTCTGTCTGCAGCACCAGGAAGGGAGGGAGGTGGCTCCATCCATCTCTCTCTGATTCTCCCTGGTTCCCAGGTGCTGCCCACCCCTCTGAAGAGAGCAAATGGGAACACCTGTTCTACCACAGGGGAGCTGGACCTACTTCATTTATTAGGTCCAACCACCCTATGACATTTCCACCAGCCACATCCCCCTGTGTGGGCACCACAGAGAATTCCGCTGACCTCCTCTCTCTACACTGCCTTCCCCACCCCGATGGGGCTCCCCAGGCACAGAGCACCTCCCTCCTTGGAGAAACACAGCTGCATTTCACATTCCCTACAGAGACTCAGTCCACCACATTCCCCATATACTCCACTACAAAGAGACTGCTGCTGACCACTTCTCCTATACATGCCCCCCAAAGAGGCACTGCCTTCTGAGTCTCCTGTGCCTCCCAGAGTCTCCAGCTGATCACATTCCTTCTCACCCCAGTCGCTGTCCCATTCACACAGGTTCCTTTGCCTGTGCTCACCTCCTCCAGACTCTTCCAGCACACCACTTCCCATGATTCTCCTTCCCAAGATGTCAGTATTTCTCTCTGGCCTCAATGTTTGCAAGACCTCCCAGTTCAGGAACATCAGAAAAGCTGATTAATATGTTCTTTCCTCTCCTGCTTAGTGCTCATGGCGATCAGCCTCCCTCTAGACATTTAGGCTTTTAATTAAATAGTCTTAAGGTTTGCTCCATTATTTTACTAGGGGAGGAAGTTAGGCTTACCAGAGGCTAACTGGCAAGATCGGGTCTTCTCTCCTTTCTAGACAGTCAGTGGCATGTTTGCTTTTCTTTAGTCCTCCATTCTCTGTCCTCTCCCAGAAATACTCAGCAGTAGCTGCACAGCAAGCTCGTTAGCTGCTTCCCAACTCACTCCGCCAAGAAAGTCACCGTGACCCGTTGGTTTGACAGTCACACCTTTACCAGATAGTCCTCTTACGGGCATTCCCAGCTACTCCTATTTTTAGCAGTTTATTGTTCCCCAGTTTTCTTTTCTTAAATTATTAAAAGACATTTATAAATGCTTCTCATTCTTTTTAACAGCCTGCTGTCTGTACGCTCTCCAGTCAGCGAGTCAGGGCATCCCCCTTGCATGTTTCTATAGCACCCCCTACCATCCCATTGGTAACATCTGACACCTACATGCCCCCCTCTATTTCTAAGTGGCAACTTCCACACCTGTTGCCTATCGGCATGTTCTTGTCCTTATGCTCACCTAAGATTCACTCGCAATGTTCTGGGACTGCCTCTTCCCAGCTACCACCGGCAACGTCCTACAGCTACATCACCAGCCACTGAGATGCTCCCTGACAACCCCCTGACTCCACTCTCTGACTCCCAGCAGCCCTTGCACCCACCCTCCCCTTTCATTGGTATTTAGCGCACAGCTTTGCCCTGTAGGTCTGCACTGAACACTCCCCCCCACTCCCACATTACCGGCTCCAAATCACCTCAGTGACTTCCTGCACCAGTGAGCCTTCCAAAATCACCACGGCGACTTCTTGCACCTGTGGCCAAAGTCCTCCTCACACAACTGCCAGACATCCCCTGAAAACTCCCTGCAATTGCTCTTCTGTCCTGGATCTTGTTATATCTACCCTCCTTCCTCTCCTTCCCACCCAGACACATGTCCACCACCCCCTTGGCTCTTTCAGCGGCACGGGGCCTATTACCTCGCAATTTTCATTCTGAATCCAAATGTTCAGGGGTTAGGGAGTCTGGTATAATTTGTACCTCCTTCACATCCCCTCAGGGCCTCACTGCCTTGTGGGTGACTCCATTTGACTTCCTCTAGTTTCTCCACTGACCGGAGGTTAAACTGAGTTCCAGGGGGAGCGGAAGTACCCCTACCTTGAGGCGAGACTGGTACTAAAG
Organism: Sternotherus odoratus; assembly: GCA_032164245.1. Lineage (NCBI taxonomy): Eukaryota > Metazoa > Chordata > Testudines > Kinosternidae > Sternotherus > Sternotherus odoratus. The sequence continues at coordinate 11,309,299 of JAVMKO010000018.1, read as the reverse complement.
GACTGCCAAGCAGCCATATTACCTCCCCGTTGAATACCTCTGGCATAAGAGGCCTCCCTGACAGGCATAAAGCTGGCATTTTAGGGGATAGGCCAGAGGGGGCATGTCAGAGGACGGAGGAGGCATGCCCAAGAACATTCCTATACCTCAGCTATCGTCAGGTGACACAGTAGCGCATTACAGCTAAGACACAAGGGAGGGCAGCTTACCAACGGAGGAAGAATGGTTTTGTGATTAGGGCACCAGACTAGTGCTTGGGAGTCCTAGATTAAGTTCCCTGTCTTACCGTAGTCCTCCTGTGTGAGGCACAAGCCTCTTTGTGCCTCAGTTGCCCGTCTATCCCATGAGGTAATAGCACTGCCCTGCCTCACAAGCAAATTAAAGAATTCTGGGACCCTCTGCTCTATGGAAACTGCCCCCCCCCCCCCACACACACACACTTGACTGAGGTTAGCACCAGCTCAGGGATGAGTTGGGCCCCTTGGGCTGAAGTTGCACCAGGAATGAATTTGGCCACATTAGACTCTCTCCTACCCACGGCCTGAAGCATAACCTACAGCCCCTTCCACATCACCTCGGCAAGTGGCCAAACGGGTTTTGCCATGAGCTGACCAGGGTGCAGGCTCAGACCCTATGTTTGCCGGCAATTGCATCATTTGTTAGCAGCTCTCTCAGAACGACAGATGAGAGGTTTCACTCGCTGTTACCAGAGAAACTCTGCAGCCAGGTGCAAGTCCCCCTGTGCTAGGATGTGCTGTCATTAACATTGCACAAGAGGCTTTGGGATAGTTTTTACAATGTCCTCTTCTTTTTTTTTTACCTTCCCAAACAGGCAGGTTTTATAAACCAGAGCAGCTGTTGCAAGGATGAGGCGAGAAAGAACTGTACAGTCTCCAGTGTGAGATGACAGCTCCCCTCAGCAGGAAGTTGCTTTTATTAAAATATTGTTTTGAAAGTATCCACCATGCCTTTTGCAGAACCTAAGCTACCACAGACACTGCATTCTTCTCTGGCTTGAGGTCTGCACCAATTTCAGGGCTTGCATTTATCTCACAAATATCACTTCTCTTTTCCAAAGAACATTTCTAAGATTCTTAGTTTCCCCAAGCACAGCCAATGCTCAATTTCCCTGCACAAAGCAACTGCTGTTGGCCTTTTTACAACTAATCAGTAGTAGCAATAATAACTATTATTTTTAACGCTGTGAGCTGTGCCAATGGATGTGGTTCTTTTGTGGTGTGTGAAATACACGTCTCAAGGTGTGATTAATTTTTACGGTCATAAGCGTAAAGCAAAAGCATCCAAACTTTATGACACCGAGGGATGTGTTGGCAATTAGCCAGCAGCCCTTGGGCAGCACCTCATTTGCATGTAAATTTACATCCATTTAACTTTAAAAAATCCACACGCCACCATAATATTTATATCATTGCTGGCAGGTGAATGGAGATTACTTGGTGTTTTAGTTCAGTGACTGCTATACACAAACTGCAGGTGACTGGTTTTGTCTTCACCCTGTATGTATAGGGAAAGGGCAGCTGCAGAACCCCACCAGACGTGTTCCCCCCCAAGTGCTTTGGGGTCCCTGAACTAAGAGAAATATTTTGTGACTAATAATTATATTTATAGACTAATAATTAATTTAACTTCCCATGAACAAAACTGTGCATTGTTAGTCTGAGCTATTCGACAACAGCTGTGCTGCACCCCAGAAATGGCTGCATTTCAGTGCCAGAGAACATGTTACTTGATATATGTCTGACCTAACTCACAAGACCGTTGTGAGGCTTAAGCTAGGGCCCAATCCTGAACACCCTTATTTGTGGGAATAAGCTTCACTGATTCATGTTGTCCTATTAAAATCAATGGAATTGCTCGCATCCAGTGCATACTGCTAGTGTGAATGAGAATTTGCAGGATTGGGCCCTTCGTGTTTGCCAAGGGCTTTGAGTTCCTCAGATGAAAGCCAAATGTGATGGATAGCCTGATTCTGTAATGGGCTTCACGTGGGCACAGAGGTCCACCTGCAAGGAGCTCATTACAGGACTGACTCTACAGTTAACATCTTTCAGTGGGTGCAGGATTGGGCTCTTATTATTCTTAGGTCTGATTGTGCCTGACTTGTGCTGTGTGCCAGGAAGTCATTTTCTCTCCCTCTCTCTCTCTTTTCATTCTCTCTGCAGCTGCTTCTTTCATTTCTGTCTCTCTCTCTCTCTTTTAAAATCAATAATCTACAAGAGTCTGTAAAGAATTCCCCTTAGAAACAAGTCTGGGGGTGAGGGGCATATCTTTTAAATTGTCAACCCCACTGGGGCACAGAATCCACCAAGATTTACAGTTAGTGCAAGTATTCAATTAATTGTGTTTGAATAATGCAGCCCTTGATGCTCAATCAATAAGAGAGGATTATAGATTCTCTCATCATCTTTAGAGCGTAATATCCTCCCTTTCTATATTTACTGTGGCTCAGACATATTTTCACAATATGTTCTACACTTGGCATAATTTCCTGCCAATTAACATGCTTCCAGATTCCAAAGTGAATCCTTTACAGATGTTTACGTTCACATTTTCCATTTAAAGATGCCTGTGACATGGAAATGTCCACAAAATGAGCTGACACGGCCTCCTCACCACTGACACAATTGGGTTTTGTGCTATTATAGTAATATTTTAAAGCCATCTGCTGAAAAACCATCAGAGCCTTTCAACCACCAATTGACAAATCTACCCGGTTTGAGAATAGGAGCTCTTTGTTCGTGTTCCACAGCCATCCCCTCTGCATAATCCTCTCACAGTGTATTGTCCACAGTGTAAAAAGGCTACACAACAGAAATCGCTCGCACAATTGTTAATTGGGGCGAGGGGGGGAGAGAAAGAAAGAAAAGGGGAGAAGAAATAAAGAAAGAAAATATATTTTTCAACTATATAAAAAGAGAAAGACACTCAGTACAGTTTTGGAGGCAGGATAATATTCCCCCCCCCCATGTATTATTCCCACTCTGCCCCTACCTCTGTTTTGAAGGAGGCCACTTATCTTAAGTCTAAAGGTACCTACAGCTGCACAGATCAGACACGTCCTCACGTTTAGTCTTGAAATGTATTTACATTGTTTTTTTTTTGTTGTTGTTCTTTAATCACAAATCTGAGACTGTAGGAAGAGTTTATGACACTGAAGCAATGAATCCCATGGCATGGAAAGTTTTTTGCATGAATTATTTTGTATCCCCCTTATTTGCAGCCTTGCTCACAGGTTGCATCCCACAGTCAGGCACTAGCAGATTGAGAGATGCCCCACTTAGCTCTTCTTGTTGAAATTACCATCTTCTTAACACCACCCTCCGTAAATGTCACTTTCCTAGTGGGGGCAGTACTTTGGTGAAAGGAGGGATCTCAAACATGGCATTACACACGCGCACAAAACCCCCAACCTCACTAAAAATGAATTCCTATTAACAACACAAAAGCTGTCACAAAGCGCTTTTCCTCCCTTGAGATCACCCTTCGGCACCAGCCACTACAATAATGACCCATCTGTAGGCATCTTCATGTTTTATTATTTATAGAGCGGTAGGACCTAGTTGCCAACCAGAGTGGGGCCCTATTTAATTAGGTGGTGTACAAACCTATCAGGAACCATTGCAAATAACCACTCAGACCCATGCACCTTTGTATGGCTATTATTATTATTCTAGGATTCTGCTTCTTAGTATCAGTTGCCATTGTTCAGTGACTAGCACTCCTGAGTTACCCTTCTGGGCCCTTTTGCCTTGGCTGTTACATCTGTCTGAGTCACTTCCAGCCCACGTATCGCTGCGTTCAGTGTTATGACACCAGATCTCAAGAGTCTCACCAACAGCCCCAGCAATGGAGTGTGAGCTCTGGTAATCATCCAGGAAAGCCTCTTGCTGGCAACGCTGGGAAGAGAAGTTGTGTTGGTTTTGCAAAACCAAAAGCAGGAACAGTTTGGCTCCAGGTGCCATTTAATCTGAGCCCCCTCCGTCCCCTTGGCCCAAGGTCAGGGAAGGAGAGCTGGTGAATGACTCTGCTTTGGCCCAGCTCTAGTAATAATCCAGGCAAACACTCTCTTCCTCCATCCCCCAGCCCTTTCTCCTTCACCTTCAATATCAGAGGCTATAGCCGCAGGCATGTTATGGTTCGACCCACTTGGCAACTGTTGGAAGCTAGGGATAACATGTTAAAGCATGGTCGGGTTTCCTCTGCAGTGAAGGGGCCGAGCGAGCAAGCACAAGGATCCTGAGGGGTTATTTTTTGGTTTGTTTTTCAAGTAAATCCTCCTCCTTGCCAGTAGTGAGTTTCTGTTTGTTTTTCAATCCATCAGGCAGGCAGGAATGGCTGGTGGGCTTGCTGTCGTGTAATGCCAGCCAAGGAGAGACTGGCACAAAGATGGAGATATTGTGTGTGTGTGTTGAAATGAATCATGACTAGCAAACCAGCACACCCAAACCCATCGGGTCCTTTTAACTTTCCCCTAGGGAGCAATAATCACAACTCCTCCATATGCCCAGTCCCCTACTGGCCTCAGTATGAACAGAAAGCACTTCCGGCACGGGCCAGCTTGACATTTCATTAATTTCTTCTTTCCTTTGACATTCCCCCACTGACCACCTAACACCTCACTCTGAGACAGACATATGTGGCCTTAGCGTTGGGGCTGAAACAGACCTCACAGCATGCTGCAGGCACAAAAACAAGACAAGAGATAGTGATCAGACCCAGGAATGGACTGTTTTGTTTTTTATTGTACATTGCAGAAATAGCCCTGTGTCGTGAATAAAAGTGCAACATACACAATATTTAAGAAAAGGAAAAAATAAAATAAAACCCTTCTTGAGGTCTGTCTTTTAAAGTTGCAAACAAAACCAGTAAAATATTCCCTCACACAAGAGGCTTTGTTTTTTTGCACATATCATGCACAAAAAAAAAAGTAAAAGAAAATTCAGAAGATATTTTTATATATATATATAGATGTCTAGATATCAATAAAATCCAGTAGAGAGCCCTATAAAGAACAGAAAGGACACCAAAAGTGCTACTTTACATAGACTCAAAGAGCACTAAATAAGAAAGGAAAACAGACTGCCATTTGGCATCTCAGGATATTTGGCACTCTTGTGATTACATCGGATTTTTTTTTGTTCCATTTTTTTTTTAAACACAGTCTATTAAAGAGAATAAACTGCCACAATATAGGAAAAAAACCAGAGCTTGCCCACACTACAGACCGCATGGTAGTTAGAAAAAGCAGAGCATTTTTGTCTGTTTTACATATAAAATTTGTCCATTTGCGCTAACTTGAGCAGCTGCTCACAGCAACAAAGTAATGCAAGCTTTAAAAAATAAAACAATAACTCTTCCTATAGGTCATTCCTTATAAAAGTTTTTTTTCCACACATTCCATCGATACTTTAAAATGTGAGTAAAATGAAATATATATATATATAATTTATATATAATTTTTTTTAAACATCCAAGGACATCAACATAAAAAAACCCAATGAAACTGGTAGCATGTTACATCCAAGTGCACGGAATCATTTTTGCAAGATTAAATAATGTAAACAAGGTGCTCGTTTGGAACAACTATTACCAGCAAAAGGTACCACGGTGTGAAAACACTGTGTTTTGCTGCATTGTTCGAAGTACTTTCAACCCCCGATCTAGAATTGTGCAATATTCATCATATAGAAAAAAGAAATGACTAGTAATTTAAACAATATAGCTGCAACTGATACACTTTGATTTATTACTGTTGTTTGTGGGTTGGGTTTAGGATTTTTTTTAAATTGTTTTTGTTTCTTTTTTCTGGATTTGTGTTTTGTTTTGCACATTACTTAAACCTTCTTCCTTTTCGCATCTCTTCTGTCTCCAAGCCTGATGTTAAGATACAATTTGCTGCTGTGCATTGCGGATCGCAGGCTAGTAATGAAGGATTTCAGAGTGCTTTTTTTGTTTGCTTTTTTTGCCAATAATGTGTTACATTGTAAATTATTTTTCCCCTTTACTCAGTGTCTCTGGGAGGGAACTAAACACCAGGAGGTGCCTTTTCTGAAAGATTTTTCAGCACATCATCAATTCTATCATCTTCAATGACAACTGTAAAGCAGAAAAACAAAATGATGAATACATTGTAGCTTCCCGTGTCCCCCATCCTCCCCTTGCCGGTGCATGAATTCCCATGGTATTGCGATTTGCCCCACCTCTCCCCCGAAACATGTATGGTTCTACAGAGTCTCTCTACCTAATGACCAAGGCAACACTGAATTCCAATATACACAAACATATGGTTATTGCAAATGATTTTTGTTAATAGCATCAAAGTCAGGGAAATATGAGTTTCACAGAGAAAGGAGTGTGTCCATTCAGCAATGTGCTGCTATGTAAAGAGAAGAAGTGATACCATTGCAAAGAATTAAATGTACTGGATAATGTTACACGCTTAATCCAGTGTTTTCAAGGTCACCAAACACTTGGCCGCTAGGGTTAGGTTGTCTAAAACAACCGATGGTGTATTTTTTAAACCAGCTGGGCGAAATCGTAGCTGAACGGCCCCCTCTGAAATAAGTTGCAGGATCTCTGAGCTCACTAGCTGTCAAAACACACTTCCAGGTTAGCTATTTTGTGACTATTGGGAATACCTGGGATTTCTTTGTCTCTAATAGGGACATGGATTTAGGGCTCTTTCGGGGTTTTATCATAAACATGCAATGTGGAGAAAAAGGAAGAAAACATCTTTTGAACGGTCAGATGACCTTCCCTCTCTCCCACCAGGACCTATGGATCTACTGCAGTTGTTTTCCACTCCTCTTTGCCGCTCAGTGCACACTCAAGAGCAGCAGCATTTTGACTTGAAAGAAGGAATTCTGCCTACCAGACTCAGAGCTGGACATTTAAACCAGGCAGAGAACTCCATGGCCCCCTCCCCCACTCCACACCATTTTTTAACAACAGGGATGTGATCCCTTCTTTAAAGAAGTGAAAATGCCTTTGGGGAGGAGATGTGGACTGTGCTGTGAGTGGCAAAGAGAAGTGTGTGTGTGTGGGGGGGGGCGACGCGTTTGGATCTGTAGGGTAAAAAAGACCCATCCGTTTACACGGCTAAGTGAGCAGATCCCAAGCGGCAACTGTGCCCCCTCCCCGGACACCCCGTATTGATCACTCCCGCGCGCAGAGCAGGCTCCCCGTGGGGAACGGAAATGCCCCAGTGCTCGCTCCGGGCTGCCCCGGGATTCCCCCTCCCCGCGCCCGCAGCAGACGGGAGATCCTGACCCCTTACTCAGCACGATCCCGCAGCCGGGAGCCCGGGGGGGGAGTCGCCGCTCGGCTTCGGAGACCCGCTCCCCGGGCGCCTGCCCGGCGCTAAGGGGTGGGGTGTCCCGGTTTCATGGGGACAGTCCCGCTTTGGGGGGGGGGGGAATTCTTCTGACATGGTCGCCAATTACCCCCCCCCGACCCGATTTCTCACCCTTGCTCTCTCTGGTCACCCTGCCTCTATGGGGCGGGGGGGGGGGCAGGTGTGAACCCTGGGGGCCACAGAGGGGACCCCGGGGGGGGGGTTCAACGGGACTGGGGAGAGGCGGCTCCGGTTCCCGACAGCTGCGGAGAAGAGGGGGTGGGTTGGGGGGGGGCACGCACACGACCCCCCCCTCCAGCCTGGGGGGGGGTGCAAGGCTTTAGGAAACGGGGGGGGGGGGGACCGCTGCCCCGGGCCGGGCCTTACCTCTCTTGCTCCGGCCGATCTGCCCCAGCTTGGGGGGCCGCTTGTTCTGCCCCCCCGCGAAGAAGTTGCTGGTGTCCTGCAGGCGGCAGGTGAAGATCTGCCCCACCTCGCCGCCGTCCCCATAGTGGCCCAGCTTGTCCTCGCCGTAGGGCAGCACCTGCGACATGGTCTCCCCGGGCGGGTCCGCTGCCCCCGGCCCCCCTCCTCCTCCTCCTTCTCCGCCGCCCGCTCCGGCTCGCTCGCAGCCGGCAGACAGGGTCGCCGCTGGCCCGGCAGCCCCGGCCCGGCAGGGGAAGCGGCAGCGGCGCCCGGTGGGGTCTGGGGCGGGGGGGGTCCCCCTCTCCCGACTGGACTCAGCAGCGCGGCCCCAGCCACATCCTCCGGCGGCGGCGGCGGCGCGAGAGTGGCCGCCCGGCTCCCGGGCGAGGGGAGGCTGGAGCCGGGGGGGGGGCGGGGGGCGGGAGTCCTTCCCCGCGCGGCGGCGAGAGATCCCGGGAAGGGGAGCGACGTCACCGGGGGCAGAGCCCGGCTGCCGCGCGCACGGGCTGGGCTGGGCTGGCCCCGGGAGGGGGGGGGGGGGACGACTCGCCCCTCCCTTGCAGCCCCCCCCGCCCCCGCCCCGTTCCCTGCTCGCGCGCCCGGCTCCCCCCTCCACACACACAGGGCAGGTGGGGACAGCCCGGCACGGGGGGGGGGGCTGCTCCCTGACCCAGTCCTTTGCTCTCCCCCTGATCCCTCCCCAGGGAGAAACCGAACCCCGGACTCCCCCACCCGGCTTCATTGGGGCAGAGCCCCAGCGCCCTTCAGTCTGGCCGTTCAGATCCCGAGACCCACCGCTGAGCTGGGCCGTTCAGAGCCGGACACCACCAGGCCCGGCACCTCTGGACCCGGCAGATCAGAGCCCGGCCCCTCCGGACCCGGCAGTTCAGAGCCCGGCACCTCCGGACCCGGCCGTTCAGAGCCCCGGCCCCTCCGGACCCGGCAGTTCAGAGCCCGGCCCCTCCGGACCCGGCAGTTCAGAGCTCGGCCCCTCCGGACCCGGCAGTTCAGAGCCCGGCACCTCCGGACCCGGCCGTTCAGAGCCCGGCCCCTCCGGACCCGGCAGTTCAGAGCCCGGCACCTCCGGACCCGGCAGTTCAGAGCCCCGGCCCCTCCGGACCCAGCCGTTCAGAGCCCCGGCACCTCCGGACCCGGCCGTTCAGAGCCCCGGCCCCTCCGGACCCGGCAGTTCAGAGCCCCGGCCCCTCCGGACCCGGCCGTTCAGAGCCCGGCACCTCCGGACCCAGCCGTTCAGAGCCCCGGCCCCTCCGGACCCGGCCGTTCAGAGCCCCGGCCCCTCCGGACCCGGCAGTTCAGAGCCCGGCACCTCCGGACCCGGCAGTTCAGAGCCCGGCACCTCCGGACCTGGCAGTTCAGAGCCCGGCACCTCCGGACCTGGCAGTTCAGAGCCCCGGCCCCTCTGGGCCTGGCAGTTCAGAGCCCGGCACCTCCAGGCCTGGCTGTTCCCGGCCCCTCCGGGCCTGGCAGTTCAGAGCCCCGGCCCCTCTGGGCCTGGCGGTTCAGAGCCCCGGCCCCTCTGGGCCTGGCAGTTCAGAGCCCGGCCCCTCCAGGCCTGGCTGTTCCCGGCCCCTCCAGGCCTGGCAGTTCAGAGCCCCGGCCCCTCTGGGCCTGGCGGTTCAGAGCCCCGGCCCCTCTGGGCCTGGCGGTTCAGAGCCCCGGCCCCTCTGGGCCTGGCGGTTCAGAGCCCCGGCCCCTCTGGGCTTGGCAAATCATTTACGAATGAAAAAATAAAATTGCTTGAGCCCCAGCCCCTCTTTCATTACAAATCAAGCCCTGCTCCTAAGCCTCTTGGGCAAGGACACCCTCTCCTCAGCCAGCTTGCCTCTTTGGTTTCCAGCAGCAGGGCACTGCCTCTGCTGCTGCCTCTAAGCCCCCCTCCCCTCTGCTATATACTGCAGCATTCTTGCTTTTCTTGTACTTTCTGAGGCACATCCCCGTGCTCCTTCGATTTCTTGGAGTGCCCCTCTTGCAGCGGAGTGGAGGAGGGGTGCTTTCAGCAACAAGATGGAGTGGAAGGTACAGAGCCAGCAAGCTGTCAGATGCTCTGCTGAATAGGGAAGGGCTGCTGCTCTAGTTAATGGATTATTAGAGTTCGTGTTTTGGAGGAAATCTCTCCCCCCCCCACCCCACCCAACCACCCTCGCTGCCCTGATCACCAAGAAAGGCTCTGACAATTGCCTTTCTCCCGCCGAGTACTCTGGTCTGGGTCAGTCTCCTTAGTAAAGGGGCAGGGACACACCCTGTTTCATTGGCTCCCTTTAAAAATCTACAGCGCCTTTGGAATAGTAGCTGACGCAAAGCCTCAATACTGAGATTAACGCCAGAGAAACACTGAAAGAAGGGACCTAGATAGTCTACTCTAACCTGAGCTAGGCAGGTATTTAGACAGTTCATCAGATTGGGAAGGGACCAATGCCCCCCACTACCCCTGCTCTTCCCAGTCCTAAGGAACTTATTTTCTAGTACATGCCCATCCAAGCCTTATAGACAACCTCAGCTCATCGCTCCTGAGAGAGCAGTGCCCTCCAGCATCAATCCCATTTAAAGCCTATCTCTGGCATCTAGGTAATTATCCTTTCCCTCTCTCACCCCTTCCAGGAATCCCCTTCAAGTGGATTCTCCAAGCACCTCCTGGAAAAAGCAGCCTGAATGTTGATTTCCTGATTAAGGTTATGCAGTGCCCTGGCCACCCATCACAGCAGTGGGGAAAAAGATGGCAAAGTCCAGTTTTCTTTAGCTCCAGAGCAGCAGCCCTGTTTCCTAATGTGTGCTTTGCTTCCATAACCAGTCCTCAGTGTGGACGGAAAGGAAGGATTCACTCACAAGGGGGTGTAGATGGCAGAGGATGAGGGATGTGGCCGGCTCATGGAGCTGGAATATATAGTGAAGACTGCCATGTGGTATCTATATGCTCCACATACCTGGCTCTCCACACAGCCAACACTGTAACGACCTCCGTGGAACTTGGAGGGAGGAGCACAGGTTGTGGGACAGCAGAGTTTGGAGGCGGCGCTGGGAAGTCGGTCTGTGTGCACGTGGCTGGAATGCTAGCTGCCCTTGCAGCATCCCCGTGAACAGTTCTCTTAAAGATTTAATTTAGTTTTAGAAACGTGGCACCCTCACATGTCGTTACTCAGCATGAAACAAACACCATGGACATCTCTTTCAGTACAGCAGGGACTGCTAGGAGGAGGTAGTGGCAGAAACATGCATCTGAGAGTGGGACAGGAGAGAATCTGCTGTACTGAAGGAGGTGATGTAACGTGATAAGGTGTGAATGCCTCCTGGAAACACTGGCGTACTCCCATGTGACATGGCATAACCCTGGTGCAGTGTGTCTGAAGCAATGCCCAGGCAACCTGATACCCTGTAACTTCCTACTGCTGGAAGGCAAACAAATGAGCCTTTTTGGACCAGGAGGATGTGACTTCTGCAACTGGGGAAGCAGAAGAATCCTACCCCAACACAAAGGTCACGCTACAAAAACTCATGAGCTGTGACATTCTTTAGTCTAAATCTGTGGTTCCCTGTGTCCCAATCCAACACAAATGGCTGTGAAACTGCAGGGCTGCGCGCGACCCACAGCAACACAACGGGTGCAACATTCGAGCCGTCCGATGGCACATGGCAACCCTTCTGTAAACCCAAGCGAGGCTAGAACAACAGCCTGGCCCAAGGGCACAGGAGGTTATGCAATGCTGCAGGACCCATGTAACCCAATGCAAGGGAGGGAGATGGGCCGCTGCAGCCTCGTGCATTGCAGTGTCACCTGATACCGACACCTAATCCAGGGCGGCAGGATAGAATGGTCTCCTGATTTGGCGATGTAAGCAGAGTAATGCCCATTGCAGCAGAACGAGGCTGGAACCTCATGCAGTTCCACATATACAGGCTGAAGCAACACTAGCAAGGGTATGTGACAGTGACTAGGGAAACCATGTACCCTTCCATCCCGGTACCCGTAACGTGCCGCTCCAGTGTACACCCTTTTAAGGGAAAGGAGGGCATCGGGAGCAGAGTTCGTGAGTCACTGCTGATTCTTACAGGCATTTTTGCAGTCTCTTCTTCTCTTTGAGCAAACCGCTTTTGCTTGGAGAGTAACGTGTTGATCCTGCAGCAATTCCCTTGTTGGGTGGCGTTCATTTAACTCCTCGTCTTGTGCAGATTTATGCAGTTCATGGAGATGGGTGTGAATTTTCGTGCTGGCAGAAGGTGCCAGACTGACAGCCCTGAAGACTGAAATCTTGTTTATGCAGAGAACAGGTAGGAGCAGGGGCAGCTGACAGAGAAGGGGTGGGGGCGGGGGAGGGGTTCTGCTCCTTCTCTCCCGTTGAGGTAACAGGAGTAGAAGCCAGTCAAGCGTTCAGTGAAGGGCCTAGGCCGAGAGGGGATTGAATTGTCCTATCAATGGCTAGTCTGCACGCCTACTCAAGCCTTAGGCTCTCTGCCGAGGCTGCTGGGAAAGTTCCCAGTTAGTGCCCATCACAGTGGTTACCTGGACTGACACCACCGGCTCACTACATCATCGTCAGGTGGAAACAACACTTCTGTCCTTCCCGAGTTGAATTTGAGCCATTGACCTAGAAGCAAAAGGCTCAGGCTATCCTGTTACCAAGCTCACTGCCCCTATTATACAAGTTTTGTGATCAATAATATTCTTTGTAGCATTCCCGACTAATAACAAATTGCCACCTGGAAGCAGTTAATGCTTCGCAAGCATTTCAGGAATCAAGGGTCCGGACAGCTCCCGAGATTGAGCCCCAGAACCTTTCATTTCTGGGGTACTGATCCGATTCGAGCTCCAGAGGTCTGGGACTGAATGTTATTGCCACTCGACAGCTGTTCCATGCCCTCTCTGAAGTGAACTGGTGGTCTCAGGCCAATTCCTAGGGAACAGATGTGCATGTGAGTCTCAGCACTAATTAACATTCCTGCTGGCAGTCTCGGCCCAGATCCAGGAACCTAGGGTTGGTGGGATTAGAGACAGAGCTGCCGTCTTCCTTTAAAGATGTGTGTGTGGAAGGGGACCGGGGAGGCAGATCAAGAAAAGCTGCGTCGGAGATCGTGCACTATTGTTGCCCACAACGTACTGGTTCTATGGATACAGGACTTCAGCCTACCGTGCTGTCAGCCTCAAACCTTCCACCTCTACTGAATTCAATGTAAAAAATGGAAATCCCTCCCCTGGCCCTAGGCCCGGGAGCCCAGGTGACACCGAGCCTTGGCAGGCGGGGCTGAGGGACTCCAGTGTGTGTGTTTTGTGACAGTACATCAGAGGAAGAGCCGGGGGGCACTGCGGTCATGGCAGAATCACGACACCTGAAGGGGACGTCGTCTGTAATTTCTAAAGTGCTTCAGCAGCGGATGAGCAGGTGAACAAGCACTTTCCACTCCCGAGAGGCTGAAGAGCTCCAAGATGGATCAAGTGTAAATTAAGAGCTCTTCAGTAGTGTCTTCCAAGAACCAACCCACCCAGGAACTCGAAACCTGATGCTCTCACTCCTGCCCAGCCTTGCAAGGAGACGCTGGCTGTCGGCTCCCCCAAGCCTCCCTTCCTGATGTTTCTGTAATGAATAAGCCTATCTCAGGCGTTGCCTGCAGACTCACTGGTCCCAGATGTGTTTAAATGGTTATAGTTGCATGGCTACCTTCTTTTCCCCCTGGAAATCACCTGGCAACAGAGATAACAGAGCGAGGGCGTGGTTGCTGCCTGAAAGGTGAAGTCTGGTCTGGACAAAGAAGTATCACTTTTGCCAAAGTCCTTGATTAAAACAGACAAACAGCTTCAAGGGAAGCAACCCTGACCCTCTGTTTTGTGCAGTACATTGCTCAGCAGAGGGAAAATGATACAGCAAAGGAAATAATAGACAGTCATGGGCCAAGCAGCTGGGCATAAACGCCTGCACTAATTGAGCACAGCTTTTGGATAATTTCCGTGCCTCCAGAAGCGGGGTTTCTCCTTTTGTTAACCACAGGCCTCCTATACTGTAGAGGTAGCACGGCCCAGAGGACTGAACACAGGAACCAGGACCAGAAGCATTTAAAGCTTAAGCACATCTCTGCCACGAGTCCCTTTGTAGCCTTGGACTAGTCACTTAAGTACTCTACTTCTCCCCAGCTCAGTGGGGCTAGCAATGCTTCTCACGGAGATAAAAGGGTAATTCACGTTAGCAAAGTGCTTTGAAAATGAAAAGTACCAAGTTGTTACCCGATAAAGGAAGAGGGGCTTTTTAAAGGTTCCTCAGGAGCCTCCGATTTTAGGGGCTACATTTTCACTGCAACGCTTAAACGCACCTGGGTTTGTGGGCTCACCAGACCCAAAACAAGGCCTGTCCAGCAAACCGACTAGGGATATCACACCAGCATGCTCTTAATTGTTGTGAAACACACCCAATATATCTGAACATCCCACTACCCGCTGTGAGGTCCTTAGGGAAAGTGAACAGCACTGCCTGCCACAGAGAGGTCCAGCAGCGAAAGGGTTAAACAGAAGCGTCTCCGAACATCATGGTTTATTAATAAGGGATACAACTTTCTGCGGCCTTGAGACATTCTTGGTGGGTTCCAGGAGCGGGGAGAGTTGCTTGCTGGTTCAGTTTTCACTTGGGCTGGTGCTGCGGACCCATCTGCTCATGTGATCAATTTCTAGCTGCTTTATACAACTATCGTTTCCTATCTAGCAGCTGGAGAGATCAGACTCGTTTTGGAAAAGAGGGAGGGGGTGGGGGTGAAGCAGAGAGGCAGCATCTTCTGCATTGTAATTGTTCTGCTGCAGGAGTGTGCCTCTCGATTCCGGTCAGTAGTAACGTTTCCGGAGACGTTGCTTTTTGGATGGATTCGGCCTGGGAGCTAAATAAAATACCTCTTTTACAACTGTACCTATTGCACAGATCGCTCTAAGGCTCTTCTATCCCTCATTGCAGATGCTCAGATCCTGCAGCAGAGCTGATGTTGGATGAATGCCCCCAAGCTGCCAAGCCCTACACGCAGATACCACGTGGTGGCTGCTCATTTTGCTGCCACTGCAGGCTCCTGCTATTGCACTGACTTGGTGCACTCCGGCTGAGGAAGCGACTGATAAGTGCTATCTAGACCAGGGTGGGCAAACCCCTGCTGAAGGGAGAGTTTGTCCGTGGAAGGAAATCACCACCCTGCACAACTCGCCCTGGGGAAGGGAATCCCATCACTGAAGGACAGATGGGAGTAAAAGGTTTGCCATTGATAGTCAGTCTCATGCACGGTCCTGCTGATTTCAGGGGAATACTCATGCTAGTAACCCCTCGCTAACGGGCATAAGGGGTCACAGCGTGTCCGTGAGTTAAGACACAGAAGCAGCTGGCTGGAGGAAATGATAGCTTCTTAGAATGGGTCTCTCATTTGAGCAACAAGGCAGAGATTCCCCTGCCCTGACACTGTCCTTCTTCTTATCAGTCCATGCTGCTCAGGCTATGGCTGCTTTGTGGGTAGGATACATTTCACGAGGACTAAATTCCCATGCACTGTTTTCGATTTCTTCCTGAAGAGTCTGGCTGAAACCCAGCAAGACCAGGTAGGGCAGGAGAAGGCGGGGATTACCTAGGTGGCCGTGCATGTCGGAGACATAACGGTAATCTTAGCTCTGCTATCTTGCTTTACAAAGGATGGCCGGTATCACTGACCTTGTCCGGCAGCTGGCAAAAGTAGAGGCAGAGAGAGGAGAAGTGACCTGCCCATGGTCACAGGGATGGTCTGGGACAGTGATACTCTGACCTCAGGAGCCAAATTAGTGACCAACATTACGCAAAAGAGCCACAGTCGTGTGAATTCACTGCTTCATTTACTATAGTACTATAGATTTTAAATGTATAATTCTTCTCACAGCAAATAAGTGAATAACTTAGCACGAGATGATAACTGAATTGGTTAATAGCATAATAGTATCCTGACTGGTTAATAACTTCAATTGGCTAATTATATTAAAACACCATGTGATTTAATGATGTGCTGGAAAGAGCTGCAGCAAACATGTCAAAGAGCTACTTGCAGCCCTCAGTCTGAGTATCACAAGTCTAGCAGTACTAGGGGTAGAACCCCCGTCTCTCTACTCCCAGTCCGGCACACAGTCCACTTCACCATAGTGCCTCCGCCCCGAGATATAAACAATCTCATCATTAAAAGAAAGGCAGAGAATGTAATGAGCTTGAAACCCTGGAAAAAGAGACCATGAGGGGAAAACACACACACAGCGCTGTCACTGCAGTGAAAACAACAGACACGCCAATTTGTTTTTTTAGATCATCAACATCTAGCAAGCTGATCAAGCTCTCGCTCTGAATTCTGTCCCTGGAGACAGCTGCAGCTAAGAGCTGAGATCTTGACAGATTCCGCTGTTTACTGGTGCGTTGCTATTAATTCTATCAGCTAAGGACATAAAGGGATAGCAGTTAAATTGGCAAAGGTTCAGAATCCCTCAGATCCTGAAAAGAGGGGACTAATCAAGTGAGGCCAGGCTTAATCCTTCAACAACTGAAAGAGCTTTTCTGCTCAGAAAAGTGACTATTAATACGGCATCTTTGCCTCACCTGTTTGTCTCAATCATTTGAATAAAAAAGTAAGTATACAAGTAAATTAGGAGGCTTTTTCCTCCCCTCCAGCCCCCAGTTATCCCTTCATATTCGGTTTGGGATCAGAGTCATATGGGGTTATTCTCTTCTGCTGCATCATCACCCATGGCCATTGGGTAACCTCCTTGTCTACACACTGTGGCCTCCATGTACTTCCATTGCTATCACTGTGTTGGCACATGTTGATCAACTGGAGCTTACTACATAAGTCTTCCGAGGCCTGAATAGAACCCAACTCACTTCTCTTTAGCTCTGCAGACCTAATGGGAGGAAAAACTTATTTTTGACCATAAAATCAGCCGATCTGACTCCAAATACAAACAAGGAGCAGATCTGCTGAGTAAGAGAGTTGTTTTTACACAGCGGTTTTTCAAAAGAGACGGGCACTTTGAGCTACCCAAGAGATCATTTTTATGACCTCATAAAATGCAAAAAAACTGCTTTACAAGAAGATAAACTGCTGAGGCGAGACACTGAAAATTAAAAGACACCTAGAAAACATAATCAGGGAGAAAAACAAAGAGAATGCACGACGAAAAGGAAGGAGAGCACCTGTCCCGCAAGAGAACGAGAAGCAAATAAATAAAAGGGATGGAGAAAGAAACAGGCACATAGAATCATAGGGATTTGTAATACAGACCAAAGCACCCATTTGGGCTTGCTTATTTTTTATTTCAGTAACGCCTAGAAGTCTTACATGAGATGAGGGCCTCATTGTGATTGACACTGAATATACACAAAGTAAGAGAGAGTCCCGGCCCCAAAGAGTTTACAGCCCAAATAGACACGACAGAACAAGGATGTATTTGTATCTCCAGTGGACAGGGGAAAACGGAGGCATAAGGAGATTAAGTAATTTGCCCAAGGTCACGGTCTGTAGCAGAGCCAGTTATGGAACCAAGGCCTCAAGAGGCCCAGTCCAATTCCTCAATCACAAGACTTTTGTCCCCTGGCTCGTAGAGGTTTAATTAAAATGGTCAGTGAGCATTGAGCGGCAGTCTCTGTTTCATACCAAATCCCGCTGTTTCCTCTTCCTTACTCCCTATGGAGGAGTGAACCTCATGGAGAGAGAAATTATAGTTCACCATGGAACCAAATACCACGGTCATGATATACAGAGAGACACAGAACAAGGAGTGACCCTATTAACAACACCATGCATGATCATAGTGATTTTCATCATGAAGGATCTGAAAGCACTTAAAAAATTTAGTGTTTTACAAACTATACACAGGATAGGGTTCATTTCAGTCACCACTGAATTGCAGCCACCTCTGGGGGTGGGGCATGAGAGCTGTTTAACAGCAGTGCAAGAGTTTAAGACAGAAAGTGAGGGGAAATCCCTTTCCCCGAGCAAATCTATGAGGGACAGGCAAGGAGAGATTTAGGAATTGTGACCAAGACATGAGAAGCTCCGTATTAGAGGATTCGTTACATAAATCCCCATTAGCATCCTTCTCCTCCCCAGCTCTGATCAATTCTGCTGCATTCCTCGACTGAAACAGGTGGCTGGGGGAGTGGAAAATAAACCCCCATCTGAAGAGCATTGACAGGTACCATGCTATCACAGTCGTGGGAGTGAAAGCCCTAGTGGTGAAACAGAAATAGCCTTGAGTGGCAGGTCCCTCTTCCCACCTCTACATCTCTCCTCCTCTGCCTGACCCCACCATTTCTAGGAGAAAGAGGCAGCCTGTTAACAGATACAGAGATGGGCACTGAGTTTTACAGCGGTTTTTGCTAGAACCACTATTTTCAAGAAAGCACAGTGGTGAGTTAGCCATGTACCATATATCATGGTGCTGCTGCGCCATCTAGAGTACAGCCAGGACTGGGCACGGCTAAAACCCCCTGAGAAACATGCAGCTTCAAACTCTGCAGACTGACAGCTTGTGAACATTCTGTTACAGATGAAACCCGTCTGGTTTAGGAACACGTTCCGGTCCAACTGCTTCTGAAAGTTGATTATGCAGTTAGTCTCATGGCCGCGAAAGTGTCGTCTTTGTTTTGGTGAAACGATGATAAATGAATCAGCAGGAATAGCATCAAAAGTGGCAAGAGACAGAAAGGTCAGTTTCCTTCTGTCTGATGGGGAGTTTCTTGATTCACTGCCTAATTTCTAACCCTCCAAGGATCTATGTTCAGACCAAGCCTATGAAAGTTAAATCCTTAAATTAGAGAAACTCCAGACTAATGCAGGACAACCGGCTTATCAGGAAGATACAAAGCCCCGTGAACATCCATTAATTACTCTTACTTAAATGTGAATCCAGCCATAGAGAGACTCTCACAGAGCAGCCAACATTATAACTTTGAGTTTCCCATTTCTAGTTTTTAAAAGACATGCCTAATTGATCACGCTGTTATTTCTTTCCTTTGCAACCCCACTTGCCCTGGATCTTGTCGACAAGCCTGTCAATGCGACATCCCTGCCGCGACTGAGCGGTCTTTTGACGTGGCCACAGGCAGGGAAACTAGACTGCAGTGAAGATGTTCTTTGTCAGAATGCCAGTCGGGTTGGCATAGGGAAACAGGGAAGGAGAGCAGTGAATCCCATTGGTCTCTTATCACCATTTAGAAGATGGTTCATAAACATGCCTTGGATTGCTTCATTGCAAAACGAATATCGAGAATTTACCTTTTAAAAAGACTCCGTTCTGCTCTGAAAACAGTCCTCTTAGGGGACCACTCGCCTGTCTATGCCTGCAAATAAATCTAACTACCCCTTGTTTTAGTGAGAACCCCAAAGGGCAATGGCTCCGTGCTCTCTGTCCCAGCTTTGCAGAAGCAGCTCACCCTATTCCCAGAGCTGACTTAATCCTTGAGGCTGAGATACAAAGATCTCCCAGTTTAACCTTGTTAGCATTTAACAAAGAGACAAAGCACATAATTCACCCTTCATTCTAGCAGCTGACAAAAGGAGTGTGTGTCAAAGAGGGAGTTGTTTTCATTTAAAACAAAACAAAACAAACTCTGAGCTCTCAGAGCAGAGTCCCAAAGTGAGGATTGTAAAAGGCTGAAACTCCTGTTCAAATTCACCGACCGCGGCAAAAAGTGTGACAATTGTGCTGTGCATGATATAATCTTTAGTGGTGTCAGTTTAATGTGCACAGTTCAGCCATCATTCTAGCACAATGTGTATCAGGGAGTAAAATAACAAAGAAACAGCTGTACAGGAAGTGACTAACAAGCACATCTGGGAGCGGTGAGGGCTTTTTGGAGGCAATAAAATGGAAAGTCTTTTGTCCAAGATTGATAAAGTAGCTCGACCCACTTCAAAATAAAGTGTGGTTCTGCTCCTCCTGGCCCCTTTCAGCCAAAACGCCTGGGTTAAATGTCATAATGAAACACACCACAGTACAGCAAGCTCATCTTGCCAGGCAGGCCCCGGTAATGTATTCTATTTCCATGACAACGAAACCAAACCATTCTACTGATAAATGAAGAATACACTGTGATCAGAGAGGAAGAAAAAAAAAAACCCATTGTCCCAAATCCCCTCCCCCACAACCTCCAATAACCTTCACAATCCTTGGTACCTCACTCAACAGAGGATTAATGTTCCAGGGCAGACAAGCCGGGCACAGGACATGCTGGGCACAGTGTGTGTCAGAGAGAGAGACGCTTGTTAACACAGGTAAGAGTATGATGACAAGTCTGAAGGTGTCACTGTGAGGAGGACATGGAGTGCTCTGGAGTACGTGCGGCATCTCTCAAAGCGTCCTACTCTCTTCTTCTGTCATATGCTGGACTGGCTTAGGATACAAGCATATAAATACACACACACAGGTCTGTCAGAAGCCTTTTGCCCTGCCAGCTTAAAGAGCCACATAGATCCAAAATATATGCTGGATTTCAGTTGACAAGGGCAGATGCAAGAAGAGCTCCCTAAGTCTATGTGGAAATGGGATAACGGGTGGTTTCACTTATCAAACCTTCCTAGTTAGTCTGATGGAAGGGCCTCTACACTTGGCATGGGGTAACAAAACATCAGGAACTAGGATACGAGCATAAACTAAGAAAACATCCAATAGTCTCCCTTTGCTCCTTTAGAGAATCCCCATTCCTCTATCACGGTCAGTTGGGAGAATGTGGCGACATGAAAAAGGGTGAAATCATTAAAGTGAGGTTACAGACACACAGGCCTGCTTCTAAATCACATCAGCAGTTTGGCACGTTCCAGCTGTGGCTGATTCTGTAAACAATGGTCCCTTGAGCTGTTTGTCCCATACTCATTGGGGGGTGAGTCTCTACCATTTCTCCAGAGGTGGTGATGAGGAACAGAGCAGTGCAGGGGCAGAAGAGGGAAGAGAAAAAAGGATGACAACCCATTTTGAATGTCTTGTGCCTAAAAAGCAAGGGCTTGGCAGACTTCTAGTGCCCACTAGCAGCAGGATGGGAAATGCAAAGTGCTTTGAGTGAATTAAGGAGACCAGCAGCTAAAAACCCCAAGGCTTTGGGCAGGTTTCAACTCTCGGGGTCTTCATTATCCCCTTTGTTAAATGCAGATATGTACCTCACGCAGTTGTTTGAGATTACACATTTGTAAAGACACAGGGTCTTGTTCTAATACAGGAGCCCCCACTCACAGCCAGATCCTTCATTGTAGTATTAGTTATTTGGAGTGGGGATCCGTATTGCAACACATTCAGCACTGCTCCACTCTGACAGAAGGAATACTGAGACTGCCCCCCCTCTCATTACACTGAATAACAGGGCCAATGACTATTGAGCCTTACATGGTTTAAGTGTCTAAGGGCTGGTCCCCACTACGGGGGAGGGGGGATCGACTGCAGAAACGCAACTTCAGCTATGTGAATCACGTAGCTGAAGTTTGCGTATCTGCAGCCGACTTACCGTCCGTCCTCACAGTGGCGGCAGTCGGCGGCGCGCTCCCCCGTCGATTCCAGCTTGCGCCTCCCGGCGAGCTGGAGTTCCGGAGTCGACGGGGGCGCCGCGAGCGATCGATTTCTCGCGTCTTCACAAGACACGAGAAATCGATCGCCAGAAGATCAATCGCTACCCGCCGACCCGGCGGATAGTGAAGACATACCCTTAGTACCATTGGCACTAAATGGAGACCTGCCATCTTCCCTTTAACGTCAATTTTCCAGTTGTGCCTATCAGGGTCTCTAGAACTATCACAGCTACTAAAGCACAAATGGTCAAAATATCAATACCCCCGTAAGACAGGCCTGAAAAGCCATCCAAGCTCCAACACAATTCCATTGTATGCCAAATTACTTTTAACCCATCAACTTCCATCGGAGTTCCCACCCTAGTCCATCTCCTCCATCCTCTGGAATGTTTACTCCCATATATATGAGAAAAATCCTGGTCCCTAATTGCTAGAATCTGTCATTGATGAGCCAGCAACTTTCTCTGTACCTCCTTAGAGGTATGCAGTAACGTTAACCAATCCGAACATGTTATATAGATGAGTGCAATGTTATTGGTTGGGAGCTCCAAGACAGTCGTGTATTTTCCAGGTATGTAGTGAAATCCCCTTTTCAGAATGATAGTTTCAAAGGAAATACTGTTACCCTTTTAAAATTCCTGGCCATAACAGACATTGAATACACGAGAAATATCTCAAAATATTTTGAATGTACAAAAACACAATACCTCCACTGACACTGTGTTTACTAAATACAAAGATCTGATGTCCTCCAACGTAAATATTGACTTTGGTGTCACCTTGATCAGGAAGTTTTTATATTCCAGTCAAGAATAGTTTCCATCTATTATTTAATAAGGAATTTGGGAAATGAAAGAGCTTTGTGCTTTCTTTTTGCAGAGAAATGTTTATTTGTACTATACATGGTATGAAATAAAGAGGAGTACAGGAGTATCAACAAAGTTTTGCTTTATATTGGGGTTAAGATGCAAAGCACCCCTTGGTTTCACAAATGTTGTGAAATAGTACTGATGGTGACCAACACTCAGTTGCTCACCACTACTCATGAAATCAGAATGTTAAATCAATGAAAGAAAGAAGGCAGAATGGTGTATTATAAAGTACATTTAAAAAAACAACTCTAATCCCACTCAAGAGTTTACTTTATAACCATACACAAATTGGCCATGACAATAGACAGTGTATGTGTCAGAACAAACAGAAAGCAACAGAAATACATACAATATAACAAAAGACTCCAAAAGAGCGCTGTTCTCTTATTGCTTACTGCTGTATTGCTAGTAAGTAGCAACATTTGTTCTGAACTCACGGACAGAGACAGAAATTTAGAATCAGATTCCAAAAGCCCAAATAACAAT
The DNA here is from genome assembly GCA_032164245.1 of Sternotherus odoratus. Classification (NCBI taxonomy): domain Eukaryota; kingdom Metazoa; phylum Chordata; order Testudines; family Kinosternidae; genus Sternotherus; species Sternotherus odoratus. Next base: position 11,286,622 of record JAVMKO010000018.1, on the reverse strand, counting down.
CCCATCCATCATCTCCATTCCAGTTCCTAGCCTAACTGACGTCATTACCAATCTCACCTACTAAAATAAGGGGACATTGTCAAAATAAAAACTCACAAGAAAGGAAATTTCTTACATGCTCTACTACTCCCACTTTAAGATTTGTTTTAATAATCTAAGCCAAATTTACTTTTCACCATCAATGCTCTTTCCTTTCTGCATCCAACTCAAGCTTGGACAATGAAGCCAGACAGGTGAATTTCATGGTCTGGTTTTTGTGTGCTAACATGATGAAGTTGTATATGGATTTCCAATGCTGCAGACAAAGGTTTAACAAACAAACCCATATGTTTTTTGGTGGTGACAGAACAAGGAGAGGGCAAAGGAAACAGAACTGCTCACTCTAATTAAATAAAGTCTTTCGTGAAAATACTTGTGTTCGTTCGACACTTGGTAAAAGCCCTTAAAAAATCCCTAACGCTAAATTTAGGTCCTAGAACTACTTGACAGCATCACTTTAATCCTGCAGTCTACAGACCCAAGCTTTTTCTAGCCCAGATATTTTCAGGCACTGAAATCAAGTGGGATCAAACCAAATCTACAGTGACTGCAAATCCAGTTACAATAAACCAGTAACACAAAGTACAAAAATCAAAAGATATGTAGATACCGACTGTAATAAACACAAGGGATTAGAAGTGCAGAAAGAGAAACATATTAATTCACCAGCCTAATAAAAACTTCATTTCTGGAGATTGCATAAACCATCCTCAAAGTCTATGGGATGTAGTCTAAAGGAAACTCAATGCGCTCATTAGCTGGATTTGCTCCCTTTACGACTAGTTCTTGATTAAGTTATAACCTTTAGGCCAATTCTGCCTCTGCAGTAAAATTTCTACGGTTGCATTTTGGATCACAGAGCAGTCTCACCCGCTCACTCTTCTCCCAACAAATTTCACCCCCCAGGAATAGCACCTGCCCAAGCTGGCAGACAAGCCAACAAACTGGAGGACTTGAGAAAACCCCTTAAGAGGGGAAACACTTTTTCAAATTGCTCCAAAGCCATGATTGTTTAGCTGTTGTATAAAGGAACCACCCTAGCAATCGCCTGCCTACAAATAGGGCATTTCTTTGGGTCTGGAAGTGCCTGGTAGCACTCGTCACACGAGCAGACGTGCCCACATTCCAGAAAGACACATGACTTAATGTTACTCAGACAGACGACACAGGCATTTTTTACAGTCTCCCCACCCTCCACGGTCATGTCATGCCTTAACTGCTCCTGAGTCTGCCTGAATTCATCTTTTATATGTTTCAGGCGCTGCTTTTCCCGAAACTGCCGGTACTGCTTCCTCAGAATGAAGAAGAGCGTGGCGCAGGTTGCAAAGCCGAAAATGATGGTCAGGATTTTCCAGAGTTTGACATTTGATTCTTGCTTCTTCAGCAAGGAGTCAAAATCCAGGCTGCTCAGATAATACTGCAAGCCTTGCTTGGGGGGCTGCAGCTTGATCATGTTGTTGTCTAGGACCAACTCTCCCACTCCCGTTAACGTTGCTCCGACCTTCAGCATCTCTTCAGTTTCCTGGATGCCTTTGGGACGTTCTCCGCTAATGTAATGGCCAATCACATCAGTGAAGGACTGAATAGAGGGATGGAACTTTTCATACACCGTCTCCAAGCTGAGTTCTGCAGAATCCAGGGGCTTTACCACCCTTACTGCGACGCTGGCACCATCCTCATGAGGCACCAAGTCAAAAGGCGTTGTGTTGGTTCTCTGGTGGATGATCTTTTCACAATCATTCCTGGTGGAGGATAAGTGAGTGAGAAATAAAGCAAATGCCGTTTTGCCATCAGCTTGAACACGTGACAAGCAAAAACACAAGCCACTTTCCACTAATTAGAGACTAGCCGTGAAATAGGTGTTTACTCTGCTTTGTTGTAAATACGCCATCTTCAAGCCCTCTACTCTTCTATAAGATGAGGTTAAAAGTCTTCAAAAGATACACTGAAAGTTGACTAATTTTATCCCCAGCCAGGAAAGAAAAATCTTTATCAGCATCTAACCCTACATAAGTTAAATCAACAAAACATCCTTCCGCTTACATACTTGACAGTAGCATCCTACAGTGCTGTAACGGGTCAACTAATTAATGCTTGCAAAGCACTTTGAGATCCGTAGGCAAAGAGTGATAAAGAATAAAATATGACATTAATTCCCCTGGAACAAGTCCCTTGACACTACTGGAGCCATTGAAACTTTCTGAGGCATTTGATTCTCTTGAAAATGCCCTTCTTTATATTACTATGCCATAACTGGGCTTTTGGGCAAAGCACTGGTACTATTTGAATCCTATTTTTACATGTCCTAACAAAAGTTTCTCTAGGTCAAAATAAGCATAAAGCTGTTTCTTTCTGTAGCAGTGTTGCCTGGGGATCTGTTTTAGGCCTCACTTTTGTATTCTCATACTTCTGCTTGGCGCCAATTACAAGGCAGCAGACACTGCACTTCCCCTGGCAAGAAGATGACACTCAGACATGTTTAATTGCATCTAATCTTCCAAACGGGTTTCCAACTTTGACAAATTGTTGTGTGGCAAGAAGCACTGCATGGCACATAAGCAATTTTATTAAGTGTAACCCGATTAACTGAGACTTTGTTTAGGCTCAGAGAGTGGAGTGATGATCCGGTTTCAGCAGGTTCATTTGACAATGCGACTTGCGATTCCTTCTCCGGGTACTGAGTGGGGGATTCATGGTCTCACCAGATTTATCATTTGAATTATACTGTAGGTCTATTATTAAGAACTCATTTTAACATCTGGGGGATATTGCCAGGTTGTGACCACTGTTCAATATGAACAATTTACAGCTATTGACAAAATCTCTTAAACTAGCGAGGTTGGATTAGTGGAACGCCCTCTTTTCCAGCACTTTAACAGGTACGTGAGGGTCACACACATCCTGATCTTGAATTCTTTATGCAGGCTTCTCCATAAATTCTGCAGTGATTTTCGTTTATAAGGCTTTTGGGAGAACGCCTCCCACCCTCAAATGACACTTGTGCTTCCCATACCCAATAGTTTCAGGCATTCTCTGAGTAGGCTAGTTGGGTGAAATCACCCAATCTTCAAACTTTGGGGTGGGGACTACGGGCTTGTAATAACGACTCTCCTCACGCTTACAGAGCGAAATACCCTCCCTGATGTAAACAACTGCCAATGGGCAATAGAATTCAAAAGTAGGGTAAGGAAGTGATTGTTGGCTGCAGGAGTGACTGTTTGCTGCACAGTTCAGTTCATCATCACTGTCTTTTTTTATGATTTTATTGAACTGCATTCAGACGTGGGGAGGAATGCCCTATCGGGCTGAGACTGTTGTTGTTGCCACTGCTAATAATAATAATCCATGTTAGTTCAAGGCTTTGCCATACCCACCACTGGACTGCCAAGGAATTAAGAACATACGCATCATAGATTATGTTGAAACCTCACAAAACAGTGTAAATTGCCCCTGCGGTAGCTGTTAAAGGGAACAAATAAAGTTTGTAGGCCCCCAAATCCGACCTATTTACATGAATGTGTAAAGAAAGTGATTGAGTGTTTATCTTCCTTCCCAATTACCACCATCAACACACTCTACCCTGCTCACCTCAAGGGAAAAAAGAAATAGAAAATGGGTTTGAGAGAGAAAAGTTTTCAGCTCCTGAAGAAGGATTTAATATGGGGAATGGGATGAAAGATGTTAAATCCTATTAAAAAGTATCCATGACATGTACATGCACCTTCTATACACACTTTAAGGAATTTACAAATGTTATATATAGGAATGACTTCACCCCACATTGAAACACATTCACCTCTGAGGTCAATCGCGGCAGCTGATTAACACTGCACAGCAACATTACACACCAATTTCACTTACCATCACACCCAATTTTCACAGCAGAAAGGCTTTTAGAAGCCAAAATAAATGGAATTTGGCTACGACACCATGTTAAAAATATTACTTCTCACGGAAAGTGCCATTTGAAGTCTGGTAACCAAGGGGCTAAGGTTCGATCCAGCAACAAAAAAAGGCTGACAATCCACACTGGAGCCTTGGTTCAAAATTGATCAGTAACCCATCCAATTAAATGACTAGACCATTTTAATTGTTGAACGACTCACATGTCCATTCAAATCCCGCACAATATTTGTCTGGTTTTGAAACAGCACCTGTAATTCATGGAAAACAAAATACCCGCCCAACTAGTTACTAAGTAACCTTGATTTACAGGCTATTTTATACAGAAGGAATTGCACTATAATTGCCTCTCTCAACAAGTAAACTGAGCTACAGAATCTAGTTCACTGCCAAACTCCTGCATTATTCAGTAGACTTCATGACCAAATGAAATCACACCGCTAAATTCTCTCACCAAATTAAATACCCAATTACTTTCTTTGGCAGCTGTCTTCATCATAAAGCCAACAGGGGGAGCATATATGTCTGGATCTTTTCAAGAAGAGAAGTAGACATACCAGATATGGGTTGTTCGATTCCACACCATCTTATGCTCCTGTAGTGTCAGTCTCTGAACGACCCCCTTGCAATTTTCCACAAATTGGCTGTTGAGAGTTTCCTTAACAGACCGCACAACACCTGAAAGACACAGAATCATTTTACCAAGAATTGTAAAGGCTATATATTTGTTAACCATTATTTATTATACATATAATTTTTATTACATATAAAATTAGTAAGATCAGAGTTAACCCTGTTATGCAACAAAGGAAGACTATGGTATAGACAGGCTAAAAGTATAAGAGGAGGAGAATTAGTGCTTTAAATTGTCAGCAACTGTCCCAGATGAAGAACTTAATAAGGTCTAGAGAGTCAGGAGGTGGATATAGGCTAGGCAAGGAAACAGACATACTAGTCTAAGGAGACTGCCTGACTTTCTATTCTAATGGAGGTCATTTACTGTAAGGACACATTTGGGATTAGACAGAATCCACTGGAAACATTGGGAACTATTTTATACATGTATGTGCTGAGCTTACTATTTGAAATGGAACTTCATTATCCTTGTGAGTTCTGTTGGATATTCAATGTTTTCTAGACCAACCTCTGTTTTAACTACCTGGGCCAGTATCAGAGATGCTGGAGAAAAGTTATTTTCTTAGAAGGAGGAAAGGTGAAATGGAAAAGGTTGGAAGCTACATTTCTAACCCTGTAGTGACCCAGGCATTTACGCTCAATACCTTCAATAACTGCATACGGGACACATTTTCCTGGTGCTTCCATGAGAATGTTCTTCAAATCTTGATCTAGATTCACTTTTTTTGCTCCCTATATAAAAAAAGAGTCATATGTATCAGTAGTTAGAGACTAAATGTGCATTATGAAACAGATGTAAAAGAGAATTCTCACTTATGAGTAATTTCTAAAGATCGTGTTGTGCAGATAAACTTCCAGGTGGGGAAAGGAGGGTTTTGAGGAATGGGGGAAGAGGGGTCAGTTCAGTGCTAATTTACAATAAGCACTATATTTAGGCTTGGGAGGGATAGATTTTTATTGGTAAATGTCAATTTTGAATGACAGCATTACCAGCAATAAAATCACAAACAAATCGACAACAACAAAAATTCTGTCATTACTATCAAAATTTACAGATAGGCAAAATAAGAAAAATGCTGCTTGAGAAATTATTAGAGTTTGATTTAAGGATATTTATTTTGTATAGTTTGGCATGTGATGTTGGACAACATGTGTTTTAAGTTACAAAGCTGGAACTTTTTGAATCTCAGTGTTTACTATCATTAAATAATTATTGCCTGGTCCCTCCACAATTTCCCACAACTCTGAAAATTTAAATTGATAAAAAAAACATCAATATTTTATGACAAAATTTTCAAAATATGAAAAATATAGTTAGGTTTGGCAGAATTCTATTTAGTATTTTTCCTCCCTAGTTTTAATAGGAAACTTTACTTTTATCTAGTGGTTTTCCTCAGTAGAATTCAAGGCACTTTACAAAGGACGTCCATATCATTATCCCCATTTCACAGATGGGAAAACTAAACCACAGACCGGTGAACTGACTTGCCCAAGATCACCCAGCAGGTCAGTAAAAGAGTTAGAAACAGAACCCAGGTCACATGAGTCCCAGACTAGTGTTCTATCTTAAATCACCAGTTGGAATTACTTGCTATCATAAGTGTAGCAGACATATACATGTTAATCTAATAAAACACTTCCAAATACGCTTATTGTACTAGTTAGTTTAAGCCATTACAGTGAAGCAATCCCTTAACCAGTTTTAAAATATTGAAAAAATCAATATAAAGGGGGAACACTCCTGGGAACAGAATACTGCACCTTCAAACAAATGGAGAACTAACACCACACTCTACAGCCAAATAAAGGCATGAAATATTTAATTAAGAGAAAAACATCTCCAAATGAACTAAATATTTACTCAGCAGAACACTCTATTCTATTATATGGGGGTTTAAACCTACAATTGTGCTACAGTGTTACACACCAAATTGTGAAGTTAGTACTTTGCAATAATAAAATAACTATATCACACAACTGACCTTGAGGCTGTGAGCAACTTTAGATTTCTGCCTGTAAACGGAGTACAGAATTGCCGTGACAGCCGAACTGGTGGCCAGCAGTATAAGTTGGCCAGTTGAAGGCCGCCCCCCACTTTCCATCATTGCAATTTAGATCTAGTTCAAACACATTAAAAAAGAAGGGTTACAATAATGATCAGGTTATTAAGAGACTTTCCTGTGGAAACTAATTTCGTCACCATGCTTTTGAGAGAAGGAACAGACCTCTTTAATTAAAAGGATTTGCAATGGTCTCAATCTGAGCCAGAAGCAATAACCCTTTGGGGGGAATGGGGGCAGAGAGGTACCAGAAAGCAGTTCAGGAAGCAACCGCAATAATTTAGGGCAGAAGCTGATAGCTCCTGGCAGCAAGGGAGAGTCAGCTGGAGTGCACTGTATAAGCATAAGCAGGGAGAATGACATCTATTTACTTTATAGGGATGGTGGCAGGAGGGCGAGGTGAGGAGAGCAGGCAGTGTTGAGGACTAGCCTCTGGGAAATCCACATGTGACCAAGGGGGCAGGCAGGTCTCCGGCCCAGCCTACCTGTCCTGCCCCCAAGAACTCCCCTCCTAGCCCCAAACACACCCCTGGTAGCCCTGCTCCCTCTGCCCCAAACACACCCCTGGTAGCCCTACTCCCTCTGCCCCAAACACACCCCTGGTAGCCCTGCTCCCTCTGCCCCAAACACACCCCTGGTAGCCCTGCTCCCTCTGCCCCAAACACACCCCTGGTAGCCCTGCTCCCTCTGCCCCAAACACACCCCTGGTAGCCCTACTCCCTCTGCCCCAAACACACCCCTGGTAGCCCTGCTCCCTCTGCCCCAAACACACCCCTGGGACCCCCCACCCCCTTTACTTTCTCTTCCCCGTCCCCCCCCCTCCTCCAGCGCCGTCCCCCCCCCTCCTCCAGCGCCGTCCCCCCCCCCGCTCCTCCAGCGCCGTCCCCTCGTGGACCCAACACGCATAGCGCGTGTGTCGCCCGTGGGGGGAAAGGGGGCGAATCCCTTTCAGGCCCTGCCCGCCCCCCGTATGACGCCCCAGGTCGCTACCTCCACCCAGGGCTCCCCCCCCGGTCTGTGCCAGGGAAAGACACTCACGCCACCCCGCCCCGCCAGGCCTGTCCCTTTCCCTTCCGGCGCGGCCTGATGACGTAGTGCCTACACTCTATCTGCCAGCAGCATAGAGAGGAAGCGGGGCCATAGAGAGGGGGGCTAGAGGAGATACGCGCGGTCCTCCACTCCCCCAGGGGACAGAGAACTCGGGGGCTGCAGGGGAGACTAGCTGGGGCCCGGGGGCCGCCTGCGGCCCGTTGCGCATGCCCGGTGTGACGTGTTTTGGCGGGCCCAGAGACTGCAACTTTTTTTGCCCCCAAATGAGGGGCTCAAACAAAAGACGACGGACGTGTGGGAAGACTCCTGTTGTGTCATTGAGAATAAAGGGCAATGGGTTTGCTTATTGTGCGGCGGCACCGAAGAAGCAGACCGTCGAAGGCCGCTCCCAAACGAATCAGGCTCTTTTCACCTTAGCCAGCCACTTAAATCTGAGCCGAGAGAGAAGAAATTTAATCAACTCAAATCAAACCTACCTGCCCAGCAATCTGCTTTCACTAGACAAGTGGTGAAGTCTGAAAGTGCTGCTATTGCTGCCTTTAAAATTGCTCATCCGCTCGCGAAGAAGAAAAAAACCCTTTCAAGGTGGTGAATTGTCGAAGGAAGCCTTTTTGACTGGTGCTGATGGCCTCTTGCACGGATTTTCTAACAAGCATGAGATTTTTGTTGGCAATACAAGACTTGCAGTTATCAGACAACACAGTGACGAGGAGCATACATGCAATTTCACGCGACATGCAAACTCAGCTAAAGGATGACTTGGAAATATGTGACTGGTTTTCACTGCAATTCGATGAGTCGACAGATATATCGGATACAGCGCAGTTGGCAGTTATGGTGAGACTGGTATTTAGTGACTTCACCATAAAAGAAGAGTTACTAAAAGTATTACCTATGAAAGGGCAAACAAAGGGTGAGGACATCTATAACTTATTCAAATCATATGCAACAATAATTAGTATGCCACTACACAAGCTGTCTGCGATCCCCACTGATGGGACACCAGCAATGGTGGGCAGCGCCAAAGGATTCATTGCACTCTGCAAGAAGAATGAATTCTTTCTGAACTTTGTCTTATCATTGCATTAGCCACAAAGAAGCTTTGTGCGTCGAAGATTTTTCTTTTCATCGTGTCATGAATGTTGTTATTAAAATAATTAACTCTATTCGAGTGAGACCTTTGCAACACTGACTATTTAAGGCCCTTTTGGAAGATGTTGATGATAAACAATCTGATCTTACCTTGCCCACTGAAGTACTATGGCTGAGGAAAGGTAAAGTTCTTGCGTGTTTTTTAAGTCTAATTGAAGAGATCGGCGAATTTATGAAATCCACAGATCAGAACTTCAAGCAACTAGAAGACTCCAGCTGGTTAATGGACTTGGCTTTTCTTGCCAACATCACTGACAAATTGAACATTTTAAATCTTGAGCTCCAGGGAAAAGACAAACATGTGGCTCAGATGATAGGTTCTGTAAAATCATTCAAAGCAAAACTGATCTTGTGGATGTCACATATGAAGATGAAGTCTCTCATACATTTCCCAAGTGTGAAGAAAATGGTACGTGGCAGTGATTTTAACCGATCACCATTTGTTATCCACATTCAATCACTTCTGAAACACTTTGAAAAGAGATTTCAACAGTTCACCATCACTGAGCCTGTAAGCTACCTTTCTTGTGAATCCTTTTACTTGCCAAATAGAGGTAACAGAAATAGCTACATCAATTGTGAGTCTCATTCAAGTAAGAACAGAAGAAGTAGAACTGGAGATTTTGGACCTCCAAAATGATACTGTTCTAAAATCCTGCGCAACAGATGAAAATTTTTGGAATCTGGTTGACCGAAAAAAGTTTCCTGATTTAAAAAATGTAGCATACAAAATAAAATCTTATCTCGGTTCCACTTATCTGTGCAAAGTTCTGTTTTCAACAATGAACATCATCAAATCAAAATACAGATCTCGGCTTACAGATGGCCATCTTGACGATTGCTTATGAATGGGAATATCATCCTACTCTCCCAAGTACGAAAAATTGGCTGAAGAAATGCAGTGCGAAAAATTACAATGACTTTATTAGAAAAACCACGTGAATTAATTATACCTGTTAAATGCTGATGAGCGCCTGTGATTAACTTGTGTTTAACTTTTTATCATGTTTGTTTGTTTGTTTATTGAAATCCAGACACAAGTAACAATACAAAGAATATTTTTAATTAACCATAACTGACTATCTATGTTAAAGTAAGAATAGTAAATATATTTGGACCAGCAATTCAACAATGTTTTACTTTTTAAAAATAAATAAGGTGAAAACTTATTTATGATATTTATTTTGTAAAAACTCCTTAATTTTTCTTGAGGAGTTTTCTTAAGGAGTGTCTCTAGCCTGTTTGATGGATGGCAAGAGAGGGATCACTTGATCACTACCTGTTAGGTTCATTCACTCTGGGGCACCTGGCATTGGCCACTCTCTGTAGACGGGATACTGGACTGGATGAACCTTTGGTCTGACCCAGTACAGCCATTCTTATGTACTTACGGTATGTAAGAGGTCACCCTCACTTAAGACTGAGAGATTTCCTTTGCAGATCTATTTATTTATAACTATATATGAAATTATACTTGAAGAAGAGTTCTGTGAAAGCCTGAGAGCTTGTCTCTTTCTCCAAGAGAAGTTGGTCCAATAAAAGATATAACCTCACCTATCTTGTCTTTGTAATTATACTACATTCATCACACCGGCATCTCTTCTTTGTTCTTTGTATGTGTGATTGATAGGAACAGTTTCAGGGGCTCATCAAGAAGATTTATCCCATTAAATGTAATATTGCCAAGGCTGATTAAGTTCTTTTCTGTGTTGCTCTCTTTCTGTCCACTAGATGGTGAGACACTCACATTGATAGCGAAAGGAAGATCTGGCTTTAACTTTGAAAGAGCTAGTGGTGGAGAGGATGGGCTATGTTTTCTAAGAGGGGATGGCTCCACTCCATTCAGTAGTTAATGTTTAGGGGAATGGTCAATTAGGAGGGTTGGGGGTGTGACAGAGTAGGAATACTGTGTGTGCCTCAGTTTCCCCTATGCATTTCTTAAGTGTCTATGTGAAGGAATAGGGATTGATAGTGTTGCAAAGCAGAAACACAGGGTAAGCAAGCAGGCAAATGCCCTGTCCCTTCCCCACACCTCTCTACCTCTGAACCTGTTGGAGAGAGGTCAGCTGACCTCCTACCGGGAAGGAGACAAAGAGAGAAAGGAATGCAGGGGAGGAGCGGAGGAGGAAGTGGGGGTCTGAAGCTATCTGGAGTCAGGCAGGGAAGGCAGAGGAGCTATCTGGCTCTCTGGCCCCCAAAATGGATCCAGCTGAGGGGTCACATTCACTGTATGGTCTGTGTTAGACCAGGTACCGGTCATGGAATAAACCTCTGTTTTACTGGCTGGCTGAGAGTCATGTCTGACTGTGGAATTGGGGTGCAGAATCCACAGGCTCCCTCGACCCCGCTCGGGCGGATTCGCTGGGGGAAGCACACGGAGGGGCAGAAGGTGCTGAATGCTCTGAGTTCAGACCCAGGAAGGTTGAAGTGGGTACCCGTGAAGCTCCTAGCCTTGGAAACAGGCTGTGTACGGAGAGGGGACAATTCGCCTGAAGTCCTGTCTGGCTTCATAGGGAGCAAGTTCCAGACCATCACCCAGGCACTCCGTGACAGGGGGTACTTCCAAACGGCTCATGGCCATTGCTTTCCACTAGAAGAAACTTGCACACTTTCACCAGTCGTTATTATACCAAAAGGGACCAGGCCAGGGGTGTTGCTTCCAGTTTTCCTTTAGATGATTTCCCAAAACAAATTAAAGCCAGGCTGAAAAATTGTTTTGCTGAGCACCAGCAGAGAATGATGGTGCTAATTAATCTTTTATTCAGTGCTCTGAAGCTAAAAAGGACTGTATAGGAGCAAAAACTATTATCTACGCTACAGAGCCTATGCCAGCATAGCTCCCTAGTGTAGACACAGCAATATGTATGCCAACAGAAGGAGTTTTTCTGCTAGCGTAGGGGCTTGTCTTCACTATCTGCCAGATCGGCGAGTAGCAATCGATCTGTTAGCGATCGATTTCTCGCATCTGGTGAAGACGCGAGAAGTCGATCGCCCACAGCGCCCCCGTCGACTCCAGAACTCCAGCTCGCCAAGAGGCGCAAGCTGGAGTCGACGGGGGAGCCACTGCTGTGAGGACAGCAGGTAAGTCGCCTGGAGATACGCAGACTTCAGCTACGTGAATCACGTAGCTGAAGTTGTGCGTCTGCAGTCGATCCCCCTCCCGTAGTGAAGACCAGCCCTAGGAATACCATCTTCCTGAACAACGCAAACTATGCCAATAAAAGCCCTCTTCTGTTGGCACAGCTGTATTCGCACTGGCTGTTTTTTTGGCATAGTCAGGTGTGAGGTTTCTTCACACTCCTGATGGACATAGCTATACTGGTATAAGTTTCAAGTGTAGATCATGCCTAAATTAATGTTAGTAGCAATGAACCTAGCCAGTTTCTCTCATTCCTTCAAATAGGAAGTGAGGCCCGGGATATGCATATAGATAATATTCAGTTCTCTGCTAATGAACTTCTTATAGTGCTCCCATCACTGGAGTATCTGGGCTATTGAGATACTCCTAGGATGAATATAATCAGCTATGGTCCGGCTGAGCTGCTTGGATCTCCATAGGGAATATACATGGAATGTAACTGGCCACTAGATGTCATGAAGCACTTCACTTCCACTCTCAAAGAGAGCCAGAACCAACCAGTTCTTTGATATGTAGGCAATTACAGGCCTGGTTAAAGCACCTGGATCTGCTGACCATATAAGGGGCCCTGTGTATCTTCCATGGCCAATGATACCTAGAACATTCAGGGACATTTTCAGATGTGGTGTTGACAGGCAGACAGAAATGACACTGAGTTGTGCGAGACCTCACTTGCTTGGCCAATAGAATCAGCATCACAGCTTACGGAGAGCTGAGGATTGGCCGCTCATCAACCCTTTGTCTTTCCGGTCCCCCCGGTGCCAGGCACCTGTGTCACTGGGTGCGCTCATTCTGTAGCCAGAAGGCAGACAGAGCACGAGCTAACACAACCGGCACATCTCCCTGCCAGCTGGAGAGAGCTCCACACGAACAGAGTTACTCTTTCGTCCAGGGGACTCGTGGTTCACGCCAGCAACTGGGACAAGGGCTGGGCCCAAGTGCTGCCCCAAAACAAGCTACACTTGGATTTTCACTCAGATCAAGCATAGTCTTGTTGTGACCGCACAAGGACCTTCTTCCCCTGTGCTAAACCATGGGGCACAGCCGGCCTGAGATCCACTCGTGCTCCCTCTGGACTGGCCCACTCTGAAACCACTGGGAGGTCAACGGCCTCTTGAGTGGGATCCCTCAGGTGCACCTGTAACCCTTTCACTGCTCATCCTTCATCTCATTGGCCATTATCACAGACATGCCAATAAATCAGTCATGTGTGGAATGCCAAGAGCACTCAGCAGGTGCATCCTGGACCATACATCTGCTCCCTGCCTGCTATCTTCGTTTGGCCTGAACCTCAGGTTAATGTCTCTTCCATAGATACCTCCAGCAGTCCAGCTCCCCCTCACACTCCAATGGGATGTAAGGGCAATATCAGCCCAGACGGAAAAGGGGCACCAGCCCCGCCTCTTAAAACAGCACCGTGGCCCTTGCAGGTCTCCTGTCCTACTTCTGGTCTAGTCTAACCGTGTTTAGCTTCTAAGATGTGTGAGGATCACATCCCACTGCCACAGGTCTGACCAAGCAAAGCAGTTGAAGTTCTAGGGTCCATGAGATTCTTCTAAGCTCCCCAGGGACACAAGCAGCAATCTACTAATGGGAGTGCTGAGTCCACCCGGGAGGATGTTCTCAAGTAACATATCCTGGAGTTCTCCTTTGCTGCTTTAGCCCTAGCAGAGTTTCCACTTTGAAAGGAATCTTAACCTTAGGGCGCTGGAGCTGAGTCTTCAGATTCTTCTGTAAGTTCATGCAGCTGGTGGAGCCCACCAAGATCCCCCACCCACAGCTCCTGGCAACAAACTGCCAAATCCTTCCTGTAACAAGGTCCTTGATCTTCAACCCAGCTGCCATAACCCTCTTTCTAAAATCCTGGACATCCACCCAGGTTCCCTCCTCCCAGAAGGATCACTTATCCAGAGAGGGGCCCTGACTCTGCATCGGCTGTCTAACCTGCCACCCAATGCCCCTCCTCAAGGCAAGACCACACGTCCCTTCCAAATGCAGACCGATCCTCCTAGCCCCCTGTTGTGCAGCCTGACCCAGTTCCCAGCCACCAGAATCCTCCTCCTTGCCCCCAACACATGTACCCCCTGGTGAGATGTCACCCACCTAGAAAGCATTGAGACACCAGCTGGCCAATAAACCAGTTTCAAGTACCAATGGATCGGGACAAAAATGGGTTGGGGGGCCTGCTTTGTTAACTGGTGGGTTAGCCCCTCTCCCCAAGGCCTTAGGATACCGGTCCACCTCGGGCTGGTCTCTGGCCACGCAGCCACCTTGGAAGCTCTTCGGGGCAGCCATGGGTCTTCTTCTGTGTATTCATGTCATCGGCACTAGAGGAATAATAACGTTCCCCAGGTCTCGCCCCTGCTTTGGGGATATGAGCCTGAATCCCTGTCTGATTCTCAGCACAAAGCAGATAAGCTTTTAATAAAAGCCACATGCCTCAAAGGCAGAGGAATAAAGGGAAAGAGGAAAACAATCTTCTTAGCTTAAATGGGACCGGTCCCTCCCTGGTGGAAGCTCCTCGCAGGGGGTGGAGTTATGCCATGGAGGCGTTTGGTCTCATGATTTTAGAAATGCCGGTTGTCATGGCCACTGGAAGCGGCTGTTTATTTGACATCATTTCTAGAACTCCCATTGCCATGGGGAGGAAATGTGGATTTTTAAAAGCAAGTCGCGACTTTTCTTCCGTTTGGTTTTTTCAGGAGCTGTTTGTTCCTCCCAAGAGCAGAGAGAAATGCCGCAGGAGCATCGGGGTGGCAGCCCCAGGGAAGATGAAAGGGAATAAAGCAGCTATCTGCTTGCAAAACTGCTTACCCCGGCCCCCTTTCTCCTCCTCCTGCAATACACTCCAGGATGTTCCTCCCTGTTAGGACACAGAATCTTTCCAGCTTTTTTCCCTCTTTGCTGATAATTGGTTGCTAGGGGCTGATCTCCAGAGAGCATCACACAGAAAGGGTGAGATGCTTTCACATCTACAATCTATCCTGTATACAGCACAGAGAAATGCAGGGCTCTGTTGTCAAACAAGCGCCTGAAAGGGACATCCACATCCCCCATTTGGTCACAGATATTGGCACTTAGAGGAGGTATTTATGCACTTGCATGTAACTTACTGGTGGTACATGCTAATTTGAATGTCAGCATGTGGACTTTGGGGCCCCTGCTACAGCTCCCTGGTTTGAAGCCAAAAGGATATCTGTACTCCTACCCCTACCCATGGCAGACACATGAAATGCACATGCATGCAAAGTGGGGGTGCACATTTGCAACAGATAAGTGCCTAGGCACACACTGAGCGACAACATCACACAGATTCATGTGCATCTGCACACACACAAATAACCACGCACTTTGAGCAAACAAATCTTTGCCCGCATACACACCCACGCAAACATCATCGTCTCTATCATCACCATCACAACAGAGCAGTGAAATCCCTCATCTATAAGCAGTGCTTGCTGCTCAGTCTGGCCAAATGGCCCTCCTGGTCCAGAACCTAGGACTGCATAAAGGGAGAGATGCCAGCATCTTCTCCATGAAGACCACTAGGAATGTTGATACCGCTATTCGTTTTCCAGGCAGGCGCTCAGATACTACTGGGAAGGGCAGCAATATAAAACTCTGAGATAGATGGTTAGATAGAAGCCTGATCACCCAGCGCTACGGTGACCAGATGTCCTGATTTATAGGGACGGTCTCAATATTTGGGGCTTTTTCTTATATAGGCTCCTGTTGCCCCTCACCCCCTGTTTCAATTTTTAACACTTGCCATCTGCTCACCCTACCCAGCGCAGAGTTAATTTGGGTTCCAGCTATTACTGCTCCTGAGAGGCAATGGCAGCTAAATGTTTACAAAAGATAAAGCAGAGTATTGCAGAAAATGCAGAGAAACTTTATTACTATTACCACATCATGTGTGTGTGTGTGTGTGCAATGCAAAGCCCAATGGTGTATGTGTGTGTGTGTGTGTGTGCACACTCACACACGCCATTGGGCTTTGCATTGTGAACATACAAAGGAGATGCGCAGCTGACCATCTTCTCCTGGGTTAAAACACCCCATGTTCTGTGTCAGAACAAAGCTCCTCTCTCTCTGGGATGCTCTGCATCTGATCCGGAGAGTCAGACAGGTGTGGGCCAAATCTGTCCATGTGACCCCATTAATGCCAAAACAAGATGAAGAATTTGGCTCCCGGGTGTTCTACAGCCCATCCCCTTAAGACACAGCGAGGCGCCAAATTTTCCAAACGTGGGTGCCAAACTGTAGACAGCTAAACCCACCTTTAGCTTCAGAAATCAAAGGCTGATTTTCAGAGGTGCTGAACTTCTGCAAATCCTCCCAAAACCAACTGGGGCTCAGCACCTTTGAAAACCAGGATGCTTATTTAGGTACCTAAATATGAACGTAGACACTTATCTTTAGCCAGGTAACTGTGAAAGCTCTGGAGCCCCCCCAATCCCTGCTGGAGAGCGATGGAGGCCCATCACCTTTGAAAATCAGCCCCTCTGCCCCATAGTGTTGTACCCTGCATCCCCTCCCCAGCCACATCCCCTCCCCAGTGTCAGACACATACAGGCACCTGTCCTATGTGACATGTACAAAACGGTACAGAAAAAATTGCACATTGTAGTAGAAGTGAAATCTAAGGGCGTCTCCTAGATGGCTTTGTTTAAATATATATCTTTTTAGTTTCGATCAAGTAGTAAAAGTCACTCCAGCTAGACCAGCTTCTCCTTCCCACTGCTGAAATGGAAATATAATCCCCCCAGTCTCCCAGTTCGTGTGTCTCTCTCTTTCCTTGCAATCGCTGGAAATACAAAATACACACAAGCGTTGCTCCCTGCCCAGCCGGTGGCATCGGCCGGTTCAGGGGACCCTCGCCCCTTCCAGAACTTGCGGGTAGGTCTCAGTTTAGCAGGAGCCGGTCCTGAAATGCCAGGCACTCGAGTCAATGCAGTGTCTCTCTGAGCCGGTGAGCAAGTGTCTCTGTGTGGGGAAGGGATGGAGATACGGGCCCCAACCGGTCTAGATCAGAAGAAGAGGCGAAAGGGCCAGGGCAGAGCTGGGGAGCTCCTCAGACGGCGGGGGAGGAGAGTTAACTGCAGGCTGGGGGCGTCCGTCTCTCTGGGTGCGCCCTGCGCCCTGCCAGTCAGCGGGGCCCGGTGACCGGTGTCTGCTTCCACAGATCAGCCTCTCCTGGGGCCGCGGGCAGGGGGCAATTCCCAGCCTCTTTCCGCCCATCCCCACCGCGGGCCCGCGGGCGGGTCTCTAGCCGCCTGGCTTCAGCAGCCCGCCCAGCAGGGTCTCTCCGGGGCGGGCTTCCAGGGCGGCGGGCTCTGGAGGCTCCAGCCCCGCATCTCCCGGGCCAACGTCAGCACCTCGGGCCGCTCCTGGCGCTGCGGGGCGGCGGAGCCCAGTGCCGCGGGGCGGCCGCGGGCGGCGGGCGGGTCGCGGCCGCCCACATCCTCCTCCTCCTCCTCCTCCTCCTCCAGGATGGCGCTGAGCCGGCGGGCGCGGCCCCGCTCGGCGGGGGGGCGGTAGGGGCAGGGCCCGTTGAGCCGCTTGCGGGCGGGCACCAGCGGCACCACGGAGTCGCCCAGGCGCTGGCGCTGCAGGCGCCGGGCGTCGTTGAGTCGCTGCAGCCGCTGGAAGTCGCTGAAGGCGGCGCTGGCCGCCTGGCGGAGCAGCCGCGCCGCGGCCCGGGCCGCCTCCGCCTTGGCGAGCAGCGCCGCGTGGCAGCGCAGCACCACGGCCTTGTGCCGGCCCTGGTGCCGGTAGACCCAGGCGAAGAGCCGCGGGTGCCGCGGGTCCGCCGCGGCGTAGGTGATGCGGCGCAGCTGGTAGGCCTGGCCCGGCCGCCCCCCGCCGCCCCGCTTCTCGCAGGGGGCCAGGCGGAGGCCCTGCGCGCCCAGCGTCAGCTTCACCCGGGTGCCGCTGGCCCCGCCGCCGCTCTTGGCCCAGATCTTGCCCACCGCCTCGTCCGTGCAGCCCTCGCCCTTGGCCTGCAGCGTGACCGCGTTGCCCAGGTACCAGGCCGTGTAGGTCGGGTCCTCCCGGTTCAGCTCCACCGTGTGCCGCCGGCTGCGGAACACGCGGCCCAGCCGCGCCAGCGGGCACTCGGGCAGCAGGTCCGGGCAGGCGCGCAGGAAGCCGGCGAGCAGCGAGGCGTAGCTGAGCCCGGGGCCCAGGCTCTTGGCTTTGCCCCGGCGGCGCTCCTCGTCCACCAGCACGAATTTGTTCCGGCGCCAGGGCAGCATCGCGGCTCTGCGAGGAGGCAACGGGGCGGGTCAGAGGCGGGGGAGAGGCAGCGGGACCGGCCCGCGGCTTCAGTCGCTGCCTCCCCTCCCCACCCCCCCCCCCCCCAGCCCACCGGGAGGTACCGCACCGCCCACCCCGCTGCTCCTCCCGGAGCCACTGTTCCGTCCCGTCCCCGCCGGGACATGCCCCGGTCCCTACCCGTGACCCCCCCTGGAATGGCCCCGGTCCCCACCCCGCTGCGCCGCCTGGAGAAGCCCCGGTCCCCACCCCACTGCGCCGCCTGGAGAAGCCCCGATCCCCACCCCACTGCGCCGCCTGGAGAAGCCCCGATCCCCACCCCGCTGCGCCGTCTGGAGAAGCCCCGGTCCCCACCCCGCTGCACCGTCTGGAGATGCCCCGGTCCCCACCCCGCTGCGCCGCCTGGAGATGCCCCGGTCCCCACCCCGCTGCGCCGTCTGGAGAAGCCCCGGTCCCCACCCCGCTGCACCGTCTGGAGATGCCCCGGTCCCCACCCCGATGCGCCGCCTGGAGATGCCCCGGTCCCCACCCCGCTGCCGATTGCTGGGGGTGCCCCTCTCTCAGCCCGCCCACCCGCTCTCCCGCCGCCGGCCGGGTGCTCCTGTCCCGCTGTCCCTACCCCACTGCAGCTGGAGGCAGACGCGCCGGTCGCGATCGCACGGCCCTGCAGCGGGCTCTGGCTCCCGGTCCCGCGGCTTCTCCTGCTGTGACAGCGGTGAGGGGAGGATGCGGGGATTCATCCCCTGCCTGGGCGTGTGCGGCTCCCCCGCCCCGGCTGCTCCTCCAGCCCGCCGCGCGCACACACACCAGCCCAGAGCTCACACACACCGAGATCAGCCCAGAGCTCACACACCCCGAGCGGCTCAGAGCTCACACATAGACACACACACCGCGAGATCAGCCCAGAGCTCGCTCACACACACACACCCCGAGATCAGCCTAGAGCTCACTCACACACACACCCCGAGCGGCTCAGAGCTCACACATAGACACACACACCGAGATCAGCCCAGAGCTCGCTCTCACACACACCCCGAGATCAGCTCAGAGCTCGCTCTCACACACACCCCGAGATCAGCTCAGAGCTCACACACACCCCGAGATCAGCCCAGAGCTCACTCACACACACACACCGAGATCAGCTCAGAGCTCACTCACACACACCCCGAGATCAGCTCAGAGCTCACTCACACACACACCGAGATCAGCCCAGAGCTCACACATAGACACACCCCGAGATCAGCTCAGAGCTCACCCCCCCCCAAGATCAGCTCAGAGCTCGCTCACACACCCCCCGAGATCAGCCCAGAGCTCACTCACACACACACCCCGAGATCAGCTCAGAGCTCGCTCACACACACACCGAGATCAGCCCAGAGCTCGCTCTCACACACACCCCGAGATCAGCTCAGAGCTCGCTCTCACACACACCGAGATCAGCCCAGAGCTCACACATAGACACACCCCGAGATCAGCTCAGAGCTCACACACCCCCCAAGATCAGCTCAGAGGTCGCTCACACACACCCCGAGATCAGCCCAGAGCTCACTCACACACACACCCCGAGATCAGCCCAGAGCTCACACATAGACACACCCCGAGATCATCCCAGAGCTCACTCACACACACACACCGAGATCAGCTCAGAGCTCACACATAGACACACCCCGAGATCAGCTCAGAGCTCGCTCTCACACACCCCGAGATCAGCCCAGAGCTCGCTCTCACACACACCCCGAGATCAGCTCAGAGCTCACACACACACACACCCTGAGATCAGCCCAGAGCTCACACACACACACACCCCGAGATCAGCCCAGAGCTCGCTCTCACACACACCCCGAGATCAGCTCAGAGCTCACTCACACACCCCCCGAGATCAGCTCAGAGCTCACACACACACACACACCCCGAGATCAGCCCAGAGCTCACACACACACACACCGAGCGGCTCAGAGCTCACACACACACACACACCGAGATCAGCCCAGAGCTCACTCACACACACCCCGAGATCAGCCCAGAGCTCGCTCACACACACCCCGAGATCAGCCCAGAGCTCACTCACACACACCCCGAGATCAGCCCAGAGCTCACTCACACACACACCCCGAGATCAGCCCAGAGCTCACACACACACACACACCGAGATCAGCCCAGAGCTCACTCACACACACCCCGAGATCAGCCCAGAGCTCGCTCTCACACACACCCCGAGATCAGCTCAGAGCTCGCTCACACACACACCCCAAGATCAGCTCAGAGCTCGCTCACACACACACCGAGTGGCCCAGAGCTCACACACACACACACACCGAGCGGCTCAGAGCTCACTCACACACACACACCGAGATCAGCTCAGAGCTCACTCACACACACCCCGAGATCAGCTCAGAGCTCGCTCACACACACACCGAGATCAGCTCAGAGCTCACTCACACACACACCGAGTGGCCCAGAGCTCGCTCACACACACACCGAGATCAGCTCAGAGCTCGCTCACACCCCCCCCCCGAGATCAGCTCAGAGCTCGCTCACACACACACCGAGTGGCCCAGAGCTCACACACACACACACACACCGAGCGGCTCAGAGCTCACTCACACACACACACCGAGCGGCTCAGAGCTCACTCACACACACACACCGAGCGGCTCAGAGCTCACACATAGACACACACCGAGATCAGCCCAGAGCTCACACACACACACACACACACACACCGAGCGGCTCAGAGCTCACTCACACACACAACCCGAGATCAGCCCAGAGCTCACACACACACAGCAGCCCAGAGCGCGCTGTCTCTCACACACAGTGGCTCAGAGCACGCTCACATGCACGTGCATACACACACATACACACACACAGCTCACACACACACAGAGCGGCTGCTCACTTAAACATGTGCGCTCTCACACACAAAGTGGCTCAGAGCTCACTCACACGCGTGTGCATACACACACACACAGAGATCAGCCCAGAGCTCACACACAGAGTGGCTCAGAGCTCACACACACATGTGCACACACACAGAGATCAGGCCAGAGCTCACATACACATAGCAGCCTGTCTCTCTTACACACCCACGGAGCGGCTCAGAGCTCACTCACACACATACACAGAGAGAGATCAGCCCAGAGCTCACCCACACCCACACACAGCAGCTCAGAGCTCACACCCACACACCCAGAAGGGCTCAGAGCTCACACACTAGGAGACCCCACTTTTCTCACAGCCTCACCTGGACCATTCCTGCAATGCCCCAAACCCACCGGGTGCCCCCCCAAGCAGACACTGCCTGGCTCTTGGCTACCCATTGCTTTGGCCGTGGGGATGTGATGAGCGAGGCATGTTCCTTGCACTCACAATTCCCAGCACTCACAAAAGCAGAGAGATGTCAAGGACGTTTGCCATAGCAACCTTAGCTCAGGTCTGTGGTGTCTAAATACTAGAGAGTCCCCGGCTCCTCTGTTGGGGGGAAAGAAACCAGTGCTGTGGTCCACTCAAAGCAAAAGAGCCTAGAATTAGCCCACAGTGGGAGACAAATATTTACCCTGCCAAGTACACCCAGGGGCAGTGCTGGGGGACTCTCGTACCAGCTTCCTAGTGCTGGTTTCAAAGATGCTGAAGGCAAACATGTTGGTGTGCTTAAAGAGAGGCAATTACATCACTATTTGGACAGGTAAATAAGTGGCCCCATTTCCAGAGCACCCGCAAAATCAGGTGACTTATTCTGGGCCTTAATGTGCCTCTAGGCAGCCACGTTTGGAAATTTGATTATTTTTTGGCATGACTCCAAAGCACAAAGGCCATTGTCATCGCTTACACAGCGCTCTTCAGCTTCAAAGCACCTGGCGCACACTGATCATCGCAACAAACCACGGGGCTGGGTAAATATCAGGATCCTTATTTTACAGCTGGGGAAACTGAGGCAGGGCGGGTGGAAATGGCCTCAGCTCCTAACCCCCATCTGTGCTCAGATCACTAGACCATGCCTCTCTTAGCCCCGCTCGGGTAAGGCCATCAATCCTGGCTCAATTACAGTAGACTCTGGATTATCCAGGATTGGATTAACCAGGATGTGGATTAACCAGGATGTCAAAAATACGCGCAACTTGCAGGGCCGGCTCCGGCTTTGCTGCCACCCCAAGCACACACACAAAAAACCCCTACCAGGGCGCAGGGCAGCCAGTGAACCAACACCCCCTCCCCCCGGCACAGGATGGCTGGTGAATCAACCCCCACTCCCCATATTTCACCCCCTCCCCCCAGCACAGGATGGCTGGTGAATCAACCCCCACTCCCCATATTTCACCCCCTCCCCCCAGAACAGGATGGCTGGTGAATCAACCCCCACTCCCCATATTTCCTATGGATGGTGATTATCTGGGATTTAATTAACCAGAATTATTTTTTTCCCTATCATCCTGGATAATCGAATCTACTGTATCACTTTCTTTTTGTGAGTGTCCAATAGTCTCGGAACATTATTTGAATGAAATATTGATGGCTATTGCTGAGTATGGCGTTCAGGTTGCCAGGGGTCTGGGTTTTGACCCGCATTGCCGACCGGGCCATTACAAGTCTGATTGGTAGCACAGCGGGGCTGGCAGGCTCCCTGCCCAGCTCCACACGGCGGCAGGGTGGGCTCCAAGTGCTTCCCCCGCCCGCAGGAGCAGCTCCCATTGGCTGGGTCGGGGCAGGGTTCCATAGTGTGACCAGCACTCCACCCGGAGATGGCTGTTGAGGGATCGTAGCGTGCGACTCTCCTGCTGCTGCCCGCTTCTCCTCACACTGCTGTGGCCGGGCTCCAGCTGCAGGG
Organism: Sternotherus odoratus; assembly: GCA_032164245.1. Classification (NCBI taxonomy): domain Eukaryota; kingdom Metazoa; phylum Chordata; order Testudines; family Kinosternidae; genus Sternotherus; species Sternotherus odoratus. The sequence goes on along the minus strand of JAVMKO010000018.1, from coordinate 11,263,542 downwards.
TGGGCCCCTGCGACTACCCTGAGCTCTGTCACCCCATTGCCGGCACCAGGATTGGGCCCAGCAAGGATGGACGCGTCCCCATCTAAGGGGCTCTTGGTACAGCAGAGAAATGTACCACTCGAGAGCACTTTTCATAGTAACTTCATAGTAAAGATAGGGTGACCAGACAGCAAGTGTGAAAAATCGGGACGGGGGTAGGGGGTAATAGGAGCCTATATAAGAAAAAGACCCCCAAATCGCTTGTAAGCACTACTTTCCCAGCATGCTTTTCTAGGGGCTGCTCCTTTAAATGCAGCAGAGCCAACCAGCTGCAGGCTTAAGAAAGCTGTTTTACAGCCAGGCCCTGCTTCTCCTGTTCTTCTAGTTGGTAAGTCCCTTGAATGCCTCTGATGGTTTCCAATGCCTTTTCTTGTGAATTATATTGCTGAGCAGAGAGCACCTTCCCACAGAGCTCTTCTCCAATGGTGGGGAGGAGGAGAGACTCCATTTGAGCAAAGTGTAAATCATTGCCATTAAAACCAGGAGACTAGCTGTTTGATGGGCACCCTGAGCTCCAAAACCTGTCAAGGATAAGGCCTTTGTTCCGGTGTTTCCATTCCTGCATAAGCCAGAGGAGCCTGGCGTATCCAGACACTGGCTGAGGAACAGCTAGTACTGCATATTTCCAGATGAGAGTCCTTCAAAGCGTTCCTCCCCAGTTGAAATCCAATTTCCTGGGGGCTACAAAATCCAGGAGATTTGCATAATACTATTAGACTGTAAATAAAGTACCAGTGCTCTCCCTTCCCCCTTCCAACACAGACATCCATCCATATACCTACACACCATGTTTATGCATGCAAGCACCCCATTTGCATGCAAATATGCCACCTTCATACATGGCACATTTGCACACACGCACCCTATTTATGCAAACACCCTGTTGTCACGCTTCCCATTCTCACCCACACTACAGATAACACCCAGGCAAACAGCCTCCTGCTTTCATTTCCAACAGCATATGCGGTGACACCAGCAAGAACACAATGTGGCTCTAGAATACCAGGATAAAAGAAAAGCAACCAAAATAATAACATAAAATGGCTTTGTTTGGAAAGTTCCTCTCTTTTAATGTGAGGGCTTTGGAATGTGCTTTATCCTATCTGCAATGTAAGGATGTTTAAAGGCACATTGTCCTATCTACCAATGAAGGTCCAGAATGGAGTGGGGTTTTATTTGTGTGTTTGCTTTTGGAGTGAGATGGGGTTATTGCTAAACCTAATGAAAATGCCTTGGGAGTGGAAGGGGTGACTTCACCCTCCTTCTTAAAGGCTATGAATGAACCTACACCCAGCAGCATTGTGCTAGGTAGTGCCTGAGAGCTGAAAAGTGAAACTGACTACATACCACTATGAAACTGACCAGTCTAGTTCCACCCTCAGAACTGAGCCCAATGCAAGAATTAAACAAACATCATAAATGGTGAAAAGTGCATCAGCAAAGACTGTAGAGAGTCTAGTCAATCTATCCGTGTCTCTAATTATAGATAATACAATTACCTCTGTGGTATCTGAACACAAAACTAAACATTTTCATTCTCTGTGATATCATTGGTGCCAGTGGTAAGGAGTCTGAAATTGTTTGACTTTTATAGTGACAAGGTCTCTTTCAGAAGATTTTAAATCTCCCCAAAAGCTGGTGTGTGTTAGCTGATTTATTTATAGATCCTACATTATTTAGGAAGCCTGGGGTTTATTTTCCTCTCTGGTTTCTGCTTTTCTGCCTCCTGTTTGCTGCTTTTGAGTTCCCTCCCACAAGCTGCAAGGGAATATATATATATATATATATTTATCCTTGACATTTTGCTGTTTAACTTGATTATGGCTTAATACCAACTGCCAATCAGTCACTCTGTGTGTCACTCAACTCCAGGGTGGCTGTCCGAGCTAGTAAGCTTGATAGCATTCCTGCGGTTTGGCTGTCTGTAACGTGATAGCTTTTCCATGCCACCTTTGATCAATTCCGGGATTTGAGGGAACATTCTAGGCCAGAATCCTATTGATCTGGGGAGAAACTGGGGAGATGGCGAGCCCCTGCCATCTGTGTAGTACAGCCCCAGCTTCCATCTCAGTAGACTAATTCCATTCAAATGGGACTCAAAATCCCAGATTTGTGCTGCATCAGCACATGTTGGACATAAAATTGCTGACTCACCTGTGTTCTGTCATTGGATTAAGGGGTTCCACACCCAGAGATCATCTTCAGCTTGCTCCTTTTCGGCTCACCTGGATCTGAGAGAGGTGAGAGCAGCAGGGTTGGCGTACGAGGGATGTGCAGAGTCATGCCAGATGCCTCGTTAGTTTGGCTATGTCCATACGGTTTTTAGGCATACGCTACCCCGACTGAGAACACCGCTCAGGAAATGTGGAACAGATGGTGATAATCATAGAGGGTGTTGTGGGATGACAGTTAATTTTAAACAGGCGAACAAGCTCTGGGGAAACGGTTCAACGCTACCCAAGGATCAGATCTCAGCCTTAAAGCCTGCAGCCCTCTGTGTGGGGAAATCATGAGACATTTGCAGAACCTTTTCAAAATGCACAACCCCCTTTGAGATCCACCCTTCCTTGCTGCAAATGAAACACATTGTTAACCAGAAGATGAAGATAAAAGAGGGCATGTGATGGAAACCATAAAGCCTATGATGCGCAGATATTGAATTCCAGCCTTCTGGAGGAAGGGAGGGAAGCCTAGGCTGGGGGTGGCGACAAGGGTCAGTTCTCACAATCTTATCTCGTTCCTGCTAAGGTTTGTGCGTGGAAGTCCTAGAAGCGCTCCCTTTCTTCACTGATCCGCAGCAAAAAAAGGTCGTAGGATGACAATTGTTCTATCACTGCATCATTGGTGCCCAGAGACTGTTAGTGGGCAGCTATTGATCTTTCTATCTTAGGGTTTATACTGCCATCCATCCCCATGGCGGTCGATTGCCTTCCATGTGAAATGAATAGCAGAGTCCCTCATGGTCTGGCTCCCCATCCTTTTAGGGGTTCAAAGCTGGTTGGGTTCATCCTTCTTTTTGGTTAGAAATCGGCCGAGTAATGCAAAAGCTAATGCCGCGCTACAACAGCATCACACTGCAACCCGATGGCCCAGCCTCAGTGTGTGAGAGGCCGATACATCGTCCTGGGCTGATTCTAAATGACCAGCTCACACGGCCAAGGCTTTTTCACCATAACCATTTAGCCGAAAGAAATGCCATACGAAACCAGTAGCCCTTCGAGCGGCAGATCCTGTTCTACCCAAATAGCTGTTTCCATATCAGAGCCTGATCAGAATCTAAACTTTCCAGTTGGCTTTTATCTGGGTCATGAGCTGAACCAAAACCCTGGAGCCAAACACCCCAGAGCGCTGGGGAGCTGAACTTTGCAACCGGGGCCGATCGCGATTAAGAAAGTTGATGCAACAGCCCAAGCCCTAAGGGGGGAAACAGATTTCGAAAGCTAAAGATGTAGCCAGAGGCCTAGGGGGATTTTCAAAATGCCGCGGCTTCCGAGGGTTGGAAACTTTCAAGCAAGGGTAGAAGTAGCTCATCTGTAGCGAGTGGAGAACCTGAGCCAGAACCTCCCGGGTGGTCAGTTGGGCCTTTAGGTAGCTGTGGGCCTTCCTGCTCCCCCTTCACTCCCAGCCCAAGGCTTTTAGGGGACGTCTGCACTGCATGAGACACCCCTGGCTGGCCCAGGCCAGCTGACTCGGGCTCAGGCGAAGGGGCTGTTTAATTGCAGTGTAGACCTTCGGGCTCTGAGTTCGAGGACCTTGTGAAGTGGGAGGGCTGCAGCGCCCTCTGCTGGTGTTGGTTACCAGGTTCTTGCAATGAGCAAGGCCCAGCCCCCTTCTGCTGCTGCCCCTGCTCAGATGCTCTTTGGGGTGGGCAGGGCTGGGCCGGCTTCTGTGGACTGAAGGTGCCGTGTAGAAGGCAGGGCAGGACCATTCACTTCCTCCCATCACTGCTATTGTTGCTGGCCATTCCTCAAGGCAAGCAGGGCAGATCCTGCTCCATCTCTCATGCACTTCACAGGCCCTGCAGACCCTCTGCTATCATCTGTTGCTCCGAAGGCCTGGGCTGCAGCCTACGCCGGTGTCTGGCCTGGTACCACTCCGGTGTGAGGATCACTGCTGGCTGCTGCTCTTTGGTGACAAACCCTGGGTCTGGGATCCACAGATCCACTGTTAATCTGCAGCTGAGGCAAGTATCCTGGATACAGACCCTTCCCACACCCTTTCTAGCAGCTCAGTAAACCTACAGCTGGGTATCATGAGAGACAGGCTGGCGCTGTGGACTCAAATCCGAGAGCCCTTTGGGTCAGAGGCAGGTAGGTTTGCATCCAGTGTCCCAGTGTGGGGGCTGATCTCTCCACTCATCACTGCGCTGGGACCCTGGCAGCTTCCAAGCCACTTCTGATGGTTCTGTTGCCTCCCTGTGAATTTTGTGTCTGTTTCATTTCCCTCCCCCCCCACCCCCCCAGCAGCAAGGGGCTGAAACATGAGGGCAGAGGAGGCAAAGAAAGTCAGCAAGCTCCATTTTGGAGCACGGCGCAGGCTCTCATCCGTGGACTTCAGCGGCTCTGAGGAGGGTATTGCATTTTTAACAGCCCAGGCCGAGCGATTGCGTCTTATCCTTTCAGAAGAGCCCCTCCCCCGGCCCCCACTCACGAACAGCCAGGAGGTCTGTGGAACATGCATTTGCACATTACATTTTCTGTCCATCATCTCTTATGTAAATGCATAAGCAGGCCTGGAATAAATTCCGTGTGGTAATCGGCCGCTCTTGACTGCCCTGACACGGGGCGGCCTCGCTTTCCTCTAGAAACCTCCCACCCAGCCCCTGCGGCCCACTGCCAACTCCCCAGCTCTGCTTCAAGCTCAGGGTCTCATCATCAAGGCCCTTTGGTGGAACCCAGCCCCGTCCGACGTGTAACAGACTAAAGCCCCGGACCCATGCAAGGCACCAGGGCATAAGAAGCTGGAAGCGACCGAGAATTGAATGTCTTCGCCGAGTTTACGCACCAATGTAACCAAATGGATTTAGACACTGATTTAGTTTAATCAGCGGAACCCCTACCTCTCCCGCAGTGTGGCCATGCCTAGGACGGGTCTGCACACACATTTTGTACCAGTGGAGCTGTTTTGGATAGGTCTGTTTTTTCTTTACTTTTTAAAAACCGGTACCATTCTCCTCCCCCGTTTCCCTTCTGTGGGAGCTGGGCACTCTTGGCCTCCCTGCTCTAGAAAGAACCAGTTTCCCGGCTGGTGACGCAGGCCCGTTATTCCCTGGGAAAGCAGCTCCGTCACGTCGGTCTGGCTAATGCGAGTCCCACTTGAGGTTGATTAGAGCTGTCAGAGCGCTGGGCACAGAATGTACCGTACAATTAGCATGAAACCAGCTTGAAAACCAAAACAAAACCCGTGCAACTCTTCTGCTTCTAGCCTGTAATTCTCAACTCTCCAGAGCCCGAATCCTTGGCGCTGCCTTTTAAACTGGATGAGGGGGACCATGTCCCGCGTGGGATTGAGAACGAAGGAGCCAGTCAAATTACTGTCTGTGAACTAATTCTCTGATCAGTTGAGCCCTGGTGTGGGAACATCTCCCTTCCAGTGGGTTTGGTAGCCATAAGTAAGGCAGATTAGTACCTCTTATAGCTAGGACCTTTGGGACAGAGGCACAGAGAGGAAAATGGGTCCTTTTTTGGCCCATCCGCCTTCCTTTGACATTCCAGGACCACGGACCGTCCAGAGAACTCAAGGTAACATGAAGCTGGCAGTAAGATTAGCCACCAGCAAGCTTTGCAGGCTGAGGCGGAAAAGTTTAAGTGACTGGTTTTAAAGTGGGTAGCAGAGTTGGGTTTAGAGTTAGAGATGGATGAAAAATGCTGATTGTTTTTCATGTGACATTTGGAAAAAAAATAGGGGTTGGGATTATTATTTTTGACTAATATCCCATTAAAACGTTTGGTTTGTCTTTCACCTCCTCCCCCCACAAAAAGAAACGTTTTGGGGAAACTCAAACCCCACTTTTCTAGACACCACGATTTTTCAGTTTTTTTTAAAAATGTCATCGCCCCTACCCCGCAAATGTCTGGTTTTTCATGAAACTATGGGAAAACTTGGAATTAAATTTAAATGTTTGTTTGGTTTTGGGAGGAAAAGTCCATTTTTATTGGGGTGGGGGGGGGGAAGAGGCAGGAACTGACAATTTTCTACCAGCTCTAGTCAGAACCCAGTGACGGCTGATTCCCTTTCCCCTGCCCTAACCAATAGGCCATACTCCCTCCTTACGGGTGCTGTCTTTGGCACCAGCTCCTTGGTCCCTATTGTCTGTATTAGCCCTGTGATTTTCGTTAGCCTGCGGAATTCCTTTTCCCGCCCAGACTCTCTGGACTTCAGTAGCTTCCCAGTGTGGCGATGGATTTGGGCTCCCTTTACGTTCTCCCGGTGGTAACCCAGCAGTGAGGAGTTAAGTACTAACTCCTAGGAACAGGCCCTGTCCTCCTGTAACCTGTTTCTCCTGGCTCAGTGCCCAGAGCAAAACCCGGCTCCTCTCCCATCCCGCAGCCCCTTGCTGGGTTCATGTCAGAGCAGCGAGCAGGACACGGATGCTGGCAGAGTGGAATCCCCGAGGGCACCTGGCGCTGCAGGCTGGCGAAGGGCAATGCTGGCATGTCTATTCCAGGTCATGTTGCTGTACTTGAGTTACATAGGGAGCCAGGACTGTAGCCCCACTGGGAGGAGGCGGTGCAGCCAGGCAGAGAAATCCTCATTTAAAAGGATGTAGACGCAGCGAGGCTCTGCACGGCGCTTCTCATTTTCTTCCTCACCGGAGAACAACCGTCAAATCGTTTCAATCCAAACAGTGACCTAGTTCATGCAGTTGTTACCATCTGGCTGGGACTGTTCTCGGCTCGTCGGCCACCTGCCTCTCCCCGCTGTGTCCCAGAGAGATGAACCCCCCTCTCCCCCCCCCCAAAGCATTCACTGTGAAGCCCTGCAATGGTTTTGCTCCGATGGTGATTCATTCATTCAGCCAGCCAAGGGAGCACAACATAGGCCTCGTCTACGCAGGGAAGTTTTTTTCAATATCAATTAAGGGGTGAACTTAAACTGGATTTAGTTATCCACTCACGCGGACACTCTTATTCCAGCATGAGAGCGGGTGGGGAGTGGGGGGTGGGAGTCAGTGTTGTCTAGTGGTTAGAGCACTGTACTGGGACTCAAGAGACTTGGAGTCTATTCCTGACTCTGCCACTGGTCTTCCTGAGTGACCTTGGGCAAGTCACTTCCCTGTGCTGTGTCTCAGATTCCCCGTGTGTAAAATGGGGATGTGACGGGATCCCTGGGGTGCAGCCTGGGACTGTGGGACCGCTGTGTCCCCCGAACTCTCTCCAGCCTGGGCTGTCCATCACGATGCCTTGCTAGTGACCAGCAGCAAACCCCTCCAGGTGCTGTTATCACTCGGCACAACCCCCTGTGGAGCCCCACACCCAGCTAGATGGCAGGAATGCTCCCAGAATCACACAAAGAAAGGCACCAACCAAATCCTCCCCGCCTTGTGCCCCAGTAATATACCATCTTGCACTGCTCAAGACAAGACCCCTTCACAAGATCCTGCTCTCCGATGGCTACAGGAGGACACATTAGACAGGGGAGGAAATGCATCCGAATGCAGTGCCTCCAATTCCTCACTCTAAATCTGGGGAATTGTAGCATCTTGACGCTGACACGTTGTTGGCAGATAAAAATAGTTCCATTGCTCAGCTCAGACTTTGGGGTGGAGGTGGAGAAAAGGGGAGCAGGGTTCTTTCCCTCTGGGCTAAATATGTCCCTGGGTGTAACTCCACTGAAGGTAATGCTCTAACCACTAGGTCATGTGCCCTACCCATAGCAGCTCCAGGTTTCCTGCCATTACTAGGTGTGCACCTGAAATGCCCTGGTCCCTCGCTCTACATCCCATGTTCCCACCTATCCTTGGCTGATCCTTGTTTCCTTTTCAAGCCCTGAGCGCCCGCTGCTCCACAGCCGTTTCCTGCAGGGACTCACCACTCCGTTTAGAAGGGCGGTGGAGGAAAGAATAGCTCGTCTGTCCGAGCCCAGTAGACGAAACCCCATCTGGTTCTGCCTGTTCCTCACCATGGCACACCTGCCACGTCAAGGCTAGTGACCGAACAGGGACAAAACACTGTCACGTAGCACCAAGCATTAGCCCTCCGCATTCACTGGCCTGTGATTGACCAGGACGTCTGCTGCTTCCTCCAAACCCGGCTCGGTATCTGGCGGGTGCAGTGCAGCGAAGGAAAGCAGGTGGTCTTGACGTACCCTCCATGCAGTCAAAGGGCCGTGTGAAAGGGGGGGAAATTGACCGTAAATCTTTGAAGAGGAGACGCTTTGGATTTCCTGTCTCCATTGACTTGAATGGAACTGCCCTGGACTTGCACTAGGGGCACGTCTTCACTGCAGAGTTAGCCCAGGCATCTGGCACCCGGGTCTGAGCACCTGGGTTAGACTAGCCCAGATGGGAGCGTCCCCACTGCGAAACCTTCCCTGTGTTAATATGTCTGCTCTCCGCTGGGTGTCTCAGGGATAGCCCCTGGCTCTTTCTGCCGACATGCTCGAGGGTTCTTTCCCAGTCAATTGTATCAATTGCAGGAGACCTCGTCTGCTTTTGGGGGGGGAACTGTGGGAAGGCAGGGTTTAGCCATCGGGTTTAGCCTGCATCCTCACTGGGCAGGCTGTTCATCCAATTTTAGGCCGGATAGTCCTCGTTTGTCCCTGTCGGTCCTGAGACCAAACTGGACCTCACCCACGGAAGATGCCATTTTGAAGAGTGCGCCACTCTGCCCCTGCTGGCGTGATTTCGCGTGCACCGCGTGTGTGAGGTCACACTGTTGGGGTCACGCAGGCCGTGGCACTCTGGGATGCTGCTCCCAAAGAACCAGAACGTCCTCTATTCAGGGGATGCGCCAGGGGCCACACTAATCCTCCCTGCAGAGTGGACAGGTTCCAGCCCGACAGGGAGCGGGGCCCGGGTTCTAACCCTGCCCCTCACTCCCAGCTGGGTCAGCTGAAAGAACCTCCAAACAGGCCAAAGGATTTTCTGTGTGGACAATAGAGGGGTTTGAACCCAAGCCCAGGTCAGAGCCTGGATTACTTGTGCAGTGCAGATCTGCCCTAAGTCTGCATTTATCCCAGGGTGTTCTGGGCCAGGTTCTGTTCCCATTTCCACCTGCACAGGCCTTGTTGACTCATTGGGAGGACACCCTGGGTGTCCAGGGGGCACAGTCTGGCTCAGTGGGGGGTCTGCACTGCAGATTCATGCCCGCGGTGAAAATCTTTGATCAGATTAGTCTGCTGAGGTGCATTCAGCTACCTAGAGTCCTAGTGGGCAAAGAGAACAGAGCTTTGGCCCTGGGGAACTGGTCCTATTGGCTCCCCCAGGGAGCAAATAACAAGGACAACTGGTGTGTGTTTGGCTCAGACCTGTCTGAGCCGGACTCCCCTGGGCTCTGTTCGAAAGCCCATTGAATGACTCCCATTGACTTCAGTGGGCCTTCGATCAGGCCCATGGCGATGTTCTGACACAACGGTTCAAAGGCAACCCTTCCCCTCCCCCCCCACCTGCAGCATCTTCAGTCATTCGGTACCTGAGCCAGGTCTTCATAATGCCACCCTCCAGGGGGGAGAATATACTTGTAATTAATCCTGGGCAAGTTCCAGGCACAGCCAGCTGGTGAGGACAGCAAATCACTCAGCTCATATTTAAAAGGGAAGTGACTTTGAGCTTATTTTGCTATCGGGAACATTTTGTGCTCAGAGACGGATCCTTCCCCCTCTCTTGGATGTTTGATCTATTCAGTGGTTTTCACTGCACAATGCTTTGCTTTTTCTTGCCACCTCTCTGGTGGCTTTTAATGAGGTTCAGATTGGTTCTATTAATCCTTTGCCTGCGATTCCTTCTGGTTTTTTAAGTAACTTTCCGCCCCCGCATGTTTTCACAATCCTAAACCCGTGGAGTGATTCTATTTCCAGCAAAGGCAGAGATCCGTGTACCTGCCGCTGAATTTGAAAGTCTCCTTGCAAGAGAATGCTTTTTAAAAAACACCACCTCCCTTCTCCCCCAGGGCGACTTTCAGAAGGTCCCAGGAGGGCTACATTTGAAGGCGCTTCTGTTTCTTTTCCATCACAAGTTTATTTGCTCAAAGCCGGGGACGGGCAGCGGGAGGTGCACGTGGAGAGGACACAGCGCGGCCGCTAATCCCGCCTAAAGATGGTCCTGTAGATCCATTTCTGAAAGTTGGCTACTGCGGTGTAAACACCTGGGTACCTGGGACTCGCGCAGCTGTTCCCCCAGGACACAATCCCGAACACTCGGCCCTCGCACACCAGTGGCCCGCCAGAGTCCCCCTAGAAAAGAATCAGACACAATAAAGGTCGGGGGTTTCTAAACAGGTTGGGGGGTGACCCTTCCATCATTGTAATAAATCCCTTTCCTGTCTGGGAAGGGAGGACCAAGGATGCCCTGGGCAGATTCTCCGTAGCTCTACGCCCTAGGGAGGCATTTCACAAGTGCCACGTAGGTATAAAATGTCAGAATAGTAACAGCCCTCTTTGCACTAGAGAAAGGTGCAAGCAATGAGGGATCAGGCTCCTAGATCACGTCCCCGAAGGACATGGGCAGCCTTGAGGAATTCGGAGATGGAGGGGGCGACTTATGAAACCACGTTCTCTGTTAGTGTCAATGGGCTCTACGCCATCGACGTCAGCGTTTTGCCTCTTTACACCGGCAAAGAATTTGGCCCCCTGAATTTAACTTCACACGTTTCCCACCCAGGCCCCACAGACCCGGTCAATGGAAATTGCACCTGACCCTTTCCCAGGCCAGCCCCCCCCTGCCAACCAAGGGAACAGTTTTCTTACAGGACGCTAGAAAGACCCATCAAAACCGGGACCGTCCTGCCCTCTGAGAGACAATGCAGGGATCCCAGAGAGGTTTAGTCCAGCCCTTGGGGACCATCGGCACCGTTGTGCCTTCCGATGTGTGGTGCAGCCGCATCATGCAATGACCTGGCCTCACGACACAAGAATGTGACCTCACGCCGCGTTGGCGACGTGATGACTAGGTCCTTCCAGACGAATGAGTAAAGAAGAGGCAACGGCTGTCATGTGTTTTGGAAGGGATCCCTTTGGCCCCATTGTGCGTCCTTGCTATTGTCTTACCCAGGAAGGGGGGGGGGAAGCTAGCTCATTTCTAGCTTGCCAATTTGTTCTTCTTGCTGTAAAAATAGAGCCGCCTTCTCCACCCACCCTCTGTGCTTCAATTCCGAGTGTGATTCATCTCCAGCTAGGACCAAGGCTTTAACTCTATGGGAACGGGAGAACAAGGCAGCGCTGCGGACGGCCGTGTTTTTGGGCCGGCATTTTTCTCCAGATCCCCTCCCGTGAGGGTGCCCACGGGTGGCAGTAATGGCGGGTCAAGATTTTCAAAAGGGGCTGGTGGTTTTGGGTGCCCCATGCGGTCCCCTGAGAAAAGCCTGATTTTGAATCCCAGAAAGTGCATCTTCAGGAAGCCAGGTTCTTTTAATGGCACCCAAAATTTGAGCCCCCAAACTCCCTTGTCACTGTTGGCTGGTGTCTTCTAAGTCTGTCTAGAAAAGTACTAGTTTCCTGTCTGGTGTGGAGGAGGCAGGAGGTGCTTTTTAACGGACTCACTCTTTTTAATGGGACCCAGCGGGTCTAAAGACCCACTGAGTGTCTAGCAGTTCACGATGGTTCTCTGCAGCGTGGGCATAGTTGGTGTGCCAGTGGGATGCGCTCTCCCCAGGGGAGAGGTTTGAACATGCAGCTTCCACTGCAGAACTAAGGGGGAGGAGGGGCGCTGTACCTGGCAGGCATCTTTGCCCCCTGTGTTGAACCCGGCACAGATCATGTTCTTGGTGATGTATCCCGCGTAGGAGGCCGTGCTGTTACACTTCCCAGCAGAGACGATAGGCAGGCGCACGCTGCGTAGGGTGTCCGAGGTCGTCCCGCCCCGGGGAGTGGTGTAACCCCAGCCAGAGACTTGGCAGAAGCGGCCCTCCCTCACCACCACTCCTTGCTGGGGAAGTGGCACAATGGAAACAAAAGCGTTATGCACCAGCGGCCTGTTCAGCTGTTCGGAGACACCAAGGGGAGAGTCGTTACTGACTGTAAAGAAACAGGCGGAAACAGGTGTTCAAGGGCGTAGGGCTGTGTGTGTACGGTGACGGGCAAACCTCATGCAACTCCCGGCTTGGGTTCCACTCACGTTTGGAGGCTTCTCTGAACTAGCCCGACTGCAACAGCTGCAAACTCCTATCCAGATCCAGGGTTTTGGTTTGGCCCCTCATGGAAATGGGACCTGGCGGCAAAACTTGGATCTGGATTCACTTTCCCATCTTTTCCTCAAAGCCATGGGCTGTTTGGATCCACTGTTTTGGTCTAAAACTTCACCCTTACAGGAAGTCCTAGAGAATGTAAAAGGCCATGAGAACTTTTCTATAAGAGTCGTTGAATCCTCCTATAGAATCTAGAAGATACTTATATCCTGGCTATAGAATTCTATAGGATGGGTCAAAATACCTATAGAAAGGACCTCATTCTCTATGAAATTATCTTGGTCTTAGGACTAATTTCTATAGGAGCCTATTTATTATATTTCTAAAGGACCCTCTTGGTTTCATCTCCCGTAAATTCTATAGGCGTCCCATAAAGGTGCCGTGCAACAGCTGTCAAAATTGTATTTTCCATGCTTCAACTTTAAGAGAGGATCTGTTGGCTTGTTTGTGTTAACAAAACATAGATGCACAGGGAAGGGCACTGAACTAAACATTTTCAAACCCTCATAAAGGTTCGGTTTGAGTTTTGGGTGAAGGTGGAGGTCATAGATGTGTAGAGTTTAAGGCCACAAGGAACCATTAGGTTGTCTATTATGATGTCTTGTATGTCACATGCCATTAAATTTCACTCAGTTACCCGTGTATTGAGCCCAGTAACTTGTGTTTGGCTAGAGGATCTTCCAGAAAGGCAGCCGGCTGGGTTCAGAAGACCTCAAAAGATGGATGGAGAATCCATTACTTCTCTTGTTCCAATGATTAATCATCCCCAGTGTTAAAAATGTGGGCCTTAGTTCCAATCTGAATTTGTCTGGCTTTAGCTTCCAGCCATTGGTTCTTTTTATGCCTTTCTCTGCTGGATTAAAGATCATTTTAATACTGCTATCTTCTCCCCATGAAGACACTTATATACTGTAATCAAGCCATCTCTCAATTTCTTATACACGAAACAGACCGATCCCTCTAAGTTTCTCCCTGTCAGGTATTTTTTTCCGGCCCTCAAATCATTATTGTGGATCTTTTACTACACCCGCTCCAGTTGTTTCAGCATCCTTTTTACAATGAGGGACCCCACAACTGGATGCTGTATTCCAGTATTGCTCTCGCTAATGTACAAATGTCAATTCCCCTCCTTCCTCCTTCTCAGTACTCCCGGGGTTATACATCCGAGGCTGACACGGGCCTTTATTGTCACGGGCATCCCACAGGGAGCTCATGTTGAGTTGTTTGTCCATTGTGACCCCTAAATCCTTTTCTGAGTCCATTCGTCTTCAGTCTCTATCAAGTCATCCGCCCCGTGCTGTCTGTTTGAGCATGACAGGAGCAGACTGCAGTACCATTTGCTATTGTAGTGTGATGACACTAGAGTCTCTAGTGCTTGGAGTATGATTTACAATGGGTGTTTGGACGTGCAGACAGTGCGTGTGCCGCAGGGCCACACGTCAAGAGCACACGCAAAGGACTATGTTCATTTGCACACTCTCCCCCTTGCTAACAGCAGGTATCTGCAGCCTATGTTTTCGGTCTGAATGGTTCATACGGGTGCTTTGGAAATATTTCATTTTAGGGAGGGAAGAGCCAGGCTACCAGGGGCTCTTAGAAGAGAACTGAACTGCATGACCATGTCCCAGCAGCCTCTGAGCTGCTACAGTTTCAATCAATAGAAGCCCCCTCCAGCCCTGCATTGTACACCCCCTTGGGGGGGAGTCTATCAGACTCGGTGCCTGGAGCCTTAGCCCACATCACTTTAATGATTATTTAAACTTGAGTCCAGCCTTATTAATACACAATGCTCTTTGCAAACCTCTTTGAATGGCGGAAGGCTGGGTAAGTGAAAATGACACCGGCTTAGCCGGAAACATTCATTTATTAAAGGCAATCCTCCCTGGGAATTTCATTTAGCTCCCTTTTCGGTTTCCTTCCCTGGCGTGGACTTTTCACGGCTTCCCTTTGAAGCTGCTGGATTAGCAGAGGGACAGACAATCTTAATGAGTCCCTGTTGTGTCAGGTAATAGACTCCTTTGGCTTGCACAATAGTGCGAACAGCAAATGCTCTTTCAGTAAGGGATTGCTGCCTGGGAAAAGATCCCAGGAGAAAGCATTGTGCAAGCACCTAGCATTTGCCTTGAAGACTAGATCTAGTCCGTTTGTAGCTTGGGCAGTTGGTGGGATTTTTTTCGGTGGCTGGGCTTGGATATCCTCCCATCTTTGGGGCCTTTTTTGCCCATAGAATCTCAGTTGGAAGTGACCTCAGGAGATCATCTAGTCCAACCCTCTGCTCAAAGCAGGACAAATCCCGATTTATGCCCCATATCCCTAAATGCCCCCTTCAAGGACTGAACTCACAACCCTGGGCTTAGCAGACCAAGGCGCAAACCACTGAGCTATCCCTCCCCCCATCACCCTATGGACCAGCTTACATTTGTCAGCTCTTGGTTTGTATACTACAACCTCTGTTGCAGTGTAGTCAGTCATTTTGCCCCTGCCTTTGAATGATTCATTAACTCCGCTCCAACTCCCTCTCCCGAGCAAACCCCCGAACCTCATTGTCCCAGGAATGTTTATAAAGACCCGGTTCCAAACCCAACACACAAGCAAAAAGCTCCCTCAGGCTGTGTGTATATAATAGTGACGCGTGCCCATTCACCCACTCACAGAAATGCTTCGGCACAGGCAGCCCTTGTGTAGGTGGACAGAAGTAGAAGCGGGCGTAATTTATATTCCGCTCCAGTGGCTACACCGTGACGCAGCACCTGCCCATGCAAATTCAGTGTGCACTAACGAGCATCGCCATTTAAACCTGCGGCACAAACCGAAAGGCTTTGGGGCTAAACGGGCTCTCACCCATGAGGATACTCTGCAGAATCCTGTTAGATTGTTTTTTTGCAGGGATGGGAGGGCAGGTTGGCCCTAATAGCGTGTATAAGGATATGAATATCCTTTAGCGATGCTTTTCCACTCAGCCTGCTAGTTCCTTACCAAGGAGTGGTAGGAAACAACTGACAATGACAGAGTCCGGAACTCAAGATGTGTATCTCCAGCATAGGTACTAATCAGTGCCTAGATACCACTGTGGTTGGTACCCTTCACTAGGCGAATAGCCCCACAGAGTGAAAGAGACCCGGTGAGATCTGAAATGTACAATGATCCGTAACTATTAATAATACCTAGCACTGATATCGGAGGTAAGTATCACTTTGCAGGTGGGGAAACTGAGGCACAGAGCAGGGAAGCGACTTGCCCAGGGGCATACAGCGGAGTCAGGAAGAGAGCCCAGTTCTCCTGAGTTCCAATCCTGTGTGCTCACCTGCGGGTATCTTGATTTCTAGGGTAGAAAAGCATCAGAAAGCAACAATCACAGAGGAGAACGCACAGCCCTCCTGTGACAAAGTGTCAGTTTGCAGGTAGCTGGTGCGAGCGACCCACAGTTGGGGGGGGGAGTTGGGAAGAGCAGGCGCCTGTGTCCTGATGACTAGTTACTAGTCTTATTGATCAGACACTGCGATTCTTTTAGAACTCAGCCCCTCCCCCCCCCAGGGAGTAGCCCCAGTCGTATCGAGGAGGAGGAGTAAGACAATATTCGTGGGGAAGAGGAGCAGTGCAGTCTAGGCCTCTGGGATTGCTGCTCTGGAGCAGGACAGAGTCTGCAGTAGCAGTTGGCTAGGTAGGGCTCGGAAGGCCATTCCACTCCAATCTCCTATTTCCAGTTGCTAGTAACGTCATCAACAATGTTCTTTTCGGGGAGGACACTTGGCAGGGATTGGTTAGTTGGTTTTATTTCTTTCCAGGTGAGAGAGAAGGGAGAGCAGGTGCTCACTGAGTGAGTCACATCACTCTGCCTCAGTTTCCCCATCTGTAAAAAAGAGGGTGATGATTCCTCTCTCCGTGTGTAAAGTGCTTTGAGATCTACAGATACAGGGTGCGTATACCAGCTAGGTATTTGTGGTTATTAGGGGTCATTGGTGGCTTGTTCCTCTTCACCTTGACCTCCTGCACACTGCCACCAGCCCTGCCTTTATTTCCCCCACCAAATGCTTCTTGTCTGAACGTGTGCTCAGTGGAGCACATGTACTCTGCTGTGAGCAGCCAAAATAATCTGTAGCGCCCCCCCTCCCTCTCCAACAGCCGTCCTGCCTTTCATGGCCCGGCGAAAGCTTGTTACCTTAATCAGCATGATGTCTGCATTTTTGGAAGCAGAGCTGTAGTCCGGATGAACCACCATCCGAGAGGGCCGGAAGATCTGCTCTGTGCCTTCGAAAGTGGAGAGAGAATATTCCCCAGCTACGATCATCATCTGGTTAATTCTGTTGGAAGACAGCAGAGGGTCTGGTCACTGATGCATCACTACTGGGGGGCAATATCACAGCCCAGTAGGGTGACTAGATGTCCTGAGTTTATAGGGACAGTCTTGGTTTTTGGGACATTTTCTTAGATAGGTGCCAATTACCCCCCACCTCCTGTCCCAATTTTTCACACTTGCTATCTGGTCACACAACTGCCCAGGTCTGACTTAAAATGTGGCCCCTCAAAAACATTTCACAAGGCTCGGAGCACTCACAGCTCTTCCTTCCCACGTGAGATCTTGTGCACTTTTGTTTGAATTCACGTGGAGTTGACAACACTGACGTGATGGAGGGCCGTGTGCGTGTCTGCCTGGTGCGTAGATCTGGAAGTATGACTGCTTGGAGCTCCATGTGACTGTGGGGGTGGGCGGCACTGTGGTGAGGTAGGTAAGAAATAGCATCATTTCCATTTTGCAGATGAGTAAACCACGGAATGAAGCGAGTGATGTAATGCCAGTGATTCAGGGGGAGAGCCAGGAATCAAGGCCTTTGCTCTGGCTATTGGAGAACCCTCCGCGCCAACATCTGTGTTCGAATTCCAGGGTCCAGTGGCTCTCCAGAGAGAGGCTAATGAGCCTGTCCGAAGCATCAATATTATGCAATGCCGTCGACGAGGAATGGGCAAAGTGGTTGGACTAAAAGAAAAACTGATGGAAATTGTGCCTGAAGCAGCCATGAGACTGGAGAAATTCTGGCGAGCTGCTTTTTGCTGCTGCTGTTTTCACGTCCTGGCTGCTGCTACTGTGATGACCCCCCCTCCACCCCCCGCAAGAAATGCCAAGTCTCCCCCCACCCCTCCATGAAGGCTGTTCTTTTTGATCTTACACCTTAAACACAAACCAAGAAATCCTGGCAATTCGAGGGCCCCGATTCAGCTATTCAGCAGAGAACAGGTGTAACTTTAAGCATGTGCTTAAGGTTTAATGGGGCCCTGAGACCAAGGGAGATTGTCACAGCCTCAAGGTTACGTGGGAAGACTGGAGCTGAGCTGGGAATTGACCTTAATAGGACTTAAGCATGTGAATGAATTGGAATGAATTGGAGCTGTAGTGAGTGTAGTAGATTTTTTGGCCCTAGTGGGTCAGACCCAAGGGGCTCAGATAGTTAAGAGAAGCAGCCGTTCCTTGTATGAACCAAACCTTCCCGCCTTTGAAAAGTCCTCCCTCGTGACAGCTCACCAGCCTGTGGTAGGGTGACCAGATGTCCCAATTTTATAGGGACAGTCCCGGGTTTTGGGTCTTTTTCTTATATAGGCTCCTATTACCTCCAACCCCCGTCCCGATTTTTCACCCTTGCTGTCTGGGGTAGGAGCTCTAGGCGTGTGAGGCGGTGGGGCCTGTGTGTAGACACGCACCAGACGAAGGGCCCAGCTTTCAACCTGAGCCCTTGAACTTAGGCAGCAAACTCCCTAGAGAGACACCGAACCGGGGACTTAGCCACGGAGCCGGGAGCGTGTGTGTGACTCTGTGCAGGACTCCATGGAGCCATGATGTTTGATGGGAGGCCAGCACCCTAGACTCTAGCAAATCTCTCTACTCTGCTGCGAGGGGAGGCTGGTCTCCCGTCTGACGTCTGGCTGTGCGCTCTGAAAGCCGATGCGCAGTGCCCCCCTTCCCCCCCCCCCCGATTCTCCTGTCGTTCCTTACTCCGTTTTGCAGTGAGCCGCCGTCAGCACCCAGCTGCGGCTGACCAGCGACCCGCCACAGAAATGGAAGCCCGTCTTCCTCTTCAGGGACACCAGGTACTTGGAGGAATGTGGCGCCACAATGTAGCCCCCGATGATGCGCTGCAGGCTGTTCTGGCCATCTGCTGAGCAAAGGCAAAGCTGTCAGGAGGAGACAACAGGCAACCCCAGCCGCTGTGTCACACATGAACTGTGGCTACCTCTCGCCTCAGAGATGCTGGGCGCTTTGCAGTATCCCTGCATGCACCAATCCAAGGGCCATTCGATGTAGGCTGCTGGCCGGGCCTTATTTTGAGGGAATAGGAGCTCTGGAACCAAATAACCTTCCAGGACCTTTGAATTTTAATCACGACACCATGAGTTGCCGTGACAGCTCGGGCCCTGATAGGACCATCCAAGGGGAGATAAATGGGACTACGGAAGATGCTACACACCAAAGAGGCACTTTACCTCGCAGATAAGGTGCCAGCTCCCTCCCTGTGTGGCTGCCATTCACATCCGTAGGAGTTAGACATCGGCACCAAGGGATGGATAACCCCCTCAGGCGGGATTCTAGTTTATCTACCACTCTACTATCGTCCTCTCAAGGCGAGACTGGAGACCAACACAGACTGGATGCCATCTATTATTCACGCAGCTAAGGCCTTGATTTCTCCAGAGGCAACAGAGCGATGATGAATACACAACCTAGTTGGTTTTTAATTGGAATTTTAATCAAGCTGAATCCAGTTTAACGCTCACCAGAGTGAGGAGCTAATCGTACTAACCTACCTGAGGCCTAGTGTGGGCAGGCCCCAGGCGTCTGTCCCAACTGGCTCCCCAGCTCTCATCTGACTCATTATCCCAGTCTCCAGCACAGCTGTACTAAGGCACATCCGTTATGGCCTGGCTCTACCCCTGCTCTTCCAGTCCTGGGTCTCGTTCTCAACCAGGGGCTGTTGTGTTATATGAGCAAACAGGCTCTGGCATAAGTCCATCAAACTCAGGTCAGATCTCGAGCAAACAGGTGGATTGGTGCCAAAAGGAGAACGCCAGAGCCCTCATCTAGTCACCTAACAGCGAGAGGATTCATTTGCCTCTTGTTAGATGCTGAGTTTCATGGCACAGAGCAAAGGTTCTTGTACCAAGTCTGCTCTGTCCCTCTAATTAGCAGCCGTTGTGCTGTTTTCTTTTAAGAACAGGTAACAATGTAAGGGCTTTGCCCTGCTGTGTACACAGAGCACCTGTAAACGGTTGAAATAGATTTTTAATGGCCCACAGCTGAGCAGATTGTTACCAGTATCAGTGAAAATTCGGGAACAGTATGGTTAATGCACAATTATTTATTTGAGAAAGACTCACACAAGCAGTAAAGGTTATATAATACACTTCTTCCTAACACGCCTCAATTCCCCAAGTATATACCCTCAGTAACTATGTTGGCCTTACCCAGTATCCTGACTGGCAAACAAAGCAGGTCTAGCTAACAGTCCTAGATAGAGATTTCTCTTCTTCTCCCCTCTCAGGTCCTTGAGCTCTCAAATGTCCCCTGAGGGTCTTGTTCCCCCAAGGCCTTCAGTCTCACAGCATCACGGACCTCTTCAGTTGTTAATTGGAGAACCAACTAACTAATTTACCTTGCTTAGCATTTATACTTTTTGTTCTCAAAGGAGTCACATGTCCCAGAAATATGCCCCGAGGACGTTTCATTACTGCTTACCACATTCATTCCTATCAATCATAACAATTCATAATAATTTGGAACTGTCCAAACAGAAACTCTACTGGCTTTATACATCAATAAACAGGGTGCTGTGTTGTCAGAGTTATCAGCACATTAGCACCACTGGGTTAGCGATTGTCCAGTGGCCTACAGATGAATCTGAGTGATGGACACATGGACAAGGCCAGTCAGCTCGGTTGCATCACTACAGTTGTAACTCTTTTGAACAGCATGGACAATAACGAGCAATGACAATAGAGACCTCTGTCCTCTGTACCAACAAAGACTGGATGCTAAAAGGTGACCCCCTCAAAGCCAATGTGCTCTGGTAGGTCAGTGTAGTGCCTGCCACATGAAAGTGATGGAGGACCAAATCACGGTGCTTGGTCCACTCAGTGCAGTATCTTCCCAAGTGACCTACTGACACATGACTGCCCCTCAAAGGAGCCAGTATACTTTGTTGGGTGAGTGTAGACTCTGGGCCCTGGTGGAAGTTGCTGAAGCTCTGATCTAACCTGGGACACTGGGAGACACTGACCAGAAGGTGGTGTGAAGAATCTGCTGTTTAATTACTAATTTACCTGATCTTTCCAAAGAGGTAACCGCGTCCTGACTCGCTTTGACTTGGCTCTTTGTGAAAGAACCCCAAGACTTGGCTACATAACAATCATGTCATAATTATCTGAAGCCTCCTTTGATTTAAGAGTCGAGCTGGTCACCTGTGTAAGAAAGCCGCTAGGGAGTCGTGAGAAGAACCAATCATTTTGGGTGCTCCAGGGCAAGATTCAGAGGTCTCTTTGTTTACACTTAGAGCGCTTTATGGCAAAGTGCTGACTGCTTCTGGGAAGTGCGGCGTGACCACAACCCCCAATAAAGTCAATGGGCGCTGAAGGCTCTTAGAAGCCATCAGCTCATGCTGAGATCTGGCTCTTATTCCTTACTCTGGAAACTCCCTTCTGAGTTTGTCCTGGGTACGGATTCAGGAAAAGCTTCAGGTTTTGGCCCTTTCCTAACATCCCAGAAGCCCTCCCAAGAATCCCCTGAGCTGAGGCATTGTCCCGTGTTTCTTCCAGCGGCGCAGTCCATTTCCAGGACATCCGATAGGAATGTACGTGCTTTGGTGGCGTTATTTCCAGAGAATGTTGATCTGTGGAAATACTCTTCCTGTCGAATTACACCGTTCTTCCAAAAGATCTCCCTGTAGGTGGCCTTTTGGTCTAGCACTTTTTTGCTCAATTGTGGCATAATTTAGGAAGCAAGCGTTCCTTGCTAATAGTTTTACTAAACAGATACTGAATGATAAACACATTGGGTACATTTCCTCCTTTTAACTTTGTACAGCTCCTTTCAGAGAATCTCCAAACATATTACAATAATCAGTTAAGCCTCACAATGCCCTTAAAAATATGATCCCTCTTGTACAGAGGGGTAGGCCGAGAGGTTGAGTGAACAGTGTGAGGACAAATGGCATTTCTATGGCAGAGCTAGGAATATAACCTAGGAGTCCTGATGTCCAGTCCACTGCTCTAACTACTAGACCTCATTCTCCTCTCAGTATCTGCAAATGATCCATGCTGGAATATCACAGTCCAATGCCTTGTTTCTCTGGAGACAATGAACTTGCCATGATGCAGATATTATGGGATGTTGACAGTGGGCCAGTTTCACCTGAACTGTTGGTCCACCAAAGATATACTGGATCTAATTGATCCTTGGTGGATCTATATAGATAGACAGTTGATAACACACACTAGTCAATTTCCAGGTTTTCTATCATTTTGATGATTTAAACAAATCACGTTATTAGTTCCGTAAAAAAACAAAACAAACACACACACACAAAACCTGTGAAGAATGTTGAATGTGAATCAGATAAAAATGAAACCTGTGAACAAAATATGGGCTATCTTAGAAAGGGGAAAAAATCTTGGTGCATTTCTGGATATGAAGAGATGTAAACGGTAATAGGACGGGGTAATCAGGGTGATGTAATTCGATGGGAAGAGTATTTACAGAAATCAAACACACTTCTCTAAGGTACAGATGCACATTCAGCAATCTAAAGACAGTAGGATTTCTAGACATGAAAGGCCATCTAAAGCTAGAGATGCATATGAAATACTCACCGATCAAAGAAAATAACTGTAGAAACAGCAGAAGGCTTAGTGCCAGATAATTCATCTCAGAGTCAATGTAAGATCTTATAAGCACCTGCCCAAGGTAGCTCCAGCTCTTAGCTGCTGAAGGGAGAGAGAGAGACCCAAAGAAACTTCACTTCATACCTAGATAGCCTGGTTCCTCTTTCAGTTTCCATGACAACGTGAATCCCAAAGAGAACAATCAATTATTCATGGAGGCGCTTCAGGACACTGGTGTCTGATTGACTAGAGTTAACCTTGTGTTCTCATCTTCCTCCCCACAAACGCTGAATGGAGCGTCTTGGGTTTCCCGGCAGTGCAGTGACACTGATTTCAACAAACCATCCCTTGGCAGACAGGGATGGCGTTTCTTGAAGGGTGTCCATCTCCTGCTTCCCTTCGTGTGGCCCTGCAAATGAAAGCAGAGATCCACTCATCTGCGCTGTCGGAGCTGCTCATCAGTGCTGGGCAAAATGCTCTTGGCAAAGCCTGAAACAGGGTCCAATGTGCCTAGTTTGGAAAATCCGTGGAAAACGCAGGCCGGGATTCACCATTGCCCTGCAACTTGTGATGTCATCATTTATACCAGTGGAAGAGAGCGCACACCTGATGACATGTTGACCCCCCATTGGTGAAAATAACTGCATATGGTGTAGGCTTTGGGGGATCAGGCCACCAGATCTTCAAGGGGCTCACTGGGGACAATGAACCTTTCAGGTGGATCATGGGCCCAGTATGAAGCAACCTGTTCCCCTGGTTTTGCCAGATGTAATGTGAGGGTTTCACTATGAATTTTGCGGTCCTGTTAGTTCCACCGTGCTGGTGTGGATTTACCTCCACAGGTGAGAGCATTATTCCAGCTGCTAGGCACTAGGCCACTAAACCACCATCTGCGGGCAAACTTCTTGCCTTCGGTTTCATCCGTGAAACCCCACCGAAGGCAAAGGGCTTGCATGAGGCAGAGTGCAGCTCACTATATTAATCAATGAATCAATCCTAGAGCCATGCAAATTGCTGTGATTGTAGGTGTAAAACAGATGCAGGAGAAAGGGACGCATTGAACCAGGTTTCAGCTGCAGTATCTAGGACGGTGTTTGTGGGGCCCTCACCCCCGGAGAATCGGAGTGTATCCGGGATGTGTCCTGGCTTCCCTCTGTATTATCCTGCATGATGGCCGTGAGACAGTCCCCCTTCATCAAATTTGTGCTCAGGAAGGCCTGGGGCTGAGCTTGTCTGTATTTAGGTCAGCCAGAGAGACTCCTCTGGGGCCTTCCTTTGAGCTGAGGAAATGTCTACAAAGTTGCTCCAATTTTGCAATGTATGCAAGTGGTCTGATGAATTTTTGAGTAGACCATTTCCCTTTTTTCCACTGTGTGGAGGTGAGAGCTCACTAGACAGAATGAATCCATGCACACACGTGTGCAACGACATATTAATACATAGGCATAGTGCTGGATCCTGGAGTGTGGCCCAATGCGAAGAGCTCAAGTCAGGGATGAGTGAGTGAAGGGGTCTTACTGCACTCTTTTGAGCTCTGTGATGCTCTGTGCAAGGCTGGTCTCTCGGTATCATGTCAGGGCAGCCCGAGGGTTGCTCTAATTTATGTCAGTAGACACAGAGACCTGAAAAGAGAGCCCTGGGCAGTAGAGAGATTCTGGCATCATGCACTTTCCTCCAGCCACACCAGCAGCAGGGAAGATGACTCTCCCGAGGCTGCTTAAATTGACTAAATGATCCAAGGGCTCCAGCTCTGTGACACACAGCAGCTGTGCTACAGCAGGGGATCCGGACAATAGACACAACTACTAGGATCCAGAGAAATGCTCACCACGGTCCACTCAGTCCTATAACATGTGCGTGGCCTTGGAATATAGATTGGTATCAGGGGTCACTTATTGCCGGTCAGGCTGCTGGATGTAGGGGAGGGCGTAGGAGTCTAGTCTCTGGTTAAGCTCCATCATAGGATTCTTCCTTTGCGTCGGAGCGAAGGGGGTGGCTTGCTGAACTCAGGCTACCCCAAGCCCCTGAAGAATCAGAATAATAAATATATAAGGCTGGAAGGGACCTCAAGAAGTCATCCAGTCCAGCCCTTGGCATTGAGGAAAGACCAAGTCAACCTAGATATGACCTGGCTCACCAACCTCATGTTTTTTTCTGATTTTACAATACACTTCAACGTACTGAACAAAAAACTGCAAGGTTTAGGGAAAACAGCAGAAAGGATGTTTTCTGATATCCGAACATTTGAGAGAAAACTGCAGGTTTTTGAAAGAGACCTTGAAAGTGGGCAGCTGAAATATTTTCCAAATCTAAAAATGTTTTTGGAAAATTCTACAACATTTACAGACAATCCAAACCATTATGAAATCTACAAGGAATTTTCTAGCATTATAGCAGTTGCAAAGGAGAATGTTAGTAACAGATTTTTACAGTTCCGTAAGATGGAGACAACCCTGTGTTTTCTTACGTCTCCAGATAAAGCCAAATATGAAGAACTTGATCTTTCCTGCTTACACTGGTTAGATTTAGAAAATCTTGAAATGGAGCTACTGGAATTTCAAGAAAGCTCTATCTGGAAAAATAAATTCTATGACCTGCGTGCAACACTTGAGAAGATGGAGTGTGAAGGGATAACAGAGAACAGCACAGTTGCTAGTTCGGAAAATGAAATCCTTAAAGTGTGGAATTCTCTGCCAAATAATTTTAAGTCAATGAAAACACTTGGGATTGCTTTTCTTTCTTTGTTTGGGTCATCCTATGCTTGTGAGCAGCTGTTTTCAGCATTGAATTATATCAAATGTGATGCCAGAAATAGACTAACAGATGAACTCAGTGCTGTATGTGTTGCTCTTAAACTAACAGAGTATGAGCCAAGGTTTGACAAGTTATCAGCATGCATACAACAGCAAAAATCACATTAATTGTGCCCACAAAGGGCGTCTTTAAAAAAGTACATGCACATGTACAGTTGTTGTTTGTTTTTGTTTTTTTCAATAAAAAAAATGTTTAATGGAAAGCTGTTATTGTGTTTTTCTTTTTAAACAAAAGCTGTTAATTAGTTTGAAAAACTGTACGAATTGTTTTTTCTAAACTAAAACCTCGTTATTCAGGTTTAATTGCAGTGTTGGCACTTTGAAAAAAACAAGTCGTTTTGGTTTGCAGTTTGGGCACTCGGGCTCAAAAAGGTTTGCCATCACTGACCTAGACCATCCCTGACAGGTGTTTGTCCAACCTGCTCTTCACCTCCAGTGATAAGGATTCCACACCCTCCACGGCTTAACTATCCTTATAGTCAGAAAGATTTTCCTAATCTCTAACCTAAATCTCACGTGCTGCAAACAAAGCCCGTTACTTCTTGTCCTACCATGGAGAACAATTGATCGTCGTCCTCTTTGTAACAGCCCTTCACGTACTTGAAGACGGTTATCAGCTCTCCGCCTCAATCTTCTTTTCTCAAGACTAAACATGCCCAGTTTTTAACCATTCCCTATCAGTCAGGTTTTCTAAACCGTGTCTCATTTCCATTGCTCCCCTTTGGACTCTCTCCAATTTGTCCACGTCTTCTCTAAGGTGTAGTGCTCACGAACTGGACACGGTGCTCTACCCCAGCCTCACCAGTGCTGAGGATAGTGGGACAAATGCCTCCGGTGTCTTTCATCTGACACTCCTGTGACAACACCCCACAACGGTATTAGCATTTTTCTCAATGGCATCACATTGTTGATTCTCATTCAATTTGTGACCCCAGATCCTTTTCAGCAGTACGGTCCCTGGGCCAGTTCTTCCCCATTTTGTAGTTGTCCATTTGCTTTTTCCTTCCTAAGTGAAGTACTTATCTTCATTTCATTTCAGATTGTTGATTTCAGACCAATTCTCTGATTTTTCCAAGGTTATTTTGAATTCTAATCCTCTCCTCCAAAGGGATTGCAAACCCCTCCCAGCTTGGGGTCATCTGCAAAATAAGCGGGCGCTCCACTCCATTATCCAAACCATTAATGAAAAGAAGGACCAATAGACGCAGACTTTTCAACTGCAGCCACTTAACTTGAAAAAGGGGAGGAGGGCAGAGGTACGTAGGATAAAATGGAAGGCGAAAACCCACAAGCACAGCTGAGCGGCTATCCAGTGGGTTTGTTATCCCTTCAAAAAGGGAAGGGGAATAGGAGGCAAGCCTGTGAGAAAACATCAGCTTTCTACCTTAGTGACTCCAAGGCAACAGACATCAAAACCAAGATGCAAAATGATCAGATTCAACCTTGAGAATGCAAGTGCTTTAACATTCCCCTCACTGCGAGCTGGACGGAAATGCTAAAACGTTCTGACAAGCAGCCCCTGACCCCTCCCCGCTAAAAAAGCTTTTTTATAGCTCTACATTTAAAAAGCATCTGAGTCACTCGATCGATAAACCCTCTCCTTGGCTAAATAAACTTGGGGATATCAGTTAGCAGGAGAACTCTGGGTTATGCAGAGGCCCCTAGTTACAGCAGGGACGATCGATACAAGAGGCACATAAGTAAGTCACTCCTTTTTATTATTCATACTGGCACTGATTGGCCAGGGGAAAGATGGAATCAGAATCCACCCAGGACTTAGACCAAGTCAACTGATATTCGACAGTGTTGAGAATCTCACAAAAGAGAGGCTGTTCCCGGGAGTTTCCCAGCCTGGGCTGCTAGCCGGAGGGATCGGGGTATGTCCGGTGAAATGTCCTCTCAGGGGCATCGTTGTCTGAACCACTGACCGTAGTTGGAGGTTCATTCGTGGCTCCTTGAGGGAGGCAGAGGGGGAGTGAGCTGCCTGAGCAGAAGACGGGCCCAAAGCTGCCGTACCCTTTTCAGTTCCTTGTTTGTAATTTTGGACCCCGTGGGAGCACCTCTGTGCGCACTCAGCCAGGGCTTGGGGGAAGCGCAGGCTCCTGGCTACCCCTCGCGAGGCGATGGCGTTTTCACAGTGACTTAGGCCTGGCCTGGGGCGAGTCTCTGGAGCGGACTCTGTAGACACGACGTTCTCCCCTGGGTGAGGCCCAGCTGTACACTGCCAGTCAGGAGGACGGGTGCTCGGGTCAAGCTGTGAAGGCATCTCTGAGAGAACAACGAGGGTCACCTCCAAACCGCTCTACCCATGCAGAGCGTGAGTGGGACAGCAGCCATCTTTGCAGACACTGGGAACTCAGCTGGGGATGTCCAAGGCTAAAGCGTGAGCTAACGAGCCTGGCTCTCTTTTCTAGAGCTGAACAGACTCCTCTGTGGGTCAGGCTCGGCGGGGGACACGTAACACACACACTGGCCAGTGGGTTACGTTCACCCTGGCCGGGAGAGCACCATTCTAGCATGTCACACGGGCGCTCCCAGTCCCCTCCCTGCTTTACAATACGTAGCAGTCGACTGGCGCTCTCTGAATTCCTCTGCAAGCCCCCTAGAAGCAGTTTCTTTCTCCAGGAAATGGGCCATGGCACCAAGGACAAGCCTATCTCCAAGCAAGGCCCCCAGTCTGCTAGCATCCTCTCCTCATCAGACATTGCAGTACGGATTCACCACGCCCTGTCGCTGCTTGGGGGGCTGTACCTCCCAGCTGAGCCACAGGAGGGGGAAGGGAGAAAAATATGAAGGAACGGCACAATCAGAACACCAGCAGAAGGGGCAGTAGGGTGGGCGTTCAAGGCACGGCACGAGCAAAGGAACTCCGAGAAGGGAAGTGCTGCAGGGAAACGACACGTTGTTCCTTCTAGTGCTGGCAGGTGCTCTTGCGTCTCAGTTGTATCTCACCACTGATGTTGGCCAGTGCAGAACACGTCTACTGCAGGCTAAGGGGCTCTCTGCATGTGACCCTATTGCTGGGAAAGGCTGCAGCCCTGGAGCAGAGCTTTCCTAGGGAATTCGGGCACAGCTGCGGAAGAAAGGCATCGGCTAGGAAAGCGCCAGTTTTGGTTGGTCTAGGGTGAAGTCTGCCCTCCCCCCCCAGGGGTTCGGAACGGAAAAGAAGAAAGGTGTGGAGAGGTACAGGCGTGACAATGTAAGGGGAGAAGATGTGGGGGCCCAGGGAGGAGTGTGGAGATGAGTCTCGGGGTCCTCTGGGAGAAGAGAACCACCCTCTGAAGACAGGCCCTTCGAAGCGGTGTCTGAAATAGATAACGCTGTTGAAACACCAAGCAGCCTCCCGGGGGTGTAGTAACAGCTTCCTGCCCTGCAGCGACACAGACTGCTCAGAGACAACAGGGTGTCTCTAGGATTCACAACAGGCCTCCCTCAGCCCCACGAGCACACCTGGGCTGTCTCACCTTTCAAGGTCTGTATCTTGCATGCCCTCCTCAGCCACTCACCTGTACACAGGGCCTGTACTGTGTCCAGGTATCCCTCGGCAGGGCAATGAACCCTGAGGCCTGTTTGCTGAGTCAGCGGGTGTTGTGGAGTTGAGTCTCCGGCTGGGGGGACAGAACAATGCTTTGTTAACTGCCTCCCGGGCTGGGAGCCACAGTCCTGGATCCATAAAGACAGCATCCCTGCGCCCCACCCCGTGTCTTCACTGTGTACTCTGTTCAGCCGGCTTGTGCACTCAGGCAGTTCAGGAAACCAGGGCGGTCACAAAGGAAACCCGGCTGGGAGAGGAGCGGTCTTAGAGAGGCCAGGTGGGTGAGGTAATAGGTTTTATCGGACTCATTTCTGTTGGTGATAGAGACAAGCTTGATCCAGTAAAAGAGAGGACCTCACCCACCTGGTCTCTCAAATATCCTGGCACCAACAGGGCTACAACAACGCTGCACATGGGAATTGCTAAGGCAGAGATGGATCCTATTGCCACTTGGACACTGATCCATAGCTTGCCTCTGTCAGTCATGGCGGACAGTCCTCCTCTCCCAGCCGTTTATGGAACAAGTTTGGCCTCTCCAACTGGACAAGTTGTGGCCCCTGGTTGGCAGCCCAGCAGGGAAACCTGTAACTGAATGCGCCATGCTGAGGATGGGCCTACTCTCCTGTACAGAGGGTGCTGGATTCATCAGTTCCTCGCATTACAGGCTTCCAGGCTTCCATTGCCCCCCTTCCTTCAACCTCTCTATGTTCAAATGAAAAGCTGACTTTAATGCCACCCAAAGGCTTCAGAGACCAAGAGTAGGGTGACCAGACGTCCTGATTTTATAGGGACAGTCCCAATATTTGGGGCTTTGTCTTACTCCACAGCCCCTGTCCTGATTTTTCACACTTGCACTCTGGTCACCCTAACCAAGAAGGACCCATGAGCAGCACACAAGAGCCACGTACAACCGCGCGATTGGCAGATCCCTAGGATCGACTCTGCTTCCCTCTCATGCCTCAAGGGTGACCCCTCCATGGCAGGGTGGAGTGTGTAATGGGGCATTGTGGGAGGAGCTGGTACTGCCACTTGACATGCCAATAATTGTTCCGTGGAGAGACGGTTTCAGACTCGAGGGCTGTCCAGCCACCCTTTCCTGAGTGCTTAATGAAAAGGAGGTTCAAGATGCAGTGATCTGCATCTGTTCTTGGTGTTTTCATTGAATGCTCCTTTTGCCACCTTCTTTCCAAAGAGTTTATAAAGCAACTGTCACTGGACACAGCTGCCGGGGCCACAGCTACACCCTGAAAATGAAGACAGGCCCCGTGATTCTCATTTGGCTCCAGAGACGGGCGTCTAAGGCGCCAACAATCTGGGAACGTTCCCCTTCAACCTGAAGTTTTCATTCAGCCTGTTATGACAACTCAGGCGCCCTTTGCAAATTCTGATTGGACTGGGGAGCAAAGTTGGAGGATGTTAAAATCTCGGGGTTTGGGTCAGGCTCCCAGGCAATTCAGTAATTCCCCGCAAGGAAGAAAGCAAAAATACAGAAGGCAAGCAACCTGGACACAACTATCAAATATATCAAGGCAGAGGGACAGTCTCCAGGGGCTGGAAAACAATCTCTTAATTATCAGGGAATTAGGCTCCTGCAGTAAGATAAAGGGGAGACAATGTGGCATAATGAGAGCAAATTGTTTTGCATGCCCCCGTGCATCCCTCCCCAGTAGGGTCCTGCTGCAAATCAGAATCGTTTGCTCCCATGTCACTTCCATTTGATTCTGGATCACCCCCAGGGGCTCTCTCATACCTGCTCCACCACCCTGTACTGGGTCAATCCTTGGCATGCAGCTCCATCTCCCATGTAGATCTCAGGTGGTTGATTTTATTCCTCACCTGTGACGGTTGGCTCTGAGATTAAGGACACAATCTCCCCGCAATTCCTCCTCCTCCTCTGCGATTTGTATGGCCCGCCCTTTGGAGGCTTCTGTGGCACATTTTAACGATCAAGCCTCCAACATTTGGACCGCAGATAGTTAACAAAAAAATCTAGACATGGCTTAGCCACATGCCAGACTGAAACGCCCTAGCATGGCTTTCAAATGTAGATCAAAAATCACGGAATCCAAAATACAGTCCCTTAAAAGTTACTTGAATGCACCATCTAGTGGTTCACTGGGGCTTGCACAGTCATTCCTCATGTATTCCTCTAAACCAGTGTCTCGCAACATTGTGGTACCAGGGACCGGCTTGCTGCCCTCTTAAACTGTGTCAGAGAGATCTCAGGGATCAGGGCCAATCCACAGAGAAACACCGCTCTAGAACTGTGCAGTTCCAAAGAACTCAGTGCACTTTCTCAGCCTCACACATGCCCAGGAAGTAGGTAAGTTATTTATTTCCTTATTGGTTGTATTGAGATACCTCTAGGACTGCCGCACTCCTGGATCCGGGCCCTGTAGTGCTATGCACTGTGAAAACACAGAACAAAAGACAGACCCTGCCCGCAAGGAGCTAACAATGTTTAACTTTCATGCATATTTGTCTTATGAACTTCATTTCATGGCTGGGTGAGGAATGAGGTTGAGAAACTCACCCGGGATCTCTCTGGGATTCGCTGGCAGAGCCGGGAATAGAATCCGGAAGTCTTGTCTCCCAGAGCTGTGCCCTGACCACTAGACAACGCTGCCATCTGCATTAATTAATCTGGAATTAATCCCAGAGCAGTGCCCTGACCACTAGACAATGCTGCCATCTGCACTAATTAATCTGGAATTATTCCCAAAGCTGTGCCTCTTCCCGCCAAGACTTCACTCGCTCCTCTCTGCCCCCTCCCTCCTGTCACTCACCCTTAATGCTGGTAAAAAGTGGGAGGGCCTAGCCCCTTGGCCATCCCTCTTCCAGCACCCCCAATCCTGGTTCTTCTTTCTCGTGTTCCTCCCTCTTTCTCTCACACATGCAGAAAGGATCCTGTGGAACAGGGTATAATGTGACCCTCCCTGGTAGCATGAAGCAGAACGTTTCTGCCAGCAGAGGTGCTGCAACGTCCCAACCTGAGCCCAGACACAGTTCGTTGTCAGGCGGCAGCAGCTCCGCACCCCCGGCACAATGAAGGACAGCAGGGTCCATTGCTGTACGAGGGAAAGCATCTTGACACAGGTTTTCCTCAGACAACACTTTGTGTTCCTCTTTGGACCGTGCCATTCCTCACAGAGAGACTGGATGTGAAGAACTGTCCCACTGGCGGTAGGAACACAGGATAGATTTGGCCTAACAGATCCGGCCAATGACCCACCTAGTCCAGTTTCTGCCCCTCTGCACTGACGAATCCCTAAATGCTCCAGAAGGAGGTGAACCGGAAACTTTCCCACAATGCAGTTAGCTGGTGGTACAATGCCGTGGGTAGAGGGGAAAACCCCTTTCCTGACCCTCAGGTAATCAGCAGAAGCCTTGAAACATGAGCGAGGAATATCTCACTGGCCATAAAAGCAGATGTTCTTAATGGCTGTGACATTATCCAGGCACAGTGTTTGACTTGCTGCGGCATGGAATGCGGTCCAAAACCAGCAGTGGGTGACAACAAGCTTCTCCCGCCGCAGGCAATTGCAGGTTGACAGGTTGGACACAGCTCCCCACAGAGTGTAGCAACACCAATCAGGTAGCAGTGTGATGATGGGGGTGTGCACCCCAGAGGCTCCAAAAGGGTTAATGTGGGAAGCCAGTTGACATACTGGGAGAGGCAGGCTTCACTGGGGGTGAAGTTCAGCAGTGAAGGGGCTGGCAGAGGACTATAAGCGGCGGAAGTAGAGAGCAGAAGAAGGCAGCAGGCGAGGAGGGAGTCTGCCGTTACTCTCTGGGCTGAGCGGAAGCCGAAAGACCAGCTGGGATCCCAGCCGGAGTGAAGAAAGTTGGCAAGCAACCAAGGGAGAGGTAACACAGTCGCTGGGGTGAAGCGGGCTGCAGCGGCAAGCCCTGATAAAAGGGCACAATCTGGCCTGCTCGGAGAAAGCCCCGGGCGGCGTTCAGTGCAGGAACAGCAAAGGGGATTTAAGAGGCATGGCAGGCCAAGTCCAAGGAGAGCAGAAGTTGGTTTGGGTTTATAAGGAGATTCCAGGGGAGGTGCCCGGAAGGGGCTTTTTCAGAGGGGAGGGGGAATTTACTCCACTCTCCTCTGACACACCTGTTCAGTTTACCTGTCACTTGGCTTACCCATAATGCTCTTGATCCTGTTGGTTAATTATTATAGGAACTGGGCCTCCAGTGAGAGCTTCCCCCAGCTCAGCCGGCATCAGAGTCCGAGCGCCGCCTTTCCCATGGCAAAGGACCCTGGTGTCGCATGCAGGGTGCAACTGCCACAGAAGAGCGTGTGACAAGGGAGTAACCCCTGGCACGAGCAGATCTGAAAGATGCCTACGGGATCAGGTGAGAGGGAGTTTTTATCAGGGTCAGTCCTGCTGGCTGCAGGACTGAGCCCCTAGTATCCTAGCGAGACGAGGTGGGGACCGACTTCTGTTGGCGAGAGGCAAGCATTTGAGCTTACAATGTGCGTACACTCGTGCAAAGAGCCTTGAGTACAGAGCCTGGTGTTCAGTTGGATTCACTTTCCTGTCCTCCCCCGTCACGGCTCTGAGGTGTGCGTGGTGCCAACAGAGAGTGCCCCCCTGCCATCTTTCACACCCACGCCGCACCTCTGAGGCAGGTATGTGCCTGCGTGTCTATTTCTAGGTGCTCTCCACGTGCCATGATCCCGAGCCCTGGGCTTCCCAGATAGCTGCATTTGAAATGGAAAGTGAAGTCTTAATTACAAAGCAGCCCACCCAATAGGCTGCAGCCAAGATCGGAGCCCTCCTGTGCTAGAAGCTGCACAAACACACAGCAAGGGATTTAGAGCTGGGGGTGGGTGGGGGGAATTCTGCAGAGAAATTCAATCCAAACAGGAAAAAAAATTTGCTTTCATCAAAGCTTTCAGTGGTAAAATTTGACTTTTAATACAAAAATGAAACAACCCGAAATTGTTCAATGTTTGGCCAGGAAATGTTCAATTTTCTAATGAAAATTGTTTTAAAAACTTCTAGGAAAACAGATACTTTCAGTGTCGATTTCTTTTCATCTAACACCGTAGCGCTGTCTCTGAAGAGGCAACATTCTCCCCTGGGTACAGCACCAGGCTGCTAATCTTGGTTCTGCTTCCGCCTAGCTGCATGGCCTTGAGTAAGTCACATCCACGCTCTATTCCAGGGTTTTCCCCTCCCGCCCCCGCCTTTTCTCTCTTGTCTATTTAAAGGGTACAGTGCTAAGGGCAGAGAGTGTTTTCTTAAAGGGCTGGTTGGAAATTTTTGGTGGAAAATGGGGTGGGGAGGGGGGTTGGGCAGCTCCTAGCACCAAGAGAGCGCTGATCCCAGCTGGAGCTGGTAGGCAGGGCTGCAGTACTATGGATCTTCATAACAGCAATAACTGGTTAAAAGCTGCATTTTGGAGCTAACTTGCCTTTCCTGGGCTGAGCCTGGTCCAAATGCGATCATTAAAAGTAACCCTCCGGCGACATGCCAAGCATGAGCAGAAGACCCGCCTGCTTTCTACGGAACCTTCCAGAGAAAACAAGTGCATTTGTCATCATGAATCAGAAGTCTCCATAGCTTTAATGGGGCGGGGAGTCATTTTTAACTGAATAAATAGCAGCTGGAATAGCACGACCAGTACAGGAGCCCCTGTATTCGTTGACTCACCGGGGTGGCGTTATTGAGGGGCAGTTTAATGAGAGAGAGAGAGTTGTCTCCTCATGCACAGAGTCCACTGGCAGAATGATTCAGCCGGAAAACAGCCACAGTCAGCAAGGTGTCTTCCTCCAGGGTTAGTGTTTATAACCACAAAGTACACAGAAAATTCCCCAGCCCGAGGTTCAACCCAGTCCAATGACCTGAGGCTGCCTCCCAAGCAGCCAAATTATTCCCCTTCCCCTCACCTTCTATGCACCTAGTCTAGCCACTTACACCAGAGTAGTGAGCACAAGGGGCTGTCAAATGCTGCCATGCATGTTCAGAGGGGCCCGGGAAAAGGTTCTGCCCCCAGACATCCATAGAATCATAGAATCTCAGAGTTGGAAGGGCCCTCAGGAGGTCATCTAGCCCAACCCCCTGCTCAAAGCATTAGTTGAATTGTCAGGGTTATTCATTCGAGGGAGGTCTGTTGCAAAATATAGTCTGTGGGAGGGAGTCCTCTAAGGTCACAGAAATATTTAACCAGAGCATTTTTCAGGGCATGCCTGGCTGAGCACTGTGGTTTTTGCCCCAAAGCTACGCCCAGAAGATGATAGCCAGCTTATGGGTGTAGCATTTTGGCAAAAACAGCTGCTTTCATTGGCTGAGCTCCGCTGAATTCCGACTGGCCCTTGGCCCCCCAGATCTGGCTAGTGGCACCCGTGAATCTTTCTCTCCTAAGGATTTCTTTTCTTTGGGGGTCAGATTCCTTGTTGTAGTTGCTCAACACTTCTGATCATTCCTAGAAGCTAAATACTGTGCAAGTCAACTTCTCTACCCCACACTGGCGAATGCAAGACACAGTCTATTTTCCAGGGCTTTATCCAGTCTACTTTGAAGGCCTAGATGCAGAGGTTCTCGCAATACGTTTTTTGGTGGCCTCAGAGTGTGGCCACCAAAAATTCATTTCATTAACTTTAGGAAGGACAATTAACTATGCACTGATGCAAATCCAAATCATTGTAATGTATATTTGCAGATATATTTTTTCAGGTGATTCAATAACAAAAATAATGCTGACTTCCCCTTCGGCTCCCCCCCCCCCCTCCAACACACACACACATCCAGGGCTTAATGGGTCCCGGGGCTTGCTGTGAAAAGCGCTATTTGTATATTTCTTAAGATCACAGCACACTTAGTAGCTCCCTGGGCGGCTATGAAAAGTGATATTAACAAACATACAAATATCGCATTTCACAGATCGCTAGTGAGTTTTCTCAGCAAGGCCCAGGACACATTAAGCCCTGGATGGGCGGGGCAGCTGAAGGGAGAGGCAGCAAGGGCAAGAGGCGATGGAGGGATGGATGCAGGGCTGGGGGAGGCAGTGGGGGCTTGGAAGAATGATGCAGGATGGATGCAGGGCCGGGGGAGGCAGCGGGGGCTTGGAAGAATGAGGGGGATGGACGCGAGGCCAAGAAGGCAGCAGGGTCATGGGGGGGAGGGTGTTTTGGATATAGGCCCGTGGGAGGCAGCGGAGGCCTGGAAAGCTCATGCCCAAATAAATGTGTTAGTCTCGAAGGAGCCCCAAGGACTCCTCCTTGTTGTTTCCATAGTCCTGGTATTTCCTTGCAGATTTTCCTCTGCGCCCCCTGAATTTCCTCCCGATGCCAATTCACCTCCTTCAAAATGCCCCCCCGCCTGATACACTGAAAGGACAGGGGGGCTGCGGAGCTGGGCTGAAAGTGGGTGGAACTCGCTGACCGCTCTCCAGCGGGTCCACTCCCCGGAAAGGTCCCCAGAGGGTGGAAGCTGCTTTTGCTCATACAAAGCCAATCAGAGCTGGGTCCAGGCACTGCAGGCTTTAGCCAATCCTGGGGGAAGCCTGCCGCTGCGAGGATGAATGCAGAGCCCTCCACACTGCAGCCCGTTGCTTCTTTGTTGCTGCTTTGTCATGGGACGGCTCCTTCCCTGAAAGCTCCTTACCAAGCAGAGAGTCCTACCAAAGGTATATGCTCCTCCCCAGCCTCAGCTTGGTAGGGCAGTGGGGAGACAGACCCTCCGGGGTGGAGCAGGACAGCTCCACTGCAGAGAGAGCGAGAGCTCAGGGGCACTGAATTGCTCTGGACCCATGTGAGGGAGACAGCGCACGCCCCCGTGCAGAGATCCTGGTGAAAACGTAGCGCAAAACCCAGGGATCCAGCCTGTCCTACACACTCCGAGAGGGAGAATGCAACCAGGCCTGGGAGCACGCACTCCCCCTGACCGTTAGACTCCTGAGCTAGAGGAATACGTAACGCAGGGAAATCACAGAGCCACTGACACAGGATGAGCGGGAGGACGCAGGATTGCAACACGCCCGCTCCGGAGGGAGATACACTCGCTGGCACTCAGAGACACGTCCACCACATATCCACTGTGAGTCAGTCTTTCTTCAGGCGTGGAGCCTGGCCCTTCCTCTTGCTCACACCTGTTTTTCCCCGCGCTTGCTGCAGTCCCGAAGAGGAGACGTCCTGCAAGCCCCTGTGAGTGGAACCATGGCCCAGGTGCAGTACGACCGGAATCATCCGGACGTCCCCAACTCAACAGCCTCCCCCGTGGGACATGAGCAAATTCAACTCCTCTTGCACGTCTGCAAGGAAGCCAAGAAATCGGCTTATTGTCCGTATAGTCACTTCCCGGTGGGAGCGGCGCTACTGACTGGTGACGGGAAGATCTTCTCTGGTGAGTAAGGACAATGCTCCCCCATATGGTAACGCCTCAGCTCCTGGAGAGCTGGGCCCTCCCCGAGATTCAGGTGTCTCTGAAGAGGCGGAGGCATTGGAATCAGGGCTCCCTGAAAGGGCAGAGACTGTCTGAGAGCAACATATAGTTTGTGTCATAAGCAAAATGTTGTGGAGGAAACTTGCCCTGGATTCTTCATGTCGTCATCCTTTGCTTCCCTGAGATGGGGCGCTGGCTTGGCTCGGCTGGAAGGTGGTTTGGATTTGGGACGTCCCTTCCAAACCGGGTCACCGTTTATAATCCGTCTCTGGTTCCGGCTTCGGTCAATGGCCGGCCTTCCTCCTCCAGCCCTGGACTAGCAAGAGAAACTAAAACGGGAAGCCCCTTGCTTCCCTCTTGTTTGTGCCCCCGCCGGGGGCCACAGGCTATGAAAATTACGGTGTGCTCCCCAGGGTTGCCAGCCCTTGGGATTCTGTTACAAGCCTCATGATGTTTCCCCCAGCCCAGCTCCTTGAGACATGAGAGCACCTCCAATTTCATTTTTGTAAGTTTCTAGCCTTCATGGCTGCAGACAAAAGTTGTTGGAAAAAGTGATCCCCAACGGCTCAAAAACAGAAAGCAAAGAAGAAGACCCCACAGCGGCTACTGCTAGAATCTTATGATTTTCAAGCCAATCTGGGGGGGCCGGCCTCATTATTTTTGCCTGTGTTTCCTGGTACTCCCCATCTGTCTCTATCTGCCTGTTCTTGTCTTGTGGAATGTAAGCTTTCAGGAAAGTACCATCTCTTCATTCTCTGTTTGTACAGCACTTAGGGGGGTGGGGTCCTGGCCCGTAACTGGGGCTCCTACGTGCTATTGCAATGCAAAGAATCATACTGATTCTTGAAGCCTTGCCTGTCTCTGGGGTCAGAGCAGATCGCACTGACTATGCCATTCTGCTCTGCCCGCCTGTGCCATATTGCTCTCCCTCGCTGAGCAACAAGAAGCTGCTGTCTGATCTCCCGGACGGCCTTCCTCTGCTGCAAAACAAGCCAGGGCTGGGAGAGCCCACTGGAGTCGCAGCCCTCCGCGGTGCTGACTAAGCCGGAGCTGGGTTTTCTCGGTGCCTGGGCAGAGTCGAGACATCTGGGCAGGATGGGGAGTTCCTCTTAGGATAGAATCAGAGAGGTAGCCGTGTTAGTCTGGCATCTGACGAAGTGGGTATTAGCCCATGAAAGCTTATGCTCCAATACTTTACTTAGTCTTTAAGGTGCCACAGGACTCTTTGTTACCCCTTAGGATAGTGAACGATGGGGCATCTCTTGGTCACAGCGCTAAAAGGGATAATGCTCTGGGGCCTGGGAGATATGCCAGATCTTGCCTGGGATGGGGGTGGCCCTGGGGTGTTCTTCCCGGGTCCCCGTGCAATCAGAAACTGGGGCCTGGTGAAGGAAAGGCATCAAAACGAGAGGGGTTTGGAGACCCCCAGAACCATCACTCCCTTGAGAATGAAAAGGGCTCTGGGGCCGACCTACCTACTTTTCTGAAGGTTCATGGTTAGAGCTAAGTGAATAATGAAAAATATGTGTAACCCACACACACCTTCTGTCTTGTTCTGTCCCACCTACTGGCACTGAGACCACTTGGAGAGAGTTAAATGAGTCTGTCCTACAGCCTTAGTCACAGTTTCGATCCCACCAACTGACGACCGGGGTCTGACATCACATGTATGTGCAAATAATTATCCACTGGAAAAAAATCTGGCCCTTGAGTCTAGATTATCCTGCCCTTAGGATCTTGTTCTTCCTTTCATCCGCAAACCTGCAGCCTAATTCTCTGAGGTGCTGTGTACCTGCAGGACTCATTGAGTTCACCTAAGTCGCAGGTGCTCATCACTTATGAAAATGAAGGGCTCAAGATCATGCAAACATTTATGCCCATACCGAACTTGACTTGCTGCCTTAAAATTAGGCACTTGCTTAGGTGCTTTGCTGTCTCAGGACCATTTAGTACTTAAAATAACAAACCCTATAGAGGTAACAAAGTCCTGTGGCACCTTAAAGACTAACTATAAAGTTTTGAAGCATAAGCTTTTGTGGGCTAATACCCACTTCGTCGGATGCAAGCAGTGGAAGTGTCCAGAGGCCGACGAAGTGGGTATTAGCCCACGAAAGCTTATGCTTCAAAACTTTATAGTTAGTCTTTAAGGTGCCACAGGACTTTGTTGCCTCTGCTATTCCAGACTAACACGGCTACCTCTCTGATTCTAAACCCTATAGAAAATACCTTGCATCTACATCCCCATAACAAAGCAGTCACCTGAGGAGGCAATTCAATACTGAAGAAAGACAAAGGCTGGCTGGCCAAAGCTACTGAAATGTATTTTAACTGTAGGACTCTGGTGATCTTACGCCATTGGATGCCTTTGAATGGGGGATTCATGCTGATTGCATGAAGAGAGGGAATTATTCCCATTAATTAGTGTCTTTATCAAATCTTCCCCAGACACATTGCCCCCGCAGCCATGCTATCACACTCCTATCCCAGTCCTATAGGGTCAGTCCTATACCCACCCCCCCTGTTATGGTGGTAGTGGTACCCAAATGCCGGAAGAGTTGTCTTCTGAAGGTCAACATTCGCTGCAAGCTTAAAGAGTATGACTCCATTGACTTCAGTGGAGTTGTGCCAGCTAACACCAATGCTGAATTTGGTCTAGTGCCTTAAAAGGTCCCATGTCATTAATTATTACTTATTTTTCATGTTGATTTATGTTCTACTAGCGCATGTAAAGAGCTAATGTAAAAAGCTGCACCAAAGAAACCATTTGCTGAGTGCTACAAAAAGTATTATTGATCCTACAAAACTCAACAATTCGGCTACCTGTTTCTGAAGGCCATCTACTGGCACCGTATCCCTTAACTCTGTCTTTGCATGGATACAGATCGACAGTGCTCTTGTAGCTGTGCGCAAGGGGCATAATTAGGCAGTTCAGCCCATTGGGTTCTGGCCGTTTTGCAATGTGAATAATTACATTCTGACTCCTTAAATCCCAGCTGCAGTTTCAGCTGGACAGCATGTTCTCCACTTCCTCTCACCCTGCTGTATAATGTAGCTGTGCAACGCTCCTCCCCAGTGCTGGGTGCAGCGATTCCTGTCTCTGACTTTGTAGAGCACTCCTGGATGAAGGGCACCACATCAGTAGGTGAGATTGTGTTTCTCGTCAGACCAATTTGAAAAGTAACAACGTGCTCTGTGCTTCCTTTAGGCTGCAATGTAGAAAATGCCTGCTTCCCCCTGGGGGTATGTGCTGAGCGCACCGCTATTCAGAAAGCCGTATCAGAAGGGTACGTGAATTTCAGAGCCATGGCCATTGCTAGGTAAGTGACAGCCGTGAATCATATCCCTTGGACTCATTTCAAAATGTGCTTGGACAGGAAACCTGTGCAACACTTTTGTTCCTCTAATTCGCTACTTCCTGCGCTTTAAACACACAGGCACGTACAGCTCTGGGTGGTGGCAAGAGGCAATCGCCGTCCTTTCAAAATGAGCTCTCCCTTTGACGTAATTTTTGCAGCGTCAACTTTGAAGGCTGGGAGAAAAACGTGATTAGAGGGTTTTGTTTTGCGAGATTCTCCTTAAACGGCATTGCAACCACTTTTAAGACTGAGGGCCGGGTCCTGCCAGGCCTTACTCGTGCAAATAGTGACACAGAAGTGAGTAGGACCATTTGAGGGACCCTGATCCCACAAACTGATCTGCGCAGAATCTCACAGAACTCAGGGGGGCCACAGGGGTACAGTTTGCACAATCCAGCCCAAATGAGCACCTACGGGAGATGCAAAAATCAGCTGTGGGCCTCTAACTAAAGATTGAACGCAACTATCCTGGAAACCTGGTTGAGACTTTTATATTAGTCCCCTAAAACTGGCAGCTGCTATGCAGTTGGTCCTTATTGTAAGCTTCTGTTTTGTGATGTGTCTATAGGCACCTAATTATTGGCTTGATACAGAGCAAGGGAGGAGTTGTTGAGAACATTTTGTCCTAATGGACTAAAAGCAGAAGAGGTATCAAATTATACTACTTGGGACTAATCCATGTCAGTAACCAGAGCCAAATTCAGAACAAAGGGGCCACAGTCATGAAAAGGGATAATGAAGGAAGAGAAATTGTAGGTTTGAATTTTAACAATCACCCGACATCCTCTCTTTGTTTTAGTCTCTCCTTTCAAATGTTCATGAATATTTCTAAGGATAATGAGCAGGTATTTATATTAACCTGCTGTTGCTAAGAAGTAGATCCTTTGTCTACACACAATGATCATCAACACTAGAAATTAGTAAAACCTTGTGTTCTTAGCTACAAGGTACTCCTGAGAGCTTTGTCTAGGCTTGTTTTTAAATGCCTTTCAGCACCTCCCTCAGGAGGGTATTTCACATCCTAACAGACTTTGTGGTAAGAAAACTGATGGATGGCAGGAGAGCGATCACTTGATCATTACCTGTTAGATTCACTCACTCCGGGGCACCTGGCATTGGCCGCTGTCGGTAGACAGGATACTGGGCTGGATGGACCTTTGGTCTGACCCAGTAGGGCCATTCTTATGTTGTAAGACCCATCACAATGTGGATCATGGGGTACTTTCCTCATCCTGGAGAGAGAGGCACTAGGATTATGGACTGCAATAGCAGCTGCAAAGTGATCCCGAAACAAAGCAGATCTCCAGAACTCAGCGCCAGGATTAGCAAGTTTGAGTGAATGATCAGCCATTGAAAGATGCCTTACACAGAGTGATATGCCAGCTGCTTTCAACGCATTTTAATACTACCAAGTGCCAAGTTTTCCATCTAGGAACAAGGACTACAGGCCATACCCTTAGAATGGGGGGGCTGGTCTTGGAAAGCAGTGACTCTGAAAAGGAGTCATAGTGGACAAGCAACTCAACATGAGCTCCCAGCGTGAAGCTGTGGCAAAAAGGGCCAATGCCATCCTCGGATGGATAACCTGGGGAGTATTGAGTGGGAGGAGGGAGGTGAATGTATCTGAACGCCCCATTGGTGAGACCGATACTGGAACACAGCATCCAGTTCTGGTGTCCACATTAAAAAAAAAATGTTGAAAAATGGGAAAGGGTGCAGAAAAGAGCCACAAAAATTATTTGCAGACTGGAGAGAATGCCTTATGGAGCGAGTACATTTATTCTTAAGGTAAAAGCACCACAGAGAAACCATCATAAAAACAATGATTAGATTTAAACGCACACCGAATATAACAGGAGTCACCCATCGGTCTCCAGCCCTGTGCTCTCAAGTACAAAAGCTGGGACTCTTTACTAGCTAAACTACTCAACAAAGCTGTTTCTCAGCTAAATTAAGTTTTACACCCCCCGGGCTTCCACATTTTACCAGCTGAGAACTTGGGGACCCCTGGCTGCTACTATCTGAGTAGATATCTAAAGCCTGGATCAGGGTACTCAGACTCCTTAAAAACCTAACTCTGCCTTCTTCC
This sequence comes from Sternotherus odoratus, assembly GCA_032164245.1. Classification (NCBI taxonomy): domain Eukaryota; kingdom Metazoa; phylum Chordata; order Testudines; family Kinosternidae; genus Sternotherus; species Sternotherus odoratus. Next base: position 11,221,112 of record JAVMKO010000018.1, on the reverse strand, counting down.
CTGGAAGCCTGAGTCAGACACTTGGAGGCTATTCCCCTTCCCTCTCTTCTCTTCTCCTGGAAGAGACAGGCACTGTTCCTCAGCTTATAACCTGAGCTGATTCTTACTTACCCCCCTTCTTGTCCCCCTCTCTTCCCAACTTGGAAGCAAAGGAAGCTCTAAGGGAAGTAAACTACACGTTTTATAACTAACAAGATTTAATAAAGAAAAAGATTAAAACAGAGATACAGTACACTTCACAATCTGGGGTTCTCTACCTCCCTTCTAAAACAGAAAGAGACCCCCAAATGGCACAGGCTTATAAGGAATCAAAAGGTTATACTTACAGTACAGGAATAGAAAAAGGAAGCAGAGCCATCTTTATAGCTAAAGAGGCTCTAGAAAAGTTACTAAGCTACATTGGCAAGCCCAAGCTGAAACGGAACTCTAAACCCCTCCCTCCCTCATGGTCTTGAGGATCTGACGACACTGCTGTTTCAGATAACATAGCCCCACACAGGCCTTTACACTTATGACAGTCCTATGAAACCCTAGTAGGCCCAAGTATTTCCCACCCTTTTGCCTGGGTGGGGCCCCCTTTTATCCTGTATATTTGCTGGGTCAAAAGGCAAGCAATCTGTCCGTTCAGGGTCATCCCTTTATACCAAAAAGTCCTTTCTTTGTCTGCTAATCTCTGGAAAACCCATCTTGAACCGGTACGTGCAAAGCACTCCAAGAGGGTGGTACTTTGATGATGTTAAAGAACTTCTAGAAAGTGACTTGCCTTAGTCACTCCACCCCCACCCGTTTTTAGTTCCTATAGGCTCCGTGATAGCCCTCCATGGAGTAGAACACAAGCATACATAAACCATTCATAGATTTAATACCATCTGGTCCACAAAGATATTATATGGAGTTCCAGTATCTGTCACAGCTACCTCCCTAGGAGATGTTGGGCAAGTCACTTCACCTCTCCTTTCCTCAGTTTCCCCATTTGTCACATAGGGACAATGATCTTGACCCTCCTTTGCAAAACACATTGGGATTTATGGGTAGAAAGCGCAATCAACGTGCTATTTACTAACTGCTGTTTGTTATTATTTGACAGAATAACAATATCATTTCTCTGTTGCATTAACTGTAGACAGTTTTTCCATCATGAGCTAGACTGACCTTTGCATTCTATTCTCCTTCGACAGCAACGCTGAAGAGGACTTTATCGTTCCCTGTGGGGCCTGCAGACAAGTAATGAGAGAGGTAAACAACTTTTGCTTTCTTTTTCACCTGCCTGGCTGAGACATTTGATTCCTTCAGACCCCACATGCTCACTCTGAAATGTCGGGGGACACAGCTCAAAAAATTGCAGAAGCATCCTGAGATGTGCAAAACGTTGTACCCCACAGCACCACGCTGGGAAGGTTTTCAATGTAGAGAATGACAAAAGGAGAGAGAAACTCTGGGGCCAGCAAACAGGGACGTCCAAGTTTGGAAACAATATTAATCCCTAGAGTGCTGACCGCAGTGTGTTTTCAAGGGCAGAAACAGAAGGAAAGTTCAGCTCTGGCGTAAGTAGATGTGGCTTCAGCGCAGCTTACGCTAGAGCCAGATTTGACCCTACAGCTCACGGCATTATTCCAGGACCAAAGCATGAAAGGGGAGCCACGCTTGAGTGTCCATGTGCGGGTCAGGTAAAAATACACTGAAAGACGACAGAGCTGAGGCAAGGAATCCTTGACCCCAGCGTATACTTTGGGGTTTCTAGGCATTCAACTTGTGGATACTGGGGGAAGTATCAGCTAAGGAGCGGTGCTCCCCTTAAATACAGGGTCTGGTGCACTGCAGAAATCTATTAGCCATGCCATCAAAGAACCCCCCCCCGCACCCCCTTTCATTTGAGGTCATGTGGACTGCAGAGATGCAGGAGTTCAGAGTTCAGCATGGGGGCTCCCTGTGTTCCGTAGTCTGCAAATGCAGTGAGGATGCAACATTTCCACTGCATTTGGGCCCAACAATCTGCAGAAGTCTGCTCAAGATTCACCCGGCAGCATTAAGGGCCATTGCTGTGGAATGCTATAGTATTTTGAAACACAGGGATCTTAGGAGCTCCACGGGGTTCATTTTCTTCATGTGCAGCATGGCACCAAAACGGCTCTCTAAGCTGCATTCAACGTTTTCAGCATTACTTTAATGGCTAATGTTTAACTCATGGCAGATTCCCTACATGGGTAAGCAGCATTATTTCAAAGGTAAAGTTCCCTGAGGGCCTGATCCCGTATACTTTATGCATCTGAAATTCCCTTTGGAGGTTAAAGCCAGTTTTGGATCTCCAAGAAATGAAGTATCAGGCTCTAATCTAGAAACTGGTAGAGGCTTTAAAAGATTGCTCAGAATTTCATGAATGTGCTAATACTATAAAGACCTCCAGATTTTGCCCCAAGGAAGAGGTTGCTTTAGGAACTTTCCAGGAGCCTAAAGTGGAACAAGTGGGCAGATGTGAACTTCAGGCAGGGAGCTGGAAGGAGGGTTAAGGAGCTCTTGGTGCCAAACAAAGCGGAAGACTCAGGATAGGAAGGGGGAGAGAAAGGGGGTCTGAATAGGCGAAGGGTTAATGTTAGGAAAATACAAAAGCAGTGAGCAAACAAACAAACCCCAGCAAAAATAAAACAAAGTAAAAAGGAAGATGGTGAATCAAACCAAACACAAGCCAAATAGCCCAGTGTTAACATGCAGACCAGAACAATGGCAAAATCTAAAGGGCAATGAGCCAGCTGCCTGCCGAAAAAGTTGACAGAATGCTCATTTTAATTGAATTTACTTTAACTGTGTTCTCTCTCTCTCTCTCTCTCTCTCTGCAAATATTCAAGCAAATGACTCTGGGCAAGACTAGCTATAGGAGTGTGACTCTCTTTACGAATGCGCTTTTAGCCTCTGCTCCTGAAGTTCTGTGTGGGTAGATTCCTGAGCCTGTGCAAAGCCGATTCCCCATAGATGCAGGGATCAACCCACAAAGAATAATTTGCATGATCCTGGCCTTCGACAGCCAGCTCTTCATGGCAGTGGCGTTGTCTTATATCATATCTGTAGAGCACTGGGCATGCTTTGGCATTGATCCTGCATTTGGGTCTACCTGGGCACAGGACACATTTGATCACAGGATCAGGGTCTTTGTGCACTATAAAAATAATACAGTAAAAAGATTGGCAATTGCTTCACCCACCCGTGAAATGCAGCCACCTCTGGGTTGAAGTGCAGGACCATCATATGGGACAATGAAACATAAAGAGAATGGCCAGCCACTTTGACAGATACCACATTTTTTTTTAAACACACGTATTGTTTCTGCTTATGGTTTATTTAACTGTTTTTCGCTATTGGGTAAATATCAATGAACAATTCACAGTTCTGCACAGGTGTGATTCACAGACATTCTCTTGGACTCTTTTTCTAGTTCAGTAGAGACTGGGACATTTACATGACGAAGCCAGATGGGACCTATATAGTCAAGACTCTTCATGAGCTCCTGCCCCTGTCATTTGGACCAGAAGATCTGAAGAAGTTCTGAAGAGTAAGTGGAGCATATGATCTGCAGAGGTTCTAAAGAACCTCTAGACAATCTTATGCTTTCTGTCTGCAGGACGAAGATTTATTTCAGATACTTCAGATACTTCCCAACTCTGTCACTTAGGGAATGTCATTCAACTTCTGTAAGCCTCAGGGAACTCCAATGCAAATAATTTCCATTTATACTAGGCCTGGGGAAGGGTTGGCAAGAACCAGATCTGCCTCCTTATGAATCAGCCAATGCCAAACGTCCAGCAGTTCGGTTCAGCAGACATGGCAGTATGATGTCATGGGCAGAACAGGCTGGGAATTTGTCAACAAAACATTTTGCATGGGAAAACTCCAGTTCATCGAAACCGTGTGAGCTAGTCATGTGGCCATTCTGTACCTCAGTTTCCTTACCTGGATAATGATGCATTAACTTTTTTCGCAAGGTGCTTTGAGATGCTTGGGTGAGAAATGCTTTTATAGTGCTAAATATTATTATTGCTCACATTAATGCAATTACTCCAGATTTATACTGGTTTAACGGGGGGATCGACCTAAGATACACAACTTCAGCAACGGGACTGGCGTAGCGGATGTCAACGTACTTAGATTGACTTACTGTCGCGTCTTCATGGCACAGAGTCGACTGCTGCCATTCCCCCGTTGACTTCACCTGCGCCAGTACCGGAGTCAATGGGAGAGCGCTTGGGAATCGATTTATTGCGTCTAGACTAGACGTGACAAATCGACCCCGAAAGATCGATCGCTACCTGTCGATCCGGTGAGTAATGTAGACCTGCCCTTAGACCAAAATCTGGCCTAAGAGTCTCATATAAGGTCAGAATGTAAGTTCTAATATTCTGAAACATATTACTCAAACACAATGGGGCAAGGGCATCTTCTCCCCCACATCTTCCTACCTCAAGGTATATGCTGTACATTTATGTACTAGTGATTGGAGAACAACCAAAGTAAAGTTTCATTGAGTTCTGGTTTGGATCCAGATCTCATTTTATGCAAACCTCTAAAGTTCTGATGGTGGAGAATTTAACATGGAGTTTTAATTCTGGACCATCACTATTGTTGATCAAAATTGCACACATCAATAAATCATGCAAATCCAGGAATTCCATGATGTAAAATAGTTATTTGTAAAGATAAGAAGTAAAACTAAATAAGAGATAAGAGAAACTAAAGGTTTATTAAATCCAAAATCGACTATCTTGTTCATATATGAAGCAGGTTATTACTAAGCAATGGTGTATAGTAAACGGGGCAATTTAGATTATGCTGTTTATTGTAACTTCATTTTCAACACTTTGTAAACATCCCCTTCTTAGTTATTTTTATTTTATTCCTGTGTGTGAGAGAATGGATGGGAAAGGGAATGTAGTGGTGAGAACTGGACAATACCCTAGCAGTTCTCTGTCTCCAGAGTAATATGATTTTATGGCAGTGCTACATTAGACACAATGAAATCATCAGAAGTGAACAAAAATGGATTAGTTTTTCTAATCATGAAGCACTATTGGTTATTTACATGTTATTGTAAATGTCCAAACAGAATAAATGTGGTCACTAATTCTACTGCTCCATCAAACTGGTGTTTTGTTACAGAACAGAGACATACAAAACAATGTGGTTTTAGTTCCTAAGAGTTTAGAGGTAAAACTGAATAATATTGTACAGCATTTAAGCTACATAGAATCATTTAAGCTACATAGAATATCAGGGTTGGGAAGGGACCTCTGGAGGTATCTAGTCCAACCCCCTGCTCAAAGCAGGACCAATCCCCAACTAAATCATCCCAGCCAGGGCTTTGTCAAGCCTGACCTTAAAAACCTCTAAGGAAGGAGATTCCATCACCTCCCTAAGTAATCCACTCCAGTGCTTGCAGTCATACTTGAGGTAGCACACAACACTGAGTATATAGCAGTGGCACATGACAGAGTACACATTCAGTATTACCCTCAGTGTAACACACAACAAGAAAGTATATAGCAGTGATCCCAGGTGCAACGACAGCATACACAGTACACAATCTATACCCAGGGCACCACACCACAGGGCCTGGTAGCACCTTAAAGACTAAGATTTATTTGGGCACAAGCTTTTGTGGATAAAAAAACCCACTTCTTCCATGAAAGCTTCTGCCCAAATAAATCTGTTGGTCTTTAAGGTGCCACCAGACTCCTCCTTGTTTTTGTGGATACAGACGAACACGGCTACCCCTCTGTTACAGAATATGCAGAGTAACACATGGCAGCATGAAGCAAGCACAGTCCACACGCAGAGCAACAGACACCAGGCAGAGTGTGCAATCCACAGGGCAACACAGAGCATGCAGAGTACACATTCAATACCCAGCCAACACGCACCATGCCAAGTACACAATCCACAACCAGAGCCACACACAGCTGCATATTTCATACACAACCCTGATCCAGCCAGAGTAAGACAGTACACAACCTGTATGCAAAGTGACACACACACATTGCAGAGCCCACAACCCAGGCCCAGAGTGCCACACAGTATCATGCCTGGCACACACAACCCATGCTCAGAATAACACAAACACACTATCCCCGATACCTACAGCGACACACATATCAGGCCAAGCACAAAACTTGTCCTTTGAATGACACACACACCATGCCTGGCACACACGAAACATACCCCGTATGACACATACACAGCATGCCCAGCACACACAACACATACCCCATGTGACACACACACACACACACACAACCATGCCTGGTACACACAACCCGCACCCCGTGTGACACACACACACACACACACCATGCCTGGCACACACAACCCATACCCCATGTGACACCCACCCACACACCATGCCCCGTACACACAACCTGCACCCCGTGTGACACACACAACCATGCCTGGCACACACAACCCATACCCCATGTGACACCCACCCACACACCATGCCCAGTACACACAACCTGCACCCCGTATGACACACACGCACAAACCATGCCTGGCACACACAACCCATACCCCATGTGACACACACCCCATGCTCCATACATACAACCTGTACCCCGTGACAGACACACACACACATACACACACACCCCATGCCCCGTACACACAACCAGTACCCTGTGTGACACATACACACACACACACCATGCCCCGTACACACAACCAGTACCCCGTGTGACACACACAACCATGCCTGGCACACACAACCCATACCCCATGTGACACCCACCCACACACCATGCCCAGTACACACAACCTGCACCCCGTATGACACACACGCACAAACCATGCCTGGCACACACAACCCATACCCCATGTGACACACACCCCATGCTCCATACATACAACCCGTACCCCGTGACAGACACACACACATACACACACACCCCATGCCCCGTACACACAACCAGTACCCCGTGTGACACACACACACACACACCCCATGCCCCGTACACACAACCCGTACCCCGTGTGACACACACACAGGCGGGGTCCTGGGCCTGGTCCTACCCGCAGTGTCCCCCCAGCCCCCCACCCGGTGCCCGCGCAGTGACGGACACACCCACCCCCGAGCCCCGCCCCCGGGCCTGTCGCGTCACAGGGGCGGTTTCCCGGGTAACCCGGTGCCCGCGCAGTGACCCCGCCCTCCAGGGCCGCAGTGACGGACACACCCACCCCCGAGCCCCGCCCCCGGGCCTGTGGCGTCACAGGGGCGGTTTCCCGGGTAACCCGGGGCCTGGCCCAGGCCCAGGCCGAGGCGGGCAGTGCCGAGCGGGGCCATGGCGCTGCGACAGGCTCTGGCCCGCGGGCTGCAGCTGGGCCGGGGGCTGCTCCTGCGCTGGGGGCCGCCCCGCCCGCTGCCCGCCCCGGCGGCCCGGCTGCTGCTGCCGCCGCCGCCCGCCCGCTACCGCTTCTTCCGCGAGTCCGTGTCCGGGCTGGCGGGGCGGCTCCGTGGGCAGCTGCCGCTGCGGGGCCCGTGGGGGGCCCGGGGGCTGAGCCTGGTCCTGGGGCTGGGGCTGCTGGAGCAGGGGCTGGAGGAGCAGAGAGTGGCCGACTCCACCTGCCGCCACATCCAGGTGCGGCCCCGGTGCGGGAGCGGGGCAGAGACCGGCCCGAGACTGGGGGACCCGGGCTGCGTCCTGCTGGGCACCGACCCCCGCCTCCCCTTCCCCCCCCCCCCCCCGCCGAGAGAGTGTTGGGGGGGGCGCCCCAGGAATGCACCCCCTCTTTGGGGAAATGGTCGACCCCAGGCTGCCCCCCCCCCGCCGGGAGAGTGTTGGGGCCCAGGAATGCTCCCCCTCTTTGAGGGAAGTGGTCGACCCCAGGCTGCCGTCCACCCCGCCCCAGGTGTCCTGGAGGGGGCCCCAGGTCACAGCCCACGAGAAAGGCCTGGCGAGGTGTAGGGCTGACAGGGTCCTAGGGAGCTGGCTGTCAGTGTCTGGGGGAGACCCTTCGTGGGGTGTGTGGAGGATCAGGGGGGGGGGGATTAGCTCACAGACGCTGTCCGAGGAGCCCGCCCCCGCCCCCCTTTAGCCCCAGGGTGGCTGGGTGCCAGAAAAGGAAATCCCAGCTAGTCCAGTCTAGGGAGACAGGGGATCCCATCTGGGTTGGTCTCCTGGCCAGGTATCAGTGGCAGAGGAGGAATGTGTTGAGTGTTGGGGGACCCAGACTAGCCCCATTTGCATAGAAGCATAATAAGCCGGGGGAGGGGGACAGCCAAGCAGCAGGGCTAGGGACTGACTTGGCACTGAGATTCCACCCTCCCCCCCCCCCCCGCCCTCCCAGAACTGGTGAGGGTCCCCATACCCTAGGCCCGGGCTTTGGCACACTGGTGCCACTGCCCGTGCTAGATAAGTGAAGACTAACAGTCTTCTTTCACCAGCTCTAAATACACTTCTATAAAAGGTCATTTTTTCTCCTTTCTCAAGGCTTTTTGCTTTTCCTCTCCCACTGTCTCTACTCCATCTTCATGCATGGTTTTGTAAACTTGTTCCCCCTCTGACTTCTTAAATACTCTACCTTCCCCTCTATTTTATTTAGTATAAGTTAAACTACTGTGAGAGTGTCTACACACTAAGTTGCTTTAATTAAATGGGTTTAACTTCAGAGCTTTAGTAAAACTGATGAGACTTCGTATGATACAGACTAACACGACTGCTAATCCTACATATGTAAATTTGGGCTGTCAATTAAATTAATCTCAATTAATCGTGTGTTTAAACAATAATAGAATGCCGTTTATGTAAATATTTTTGTTTTCTACATTTTCAAATATAATTCAGTTACGACACAGAATACAAACTGTACAGTGCTCACTTTATATTTTTATTACAAATATTTGCACTATAAAAAACAAAAGATATAGTATTTTTCAATTCACCTAATACAAATACTGTAAGGCAAGGTCTTTATCATGAAAGTGAAACTTACAAATGTAGAATTGGGTACCAAAAAAACCTGCATTCAAAATAAAACAATGTAAAACTTTACAGGCTACAAGTCCATTCAGTCCTATTTCTTTTTCAGCCAACGCTCAGACAAACAAGTTTGTTTCCATTTGCAGAAGATAATGCTGCCTGCTTCTTGTTTTCAATGTCACCTGAAAGTGAGAACAGTATTTGCATGACACTGTTGTAGCTGGCATCCCCAGATATTTACATGCCAGATGTGCTAAAGTTTCCTAAGTCGCTATTGCTCCAACCACCCTTCCAGAGGACACGCATCCGTGCTGATGACGGGTTCTGCTCAGTAACAATCCAAAGCAGTGCAGCCAGACGCATGTTCATTTTCATCATCTGAGTCACATCACCAGCAGAAGGTTCATTTTCTTTTTGGTGGTTTGGGTTCTGTAGTTTGCATCAAAATGTTGCTCTTTTTAAGACTTCTGAAAGCAGACTCCACACCTCATTCCTCTCAGATTTTGGAAGGCACTTCAGATTCTTAAACCCTGGGTCGAGTGTTCTAGCTATTTTTAGAAACTTCACAATGGTACCTTCTTTGCATTTTGTCAAATTTGTAGTGAAAGTGTTCTTAAAATGAACAACATGTGCTGGGTAACAAAGAGTCCTGTGGCACTTTAAAGACTAAGGTGTGTTAGTCTTTAAGGTGCCACAGGACTCTTTGTTACCTCTGCTATTCCAGACTAACAGGGCTACCTCTCTGATTCTTAACATGTGCTGGGTCATCATCTGAGACAGATGTAACATACAATATATCGCAGAATGCTGGTAAAACAGAGCAGGAGACATACAATTCTCCCCCAAGGAGTTCAGTCATAAATTTAATTAATGCTAATTTTTTTAACAAGCATCATCAGCACGGAAGCATGTTCACTAGAACATGGCCAAAGCACGAAGAGGTATTTGAATCTTTAGCACATCTGGCACATAAATATCTTGTGACGCCAGTTACAACAGTACCATGTGAACGCCTGTTCTCACTTTCAGGTGACGTAATTAAGTGAGCAGAATCATCTCCCATAAATGTAAACAGACTTGTTTCTCTTAGCGATTGGCTGAATAAAAAGCAGGATTGAGTTTACATTATTATTTTTTTTGAGTGCAGTTATGTAACAACAAAAACATTTGTAAATTGCACCTTCCTGATGAAAAGATTGCACTACAGTAACCAGCTATCATTGAAAACTTTAGGGCATTGCCATTCTGTCTGCCATTGTTCTTAACCAGGTTTTATTTTTAAACATTGTATTCATGCAGAGAGGGAGGGAAGCACATTAAAAATCCCTCTTATAGAAGATGGCCAGACCTTTCTCTGCAGACTTTATTTGCTTATGTTGTAGATGAATGAAATGTTTTTCTTTTCCCTCTTCTGTTCAAACACCTTTCTTTGTATGTAGCACTGGTTGAAAGACACCTTAAATAAAAACTTGGCTGGTGATGACAGATTGTTTGCTGGCTTGAATATATTGTCTATAAATGGTTACTTTATGAGTACAGGGCTCTGACTGAATTGCTAGAACTTGTACCTGTTTTCAAATGTGGGTACCCTAATAGGATGTCTGTCTCCCACATTTGGATAACTATACTCTCGAAACCCTCGTAGTGTAGACACCGCCTGTACCTGCAAAGAGCTTTTCTTGACACAACTTATCAGTTCAGCAAGTGATACGAGTGATACAGGCAAAAGCACTTTTTATGCTGGAATTGCTGTGTCCACAGATGGTCTTTTGTGGGTAGGACAAGTTGCAAAAAATATCACATCCCTAACTGACATTGTTCTGCCAGCAAAAGTTTCTAGTATGAACCTGGCCGTTGTCCCTTCACTTGTAGGGTATGGATAATAATTTGCTTATCTTATGCTGTTGTGAGGTTTAATATTTATACAATAGTTTGAGGTCCTCAGATAAAGAAAGGGTGCTACAGAAGCACAAAATATTCTATGCTTTATGTGCCTATATTTCAATCTGAAGCATACACATAGAGGATTTGGATGTTGTGAGTTTGTAAATTGGAGCCATCATGTGTGTTGTAAGTGCCCAACCGGATTGTAGTTTAACATCATAGAAGACATAAAGTTTTCAAATGACAACTGTGCTGGCCATGTGCTATATATACTTGTACGCACATCTTGGAGAACATACAATAATATCATTTAACACAGCAAAGCGGTTCTCTGTTTTTTAAAGTGTTGAATAATTGAGTGATTTTTTTCACTTTCCTTTCAGACCATATTTATCAGAAAGAACAAGCCACTGAAAGATCCGCTGAGCTCTTTCCGCTGGCAGGGCTTCAAACTAGAAGAGTACCTTATTGGGCAACCCATTGGGAAAGGGTGCAGTGCTGCGGTATATGAAGCAGCTCTTCCTTTGTCTTCCAACTACCAAAGAAGTGAAGACAGCAAGCCTTTAGAAGAGAAGAGTCCAGATACAGAGTGGGATCATGGCTCAGTTATCCAGGCTGCAGAAATGAAACCTATACAAACAAACCAGCAAAGAGCTGCTTTCCCATTAGCTATCAAAATGATGTGGAACATTTCGGTAAGGAGTTAGTCTTTAGTCTTCCTGTTTGACGCTTGCGAAGTCTGAGTGAAATGTTTACCACTGATGTGTTGAAAGCTCTAATTATTTTGTGCACGATTAATACATTGGAACAAAGTTGTTGATATATAGCAATGGAAACACAGATTGTTAATGAACAGTCACTCAGTGAGGTAATTAACGCTCATCAAAAACTCTTCTTGTGGGAGTCAGCATCAGCATGACATTTGTGTACCATTGCTGGTTTTTCTGTTGTTTCTTGACAATATTGACAGTATTTTCTGGGGGGAAATTATGGTGTTTAATATTAAGAGAAACTTGGAGAAACTAGAATGAAGAACTAGCAGGAAATGGAAAAACACTGCTAATGAAGTTTGAGGCATCACTGCTTTTAGAGAGATTCAAAGATAAAACTTAGATGTCCATTTGCTGGGGGCATTTTAGGTGTGAAACCAGTAATGCTTCATGGAAGCTGGATAGCTAAATTACCCACTGGAGGCCCTGCACAATTAGGTGGGTGGACCAGATCTCTTCATAAGTTTCTTCCAGCCCAAATGATTCTTTGATCAGCTCTATCCCAAAGTAACCCAGAGATTCAGAGAGCTATCATTCTTTTCTCTGTTGAAAATTCACTGTACCCATACCAGTCTGCAAGCAACTGAACATGAGGACATAGGCACTGAGTTTTTAATCTCCCGGAGATGATCGCCCAGACTCTGCCCCCACTGCACCCCTTCCCCAATGCCCCACACCCGCCCTGCTTCTTCCTACACCTGCTCCGCCCCCACCCTGCCTATTCCCCATCCAGTCCCTCCCCCGAGTGCACTATGCCCTTGCTCCCCCTCCCCACACCTCCTGATGTCGCAAAACAGCTGATCCGCAGCAGGTGGTAGGCGCAGGCAGGGAGGCGGAGGCGCTTATCGGCAGGCAGGAGGCACTGGGGAGGACTAAACATCCACTATTTTTTTTCTCATGGGTGTTTCAGCCCCGGAGCACCCATGGAGTTGGCACCTATGCATGAGGAGTCTTCCAAACTAATCCCTTAAATCTCTTGGGATTCTTAGCTATTTTTTTAAAGCCGGAATGGACCATTATGATGATCTACTCTGATCTCCAGCATAACAAAGGCCATAGATTTTCACTTCGTAATTCCTGAATCAAAACCCGTATCTCATAGCTGAGTTAGCAAATATATTTTAGAAAGACATCCAGTTTTATTCTGAAAATGTTAAACGACGAGGAAGCTGTTACACCCGCGCTGTTAAAAATGACTCCTTATTTCTAGCCTGAATTTACTTCGCTTCAGGGTTATCTTCTTCCAGTTTTGGTATTTCGATTGGGTGATTTGAAAGCTCAGGTTTGATTATAATGTTCTGTGTAACTGCTGTTTTAGGCTGGTTCTTCAAGTGAAGCTATCCTCAGCACCATGAGCCAGGAGCTTGTTCCGGCGAGTGGTGCTGCCTTATCTGGGGAATACGGAGCTGTGACTTGCCACAGGTATGTTTTATTAGTAGATGCTTTCTTTGGTCCTTAGAGGTGATCAGCGAGCCTTTATTAGCATGTTTTAAGAACACACGTTTATTATAAGAATCTGTGAAGCCAGTAAATTTCAGATACAAAAAATTGGAAAATCAACTCCTCCTTTCGCATGTCTATCAAGACCTGAGTTCGGGTGCTGTGTTTCCCTGTAATAATTATGGCTATCACTAAAATTCCCCCAAAAGATGGAACAGTACTGATACGTTCAGGATTGGAGGCACCTTTCATGCAAATCCCAACGTGGCTTGCACATTTTACTCATTGTACGTGTATGTTTGTACAATATGTGTGGAAATCACTTAATTAGACCTCTCAAATTCAGCAGCGGTTAGAATGCACAGGCATACCACAGAGTATCTAAACAGAGGAAGTTAAGATAAAGACTGCATCCACTTGATACTACATAGGGGATTTAATGAGGGCAGGATTTAATCCCTCAGTCTGGACCTTGGCCAGAATACTGGGGTTGACTCTTCCACACTTGCCCCCTCCCCCCCCAAAAAAAAGAAAAAGAAAAAAGGGCATGGAATTATTAGTGACCACAAGTGGTCAGGACCTCTTTTGTACATTTCAGCTAAATGATGGTACCTTCGGAAGTACAGGGTACCCTAAACACGGTTTAGTTCATAGTTATTTGGAGGAGAGAATACAACCATATCTGTTTGTTCTTTGTATGTACAGTACCTCGCACAGTGGGGTTCTGGCCCGTGACTGGGGCTCCTAGCTGCCGCGGTAGTACGAGTAATTAATAACAACAATGTTTCAATAAAGTTTACTCAAAACTGACCAGAAACAAAAGTGAAAATGACTTACTCTGTTTTCACATACTGAGCTAAGAAAAAAGTAAATAAGTACAGGGAAGTAAATTGGAACTTTAAAATTCTTTCACATTTTGTCATCTAAGATGTGAACATGGGAAAGTGTTGTTTTTTTCAGTGTCCTTTTAAAAAAGCTTTTTTCCCCCCAGTTTAAACAATGTAGTCCAGAATCCAGATAATCTGTTTTAAATTTCAAATACACCTCTGCTGTAAGTACAAATAGCTAGCCTAGGAGTGTAACAGACAAACCAGACAGATGTTTTGCATTCAGAGGATGAGAGGAAAGTGAGGTATGTTTTGCTCTAGATAATTATACGTAACTGTCATTCATTTTAATGGGCACTTACTACATACATCAAAGAATAGATTTCCTGGTTTGGTATCTCCTTGCTTTTGATCGGCGTCTAGTAATAAACTACTTTTTTTCAAAGCAAGTCCTTGTTTTTTCCTTAATCTTGTTGAGAGTCAGCTCTCTCTCACTAACGCTACTCCTCCGTTAATAATTTAGAACACTAGCACTTAAAGGCTTATTTTGGATACTTAATGGGTTATTTTGGAGAAAATAAAGGGTTACATTTTGTTTTTAATCATTCTCCATGGGGTTTATTTTCTAATGTAGGCAACTGTTGGCTCATGTTCAGCAATCAAATTTGTGGAAAATTCTGTTTTCTCAATGTAATCCTTTTTTTTAATAGCCAATAAAACAAATGTTTTGAATGCCCTCTAATGGTGTAACATTAAACTGCACCTTGTAGAAAATAGAGGTTGATTGTTTTGGGTTATTAGAGCAAGGGAATCTAATACATTTGTTGGAAAGAGCCAAATTGTAGTTTTAATTATGGTCAGTGGGTCAGGTCTATATAGCTAGATTCCATTGACTACCCTTCAGCTACTGTGGATTGCCCATTAATAACAATAGGAGTAGGATTTGCAAGAAATCTAAGTCATGCAGGCAGATGCTGGTGTCTGTATGGAGCACTGTTTATCTCAATGGGATTCCATATAGGCAATAAGTCTACTTTGTGGACCCCTATTGAAGTCAGTGGGATTTCATGTGAGCGCGGGAACCTGCCTGTATGGATTAGTTTGCAGAATTAGGGCTTGGCTAGGAAAGTTTCTGTTGAACAATTGTTAGAATTGTTTGTAAACTTGTGGTATCCAGAGCTTTTCATGTTTGAGAGTGGCTGAGTATTTTTTACAGACACTTTCAAGGTACGTCTTGTCTTGAACTGCACTTTCTAACCTGCCAGTGCTGTTTGGTTTAGAGTGAGTGAGTTTATAAACTGCTTTGGGATCCTTTAGGAGGGAAAAGTGCTGAATTAATGAAAAATTTGATTTTAGTAAGAATAACGAAAATGAAAGTGTCCGTAATTCACCATCCTACTGTAGCTGTTGGGTTTTAATTTCTTTGTCTGATGTGATACACAAATTATGTTGAAACAGGAGACCTGTCTTTGGGAAGAAGAGGTTGGAACCTCATCCGAATATAATCCAGGTGATCCGAGCTTTTACATCCTCAGTTCCTCTGCTACCTGGAGCATATGTGGACTATCCAGATGTTCTCCCATTAAGTCTGAACCCCAGTGGGATCGGTCACAGCCGCACGCTCTTCTTAGTGATGAAGAAGTAGGTAGAGATGAGCTTTGTAAATTACTCAGACTTCTAGTGTGACTGTGCTGCGAAGTATTCTCTATATTCTTGGCCTGGCTCATTGCCATGGATCAAAGCACACTTTAAGAAATATCCTGTGATCTTTCCCCAGTTCCCAAGGTTTTAACTCTTGTCAAACAATGAAGGCTAGTTGCTCTTTTCAATAATTACTTTAATTAACTCATTTTAGAAACGTCAAACACTTGCCCAATTTTCAGATATTCTGGTTCTCTAACGCTACCTTCTCAGCTGTATACAAAGGCAAAGTTAAAGCAAAAGTGACTCTGGGCTTTCTCTTTCTTTCTGATTAGCTGTTGCTTTTCAGGCAAGACACAATCATTAGACTCCAAATTATCCATCCTTTTTTTTAAAGAACACTTTGTAGGGGGATATCTCCATTTCCCCTACTTTTTGCTATTTTGACCAACCTGGCTCCAGAAAAACTCTTTCTTCTCTGAATCATATCCCTTCCCTCCAAGTCTATCTGTTCTGTAATAACACACTTCCCTCTCTTTCCTTCAGAATACAAAGGAGGACACAGAAGAACCGTCTATAAATAAAATACCTTAGAAAGCCTCTTACTTTTAGAGAGGACGCTTTTATTTTGAATTCTAGAAGTATGGAAGCCCTGATGGAGATGCCAGAGTTGAGATAGTATGCCATGTGCCAAAACATGAGCAGATATTTTTGTGTACTGGGGATGAGGGGGGATTGGGTTGATTAAGGAATTTGGGATGTTTAGAGAGAAGTTAGTAAATGTAACAGTGAAGTGCCTGCAAACAGATGCCTCTAATGTTGAACTAAATATTTGCTTTACAGCAGTAGAATTCTGAATCAAATATTGTCTTTCTCAATCTGTCTAGTTATCCATGCACCCTGCGCCAATACTTGAGCGAGAGGAATCCAGATGGCCACCTCAGCTCCTTGATGATCTTACAGTTACTGGAAGGCGTGGATCATCTTGTTCGACATGGAATAGCACACAGAGATTTAAAATCTGACAATATCCTAGTTGAATTTGATTCTGGTATGTAGCTTGCTGAGTCCAGCTGGAGATGAATAGGGAGTCTACAAAAGTAATTTGACTTGTATTGGGACTTGTGATACTTAGGGTATGGCTACACTACCCACCAGATTGGTGGGTAGTGCTCGATGTATCAGGGATCGATTTATCCTGTCTCTTCTAGACGCGATAAATCAATCCCTGAATCGACTCAGGTACTCCACCTTGGCAAGAGGAGTAAGCGGAGTCGGTAGGGGAGTGGCTGCGGTCGACTCACCACTGAGGACGGCCAGGTAAGTCGACCTAAGATACTGCGACTTCAGCTACACTATTCACATAGCTGAAGTTACGCATCTTAGGTCGACCCTCCCCCTGTAGTGTAGCCCAGCTCTAAGTCACTTAGGCTATGTCTACACTACTGTGGTAAGTCAACCTAAGTTACACAACTCCAGCTGTGTGAATAACGTAGCTGGAGTTGATGTAGCTTAGGTCGACTTACTGCAGGGTCTACACTGCATTGCTTACCTTACTCCTCTCATTCCTGGTGGAGTACTGGGGTTAACTGGAGAGCGCTCCGCCATTGATTTAGCGGGTCTTCACTAGATCTGCTAATTAACATCCAGTGCATTGATCGCCAGAGCATTGATCCCATGGTAGTGTAGACATAGCCTTCGATGATTTTGAAAATCACATCCACAGTGTTTAATGGGGAAGGAAGTGAGCCTAGATGTTATAGCTTTTGTTTGGGGGAGTAGAGACTCCTAGGTTCTGTTCTTGGCTCTACCACATGCTGCTGTTGTGACATCTGGGAAAATCCCTTATCTTCTCTGTGCCTCAATTTTCCCATCAGTAAAATGGAAATAATGCTTCCCAGCCTCACAGGGGTGTTGTGATGTTTGTTTAGTGTCTGTTACATGCTTGGAGATCGTCAGATGAAAGGTGCTATGTAAGGACAAAGTACAGGGAACAAAATATGTTGCAAAAATTACTCAGTGAATGACTGCTTGGGGCAATCACTAGCCTGCATTTATGATGCATTAGCTCCATGTCCATGGTCTCTGTAATTGTAACTTGCCAGGCAGCACCGAGCAATTTCTAAAATCCCACACCAGAGATAGGTTAATGATATTGCATCTTCGGGTCATTAAACATTAGGTAAGACCAGAGGGAACAACATTTTGTTGTTTTGCTGTCACTCCCTTTAACTGAAATTTTAATTACCTGAGCACTGTTTCAGTGTGATTGAGATTCAAACAAACAGAGAACAAGAGCGAGTGCCAGGATCTGTGTAATTTAAAATCCTGCTGTAGCTGCTATAGAAGATTTTTAGAAGTCTTACTAACCTAGGTTTCATTTTTTTGAAGCCTTGTTCGAGTTATGCTGAATGCAGATGGTA
Source organism: Sternotherus odoratus (assembly GCA_032164245.1). Classification (NCBI taxonomy): domain Eukaryota; kingdom Metazoa; phylum Chordata; order Testudines; family Kinosternidae; genus Sternotherus; species Sternotherus odoratus. The sequence continues at coordinate 11,203,173 of JAVMKO010000018.1, read as the reverse complement.
ATGATTAAAACTTCAGTCTCTGGAAATTAATTCTTCTGTTTTGCAATGTTTGACTCGTCAGCAGAAGAGTAACCATTAACTAGCTCAAACATTTGCCAGCTCCCTGACTCTGTATCTGCTACAGATTAAAAAATATATATCAAAGATTCCTTCCATCCCTGATTAATTCTTAACCTTGTGTATCTTCTCTGAAGTCAGAGGGGACTCAGTCAGACCTGGCAAACCAGTCTGTTTTCTCTTATCACTCATCAGCAGCTCTAATTCTTACACTGCATTTTAGATCTAGGAATATGCTTCCATTCTGCCCAACTTTGCTGTACATTTGTACTATGCCTCATGCATAAAGAGTCCCAAGTTACGACAGAAGCTGTTTAAATGAACATGAGTGTTTTCCTTCATGCAACCTCAGAAACTGAAAGTATGCGTGGAGTGTGGGTCCGAGGCTGCTGAATTTGGGAGAATCACTGAGGTGTCTGTGAAAACTCTGAATGGATAATGAATTCTTTAGACAGAGAAATGGGCAAACGTTTTACTTTACAAATGTCACCAGTGTTCTAACTTGTAATACTAAAGAGAGGAGATGCAGAAATGGTCTGCAGTAATAAGATTGCTGTAAGGAATGAGACTGCTACCCTGTTTCCCCGAAAATAAAACAGTGTCTTATATTAATTTTTGCTCCCAAAGATGCGCTAGGTCTTATTTTCAGGGGATGTCTTATTTTTCCTTGAAGAAGAATACGGTACACATTTATTGTTGAACCAAAAAAAAGGAGGTCTTATTTTCGGGGGGATGCCTTATATTACAGCGAGAGGCAAAACTGGAAGTAGGTCTTATTTTCGGGGGATGTCGTATTTTCGGGGAAACACGGTAGTTAATAGTCAGTCATTTTTCTGATATGATGTGTGTTATCTAATATGGGCAACTATTATCCACTGCACATCTCAGTTGGGTGCTAACTTTGTTAAACTGTGCCTTTTACAGCTGGCTGTCCCTGGCTGGTGATCACAGACTTTGGTTGCTGTTTGGCAGATGAAAATATTGGCTTGAGATTGCCTTTCACCAGCTGGTATGTGGATCGGGGAGGCAATGGCTGTCTTATGGCACCTGAGGTAATTTCTGATGTATATGAGCCTCAGTAAGTAATTATAGCCTGTAGTAGGTAGTGACATATGTGTAGTGCTGTTGGAAGTATAAGATCCAGTAAAGTCCATTAACATAAATAGGAGCAGGATTAGATCCAAAGTAATGGATTTGGGGAACACCAAACCTTCCCCTTTGCCCTATATACCTTCCCCACCACAAGATGAGAAATCTGAATGGCATTCAAACACATCTATATTAGTCAATACTTGGTGAAAGCCTCTTCATTATTGGTTATCTTGCCATTCTTGCCTAGTACTATGCCCACTAACTTGGTATGTTGGCTGCTGCAGGTTGTTGTGGGTGTGGCATTGTCTGTCTAGTTTATCGCCCCACAGAGCTTCCTGCCATGGAGTTCTATCTCCAATAGCATTGCTTAGATTAGAGGATTCATGGTCTGATTGGCACTACCATGTGGTTAAATGTCTCTGATAAAAACATTAGAATGGTCACACCGGGTCAGACCATAGATCCATCTAGCCCAGTATCCTGTCTTCCAACAGTGGCCAATGCCAGGTACCCCAGAGGGAATGAACAGAACAGGTAATCATCAAGTGATCCATCCCCTGTCGCCATTCCCAGCTTCTGGCAAACAGGCTAGGGATACTATCCCTGCCCATCCTGGCTAATAGCCATTGATGGACCTATTCTCCATGAACTTATCTAGTTCTTTTTTGAACCCTGTTACAATTTTGGCCTTCTATAGGTATAGACCTTTTGAGTTCTATAGTTCAATTTTGGCCTTCTATAGGTATAGACTTTTGAGTTCTATAGGTTGACTGTGCGTTCTGTGGAAAAATACTTCCTTTTGTTTGAATCCTAGAATCATAGAATATCAGGGTTGGAAGGGACCTCAGGAGGTATCTAGTCCAACGCCCTGCTCAAGCAGGACCAATCCCCAACTAAATCATCTCAGCCAGGGCTTTGTCAAGCCAGACCTTAAAAACCTCGAAGGAGGAGATTCCACCACCTCCCTAGGGAACCCATTCCAGGGCTTTACCACCCTCCTAGTGAATTTTTTTTTCCAATATCCAACCTAAACCTCCCCCTCTGCAACTTGAGAGCATTACTCCTTGTTCTGTCATCTGGTACCACTGAGAACAGTCTAGATCAGGGGTAGGCAACCTATGGCACGCATGCCAAAGGTGGCATGCGAGCTGATTTTCAGTGGCACTCACACTGCCCAGGTCCTGGCCACCGGTCTTGGGGGCTCTGCATTTTAATTTAATTTTAAATGGAGCTTCTTAAACTTTAAAAAACCTTATTTACTTTACATACAACAATAGTTTAGTTCTATATTATAGACTTAGAGAAAGAGACCTTCTAAAAACATTAAAATGTATTACTGGTACGTGAAACCTTCAGTTAAACTGACGAAATGAAGACTTGACACACCACTTCTGAAAGGTTGCTGACACCTAGTCTAGATCCATCCTCTTTGGAACCTCCTTTCAGGATGTTGAAAGCAGCTATAAAATCCCCCTTCATTCTTCTCTTCTGCAGACTAAACAATCCCAGTTCCCTCAGCCTCTCCTTGTAAGTCATGTGATCCAGGCCCCTAATCATTTTTGTTGCCCTCCGTTGGACTTTTTCCAGTTTAGCCACGTCCTTCTTGTCATGTGGGGCCCAAAACTGGACACAGTACTCCAGATGAGGCCTCACCAATGCCAAATAGAGGGGAATGATCAAGTCCCTTGATATGCTGACAATGCCCCTACTTCTACAACCCAAAATGCCATTAGCTTTCTTGGCAACAAGGGCACACTGTTGACTCATATCCAGCTTCTCATCCACTGTAACCCCTAGGTCCTTTTTTGCAAAACTGCAGCCTAGGCATTCGGTCCCAAGTCTGTAGCAGTGCATAGGATTCTTCTGTCCTAAGTGCAGGACTATGCACTTCTCCTTGTTGAACCTCATCAGATTTCTTTAGGCCCAATCCTCTAATTTATTCAGGTCCCTCTGTATCCTATCCCTACCCTCCAGCTTATCTACCATGCCTCCTGGTTTAGTTTCATCTTCAAACTTGCTGAGGGTGCAATCCATGCCATCCTCCAGATCATTAATGAAGATATTGAACAAAACCAGCGCCAGGACTGACCCTTGGGGCACTCCACTTGATCCTGGCTGCCAACTAGACATGTAGCCGTTGATCACTACCCGTTGAGCCCGACAATCTAGCCAGCTTCTGTCCACCTTATAGTCCATTCATCCAGCCCATACTTCTTTAACTTGCTGGCAAGAATATGGTGGGAGACCGTATCAAAAGCTTTGCTAAAGAAAGCAGAGTGGGATTGTTTTACACCTGCTGCCTATTCATTTCATTTGGTGGCCCCTAGTTCTTGTGTTATGAGAAGGAGTAAGTAACACTTCCTTATGTACTTCCTCCACACCAGTCATGATTTTATAGATCTCTATCATATCCCCCATTTAGTCATCTCTTTTCCAAGTTGAAAAGTCCCAGTCTTGTTAATCTCTCCCCATACGGAAGCCATTCCAAACCCCTAATCATTTTTGTTGCCCTTTTCCAAGTCCAATATTTCTTTTTTGAGATGGGGTGACCATATCTGATGTTGAATTCATCAAGAGAACATCAATACAGAACTCCGTGCTGGACAAACTCCCATTAATATCGTGAGCAACTGAAAATGGAAAAAAAAATTAGTGTTACAAGGTGGTAGTTGGTCTTGCACATAAAAATAAGAAATTCCAAATTTTGACTGCCTTCCATTTGTGTTGCCTCTTCTACTTAGAATCAGAGAGGTAGCCGTGTTAGTCTGGAATAGCAGAGGTAACAAAAAGTCCTGTGGCACCTTAAAAACTAACTAAAGTATTGAAACATAAGCTTTCGTGGGCTAATACCCACTTCGTCAGATGCTGCTTGCATCTGACGAAGTGGGTATTAGCCCACGAAAGCTTATGCTTCAATACTTTAGTTAGTTTTTAAGGTGCCACAGGACTCTTTGTTACCTCTTCTACTTAGCTTTTACAAGGGTCTCGGAACAGTGAGTTCTCCTACACAGCTTCTGTGTAGCAATTCTTGCTTTATTATCAAACTAGTAGTCATTCCTCTGCATCATGGTGAAATCAATTGTGTTTCCTTTCCCTCCCTCCGTTACCAGTAGTCCTAACATGTGGGAAGGGATCCCTAGCCTGGCATTGGTATACTGGGCAGGGATGCTTTTGACTTTCATGTGGTGTGAAATGGAACGCAGGGTTCCCTTATAAGGCCACTATCTGAAGTCTCTCTTCAGCTACCCAAGTAATAGATCCCTATAAATACTAAGCTGAGTGCAAGCTTTAGTCAGAGGTAAGAACTGAATTGATAACCATGGAAATGCTGACCTGATGAACAGAAGTAGATTTATCCAAAGGTTAAACAAACGTATGCTGTGTATTTCTAGCTTTCCATATATTTCCTATGGTCTTTCTGATGCAGGTGGTCACAGCAATACCTGGTCCAGGTGTCCTGATTGACTACAGTAAAGCAGACGCGTGGGCAGTTGGAGCAATAGCGTATGAAATCCTTGGACTGTGTAATCCTTTCTATGGCCAAGGAAGGTCCTCTCTGGAAAGCAGAAGGTACCAAGACGACCAACTCCCAGCATTACCAGATACTGTGCCCTTCACCGTGAAGCAGGTGGTAAAGATGCTACTTCAGCGGGATCCCAACAAGGTGAGAGACCTTGCAACTGTTGTCGTGAGTGGGGTTTTAACAGGCTGTCAGTTGCGTAGCAGTCACTTTCCTGAGAGTATTGTGTTAGACTGTTTGTACAGTGCCTAGCACAATGGGGTCCTTGACCATGACTAGGGCTCCTAAGCGCTATGTTGGGGTAATAATAGAAAACTACCATAGGACTTTAATGAAAGGGTGATGCAATAGAAAGATCTTGGTACCTGACACTTCTTTGCATCTTACAGTGAAGTTATATTATGAAAGGGTGGCATGGAATGGAACTTGACTGAATTGGGAACTCAAGTAGAATAGCTTGACAGCAACAGTCCCCAAAAGCCTTCCAATTAGAAGTGAAAAAAATGAGAAGATGCTTGAAAGCATCTCAACAGTATACATCTGGTATGTCTGTTCTAACTCCTTTCATTGGGCTCAGCTGATCTTCTTTCACTTCTTTCAGAGACTGTCAGCTCGAGTTGCAGCTAACGTGCTCCACTTAAGCCTCTGGGGTGAAAATATTCTAGTCCCAAAGAGTCTGAAACTAGACAAGATGATTGGCTGGCTTCTTCACCAATCTGCTGCCACTTTGCTGATGGATGGACTGGTGGACAGAAGCAGGGTGGAAACTAAGATGAAGACGTGCTTCTTGGCAAATCTGGAGTACGAAGATCTTTGGGAGGCAGCATTTTTACTGTTCTCTTGGAGAAACCATTCTGTCTGAAGGGTTCAGTTCTGTGGGTGGCCCTGCAGTAGATAAACGGCACTTACTAAAAGCATTTGGGAATGTGTCTCATACTTCTGTCTCCCTGGAAGCCTAAAATTCTTTAAGGAAAAATATCTGCAGGCCTGGTGTATGTGTTAATGTAAGAGGTTGAGTTTGCCTACAGAAAGCATTAGTATACAGAGGATTGCTGTCTTACCTGTAGAGAAAACAGCATTGAATTGCTACGAGATTTGGTATGATTTGGAAAGTGTTTGAAGGATATCTAGTCAGCTTCATTCACACCGGAGAATTTAGATTTACTGCGTGAAGCAAATTCCTTTATGCATTGAGGGAAGTATAACATAGCTGCTCTTTACAGAAAACATTACTTTTGCACTTTTGTTAATCATAGTGATTTTGTGTTCGAACTATAAAGGAAGTTGAACTGCTGGTACAAAATGGAATCTGTTTTCTTAAATTTGAAATCAGCATCATTCTTATTAAAATGATAATACGATATTCCTCGGAAGCCATAGATACATTTTACAAAACGACAGCCAAGAGCATCATGATTGAGCTGTTTATCTGTGAGGAGTTCTGTCAGGAGCTGCGGGGTGGGTTATAAAATGCACAGCCAAAGTACTTACCTAATTATATGTCAGATGCCATAGGGGCACTCAGTATAGAACAACTAATTTCTATTTTCTGATTGAGTTGCTGTAATAACATTTTTATCCCTTTGAGGGCTCTCACCAACTCTAATATCCACATCTGAATTTCACAAGCCAGACTTGCAGTGTTTGAGCTGAACTGAAATACCAAATCCAGATAACCCCAGGCTTTTGAGAAATTTGGACTCAGATCTTGATCTGAACTAAGCAACTGAGTCGCATCTCTGATCACAGCAGGTCAGTACTTGGACCACTGAGGCAGTCATGCGGCCTTTTAGACTGTGTAGATCTAGTTCTTTTAACCAGATTTAAAATTCCTTCCAGGGACATTCTAGTATTTCAGTATGCCAGGCTCAGAGATTATTGCATCATGGTTTGAGAGGAGGGTGAAAGAGGACATGGGGTTAATGGCTCTTTCGGTAGTTATGCTTCACACTGTTCCTTATGTAGACACCCAGTTTTCTGTTTCACTGCTTGGGCTTGTTCTGTGGTTGTAAGGAAGACTCTAATTTTTAACCAGGAACAACTGTTTTAGTGAAAGTATCATGAGACTTTATTGTGTATTGTGGTGTTTGAAAAAGTTCATTTTCCTCTTTGCACAATAAAATGGTGACTGTACTGTTACAATGAATGAAGTCACGCATGCTGTTTTTGTCTCTGTTTACTGTAACAGGACTTAATGCCATTCTGACTTGGGGGTTAATTCATGTTGGGACGAGGTCTTTCAACTTTACTCTTCTGTTGCATGCTAAATAGTTGTTTGGGTGTGATCTCGAAAGCATCATCAGCTCCTTCAAGTCCAGCCCTCAGGATTCAATTTATTCTCATGCTCCACCGCTAAAGATAACTATTAAGTTTAGTTTTTCAAAGAGCAGTTCAGCACCATTTGGGGAACAAACCAAGCACCAGGATTGATCAACATATTCCTGAAAGTTCTGAACATTTTCTTGGTAACTTGCTTATATTCTTATTTCAAGGAGATCGGTAGGACTGTGTGGTGAGAGACGGAGAGCTGTCAGTGAATCACTACACAGTACAAGCTGCCCAAAGTAGCATGGGTCTTGTAAGTAGTTTTGCAATGTTTTTAAACATGTTTTATTTCAGGCGTCTTCTCCATTCACTTGTAAGATATTATGGAAATGTCAGTTGCAGATTGCATTGCACTGGAGTAAGTCTGCTTATAGAAATTGGCACCGTTCATTTTATAATGTAGTCACTGAGCTATGTGTTTTCATAGCTAACATACCCGAAAGTGTATTAGCTGACTAACATAACCAGCCACCTAATTTGAACCTTTATAGATACCATACAACGATACCGAAATGATTCCACACAGAAGGACCCACAAAGGCACAGCATCTGCGAAGATTCAGGAAAATCAAAGGAAACACTCACACACCGCCTCTGTATTATGTAACACCCTGTAGGAGATCTGAGGGCTAGTAACCTCAGTGAGGCACTGCTGATAGTAGTTGCATAACCACTGCTGAGTTGAAATCTCTGAGATTGCAGCTTGTAGGGAGGGGTAAACAGTCACTTTTCTGAGAGCTTTCAACCGCAGCAGTGAATTCGCAGCTGCTCTTTTATGAAAAGGGGTTCATTGGGACATGTGCCACAGCATTTGTTAATTTTCACTTTAACTAGAGAACTGAGCCTGCCATCAGCATTTATTTGCAGGAAGAGGTATGGTCAGAAGTTCTACCCTGGAACCAGGTTGCTTTACACATGTGAATGCCCTTCCTGTGTCCAAAAAGCCCCAGTCTGCAGAACAGTAGGGAGTGGAGGTAGAAAGATAGCATTTGCAAACCGGATCAGACCCATCCAAGCCAGTATCCTGCTTTTCACTGTGAAAAACTTGCTTCCACGCTTCAATGGAAAGTGAAGAAAAACTCAAGAGTGCACATAGCTAGTTGTGTAGGGGACTCTTTTGAACTCTGCATGCAATCACCTGGCATCCTGAAGTAGGAAGTTTGCTACTTACAATGCACCTAAGTATTCCAGGTAATTATTGGCAGGGACCATCTGTGAGACACAATGTGCTACGTGAAGACAAAACCAAAAGGAGCAGAGGACCAGGGTTCCAATTACAAAGCAGAGGACATTGAGATATTAAATGCACATTCCTAGAGGAGACAAAGGTAAAGACATGTCCGATGCTTTGATATAGATGGAGAAAAGAGGTGTGGTGATACTTCACCAATTAAGGCTGGAAAGGCAGATGCTTCAACTAACTACCCCGGAGCACACCCTTTTCTAACCAATCTCTCCACATCGCAACACTCTTCATGTTTTCACCCATCTTGACTCAAGACCTTTCGGACTGCTGCAGTCCAAACATCTCACAGGTTCCTTGCATCATCTGAGTCAAGCCAGTTTGCTATGAAACACAGGTGAACCTCGGGTATTCAGTCTGGTCTGATCTTGTTCAGCCCAGCTGCCAAAATTAGATCTGGGAGGAGGACAACAATTCTGTTTCTCAGGAACCTTTTGAGGGTTTGAAATTTATTTTCATTCCACATTGGACCAAAACTAAAACCTTTTGACTGTTTTTGTGAAAATTGAAATATGTTGAAGCATTAGCTTTTTGATGTGGGAAGGTTAGGTGAGAGGTACAATCTCTGCTCTGCTTCATTCAGAGCAGGGATTTTCATCCTAGGTAACTCTGAATCCGGCAGAGCAGGGGCTCGAACCTGGGTTTCCATCATCCCAGGCTAGCAGCCTTGCCACCAGGGAGCAGAGCACTGGTGTACTCTTGCATGCACACAAAGTATTCTTGCTGAAAAGTGCCTCAGAGCTGATGTGTCTTCATGAAATGTTTCAGCTTTGCTGAAATTTCAGTTTGTTGACAATGTTCCAACCATCTCTAGCCAAGATTAATATTGTTTTTTAAAAGGTTGCAGGTTCACACTTGCTAAAAGTGGGAACACCGGAGGTTGTGAAGCAAAGAAATGCTGAGTATCCATCGTCAGAATGTATTTAACCCCCTTGGTGAATGCCATCACTGGAAGCTTTTGGTCACAGCTGGATTCTGGCAGAGACAGATTTCAAAAATTGCCAAAATTCTGGCAGTTTTCGGATATACACTGACATTATTCACAGCTGCACAACAAGGAGTTGTCATTTCTTGGACTTCCTGCTATGAGAGTTCATATCACTTGGGTAGTAATTGAAAATGTGATAAAACTCTAGGATTGTATTACTTCCAACCCAAAGTCTTTTATATTGACTAAGGCCTAGGCTTCCCTGGGGACTTGCCCTGAGTCCAGTCATCAGGGGCTGGTTACCAGGATAGCTGCCCCAGTGCATAGCCCCTAGAAAGGGAAGGCTGCAATTTTTACTGCTTCAGCTTAGGTTGCTTTAAGTGCTACAGCTGCATACAAGGACTCTGTGTATACGCTTGGGGTTTGCACTAGGTCAGCTGGGCATCCATAGCTGGAACTGGAGAAATCTGCGTAACTCCCTTGGAGAACAGTCTGTGGAGATCTCATGCTGAAATCACATGGTCGTTAAGAAAATGTCAAGACAGAGAGTGAGATGTGAAGAAAAAAATTCTTCTCTTTCCCCTAAACCTTTGCGATGATATTGGACCCATTTGAACAGCTGCTGCATTCCCCATTACAGGGTATTGCAGTGGGGGAGTGAAGATAACTCATAATTCGAGTGGTAAATTTGGCAAAGGATCCCTTTGACTACCAGGCAAAGGTAGCCCAGGCCGTTCTGGAGGGAGGCTTGTGACTACCTTTTCCTTTAATCATATGGAGATGCAGCCCACAGGGACTACAGGCTGCTTAATTTAAACTACATGTTGCAGGCTGGAACCTGGCCAAGTCTGGTTACTGTGATAATAATGCTCCATGCGGCACAAATTCAAGTGGCTCCGAGCACTTGGCTGAGTAAACTCTGGGATCCCTGACGCTGCATTTGACGAACCCAGAGTAGGGAACGACTCCACTTCCCAGAATGCAAAGGGAGAAGGGAGGAGGGGCAGAGGAAATTGGTGAAGGGCTGAGTTTAAAGCTGCTGTATCTCTGCTCTGGGACTGGAGGAACAGGGAGGTGTGGATCTGAGTGCTGCACTTTGAACCTGTCAGGGGGAAGGGAGTGAAGGGGATGGACTGAGAGGTGTGTCTCTCTGCAACCCCAGCCACGCTCTGCTTTGAACCTACAGGGCCAGCTGTGGCGGTGTCTGCTGTGCTGGGGGAGCAGAGCTAAGCAGGGGGTGCAGGATGGAGCATCTCTTCATGCCTGGCAGCCAGCTGCTCTGGAGATCGCTCTGCAAGGAGCGACTCTGCCTTCGGAAGTTCTCAGCAACTTTCCTGGCAGCCAAGCTCCAGCCACCTTTGCTGAGCAGCCCCAGAGCTGCGTGGGCCACAGCTCACCCCACTGCAGACTGCTCCCTGCCTGGCTTCCATCGGGGGGCCTTGGGGAGCCTGCTGGCTGGGCAGGGTGCCCCTTGCCGCTTTCTCACGGGTTCCAGCTTCAACGTGCCTCCCAGCGCTCAGTTGGTAGCCAGGCCCGTGGGGGTCTGCTCCATGATGAAGCTGCCCGTTCAGACTTCACCAGAGGGACTGGATGCTGCTTTTGTTGGGGTGCCCCTTGACACGGGAACCTCCAACCGTCCCGGCGCAAGGTAAGGCACAGCGCTTCGGCTAAGATCTGAGGAGGGGGAAGCCACAACCCATGGGATATAGGGGCCTGTCTAGTCAAGAAAAATCCCAGGGGAGTCAATGCTAGTGAAAGATATGGGACTGACAGCCCCATAGCATGCAGGCCTCTATTCCCGGGAACAGATATGGCCGAATGCAAGATTTCCCTGTACTACCCTGCCAGTCCGCCTCAGCCCCGTCCTGTAGGGGACCAAGCGGGGGAGGGTGGTTTGGTCTTGGTACCCATTCAGTCCAGTGACGGTGCTCATTGTCAGAGTGGTTTTGTAATGGGACAATCAGGGTCCAGACACCCCAGGGGGTCTGAACGCCAAAGAATTTGCAGTTGAATCAATGGATTGAATAGATTATTATTGTACTATAAAAACACATTGAGAAAAGTTTTTTTTATGAAAACTGGTGAGGTGCTGGTAATAAATATCAGTGTGATGTATTTATGGGTGGTGCATAGAGTTATGTTTGAGCGCTGAAAATATGTTTGTTTTGGAGAGAGCTGATAAACCAGCTTGCCTTAGACCAGGGGTGGGCAAACTACAGCCCGTGAGTCCCTCCCTCCTGCCCGGCCCCTGAGCTCCCAGTTGGGAGCCTCCCCCTGGCCCGTCCCCCACTGTCTCCCCTCCCCCTGCAGATTTAGCATGCCACGCGGGCAGGGCTTCAGCAGTATGGTCGGCTCCGGTGGGCCTGCGCGCTCCTGCGGGGCAGCGTGTCTGGCTCCGACAGGCTGCGCGGTTGTCGGACACACTGCTCTAAGCGGCGTGGTAAGGGGGCCAGGGCCGGGGGGTCGGATAAGGGGCAAGGGGTCCCAGGGGGCGGTTGGATGGGGTGGAAGTTCTGGCGGGGCGGTCAGGACGGGAGTTGGATAGGGTGTGGGAGTCCTGGGGGTCTGTCAGGAGGTGGGGGTTCAGAAAGGGGTCAGGGAGCAGAGAGAGTTAGATAGGGGATGGAATCCTGGGGCGGCAGTTAGGGGCAGAGGGTCTTGGGAGGGGTCTGTCGGGACAAGGAGCAGGTGGGATTGAATGGGTCAGGGTTCTGAGGGGGGCAGTCAGGGGCTGGGAAGTGGGAGGGGGTCACATGGGGGACAGGGGCCAGGCTGTTTGAGGAGGCACAGCCTCCATACAATTGCAACCCCAATGTGGCCCTCCTGCCAAAAGGTTTGCCCATGCCTGCCTTAAACAAAGGAATGTGGATTTATCTGTCTAGATCAGGGTGGGCAAAATGTTTGGCCCAAGGGCCACATCTGGGTGGGGAAATTGCACGCAGAGCCATGAATGCAGGGCTGGGGCAGGAGGTTAGAGTGTGGCAGGAGGCTCAGGGAATGGGGTTGGGGTGAGGAGGGGTGCAGGGGTTCGGACTGTGGACTCCAGCCTGGCGCCACTTACCTTGAGTGGCTCCGGGGTGGCAGTGGGCTGCCTGCCTGCTCTGGCCCCAGCTCCGTGCCACTCCCGGAAGCGGCTGTCACCACATCCCTGTGGCCCCTGGGGTTGGGGGAGGAGGGGCAGAGGGCTCCGCATGCTGCCCTCGTCCTGCGGGTACCTTCCCCGAAGCTCCCATTGGCTGCAGTTCTCCGTTCCCAACTGCTGGGAGCTGCGGGGGGTGATGCCTGCAGGGGAGGGCAATGCCTGGAGCCCTCTGTCCCCCCCACCCTTCCCCCAGGGGGAATGTTGTGCCAGCCATGAGACTGGCAATCCCATGAGCTGGATCCAAAGCCCTGATGGGACGGATCCGGCCTGCAGCCCATAGTTTGCCCACCCCGGTCTAGATCAACCTCTATAAGCCAAAGGACAATGAAAGTACATTTATATATGAGGTAAACGGAGCAATCAGCTAACAAACGGCAGCATACTGGGGACTCTTGAGTCAAAAACAATGAACTTTTTGGCAAAAGATAAAGTAGAGCAAAAAGACATTCTAGTTATCCATCACTTATGGGACCACTGAGGCTGTGAAGTCCCCTCCTACCTAAATGGCTGGGAATTTGAGTGAGTAACCTGCTTAGGCAAAGTATGTAACTTGTTAAAAATAAGCTTCAGTCACTAGAAAGCATCTTTGTTTTGTTTTGTTTGTAACCATAGCAGTCTATTTTCCTCTGGCTTAGTATCACTTATATTTAGGGATTTTATTAACAACCTTATTCTTAGTTTTGCTATAAACCGTCTCAGTTAGGGTGACCAGATAGCAAGTGTGAAAAATTGGGACATTGGTTTTTTTGGGAGGATAGTTGTGCATATAATACAAAGCCCCTAATATTGGGACATCTGGTCACCCTAATCTCAGTGCTGTTACGTTGAAGTAAGTGGGAGTCTTTAGCTAACCTAACAGGTTAATGTGTACGTTGTCTCTGTGGAGGCAGCAAACCTAATAGTGTCCATAAGTGTCCAGTGAGCGTGATTGGATGCTGCAGGGTGAGGTCCACGTCAGGCTTTTGATTCACAAGCATAGTCTAAGCACTTCAGCAGACGGATCATGTGTGGCTCCAGTCAGAGACTTTATTGTAAATCTAGCGTGGCTGGCAAAGAGTTTCAAAAGCATCTGAGAATTGAGGATGTCCAAATGGAGACAGTTCAAAGGAAGCGGAGGTTAAAAAGGTGGGCGTTCAGCATTTCCGAAAAGCAGGCCACCCGGAATCCAAGTCGCATGTGTAAATCTTTGCATACGCTCTAGAGTTGCAGGAAGTTCTCTGTCTGGATCTACAGATGGCCTATCTGTTGAAGCCATTAGGCCATACTCATCTGAGGTAGACGATCACAGCCACAGTGTAATAGTCCCACTTGAAACGTTTTCTCCAATGGTCTTTCCAACCTTCCACTCCTAAGTGTCTAGGTAGGAGGAGCGTGTGCCCAGGCAGCCACGTGATCAGAATCCCTGGGTTCTATGGAAGTTTCCTCCTGGAACCATCCCAGATAACGACGTGTGGGGTTCTTTCCCTTCCAGGTTCGGCCCTCGCCATATTCGAGCCGAGTCAGGCATGGTGAGGACGTATAACCCCAGCACCGGGGCAGCACCTTTCCATTCCCTCATGGTTGCTGACATTGGTGATGTGAACGTGAACCTCTACAACCTGCCGGACAGCTGCAGGCAAATCCGAGAGGCCTATCAGAAGATTGTGGCAGCCGGCTGCATTCCCCTCACGCTGGGTAAGGAACCTAGGGCAGGGCCCAATCTCATGTTTTGCTGTTAGAACACCAAGTGAGCACCCGGAAGAACCACAGGATCCATTGAAGCCACCGCCCCACTTCTACCCCGTACACTGCAATGGAGACAAGAGTGCAACAGAGCTCCTCTCTCCTCCTCCCCATGGAGATCATTCAGTCCCTTCAGCTGCTCCCACACCTTTGTGCTGCTGGTTCAGAGAGGCGCCTCTCCTCCGACCTGCTGCAGCGAGGGGCAGCTGAGAGGAGTCCTCTCTCCCCACTGCAGCCCTGGGGAAGCCTGCACCCCAAACTCCTCCTCCACAGCCCCACCCCAGACCCTCTGCCCCAGCCCTGAGCCCCTTCCCGCACCCCTAACCCCTCATCCCTGGCCCCACCCCAGAGCCTGCCCCCCCAGCCAGAGCCCTCACTCCAACACGCCCAGCTCTCTGTCCCAGCCCTGAGTAGGGGTCCAGTGACTCCAGAATATACATCTCTATACCAGGTGTCCGCATTTAGAAGCTGGCCTTGAGTACCAGCTACAGCAAAAGAATGACAGCTGAGTGGGTTTTTCAGAGCGTTTAATAAGAGACGCTGCCCCTTTGAATACTATCTGCTACTAATTTAAAGCTGCAGGGAAGGTAATGAGATGAACGAAAGGATGATCTCTCTCTCTTTGTGAAGTGCTGACGTGTTCTCCTACAAGAGGAGAGGTGCAATATGAGTGTAGCTTGCTATGGACTGGAAAATATATTTGATGAGTGCTGGCCTGTTCTTGTTACAAAGCATGTTCTCTGTCCCCTGTCCCGTTGTAGGTGGCGATCACACAATAACATACCCGATCCTGCAGGCAGTGGCAGAGAAGTAAGTTTAAAAGCTGAAAATGGAGCATGTTTAAAAAGCTGATACCTTGTGCTGATAGAAGTGTCGTCCCCCTGGAGTTGTCGAGTCTCTAGTATACTGGGAAGTTCATAGAAATGTCAGGCTGGAAGGGACCTTGAGAAGGCATCTAGTCCAGCTCCCTGCACTGTGGCAAGGCGAATTATACCTAGACCATCCCTGACAGAAACCTGTCTAACACCTTCGTATAGACTGCCTACAGCGGGGATTCCACAATGTCCCTTGGAAGCCTTAACTAGTGTTATAGTCAGAAAGTTTATTTTCCTAATCTCTAACCTAAATCTCCTTCACTGCAGATGAAGTCCATGACTTCTTGTCCTACCTACAGTGGACATGGAGAACAATCGATCACCGTCCTTTTTCAAACAACCCTGAACATATTCAAAGACTGTTATCTGATCTCGCCTCACTTGTCTTTTCTTAAGGCTAAATGTGCCCAATTTTTGTAACTTTTCCTCATAGCTCAGGCTTCCTAAACCTTATATCATTTTGGTTGCTCTTCTCTGGACTCTCTCCAATTCATCCATATCTTTCTTAGTGTGGTGCCCAGACCTAGACACAGTACCCAAGCAGAGGCCTCATTATTGCCTAGTGTAGTGGGGCAATTTGCCTCCCTTCTCTTACCTCCAACACTTCTGTTTATACAGCCCAGAATGTCGTTAGCCTTTTTCACCACAGCATCACATCGTTGGCTCATAATCAAATTATGATCCACTATAACCCAATATCCTTTTCAGCTAGTTCCTTAAGTACCTTAAGATGAATCTCATCACGCCCTGCTGCCTCAAATACATCTAATTTAAAGAAATATTCTTTAACTTATTCTTTCTCTATTTTGGCTTGCATTCCTTCCCCCTGGTTCTTAGTATTGGGTCACAATTTACCTTTGTAGTGAAGACCATAGCAATACAGGCATTACACAGCTCAGCCTGCTTGAGGTCGTCCGTTATTAGCTCTCCCTCTCTGCTAAACGGTGGACCTACTCTTTCCTTTGTCTCTCTCATCCTACTCGTGTATTCACGGAACCTCTTCTTATTGCCCTTTGTTGCCTGGTAGGTGTAACTCATTTTGTGCCTGTCTTTCTGATTTTGTCCCTACATGCTTGTGCTCTTCTTTTATACTCCTCATCAGCAATTTGTCTGTGTTTCCACATTTTTGTAGGCTTCCTTTTTTTAATTTTCAAGTCATTAAAGAACTCCTGATGGAGCCATTTTAGCTTCCTACTGTTCTTCATATCTTTCAAATGGCTCCTCAGACATTTGAGGTACCAGGGTTCATGTAATCCAACAGGGTTGGAGAGTCATGTGAGGAATAAAGTCAGGCTGCAGCAGTATCTGTCAATCAAGCTGCTGGCAATTTTCCTCCTTGCTCCTCTCACTTATCCAGAGACTGTTTGTGCTGATCCCAGCTGGCATCTTGTGTCCGAACTCTATCTCTGGTGATCTTTGCCTTCGAGTTAATTGGTGAGAGATCATGTGTTTATTGCCTTCCTGAACTGCTGAATAGTAAGATGCCTGCTGGGAGGTCTGAATCCATATGCATTTAGGGTGGGAAGAAGACGCTGACAAGTCAGTTGTATGATCTGTTTGGAGTTTAGATCTCTATCCTTGTGAAGAATCCAAGATTTTATGCTGAAGAATTGAACAGGGTCAGAAATACCGTAAGCACCCGTGAGCATGTGATGCATGTGAGCCTGGGACTGGAGTTAAGGTGTTGTTTGTGCCTGCTCCGTCCCAATTAGGCATGGTCCTGTGGGACTGGTGCACGTGGATGCTCATACCGACACGGGAGACACGGCCCTGGGGGAGAAGATCTACCATGGGACGCCGTTCCGACGCTGCGTGGACGAGGGGCTCCTGGACTGCAAACGCGTGGTTCAGATCGGAATCAGAGGCTCCTCCTACGCCCCGGATCCCTATAAATACTGCCGGGACCAGGTAGTGTACACTGCTGCCCAAACCTTCTCAGCCTGTGCAGTCAGGGCCAAAATGGCCACTGATTTCAGAGCTGGGGATAACGGTACGTCTCTCTCCTTCCTGAGGGGGCTGTGGTGAGGTTACTGAGTGGGTGCGGGACGTGTTTTGAAATCCTCAGACAAAAGGCGCAAGGTGATATTGTGCATTGACTGCTGCCATTGCGCGGAACGCTTCGCCCACTCCAAGCAACTAAGACACTTGGAGGAGGGAAAGTTCACCCACTACCATTCTTTTCATTTATTGTCCCCTCCTCCTCCTTCTGCGCTGGACTCTCCTGCCCCCTCATTGCTCTCTTGCCCGGCCTGTTTCCTGCAGCATCTGCCCTTGCTCAGCTTCACCTGTGGAAAAAGTGCTTCTTGCCAGGGTGAAGCCATAGTCTGTCCTATGTGGGGGGTGTAATGGAAAAGGGAGTAAAGGCGAGACCACACAATGGCTGGAAGCACCAGTTATGATTCGCGGAAGACACTTGCTTTGGCCAGCGAGAGTTGTTTGCATAAACACGACACTGGACCGCTGCTCTCTCCACCTGTTTTCTTTCCCCAGCGGCACATTTCAGGCACTGGGCCCTCCACATTTTTTGACCTTCCTCCAACAGGGTTTCCGTGTTGTCCTGGCTGAAGACTGCTGGCTGAAGTCACTGGTACCACTGATGGGGGAGGTGAGAAAGCAGATGGGAGCCAAACCCATTTACATCAGCTTTGATATTGATGGACTAGACCCTGCCTATGCCCCTGGCACAGGGACACCTGAAATTGCGGGACTCACACCTGCGCAGGTAAGGAGCTGCTCAGCCTTTATATCTGAATGTGCAGAGTGGATGCTGAGAAAACCTGGCTCCCTTGAAAGGAAGTCTCAGGGCTTACACCTTCCGCCCCCTAGAAATCTAAGGGTCAAGGATCTAAATGGGATTTAGATGGCTTTAAACAAGAAAAGTGGCATATCGAGAATTGAAAGCATTGAGAACTCCTATTGTGCCCTCCCTACAATTGGCATTTACCCTTCTATTATAGGAAAAGCCACTGCTAAGGGAAATTGAGCTGATATATAGTTTGATGGTGTCTCATCTAATCTGCTTTCTGCTCATTCCGCTTCAGAATATAACAAACAAAGAGCACTGGGTTACAGCAGTGATTTTGGATGGGAATTGTATAGACTGTATCTTCACCGATTTCATATCCGCTGTGGTTAAAAACGAAAACACCCCCTCGGCTATTTAACTATATAGAATGTTTTCCAAGTTAACAATTTGGGTACCCAGTAACTAGTCTTTTATTACCTTCCCTAGGCTTTGGAGATCATTCGTGGTTGCCAAGGACTGAATATAGTGGGATGCGACCTTGTGGAAGTTGCACCAATATACGATGCTTCTGGTGAGTCAAAGGAAATATTTGGGACAATAAAGCAAACGTAGAGAACTGCTACATCCAATGTTTGTCCTGTTTAGCTGTGGGCACTTGACGCCGGCTATAGAGTTCAAAACAAAATGACAAATATTTGGTCCTGGGCCGTTTGAGCATCGCTAGAGAACATAGTGATGGCTGTTGGAAATATTTATAGTCAGCTGTTCCTACTCCCTGTATTAGACAATTCAAACAGCATGTGGCAGGAAAATATTTAAGAAAATGCAGAGGAGTCCTTAGAAATCTAGCAACAGTTATTTCAGGATATGCTAGAGTGTGTTACCACCAGGATGTTGGGGACAAATCATGCTGTGTAAACAAGAGGCCACAGCTCTTGTATAACCAAGGTGTGGATTCCTCAGCATTAGTCAAAACTCAGCTCAGTAAGAGCTGGAAATTGCAAAGCACTTGTGAATGAACTGCTGTGTTTGTGTAACTCTGTACTTCCATTCTGCAGTTCCAGAGGACCTTCAGTTCTAGCACCTCAAACGCTAATGATCTGACCCACTTGGTCCCCTTGTAGGAAGCAGCGCGGGACAGGCCACTGCTTCCTACAGCTCCCATTGGCCGGGAATGGCGAACCGCGGCCAGTGCGAGCTGGGAGCGGTCGAACCTATGGCCACTCGGGTAAACGAAACATCTTGCGGCCAGCCAGGGGCTTACCCTGGCCAAGCCACGGAACAAGTTTGGGAACCCCTGCACTAAAGCATTTAACAGAACTACACTGGTAGTTGACCAGCACAGACAGATTTTCACTGCTGTGTGGCTTTTAAGTGTCTGGTCTCCATCAGGCAAGGGAATTTCTGCAGGAGCAGGCCATTGACTTGACTGAGGCTCTGCCAGAATGGAGTCAATTACAGGACTGGGGCCTTCATAGCGGGGGGATAACTCCTTACTCCGGTAGCAACGACTTTCTGACTGACCCGTTCATTGGAAGCCATTAACTAGTCATGGATTTTTCTTTGTTTGTAGGTAACACAGCCCTCATGGGAGCAAATCTGCTGTTTGAAATGCTGTGCGCACTCCCGCGCGTCAAAATGATGTAAAGCTGCATAGGGCGGGCTCCAGCGTATGCAAATAAAGCTGCATATACTTGACTTAATAATAATAATAATAATATACAAATTCTTCAACATAATAGGAATGAAGAAAGAAGCCTGAATGGAACACCTCAGTCAGATTTTGCTTTTCGTTTCTGCCCTCCCTCTCTCTCTGCAGTAAGAGATGGGGCAAGGGAAAGTTAAGTTTTGGGGTAGAGAATAAAAGCCATTCCTCACCAGACAAAGTCATTTCAAGCTCCTCGTATGTTATAAGCGGTAGCTAGAAGAGATGCTGGAATCAAGACGGCGGGCGGGATTAATGTTCACATTACTGTAGTAATATGGCTCAGTAGCACAGGGTCCAGCAATAGCAGCTTGAAATCTTTCAGTATAAAACCTGGCAGCTATGATCTAAAATGGGGGTTTCTTGTAGAAGTGCCTAGTAAAGATTCCCCCCGACACATTAAAAATAAACCTAGGAGGGGAGCAATATACAGACATAATATAACATCCTGGCTCCCTTCCATGGGCATGGACTAAAACAGAAGATCTTCTGGCCTCTTTCGGCAGTGGATCCAAACTGGCACTAGCTCCCAGCCTTACATTAGGAGATGATTTATGCCAAGGCACTGTGTTCTCTGTCTCAGTGATGGGATGTTTCTAAATCCCATTCATGCATGATTTTCCTAGGGCCCTTAGCTGTCAGCCTTCAGGAGGGCAACAGGAACATTGACTAAAATACAAGGCAGCTTTTGGAAACAGTTGTCCTTGGTTAAGCAGCTTCATTGCCGGAGTGGAGATAACTAGCCCCTTGTGTTTGCTAAATTACGATCAGTTAACAGCCATGGAACTTTTGCCATTAACTCACGTACGCCACAATGCATTATCAAGTTGTCTATTAAAATGCAAGGCCACCTCCTCGTCTCACATTAAAATAGTTTATTTCGGTTGCGAATCAGTAATAATCTTAAAACAAAATGACATTATCAGTGCCTGTTCACACATACAAAAACAAAAATTCAAAAAAAGACATTTGCCAAATAAATTATTCCCTCCCCCCCCCCCCCGCTAAGAGTATCAAAAGTGCAAAATATTTACCTGCTTTTCAATCCAATCTCCCAGGCTGCGTTATTGTATTAGTTCCTGGCAAGCTTTTACTGACCGTATGTCAGCCATCACTGCAAAGCAGCTGTGTACCACACTCGGTCAAGGGGAAAGGACAGGTACAGTATTTGGACTCTAGGCTACATTTCCCTGTGTTGTAAAGATGTTTCACTTCAGCTTCTAGGAGTTTTACTGTAAAAAAGCTTGTATTTAGGTTTCTTGCAGAGCAGTACATTAGCACTGAAAACTTCCTCGCTCTTAGCTCAAGGAAGTATCATGCACAAACAGACTGGCCGAGTGCATTTCCTTTGCTATGACGCAAACCAAAGGGCAGGAGTGAGGACAAAAAATGATCCCACGTAAATAGTCTTGTAGCATCTGGAAAAGGATGGAGGGAAAGCAGAGACACTCAATTCCAAGCAGCAGAGAGGTCTTGTGACAGGGCCCTTCTGCCCCAAATGAGGAACGTAACTAGCTGGCTATTACAGCAGGGATACCCTGGCTCAACAGATGAATTCAGAATAGTTGGGGTGTGTCTGAGCCCACAAAAGCTTAGCTGCTCCCTACAAATACAATATACTAATAATAAATCCTATACTTTTACAAATGAGTTGGTTTGATCTCCTGCAACCTTGTTCTACGTTTACTTTTATCCATAACTGAATGGAATCTGTAGCGCCCCCCCCCCCCCCCAGTTGGCTATTTCCTGAGGGTGTATTACTGCGAGTGGTCTCTCCACAAGACCCACATCAATAGGTGTTTATACACAGGGTATGAGTCACCCTTCTGTAGAGAACAAACACAAGGCCTACACACCAGTTGAGCCCTGAATATAGGGGTTTTTAAGTGATGCCTGTAGCCTTTTCCTGGGTCCTTGGACAAGAGGAATTTCTTCTACACAGCACACTTGGGCCCTTAGTTTAAAGCCCTAAAGTTTGACACCGGTTTCTGACGAGCAGATGAGACCGAAACAGCCAGCTTTTGCAAATCCTCCTTCTGGGCCTAACCCACTCCTGGAGCCATTGTTCTGCTGCGTTTAGAATGTCAAAAATGTTCTTTTTGAATCTGAATTCTGCAGTGTGTCCAACTCGGGTTTACAGCGCCGTGTTCTACCAAGCCAGACCCAAAAGGCAGAACCGGCTACAAACACAAGAAAATAACTAGGCTATATCATTACCCAACCCAACTAAAGCACCGGCTTCAACAGAAACAGCATGAAGCGTCAGTCTGCTCTTAAGGCTAGTTCAGGGTCAGTCTAATGCCTGGGGTTTTTAGCATTTTATTTCTGAGTATCTCCTCAGAAGAAAAATCCTCTCCTTCCTTCTCATAGCCTGTGCTCAGGAATCCAACCGGTTCACGCTGCCGGTAAGGACTTTACAGATTAAACTCCATCGGTTTAAGTAACATAGGTAAGGTTGGTTGATTCTAATATTTTAACCTGACAGTAGCCTTATATATAAGAGCATGATGAGTATTGTTCAAGTGTCTTTAGTTAGTTGAAGCACGTGTGTTCGCTAAGCCGAGCAGATTGCAGCAAGTCACCAATTCAGCAAGCCACTATCTCCCCATTAAGCTCTGAGGAGGGTTCAGCCAATCAGGTTGCTTGAATAGTCCTAGATCTCATTTGGGGAAGATGGTGGCTCACTTGGTGGAATATTGATCCATAGTACTGGGCTGCTCTGCTGGAGAAGGGGGGAGGGGAGGGAGGTTTTTAAGTAAATCCCCGTGCTTAGGAGTGCTTCTCAATAAGGTTCAAAATGCTACTCAGAAGTTAATCTCAAACTGAATTAGAGGAAAACTCATGCAGAATTTGGCCATCATGTACCGTAAGGTGACCTACTCATGCAAAGCCTCAAATTCCTATCCAGGTCACTTTGGAGAAGTTTATTAAGTTTACAGGAAGCGTCACAAAGTGACCGTGTCTATATGGATTAACGGGGGGCGAGGGGGAGAGGAAGCAGTAGTGTCACCAGATTAGAGTTCCCTGCTTTGAAAAGAAACCTTCCCCCTTTACCTCGACGTTCAGGTGGCAGCAAGAGACCATTTATTTGTGACTGCTCGTCACTAACAAAAAGCCAACGCTCTGGGCAAGCCAAATGGCTGGTGGAGGAGCCCATTTGTTATAAGTACAGGAACCCCACAGCCTAGAACCAGTCCAGTTTTACACTGAACCAGAGCTTGAAGAGAAAGGCAACCTGTATGTTAAGAAACCTTTGAGCTGAGGATAAAAATAAAGTGAGAGAAGCTGAAACTAAGCATCTTGTAAAGTTCTATCTACAACAAATCTAGTTCCACGTGTAACAGACGATCCGATGACAGCACTTTTGGGGCAACATAGTTCAAAAGTACAATCATTAAAGAATTAAGTTCCTTGATACAAAGAAGTGGCGATATTGTACTAGAGATGTAACATTGTTGTTTGAAAGGTGTCCAAGTTCATTCATTAGCAGGTATTTCAATTTTCTTTGACGTGTCTACTGGCTCATAGCAGCTTATGCCTACAATCTGAGGACGTGGGTAAAGTTATGGCTCTAAGAGAGACAGTCTAAAAATCGACAGAAGCAAAAAGGCATCCAAAAAACAATGGACATTGAAATGGCTCACATCTTTACAGTATTTTCGGCTGTGTTAATCCCCTTCCTTCCCTGCTTAGCTGGTGAAGCTGCACATGGAACTATTACACAAGGAGCATGAAACATGCAGATCGCCCCCTAGCCACCACCGTCTGTAAATACCGACTATCGGTTTGCTACAAGGGAGATACCCCCAACCACACTCCTAAATCACTTACTGCAGGGAAATCTGATCAATAAGAATGCTTGGTATGAGGCCTTTCAGAGTTGCAGAGGCTGGGGAGATTCTGTAGGGTCTTCCCAGTATCACACCATGCACTATGGGCTAAGCATCGGGAAGGGGAAGGTGGCCTGACCTACATAACAAGTTCACTGTGTTCAGTCCACACTGAGTCACCGTTGCGAAGAACTCACAGGTTTCCTTCAACTGAGAAAAAAAACAAGAGACCGGACAGAGGTGATGCAGTGAGCAGGACCTTCAAGGAAAATAGACTGGAGTTTGTCTTAGATAGTACAGCATTCAAATACAAGAACAATTTGGTACAGAGGACTTCAGTACGTTTCATCTTTCACTCCTAGGTCAAAGATGAAGGAAGATACTTCTACTCACTGGGCCTAGGAGAGTTCATCTAAAACCTACTGTCCATTTGTCATGACTGTTTATTCCTGGGAAGAATCGTCCATGGTTGTCATCTTAAAAAGTTTGTAGCGTTAGAATCTCTTTTAAATCCCTTCAGTCTAATGCAGGCCAGGATGGAATATAGAACCTTTGTAAGGAACCTTCTAAGAGACGTTCCATCCATAAGGACAACTTGCTTAATTTGTTTTTAACTTGTTTGGATCCTGGACTGCAGGAGGATTTTCCTCGGGCTTCTCCTGTGTGTAGCAAGGGGTCATAATCCTCACAGGACCCCACGGTTCCCCCTTCATCCCCCGATCTGTGAGGCTTGAAGAGGCAAAAATATTTCTTGTGGCCATTTAGAGCTAGGACGTAACCGGTGTAGTCGCGCTCCAGGAAATGTTTATCGTATTGGTTTGGAATGGGGGCAGCATCCTGGGCAAATTCTAACAAATACTCCAGCCATTCTCTGTGCTTATCGAGGCTCAGGAAGGAGAAATGAAGACAGCTGCTCCTGTGGAAGTGAGAGGGAGCCAATTTAGACTGTGTTCCAATTCAGACCACACACCACCCCGGAAACGTCAAGGTTAGAAACTGAAGGAGAGTTGAAGTAATTTATTTATTTTTTTTGTTGCACAAACTATTTTGACTGACTTACAGTGACAACTGCCTGATTGACAGACAGCCCTGGAAAGTGAAGCCCTGTATTTGTCCAAGTGGCAGTAGAGAGACCTGGAGGGCAGAGTTCAGGCTTCATGGCCCATCCAGTCCTTGGCCTCTTTGCTGAGATTACCCATTGCACCAGTGGCAGTACAGAGGACATGCATCCATTACAAAGTGGACTGAGCCCATCCCCACCCCGCCATTTAATGTTGGCTATCAAACAGCGACCCATTTAAGCCCTCTCGCCCACATGAAGCTGATTATGTTCTTGGGAGCAAGCATGCAAGTATACACGTGACGAAGCAATGCAACAATACACACCCCAAGCCTGTCCACTGCGTGACACCACACAGACCATTCAGAGCATAGAAGAAGCCGTGCTTACCCTGTGAATGTGTAGACTTCCAGGGCAAACTTCTGAAGTAGGCTGGTTTTGGTGGGGTTGGAAAGGATCAGAACCACGTTCATGTGACCCGGCCTCAGGCGCACCAGGTTACTAATATAGGTAACATCTGTGAGCTCAGTCACTTCGACAAAACCCTTTTTGGGAATCCTGCTGGGCAGAGAGAATGACTCAAGTGAAAGTCCATTCATCTGGCGAAGTGGGTCTTAGCCCACGAAAGTGCATGATCCCTAAGATCTGTTAGCCTATAAGGTGCTACAAGACTCTCTGTCGCTCAAGGGAAAGAGGATCTAGTGCAAAGTAACTCAAAACCCATGTAACAATGTGGTGGCTAATCTGGCACAGTGCAGGACCCCTGAAAACTCCCCTCACCCCCGCCCCCCCCCCCCCCGATGCCCTCTATCCAAAGCCTATTAAAACAGTTTATCTTTGGCCTGCTAAAGATTAGATACTCTTTGGCAAATCATTGTCTCTTCATCACTCCAGTCTAGGGGCAAACAGGTGGGTTTCTAAGTGACCGTGTGGCGGGAGGAGGATAGATTCTAAACGTAGGAGATGGAGAAAGGTGGGTGGATGGAAAGCAGGTGGCTGTACAGCCACTTGTCTGTTGCTAATTCAAAGATCTTGGCAGTGGCTCCCTGGTATGACAGGTTTCAGTCACAGCTCAGGGAACAGCTACTTTCTAGTCCTCCATCTCCCAGGGGCTTTTCGTCCCAAATATTCAATTTGTTGCTTTCCACTGATTGGCTGCTAGCTGTGCCCATTCCCCGTGCACTCTTTATATCAGCTACACCAAACTCACCCATGCGCTGCTGCTCACATGCTGCCTTGCCTGTCAGTCACACCACTATGTTGACACCAGCTCCATTACTTCCCTACTACCTACCCACTGCCCTTCCCCAACCTGCCCTCTCTGCCTGGGGGAAAGGCAGTAGAAGCAAGACTGCCCCACAAAGCCTCTTGAGCAGGAAAGTGGAGGAGCAGAGAAGGCCTGACTAGTGCAGGAAGGAGTTAGCAGGGGAAACCTGTTCTCTTTGCTGAAGGTCGTGTCATTCTTTTCATTCTTTTCATTAGGTTCTTCTTTCTGGGGGAGAGGAGAGTCTCTCTCATCGCTCGAGTCACTGCAAAGGAGCAGTTTAACACAGGGTAAGTTTGAACTGAGATGCTGAAATCTGGTCTGAAAGGCTCCAACAGGTGGTCTGTTAGGTACTCACCTGAAAGCCTGAACAATAACGGTGCCAAAGAGAATGAAGAGGGCTGAGAAGATCAGGGACAGAAGTGGCATCATTTCCCGCCTAAGAGAGAAGGTTTGCAGTTAGTTCTGAGTTCCTACAGTCAACCTCTGCCTCAGGTCTTCAGCTCCCTTCCACCCCAGATAATAGTATATAATTTTCCTTAAACTGGCTGTCTCTTGTTTGAATGGCTTTAATGAAAGCTCTCTCCTTGTTTCTAACTCCTAATGAAAGGCAGGGAGACAAACGGAAGAATGTTTTTAAAATACCCTACATGCTAATGAAAACCAGCACTGCAAGACAGCCAACCCAGGACTATCGCCAACAGGAGCGGTGTATTTTCAGTAGCACAAACTCCAGTGGCAGACCTCAGGGTCACATCTCAACCAGCTACCCAGAAGATGAGGCAGAAGTCAAGCAGCACTGGCCCACAATTCCTCTCCTCTCTCCAAGAGAAGATATATATGCCTCCTTCTGTCCCTGTCAGATACCTCCATATCTAGATACTCCTTTGAATTTATCCTCAGGCAAGACAGAGGGCTATTACATCTATACACAACATAAGCGCTATATTGATCTTTTAAATCTGATTCCATACCAGTTACTA
This sequence comes from Sternotherus odoratus, assembly GCA_032164245.1. Classification (NCBI taxonomy): domain Eukaryota; kingdom Metazoa; phylum Chordata; order Testudines; family Kinosternidae; genus Sternotherus; species Sternotherus odoratus. The sequence goes on along the minus strand of JAVMKO010000018.1, from coordinate 11,176,681 downwards.
TGAAATATGCTATCCCAGCAGTCTGAGACATACTCTATTGCGGAGTAGAGCCATCGGAGAAAGAACACCTGTAAAGATACAACAGATCAACGACAAGATGGCTGCTCTCCCCCCACCCGTGATGAAACAAATCAAACTATGGGACTATCCCCTCTGCACCCCTTGTCCAAACCAGCTCAAGTACCTCAGAGCACAGGGGCTGCCCCCTGCAGCTGATGAGTATACAGTGAAAGAGTCCTGCCTCTCCAATACTTAAAGCTCTAGGCACAATTCCCATCACCGATCAGAGTTAACGAGAGCCAGCTAACATAGGTTCGTTATGCCACTACAAAACAGAATACTTACAGGAGCAAGTTCATCATTCAAGTCTGGCAGGACAGTGTCTAAAGACAGAAGACCAGGGTCTGTTCTTAACTGAGCCAGAAGATCCAAAAGCATGAAGTTATCCTTTTCACTGCCCTTCCAGGCATCTTCCAAGATTTTATAGACCACTCTTCCTACATTATTGCGCCTTTCCAAGATGGCCACCTGGACAAATCAATAACATCACAAGCTTCAGAGAACAAGATACCAACTTGGAAGAAAGGCTTGATGTGTCAAAAGAGAATTCAGAACTGGGATCCAGATTTAAAACAGCTATTTCAGTTAATCTCTCAATGCCCATGTCAAAGAGCGGGCACAACATCGGAATGGGAACAAGTACAAAAACACGCTGCATGTTCCATACTATCCAACAGGAACAGAGATGAATAGCACGTGTTCTCTAAACCCAGCTCCTGTTCTTTGGAGGCACAGCACTTATTTCGTATAGTGTTTTTCCTACACACTGCATTTCACATCACATTAGAGTCAACTAATTAGAGTTAGCCAGAAGAGTAATTAAGAAGCATAGGCAAGGAGGAAAAAGAGGGATGTTTTCTCAGCAGAGATATGAAATAAAGCATTGGATTTGGTGGTAAGACACGGAAAGGTCATTCCAAACAGGAGGAGCTGAAGATGACAAAGCTCTCACATTAAGTGGAGCGACAGAGTGAAATGGCAGAAGAGAACAATGCAGGAATAGTTTGGGAAGGAGTAGAGAGCGACAAGGTCCATCCATGAGACTGGCAAGAGCAAGTTCATGGAGGGGTTTAAGATCAAAGAGGATAACTTTGAACTGGACAGTGAAAGGAAAAGCGCCAATGGAATCATGAGCATGGAGGATGATGTGGTTACACTTTGTACATGTTAGAAGGCAGGCAATGGTGTTCTGCTCATGCTAGAGTCTAGAGAGCTGAGATTGGGACAGATCAAAAAGAAGGGAACTGCAAGACGCAAGACAATGAAAGTCTGACCTGAGGCAAAGCGCACCAACATGCAATACAAGAGGATTTGTTAGAAGCAGGGAGGCCTAATCCTGCCCATAACATGCTCCTGTAATATTTCAAAGAAGCAGCGTCAATGTTCTCTCCCCAAACATTTTTGAGATTGTAGTGAAAAAAAAACAAAGCTCAGAGAAAGAGAGACTGAATTACAGATTAGGCAGAAGGAAAATGTGACACTCACGGCAGATTTCCCCCAATATTTCTCATCATCCATCAGCAAGGCATGGGCAAAGTCTCGCTGACGGTCGTTGTAGATATGCACAAACCGCACGGTGTCTTTCGTGTTTGCCAGAGCAAAGGCCACAAATGCCTCATAGGTCTTAGCAAACTTGTCACCCTCGCCAGTAAGTAAAACCACACAGTACCTAGACAACACAATGAAATGGAGGATTCACAGCAGGCCTGGAAAGACAAAGGAATAACAAACCCAACCTGCCAGCTAAAATAGACCCTGAGGAGCCAGAGAGACACTTTGTCATGTCTATCTTCTTACACACTCCATTGCTCAATGCTCCAATCTCTGTCCTTCCCATCTTATATGTTCCTGTCCCCACAGAGTTTCTGCAAGGTACTCTGTTCCGTAATACAACAAAAAGGGGAGAGTGAACGGACCTGAAAAGTGACATGCTTGAAACTGATGAAAGGAAGCACTTTCACACAGCGCATAGTTAGCTTCGGGGACTCATTCCCACAAGACAGAGACCAAGATCTTAGCAGGATTCAAAGTAGATTAGACATTTGGATGTATAAGATGACCATCCAAAGCTCTAATACTAAATACAGAGAGACCCCCTCAACACCTCTGAAGGGATATAGACCTAACCTTGAATTATTAGAGGCTAGGAGGGAACTTTCCTGGGGGCAGGTTGTCACTGAAGGGCTTCTTGGACATCCCTGTGAAGCATTTGGCACTGGCCACTGATGGTGACAAGATACTGGACTACATGAACCACTGCTCTGATCCGTCTAGGATTTTCTGTTCTTCCAAAGAAATACTTTATGGACCCCCACAGAGAGTTAAATGAGACGTTGCCTGTAATCAACCACCGGGAGTAGGAGTGCATGAGGATAGGAGGAACTCCCATTGTAGCGAGCCTTACTTCCGCTGACGGTGAGACTTCTTCACAGGACACAGCTCACGAAACAGTTTCTGGTTGGTGAGTCTGGATGCCAAAAGGAACTTGTTCTGGGAAAGGAAGTCATCAAGGAGCTGCTTTTTCATCTCTCGTGCCTAGAAAGGACAAAACAAACAGAAGATCAGCATTGTTCAGCTAACCCAGAAGGATGTTCAGTTCTCAAGGAACATGAATGCTCTAGTGTGAAAGGGTGACCATGATGAAGATCAACAAGATGTTTTACACAATGGAAGAGACGTTTGGGAGACTGGAATTCTGGCCGCTCATGACTGCCCCGGGAGAGGGGGCATTAAACAGCTGCTGGTGCTGAGGGGGGATGGGGGGAAATCAGAGCATCCAGTAATATTAAAATCCCAACTGTCAGAATGCACAACAGTGACCAAAGGCTTCTGATGACCCCGCATTTACTGGGGTGTGTCTGCACAAGAACAAAGATTTGGGCATATCCCATATGCAGCCTTTCACTATGAATGCAAGTTCTCTGTGAAACCTCTAAGTTTCATGGACTAGTCTCTCTAAGGAATTCCTCAGAGCCAAGGGTTCTTCCAAGGAGACTAAGAATTTCTGACAAAGCTGAATTAGAGTTGCCCACTCTCTGTACAGTCATTGCTCCACTGAAACCCAAAGACCTGCCCTCCTCCACCAGCTTGCCTACAAAACTATGGGCCAGTGAAAACCACAACTGTCACCCAGTTATCCTCCAAGTTCAGATGCCTGTTGAAACCTACAGAGCTCCCTCCCTCCCTCCCTGATGTTCATTCAAGACATCCTTCTGAAGCTCAATTTCTGCTCCCATCCAACCCAGAGTTGGTCTAAAATGCTCCATGGACCAACTTTTGATGTAAGAAACAGGCCAGAAAAGCAGTTATATATTTTACTTAAAACTCAGACAGACAGACAAAGACGCAGACCACGAAGTAATACCTGAAGAATGTCAGCAGGTTTATCAATGTGTTCCTTGAAGATCATTACGGTAGGGGTGTAGACATTGATGTTATATTGTCTGGACAACTCTTCAGTCCCTCTGAGTCCAACGTACACGTATCCAAAGGACAAATAATCTCTGTACGCAAAAGCAGTGAGCTAGAAGGAAACAGGTCCAGTGCATGTTTACATTGAAGACCATGATTTGATTCTTCCCCAATACAGCTTCTGGTGATTATTCCCCATAGCCTCCACAGCACTGTTAAGTCTACACCACTCACCATTATAGCAGCCAAATGACACGCAAAGTCAGCCAATTCCCTTTACTAAGCTTATTACACAGTTAGCTTCTTCCTCATGACAGAAGAAGGTTGGCGGGATCCATAGTTTTATTTTATAATCTAACATTCTATATCTTGCCAGATGTTTCTTCAACAACTCATCATCCTCGAATAACCTAGACCCAGTGCTCAAATGGCCCGGATCATTAGCTATTTGTGGTGGAAAAGGAATGATGATTTCTCCCCCTGCCCTCAACCCCACCCACACCCTTACTTCCACTAGAGATCTGTCTATGGCAAGAGAAATACGTTCTACTCGTATTCAGTTATTTAAAATAGTTAGCAATAGCAAGTCACCTGACTATGCAGTCTCCAAATAACACACATGAAATTGCTGGGTGATCAGGGTGGGTAATGCTACTTAGAAGAACTATCCAGCTTGTGCCTACACCAAGATCCCATTCTCTACTAAAACAGGTGGATTTACAAAGCTATCCAAATGCTCACGATATCACACACACATTACCTTGTATAACAATGGCACTACTGGCATATGATCAAACAGAAGGACATGGGGTTTATTTTCTTTCTTCCAGTTCGACAGGAATCGGACATAATTTTTATCTGTAATCTTAAATGTAAAACAGAACGTTCGTTTCAAACTCAATACATCCACAAAACTAACGTTCAATGGCTGCATTAGAACTGGGTCCTAAAAACCTGTCAAAATATCATGATTTTTTTTTTGTAAAGGAGAATTGTGTCCATGAAGCTTTACCCGCTAAGGTGATTTGTGCAAAACCAGGGTTTTTACACTAACAATTCTCTCTGCTTTTGCTGATCTTTCCTGACTTGATGTCATTAATTCTCTCAGTGGCATCATAATCCTCTCCACAGCAACTAACTGGTGGTCATTGCTGAGGATTAGGACTTCAGATGGGGAGTAAGCAAAAAGGGCAGAGTAGAAGTCAAACAATATGTTTACTTTCAAAATGTCTCTAGTGAGAAAAAATTCTGTATGCCAAAAGGGCTCAGAGCACTTAACTCCAATTTAAATGCCTGATTCAAAGCCTGCTGAAGTCAATGAATGATACCCTATTCACTTCAGTAGGCTGTGTCAGGCCCAAAAATCAGCAAGAGTTGAGAATACAACAAATCTTGCAAGCGGTACTTATCAGATTTCAAAATTTGGCAAGGGGAGGGGAAGAGACATACCGTGATGGTCTCTAAGGTCATGTCCACACTGGAGCACCATTTTGGAACCTGGGCATGGTTACTCTCCAAGCAGAGTTCGAACACCATCCCTTAATATAGTTGTAACTATCTCTGGTGTAGTCCCAAAGAGCGTCAAATCAGTACCCGCGTGGTTATGAGCCCTAATGTGAGCCACGGGTATGATCAAATGCTCACCATGAGGCACTGCAGTTAACCCTCAAGGACGTGAGTTATGGTAAGTGGGGTCTCATCAGTGAGGAGGAGTGTCCTGCTGCCAGCTCTGGCACCCATGCACAGGGAAAGATGGAGACAAACTCCATCTTGTGCGTGAATGTAGTGTTTCCTTCCAAACTGCCGCCAGCATTTATAGCTGTAATGAATTCACTCATCCAAACCGCCATTCTCCCTTGATTAAGGCCATTGAAAATAGCTCCAGAAACTTCTGACACCCCCCCCCCCCCAAGACTTAAAATCACATCAGAGACTGACTCTGTCAGATGATGTGTCCGAGACAACAAAGAGATCCAAGTGTGTAGCACACACTACCACTTACCAGAATCCAAACACGCTGATCTCCCTGGCACGTACCTTCTCTATGAGATTCCCTGGAAGAAGGCTCTCCACAAACTGTCGCAGGTTCTCTCGAATGACCGCATTGTGGAAGAAGGATATTTTCCCATTAATGAGTCCCAGAATAGACGGTGTGCTGTGTGCGCCCAGGTGATGTGCAAGGCGTCTCTCATACCCAGCGTGGACGACTCCAATTCCCACTCCTGAAAAAGGGGGGGGGGGGAATCCAAAAAGAGAGTCACCTTGACACAGCGGGTGAATGACCCAAACTCCCTTAAAGGGAATCAGCTCTAAGATGGCTGCTGTTACCCAGCACACCGAGAGGATGAATTATTCAGCTGGTACTACATAGTGGTTCCCCTTTTCACATTCCATGGGGAGCTGTACTACTCTGCTCTCAGAAAGAAGTAACAATGGTACCATCTCCTCCTTACTCTTCTGCCTAAAGATTCTCTATTCAGCATGTTAAAACCCCAAGGAAAAATATCACATTAAATATACACTTCATCTACTGCAACCCAACTATATATTGCCAGGGTTCCCTGATTTTTATTTTGGATGCTAACATTTTCTCCCATCTTCCTGTGTCCTGATAGTGGCCTTGACGCTGGCCAAGTATGGGCTGGCTCACAGCTGCCCTTGGACTCCAGATTGCATCTCAGTACCATTCTTGGTATATATCAAAGGGCAATGCAATGTTTATATTGCAGGCCAGAACATAGTAGTCCCTGACCATGCAACAATTCTGGGTGCTCTTTAGAGTGATGTGGGCACTAGGAATGGTTTAATCACACTGCAGCAGAAAAGGAGAAATCACTGAATTTAGAGATGGAAGAGACTCCCCAGGACTTCATCCAGTCCATCCTCTGTCAGGGCAAAATTTTCTAATGCCTTGTCTGGTCAAGTTGCAGCTATCTCCAGGGATGGGACTTTCACCAGCTCCCTCTGGAGACTGACCCAGGCTGACAGATCTAAAGTGTTTCCTCGTGTTTTAAACCTAATTTTTTCTAGTCTCAGTTTCATTGATGAGGACTGGTGTTGGAAAGAAAGAGATCGATGCCCCTCCACTTACAGTGGAAAGCAACAGAAATAAAGCCATTCACAGCACACTGATAAACCACAAAGGAACTCCAGGGCTGAATTCACATTCAAACACAACCCCCAAAATCTGAAGTCACAGCCTAGGATGGAAAGCTCTGAGACAATCTCTCTGAAAACATGTTGCATCTTGAGTTTTTAAAATTTGCTTCTCTTACCCAGCACCTCTAGTTCCTGAACAACCTCCTTCCACACAGGTTCAATGTGGATACAGCTGAAGCACCAGTCCGAGGTTATTTTAATGAGGTAGGGCTTTTTGAAACTGTCCGGCACAATCTCGTTCACGTAGTGCGAAAAATGCAGCAAGTACTTCTCATCAGAGGAGTCTCGTCGCTCCGAATTAAACGGGAAGTGGAAAAAGGATTCATCAAAGTAAAAGCTTTCATGGAAGTGATGAAACTGCCGGTGCTGCTGCTGCTGAGGGTACCCCTGGTTCTCACCCACGTCTCCGTAACGATCAAAGTTTGATCTCTTTTCCTCATTGGAGAGGATCTGTCAATCACAGAGTTAAGAAGGGTTGAAAAGAAATAAGACTTGGCTCCTGTTCAGAGGGAACTGGAAGGATGACAATTCCCCTTCTTAAAATGATTGAATAGTCATAAGGAGCAGACACACTGGGAAGAGGACATAGGTGCTGGAATTAGGGGTGTGCTGCAGCACTCCCGACTTGAAGTGGTTTTCATTCTCTCCACGGTTTCCAGTTTAGTTCAATGGCTCTCAGCACCACCACTATAAAAACTGTTCCAGCCCCCCAGGAAGGGAAATTTCTTTTGCTGAACGTCTACCCAGTAGAGCTCCAAGAAAGGGAACTGTCATGTCTTTGACACCTGCGTCTCTGTAGCCAAATCCATGCATGTGGCATGGAGCGAAACAGAGTTCACACAAAGAAACAGAACATTTATTTGGAGAATTTTGTACAAATCTATTCACTAGCTAACCATTCTTTTTAAATATTAATAATTTCTGGCTTTCTAGTTCTGCGGCATACAGTCTTCCAAACTCTTATCATTTCAGTTTCTCAGCTAAGAGGCCATAAAAACGAGTCCTAAAACAAACATAATCCAGAAGACTATTGTGGCTTTCTCATATAATGTCAAATGTTTAACAGCCACGTAAATCTGAAGCGCTGAAGTCCTCAGGAAGACAAGCAGCACTTTAAGTGAAAACTGCCAATTGAGCTGGGAGATGACAATACAGTTTATTCCTGGGAGCTCAGCATGGATGTAAGAAGAGCATTGGCTGAGATGCCACACGCTGAGGTAGCTGATTCAGTGAGGCTTAGATGAGTGACCTGCAAGTGCTACTTAGGCAAATAATATTTTAGAAGTGACTAAAGCTCTCAAGCCATAAAACCCACTTTCAACATCACTGGAATATGCATAATAAATATGAAGAGATGGCACCAGCCTGCTTTGCTGAACTCAGTGGATACTAAACACCTGAACACCTTCACTCTTTGCTTGATGCTTTTCAGCAAGCAAAAGGCAGAACTTTACATTTGTTCTTCCACAACATTCCAGCTGTGGGATGTTCATGGTTTATTGAGATTAATTCACATCTCCAACTATAACTGGGGAAGTGTAAAATGGATATACAGGTTTTTTTAAAAAAGTCGGCAACATCCAGGGGCTGTTTTTTTGTCAAAAAAAACCTAGTCAAAGATTCCACCACCCGGCCCTTCCATACGCATCTGAGAAATTGTTCCACGAAGATATAACTGGAAATAGTAAAGGCTACTTGTAAAAGATGCACAGCATTTTCCAGGCTCTAACATACATCCCAAAAGCAGTACAAAGCTACCAAAAAGTGTTTAATACCTCATAGGCCTTGCTAATTTGTATAAACTTATCTTCTGCTCCCGGGTCCTTGTTTTTGTCAGGGTGCCTACAATGCAAAAAATAAAGAAAATTGTTTTTATCCTTTAGAAAGCATCAGCAATTTATCACAAGCAGTCACAGCAAGCCACAAGTGTTTTCAGGTTCAGTTCAATACTCGTACTTAGCGGGATACATAGAAATTAATGCCATTTACTGGTATCCACTTCTTAATGCATCTGATGCAGATTTATGGCAAAAGTCTGTTTCTCCTACCCAGGCTGAACTACATAAAGAATTCAACAGGATTTGAGAATCAGAGAGGTAGCCGTGTTAGTCTGGAATTGCAGAAGTGACAAAGAGTCCTGTGGCACCTTAAAGACTAACTATGCATCCGACGAAGTGGGTATTAGCCCACAAAAGCTTATGCTTCAATACTTTAGTTAGTCTTTAAGGTGCCACAGGACTCTTTGTCACTTCAACAGGATTTGAGTGGTGTATGTAAAAGCATTTCCTCGGTTTCAAATTTGCATCTCATAAATAAATGGCCCAAGTGGAGCTAAAAAGTTGATTTAACAGGAGGCAGTAAATTCCTTCAGTAACAATCCTACCAATTTCAAAGATGCACGCTCTAGCTACTGCCCTATATATCATTAGGCAGAGCAGCTACTTGGTACATTTGTTGTTCTACATGTTAATAGTTTTCCATTATAGCATTAGACCCCAACCTTAATGCCTACATTCTATGAGACCCCAGAAGCTATCAGATTCTGTAGTTCAGATAATCATGTTTTTCCAGATGCTGTACATCAGCTCTTCTCTTCAATGTGTGAAACAGGTCTTAATATCTGGTCATAATTTGGTTTAGCTTAATTCACTTCCTCTTTTAGGAATCTTGAAAATTTAACTTTAAAAAAAAAGCTCAATGACTAGAAGTTGGCTGTGATCAATTTATATAGATAGATAGATAGATAGATAGATTTACTCAGGTGTGTTACTAGATGTGAGGAGCACACGTAACTAGTTAGAGAAATTAACTAGTGAATGTGATCCTGTTGCAATTCCTACAATAACCCTAAAGATACAGTACAGAAGTTATTAAAAGACATTTATTTCTTAAATTTCTGCCCTCGATTTTTCCATTATGGTAAATGTTGTAATGTACAAGATGGAGAGGGGAAAAGTTTCATACTAGACCCTCCAGAGTCTGATATCCAGAGTACTGGATGAACTGGAAGTTAGTACCATCAGAAAATATTACAAGTGCAGTGTGTACAAATAACTAAACTTTAGGGCCAAATCTCAACCTATGAATAGTCCCACTGAAGTGGACAGGTCATTTGTGTGAGTAACTGATGCGGGATCAAGACTCTCTTCATATATGCAGAGCATAGTGTATGACCAGCCTTTTACTTAGAATACACATGCAAACAAGACAGCTAAACATTATAGGTCCAATTCTACAAACCTTTTCTTGAGTAGTACTTACTCACAAAAAGTGCCATTGAGTCAACTGGGACTACTCATGAAAGTAAGTACTTCTCCCTTTCAGGCTGAATAATAGGGCCTTTTATTAGGAAACTGTTTTCCTTCTCCTTTAAAAAAAAAAAAAAAAAGTTTCTACCTGACATTTACTTGAGAACAGTGGGCCAGCTCTTCAGCTGGAAAAATCAGTGTAGTTCCATTGTGGACTTCAGTTGATCTGCACCACCTAAGGTGCTGGCTCACTGTTTAGAATATGGTTTTATTCAACATGGTCAGAGCAAGTATACTGTTGATGGGGGGAAATGGATATTGTACAATTTTGAATATCTTTGTTTTTATTTTGTAGATGATGGTTTCTCTCACAAATATTTGGTGCACTGGTGAAAACAGCTGACTCTACCTTGCAGAAACCATTTAATATGCAACATATTTTGATCCACCTACCATTCCCGGGCGAGCTTCTTATAAGCCTTTTTAATGTCAGCCTGGCTGGATGTCCTGCTAACCCCAAGGATTCTGTACGGGTCAAAATCCACTGCAGACAAAATTTGCAGGACCAAGACCAGAACCAGGACCACAATCAACGAGATGCTTAACTTTTTCAGTTCCATTTCTCTTCCTTTAGGCAACCTGGACAGGAGAGTTTCCATAGGCATAAGACAGAAGTGCAAAACTAGGGATTGGCGCAAAATCCAGGAATCCCTATATCCAGGAACCCCAAATCCTGGGCCACTAGCAAAAGAACTGAAAAGCCAGAGGCCCCCATCTCCTTCAAACAACCAGGACCAGAATTCATGTCTTAAACTACTAAAAAGGTAGGATTTGTTAGTGAGTCTGTTCCAGCCTTTGCATGTCATGAAATATCACATCGTTCTAATTATCATTTTGCTTCACCTGCACTTCAACATTTTGGTAGCTTCTATCTTGAGAACTCTAAAGCAAGAGACGTGCTTTACAGCAACTAGCAGTTTGCTACTAGTTTTGAGGTATTAAAAAAAGCAATAAACTGTAGCTGTTTCTGCCATTCCATCATCCATTCATTTACCAGGACTAGCTGATACTGAAGGGACCAGTACACTTTTCAAAATGCTAGTACTAGACTAGCAATCAGAAACCAAAGAACTCTGCTGGCTGAGAGTTACATGGGACCATATTAGTTGAAGGGACAATGCACATTGAACTCTAGTCAGTTCCAAAAGTGAGCTAGAATATTTTCAGGTACTACATCTGCCCCTCAGCCCCCCAATGTTGTGTTTTTAAAACTGTATTTTCCAAAAATTGTTTCTCTCGCCTGTTCACATATAAGATCCACAGAATCACCTCTTGAAACTAAATGCAGTGACAACAGCGTGACTACTTAAAACGCTGCCAACCCACAATTAAATAAAAGAATATAAAAACATTTTTAATAATCTGTCACAGTTATCTTGAGCACTGCTTGCAATTGTTAAGTAGAACCATTTCTTACAGAGGGGGTGAGATTTTTTTAAACGGATGATGTGTAAATATAAATAACATCTGTGAATAAATGTAACAGATTAATAATAGTGGAGGTTTTTTGTAATCCAGTTTTTCACTATTTTCACTCTCTGCTTATATTCTGCATCGTTCAGGTGTTGGGCAATGGAAATCAATGCAGTCAGTTTCACCATCGGGGTCTTTGGTCTCCGGACACTATCTAGCAAGGGGTGTTTATTTGTTTAACGAGAAATCTTAGTACTGGCCCTTTAAAGTCAGAAAGAAACCCCTCAAAATCACAAAGACTATGTCTCCGGTTTTATAAGACCGTGTTGTTATGAGATGTAAAGGTGGAGGCACGTGATCTGACAGAGCAGCTGCTGACAGCTCGGGCCACCCCAGGCAGGGGGCTCCGGTGGGGGGGGGGGGAGGGGGAAGGATCAAGGGACAGGAATAGGGCACCCGATTCGTCTCTACTCCTCCCCCGGCACGGGGTGGGGGAAGCGCCCCGGGCTTCCCAACGCTTCTCCCCAGCAGGGCCTGCCAGCACCCCCCCCCCCCCAGCTTCCCCCAGGTAGCTCTGGGCTCACCCCACCGGCAGCCCCGAGCCGGGCGCCCCGGCTGTCACCCCTGCCAGGCCCCGGGCGGCGCTCGGAGCCCGAGCCCCGGACCGGGCGGGACGGCCCGCGGGAAGAGTCACCCCTAGAGCACATGGCGAAGCCCCTTAAAGGGCCGGCGCCCACCCCGGGCCGGGACCCCATGGGGCGTGGGACGGGGGCGATACCCACCCTGCGCGCCAGGCGCCCGGTCCCCGCTTCCGGCTTCGCCGCCCCGCCTCTCGCCGTCACCATAGAGACGGCGCAGAGCTCACTTCCGCTCTCTGCTCCACCCGGTCATAGAGACGGGACACGGACCATAGAGCAGCGCGGCGCTCCGAGGGCTAGCGAGTACCATTCTGCGGAGCATGACGGGATGCAAGCGAAGAAACCCGGGGTGGGGGGGTGCTCTGTGACCACCTTTCATGTCGAGGCAGGCGTATCATGACGTGATGTCATGGGGAGGGATTGGCCCATGTCCCAGCACCATGACCCAGCCCATGTCTCCATGACGTAGTGTTGTGATGTCAGCCCATGTCACTGTGGTGCTGTGTCGCGATGTGATGTCATGGAGTGATGTCAGCCCATGTCACCATGGTGCTGCATCATGATGTGATGTCATGGTGTCAGCCCATGTCACCGTGGCTCTGCGTCATGATGTGGCGTGGTGCAGTGGTGTCAACCCATGTCACCGTGGCGCTGAGTCATGATGTGGCGTGGTGCAGTGGTGTCAGCCCATGTCACCGTGGCGCTGAGTCATGATGTGGCGTGGTGCAGTGGTGTCAGCCCATATCACCGTGGTGCTGCGTCATGATGTGGCGTGGTGCAGTGGTGTCAACCCATGTCACTGTGGCGCTGCATCATGATGTGGCGTGGTGCAGTGGTGTCAGCCCATGTCACCGTGGCGCTGCGTCATGATGTGGCATGGTGCAGTGGTGTCAACCCATGTCACCGTGGCGCTGAGTCATGATGTGGCGTGGTGCAGTGGTGTCAACCTGTGTCACTGTGGCGCTGAGTCATGATGTGGCGTGGTGCAGTGGTGTCAACCCATGTCACTGTGGCGCTGCATCATGATGTGGCGTGGTGCAGTGGTGTCAGCCCATGTCACCGTGGCGCTGCGTCATGATGTGGCATGGTGCAGTGGTGTCAACCCATGTCACCGTGGCGCTGAGTCATGATGTGGCGTGGTGCAGTGGTGTCAACCTATGTCACTGTGGCGCTGAGTCATGATGTGGCGTGGTGCAGTGGTGTCAACCCATGTCACTGTGGCGCTGAGTCATGATGTGGCGTGGTGCAGTGGTGTCAACCCATGTCACTGTGGCGCTGAGTCATGATGTGGCGTGGTGCAGTGGTGTCAGCCCATGTCACCGTGGCTCTGCGTCATGATGTGGCATGGTGCAGTGGTGTCAACCCATGTCACCGTGGCGCTGAGTCATGATGTGGCGTGGTGCAGTGGTGTCAGCCCATGTCACCGTGGCGCTGCGTCATGATGTGGCGTGGTGCAGTGGTGTCAGCCCATATCACCGTGGCGCTGTGTCACGATGTGACATCATTTCCGTGTTGTGGTGTCAGACCATGTCACTGTGGTGCTGCATCACAATGTGACATCATTTCATTGTAGGGGTGCTAAAACAATTTGTATTATCTGGGGTGCTGAGAGCCACTGAAGTAAACTGTTAACCCTTGTATATAATGGAAACCACTTCAAGCCACGGGATGCAAGAGCCCCACCCCTGTAAACCTAATTCCAGCACCTAAGTGTCCTGGTGTCACCATGGTGCTGCTGTGTCATGACATTATGTAGCATCATGGTGTCAGCCCACGTCACTGTTGTGCTGCGTCACCCTGTGGCTTCTTGGCCTCACAATATGGTTTTTTCTCTGGCTCTGCTTCTCACCCCCATCTTCCCTGCTCCTCTGTTGGCGTGGTAACTGAATTAGCCCGATTGACCCTCTTCTAGATGTATAAAATGCCAACCCTCCCCTGTCCTAATTAATAATTCCAAATAGCCTAAATTCCTTCGCTTCCACACAAATATATAGGGCTATTAGCACAGCCTCAAAGAACACACTTTGGGGTCCAAATTCTGCTCTGAGTTGTACCCCTGGAAAGCCAGTATAACTCCACAGGTTTCAGTGGAGTTACTCCAAATTCACACCGACGTGAGAGTGAAGTTCGCATCGAGACATGGAAATTGTTCTTCCAGGCAGGAATTACAGCCGGGGAACAGACTCATGATCCATCTAGTCTGGTATCTTGACCCCTGCCAGCGACTTGAATAGAGGATGTGTGGACACACTTATACTACTGTTAGCTGTGCAATGCAACCTGGTGGGGAAGAATTGAATTGTCTGTTGGGGTGGAACATAAAACTAGGACTGAGATCTATATAGTGGAAGGGCTGCAGGGTAGCATTGAAAGATTCAACGGGGGTTTCTGAACCCCTAGATTCTTTTAGGGCCCTATGGACAGCCCTGTAGAGAGAGAAAGGGGAGGTGGCGTGAAGGGGAGCCGGGTAAGAGGGGAAGGACGCCTACAAATCCCTGGGGATCCGCAGGGGATGGGGTTACACCGCCCGCCCTGTACGCGTTAGGGATCAGGGAGGGCGCTATAGGAAGGAACCAGAGGGGAGGCCTCGGGGAAGGGCGGATCCTATAGAAGGGGGCCGGGCAGAGGGCGGTTCCCGGAAGCGGGCGGAGCACCTCGGCGGTCTGCGGCGCCCCTCGGGACCCACCCCAGCGGGGTCCCCGGGCGGCGCGGATGGAGGAGGCGCAGCGGCTGCTGCTGCAGCGGAGCCGCCTGCGCCTGGTGCGGGAGCTGCAGGTGGCTCCGCTCTGGGACCTGCTGCTGCACAAGGGCGTCTTCACCCAGGACATGATCGAGGAGATCCAGGTGCCTCCCCCCCGCCCCGGGGCTGTATCTGGGGTGGGAGCTTCTGGGCGGCCCCCTCCGCCGCCGTCCAGCCCTCGCTGTAGCCACCCCATCCCTTCTCAGCCCCCACTTGCCCAGGCAGCTTCCCCATGCCCTGGCGGTAACTGCATTGTAACCCCCCGCTCCCCCATGGCTATTGACTGCAGTGCAGAAGGCAGGGCAATCCCCCCCCCCCCCCGGTTTGCACGACCCCCTTAGGCCTGCTGGGGAACTTCTCCGCCCTCTCCTGCAATGAACCCAGCAGCCGCTAGATGCCATTGTCTGCCCGGCTGTAAACAGCTGAACTTTTGCAGCCAGGGGCAAATCGAAAGTTGGGGGAGCCCAGGTCACAGGGTTGCTGTGCATGTCAGTTTGATGACTGTGAGCTGGAAGGAGGACATTGGAATTAAAGGGGAATAGCCCTAACATGGGTGGGGAAACAAGCCAAGAGACGTTTTAAAGCCTGGGTGTTGGTTTGTAGAAAGCCAAACCAAAACCAACGAAGGGCTGACACAGTAGAACTTCTTATCATGTGGTAGGCAGCGTTGTCTAGTGGTTGGATTGGAGGACTGAGGCTCAGGTGACCTGTGTTTTATACCTCACTCTACCACTACCTTGCTGTCTGACCTAGAGCAGTTTCTCATTGCCTCAGTTTCCCTACCTATAATAGTACCTGGGCCTTAAAAAATTCACTGGGCCTCTACTAGGCAGAGACTTGAATTTGCCAGCCAGAGGCTGATGTGAAAGATGAGTGGACCAACAATGAGTTGCCTGGCTACAGGCTAAAAAGACAACACCCTGATCAGTTTATGTTCTGTTCACATCTGGAAAGCCCCCTGTCCTTCTTGTACTCCTCACCATGCTGTTTGCAAATTGCTGGACTGTAGACTTGCCGTGCTCACTGGATGCTAATGCTTCCTCTCTTGGTTTTGCTCCCCTCTAGAGAGCAGGCACTCGAAGAGACCAGGCTAGGCAGTTGGTTACAGACCTTCAGACGCGAGGAAGACAAGCTTTCCCTGCATTCGTCTCAAGCTTGCGAGAAACTGGACAGAATGACCTTGCTGCTTTGCTGAGTGAAGGGGACAAATTCCCACAGTCGCGTCCAGTTGATCTAAAACCAGTTGAAATTGGCTTACGTGGTGGAAAGGGTGATCCATGTAAGTACCCATGGTGGTGCTGTTTTCGTAATAGACGGATATTATCTCTAATAGAGATTTTAGATATATCAGTTGTAAACCGTGTTGCTGAGGAGGTACCGGATGCTTGCTAACAGCTTATGAAATCTGACAGACTGGATGTCTTCCAGAATCATGGATTGTATAGATTGTATAGATTACTCCCCACAGCCACTGGGAAAATATTATGCTATCCAATACCATGGAAAACTTTTAATTTGCAGCAATCGCCTCGTGCTGTGCTAATAACTTTAGAACGGTTGGGGGGCTTTTGATATCTCAGATCCGACCTCTGAGGACACACACGTTTCTCTTTACTATTGGCGAGAGCGTGATCAAATGATTCGAGAAGGGATTGGACACTAGCAGGGCTGAATTCCGTTCCTAGCTCTGTGTCTTTCTTGCTGTGGGATTAGGGTCAGATCACAATTCCTCCATCTATAAAATGGGGATAAAACCTCCTTTCCTGTCAAAGGAGTTCTGAGGTTTAATTATTGTAAAGCTAAAGTGTGCTAAGATTCTTGGGTAGAAGGAACTATATAAAATAGTATATTTTGTTTGCATTTGATGAATAACTTTCTACCTATCCTGTTTTTAACGTTGTATATATTCATATTTCTTGCAGAGCTAGTTTCATTAACAACATTTTCTTTATTATTCCTAAGGACTTGTCTACCCTTGTCTACTGTAAGGCTTAAAATGCTACTGTAGGGCTTCTGCTGTATTGACAGGAGGAGTTCTCCCTTCAGCATAGATAATCCGCCCCCTGAGAAGAGATAGCTAGGTTGACGGAAGAATTCTTCCATCAATCTAGTGCTGTCTACACAGGGACTTAGGTCAGCTTAACTATGCCGCTCAGGGGTGTGGATTTTACACACCCCTGAGAAACGTAGTTATGCCAACCTACTTTTCTAGTGTAGACCAGGGAGTATAGAGAGTTCTATAAGTATTACAGATTGTTTCCCCAAAAACATAAAGGCAGGACCCCTGCCGCAAAAGTGTCTGCTCTCACTCATAGAAGTCCGATGCACAGGACAACAGCTGAGAAGTTGCAAAGACATTTGGTGCTGAGAAGATCAGCACAGTAAGGCCAAACAGTAAGGGTTTGAAGCAGGAAAGAGAGGGGTCTTGGGAGGTCATCCTGGGAATAAGTGGTGGCAGGAAAATAGAGGCAGAACTGAAACTGGGAGTGGGGGGAGAGATGCAAGGATCACGTAGGACAGAGGACAGGAAGGAGTGAGAATTTCGGGTGGGATTTGGGTAGGGGTGGAGTAGAGAGAAGTCTTTTTATGAAGGGCGTTGCCTTTTTGGGATGCTTTAAGTATTGGGTGGGGTGGGGAAGGGGGAGAGTTTGCACAAACCAGGAAGCCAGGGCAGTGCCCTCTGTGTGATGGTGAGAACAGGGTTTGCTGTGTGCTCGCAATTCCTGTCCACTGTTGAGTCTGGTTCTAGCCTCAGCTCCCATAGTTCTAATCAAAGACTCACAGGGGAAAAGTACAACTGCTGTCCCGGCTCCAAGCTGCAGGGTGAGAGGCTCAGTTGCCTGTAATCAGAGGCCTGCTCTCTGCTTTGTGTGCTTTTAGCTCTTGAAGAAGTCTATAGGAAGGGCAGTAATGCAAGGTCCAGATGTCTTGTACCTTTTCAGGTGGGAAGGCTCCTGAATATTTGCCTACCCCTGTCCAAGCCGTGAGTGAGAGATGCCAAGTGTCAACACGTCCCAGTGCAGCAGCTCAGGGTAAGCAGACTCTGCTAGCCAATTCTTGGCTTAAATCCTGGGGCCAAGGCTCCTGGGGAGGGAGGACAGTGGGGGAGGGGACGGGGGAGCCTCCCCAGCCGGGAGCTCAGGGGCTGGGCAGGAAGGTCCCGGGGGCCGGATGTGGCCTGGGGCTGTAGTTTGCCCACCCCTGATGTAAAGGTACAATGGTTCTTTCCGGGGCGAGGAGTTCAGGTGAGACTGAACGTGTTAAGAAATGGGTCAAAGCACCTGAAATATTTGAATTAACATGAATCCCATTAAGCAGAGACCCAGCCTCTAACGAATGTGAAGTAGGTGACGGAGCTGTGTGTCATCTGTCTCTCATCACGTGTTGTAGGTTCTGCCGCAGAGAGGTCCAGGAGGAACTCCGATATGGTTAGTTTCCTGTTTCTACGTGCATTATTTTTACTTGAGCTACCTCCTTTTTCTCCCTCATCCCACCCGCTTTGCATCCCATTTTCAAAAGGGATTTAGGCTCTTAAGATTCCAAATTAAGGTATTTAGGTGCCTAAAGGTGAAGCAGGTGTCTAGTGTAATTTTCAAAAGCACCTATGTAGGTGAGGTGCCTAAATTCCATTGAAAGTTTGTGGGAATTAGGTGCCTATTTCACTCTGAGATTGTTGGAAATCTCGCTGGGCACATGCCGTTATTTCAACCTTTGTAAGGTTCTGTCTACTCTAGAAAGGATTTGCCGGCATCCTGAGCAAAAGAATTTTTTTTGCCGGTGTAGTTTATACCAGTTCCCTGAACGAAATAAGCGGCAAAAGTACATTCTTGCTGGTATAACTGCATCTCCTCTAGGGGTTTTGCTAGCCCTACTCACTTATGGGTGTGATTGTCCTTCCTCCCCCGCCAACCAACAGAGCTATGCTGGCAAAACTTTTAAGTGCCTAGCAGGTCTCAATCTGGCCCTTAAAGTTAATGGGATTTAGGTGCTTTTGAAAATTTTTGCCTGCAGACTGGTGACTTACATTCCGCTTATTTACAGTTTATTTGAATGAAGCGGTTCTGTGTTGTTTAGAAGATATTTTAAATAATTACTAGCAAATGTGACTTTGCTGTCCGGGTGTCAAATGCAGCATCCGAGCGAGTCCTGGTGCTTTAACTGGGCCAGTTCGGCTCAGATTAGAACAGTTGTCACGCCCCACTGCTCTTCTAATTACATTAAATACAACATAAATATGACCGATAACATATAGGCAAATATTTCTCCCTAAGCAATTCTCATCAAGACAACTAATAATTACCTAGTGCAACCCTTAAAGTGTGCTGCATTTGTAGAGTGGGTAGTTTGTTTTTGTAATTATAGTGTGAAATATACTAATTAAACACCCCTCCCCCCCCCCAATAATTAAAATGCCCTGCGCACATTCATGCAGCATGACCGTTACAAGTTAAGCTAGTATCATGAAATCAGACCTGCATGTCTAGGAAAGTGGAGGCCCAATTCATCCCTGATGTAAGTCAATGGAAGGGAGTTTGACCCTCAATCCGTTTCAGCCAAGACCCTGATTCTGCTGATCCCCTTGATTTCAGTGGGACTCTGCATGGATAAAGTAAAGCTGGATGTGCAACTTTATCCCAGCTGCTTGTATTCACTCATATAGGGAGCAGTGTTCCCTCTCATTTTGTACGTCCATGTGCGGAACAAATGTTATGTGCACCAATATGGAGGTGATGTGTAGTGGGGGTGGGGATGAGGAGTTTGGAGTGCAGGCTTCCCCGGGGCTACGGCGGGGAGAGAGGACGTGGCCGCACAGCCTAGAGTGAACTTAGCTAGAATTCCATTAGCCAGCTGTCATCCTGGGCAAACAATACATGGAGTTTACAGAAGCAATCAAATGAGCTTCATGAAAGCTGAATTTTCGGTTCAGAGTCGCATCCCGCTGGATTGGCCCATGGACGCGCTGAATAAATTTAGGTTGAATTTATTCTGTCTGTCTGACTGCTCCCCTGTGGGCGTGTGTGCCAGGTTTACGTTCTGAAAGCTAACCCGTGTGGTTACTGCCTCATCATCAACAACGTCCGTTTCGACCAAGAGTCCGACCTGTCTTCGCGAGAGGGCTCCAACGTAGACTGCGAGAAGCTGGAGAAGCGCTTCAAGTCGCTGCGCTTTGACGTCCTGATTCGACGGGATCTCAGAGCTCAGGTAAAGGGGGAAGCTGTTGGCGAGAGCCGAGGGACTGAGAGGCTGTGCTGCAGGTGAAGGTGTGGTTGTAGCAGGGCTGGGCATACCTGTGCTAGCCTCAACCTCACTCGTACAGGTAACAGTCGTAGTGCAGACAGGGCAGCACAGGCTAACTGCCTGAAGACCCGGCGCATGTTCTTGGGTGGTCTGCGTTGGAGCCCTCTTTCCGCAGCATGATACTGACGTGGGATTGCTAAGGGGTAGCACTGAAGGGAACAGTTGCTGAGCTGGCAACTGAAAGCGTGGGACCGTTGAATGCTGACCTTTGCAAATGTGTGCAGGAAATTGCTGGGGAGTTGCAGCGCCTGGCGAGGCAGGACCACAGCGCTCTGGACTGCTGCCTGGTGGTGATCCTTTCCCACGGCTGTCAGGTAGGAGGATTGGTGCTCGCGTTCATATCTTCCCCAGGCATGGGGGAGAAGCCTGGTCCTGAAAAGTGTGAGTTGCTTTATAGCTGTAAAAGGCTGGGGTGAGGTGTTTCCTCAGGTGGGTGACAGAAGCTATATCAAACACAAGCTCTTTCCTACTTTAATCTGACCTTGCTGCTATTTCCCCTTCCTGAGCAGGGGTCTCCAAACTACGGCCCAAGGGCCAGATCTGACCTGCGGCTTCGATTTGTCCACCCCCTCCCCCCAAACCTGATTTAGAATTTAATGCAACACTGAAACAGTAGTGGTTTTATGATTTGCATATATTTTGCATATATTTGCATGTCTTTAATTTTTTTTTTGCCACAGTCGCTTTGTCCCACAAAGCCCCTTCAAAAAGCTAATATGACCCTCATCTCATAAAGTTTAGAGACCCCTGTTCCTGAGCGTTCTGCGCCCCTTGCACTCTGGTCCAGCCTTCCTGAGACATGGGGTTTGTTCAGAGTTTATGGGGGATGAAACGGTGAGGGGAGCCTTGTGCTAGACAATGTTTTGTATGGAATAATTCTAGAAGCCGACAGGGGAGCTTCCATGGATCAGTGGGGCAGGGGTATAATTAGTAGTAACTAATACCTGGACTATATGGCTAAACCACCCTGAACACGCCCGGTCCCGTCTGATCTTGGAAGCTAACCAGGGTCGGGCCTGGCTAGTACTTGGATGGGAGACCTCCTGGGAATACCAGGTGCTGTAGGGGGCTAGCAACTCCACCCCATAAGGGAACCAATTGCTACTGAAACACCAACACCAGTTGGTGGCCCATTCCCCGGCTGCGGGGTGATGGGCAAAGAGAGAGAGAGAGAAATACCTGGATTATAACACCGCCTAGCTAGAGGAAATGTGAAATTCCAGAAAAAGGAACATTTAGGGTGGATGTTAAGCAAATATTCAGCTTAACCTCTGGGGCAATGGTAAATTACAGCTGACAAATCCCAGGTTTGGGGGGAGAAGTGGGGGCCAATGGAAGATCAGGGCCATGGGTTTCTGGAACTTAGATGATTTAAAATAACACGTGGGTTTTCTCTCTCCTTAACTCACATCCCAAATCCCCCTAAATACCAGAGCATCCGATTCAGCCCGGCATCCAGGCGCAAAGAAAGACACTTAAATAGGGGTTGTTTATACTACAGAAAAGATTGGCCTATAGCTTTTGTGTTAAGAGCCGGTGGATTTTGCACTTTCAGACCAGCCATATTCAGTTTCCTGGGGGTATTTACGGCACGGATGGAAAGCCCATTCCAGTCGAAAAGATTGTGAACTTCTTCAACGGGTCCCATTGCCCCAGCTTGCGAGGAAAGCCCAAGCTCTTCTTCATTCAAGCCTGTGGCGGAGGTGAGTATTGGCTTCGGGGCTCCTTCAGGAGGAGAAGTCGTTGTGTGGCCTCTTGCTTGTGCATTGGCCCGTAGGGTCTAATAATTCGATGCCGTCTTTCTTTTGCTGTCCTTATTCCCCTGTCGCAGCCTGTCTTCTCTTGCTCTCTGCCCCGTATTCTTATTGCTGGGGCAACGCACTGATTGGCCATAGAGAACGAGGTTTCTAAAGACGGAGCTGTTCGGAGCAGTTCAGAGCCAGAGGTGCGTTCCACTGCAATGGAGCTTTGAGCAGAAGGAAGCAGCTCCTCTGTGGACTCTGCCACAGCTGATCATTTTCGTCCTCTGCTGTTGGCGTGAATGGACTCTGTGCTTGCGTGAATAGCAGAAGATGGAAACAAAAGGCTCCTTTAGTTGACGGGCCGTGTTTGCTAAGGGGTGGCAGGGAACCACTGCGTGTTCCTTACGTATGCAGCAGAGAAGGGTTTTCTGGTTGCCTCTTGCAGAGCAGAAAGACCGAGGATTTGAGGTGGATTCGGACTCCCCTGTAAACCAACCTCGCGAAGCTTCCGTAGAGTCGGATGCGACTCCCTTTCAGATCCAGCCCTGTGACTTGGACGAGCCGGATGCAGTGGCCAGCTTGCCCACTCCCAGTGACATCTTGGTGTCCTATTCCACTTTCCCAGGTGAGACAGCGTAAATGAAGCACTGGCCTAGCAGGGAGGCAGTGGATAGAGCACTGGCCTGGGATTCAGGGGATTTGGGTTCTATAACTTGCTCTGCCACTGACCTCCTGGGTGACCTTGGACAAGTCACTTCCCTGCCCTCTGCCTCAGTTTCCCCAGTTGTAGAATGGGGATCATGATACCGATCCCCTTTGTAAAAAGCTTTCAGATCTCTGGATGAGAAGCGCAATGCACGAGAGAGGGCTTATGTATTCTTCCTTTCCCTCTTTCAAAGCCTTAAAGGACCTATTCTTTGGTGAGTAATAACACCCTGCATTTATCTTCTGAGGATCTCAGTCCTTCGCAAACATTAATTGAGCCCCTCATCTGCATGAGGCAAGCGATTATTATCCCCATTTTAGATGGAAGACATGGAGGCACAGAAAGGTTTTTACTTGTCCCATGTCACCCAGTGGGTCTGTAGCACTGGCCACTCTCCCTCACGAAGGGTCTGGATGTGCTAGTGCTGGATTTGGAAGAAGTTATCCATAGGGGGGAAATTCTACCCTGTGAAGGGCTCTCCCTATGGAGTTAGGAAGGACTGTCTGTAGGGAATGAGTTCCTTACTTTCCCTGTGTTCTCCTAAGGTTTTGTCTCCTGGCGGGATACCCAGAGTGGCTCCTGGTACGTCGAAACACTGGACAACGTACTTGGACAATATGCTCATACTGAAGACCTGCTCGGCATGCTAGTGAGAGTAAGTGGTCCTTTTTCTTACTCTCTTGCAGGATGTAGGCATTTGGTTTTGCAATTAGTCTGGCGGCCCCTGAGGCCTCCATTTTCAGTAGTGACTCGTGATTTTGGGGTGCTTCAGTTTGGGGGGGGGGGGCAACAAGAGATGCCTTTGAAAAAGCCTGATTTTTCACAAAAGGCTGAGCTCCTGCCCTCTGAGAATCGGGGCCCTTTCAGGTGTCGCACCCAAAATGAAAATATAGGCCTTAATCTTTGCCTAACGGCCTGCCTCAGAGCAAAGTACCATCTCTCCGGCCTGTCCCAAAAAAGCCAGGCTGTCGGAGCAAAGAGCAGGCACAATGGTAGTGTGTTGAAATCCTCTCCCACTTGGACGTATAATAGCAGGACATGGTTGTGTTTGTAACTTTCAGAATTCTGCAGATTCCTCTTCGCTTTTTGCTTTTACTCGCTCTGCTGCCGTGGTGAGGTTTTGATTTGTCTCCTGGAACGTCCCACTATATGGATAACCCCACCGGATGCTTGTGTTAATGTTATTTTTTTATCTTGACTTGTGAGGGATGGAATTGCATCTGAATTTCTGTGCATGAAACGTACATGTGTATGTTGAATATGTACTAATTTAGGATTCTTAGAAATAACTCTCCCGTATGGTGAATGACAGGTGTAGTGTTTTAGAAATAATTCAGTGAAAATCCTAACCTCTCAAATGAATTTTTAAGGGTACTCGTTCCACTGCTGCAGCCCTCAGACACTGCAGTGAGATAACACCAAAGCCCATTTTGTCACAATCAAGTGCACCACTGTGTTTACTCAACAGTACCAACAATAATTCCAATCATTCACTTACCAGAAATGGTGTACTGAGCATATACCTACAACTCAGCTAATGGGGAGGTGGTTGTTTTTGTCCATCCAAGACTAGGCAAATGGCGTTCCAGTTTTCAGAACTTCAGCTGGTCTTTTGCGTAAAGAAGCATCCTACATTGTCTTCAAAACAGGAAAGAAAAATTGTTCTCTCAATTTCCTGGACCTAATTCTGCTCCAGTTGAAGTCAGTGGCCCAACTCCTGTTGATTTTAACGAGCTGAGGATTGGGCCCTCTACTTCTAAAGTGCTCGAACCGCTTTCAGTCTGGAAAGGGAACACTCTGTACTCATCCGGTCCCAGTGCCAGATTCTTGGGGAGGTGACGGAGAGTCTTAGGAGGGGAAGAGGGATAAGAGACTTTTCTGTTTTTGAAAGAAACTGCATGAAAGTGATGACTCAAAAGAAATGACTGATCTCTTGTGAGCAAAGGAAAAGCTCTTTTTGATTCATACAGAGGACTGTATGTGTGGGCTGGGCGGGGGGGGGAGGGGGGCGTTGACTGCTCTCCGGCAGCCTTCAGAGGTTGGCATCTGATGAGGAGCATGGGGGTGATGGAGTGGCTCTGAATTGTCTTGTAGACAAAGACCTACAGAATGGTACAGGGGATTGACACGCAGTCTGCCCTGGGACTCTTTATCTTGCCCTGCCCTTCTCCAGAGTTGCCTTAATTTTGCCAGCTAACCCCCTCCTCATCTTATAAATATTAAACCTACCCACTGCCTTTCCTCCCCCTTCCCTAACATATACGGCCCTCCGCACTGCTCCGATCCTTATCTGTGCGTCTCTAGTGCTGGGGAAAGCTGTGCTCCAACCCACTCAACCAGCAACCTAGCCAACTCCTCGGTTTTTCTCTTTCCCAGGTGGCTCATGCTGTGTCTGCTAAAGGGAAGTACAAACAGATGCCGGGCACTTTTAATTTCCTCCGTAAACAATTCTTCTTCATGACTGACTAAAATTGTGGCTGGGAGGTCTCCGCCATACGCCCGGAGAGTCTCCACGAGGCCGGAAGAGATTCTGCACTTGGCCGTTACCAGTGCGCCTGTTTACCTTCGTCTTTTCATGGCTTCGTTATCCTTGGACGCTTAATGCGTTCACACGTTCATTACTGTGAAATAGACGCCACACCTCCTGCCTGGTCGGACCAGGACTGGTGGCTTCCTAATCTCAAACATCTAAGACCGACAACAAGGACTGAAGGGAAGGGTCCTGCCCTTCATTAGGAGATTGCAGCCTTGGACTCTGTATCTCTGCTACCCAGAGGACTGTGCTGGTGGCCATTTCAGGCCCAACTCGAAGTATGATTACGGTGCCCTCTACCAGGAGGTGTGGGTGAAGTGTCGGCATTTTGTAATTACTTTGTGTTTATGCTCTTTGAATCAAAAATGCACCTGAATCAAAAGCCAGTGTTTGGGGAGGGGGAATAGTTTTACAGCATCTGTTGCCCTTTTGTATTAAAGACCCCACTCTTTCTATACAGTTTGTTTTTCTCTTTTATTCTCTTCTCCAGCTAGCCTGGCGTTCTCTGACTTCTGTCTTACTGCTAGGCTTCTCCCAGTGTCCGGGGAAATAAAAGCATGACAATTTTAGCCAAAAAATATTTTGCTGGCTCTTTAATAACTCTCCCACTAATGAATTACCACAGCCGTCTAGGCTTACCAGGAACACCAGAGTAGCTTAGACCAGCTGCAGCTAGTCTGTGATGCTTAATGGCTGATTCTCTATTCAAACCAAATCAGGAGCGTGATTCCTTTGGTTGCTGGTTTAAGACCCCGATTAAATTATTTCCCCCTGCAACTGACTCCTTTGGGTGTTGGTCTTATGCACAATTCTGATTGGCTTCACTGTAGAAACACTGTCTGCTTGGCACCTGCACTGCAGATGTATCTGGGGCGCCCTGTCATGTATCAAAGGGAGCGGCAGCTAGGCATCACGCTTCTTCTGTGCAAGTGATCTGGCGGGGCTAGAAGAGGCGAGGCACTCTGGGTAAGAAAGGGGAGAATCTGGAACCCTGCAGATCGCTGCCGTACATGTCCTCGCTGTGCTGGAATGTGCTCTCCACATTCCAGAGGGCGTACAGAGTAGCCGCGTACGTTACGGCTACTCTGAGCACTTATTGTCCTTTGTCCCCTTTTGCATCCTTGCAGCTTCCCTAAGCCAGCTGGCTTGGAGTCAGACAGTTCCCCCGCCAAAGCTCGTCCTGATTCTTGCTCACGTGTGCAGGACTGAATTGACCCATTGCCAGGTGTCTGTTTTGCACCTTTCTGGACTTCTTTGTTAGGATCATTTGGCTAAAGCAGTGCTTCTCAATTTTTTTCTGTCGTGCTCCCCCTAGGAGGAAGAAAACATTTCGCGCCCCCCCGCTCCTCTCCGCCCCTCGCCGGCGCCGCCCCTGCCGGGCGCCAGCCTATATCTAGGGCGCAGCGGCCCGGCGCGCCCGGCCAGGATGGCAGGCGGGAGGCGGGGGCGCCTCGCCCGGGGGATGCGCGCCCGGCCGGCCGGTGACTGAGCGCGGCTCTGCGCCGGGCCGTGTGCTGCGCGGGGCCCGCGGGCGGGCTGGCGGGGCGATGCTGCCGTGGCGGCGGAGCCGCGGCAGCCCAGCAAGCCGCAGGGCTACGCGGTGAGGCTGCGCCGCGCCGCGCGCGGCTCGCTGGCCCGCGCCTGCCCCGAGCGCGCGCTGCCCCGCGTGGGCAGCATGTTCCGCTCCAAGCGGCGCATGGCGCACGTCAAACGAGCCCCCCTTTACGGCGCCTCGCGCCCCCCCTGGGGGGCGCGCCCCACTATTTGAGAAACACTGGGCTAAAGGCAGTGGGGATGTAGGTGGTCCTCAGTCCTTCCAGACTGTTTCTATTGGGTAGTTCCCGGCTCTGAAAGCTCAAGGCAGAGAGGGTGAATTTATGGCCATTCACTAACTATTGCCAAGTGAGCTAAATGTTACAGTGGTAGTAAAATGAACATTGGCTTCTCTGTCTGCAGGTGCGCCTGGACCTCCTGTTGGTATGAGATTCATGGGATGCTGGGAAACATGAGCACCCTGGGGTCCATTCCTTTTTAAAAGGTTAAAATGTATCATCAGAAATTATCCTCAGCCTTTAAAAGCCTCCCTGGTCTTTCAAAGTGGCGTTCAGGTGGTTCCCTGCTCTACGGCCTGTTCTTCAGCTAGCAGCTGCTCTAGGATCACTTCCAACAGCCGGGCCTAACACACCACGGAAAGGCATCAAATCACTGAATGGGGAACTGCCGGGAGCTCTGCATTGCGTATTTTGGGTTCCCATCAAGAGCATTGCCAGGTTTGCATTTATAGTTCTCATAATTCCCCCCCATGCTCAGGTGTGAGTCAAAGAGAGAGGGCAGCTGGAGCTTGTACGGGAATGTGGGGTTAGAAGGAAGTGGGCAACTAAGGTGACAAGACACATTTCTCGTGTCAACCACTGTGGAAGGAGATGGCTCTGGGTGAGCCCCACACCCCCTCATTCTTGTGTCGTGTTTCATATTCCACTTCCATTCACGTTGGGTTTAATCTAATGGACGAAAATGCTCCATTGCATAACTTCCTGTGACCGTGTCATGTGCTGCCGTCCTAAACCCTCCCTTTTCCCGAGGCACAGACTATACGTGTATGTGCAAACAAATGTTGGTTATTTATTATACACAGATTCCTTCAGCAGCTCATCAGATTGGAATTTCGTGATTACGACTATTTCAATCAGCAAAAGAGCTTCCCTTCCCCTTAGCACAGGGTTGGTCTGTTGTCCACAGCTCTTCAGGTTAGTTGTTTGCCATGACCTGCAGAAAGTGTAAAACAAAGGGGAATCAGACCAGAAAACTAAGGAAATCTGTAAGCAAGGCCATCCAAACTCTATAAATTTTCCCTTTAAGTACATAAACCTACACCTCTCTCTTCCTAAGGATTTAAGACCAGTGATTTGGCCTCTGAGTCATCCTTTATGTTAAAGGTTCATTTATAGTTGTTAAATATTTGATACGAACGTTTTAGCCATGAGCAGTATATGTTCCTAATTACCATAGTAATAGATGATAGATAATTATGTTGTTGGACATCAATTAACGTTTTTAACATAATTTTAACATAATTACATTTAACATAATGTTAACATAATTACGTTTTTGGACATCAATTAACATTTATAAATATACCCTAACTATAAAGTGTGACAGATTTATTTCAAAACATCTGAACTTTAGTTAGAAATGAAGATCATTTGAATAGTTACATTCACAAGGAAGAAACCTCACCTTCTCTGTAGGAACTAATTCCCTAGAAATGACAACATTCTCTTTTGTTGTGTTACGGGATTGTCTATGCGGTGAAGTTATTATGGAATAAGTTAGGGTCTGAATTCACAGTGCACTAGCTATTCAGGGGTAAGTGTGTCCACAGGGGAAGCTACTGCTGGCCAATTTACCCACATGGACAAACCTTCGGTCTTGAACTGTTTTTGGGTGTTTTGTTTAATCCCGAATGACCGTTTATAAGGTCAGAACAGAGGTTGTTGTTGCTCAGCAACAGACACTAGACCCTTACCGTAGTGATCCAGTTGTCGAAAGAGGAGACCCGAGTGAAGACGGAGGGTTTCCGGTAGTAATTACAGCCCAGTGAGGAGCCGAAGCTGACCACACCATGCACTTCCCATCTGCCATCAGCAGCTCTGCAGTTCAGTGGGCCACCGGAGTCCCCCTGCAAGGAAGGAGAGGCACAGTCATTGAACGGGCCTCGTATAACTGGAGGTGGGACATGGGAGAAAGGCAGGAGTGTGAATGAAATGAATATAGGTTCTGTCTTATGAGATGGCTCCCAGTTGCCATCGCCAGATCTGACATGCAGGAGGAGTTTGGATCTAGGGGTTTGTCCCTCTTGTAGGGGAGGGTATAGAAATGTGATTATTAAATTGTCCTTCAACACGTTCATTGCTATCAACTTCTATCAAGAGTTTTCAAAGCCCATCTACAATGGGAAGAACCTAGTCCCCTGCCCCATCTTCAGAGTCCCTTCCCATAATGCAGAACTCTCTAAAGCCACGCCCGTAACTGCCAAGGTCTCCGGACTCACGTTGCAGCTGGAGATCACCCCATCGCCGCCAGCGCAGATCATGGTGGTTTTTACTGAGCTGCCCCACCAGGTCGGCAGGGAACAGGTGTCGTAAACAACCACAAGCAGAGGCCCTTGCTGCAGTTTATCTGGGAGAGCGCCGTTTGCTGGAAGGGGCCAGAAACAAGGGAGAAGCATTAGCTCCTGGCAGTCACATATCAACACCCTACTGGTGGTAGCGTCCGCAAACAGGCCAAGGAAGGAATAGGGCAGGATCGCTGCTCTCTGCTCTCACTTCTCTAGGAGGTGATGGATACTGGTCTGGACTGAAGCACAAGGCTGTTGCCTGCATCGTAGCTGTTCTTTGCATGGGGCCTTCCCTGTTCCAGAGTGGCTGTCCATCCCTAATATTCACTTCTTCTTTAAAGGGACTTTTCAACTCTTCCCTGAGCGTTAACAGCCCCAGCAGCCTTCAGGCCTCTCGGACTTGGATTACAATTCCATCTGGAGGCCTCAGCTGGGGTCCTAACAACAGCTAAACATTCTGCAAGGAAAATGCAAAAACATCTCTGCTGCAGGGGTGGAGCCAGAGCCTGGTCAGATCCCTCTTTGAATTGAGGGCTAAAGGGCATCGGAAAAAAGACTCTTCTTCCAGTCGATTCCGAAGGAGACCTGAACACAGACGGACGTAGTGTTCCCCCTGAACTGTATTAACACTTACTCTGCAGCCTTCCCCATCCTGTTACGTAGCAGACGACGCCGGAGCCCAGGAGACTGTTTGCTGGCGGGAGGCAGGCCGGCTGGATTTGATTGCTCAGGGCAACGCTCTGGGAGAGTTTGATCAAAGCGATGTCGTTGCTGTGTTCGTGTGTGCGCAAGCCGGGGTGGAGGAGGGAGTGCACAGAGAGGGAGAGTGGAAGAAAACATAGACCCATTAATATGTCACATTTACAGAGGGCGCCGCCTATTCGAAAGAGGGGCCCCTGTCTCTAGGAGGAGGAAGAGGGAAGGAATGTCCACAGGTCATGGCAGAGACATCCCACCCCTGGGTGTTGCCCACCCCACACCCAAACACATGCCTCGGTGCCCTGGTGGCGCACCTTGATTTTCCTTCCCCATGACCCAAAAGCTGGGTGGAAATCCAGGCCCCAGCATCTCCAACTCCTATGCCCACACGGAGCTCAGTTTGAGAGGCTTGGCCTGTCTCCATCAAGCTTTCAGATAAACCTGGCCTGTAACTGAGAGCTTCTGGAGAATACAAGGAGAGGTTCCTGGAGCTTCAGGCTCATCAAAGCACTGACTTAAAGCACTTGTTTCTGTTCAGCCGCCTGTGGGGGGCAGGCGTCTCCCTACAGAACTGCCCTCGCTGTTACCAATTCATCCTTCCACTCCTTTCAGCCAGAGGCTTCCTTCTCGGACAGGCAGGTGTTCTATCGGGACCAAAGGGGTGAGACCTTTGGCTCTTTCTTGGAACGCCCTCATCGATAAGAGTTCAAGAGGCACAAACCCTCCTCCCCCAGTCAGTGCTGCCCATACTCCACCTCAAACACGTCTTAACTCCCCGGCCCTGTTGGAACACCAGGACTATCCTTGTGTGAGGCCTGAGAGGTTTGTGTTTCAGTTTATCGATGAGTCACCATCCCAATGTACAAGGGCTCATCTGTTGAGTGTGAGCACCCATGATTCCATGATAACTATTTGGTTTTCTTTTTACCACTGGGGTTCGCCAAAACCCTTCCCTCACCGCAGGGCAGTGTGCAGTGCTTTTCCTCTCCAGACCGGGCAGCATTTAAGTTATTGTTCAAGTCTTCCCGAGCCTCAGTAAACATTAAATTGTGCCTTGTGTGTGAACAGTCTGCTGGGCTGAGGTGTGATAAACAAGTGGAATCTAGAAGTGTTGACTGCAGTTGGACAGAGTCTAGATCTGTTTAATGGTGTTCAGCCCCTCATTTGTTGGGTAACGTAACAAATTTCTCAACTACTTGGTGTTAAGGCCTAAGCATGCCCATCCTCCATAATGTGACATGGGTTCGGACTGGGGAAAGGTTCACCACTCCCCACATCCCGTCACCCAGTATTTTGGAATCGTCTGAACTTGTGCTGTAACAACTGGCTCCAGAGTTGGGGGTGAGGGTGTTTGGACCGACAGGGTTTGGTTTGGGGCTCTAACTCCTAATACTTTGTATAAATAGCTGCTCTCAACTCACCCGTTTGCAACACGGTTTGGGTTCCAGCCTTCGTGGACTATGATTTTTTCTGGACTGACTGCAATCGATCCTTGTTCCGTAGCCTTTAGGTTGAATTTGCCAAGAACCACTCGATAGGTCCGAGAAGAGCTGGGGAGGAAAAGGAACCGGGAGAGACGCTGAGCAGTGTCGCTCCTGGCTTGCTGCTCAGTCACACACCACTTTGGGGAGGGCGACCACATGGAGCCGAGGGGTCTCCAGTGGAAACCCTCTGAAAACTTCAAGTGCCAGCGTGCATTGATCTATATTAACAGCTGATTGTTGGCTTAGGATGGAGCATTGCATGCTGGAACCTATAGTCACTAGAAGCTGCATCTCCACATGGTCCTCTACCTCCTGCCAAGTTTCCTACTAAACTTGGGCCCCAGCTGATCTTCCTGGCACACCTGAGCAATTCCAAAGGCCTCTCTGGTAGTGTGACAATGTCTATTACAAAAGCATCTCCACTGGTACATAGGTGTGTGTGATAGTATTGTGCACCCTGGCAATCCTACCTCACACACAGCCATCCTGGGAGAGATCATATCTGCTCTGACGATGCTTTCTGTGACTGGAGTGGTAGTTACCAGTCCCAGCAGGTGTGTACAGGAAACAGGCCTGTACTGAGCTGCCAGATAGGGGAGCTGGCCTTGATTGAGGCATTTAAGGTGATGCAGTCAAAGCTGATCACTCCCTTCATTTTTACACCATCTCGTCAGCTGAGAACCACAAGCTCTCACTGAAAGTCAGGGAAGTGCGTGAGCTAGGAAACCTGTGGAACTCACTGCTACATGTGCTTGTAAAGAGAGCACAGCTGTGTTTTAAAAGGGCTGGATAATTTAATAACTAATATTTAGTGTTATACTTGCGAAAATCAAGTCAATAGTGCGGGGCATTACACAAGCAAGGGAAGAGGAAGGATGTTTTCCTCATCCAGTGAATCGTCCGTAGGAGCCGCTGCCAGAGACATGATCTAGACTTGCTCACCTTTTTGGCATGGGAGAGCCTATTAATATGTTTGGTTTTCTCTTTACCTCAGAGTATTTACAGTTTTCTGCAAGTTGTCTTAAAAGAAATAATTCTCCAGGATTCTGCAGCTGACGTACCTGATGCAGTGAGCAGCTGTCAGGACCCAGTTGGTTGCAATGAGGGTTCCCCCACAGGTGTGATACCAGTTACCACTGGAACTGTATTGCAGGGACGCCTAGGAAAGATACGGTAAGAATGTTACTCACTGACCGACGGCTCGGGAAGGTGAAAAGCTAAGCACCCAAGTGCTCCGGCTCCAGATCACTCGCTTGTGAAAAGGTTCTTTTCCAAAGTTTCATTTCAGGGTTGCTTTCCCAAAGCTATTTAGTAAGCCTGGGCCAAACAGGGGGTTGCGTTTGCTACACAAGAAATGGGTTCATGAAACACTTCGGCCATTCTATGTAGAAATAGGTCCCTGAAGGTGGTTTGGGGTTTTTGTTTTTTTAAATATTTCACTGGGTCTGATCATGGGAATGGAATCTAGGAAACCAAGCTCCGGGAACTCCCGAGTTGTCACTTCTGTTCTGCCTTTGACTCATTGTGTGATCATGGGTAGGTTGTTTAGCTTTTCTGTGCCTCTGTTTGACCAAGTATGCCATGGGATTGTATCAGCTTTACAGGGGTGTCATTTCAACAGACAAAGAGCTAAATTAAGTGCTACTTTTTAAATCTATTCTCAGAGTTAAATAGTCCCTATTTTGAGACACCAGTTACTTGCTGATCATGGCTCTGTGTACCTAGCAAAACATCAGTCTCTTGTTCCTCTAGAGCTTTCATCCTGAGGGATCCCAGCATGCTTTGACATGTAGCTGACCTATCAGCTGTAGACGGGAATTGCTTTACTCGCCAGTTAGTTCTTTAAAAGTGCACAGTAACGCTGCACAGCCATCTAGGATGGGTGGTTATCAGTCATTAGTTGGTAACTCGTCTTTAGCACTTTCTGTACGAGGAAACGAATCCCGACACGCACCCTTGGGAGGAGGATCAGAAACTGAGGTACCGTGTCCCAAACCAGCATGTCACTATCATTTCCCAGCATGCTCTTTGTTTCTATTTAGTGACCAGCTTATCAAAGTGCTCACTACATGGTCTTGGGTGCAAAGAGAGCCAGTTCCCACCCCGCACTGAAGCCAGGGAGAGTACCTCCTCCCTCACTGATTTCAGTGGGAACTCCGTGGGTGCTAAGTGACTTGCTTAAGGCTAGGCAGTGAGTCTGTGTCAGAGCTGGGGATAGAACTCAGTTCTCACACCTCTTCCTGCACCTTAAGCACAAGGCCAGTTGTCCTTGGAGTGTGTCCCATTCAGAGTACAGCCATGATGCACCCACATGGTCTCCCTCTGTAGGCTGGGCTCACCGCACGCACCAGGGGTCCTTAAGCTGCATTCCCCATTCTACCCCCCAAGCTCCTTGTGTGAAGCCTTCCCATCCCCCTCCCATCAGGGACCCCGACTGATTAATTGGTTAAATTATTTCTTTCCGTTCCGTGTGGGAGCGAAGTCCCTCGGGGTCAAAATCTTCCGCTCCATTGGGACGATGGACAGGGCTGAAATCTGGGTGTATCGTTCCACTAGAAGGAGTCAATGGCTGCCATCAGCCAATTCTTTGATCCGTGTCTATTCTTATAGCCCCAGCTAAAGCTGCTGGGTCGGCTAACCAGATGCAGGGGGCCCCAGGTGTTCTCCGCTTTTCTGCCTTCTTGTTTTCTGATTTTCACTAAACTCAGCGGGGCTTTGACCACTGACGTCCAGATTAGAACATCCCCTGGATGTTCGGAATGGATCGAATACCGTGTTCAAAGGGTATCGCATAACAGACAGGGAACTGCCATCAACGCGAGTGTAGGCTGAGCAAAGCAAGGCCCATCATCATGGGAACACAACACGGCTCAAGCTATCCTGGACTGGGCTCAGGAAACCAGGGAATCACTAACCTGCCAGGGCCAGCTGAACGGTCTCGCGTCTTCTCCTCCAACCACTCTGGTCAAGACCGGCGGGTAGGCGGGATTCCCACAACTGAGGGCTGCAAGGGACAGAAGATGGGGTCCACTTTAGACCACGTCACCAACCAAAACTGACCTGAACTTTGTGTAACACGTTTGAACTGCTCTTCTGTACTGTCAGGGGCGCCCTTTCTATCTCTATAGAAATTTCTAAGCCATATTCTTGTCTGACTCTTACACTGGGTCTATTACTCTGATATCTGAGCACCTCCAGGCTGGTCAGCATCCGGACCACAGGATCAAGCTAGAAATTTACAGTTAGGAAACCAGATGAAAACCGACATCTAGGCGGGATACGTACCCCCAGTTGCCAGCATCAGGGCAGCAAACAGGATACGGATCATGGTGCCGTTTAGCCGTGTCAGGAGCAGTACCTCTGCTGAGCCCTCTTATATGTCTGTAGCGCTTATCTCTGGGAGATACGGCCTGGGGGAGGGGCGTGCGGTTCCTTCACCAGTGGGAAGGTTTCACACCCCTGGGACATTTTCCTATGAGTACAAATGCTAAAAAAGATGGACCTTGAGATTCAAGCTTCCGCTCGGCCTTGTGTGGGGAGTGCGGTGTGAGCTGATTTAGTTTGTTGCAGCTGTTTGCTCTCCCGCTACCTTGAGTCCGAGTCGCAGATATGTAGCCGGAAGGGAAAATTACCTGAGTTTGGAGGGCAGAGGAGGGGGATAAATCACAAGGGTTCTGGAACCCTTGTGATGTTGCACTCTGTTTTATGGAAATACGCTTATGAATATGACATAACTGGAGTACGCTTTACGCAAAATATCCCTTGTATGGTATCATTAGAAATCCTGTAATCTACTAAGAATGGTCATCCTATTTGCAGGTATTATTTCTGTAGCTGGAGTGAGGAGGATGACCTATAAACTTGTATCACTGAACATATTAAGTGAAGGCCGTTAAGGGTGCTCCAGAAACAATCCCTTGTAAATGTCATTAGTTACTGGAAAGCCTTCCTGTGTGTGTATGGGCCAGCCCATGGGGAATGGAGACTAGGGGGGTCTTACCTGTGCCCATGTCAGCTGATAATGAAATCCATCTTATATCTGGTATTTTTCCATGTAGAAGGAGAGGTGTAAAAGGAGAAACAAAAGATTTCTGCCTTTTGCCAAAGCTATAAGAGGGAGTGGAGCAGGAAAACAGAGGTGTCCAGCAGTAAGACAACCCCTGCTTATCACCTGAGATGTCAGCTGGATCTAACTAAGACTGTACCAGGGGAAAGGATTGGGCCCAGACTAGGAAGGAGTCTAGTCGGTGAGAGAAGATTAGTGTGTGAAAAGGATGGGATATTACCTGTAATCAGTTTCTTAATATATTAGGCTTACACTTGCGTGTTTTGTTTACTTTCTTTGTGTCTTCCTGTATTCCGGCTGTTATTTTAAACCACTTAAATCCTACTTTTTATACTTAATAAAATCACTTTTGTTTATTAATAAACGCAGAGTAAGTAATACCTGGGGGAGAAAACAGCCATGCATATCTATCAGTGTTCTAGAGGGCAAACACTTTATGAATGTACCCTGTGTAAGCTTTGTACAGAGTAAACCAGATTTATTTGGGGATTGGATTCCATTGGGAACTGGGTGTCTGGGTGCTGGAGACAGGTAACCTGCTGAGTTTTTGAAGTATAGGGAGGAACAGTCTAGGGAGAATCTGTAGCGTATGTTTACAGCCACATAGCTGAAATACCTGCCCCCAACTCCTCCTTTCACAGGGCTCTGGCATTTGATCCCCTGACTTAGTGAGGGTCTTCCACAGAGTCTGATTCCCCTCATTTGGGACAGGTTTAGCACAGTCCAGTTTCCCTGTATTCCTACAGTTTTTACAACATTGGTAACCCTATTTCACTACCCCTGCATTCATTACTAAGGTGATTTGTAACCCAACACCAGCCCCGGTTGCTCACTTTGACACCCCTCTATCTGCCGAATATCTAAGTAGAGCGGGAGCAACCTGTATTTACATAAACACCCCCCAAGACTCTCCCCCTCCAAGCTAGTTGCCAGGGAAGCATTCATTGAGACCCTGCTTACAAATATGGCACCTTTCATCCAGCTGACTTTGAGTCAGAATGTTTCCCCACCATAACTCATCCTGATTGTCGTTCACATGTGCAGGACTGAATAGACCAATTGGCTACTCTGGCATCTGTTTTGCTCCTTTCTGGAGCATCAGAAGCCATTGGGGAATGTAGGTGGCCCTCAGTCCTTCTAGGCCAGGGGGTCAGAAACCTTTCAGAAGTGGTGTGCTGCGTCTTCATTTATTCACTCTAATTTAAGGTATCGTGTGCCAATAATACATTTTTTTCATTTTAATAAGATCTCTTTCCAGGTGTCATTAATATAGACCTAAACTATTGTATGTAAAATAAATAAGGTTTTTAAAATGTTTAAGAATCTTAATTTAAAATTAAATTAAAACGCAGAGTGGTGGCCAGGACCTAGGCAGTGTGAGTGCCACTGAAAATCAGCTTGCAGGCTGCCTTTGGCATGCATGCCATAGGTTGCCTACCCCTGTTCTAGGCAGTTTCCATTGAGTAGTTCCTGGCTGTGAAAGCGCAAGGAAAAAAGGGTGAATTTATTGCCATTCACTAACTCTTGCCAAGTGGGTTAAATTTTATAGTGGTAGAAAAATGAACACTGGCTTGTCTTTCCCCTCTGCAGGTGCACATGGAATTCCTGTTGGTATGAGATTCATGGGCTGCTGGGAGAGATAAGCACCCTGGGCTCCATTCCCCTTAAAAAGGTTAAAATGTATCATCAGAAATTATCCTCAGCCTTTAAAAGCCTCCCTGGTCTTTCAAAGTGGCTTTCAGGTGGTTCCCTGCTCTACGGCCTGTTCTTCAGCCAGCAGCTGCTCTAGGATCACTTCCAACAGCCGGGCCTAACACACCACGGAAAGGCATCAAATCACTGAATGGGGAACTGCCGGGAGCTCTGCATTGCATATTTTGGGTTCCCATCAAGAGCATTGCCAGGTTCTTTGCATTTATAGTTCTCATAATTCCCCCCGTGCTCAGAGTTGGCAGCTGGAGCCTGATACGGGAATGTGGGGTTAGAAGGGAGGGTGGGGACACTAGGGTGACAACACACCTTTCTCGTGTCGACCACTGGGGAAGGAGATGGCTCTGGGTAAGCCTCACCCCACCCCCTCCATTCTTGTGTCGTGCTTCATATTCCACTTCCATTCACTCTGGGTTTTATCTAATGGACGAAAATGCTCCATTGCATAACGTCCTGCAACCGTGTTATATGCTTCCATCCTAAACCCTCCCTTTTCCCGAGGCACAGACTATACGTGTATGTGCAAACAAATGTTTTATTTATTATACACAGATTCCTTCAGCAACTCATCAGATTGGAATTTCATGATTACGACTATTTCAATCAGCAAAAGAGCTTCCTTTCCCCTTAGCACAGGGTTGGTCTGTTGTCCACGGCTCTCCAGGTTAGTTGTTTGCCATGACCTGCAGAAAGTGTAAAACAAAGGGGGGGGGGGGAGAATCAGACCAGAAAACTAAGGAGATCTGTAAACAGGGTCATCCAAACTCTACAAATTGTCCCTTTAAATACATAAAACAGTCCTACAACCCTCTCTCTTCCTAAGGATTTAAGACCGGTGATTTGGCTTCTGAGTCATCCTTTATGTTAAGGGTTCATTTATAGTTGTTAAATATTTGATACGAACGCTATAGCCATGAGCGGAATGTGTTACTGATTATAATAGTAATAGATGATAGATAATTAAGTTGTTGGACATCAATTAACATTTATTAAAATTCTATAAATATACCCTTAATATAAAGTGTGACAAATTTATTCCAAAACGTCCAAACTTTGGTTAGAAATGAAAGTCATTTGGATAGTTGCATTCACCTTCTCTGTAGGAACTAATTCCCTAGAAATGACAACATTCTCTTTTGTTGTGTTAAGGGATTGTCTATGCGGCGAAGTTATTATGGAATAAGTTAGGGTGTGAATTCACAGTGCACTAGCTATGCCGGGGTAAGTGTGTCCACAGGGGAAGCTACCGCTGTCCTATTTACCCACATGGACAAACCCTCGGTCCACTCTGTTTTGTGGGCGTTTTGGTTTGTTTTACCCCAAATGACCATTTAGAATTTCACAGCCCGGTTTGTTCTTGCTCAGCAGAAGACACTAGACAAAGGGTGGACAAACTTTTTAGCCAGAGGGCCACATCTGAGTACGAAGGCCGCCCCTGGGCCATAGTTTTCTGACCCTTGCACTAGACCCTTACCGTAGCGATCCAGTTGTTGAAAGCGGAGACCCGAGTGAAGGCAGAGGGTTTCTGGTAATAGTTACAGCCCAGTGAGGAGCCGAAGCTGACCACGCCATGCACTTCCCACCTGCCGTCAGCAGCTCTGCAGTTCAGTGGGCCCCCAGAGTCCCCCTGCAAGGAAGGAGAGGCACAGTCATTGAACGCCAGTTTGGAAAAATCCACGTCTTTTTATGGTGCGTGGGAAGAGAAGTCACTGCCAGGGGTCTCGTATAACTGGAGGTGGGACATGGGAGGAGGGCAGGAGTGTGAATGAAATGAATATAGGTTCTGTCTTATGAGATGGCTCCCAGCTGCCATGTTCAGGTCTAACATGCGGGGGAAGGGGGGCTTGGATCCAGGAGTTTGGGGTGGATCTCTCTTGTACGGGAGGGTATAGAGATGTGATTATTAAATTGTCCTTCAACACGTTCATTGCTATCAACCCCTACCAAGGTTTTCAAAGCCCATCTACAATGGGAAGATCCTAGTCCCCTGCCCCAGCTTCAGAGTCCCGTCCCATAATGCAGAACTCTCTAAAGCCACGCCCGTAACTGCCAAGGTCTCTGGACTCACGTTGCAGCTGGAGATCACCCCGTCGCCGCCGGCGCAGATCATGGTGGGTTTCACTATGCTACCCCACCAATTAGGCAGAGAACAGGTGGCATAATCCACCACGGCCAATGGTCCTTGCTGCAGTTTAGCTGGGAGTGGGCCGTTAGCTGGAAGGGATCAGAAACAAGGGAGGCGCATTAGCTCCTGGCAGTGAAGAAACAGCAAAATAACACATCCAGGTACAAGAGTCACCAGTGATTTCAAGCACAGAATCCAGTCCTTAGTGGATCCCCCCTCCAAAAAGTGTCTGAACTAGATGGATTATCCTCATCCTTTTTAACAATAGCTCTCTGTCAATATCACATGGGAAAGCAGCAGGTGGCCAAGCACTTTAACATTCACATGTCAACACCCTACTGGCGGTAGCGTCAGCAAACAGGCCAAGGAAGGAATAGGGCAGGATCGCTGCTCTGTGCTCTCCCTTCTCTCGGAGGTGATGGATACTGGTCTGGACTGAAGCACAAGGCTGTAGCCTGCATCGTAGCTGTTCTCTGCATGGGGCCTTCCCTGTTCCAGAGTGGCTGTCCATCCCTAATATTCACTTCTCCTTTAAAGGGACTTTTCAACTCTTCCCTGAGCATTAACAGCTCCAGCAGCCTCCAGGCCTCTCGGACTTGGATTACAATTCCATCTTGAGGCCTCAGCTGGGGGTCTTAACAAAAGCTAAATTCTGCAAGGAAAACGAAGGAACATCTCTGCTGCAGGGGTGGAGCCAGAGCCTGGTCAGATCCCTCTTTGAATTGAGGGCTAAGGGGCATCAGAAAAAAGACCCTTCTTCCAGTCGATCCCAAAGGAGACCTGAACACAGACGGACGTAGTGTTCCCCCTGAACTGTATTAACACTTACTCCACAGCCTTCCCCACCCTGTTACGTAGCAGACGACGCCGGAGGCCAGGAGACTGTTTGCTGGCGGGAGGCAGGCCGGCTGGATTTGATTGGTCAGGGCAACGCTCTGGGAGAGTTTGATCAAAGCGATGTCGTTGCTGTGTTCGTGTGTGCGCAAGCCGGGGTGGAGGAGGGAGCGCACAGAGAGGGAGAGTGGAAGAAAACATAGACCCATTAATACATCACATTTACAGAGGGCGCCGCCTGTTCGAAAAAGGGGCCCCTGTCTTTATGGGGAGCAGGAGGGAAGGAATGTCCTCCGGTCACGGCAGAGACATCCCAACCCCTTGGTGTTGCCCACCCCACACCCAAACACATGCCTCGGTGCCCATAGGCCCTGGTGGAGCACCGACATTTTCCTGGCACATGTTAAGCAATGAACAGCTGGGCTATGCAGCCATTGAATTGACTTCAGTGGCAGTAGCTGGAATATGGCGAGGACACAGGTTAATTCACCTGGACTCTTAGGAACCCTGCTGTGAGTCCTTCAATTGCTACAAGTGGTCAGGATCTCAGGTGAACGTGTCTGAAAGTTTCTGAGCTAGTGGAGGCTGAAGGCATCACTGGGGAGGTGGCTCCTGCATGGGCATCTGTTCCTTTCTGGGTGATGGGCATCTCGCTGAGCCCGGCACGCCCATCCTCCATAATGTGACAAGGGTTTGAACTGGGGCACGGTTCGCCACTGCCCACATCCCGTCTCCCAGGATTTTGGAATCATCCGTCTGAGGCTCTGCTGGTGGTCCCCAAACTTTGTACCTCACACCCCCTCTTACTCCAGTCCATGCCTCCTCTCCCTCAGATGTGGGGCTGGGAGAAGGGCCCTGGGGAGGGGGCGGTCCCTCCCCAACCCTCTTGAGGGGGCTGGCCTGAGCCCATGCTGCTCCCCTTCCGTGCAGAATGTTCCTCCGCCCACAGTTTGGGGACCTCCGGCCTATGCTTTAACAACTGGCTCTAGATTCGGAGCTGCCCACGGTGCAGGGATGTTTGGTTTGGGGCCCTATCTCTCACTTAGTACAAATAGCCGCTATCCACTTACCCATCTGCGACATTGTTTGGGTTCCAGCCTTCATGGACAATGATTTTTGCTGGACTGACTGCAATTGATCCTTCTTCAGCCAGCGGGAGGTCGTGTTTGCCAAGAAACACGAGATAGGTCAGAGAAGAGCTGGGGAGGAAAAGGAACAGGGAGAGACGCTGAGCTGTGTTGCTCCTGGCTTGCTGCACAGTCACACGCCTGTTTGGGGAGGGCGGCCAAAGGAAAACTTGGGGTGTTCAGT
Organism: Sternotherus odoratus; assembly: GCA_032164245.1. Lineage (NCBI taxonomy): Eukaryota > Metazoa > Chordata > Testudines > Kinosternidae > Sternotherus > Sternotherus odoratus. Next base: position 11,135,327 of record JAVMKO010000018.1, on the reverse strand, counting down.
GGGAACCCTCTGAAAACTGCCGGGGCCAGCGTGTATTGATCTATATTAACAGCTGTTGGCTTAGGATGGAGCATTGCATGCTGGAGCCTAGAGTTACTAGAGGCTCCATCTCCACATGGTCCTTTGTCTCCTGCCAAGATTCCTGCTAAACGTGGGTCCCAGCTGATTTTCAGAGCACGAGTCTGCCATTTCCTGGAACACCTGAGCAATTCCAAAGGTAGTGTGACAAAGTCTATTGTCCTACCTCACACACAGCCAGCCTGGGAGAGATCATATCTGCTCTGACGACGCTTTCTGTGACTGGAGTGGTAGTAACCAGTCCCAGCAGGTGTGTACAGGAAACAGGCCTGTACTGAGCTGCTGGATAGGGGAGCTGGCCATGATTGAGGTATTTAAGGTGATGCAGTCAAAGCTGATCACTCCCTTCATTTTTATACCATCTCATCAGCTGAGAACGAGAAGCTCTCACTGAAATAGATGGCCGGTGCTTTTAAAACCAAAGGGAATATTTCTTCAGGGAAGTGCGTGAGCTAGGGAACCTATGGAACTCACTGCTACCTGTGCTTGTAAAGAGAGCACAGCTGAGATTAAAAAGGGCTGGATAATTTAATAACTAATATTTACTGTTATACTTGCGAAAATCAAGTCAACAGTGCGAGTCATTACACAAGCAGGGGAAGAGGACGGACGTTTTCTCCTTCCAATGAATCATGAGGTGCAGGACACTGCCGGAGACATGATCTAGACTTGCTCACCTTTTTGGCGTGGGAGAGTCTATTAATATGTTTGGTTTTCTCTTTACCTCGGAGCACTTACAGCTTTCCGCAATTTTACTTAAACGAAACGATTCTGCAGCTGACGTACCTGATGCAGTGAGCAGCTGTCATAACCCAGTTGGGTGCAATGAGGGTTCCCCCACAGGTGTGATACCAGCCACCATTGGCGCCGTATGTCAGAGAGACCTGGGAATGATATAATAAGAATGTTACTCACTGACCGACGTCCTCCGGACTTTTGGAATGGATCTGATAGCGTGTTCAAAGGTTGTCGCATAACAGACAGGGAACTGCCATCAACGTGAGTGTAGGCTGAGCAAAGCAAGGCCCGTTATCATAGGAACACAACATGGCTCAAGGTATCCTGGACTGGGCTCAGGAAACCAGGGAATCACTAACCTGCCAGGGCCAGCTGAACGGTCTCACTTCGTCTCCTCCAACCACTTTGGTCAAGACCGGCGGGTAGGCGGGATTCCCGCAACCGAGGGCTGCAGGGGACACAAGATGGGGGTCAGCTTTAGACCACGTCACCAACCAAAACTGACCTGAACTTTGTGTAACAGGTTTGAACTGCTCTTCTGTACTGTCAGGGACCGATCTGGTGCCCTTTCTATCTTTATAGAAGGTTCTAAGCCATATTCTAGTCTGACTCTTACACTGGGTCTATTACTCTGATATCTGAGCAGTGGTCAGCATCAGGACCACAGGATCAAAGTAGAAATTTGCAGTTAGGAAAACAGATGAAAACTGACGTCTACATACCCCCAGCGGCCAGCGTCAGGGCAGCAAGCAGAGTACAGATCATGGTGCCGTGTAGCCGTGTCAGGAGCAGAACCTCTGCTGCGCCCTCTTATATGTCTGTAGCGCTTATCTCTGGGAGATACGGCCTGGGGGAGGGGGGGCGTGCGGCTCCGTCACCAGTGGGAAGGTTTCACACCCATGGGACATTTTCCTGTGTGTACAAATGCTAAAAAAAAGATAGACCTTGAGATTCAGGCTGCCTCTCGGCCTTGTGTGGGGAGTGTGGCGTGAACTGGATCTTGTTTGTGGCAGCTGTTCAGTCTCCCGCTACCTTGAGTCCGGGTCGCAAATATGTGGATGGAAGGGAAAATTACGTGTACTTGGGGAGAAGGGGTGTAAATCCACCCCCCCCCAATCAATTCATGATGGAATCCCTAGTCCACAAGGTCCTCCAGAAACCCCTGCTGTTGCAGTGGAAGCATCAGGCTTAGGGCAGAACCGCCAGGGCCTGAGTTTGAGAGTTACGTAAAGGACATTTGTTCATGGCCAAAGGGGCAAGGCCTGCCTTGAAGTGATGGACATCAGAATATTAGTGGACCCTTATCTAAGTTGCCTTTTTTTCAGGTGGTGAGATGGGGAAAACAGAGGGTACTTGGATGCAATAATTAGAGCCTCCATCCCCAAAAATATAAAGCCCCAAATACAATTAACCTCCCCTGCCTCACCTTCTCCTTCAGAACCAAGGTAATTGGGAAGGTAGAAACTATGTAATAACTGCTTCACAGCCCTGGTAAAGTTCTTCCTGCTGGAAACTCACCAGGCTGCTGTGTATGGTTCCCCCACGAACGTTTGCCTTACAAAATCCATCTTTGGTTGGCCAAGCATTTCCCAGGTAATGATGGTTTAGGACATTACATGGGGCAAAGGCATACAATAACATTGTGGGACACACGTGTGGACAAGGGGGAAATCTATTTACAGTTCCAGAAAGGCTTTGCCAAGGTCCCTCACCAAAGGCTCTTACGTAAATTAAGTTGCCATGGGATACAGAGCCTTTCATGGCTTGCGAATTGGTTAAAAGACAGGGAACAAAGGGTAGGAATAAATGGTCAGTTTTCAGAATGGAGATGGGTGGTGTTCCCCAAGGGTCAGTCCTATTCAACTTATTCAGACCAAGCCTAGTCATAAATGAGCTGGAGAAAGGGGTAAACCGTGAGGTGGCAAAGTTTGCAAATGATACTAAAATGCTCACAATATTTAAGACCAAAGCAGACTGTGAAGAACTTCAAAAAGATCTCACAAAACTAAGTGATTGGGCAACAAAATGGCAAATGAAATTGAATGTGGATAAATGTAAAGTAGTGCTCACTGGAAAAAATAATCCCAACTATACATACGATATGATGGGGGGGCTAATTTAGCTACAACTAATCAGGAAAAAAGCTCTTAGAGTCATCGTGGCTAGTTCTTTGCTTTTTTGACCGCCACTGCACACTGCATGGATGTCTTCAAACAGGATGTTTGTTAGGAATCATTTAAAAAGGGGTAGAGAATAAGACAGAGACTATCTTATTGCCCTTATATAAAGCCATGGTGCGCCCACATTTTGAATACTGCATACAGATGTTGTCACCGCACATCAAAAAAGACATACTGGATTAGAAAAGGTTCAGAGAAGGGCACCTAAAATGATTAGGGGTTTGGAACAGGTCCCATCTGAGGAGAGATTAAAGTGGCTAGGACTTTTCAGCTTGGAAAAAAAGGAGACTAAGGGGGGGATATGACAGAGGTATATAAAGTCATGAGTGGTGTGAAGAACGTGAATAAGGAAAAGTTATTTACTTGTTCCCATAATATAAGAACTAGGGGCCACCCAATGAAATTAATGGGCAGCAGGTTTAAAACAAATGAAAGGAAGTTCTGCTTCACACAGTGCACCGTCGACCTGTGGAAGTCCTTGCCTGAGGAGGTTGTGAAGGCTAGGACTATAACAGGGTTTAAAAGAGAACTGGATAAATTCATGGAGGTTAAGTCCATTAATGGCTATTAGCCAGGCTAGGTAAGGAATGGTGTCCCTAGCTTCTGTTTGTCAGAGGCGGGTAATGGATGGCATCAGAGAGATCACTTCCTGTTAGGTTCACTCACTCCAGGGCATATGGCATTGGCCACTGTTGGCAGACAGGATACTGGGCTGGATGGACCTTTGGGCTGACCCAGTCCAGCCTTTCTTATGTTCTTGTGGGTTTCCTTTACTTGCTTCTGTTGCATGGGTCTTGAGAGGTGGTAAAAAGCATGTAAAAACCTTTGGTGGCAGGAAGCCGTGCTCCTCCAGACCTGCCAGTATAATGCCTATCACACTGTTGGTATTAGATACATAATGTGACTTTCTTACAGTTATTTGCTTGGAGAAACTGCCCACTAATTAATCGGTTCTTGGAGGAAGCTTGCTCTCTACTTGGCGTCCCGTGTCCCTGTAGTGTGTGAGCCCCTCACACTCTGTAATGCATTATGCTCATCTGAAGTGCCATTGACCCCATATTAAAGCTGGGGACCCCAGGCACGGAGCTGCTCCGTGACATGCCCAAGGCCGTCAGTGGCAGAGCGGGGAATAGACACCAGGTCTCCTGAGCCCACAATCGTGGTTCTAATCAACCCTCCTCTCACGGGGATGTCAATACGTTTAGGTTTCCAGGCCGGCTCAAGTAAAGAAACTTGTTGCATTAGTTTGTCTGAGCGACTTCAGTGCTATCTGTTATACCCAGCTGTGATCTCAACGCCCATTCAACTTAACCACAGCCACCATCTCCAGAATACGCCCTGACCTCCTTCCCCGAGATCTTTGGCTCTGCAGAAGTTGTCGTTCATTACCTTGCCGTTTTTCCTTCCCTTGATGTCGGAGCTCTGCAGTGCACCCAGAGTGACTCAGATCTGAGATGAGTTTGGTCTCCGTATCAATCCACAGCAGAGGAAAATTTGAACACAGTGCAAAACCCGCTGCAGAACTTGAAGCCATTAAGCCATGTGCTCTGGGGAGACCCAGCACCCTGGCAGGGGACTGGTGGCAAATAGCTCTGTGTAGGCAACAGGAATTGGGCTGTTTTTAACCGATGTGCTCCATTCCCCAGTGTCCCAGGCACTTTAGTTTAGAAAGGCCAATCGACACATACAGAGAGCCGGGAATGGTGGCAGCAGTGTGTGTGAGTGTGACTATTTTACAGTATTGTCCGTCTGCAACATAGGTCATGTAGTGAACCTAAAAGTCACCAGGAGGCGCTGTTTGGAGAGCATGGATTGGAGGCTGCCCTTCATTTCTGGGGCTCTAGCTTTGTGAAGCCTCTTGCCCTATCTTAGTCTCTCTGCTGTGCAGGTGCTTTCATTCTCAAAGCACTGACCCGCGAGTCCCCACTGTGCACCCTGGTAATAGGGATGTGTTAATACCATTTTGCCAAGAGGAGAATGGGGAGATGGCTCATGTGTGGGAACTCAGCAAGACCTGGCTTCCAGCGCCGTGCACCCCTCTGTACAGAGTAAGAGCCAAAGCTTTACCCTTCCCTGCATCCTTAAAAAAATAGCGTAGAGCGCCCCGCTCGCAGTCAACCAGGTACCATTCCACTGCCCATGGGACGGTGAAGCAGGATTCCAGGAGCCTACAGAGGGATTCTACAGAGCCATGCTCCCGTTCCCATTCCCAGGTGTTTTTGGAGGAGCAGGTCAGGGGAGGGCTGGATCAGGCAGGTCTGGGATGGCATTAATCCCCTAACCACTCTCCTACACAACAGGGCAACTTCCTGCATCAGCTATGAAACTCCTTAGTGAATTAAGGTTAAGTAGTTCTGGCATCCATTAAAAATGCAAAGTTTATGTGTTACTGTGGAATTGTACACAACTTCCCTAGCGGTGTGAGGTGACCCGTGTAAACCCTGGGATGTGTTTTGAGCCTCAATGGACACAGCTTCGGGGACTGGCTGATTTGGGACGAGTCACCATCGAGAGAAAGTCACTGTAGAAGTGAACGTGCCGGCATCAGAAATGAAAGTAGTGCGACTTTCACTGTGGCTTTGTGTACAGATACCAGAATCGCTTTGCTCATTTCACTGCTGAGCTGACACTCAGCTTGTTTGTAGCCTAACCTGGGCTCACCCATCCTTTAGGAATTGGCTGTTTGAGGTACAGACCGTATCTCTGTTGTGTCTTTGGCTGGTGGACTAGCACTGCGAACTCTAGGTTCTGCTGCAGTAATAGCAGTCGTAAGGACAACCATCTGCTTTCAACTCTTGCCTATTGATAGTCACACCTGATTCCATAGTTCAGTCTCAGGTATTTTCTCTCCTGTATAAGAGGCCTGGGGACAAGGCAAAAACCTGGGCCAATCAGTGTAACTTAACGGACGTCACCGGCGCTGTGTGTATTTACTGTAAATAAGCACCCATGTGTCTGACACATTCCAAGCAGCCTCTGGACCATGAAACATTATGATAAGACAATTTATTAGGGTTTCCTGGGATTCACAACCAATGAAAGTAGCTGGACTCTTCAGTTGAGATTTATTTTCTGGTGACGGGGGAAAGAAAAGAAGCCGTGTTAAATATTTTTTAAAAAATAAGTTACAGTTTCACACTAAACAAGACCAAATGGTTCCTAGTAAAGAACGTTCCTATTTACAAATGCCCTCTGTCTGAAGCATCAATCGCTCTCTCCTACTAGACAAGCTAAAACAGATGGGCCCGAAGTCCTGCATATCCAATTAGATTTATACACATGCAACATGCTGGTCATAAAACTGGGAGACCTCTTTACAAATTTCAAAGAGTATCCTAACAGCTGACCACTGTCCTCTAAAGTAACGTCTGCTTCTGCATGGAGCAGCTGAGTTAAGTCTCTCTGGGTTCCCTGCTCTCCTACTGACAAGAATATTCTAGGCCAGAAGGCTCAAAGCTGGGGCCTAAATACATGGCTGGCCTTTCAAAGTTACCTCATAGCTCTTACTGAAATCCCACTGTAGTCAATGGAAGCTCCTTGGGGCTCAGGCTACTTACTTCAACGCCTAAGTAATGACTTAGGAGCCTAAGTTTAGGCCTCCATTTTTGACCCTGGACACAAGAACACCTCATTTTTGTAGGACAGCAGCAAAACCATTTGCTGTGTGGAGATGGCACCAAAGATGGGCCGAGGCTGTTCAGTTGTGATCCTGTTCCAAACTTCCCCAGAGCTTGAGGGGTTTGGTGCAGGCCTAGACATTTGATTTAGTCACCTAGAAGTGACTGAAAAGGAAACAGAGATAGCAGTTCTGGCATGGGTTTGCTTTTAGGTACTTAAATAAAAGCAACTAGATAATCATTTCACGGAAGTGTGCAGAAAACTAGTTAAGCACTTGGAGCTTGACTTTAATGGGCCAATACCAACCTCATTTATCCAGTTGATGTAGGCAGACACCCGGGTGAAGACAGTTGGCTTCTTACGAGTGTTGCAGCCCAGCCCAGATCCAAAGCTCACGATACCATGTACTTCCCAAGCATCAGCCCCATAGCAGTTCAGTGGGCCTCCAGAATCTCCCTGACACAACATAAAACAGAGAAACTTTTTATTACAGTAACAGTCCTTCTGGCTCAGGGATAAGGCTCGGCTGATTTTCTTAGTATTAAAACTTTGGGAGGAGACAAAGAGAATTTCTGACAGATCTAGTGTCCTGGAGTAGGTCTTCACTACCCGCCGAATCGGTGGGTAGCCATCGATCTTCTGGCGATCGATTTCTCACGTCTTATGAAGACGCGAGAAATAGATCCCTCGCGGCGCCCCCGTCGACTCCGGAACTCCTGCTTGCCAGTCAACGGGGGAGCGCGCTGCCGACCGCCGCCGCCATGAGGACGAGCGGTAAGTCGGCTGCAGATACGTAAACTTCAGCTACGTGATTCAATTTGATGTCATTATCCAGAGGACTTTCTTGGTTGAATTTTCATAGCTAGGGAGTCCCTAAGAGCCGCTGAGATGTAGCTGTGAACCCCAGTTCCTGCTAACAGGATTTGCTCACCTTCCTTGGGAGGTGGCGAGAAAGGATGAAGCACTACCATGCTGGGAAGACTTACATTGCATCCAGAAACGACTCCATCTCCTCCGGCACAGACCATGGTTTCCCTGACATTGGAGCCCCACCAGTCCCACTTACTGCAAGTGGCATGGTCCACCACAGGCAGCAGTGCCTGCTGGAGATCATCAGAGATGGGGCCGTTGGCTGGTAAATAGAGAGGATCACAAAAAAAGAACCATCAGGAATGTTTTACACAGATGAGAAGCCAACTCAGGAGCTGTCTTCTCCACACGGGAGGTAATGTCAGATAATGGATTGACTGACTATCGGTGACCACACAAGATACCACTATGGGTGCAAACAGCAAAGGAAGGAAAAGAATCACTGAGGGTATGTAAAAGCATTATGGGAAGAAACTGAGTAAAGGTAAATTTAAGATGTTAATCAGAGACGACTAGACTGGACACAAGACTAGAAACAAAGTAGGGAACAATGCTGCATTGTCAAGCGGTAAACTAGTAACTCTCCTCCTAAGTCTCTTCCACCACTAACCTCTGTGATTTGTTAGCTCTCTTGGGAGTTGGAGATCTGATCTGGTTCCAAGTGAAATCCAAGCTCAGACATCCATTGGTTTCTGGTTCAGGAGCTCAGTCTTCCTGGTCATCTAGCATAAGTTTTCCCCATCTTTTTGGCCACCTGCACCAGTTCCCCAGGCTTTGGCCTCCACTGAACCAGCCTGCACTCGCTCTAACCTTTCACAGTGCATGGGCTGTTTCAAATCCCAGCCTGGTGAGAGGGCCAGTGGCCATGGGTGTCAGAGCGGGAGCGGTGACATGGGAAGCTTGCAGAGGAGGCTGGAGTAACACTCAGCAAAGACTGGAGTCTATCGGTATTGGGCCACGTCCGAGGAGCAGGACACACCAGGGCTGTAGGAGAAGGTGCTCTACTCACTCCAGAGGCGTCCCCATCCGGTGATGTAGCAGGGGAAGTCATGCGCCAAGATGGCGCCATTGGCGGGCAGGCAGGCGGGCTGGATTGTCTCGCTTAGTTGCACAGGCTCAGCCAGCTTGATCAGGGCAATATCGTTGCTGAAACCCAAAGCAGACGGGGAGGGGAAGTTTAAACTCAGCTGGGAAACACCAGACTCCTGAGGACTGAGAGACCCCCTGAGACCCTCCTACCCACATGTTGCTTTTCTAGCTGAGTGAGATGTTCAATGGCTTGTTCTGCCCACACTCAAGAGTGAGTGGACTCTCTTACAACCTTCATTTGCTCATTTCTAACTGCGGAACGCCTATGTCTAATAGAAGGGCTCAATCCTTGGTGTGGAAGGCAGACCGCAGAGCAAACAGCAACTCCCTCGAGCAGAGAGGGGACACGGGCCCAGTTCAGTAGCTCTGTGCAGGGCCAGATTTTAGGGGGAGTTTTGCCTGTGGAAAGGAGGCTTCAGGTTTGGAGTCTTCAAGCCGCATTAGACTAGGAGCCAAATATCAAACCATGGTAGTCAAAAAGAATCCCACCGTTAATAAAGATGCAACATTAATATACTGTATAAAGAGCAAAAGGCTCAAAACGGCTTATGTCCCATTTTCAAAAATGAACTGGATGCTTAAAGCCTGTGTCCCTTTGACGTTCAGGGAGACCTGGGTGCCTAAGTCACTTGGGCCTTTTTGAGAATTTTACCAACCACTTTTTCGCACACATTAAATAGATGTTTTAGTTTGCAAACACTTTAAACTTGAGTTATGAGAATAAACCAAGGGTAATATCTGAGCCAATCAAAAAATACATGGACAGCCAATGGTTCCATAAACAACTGCTGAGGTGTTTCTGCCTTACCCGGGCCTGTCTTCTTAATTTGATTGAATTGATTTCTTTTGAACCGTGACGTTCCATCACACAAGCAATCCTTCCCTCCAACTACCTCGCCAAACCTCATCCCGCACGGCAGCCAGTCAGAAAGTGAACGCAACCGAAAACCTCCCCCGCCCACTCCTCAGCTTCCCCAAGGAAACGCGGCCCGTGACTCCAGGGCAAAGCAAGGATAGGCCGGCAGTGGTGTTTAGGGCAGTGGTGGGAGAATGAGGCTTACCCAGTAATGCTCTTTACACTTCTTTCAGCAAAGATTGGCCTGTCTGAATAGCAACTTTCCTTATTGCAGCTGTCAGAGGCATATTTGAATCAAGGTGGTTTTGGGGTCATAGTGAACTAGAGCCAGAACTGGCTGACTTGAGCTAAGCTTTGACAGCAGAATTGCTGAAAGAGAGACCGCAGAGCCCCCGCCCATTAGAAATCGGTGGATTTACATGATCAGGAAGGAGCTCCATTTCTCATGGACAATGATCTTCTCCACAGCAGCAGCCACAGAGCCAGGTTCCTCGACCTTCAGGTTTTGTTTCCCCAGGAGAACGCGGTAGGTTCTGCTGTTGCTATAGGAACAAAGGGCAGGAGACAACAGGGTTAAACTTCCGCCTCCCTTGATTGCCTCCAAATCCCCAGTTTATCTGCTAGGCCTTGCATTCATTTCCTAGCTGTGACAAGGCCATCAATGAAAGCTAAGAAAGTCCCTCCGTTAGCAAACAGCTATTAGCCACAATGTAGATCAGGCATCAGATGAGGGCAAAGACCCCTAGCATGAGTTGGGTATTAGCACCTCTAAGCTGTGCATGCACACAGATCCTAAACCCTGCGCACACGGCAAAACACCGCAGGTTTTCACACCTGGTTGCTTTTTTGCACTAAACTCTTGGACTTCCTGGTCGAGGACTCTGGGCCCATTCCCTTAGCAAAAGATTTCAGTTCCTAGTTTGTGCACATGGCTTATCTGCCCTCTTTCACCCACTATTTGTTTATTTCAGTGGTTCTCAACCATGGGTACATGTATCTGGGCATATACAGAGATCTTCCATGGGGGACAGCAACGCAGCTAGATATTTGCCTAGTTTTGCAACAGGCTACATAAAAAGCACCAGCAAAGTCAGTACAAACTAAAATTTCATACGGACAATGACCGGCTTATCCCGGTCTATATGCCTACACTTTACGGTGAGTACAATGTTTCTATTCCAATTGATTTATTTTCATAATTGTATAGTAAAAATGAGACAGTAAGAAATGTTTCAGTAATCATGTGGCTGTGACACTTTTGTGTCTGATTTTGTCAGCAAGTTGTTTTGACAGGAGGTGAACCGTGGGGTACACAAGACCAGACTCCTCCAAGTCGCCTGGAAAGCTTGAAAGCCACTGGTTTACCTGATGCAGTGGGCCGCAGTGAGGACCCAGTTGGCAGCAATAAGGGTCCCGCCACACGTGTGAGCCCAGACGCCACTTTTGTCGTATTGGAGGGAAATCTGGAATGCAGAGAAAGCATGAGGACGTTAGCCTGGATTTCACCCAGGGGTTAAAAATAAAGCCCAATCTTGGACAATAATCATGCTGCTTCGTTACCTGCCAGGGCCAGCTGTGGGGATTGGCATCTTCACCTCCGACCACCCGGGAGACGTAAGGTGGTTGGGCAGGGACGCCGCAGCTATAGGCTGGGAAATGCAGCAGGGACGAGAGATGAGCATTTACGAAGTACCACAACCACATACAGCTGGTCTGACCCTATGCTCCTGTCTGCCAACCATCTTGAGGAGTCCCAGGTTCATTTGGGGATGGAAAATGTGCTTATGAGCTTTATTTCCTCCCAAACTCCCTCACCCTCTATCCGCCCATGTAAGAGTGCAAGTTCTTCATCAAGTTGAGGTGGGCATCCGCAGAAGATACCCGCTGAAGGATGTGGCGCAAGGAAACTTAGGAGGGAAGAGGAGCAGCCCTGCATATGGTAACCCTGCATTCAATATGCTGTGGGCACTGCCAGTAAATTGCACCAAGGAAACCTCCCAAGTTAACTGACCCAAATTTGCTACATTCTCAAGCACGACTGTCAGCTTCTCAGGGATAGGTGTCCATATTGCAGTGGGTGTGAACTGGTCACCTTGTCTGGAGGCCAAGGTCTAACCGAGCCGTGGTAACTGAATTCCCATCAGGCACTTGGAAGAAGTCCCTGTGGCGGAGGTTTGAGGCACACCGTCAGGAAGCTTGTGGTGAGAGAGAGGCCTTCAGTTGCCCCAGTTGTCTTTTGGCAGCCCCGGCACTCATTCCGAGCCTTCCCCCACCCCACCCATCCAAGGAGACTGGCGTTGCCACATAAAAAGAACTTACCGTAGCCCAGGAGCAACGTGAGGAACACAAACCCGAACATGGTGACAGAGTAGGTTCAGCGAAGGGGACTGCTGACTACTTATAGGGTAAGACCAGTTTGACCTGAAGCCAGGAATGGAGATTAGCTGCAGCACAGAACCAATATGCAGTGAGATAAATGTTTGGTCCTAACCTTGGCAAGTTATCGTTCAGCAAACACAATGCACTGGGCAGCTTGGAAGAAAGAGCAATGTCTTGCCTTTAAAATAGGTGACCAAGCAGGATTTATGTGTAGAGAGAACTGAAATCCTAGCTGTGAAATGCAGACATCACTGGGGCTCAGCAGGTAGGAGGAACATTACACAACAGAGGGAAAAAGGGATTGTTTAGCCCAAGGATCTCAGAACCAACCTTCACCGTGAGACCGTCATATGTGGGCAGAGCCCGCAGGAGCTCAGTGTGAGGGGCTCATTCATAACACCCACCAGCTGTATGCAGAGTGAACTGCACAGAGCTCAGTTCCTCTCCCTTGTTAAGATGAAGCATTGAGTCACCCCGTCAGGGAGCTGGTGATTGGCTGCCTCTCATGGGCTGTCTGCAATCCTCACTGGAATGCCCTTCTCCTGGATGGTAGCCAGCCGTTTCATGGTAGAACTGAGATCCTGGTTCCCTCTGAGCATTAAAGCCCCCATAGCACTTTTAGCAAGAGTATCTAGCCTAGGACATTGACCTCAAGGTTTCTCCATCCTGCTTCTCTCTTGAGAACGGAACATGTGTGGAGTGTTTCCAAACCTTCAGAAGTTAACCATTGTACACGTCTGCAAATAAGAGGAGTGGTAACTCTCTGCCATGGATGGTTGCCTGCAAGGGTCTTCAGCCTCCAATCTTAGATGGCCAGGGAAGGGATGTTAGAAGGTGATAAAGAACTACTGGAGTAAATAGCCTGTCCTCTCATCCTGGGCCAATGTAGGTTTGTTCCCCACAGTGTGAACACCAGAGCTTGGTGCAGACGAGTTTTAAATATTTCAGGCAATGTCCACTGCTTCCCCGGGGAGAGTTTTCGACGAGGTAATTGTGCTCACTGCAAGGACCTTTTTCTTGCTTACCTACCATTGGTTGAGCTCATCCCATAATACTTTAGCCCACTCTAAAGCGCGGCTTTCCCTCCTTGGGGGTTTATACCTGTCATATTTGTATCGCTTCCAGCCCATCTGCATCATCTGTTTTCTTCTTGGGGAACTCGCTGAGAGCTGACAAAGCATTCAGGCTGCAGAGTACAGTGGTCTATGACCTTCTTTGGATGGCCACTCATACAGCTGGGGTGGGCTGAGTAGCTCCCACCGACCGGAGCGGCAACTTAGCTTCTGGCTGGAAGGTTCCTGAGAGCGAGGAAGTTTGCCAACAGGTGTTGCACAGAAAGCCAAATACGCAAATATTCCAGGACCCATTTTTCAGCGGTGTCATGAAGACTGTGTAAGCAGCTGCTCAGCTCCCCCCAGAGCCCTCCCGGGTGGGAAAGCGTCAACATGGGGGCCCCAGATGCAGCACATTTTACTGCCAAACCTCAGAGTCACAGCCATAAAATCCTGCGGCAGGGCGCGAGGCTAAGTGCGGTGTTCTAACACCAATCCCAGAACGCTTTGCAGCCTTTTGTGGGCCCTGGCCTTTTGTGGGCCCTGGCTCCTGGATGGTGGCCACGCCCATTGTCGCCTCCCTCCCCCCTGCTTCACCCCAAGGTAGGGTCACCAGATTTGTCCCGTCCATTTTTAAGTGGCCCCAGTAATGACGTTTCCATTACTCACCTTAACACTGTTACACAATCTAAGATCCACCGGCAGGACAATTTTCCTCATCTTCAGCCTGACTGTATATTTTTTGAATTTCTTCCCAGGTCTCCTAGTTATTGTTTCCTGTACCACATGCTGGCTAGCAACATGTGGATTCCATGCTTGTAAAATTAAAACTGCTGACAGAGGGGCTGCAGCTAGCATTCCAGCCATGTGCACACAGACTAGCTTCCCGATTGCTCCTCCAAACTTCTCCTGCAACTTGTGCTCCTCCCTCAGAGTTCCAAGCAGTTTGCTACAGCTCCCCGGACGGTTAGGCTGCTAATCTAGGAGCAAGATGACACCATAAGAATAAAATCCCACTCTGAGAAACACACATACGAATGCCCGTTGGTTTCAGTGTCTATCTAAGAGCAGAATCGACTCCGAACATTTCTCTCCATTTTCTAGACTAGGCTATGGGTCTCAAACTGTGGATCCCAAACTGGGCTGCAGAGAGCAGCCGGTGATGTGAGAGAAGAGGCGTCCGTGGATTTGTGATGGGGTTGTCATTATGAAAAAGCTTGGGAGTCACTGGTTTAAGCAGAACCAGGAAAAAAACCAGTGAACAAAACTGCCTGTTGCAATTCTACACGCTAGGTGGCAGTGTGATTTAATTCTCAATTAGACGGTCAGGTTATTTTGGCAGGAATTTATGTATTGCTAACAGTGGCTGGCTGTACAATACTGCAAGTGAATTTCATGGGCTAGTGACCAGAAGTATTTTTGAGTAATATTTGCTATCGGCAACATAGGCGGAAAAGTATGTTGTTCTTCCGGGGTGTCATGATCAATGTCAAACTGAACCTGGGCAGAGTGCACAGCTCGGGGGCTACACAGATGTTCACTTGCCCCAAAAAGATGTATAATCCTCCGAGCCAACTCCTAGGTTGGGAGTGACACTGGAACCCTTATTAGACTGAAGGGAACGAAACTTCTCTTGACCTCAGCAGAGGGACAACCTAAGGCTAGATTCACAAATGGGATTTAAGTGGTCCACTGCCACTTTAGGCACCTAAATCCAAAGCACAGGCGTCACTGCCATTCACAAAACCACTGCTCTGGAGACACCTACAAAACTGGGGAAGTCCCCTAGATGCCTACACTTCTGCTGCTGCGCAGGCGCACTGCCGCCAATGTCCTGACACCGCGCAATGATTCCATGCCTAACACATACCCCAAAGAAGGCGAATGGGCAGCTTTGCACTTAAACAGCCGTGCGGCCGCTATGATTTAAAACAAGCCACTGATGCACAGAGTCAGAGTTTAAGGCCAGAAGGGCCCATCCGAGCATCTGATTTATCACCGGCCATCAACACCACCCCACACGCCTGCCCGCTAAACCCAACGACTGGAATGAGACCACAATATTATAGCCCACAAAATACAGACTTATGGGTCACAGGGAGAGAATAATAAAGACATAACTTTCCCTTTGCATTTGAAAGTCACCAGGCATCAGTCACACACAGGCATAAGAAATATAGTTTTTATTTTAGTTTAGTTAAAAAAAATAATCGTACCACTGAATGGAAGTAGCTTTTGGGAAAAAAAAAAAAAAGCAACAACTTTTAAATTCATCTGTATAAACATTTGCTAAAGAAAAGCAGTAAAAGAATGGAAGAAACTAATACAATCTTTTAGCAGATAATCATATGAAAAATAATAAAGCCTCTAAATCCACCAATCGGTTTCTTCATAAAATCTTTTACCAAAATACCGGGTTAGTCTACAAGCAATCAAGCAATTAATTTTTCATGATGAATATGAAAATCTGAATTTTGCATACCAGTGGCATGGATTTTTAAAACATTTTTTTGCGGTAAACATCAACACGTAAATGTCAAGTCTTCTGTTCTCACACTTCACTTCCTCATCTGAATGACAACATTAAGGGTTAGAGTTCGGGCTTTCCATGCTTACAGGCAGGCATAAAACAATTCTATTGGTTTTCATTACAAACACCACTTAGTGCAATGAGGTTTCCGTGTATTCAAGTTGACCTCGTCACAAATGCAGTTAGAGACGTTAGTTATGTGGATGGTTTCATTACAGAGCCCGAAAGGACCGAACAACAGTGATTAGAGTTTGTCCCTTTCTTTTAAAAATCACAGTGCATGCAAAAGACAATAAAAGCACTTTTCCGAGAGGTGTTTTTCCAGCCTGAATGTTTATTGGTCGTTAAAGAGCCATAGCTGCATTCAGCACGTTTCCCCAGCATGCCTGTGGCTGTCACCTCCTTTTTTTTGTGTGCAAGTGACCAAAATTTTTAGGGCTGATGCTGAGACATCCCCTGCATTCATTCTCCCACCAGGGAACGGTGCCTACAAACCAACCGAGGTGACGTACACAGGATTACGCTAGCTATGCTAGGCCGTGTCATTTTCCCTCACACCTCGGTCCGAAGCGTTTATCAAGAGGGAATGCAGAGAGAGGCAGAACTTTGTCACGAAACGCAGCATTTGGGTCTCAAGTCAGCAATAGGCCAAGAAATTCCTGGAGGTGCTGCAAGTCCTTAACTCCCACAGCCGTCAAAGGCAGCCCAGTCCAGATGGTAAAGTTGAGCCCTTAGTGTGTGTAACCAGTTAGGACCAGTCTGTGGTGCTTAATATCTCACAGAGAGGCCCTGCTCAAAATCCACCTGCACGTCTCCACCGCCTGGTGAAGGGAGGCAGCCTTGTCCTCACTGTAGGGGCACAAAAAGTTTTAAGCAACTCACCCCAGGCCACGCAGCGAATCAGTGCCAGAGGCAGGATTAGAACTCAGCTCCTAATCCCACCCTCCATTGACTGACCATGATGCCTTCATGGGGGCTTTCCCACAGATGATTTTTGGAACGGTCTCAGCTACGGGCCTTTAAAGGGACCGATTTAAAGCAGTAAGTGTAGAATGTCCCCACACACACCGGCAGCTGCAGGAGGCACTTCTGCACAAGCAGGAAATGCTAATCCAGAGGGCGGTACATTCAGTGCCGGGGGCATCGCCACAGTGCTTGTCCTACGGTTTGGTTTACAAAACGGTTCACAGCGAGAGAACGCACACGAGTTCAGAGCACAGGGACAGGTTGGATTGGGTTTGGTTTTTAAAAAAGCAGAGTTACACCCCCACCAATTTGCAGACACACAGCATCACAGAACAGCTAACAGGGAAACGGCACGTCGAGTCTTTGCTCGCTAGATTTACCGCGCAAGGAAACAGGACGGTCAACAAAACCGTCAGCAGCCTGCTCCTGAAGGTGGCCCAACAACTCTGGATTCACAGACAAGAAATGTTCTTTATACATTGGTCCATTCAGCCGTCACTTACACAAATCATTCCCAGACAGTGGTTTGCTCAGCACCTCCTTGGCACTCTGTACCCTGGAAGCCCCCCGCCCAACCTCCGATCACTGCTTGAAGGCAGACTGTAGTTCCTTAAAGGCGGCTTTCCTCTGTTTCATCTCCTCCGCCTGCTTTTTCTTCTCCTCCTGCTCAGCTTTGATCTCCTCTTCGAAGCGGCTGGCGTCATTAATAGCTTGGACCTGGGAAGTTCAAGCGCATTTGGTAAGGGGGTCAGAAGAGCCAACCCAGCAAGACTGTCGGCAGCAGGATTTCTCAGAGCGTGAGCCAAAGCCCAGCGGAGTCTAAGGCAGGGGTGGGCAAACTTTTTGGCCCAAGGGCTGCATCGGGGTTGCAAAATTATATGGAGGGCCGGGTAGGGAAGGCTGTGCCTCCTCAAACAGCCTGGCCCTGCCACCTATCCGACCCCCTCCCATTTTCCATTCCATGACTGCCCTCTCAGAATCCCCAACCCATCCAACTTTTCCTGCTCCTTGTCCCCTGACCACACCCTCCAGAGACCCCTGCCCACCCTAACTGCTCCCCCAGTATCCCCCCCAACCCAACCCCTGCTGCTCCCTGTTCCCTGACTGCCCTGACCCTATTCACACCCCCACCCCCTAACAGGCCCCCAGTACTCCCACACTCCTTACTTTGGCTTCAAAGAAGCTTTTGGCTCCTTTGACTCCCTCCGTGGAGACGTCGATCTCTGAGAGTCGCGCTAAGGCGTGCAGCCCGCTGTCTTCCTGCAGTTCGCCCGCCGCGGCTTTGCGGAAAATCAGGAGAAACTGTCCGAGGGAAAGAGAGACAGAACTGCAGTACGTGGAACTTGGCTGGAGGGCCTCAGAGAATAGTCCCGGGAAGTCAGACTTGCTCCTGCCGTGTTATTTATTAGATCAAGGCCCCACTGCGCTAGGCACTCTACAGACACTCAGGACAGTCTGTGCCCTGAAGGACGTACCCAATCTCCACTGCCGAAGAGGAGACGGAAAAGCTGAAGTGACTTTCCCAAGGTGTCACAAGCCAGCAGTGGCAGAGCTGGGAGACGCCAGGTCTCCTCAGTCTTGGTCCGGTGTCTTGCCTGCCGGGACCTGGCCCAATACAGCTGACCCGGAACATTTTGTATCAAGCCCGAGAGCGCGAGTCAGGAGGTTGCAGCGGAACCAGGAAAGATGGGAAGCTGACAGGTTAGATGCTGAAAATGAGGTAATTGGGCAGCATTACCACAGTAGGACCAAACACCATGAATATTCATCTGGTGAATGATCGGGAGCTGTATCACATGTCTGCTGCACATCTGCTCATTAGTATTTTAAGGGCGAGTGCCAAGATAACTGCAAAGAGCAAGCCAGCTCGAATGCCAGCAGCTTTGCCTCACACGGAACAAAGGCCCTGCCCAGAGAGGGCGTTAAACAGGAAGACGTGATCCCATTAGCAGCAAGGCAAAGCAACGCACTCAAGTCAGGATGGGCGTACTGTCCTGGAGCACTCGCCCCGACCTGGCTCACTGGAGAAGGCCTTACCTCCCGGAAGCTAAGCTTGCCATCAAAATCTTCGTCTACTTCTTTGATCATATTTTTCAGCCCAAGGTGCGTTTGAGAGGCGCCGAGTTTTTCCATCATTAGCTTCAGTTCCATCAGGTCAATGAAGCCATCTTTCCCCGCGTCATACCTAAGAGACAGACACAAGGACTACAGAGACCAGCCATTTCAGATCCCGGGGCTTTGCCTCTGTGTTAGCAGCACTCTTCTAGAAGGTCCTGTCCGATCCCTCCCCATCGGTGCGGCCTTTGCAAGCCCACCTGTACCATCTCTCTACAGTGGAGTCATCAAATACCATGGAGTCAGTGGAACTCCGGGACTTCCGCAGCAAATGATCAGGCCTCTCCCAGTTGAGCGAAATGTTAGCTTAGTTGAAGTCTTAGCTGTGAGCAATTAGCAAGCTGTCATCGTCTGTGGACAGCAGCCACTCGAGGGAGACATGATCACACATGATGGGTGAAACTTACCCTCCTCTCCCCACAGGGTCATGCAGCAAAGTGTCAGGAGAGGCATATATAACATACTAAGAGTGAAGTCCACCTCGGTACAGGAGACCGGCAGATGGGACGCACAGAGATAGCACTGACCCCCTGTATTATCCATGCACCCCCGATACTTCACTACAGCCCCTTCTGAACAGCTAGCTCCCAATCAAAGGAGAAACGTAACTCTGCAAACCTTCACAAACTTTTAAGGTCGGACGGGACCATTATGATCATCTAGTCTGACCTCCTGCCCAACGCAGGCCACAATCTCACCCACAGATATCTGCCCCCGATCCCTAAATGGCCCCCTCAAGGATTGAACTCACAACCTTGGGTTTAGCAGCCCAATACAATCCCTCCCACAGCCAGCAGAGTGCAAACCGAAGACCCTTTCCTAGCACCCTTGCCTGGGATTGAACTATTGAACCCCATAAATGCAACCCCCTTCCCGCTCAGGACCCTGAAGCTCTAATGTTCAATTCCCGCTCCAGCAACGCAACCCTACACACACACACACACACACACACACAGTAAAAGCAGCTACAGTTATTAACATTCAGATCCAGCTTAGGAAACTGATCTACTGCCCAATGGTACAATTTCCCCACTGCACAAAAGCCGACCAGGCAAATTCCACAACAAGAAGTTCCCAGTCCATAATAAAATAAGTGCGTAAAATAATGGGTCTCCCTTTGTCTCTTAATGGCCTACCGCCATGCATTTAGTCGCCTGTTGTCACTGAGTGCAAGTAAGAGTTACAGTGTAGCTCAGCCCCTTCATTGTACTTAGTGGGCGAGTCTGTTTGCTTTCCAGGCTCCCATCCAGGCAACAGCTGGAGCTTATCACAATGTCCACAAACAACGGCATGCTAAGAACAAAGACCAGACTGGTGCGGAAAGGGTATGGGGACAGGCCAACCAGAAAGGGGCAAGGCAGGAAGCAAGAGCATTGGTGGCATTTTGACACCGCACTACTGATTGTACAGAGCATAATGGCTTTCACACAGACAAGGACAAAGTGAATGAAGGTGGAAATGACGGGGTTGGTTGGGTTGTTTTTTCCTCCCCACCATTAAAATATTTCTTCTACTTATTGTTTCAAAAGTTGTATAGGGGCCATAAACAAAACCAGAACTTACTATGGTCTTCACTCTGATAAGACTCGGGGCAGCCCTAGGAAGTGAGCAGACGTTCGGGTAATACGCCATCACCTCCTTCAGCAGAGGCTAGAAGGGACCACTAATCATTTAGTCTGACCTCCCATATCGCACGGGCCACGGAACAGTCCCATAATAATCCCGAGAGCAGATTTTACAGAAAAACACCCCATCTTGATTTTAAAATGGTCAGTAATGGAGAATCCCACCATGCGCCTTGTAATTATCCCCACTGTCAAAAATGTACACCCTATTTCTGGTCTGAATTTGTCTAGCTTCAACTTCCAGCCACGGGATCACGCTTTCACCTTTTTCTCTGCTAGATTTAAGAGGCCATTATTAAATATTGGTTCCCCACGCAGAGATTTATAGGCTGTGATCAAGTCACCTTCTCTCTGTTCAGCTGAACAGATTTAGCTAAATAGATGGAAAGGCAACACTTTGGCAGGCTCAGTACACTCTGTACCAAGCAATAGTTCTTCAATGGCTTGGGGGGAGAGAGGGGGAGACTTGGCACAGGCCTCCGGGCCTGGCAGCTGAGCAGTGTGAATATCAGACATGCAGAGGCCAGCTGTAAGAGGTAGTCTGACTAGATCTACAGCTGGTGGCTTCAGCTGGTTATAGACACATCTTCATGGAGCCTGGCTGCTGCCCTCCAAGCAGCGTCCTCCCAGGAGCAGGGATTTTCTCCGCACTCTGGAGAGGAGACGGCGCATTCAGGTATGAAATTAGCTACCAGGGCGGGAGGAGAACAATTAAGAGTCTGCACACTCGAGGAAAGCCTCGCCACCCCCTCACTGCCTGGTGAGCAGTGTAAAAACTCCCTGACGTGCTAAAGAACATAAATGGTGGAAGCCACACACCTCCCTAGAGGCTTACGATGTTTTAGATGAAGATCTGGTTCCTCTAATGTCTCCCAGGTCAGTGAATCAACATTCAGCCAGAACGGAGATAGCCAGGATGTGGCGGGAAGCCCCTCGTATTGAAACTCATCAGCAGGCGTGTACCAACAGACCTCAAAACACCCTCTGTCTCCTCTCTCAGTTTCATCTCTGACTAAGCATTCTCTGTAACTAAGCAGTGCATAAAGAGACCCAAGCTTTGATGCTTTCTTAAGACAGACAACCAGCTGATTACTGCCCGTGGTCCCTGGAGTGCAGCAATTTGAGGAAGAATCCCTCAGTTCATTCACTTGCAGTTTTAGCATCCTCGGCTGCAGCTCCCCATTCACGCTGCTAGAGCTCCGTGGCAGCAATTACCGGCACCAGCGTTGCTTGCCATCCACCGTGTCCTGGCCCAGGGGTGCCGCATAAGGACATCGATATCCCACTATAATAATAGTCAAGGTTCCTGGTGAATGTGCCCCATAAATCCCAGCTCAGAACAGGTTTGTGCTGCACGTTTATAGCAAGCGTTAGGAGGAGACAGGCCGTGGCTTACTCAAGATGGCTTTGGGTGTGTTTCAAAACCACCGGAGGCCTGCGTGAGACCACTAAAGGCACCCGAGAGCGTCCTTTTATAGCATCCAGTTTTACTTTCGACTGAAAGGAGATTGGTTTGCAACGGCCGTCAAGCCCTCTAGGACACATCCAAGTGCCCCATTTGCTCACTGCTCTTGGGGCTTAGCATGCACTTGCACTACGCATTAACACCCTCCCCCCCCAAGGCGCCCTGCAGGGGGGAGTGGATGTTTTTCAAATGATACTTTGTGTTATTTCTGCAACCAATACTCCAGATGCTGTTCTCCCCAGCGAAGCGTGCACCACTTAAACAAGCTAACGACTCTGTGGCAGTACAAGAGGAGCTTTTCCGGGTAAATCTTGCCACCGCTACCAAGCGTGGAAGATTGGCTTGAGACCCAGGCCATGAAAATCCCCCTTCAACCTAAGCCAACCTACTTCTGAAGTGGTATCTGACTCCCCCAACCCCCCTCACCAGGGACGCGCAGAGACGTGCCAGCAGCCGGCCACTTGTGGGAGCAGCGTAGGGCCACCAGCCATCACATGCCTGAGCCCTGCTGCGCTGCCGGCCGGGACTCGGGGCGGGTGGTCAGGGATGCATCCTGCATTTTGGGAGCCCCGTGCATGGTAAATCCGCTCCTGAGCCAGAAAACATATTTGGGGGGGGGGGAGGGGGGGAGATCTTCCAGTTTGTCAGGGTTGGAAACAGGCATTGCCCAGCATTGGAAAGATGGAGATTGCTGCTTCTCGGGGATACACCACGCTCTCCGTTAGACACAGTGCATCAGGAAGCGTCCCTTCAATCTCTGCATGGTCCCTCAGGCGCGCAGAGCCTTTCTGGCACCGGTCCAGGGATTAACAGAGCAAAGGCCTTGGATCAGGGTAATTTCCGGTCCTGAAAGCGAGCTCTGAAAACGCTCCAGGCAATTCTCATAACTGCGCTTCGGAGTTTGGGGCTGGAAAGTCTCCGCCGTGCCTTGCCGGATCCTCTGCGAACAGAGACCTGCTTTTGAACCCCGGCCGCCAGTTTGCGATACCCGACGCCCACGCTACTAGCCGGAGTGGAGTGCTCCCTTGCCACACAAACGAAGGCTTCATCATTGTACACCTTTATCGGGAGCTGGCGCGGAGAGTAACTGGCGACGGGCCAACATCCCAGACGGCCTCCTGCCTGCAGAACGTTCATCCAGCCCCTCCCTGTGCCGTCTGCTGCCAGAGGACAACGTTCCCTCCACTGAGCAGAAGAGAGGAGCGCGAGGGGGCTGCCCCGAAGGCATCTCTCTGTTCGATTCATTATGGACGACTTAGTTTAACTTGCGACTTCACTGCAAACACTCTCCTCCCTGCACAGGAAGGCCCGAAGATCCCAGTGGCGTCCCCAGCCTCTCTGGCTGTCCTGGGGCAAAAGCAGACCCATGAAACACAGACCCAGGGGGTAGGTTCCAGCCCCCAAGGAACCCGGTCAGGCTTCTCCTCTGCAGGAAATCGGGTCTGAGATGCCGCCCTCGGAGCTCAGTGGCAGGGGGATTTCGCAGTGCTGTCCAGCTGCGGGAATCCGTCGTCAGCGGAGCACGGGCAATCCGGGAAACACCTCTAGGCCCACCTGATCCTTTCCTTTCTTCCAGCAGGACAGTCCACAGATTGGTCCCACAATTACCAGTTACCGCAAGCGAGACTCTCTTCCCTCTCGGGGACGGGCGAGAGGTTGTGTTGCGGCTCTGCAACAAGCAGTCAGTGCAATCACAGCTAGATGGGCTACAGCCAGGGCCAGCACTAGCTTTTTTGGCACTGTGCCGCCCCAAGAATGGCCGGAATGCCGCCCCTTAGAACATGCCGCCCCAAGCGAGTGCTTCCTCCTCTGGGGCCTGGAGCCGGCCCCGGCTACAGCTGGGTCCGAGCAAGGGGTGCCTGGCTGCTTTGGGGAGCGGAGGTTCTTCAGAGCGCAGAGCCTAGAATCAGCCAGCCTGTGACTTGGGGATCCAATTTGCTTTTGCGACAGCAATGGTCCCCTGGCCTCTCACTCTACATGCTCTGGGGGCCTTCCCACTAGAGCAGGAGAAAGGAAGTTCTCATGGAAGCCTGGATACATTTAGTTGAACGTGCAGCCGATGACAAGGCCAGCTTGGGAGGGGGAAAAAAACAACAGCATCTCTCTAGACTGGATTCTCTCCAAACTGCAACAAATGCGGCTCCAATTCATGCAGTTCCACTGGCTGTCTTGAAGATCCCACCCTGAATTAGGCGCATGCCCCTATTTTCCCCTTCTTTAAGTTATTCTAGGGATCCATTTGAACTTCATTGGGATAGCCTGGGCCATAGAGCAAATCTCCCCTCTCACTAGCATGCCTTGTTCTTTGCGGGCCAGGGCTGGTAGCAGCTCCCTTGCTGAAAATCCCACCGCCTTGTATGTAACTTAGTCCCTCTTCTTCCCCAAATCAGTGGGGTCAATTCAACGCAGCATTTCAACAGAGCCTCTGTCTGGATAACATTAAATACACCCTGTGGGTGAATGATTGCAGTGTTGCAAGTTCCCACTGCTTCCTAACTAGGAAAGGGGGATTACCTCTCCGGGAGACAGGCTTTAATTGTGCTCCTAATCTCTGGCTAAGTGGTAAATGACCCCATTATTAGCAACCTCAAAAGAAACCTCATGAGAGCATTTCTGTGTCAGAAGGGTCAGTCAAGGGCTCCTTCAAATTCTTTGCTAGCTCTTCCTGCTTGTGTTACTTCGGCTTCCCCGGTTCTTTGCCTCGTTAAACAGGACTGTCCCAGGAACGCTTCATAATTTCAAACAGCCCTGTTTACCATTGGCACCAACAGATCTAATAAGGATTTGGCCAGGCAAAGAGGACAAGGATGAACTATGTTAAAACCAGGCTCCTAGCTAGAGACAGCATGCTCTGGCCCTGGTGTAACCCCACCCCCAACGGGTTATCTTTGCTGGCACCAACCAAGCATGGTTTTTAGAAGTCGGGATGTAAAGCCTGTGTAGATGGAATCTGGTAGATTTGAGAGTCTAGATTAATCTAGACTCTTGGAAGTAACGGGGCTGCAATCAGCGGTGTTGGATAGGAGGGGATGGACAGTTTCTCTGACTGAGGAAGAAGTATCCCCTGAGGAAGAAGTATCTACTAACTCCTTTCGGGAGGACAGCAGGGCACAGAATTCAGCAACATCAATCAGCCTTTTGTCTGACATTATATATTATACTGCAGGGAAGCAAGTACTGATTAGATCTCTACCACAGCTGCTTCAGGGAAGAGAGATGACTAAGTATGTGACTGACCTATACTATAGAAGCAGATGACTCTATTTCCTGTGTCTTTCTAAGCCTCTGGTTCTATGGTCTCCTTATAAAAATACTTAATTGCCGTAGCAGAGAGAAACACACACACACACACACACACACACACGACACTGAGGAAAGCAGTGACCTCATTTCAAATTAAGTTTTAAAGGTATTTGAAACGTACTGAACTAAACGCAAGTATGTTGATAGCAATGTGGCCTTTTGAGCAGCAGCTAATAAATGCAGAAGCAGAAAAGAACAACCCTCACCACTCAGAAGAAAGCCAATGGGGTAGAAGAGGAACAAGCACATAACGGAGAAGAAAAAGAGAACTAGAAAAAACAACACAGACGGAAGAGAAGTAAAACCTCTAAAGCAGGAACAAGCTAACACAGCTTTGGAAGTGGACCGACTTTCGTCTTTACCCATGTGGTTCTGGTGACCAGGAAGAAGAAATAATTTAAGGCTAACTTTTTTTTCTTTTCTTTAAAAGGTTAGGGGAGAAGCAGAACTTAACAGAGGGATAATCAGGCCCAGAGCATTCCTTCTGCAACCTTTTCATCTTACAAGGTGTTTTAATTGTTGTTTTCCCTTCTGGACATCTACAGAAATGCCTTAAACCGACTTAGGAATTGGGGGGTGAAGTCAGTGTCGCTTAGGCTCTGTTACACACACACACTATCACTACCGGGCTTTGCAAGCTCTGCTACTGCTACAGGCCAGCACAGCTACACTACAAGAGAGTAAAATCTCATTAGGTTCTGAGCAAGCAGCAATTTGCTGAATTCAATGCGACTGTTTGAAGGCCTGATCCAAAGACCAAGGAAGTCAAGGTCTTTCCATTGACTTAGGCAAGCTCTGAATCACATCTCATGTTAATACCCCGAAAGGGAAGCAGGAGGGGGAGAGAGAACGAGAAACGGTCCATTCAGCAGGTTTTAAAAATGAAGAACAAGGGCGATCACACATAGGTAGATTACAAAGCAACTAATTACAAAATGCATAGGTAATGCTAGCCAGGACCCAGCCCGGTAAGCCTTACTCCCATGAACAGTCCCAAGGATTATGAAAAGTGAGCTCTGGAAACCTTAGTACAAATACATACTTAGAAGCTGAATGCCTCATGCTATGATTAATCACTTCCCTATCACTGCGGTGGCCTTGGGCACCGGTGCACCTCGTTAACTTCCTGTTCGCTAACTGGGGTATATAATGGTTTCGTCTCCTGTGGGCTCTGGTGCTTCGATTTCGTTTTGGTTGTTGGGTTTAGCATGAGGGTGCTGGGTGGTGTCAGTGGCCTGTAATATACCAGAGGTCAGACTACATATTGTCCAGTCTGGTCTTGAATTCTTTGATTCCACTAGGATCCATGGGGTGAGTATACAGCTCAGAGCCATAGAGTTCAAGACCAGAAGGGGACAATATGTAGTCTGTAGTTTCCCACAGACCCTCATATTTGTCCTACCATATGTCTGTTAACACTATTAGAACTGGGGCAGCGGTGTCACCAGCAAAGGCATCTGTGGCAGAAGAGGGGCTGCAAATTCATCTACACCACTGAGAAAAATCTTCGGAGAACAAGACAGGTAAAGAGAAATTAACACAAGAACTTGACAGGAATTGCCACTGTTCTAGTTTTCGCCAATATATAGACAACCCAGGCAAATCCAGAAAGTAACCTGTACTTGTATTCAGGCTACCTGGATTTGCCAGTGGGTTAGGAATTCTCTAGATTTTCCTAGTTATCCAAGTTATGCCGGCTGCACTGGTTTGATTGCTTGGCTTTACTCTGCAATCTAGCCTGACAGCTCCCACACAGCCGCTCGTTCCTCACGCTGCAGCAAAATGCTCGGAAGTGCGTTCAACGAAGTAATGTTAGAACGAATGAGCCAAGTGGGCAGAAACGGCTCACTCTGTAGTTCTGTCAGCAGAAGTTGGTGTCACAGCTGGGCCAGAATAGGGCCAGCCGCTGTTTTTGGCCTGCAATGCAGCATTTCCTCATTTCAGAGCGCAACATGCAATGCCTATCCCCGAGCAGTTTAAAAGAACAAACACAGGTCAGAACTGGCCCGAAATTAAGATCTATGTAGCCGGGAAAAATGTAAGTTTCAGCGGAAACAGATTAACACGCCCCAAGCAAGCATTGGAAAACAATGCAGCAGAAAGATGCCAGTGCAATGAATCTGGAGGTGAAACTGACTAGGAACTTACTAGTCAGAACTAGTCTATTTTTAATGTCCCAGCAGAAAGACATTTTAAAAGGCCCATCATAGTGAAAAGTAACTTATTCAAACAAAGCATTTCCAGTATAACTTCAGGGTTTGTAACAGATGAGAAAACATGGTTTTTTTCTCCAATAGCATCTCCCTTAGTTCCATCACTGCATTTATTTTAAATCTGTGTCAGAGTTTAAAGCCAGAAGGGACCATTAGATCATCTTGTCTGACTTTCTGTATATCACAGGCCATTAAAATTCACCTACTTACTCCTGTACGGAGCCCAATTAAGAGCTTATGGACTACCGTCCTGAACATCCTTATGTTTTTTTAGTGCAGCCTTTCAAGTTAACACCCTCAAACTCTCTAAATATTTGTTCCTAGACTGATTTGGCTAAACACTGTTTAAATAAATGGCTAACCACATATGTCATGTCTCAGCGGGATGCTAATTTAAAATAGCTGAGCAGGAAAGGTCAGGATTTAAAGAGCAACCACAGGCCTTTATATTGATGGTAGTTATCATACACAGAGCAGCATCCTCTCCATCCCTTTTATCCCCATTCCTACCCCTATTGAAGCCAATAATAAAACTCCCAGCAGTGGTGCAAGAGAGGGCCCTCAAAGCATTACACAATTGATCAGGCGCATTATGGGTTTTTCCCCCCACTTTGCATTGAAGCATTTGGTGCTGGCCAATGCCAGAGGCAGGATACCAGACTACATGGCCCATTAATGTGATCTGTATTCCCGGGATTTTAACTTGTTACACTGAGAAGGTAATGTTTAAACATCAAGCTATACATGCACCGATTTTTACAGAGGAGATCCAGTCTACTTTACTTATTCATGTTGCAGCTTGTAACTTAACCCATAGCCTGCAGAATACTTATGTTTCCAGAAGATCAAAAGTTACTTTTCTTTTCAGTTGCCATGAGAAATTTCTGCAACTCAAAGCTTTATTCTCTGATAGTTGCCGTTAGCGACTAGTGATAACTTATTTGAAGCAAGCTAGTACAGTAATTGTCAGAGGGCGAGTCTCAGGAGGGGCTCAATGGAGAGCAACCAAAAAGAGGAACAATGCAAAAATTAATAGAGCAGGAAGTGTGGCTCTGATGTGTGACATGTATTGCCATGTCAGGTTTTTCTAAAAGTTGCCTTCTGTACGCCAACTCTGCTAAAAAAAAAAAAAGCAATGTCTGCAAAGCACAACGCCACTGGCACGGCCTGGTTAGTTGGGAAGAGATGGAAGGAATTTCTTGTTAAATCCAAAACGAGAGCAAGTCACCTCCAATCCTGGAAGCGGAACTTGCAAAACACGCACACACGACAAAAAAAAAGGAACAAGATTTCCTAAGCGGTAACTATTGCAAGAGCAGCCCTGGGTATTATCTCAGCAGAAACGCTAATCACCCTCACCAGCCCTTCTTGCGCAGGGTCAACTGCTTCTGTAGATGTCTGGGGGCTTCGTGCCTTTGCCCGGCTCAGGTAAAAGGCGAGGGGAGTCTGTGCAGAGATCTTGTCCCTCTTCTCTGCTCAGGCACATTGCACACCCAGTCTCTCTAAGGCAGCTAGGTCTGGGGGAGGAAATGGGGGAATTCCTCATGCTCCTAATGTAGCCCTTCCGACTCCCCCCAGTGTCACATGGCTGAGGGGCATCTCAAAGCCTGCCAGGAGCA
The DNA here is from genome assembly GCA_032164245.1 of Sternotherus odoratus. Classification (NCBI taxonomy): domain Eukaryota; kingdom Metazoa; phylum Chordata; order Testudines; family Kinosternidae; genus Sternotherus; species Sternotherus odoratus. Next base: position 11,106,631 of record JAVMKO010000018.1, on the reverse strand, counting down.
AGCAGACCCCCCCACCCTCTCCACACACACACACTTGTACTTAGGTCAGTGATGCCCCAAGGGGCAGATTAGTGTCCCCAGAAATCCCCCCCAAGACAGAGGCGATGATGAGGGGGAAGAAGGGGGCTGGATTCCCCCAACCAGAATCTGACCCACCAGGGAAACAGGTGGCTGGGGGCTGGGGAGGAGGAGCCCCATCATCTCTCCCCCCTCCCCACTCAGTGTTTGCAAGTGCCCCCATCAACGCCCTGTCAGGTGTGATTGGGGGGGGTTTCCCCTTCTCCCTGGGGGGGTCCCCAACACCTGCTGCCGGGTTTTCAATTCCCCGGTCCTCCCCCTGGCGCTCACTGCCCCGCCTCACCTGCCCCCCCCCCCTCCGTGGCAGCCCCCGGGAGCCCCCTCTCCCCGCGCACTCACTGGCGGAAGAGCCGCTCCATGTCGCGGATCTGGCGGCGGGAGAACTCGCGGAACTCGGTGTGGGGGTTGAAGACCTTGCGGCCGCCGCCCGGCGAGAGCTCCCCGCCGCCCTGGCTCAGCTCCGTGCGCCGCTGCAGCTTGGCGCCCAGCTCCCCGTCCGCGCCGCCGCCCAGGGGCTCCGGGCCGCCGGGCTCGGGCTCCGCCGCCTCCCCGTTGTGCCCCGCCGGCCCGCCGCCCTCCTCCTCGATCTGCAGCCGGCGGCCCAGCTTGCTGGCCAGCTCCTCGGTGGCCATGGTCCCGGCGGCGCGGCGGCTGGCGCGGCCGAGTCGCTGCAGCAGCGGCGGGGACTGGCCCAGCTGATGAGCCGGCCCCGCCCTCCCGGCGCCACTGGCTGACAGCGGGGCCGGCCCCCGCAACCCCCCGCCGGGCCCGGGGGCGGCTCGGGACAGACGGACAAGGGGCGCCAGGTTGGACAGGACCTGGCTGGCCGCAGGACGGACGGACAGGTCAGGTCGGTGCACGGTGCAGGACAGAGCGACGGGAGGGGCTGGCTGGACAGGGGCACACAGGACGGACAGGTGAGCTTGGTGCACGGCGCAGGACAGACAGACAAGGGGCCTCGGGTTGGACAAGACATGGCTGGGGTACAGGCCAGAGAGACAGGTCTGGCGGGACAGGCTGGGGCACAAGACAGAGGGGTCAGGTTGGTGCACAGACAGGACAGGAGGGTCAGGCTGGACAGGCCACAGGTTGCTGCCCAATGCAGGATGGACAGACTCAGGCTGGTGCCCAGCACAGGGGCTGCAAAAGGACCCACACAAAGGGGGAGGGTAATAGGCTCCCTCTCTCCCTGACACTCCCCCAGTCCAAGCGCCACCTTTTAAAGAGAGGGAGTTTCCTTCTGGAGCAAACTTAAGCAACCAGCACAATTCTCTCGCCCCCCTTCTATGCCCTGCACCCCCAGATGGATCATTTCCTAGAGGAAACGGTCCTTCCTGTGCTGGTCTTCTGCAATCTGGTCCAGGAGTTCTGGGGGGTGGGAGGGATAGCTCAGTGGTTTGAGCATTGGCCTGCTAAACCCAGGGTTGTGAGTTCAATCCTTGAGGGGGCCATTTAGGGATCTGGGGCAAAAAATCTGTCAGGGGACAGTACTCAATCCTGCTAGCGTAGGCAGGGGACTGGACTCGATGACCTTCAAGGTCTTTTCAGTTCTAGGAGATTGGTATATCTCCATTTATTTATTTTTTAATTCAATGCTCAATCCTTAAGAGGTGCACCACTGTCTCATAAAGTGGTGCACCTCTTAAGGAGATACTGGCCAGCACACTCCTCCCCTCCCATTGGGGTTGGCATGAACCACTTTTCCTCCCACTGCCAGGACACTGCTGGCAGCTACTGCAATGGCTGACATGACACAGTAACAAGCATGGAAACAAGAACATTCAGCACCTCTTGATCAAGCAAGCTTGCTGCAGGCCATTGAGGGGTGTGATGAATGGCTCCTGTTGGGAACCATGGGTCGAGTGGTTAGCTAGAACCGAGAGCCTGGACTCCCAGATATAGTTCTACCTCTGCCACAAACTTCCTATGGGGTCTTGGGCAAGTCACTTAAGGCCAGATTATTAAAAGTAGTTTAGGATCCTAACTTCAATGGATTACCTTTGTGAATCTGGGCCTGCGCCCTGGCCCTTAAACTCTCTGTGCTTGGCCTTTGCTTGTTAAAAGAGAGAGAGAGAGAGTGAGAGTGTGTTTTGTGATCCTTGAATGGAAGACACCACAGATTTGCAATCTAACTACTCCCTTGCGGGGGTCTGTGACCATACAGTGTATAATAATGGTATATCTGCCCTGGGAGATTATGAGGCTGCTATAGGCATGGCGGAACAATGGATTAGCTGGTGTGTGTAGAGATATCAAACTAATATCTGCCAGCATTTGAAAGAGATGAATAGGTTGGGTGTTTTTTAATACCGAGCATTGCTACAATAGCTGAACATCTTACAACAATTACAGACAAGGTAACCTCACAGAATACTACAAAATAAGAGCATGCTTGGTAGGCAGACCTTAAGTAGACTATAAGACAGTAGTTTTTGTAAGAGCTAAGCATTATTTTTGCTGCAGTTTAGTATTCAGATCCCAAATCAATATACTTTGCATATTAAATATTCATTAATCAACACCATTAAAGGAAACCTCTATTGGGGATGTCCCTTTCACTGGCACTGGAATGAATTAGACTGGGAGACTTCTCAAGTCTTGAGACTGGAATGAATTAGACTGAATTAGACTTCTCAAGGTCTCTTCCAGCCCCACATTTCTATGATTTATGGTTTTGGAGTATTTATTTAAAAAGAAAGGCCCCAAACAGGCTAGCCACTGGGCAAATGTGCAGAAACAGCACCTGATCCAAAGGATCTTACAATCTGAATAACAGGGCAACAGATGGAGGAAATTGCTGAGATGTCAGGGTTTGTATGTGTGGTTTCCAGTGTCTTGACACATTTTTAAAATGACTGCAAACTTCACCTGAATTACACTTTTAAAAAACAGCCCCCAATAGGCTTACTCCCACAAATGATATGACCCATACAGGCCATTTTGGTCAAGAGGTGTTATATATTCAGGGGTAAATTTTCCAAGGCATGGTGTAATATGCACCCACAATTTAATTGCTGATGCAAAACAGACTATTTGAGTAGCTGCAACCAAGTAGCTAGAGCACCCTGCCTACAAAAACAGGCAGGGCTACAGAGCAGCTGAATACGTAACCCTTAATGATTGCTTTGCATGTTCAACAAGATAAAGATTCCTCTTTTGTTTGCTTTAAATTATTCTTCTTTGGTTCAGGCCTTAAGTTTTCTGGGAATAGAAATAGTTTTGATAAAGGTGATTTATGCTTGTCACCAGCTATTTTGAGACTATCAAGCCTTAGGATGGTAGCTGGCTGACTTGAAACAGATATTTTTGAATGCCAGTCTCTTGTCAAAAGCTCCTGGTTTCAACATGAGGCCTGACTGAATGAGTGGGAGAGAACCGAGAGCAGCAGTTAAAAGCGTGGTTGTTTTGTGTCGTTTTCAATGGCCTGGCAGTAAGAAAAAAACAAACCTAAAAACTCTCATCAGGCTCTAGTGCATGAAAATGATATTTAATTAAAGTAGCAGTTCACAGTCCTAGAGATGCAATTACTAAAAGAACATTTATAATGGAATTAGTGAAGCAACTTTTCAGAAGCTGTTCTTTGAAGTACACAGCAGTGGTGAAGAAATAAGCAGAGCAAACAAATATGTCTAAGCTATAAATGAGAACGTGTTCCATAGATGCCAAAGCCATTGTTGTCATCTAGTCTGACCTTCTGTTTAACACACTCCAGAGAACTTCCCCAAAATAATTCCTAAAGCAGATCTTTTAGTAAAACATCCGATCTTGATTTATATATGGTCAGTGATGGAGAATGCACCATGACCCTTGATAAATTTTTCTAATAGTTAATTATCCTCACTATAAAAAATGTACACTGTATTTCCAGTCTGAATACTTCCAACCATTGGACTCTGTTATACCTTGCTCTGCTAGAAGTGAAGAGCCCACTATTAAATATTTGTTCCCCATGTAGATACCTATAGACTGTAATCAAGTCACACCTTAACCTTTTCTTTGTTAAGTTACTTTGATTCTCACTGTAAGGCATGTTTTCTAAGTCTTTAATCCTTCTCATGTCTCTTTTCTCAACCCTCCTTAATTTATCTACTTCCTACTTGAATCATGGGCACCAAAAGTGAACACAGTATTTCAGCAGCGGTTGGACCAGTGCCAAATCCAGAGATAAAATAATGACTCAATGCAAGTGTGAATCGCAAAAATGTAGATATTTCCATGCATGAGGTTGCTGGAAAAGGTTATTGCAGCATCTTGGCTCTGTGCCCTCAATCTTGAGAATAAAAATAAAATCAATAATAAACTTTGTAAAAATAAGGTTCCTGATTTTCAAATATGTGTTCCCACTAACTTCTGCAGTGGGAAGTTTTATATAAATAAACTTTATTTATGTATTTTTCACAATTCGGGAAGAGCAGTACCACACCAAGTACATGGCTTAGACTAGTTTTGTCAACTTCGCAAATTGCTGGACGTTACTAGACTTTTGGCATCACATGCTGAGCACCAAGGGCAAAGCTATTGATTTCTGGTGTCATCAGAACTCTGCAGGAATGATATAACCTTAAAAGTTTCCCTGTGTTGCAAAATGTCTTGAAACATCTGAAAACCTTGAGTAAGGTCCGATGATCAGTGATGACCTGTTGTTTAGATATGATATTGACTGACATATGGAAATTAGACAGATAGATAAAAAAGCTGCTAAACATTATATTTGCTAGTGGACTGTTTAATTAGACTATTAAGGGTCTGAAACTGACCATAAGTGATGAATTATTCTTTACAAAATAACTGAGTGACTGTTCTCTGCAGATTAAAAGAATTATGATCAAGTTTCTGAGATGACCTGAACGTATTCCACTTGTAGCAAAGTTACATCTACAGCTGATGCACTGGGAAGAGCAATGGATACGAATATGGAAGAAAAAACCATAGGAAATAATGGAGCATATGCTAGTTTGGTAATGATTACCTAACTACCAGCTGGCCAGAAGATTAAATTTATCACAAGCAAGACAGAGGAGACTTTTCAAATCCTTGGGACAATACTGAAGTGATAGCCACATGCAAAACTATATAATTCAAGCTATAGAAATCAGCTAATGTTATAGGGCAGGGGGAAGGGCAATATATGAGGACTGCAAAATAACGATGCCCAAAGAAAGCTCAAGGAAGAACTGCTGCAAAGAACAGATGGACGAGGACGGGGCAAAATGTTCAAATAAAACAGGCATGCGAGGTCATGTACTGTCCCAAAATAAACTCAGGACATTGTACAGATGGAAGCGCATTGCACATCTGGTAAGAAAAATAGGCCAAGTCCTAAACAGAGACAGACTTTACACAGTGTGTTAGGAAGTAAACCAAGTTTGCACCAGAAAAGAGCCAGTAGTTCCGAACTATTATACCATATATAACTTTAGCAATGAGACTCTGACTAAAGCATTAGCACTAATAAGCCAGTTTGTTAGTGCCAACATTTCGACAGCTTGCAATATAGTAAAAGATTTTATCTATCCAGCCTAGAATCCAAATTACCCATTGTTGAAAGGATCTGTGCAAACTGTTCAGAATATAACACAGGGAGATTGACTGTGGGAACAATGTGTACCAGAACCACTGGCTTACTGCACTGACCCAGCCACAAATGGGCTAACATCTGCCTCACTACTTAGCAAGATTAGCTTTCTCATATATCAAGGATTACTTCGGGGGGTAGATACTACCAACGTTTTGCTCTGATTTTGCAAAGGAAAATAGCCTTTAATTTTCCAGACTGCTATAGTAATAAATAATACATCTGATCAGAGTAACAGACAGGTTCTGTATTCACTGGAGTATGGGAATTTGGATTGGTCTGTAAGGCTGCTTATCAAATATGGCTCCCAGATTGTTCATGCAGGTGTTTTATTTAAGTAACACACTAGTAAATGAACAGTGTTCTTTCAGTTGGTTGTAATAACACAATGAGCTCAGAATGGTTCGGTTCAATCACATTGATGTAATGCTGGAATTTAGTTGTCAGAAACTGGTGGTCCATTTTCATACCTTATGTTGGTACTACATTATAGATCTACTTGGATTTATGATTGTGTCCGGGCTCAAGCGAGCTACACCAGCATAACACAATTTAACCTAGGCAGACCATAGGAGTTTGAAATTATGGCCACGTCTACACTACCCGCCGGATCGGCAGGTAGTGACCGATTTATCGGTGATCGATTTATCGCATCTAGTGTAGCGCTCTCCCCGTCGACTCCGAAACTCCACCGCCGTGAGAGGCGGAAGCAGAGTCGACAGGGTAGCGGCAGCGGTCAACTTGCCGCCATGAGGACACCCAGGTAAGTCGATCTAAGATACGTCAACTTCAGCTACACTATTTGCATACCTGAAGTTAGGTATCTTAGGTCAACTCCCCCTCTGCCCCCCAGTGTAGACCTGGCCTATTTAAAAAAGGATACAGTACTTATAGATAAAAAATACACTTCTGAATATATAAATATATATATCGGTTTGTATTAAATGACCATTTTTCTTACACTTCTAATCATCAAAAATACAATATGATACATAAGCAACATATTTAAGAAAAAACAAGTCCTATGTAAATCAAGATATACTGCAGCATTTCATGTATTTACACAAGTGCTAAATGGATTCTCATCAAAATAATACAATTAATAACAGGTCTAACCCAAAAAGTATTACATTACTTGATGAATTCCTACCACAGGATTTTGCAACAGAAATGCCTATGAGGTGGCATTACTATGTACTCTTCTCTTAAATGTTTCTATCACATGGTCTGTCGTCTTCAGCTTTTCGGGAAATGATTTTGTTTTGGGTCCAGGCTGCAAGACAGAGAGAGATTAAAAAATTGTTCTTATGTGGGACAACTTCAAGTGTGTAGGTTGCAATGTAAATCTGAACTTTCCTATCCTTCTCATGCTCACATGTTCAACACATCAATATTATGCAATAAATTCAGATTTAAACCAAAGGGTAAACTTGCTAGTGTGGCTTACCAACATGTACCAGGCAGCAGTAACACCACACGGAGGGAGGTGCAGTAGGCAGTGCAAGTGTTGTCTATGAAGTCTGCCCCTAGTTAGTTCAGCACACCAGATGGAAGGCCTGGACAATTGGATGAGACCTGGTTTGGTGTATGGAAGCTGCTGCATATCCAGCACTTAAGAAAAATCAGGCCACTGATGATACCTAAAGATGAATCTCAGAGCCAAACTTTAAGCACCCATTTTTAATGATCCAGTTTAATCCACGTAACAATGAGCTACTGACAGAGCTGGGTTAAACCACAGAATCATAGAAATGTGGGGCTGGAAGGGACCTCGGCAAGCCATCAAGTCCAGCCCCCTGTGCTGTGGCAGGGCCAAGTTAACCTAGACCAGGGGTGTCCAAACTTTTTGGAAAGAGGGCCAGATTTGGGAAGGTGAAGATGTGTGAGGGCCGGACCCCCCCCCCCCCCCCCCCCGCGCTCGCCTTCCCTCCCCCCCCGCGCTCCGGCCACGCTCTCCTCCCCCCGCTCCGGCCGTGCCCTCACTCCCCCCGCTCCGGCCGTGCTCTCACTCCCCCCCCTCCCCCGGCTTGCCTTGCCTTGCCTCCTGCCCCGGCCCCGGCTCCGCCTCCGCTCTTCTCCCCCGGCTCCACCTCGCCTCGCCTGGTGCCCCGGCCCCGGCTCCGCCTCCACTCTTCTCCCCCGGCTCCGCCTCGCCTCGTGCCCCGGCCCCGGCTCCGCCTCCGCTCTTCTCCCCCGGCTCCACCTCCGCTCTTCTCCCCCCCCCCCCCGCTCGCCTCTTACTGAGCCCGCCTCTCTCCTTCGGCTGCGGCTCCGCGCACTGGTTGGCGACAGTGCTGGCGGGCCGCATATTATTGATTTTAGAAAAGAGTCTGCGGGCCGGTGAAAATTAGAACACGGGCCTCAATTGGCCCCCGGGCCGGACTTTGGACATGCCTGACCTAGACCATCCCTGACAGGTGTTTGTCCAACTTCTTCTAAAAAACCTCCAACAATGGGGACACCATAACCTCTCTCAGAAGCCTATTCCAGAGCTTAATTGGTTAATTTTCCCCTAATATCTAACCTAACCCCACTGTCTGCTGATCAAGCCACTACTTCTTGTCCTACCTTCCTGTGGATAAGGAAAACAATTGATCACTATCTTTCACATCAGCCCTTAACATATCTTTCGCATCAGCCTTCTCAGTCTTCTTTTCTCAAGACTAAACATGCCTGCTTTTTCAATCGTTCCTCTAAGGTTGGGTTTGCTACAACTTTTATCATTTTGGTTGCTCTCCTCTGGACTCTCTCCACTTTTTCCACATCTTTTCTTAAGTGTGACACAGAATTGGACACCGTGGCCAAAGCCTCACCAGTGCTGAACAGCGAGGGGCAAGTGCTAACTTGTCTGATGATTTGGTGATTTGCATAAATGCAGATTAGACCAAAGTCTGAAGGGCCTGGACACTGGGGCACTGCTTTATAAGATGATACTTGTGATTGTGTAGCGCCAAAGGAAGTGGGGCAAAGGGAGGTGAAATATTTTAGATATATCCCCTTCACTACTATCACCACTTCCTTTTAATAAATAGACCTTCAAGTGTGACCTTCGAGTGAAATCCCTTTCCCTGTTTCTTGACTCTCTTCTCACACTTCCGAGTAAGCTCTGTTCTTTTAGGTCCTGGTTTCCCTTCCAGTTGCATTTGGTCCGAAAATTAGTACACCCAACTACAAGTTCTTTTCTGTGGAGTGTGACTAAGACTGGAGGTTATGACAATCCCTGCATCACTCATCACCTCTCCTTATCCAATCAGTGTCACTATGTCATTTTTTCATCATTAATACGGTAATTACTAATCTTATACACAGTGCTTCTCTCCCTTGGTGGTACTGTGTTTAAACCCTCTTGAACTCCTAGTAGATTACGTCAGCTGCCTCTCTCCTGTCAGCTCTCATTGTCATTTCCACAAGGAAGCTAATCAGATTTGTTATGCATGACCTACCCTTTATAATCCTTACGAACTGATCTAGGGAATCGGGTGCTGGATCTTGCTTTTTTAAGCATCTGCTTGTTAATACACATAAAACGTACTAGTTTCTTTTCCTTCCCCCACAGGGGAATGTCAGATATTATTTGTGAAACATCACAAGTATACGTGAAGCTTTATGATAACTAAGCAATGATCAACAAGTCACAAAGAAATTATCTTGTTTCATCTGTGTGGACTGCCTAGTGAATATTAGGGATTTAAGTGAGCTGTGTACGGTAGGTGGGTGTAGATCTGTAAAGCAGATTACCAATTACTGGTTCATAACCTATCTTGGGATCTCCTCCCTATATCCTTGCACCTGGGAGAACTAAAACCAGTGCTCCACTGTGAGAGGATGGTGAGTGTGAGGATGCCAACTGACACAACAAATTCAGAGGACTGCCAATCCCAAGCATTCAGAAACCACAACTCAGCCTCCCCATATTAAGGCAACTGGTTTAAAAAATCATGAGAGTTGGAAAATAATGTATTTTGGGTTCTTTTTGTTCTTCTGCCTTCTGGATTTTGAGCCTCCGGGGATCATGTTTTCAGGCTTTTCTCTGCAACCATGAGGGCTGGAGATTTACTTTTTTTTAAAATGAACGCTGAGAGTCTCAGGTAATCATATGACTCCAGGAGATGGATCTTTAAAACAAATTCCAAATGTACCGAAAAATTCTAAACCCAACTTTCCTAAAGTGAGCCCTCTGTGGAGTGTATCAAAACCATATTATTTCCTACCTGGTAAAAAGTAAAATATAATACCTTGTGTTTACAGGTACTTAAAGCAAATGGTGTTGCCACTTCCCATAACAGAAAGACCATTGGGCCCTTCGGGATTAGGTATTTTCATAAGCAAATAACAGATGCTGTTTCAGATTGAGATATGGGAACCTTTAGATTCCATAAACAGAGTGTGATTTACAAAAAAGATCTCTCCGCTGCAGAGAAGGTAAATCATGATGTCAAGGATGTCTTCCCCTACAGATGGAGAAGGTTAACATTTTCAAAAGGGCCTAAGCAAAATAAATCTCATTTGACTTTTAGAGGAACTAAGGCCGTTCAAAAATTTTTACCCAGGTTCGATACAAGCAAGGAGATTTACAATCAATGGGCTAATTAGGCATTAGAATGCATTAGACAGAGCATAGGTTAATTAAGGTGATTGTCTTAGGCTGACCAAGTGGTTAAGAGAACCATAACTTTATACGGTATGATGTGGGGTTTACTGCAGGAATTTACAGTTCACTCGCTTGTTATGTCACCAGAGAAAGGCATGCACAGTCCAGACATCCAGACAGGATGACTGTGCACTGGTGTATGCTTGTAGCTTTGGAACGTACAACATCTTTCCAGGTTCTCTACGTAGAGCTTGCAGGAATTTCCAATC